>JBCAML010000022.1:0-1457550 GCA_038503075.1 Gyromitra esculenta | reverse complement strand
ACCCTAAACCCTAAACCCTAAACCCTAAACCCTAAAACCCTAAACCCTAAACCCTAAACCCTAAACCCTAAACCCTAAACCCCTCTCGGATTAGGAAGGTGGTACAACCCTTGGCATCTTGGCACGGAACGGAACGGATGTTATCTCCGAGCCGGCTTGGCGTCTTGGCGTCGGACTTAGCGGAGCCCTCGGGCCGAGGATAGCCGACGGACCGAACAGCCGCCCCCTGCACGTAACACTGCATCGTGGCCGAGTGCATGACGCACGTAGTATCACCTGCATGTTTCATAGTTTACCCCTCTTTCTCCCGCATACCCGGATATTAGATGACGCGTACACAGGTTTCGATTACCCGAAAGAGTAACCGAACTCTGCCGCCGCTAGTCGATCGAAATTGCATCATCGTGGCTCGGCCGAGAGGCCTTCCGCCCGGATCCCCCTAAGATCCGGATCCGCCTTGAGGGTTGTATATATCCCTGACTGTCTCAGCTAACTGAGGAGTCTAGAAATCAGACGAAACCTCGTAGACGTTCAACAACGCACACGGTCTTAGCTTTCGACTTCCTTCCTGACTCCTTACCGCGACTATCTCCAGGAAACTAACGTTTCCCCTTCACATAAACAGTCATGTTTGCAAAGTCCTAGCACCTAAAAACCTACTGGTAGTAAACTCAATACATGTATATGTAGTTATGGATCAAGTTTCACGGATTAGGAATAGGGTTAGGATTTGGTACGACGGTTGTTATGGATTTTGGATCTTTTGTTATAATCTCATTGTAGTTCGGTTGTATTTCGGTTGTTGTTGGGTTGTTGATTGTGTTACGGGAAAGCGGGGTATTTAAGCGAGGGATTTCGGTCGTTTCTGTCTCTTCTCTTCTTCTTTCCTTAAGCAACGTTCTCATTTACCTTCTCTTGTCACTGTTAAAACACTATCTCGGTTCTACCTCAGAACCCTCGCTGTCGCTGGCCACTTCGTTGCACTTATCTCGCCTTGAGATAGACCCCTCGTAGAACTTGTAGAAAACACTGCAATCCTCGAACGTGTTAGTACCTCGCTTAAGTAGCACTGCTCACCTTCAGGGATACTGAAGGGCTTATCGAGGGACTGAACCGTGAGATCAAGCTAGGGGGCAATTTTCACGGATTAAGGGATAGGGTTGGGTTTCGGTATAATGTTATTGTATTTCGGTTACTTTCGGCTATGGGATTTGGTTGGGAAAAGCGGGGTATTTAAATGATGGATTTTGTTCGCTTGCTGTTCTCTTTTTCTTCTTCTTTCTTTAAGCAACATTCTCGTTACCTTCTGCTGTAACTATCAAATACCATCTCGGTTTTACCTCAGAACCCTCGCTGTCGCTGTCTACCTCGCTGCACTTATCTCGCCTTGAGATAGACCTTAGTAGAACTTGTAGAGACGCTGCACTCTTTGAACGTGTTGTCCCTTTGATTACGTAGCACTGCTCACCTTTAGGGATACTAAAGGGCTTAACTCGAAGCTCAACCGTGAGAGCAATAAGGGTTTTGTTCACGCTATAACTTCGGTTGCATGTGGCATTCTTGTACCATTTTATAAAAACAATGAAACAATGATTTAACAAAAAAAAAAAAGCTAGGGGGCAATAAATCAAAAACTACCGAAACCATGGAAATGCTTATCTACCAAGTAGCATCTAACAACTTTATAGCCGCCTTCTACAGAAACTATTACCTCAATTCGGTGGTAAGCCGTGCTCGATAGAAAGGAGGGTGCCAAGATTTTCCGGACAATACTGTACAGTCTGTAGGGTCCATAGACGAAGATATTTTAAACTTGTTCTTCTATATATCGCTACTACCCCCTCCTGGCCATGGGCTTTCATAAATTAAATACGCTCCCCCATTCTCACATAACAAATCGTTCTTTATCTCTGCGGATCTCTTTCTGAGTTAAAGACAAATCGAAATATGCAGTCCGAGCTGGTGCAGTTGTTCAGCCTTGTGATGACAGCCGGCACGTCCTAGGCCAGGTCCGCTAAATTAGAAATTATCTCACGTTTGCGCCACTGCAGCCGTGTTACAGAGACCTAAATAGCACCGACACGCGCAATCCCAAAGACCGCGCATAAATATAAAAAGACACATCGAGAACTAAAACCCCACCCATATCGCATTTGCACTCAAATGCATATGCATATGCATGTACAAGGCTCAGGCATAAAGTGACCGAACAGTAGGGGTCTGCGTGCAGGACAGAACGTCATCAGGACGGTTGATAATAATGAATATGGTGTGCGAAGCCGTAGACACAGAGTATGTCAGCCTCCAACACACCCTTCCGAAAAATAAATACGCCACTGTCTATACTCTTTTGTGTGTTCGTAATATCAGGCTTGGCGACTTGGTAGCAAATGGTTTTTCATGTATTGACATACCTACTACGATTGTACTAGTATAAGGCCATTTCTACCACTTGTAATCCGGGTGCCGGATTTTCTGGCCAGTCAGATTTTTCCCATATCGAAGTGGTGGGCTGGAGGTTGACACACTCTGTGTCTACGGCTTCGCACATCATAGTTGCGATCATAATTTTATGTTGAGACATGTAGATCTAGAGTAATAAGTGGCACGGTGACTTTGCCTTCGTGGTCGAGTCACTCAACCACAGCAATTACTATGGAATCAACTAAAGGATAACCACAAAAATAAGATGAAAATTGCGGCCTTTTTTCCCTGCTTTTCTCTAAATTCATATTTGATGTGATTTTACCAAGTAATGATCTTTCTTTCGGTTATTTCTTGGTTTGGCAGCATTGGGTCACGTGTGGAAGAAGCCTCTTGACTGGTTACCCCTGATGTTTTGTGGTGAGTTAAGATCGCTCTCGCCTACTTTTCCCACAGACCCATGCCTGTTCGCTCACTTTATGCCTGGGCCTTGTATGACCATGTTATACAAGAGCCAATCAAATTAACTACCCCTCATCAGCCCTTACTAGTAGTCACCAATAACTTTACGAGTAAATCACTGCAAGTCTCACAACACTTGGTACCATTGGATCGTAATGAATTGTTAATGTAGAGCACACGGAGTACTGGAGGATCGAGACTAGGTAAAAATAATAATACACATACAGCCTAGGCACCAAAAGATCGTCACTCAAGCTACTTAACACGTGTCATAAGATTCGCGGGAGTTCTGTTGCGCTGGCAAGTAAATTATGCGCGAGAGCAGTGATTCAATCCAAAATGATTTGAATAATAAAGGACTGCTCTACCACGTCGTTAATATCAAATGTAGGGCCCTCTTGAATAGAGAACTCGGTAGATATATGAATGCGTTCTATAATCGCTCTCTTTATACAATTTCTCCTACCTATTTTGATCAACTAAAACATTTATTATCTGCATGCAACGCAAAACCCCAGGAACAAAGACCCTCCGATGAATTCTTCCACAACATCTTACTTTGGCAAGAAAGGCGAAACTGTCTGCAGGCCCACAGATTGGACAGACATTGTCAAATTCATCCTTCTAAACTACGGGCTACACGCCGTTACTGTCTTGGCGAAACCGGGAGATTCTGCTTTTATTATATTCTATCGTACAGTGACGGCTATATTTCTCCCAATGACAGGTGTTTCGAAATCACTCATCTCTATCTTCCAATATGCACGGGGTGAAAAGGATCCATTGACAGTGGCCCTTGGCTCAGGGGCATTGTGTATGGTGCAGTCTGGTCCCTATACGAACGAAAACCTGTACTGTAGTCAATGGAAAGATATCCCCTCCCAGAGTACAGCCGCTGACTGCTTACAGTGTTGAAGTGAAGACTGCACTTACTGAAATCCATGGACAGCATCCAGCACTAGTAGAGAGCGTTCTGGATTTTATTTTGCTTCGTAAAAAATCTAAACCACGGGAGAGCCACTTAGTGATGGTGCCGCAAGAGCTTGAGGTCGTCTCCCTGCTTCCATACAACACAGGTGACGACAAGAAGGAAATAACCCAGGTATCCAAGACGAAACTTTCCTGCAACTATAGTGCCTTGAAATTTATTGCCGCTATCATTCAAACTCTTTACTCTTCATTCGATCTTTATCGCGTTAGCCGGCGACAGGTCGGCAAGTTCGGATACGCATCCTATTCTTTGACCGTTATACCATACATTCTGATGTCTTTGCTCAATACGATAGCTTCCCTTTGCGCCCCCAATTACCCACGGATGTTCCTAGTTAAATACGGAGGTCCAAGACCAGATACGCCAGCAAATAAGAGTAATGGCGGCGGCCCCCAGGTTTTGGAAGAAACGGATAATATAGCTATGGAGAGCTTGGAACAGGATATTTTAATGTCAATCCGGAGCTCGTCTGATTTCCGAAACCGGATTCGGGAGGATAAGGCGCAAGGGTACATCAAGACGAGTGAGACACTGGAGCTTGAAAACTGTATAAGTGGAGAGGTTGGGATAGCGTACGGGATTTTGCCCTAGCTTTCCGAACCAACAGTACTCGAGATAGAACAACCAAAGCCTCAAGTTTTAACGATGTGGCTCACCGCTATTAAGAACTACCATTACAGCCTCATGAAAAACGGTTTCCGTCTTCTCCCCAGCACAAAAAAATTAGCTTCTGACCTCTTTGAAGGCAGAGTTGTGCCCTGCTTGTGGACCAAGTGGGTAAGTTGTACATGCCCCCAATAGAATTCTGTACAAAGAAGTCCATATTAACTAAAATCAGGGTCCTGGGAAAAAGTTGATTGGTGTGCTCGTTTATACGAGCCTTTTCATCATCTGGATAGCCGGTCCATACGTTATTATCCACTTGTTAACCAACTTCGAGAAAGCGCAAAGCACTAGTAGTCAACGGGGCTGGGTAATGGCTTGGATTGTCTGCAGTCAAGTGTTGGTTCTAACACCTGAGCTCCTACCCGGAAGTGTGAACTATAGCAGATCGAGTACACTAGCGCCTGAGCTCCCAGTACCCGGAAGCATGAAGAATGGCAGATCCAGTGCTCAAGGGTTTATAGTACTTAAACTCCTTTTCAGGGTCACGGAGATTGCAATTGGCAAACACAGCACTATTGAGGAATACCTCGCACTTATATGGAAGCTCTCCCTAGGTTTAGTGGCAACTGTTGGGGGATTTGTCGTAGTCATCCGAATGATGTTGGATGATGAAGTCTGCATGACAATATAAAACTCCTTATGTTGTATTCCTTTATTACGGGTTGGAAAATGGTAGATAAGCTGCGTTATCGGGATCGCTTTTCCAAAGGTACGGCGATAGCACAGGCAAAAACGGTTTGCAAAGTTGGGAAGAGAGATTAGGTACCTAGCACCACGGAGATACGGTTTTTATAAGTGGCGACAAAAGAGAGACAAAGAGGCGATAAGATGGGACGGGTTTTTGTCTTTGTTTTTTTGAGCTAGTGCGGAGGGCGACATAACTTTACAATTTTATATTTTCCCATGACCTCTACTTCTAAAGGTCACAGCTGTCAAATGATGTCTTTTCTGGTCGAGGACAACTCGCCGCAGCCACCGTGCATTGCAATTACTGATCATACGCTCCTTCCTATCACAACATAGCATGCGACATTTAAATTAGTGATAGTGACACTAGGGATTATCGAAAGCGCTTCTCTTCGCTATCCCAAACCTATACCAATTTCTCTCTTAAACTCCTTAACCATATCCTGCTGCTCAAGTGGTCCAAGGCCTTAAACTAGTTCCCTCGCTCTTTGGATCACGTAATCTAACCCCAAAAGAGTCAACTTCTGCAATTTATCAAAGGTGAATCACCTCACACTAAGTAAATAACTCTAAATACTAGTTCAAGCATTGGTCATGACATATATATACACCACATTCATCGATCGCTCTGCCGATGCCACGAGAAAGATATGCTCCTATGCCAAAAGGGATACCGTTCCTAAGGCGTTGGATCTTGCTCTCCTCTCATTACGTTCTTATGGTGGAGGGCCAGGGTTCTACAGAGTACATATGCAGTTAGTAGACCTGCAGTGGGTTAACTCTTCGTAGACCGATCGGCGACTCACTTAACTAAAAAATTCGCCAAGCTATTAATAATGCCATCGTCCAAATCCTCTCAAACTTCCTACAGAAACCAAAACTCACAAGACTTTTCTCGGATCCACCAGTGTTTTATTGCGGTGTGAAAGCCCATCCTACCTATTCTCACTTCTTTGACCAATAGCGTCTGCATTTCTAGATCCCGTAGTGGATAGGCCCCAAATTCTGGGAAGTGTTGCTGGCTCGCGACAGCGCAGGAGGCCATCTTAACGGGATAGTAACTATTTGCCAAAGAGATAAAAGATAGTCGCTGTCCAGCGTGGAAAGCGAGAAACTAGAGTCAGTAGTTAACTACATGTATCAAGACGATTGGGGGGGATCTTATTCATGTATAGCACATTCCCGTGCAAAGCCGAGTAACATGGCGGAAGATCCACAGTAAATCTAGGTTCCTGCTCTTACCTGGCTTCTAGGAGAACAGCCTGGAAACATGAGGTATCTTTCTCTGTCCGCCACGGCGTGGTATATAAACCACATCCCCATTCACCTCCACCGCATTCTTGGTACAAAGCTGAGGAGAACGGCGGAAGTCCCCGAAAGCCTCACAACACATTTGAGCCTGTAATTAACTTGCAGAAAAAGAGCTTGGAAATAATGTTGCGTTTCTTTGTCTCGGAGTGATATATAAGCCACATCCCACCAATTTCATCACCATCTCCACTACACCATCCATTCAGAACGCTTAAATATTAAATCAATGGGTATTTAACCCGCTTCTCTATACTCCCAGAAGAAACGTTCCATTGGCTGCAGTGTTTCTATCTAGCAAACTCGAGAGAAAGTTGATTTCTCCTCGCCGATCAGGTGACTTCAACCCTAATCCATATCAGCCTCGCGTATTTTGATTGGCGCCCACCTCTGTTACCCGGCAACAATCATCACCTCTATCCTTTCTCCTCATCCTCACCACCGCTCCCCATGCATCATCCATCCCTGATCACCACCACCACCTACTCCTCCATCACCTATCCCACTCCCCTTCTCTGTGATTATGGATATATCTTTCTTACACTAGCTCTTCGATCAGAACACGGCTCCTGATGCCCCTACGCCCTTATCTTCTCTTCCGTTGACACTCCCTCGCTAATCGCCATGGATTCCGCTGCCGAACCAACGGTGAGCACCTTTGGTATATACGCTTTTCTCATACCCCCACATAGCCGCTAACGATACATTTCAATTATCTACAGGTTCTCAGCATCCAAAGATTTCCTCCTACTTCAAGCGGAAGCCAGAAGACTGGTCGCTACAGCAATATCTTCGCTTCCGGCACCCGAAAATCCTCCCCCGCGAGATCATAAATAACTGGACAGCATCACTCCGAAACGTCGCAAACTGTACTAATCACCAATGCTGTCCCAGCAACTGCAGTGAACGCGCGATGGAATTGCTTACGCTGTACTATGGGGTATGTATCTACTTCCGTTTATTTTTTTGCCCTCGGCTGTGGGAAAACTGGATCATTGGCCTGGGACCCTTTGGCTCCCTGCGCTGGACACTGCGCGTATATACAGTATGGATATGACCCTTTGGCTCATTCCTGTCTGACGTAGCCGAAATGCCGTCGTGCCGACCCTTTGGCTCCTCACGGCTTGGTGCGCGTGACCCTCTGGCTTACGCGTGCCCGTTTCGTGCATTCAGTAGAAAAAGTTTACCACAACCGAGGGTTTGATATGGATGCTGCTGACGATAGTTGTACAGACCGGTCTGGCTGCGGAAAGAAGGGCTGCGAAGGAGTGGTTGACTGCTCAAGACAAGAAAAATAAATCACGGACGGAAACGCCTATTGCCCAGACCGCCCACTATCATGGCCCTGTACAAGTTTTCCAGGGGAGCGTTCAAACTGGAATCCAGAAAAACGCCTTTAGCCGCCCGCACGCCGATCCAATCTCTCCCCTGGCGGTTCCTACAGCCCCAGCTGCTCCTACGACTACGACTACAACCCCAATCACTCAGCATTCAGGTACGTTAGTGAACATAGATGCCGACCGTGAGGGCTCCTTCGGACTAGAAGAGGGGGAGGAGGAGGTAGAGGAGGTAGAGGATTATGGTAGAGGAAGTGAGGTAGAAGATAAGGAGGCGGAGATAGAAAAAGAGGGGACAAAGGACAAGGACCCTCTCTCTGAGGGGGTCGACCAGGTCCCCAAACCATCCGTCAAGCGTCAGACCATTGCCAACCAGTACAATAATGCATTGCTCGACCTTGAAGAGCGCTACAACGCCCAAACCAATCGTTGGAAGCTTGCTTCTGGCGCATGCGTAGAGTCTATTCTTTATTCGCATAGTCTAGCCATGACGCCGAAGCCTTTCCTGAATTCTCTCGCCCCGCTTTTCGTTTTAGATACAAATAATAAGACAGTGAGAAAGTGGTTCAACGATTCTGAGTGGCAGGAAATTCTAGAATCGATACCGCCTCTTCCCGAGGCCGATGCCTACATGGTGAATAGCTGTATCCGATTCTTTGATTGCAAAACCTTAAAGGAACTTCGCGACACGGTAGATTCTACGTGCTACCGAGATCATTCTGAACAACCCAACTACGAGAAGCATTTTGATGCTCGCTGGGCTGATATGGTTGTTCGAGGAATGCTTGAGCTGTGGGAGAGCCCTAATCAACCTCTTCGCACGTCACATCTAGAAAACTGGTTCAACAGTTATCTCTGGTCTCCGATCGTCGACAGGTGTCTTCTTTCTCTCCAAGACGTCACGGTGGAACGCAGTGAAGCTTCCTGCCAGGCCACTGCCCGTATCCTCAATCAGCATCGTCAATCTCCAGATGTCCGCGCACGGACAGGGCCCCGCCTCGATGCAGTGGTACGAACGGTTGGAGGGGACTCGGATGAGTTTTGTGGTATGGAAATCGCGCGTGGGTATACCGGCGGTGTGACTTCAACAAAGTGGTTGTCGGATTCCTTCAAACTTGCGAAGATCCTAAAAGATATGCTGCATAGTTTGCGTACGAAGATCGGCCGCGATAAAGCCATTTCCAAGAAACTCACGGTGGTAGGCGTGATCTGCAATGGCCTGGAACTACAGATGCTGCGCATGGGATGCCATAACGGAAGTATAGCAATTCTTACAAAAGATGACCCGATCAAGGTTCCAGTTGGGGTAGAAGGGCTTTCGGACCTCTTCCTCATGATTGCTGAAGTTTCTAGGATGAAGACCATCATCTCCGAGTCTGTGGATACTATAAAGTACCGCCACCACATGACAAAATCAACTCATGCAGACCTTGTTCAGCGAATGTTAAAAGGCAACCAATCATCATAATCCAGCAGAGGGGTTTTATCGACTTGATGATCAAAATATAGTATTTAATTTAAGCAAACTAAATTTCGCATCTTGTTGTCTTAGAAATGATTTCCTGCGAAGAGTATCGTTGTGATCATATTCGTAGTTATAGTTCTGATCTCTGCTTCGGTTGACTGCCCCAATGGTGAAATATCATGATCTGCTTCATCGAATACAATTATCAGCTAGCCTCGCACACGTGCTCATAGCTGGTTAGAAACCCATAGGGTTGCTAGATTCACAGCTATTAAAGTCACACCCTTCCTTCAACCCACGGCTACTTGTTTCCTAAATTCGCTATATAGTCCCCGACCACACACCCCTAACCTTCGCATTCATGGCCGCTTATCTAAAGGGCTCAGATTTACTTACTTTCCGATTCTATAGGCACGCGAAATAACTAACGCGGCGAAAACTGGGCACAGAAGCCGAGTGATATCTTGTAAATAAGAAGTTACGAAAATAGTCGAGATGGATAGCAACACGCAACCTCTAGTTAACTATTAATTTTCCAGAGAGTGACAACGCTTATCCCGCTTCTGAGATCCTTCTCGCAAGCATGGCACGAGTATGAGCGAGTGATATTCTGTGATATATGCCCCGAATAGGAAAGCGTTCACAAATCATTCCCACTGAGATAAAACGCTGCCTTAGGCAATCGCTTCAGAATAGGTCATAAATTTAAGAGCTTGGCGGAATTTGAGAAGCTAATCAAATAACGCGAAAAGGCTGTAAAATGACCTCCAGGACTCTACAATTGGGATCATAGACTGTTCGATTCTATGATACTTCACTTTCCGTGGTTAGAACCACTCTTTCAACACACACGACAATGCTACCAAAGCTCGATCAACACTTTAAATAACAGTCTATGCACCTAATGTAATATCGGGTGGTGCATAGAAGGCGATTGAATAATGATGCCCATTTTAAATCTCTGAGCTCGAGGAACTGCGTCTATGTATGTTTAATCTAACGAAGAAATTTACTGTGCAGGGCACGACCCAAGCACCGAAATAAATTCAAACTGCTCGTCGGCATGCTGCGCAGAAGGTTGAATGAGCCGAACAAAATAATAAATAAATAATAGATAAATGCTGCACAAAGATCCACAGATGAAGAACTTCATCTCTAGTTTCGATGGAGAGAAGATCAACACCAACGTAGAGATGGGCTATCACGTGATAGTATATTGCATGCCATAGAATTGGTGATACCAAGACGAACACCATCGCACTGATTCAATTTCTAGCGTGTAAAAAAACATATCCCCCGCCACTCCCCCACCGCTCGCAACAGATTCCTTCGCCATCAGCCTGAAACTTAAGAAAGCCCAAAATTATTTTCGACTAAACAACAGTCTCTTCTAAAAGCAACCGCTCCATCAAAGACTATATCTCGTCGTTTGGCTTTCGGGCTTCCGTTTCTAGTACTCTCTTAGCTCCAAATACCCATATTTTATACTATCGCGGTGTGCTCGGCCCACTACCAACTCGAATAGGATGTCGAGATTCACACCGGGTGGTGATATCATGTTACCAAACAACTATCTTAATGCCTTTATCAGGTGGGATGAATGGGATTCTGCAGACTTCGAAGACGTTATCGGCGTAAGAGACGATCTTGACGGGTTCCTAATGGAGGCATGTGCGCTAGCCCAAAAACAAAGCGACCTTCTCCACGACCCTAGAAGGAGGAGCGCCAAAAGGGCCGATATAGACTCCTACTGGGAGGAACTTAATGCATGGTACACAGTCGAGGCACCGGCAGCGCTTATATCGCTTCTGAAAAGGGTTGACGATTACTTTTTCCTCCCGGGACGCGGAGAGGAGTTTAACTCCCTAGAGTACATCGACGAGATCCACGGACCTGAGTCCGATACTGCGGAAATATATAGGATTCTGCGTGGCCAGCAGAAGTGTTTGTTGAGGTACTGTACGAATTTCTCTCAGTCAACCAGAATCGCCAAGCTTCTTAATCCAACCAATGTCCATGTAAAAAAACTGCCTACTGGTACGCCCATGATCCCCGCGTCCGCTCTACCGGAGCGGAGGGCGTCATAGGAGTAGGGGTTTTGTGTTTCACATCGTATCTCCGGTATAGTTCACGAGGCGGCGGAAGAAGTAGTTTCGGGGTAGTTTAATCGTTGTGGATTTGCTCTGCTCGGTCTTGAGGCACGTTTCCTGGAAGAGTACTTGGTGGAAAATGTACTGCTAATTTTTGCCAAGAGAAAACCAATTAATTTCTTTCTTGATGAATAAGCCAATCCGTAATGACGGCCAAGTCTAAAACAGCATGCCACTTACATAATAAGTAGTGAAGCTGTAAACGCATTCCAACACGCGAACGTAACCCAGCCTGATTTAGTGCCAAAGCGCCACCCAGTGGCTGAAATACAGCTATCAAAGCTCTCAGCCACGTCGAACAGATGAAATCCCAAGACCACTCCAGGTGCTACACCCTTTTTAGCGGTGATAAATGACTGCCTAAGATCATTTTCTTCCTCTTATTATATCTCCGGTCTATCTACTAACTTAGGTCTGTGCATATTCCTATTGAAATAATAACAAATAAATAACTTAGGTTCGCCCACTACTTTAATACGCCAGTCTCGAACACTTGCACAAAGCCAGGCCGAAATGTCGAAACACATTGGTACGAGATCACTGAGCGCAAGAGATGAGGCTTAATCACAATTCATCCTTATCTCATCAATATCATGAAAACTAAGTTTTCATCTTTAGCACTCGGTAGTCGCCCAACATACATCCTTTCAAATATCGAGTCCCAACTTCGCTTCGGATGCATATCTTAACCCAGCCAATCGTCATCAAGCCATATTTTGCAAGAATGAGCGATTATCTTATTTTTTTCTAGTTCGCTGAGAAGTCGCCCTCCGAGCGTAATAAGTTTGTTTCTTCGCAATAGTTGGAGCTTCCACGCTTCTCGATTCCTTAAACATACTAATTTATTAGAATACCATCGCGATACAACCAGGGTCTCTTTTAGCCGCCATGCGGACGGAAAGTTTACTATTGAGTCAAAGTGCTTGAGGAGTTGCAATCAAGACATTCAAATTCCCTGACAAGGAGCTCCTACTTGAGACTAAGACCACGAACGAAATATTCACCAGCGCTCGATATAGTCAATAACTAGACTCCACGTCAAATATTTGGCCCGTTAGAACCTGCATACATTCTAAAAGACGAGAATCGCTGCACAGTTTGCGCACGACATACAAAGATTCTATAGATATCTTGTTGACCAAAATAAGTACTAGCACCGTAGAACTGCTCACATCACACCAATACAACGGGAAAACCCCACCCCACCCAAGAAACATGGGGAGAACAAAAAACTCCCCCCATCAAGCATCATCGCAACAGCCCGAGGGCTCTTCGCCAGGGGCGTAACCTAGACAATCCAAAATAAACCATTACCACCCGCACAACCAAGCGAAGCCAGCAACCTCATACCAACAGCCGCAGCACCCAACTATTCACGCTCTGCTTCCCAGCTAGTGGGCTGCAAGCCTACCGGCTAGCTTCAGCCTCAAGATGAACGCAGGAAGCAATACCGTATAAGTAACAATAGGCTCGAGCAGTCAACCACCCCACCAACAACACCTATCGGCGGTATGTGAACAAGCCATTTGAAATCCCAGACATCGTGTCCAGTGGAGCCTACCTACCTACCTACCTACCTATCTACCCTTGACCGGCTTAATCGTACGTGTTAAGGATCGATTGACGACCTATTTGCTAGCTGGGATTGTTGGAATGAGAATGTATATACCTCAGCTTGAGCACAACCAGCTAGAGAATAAAGGCGCGAGCCAAGAATCAGTATCGTGACCAACTCGGCCAGCGAGAGGTTCAAATTGAGCGAATGGGAGAGACAGTAGCGAGTGAGGATTTGGAATATACATGTCTTGGCAGCAACAAGCAAGCCAGCGATGGATATCGATGTTACATGGGCAATATCCACCATATGATACATGTAGTTTCAGCCTCACCGATTTCCTCAAAAGCAATGGTATGGTGGAAGGCGGCAGTGCTTGTTTATGTGATCTATTCTTTGTCGGCGTAGATTGCAAATTACACTGATTCACGACTGTCCTCTTTCTGTTTTTTTTTTTTCGCAGCCGCAAGCCAGCCAGCTGGCAGTGATGCATATGTTTTATTGACACAGATAGAAAGCGATAGCCCACCACATACGCACCAGCCAGCCAGCCAGCACCGGTGCGACCACAGTGCGACGGTGCGACCGTCACCTCCAGAGAATCACAGGTCACATGACACGGGTGCATGTATTCTGCTTCATGTACGACACGGACTCCGTTCTCGAGCCGCGACAGCTTCTGGGCAGAGTTGTCAGCGATCGCGACTTGTGCCCTTGCATTCGGGAATGGCGATCAGGGACCTTGCAAGTTTCAAACTCTATTTCGACCTCTCGAAGGCTTATTGAGGGGGGTGCTGGAATGGCGCGGGCGGGCGGGCGGGCGGGTAGAGTACAGACAGAGCTTAAGCGTGTGCGCGCTACGGATAAGCATTGCGTTCTATTGGGGGCATCAGACCAATGATTTATATGCTCGGGCGTGTAATATTATATAGTAGATGCAGTCTTCCATCCGTCTCCCCTCCCCACGATCTCGCGACCCAGGTTGGGGTTGGATGGATGTTTGTCAGCAGCAGCAATCTGCGGAACGGCACCTTCCAGATCACGTCTGGCGTCGCAGGGCAGCGTCGCGACGCTAGCCCGCAAACGGCACTTTAATGTCCCAGTTGCGTAAAATAGCCGTCCCCCTTTTTCCCTCCAACAGTCAGAGTACCTACCCAGTCTCTGGTGGATGGACCATGACGGTTTCCAATCATTCAAACCCCCCCCCGGTGCGTGCGGTGTTTATCTTTCGGTTGATCGTGGTAGGTAGGTACTCTAGTTTAGCAGCGGTGGTACAACGTTGATAGTGGGGGGGGTTTCAAGATACAGTGCTTGACGATAGGATTGAATTTTCGCTTGTCTACATGTATTCTATATTTGGTCGTGATCTTTCGCAGCGATCATTGGCATCCGCTCAAGGCTGAGGGTGTGCCTCTTGAGCTCATTGGAAAGGTTTCCAGCTCGGAGGGAAAGCCCATGTAACCCCAAACGCCACAAGCGTTCCACAAGCACAGTTTTGTGCTTCCAAACCTCGATGTCGTTAGTTGGTCGTGCACCTTTGGCTGAAAAGGGGGGGGGATTCGGATTATTCAGACAGATGGATAGAAATAGAACGAGAAATACACATACACACCTAGACAGCAAATGGTGCTCGCGTCTGTGAAACGGAAAGGCCTTCGCCAGCAAAGCAATTGCTGGAATGCCAGTCAACTAATTAGCGATACATGGGGGGTGTTGGTGGAAGGCACAGCCCGGATCAACAGCCGTGCGACGTGGGACAGCCGAGCGTGGGCTAGACAGCAATTGGCCAATGAGTCATGCGGCCTGAGCCCTGTGCGACGCGAGACTGGCAGAGGAGGGAGTTGGGGGAATTGCGAGTTGGGAGGGAGGGAGCTGGGGGAGTTGGGAGGAGAGCTGGGAGGAGAGTTGGGCTCGCTGGGCTCACTGGGGTTCACTCGTCTCTCGACCATGCCAGACTGCCCCTTCTGCTCGGCCCCCATAAACTACTTAAACCGCCGCCTGTCGCCCAAGAGCTTCTCCATCCCCATCCCCATCTCCATCTCCACCAATTCCACTCATTGACCCGCCGCAACGCAACCATGAAGACCACCCTCCTCGCCACCGTCGCCGCCTTCGCTGCCTCCGCCGCCGCCTTCGCTCTCCCGAATTCGTCGGACCCTCTGTGTCTGACCACCTGCACCCCCTTCACCTCGGAGCTGACCAACTGTGGCTACGACCTGACCAGCGGCAGCGATCCCACCGACGGCGAACTGAACTGCATGTGCAAGACCAACGGCTTCATGTCCAATTACCAAAAGTAAGCATCTCTTTTTAGTTTCTCGCTGGACGGACGGACGGGCTCTATCTTGAAACACCAGACTAACTCTGCATAGCTGCTACAATTGCTTGAACAACGCCGGGTTGATTTCGTCGTCCGAGGGCCAGAGCACCCAGGCGATCAAGCAGGCGTGTGCCTCCGTTGGCGGCTCATCTTCGGGCGCCATCTCGCTCACTCCTGGGAGCGCTGGTGTCATGGCGGGTCTGTTTGTCAGTGTCGGTCTTGGCTTCTGCGGTATTGCGGTCTAGTGTTTAGTGTTTAGTGGTGCAAACTGGGTTTCTTTTGTGTATACGTGTGGGTGTGTGGGTGTGTGGGTTTCGGGTGGGAATCGTCAAACTGCGGATAATTTACAATGTACCATAAAACGGTCCGCGCGGGGGGGCTTTGCGGAATAATGGAGATATCCCTTGCTAAGTTTTTTCTTCTAGATGAATCGCTTGCTAGATATATGATATCACTTGCTAGATTAGATGTTGACTTTGGGGTTGGATGGACCAGTGACGTCCTTTACGCGCTGCTGCTGTCTCCATTAGATGATTCCACACCACTAGGCTCTAGAGTCTCCCAGTGCCATCTACCTCCGGCAACTACCGTGCCTTCTCGCGACTACCAAATAGCTGCAGACATTGAGTGATACCAAGTGAGCCTGTAACAACTACACCCAAGTGCTGCGCGGCTGGACGGGGTCCTCCATAAACTATCACTCGTCCGATCGGCGGCCCGATGCTTGTGTTCCAGAAGACTCCTGGAACTATCTTGGTCTCTGAACCATACAGACCACCCTCTTTTCAAGCGGTGGGAATAGACTCTGCAGCGAGAGGGAGGGGAGTGGGGTGACTATCCATCCACACGCGAAAAAATAAATAAATAAAAACAAGTTTAACCAATACCTTTTCAGCGAATTGAATTGGATTGAATTGGATTGAATTAGTAGCCGGCTAACTATCTCGTTTCTCGTCTCTAAAAACAGCTACTTTAATCCTCGAGACACACTGGCGCATGCACAGAACGCCAAATATACACACCGTGGGGTACCGACTCTCCTGCACGAGAGACTCCAGGGAACTCAGGGAACTTGCTTAATCGATACATAACTACTCTGGTTTGCAATCCATCGCGCGTGCGTGGGCGTTGTGTGGTGGCTGTGGAGTAGAGTTGATGCTTGCAGAGCTTAAAGCTTACCGAAACAGGCTGTCGAGTGGAGTGGAGTGGAGTGGAGGGTTCTAAAAACAACAGCGCCGAAACTCGCGATCATGTGTTCCACGATAAGAGCAGAACACAACGCAGAGTTAAAATCCACGGGGAGTGAATGGGTGGTGGTGCGGTGCGACGGTGGATCCGTTGTGCGACCTGTTTCTTCAGACGGCATCAACCGAGGAGGGATCTAAGCCTCAATTTAGAGTATATTAGGGGCCGGATTAGGGAGGAGGAGGTGCATGGTGGTGCCTGACATGGTTGGCCACCCAAGCATTGCCAAGAAGATCTGCGGGCTCCAGTTGCTGGATCTCCCACAGGCTGTATCGCTTAAATTCAACAACCCACGCAGGTCATGGCAGTTAAATCGTGACTCGACGAGATGCCAGCTATGACTGTTTGGAGCGGTGGATTTAGTCTTACGGTTAGTCGAGACTGAATCTCTTATAGCCTTGGCCATCGCGGAGTGGCCAGGCCAGGCACAGGTAGGTAGCTATGGGTGGCTGCTGTTGCGGGAAGATTCCTGGGGCCTGATTCAGATGTTTTCGGGTTCCAGCAGCAGTTCTCTCTCTGATCTGCAGTTCAAATATTCATCCCAGAGTACATGTAAGTACATGGGACTGGACAAATCCCCAACCAGAGAATACGGGTTCCCATTCGCGAAACGGGCCCTGAAACCGCTGCAGCCGAGACGCGACCCCTTCCCAAACTCTAAATGCCACATCACTTGCTGCCAACTCTCACCAGCCACCAAACAATGCTCTACACTTCATCGCACGGGGGGGCTGCCACGCCGTGAGCCTTTCTATCCTGCGGCTCAAGACCGTAGCTAGTATTTACTGTACTGCACCTATCCTGCCTCCCCAGCAGCGCAACTCACCTCCCAGTACCCATCCATCCATCCACCAGCGCCAGCCCAGGATGAAGGTCTCCGCAATCCCCCTTACCCTCTTCGTGGTCTCCCTTTTTCTATATAGCACCCTCGTAGCCGCGCAGCAGACCACAAGCGACTGCGCGGTGCAGGACTGCACCCCGTTCCTCAATCTGGTCCAGAACTGCGGGATAGACCTTTCCGCGGCGTCTACCGCCAATGTCTTGACCTCGGCCCAGGACCGCTGTATCTGCAGCTCGAGTAACTCCCAAGCGATCATTTCGACGTGAGAAGCCCTTTCTCCCTCTCATTGTTTCCTTTATTCTCTCCTGTTTTCCTTCGGCCCCCCCCCCCGGTTCCTACGGAGAGGGAGAGGGAGGGGAGGGGAGACATCTTTGTAATTAACTCGCTGATTTTTGGGGGGATGTTTGGCGACTCCATAGATGTCTGAGCTGCCTCAACAAATCAAACACCCTTAGTTCCAGTGACAACACCTTCCCCGAACTGTGTCCCGCCGCCACCGGGAGCGGGGGGCCGAGGTCGTGTAGCGCGCTTGGAGGCGCTCCCTACGTTGTCAGCGGACTGGTTGCTGGGTTAGGGTTGTTCGGGATGGCAGCTTAGTTGTGTCGGATGTAGAAGCGGGTGTTTTGCATAGCGGGGTGGATGGATGGGATGGGATGGGATGGAATGTTCTCTGGCTATATATAGATCTGAACTGGGGGAGGAGTGATAGAGGGGGGGTGTAGAGGGGGGGGAAGTGATAGAGGCGAAGCTTCCAACGGTCGTTCTTTCAGACTTCCTTACGCTGTTAATCTAATGTATATTCCACACCGGCTATACAAAGCCAATTAGTACGTCTGCCATGTCCTGATCAAGTCGGGCTGATTACTCGTGGTCCAGTTGGGCAGGATACATGCAGACTCCAGCCAGCCAGCGCTCCCGAGTTCCGACTTTGACGAAAAGCCGCCTTACCCAATTTCCAGCCCGCTGGACACGGCTCCCTCCCTCCCTGACCCCCAACCTAACCGAGGAATCGCAACGATGGGTGGGTGCTGGGGGGGTAGCGTTCTAGGTGTGCCTCTAGATATTTTCCCGGAAAATACATGTAGCTGCACATTAGGCTGAGAAGTCCAAAAAAAAAACACCCACCCCCAAAGCAGATCTGCGGTGCGGTGCGGCGTGCATCCAGAAAGCCATACCCTCGAAGCGGCAGATTCAGCGGGGTAGACCCTTCTTTCTACTCTACATGGATACAGCTAACTACATGTATGGATCTCGTTCCAAGGCTAGGCGTCCAAGCTCGATTCCAAGCTCAGATTCGATACTCACTGGCAGCCACAGCTGTCAGTCGCGTGGCAGGCAGGCAGGCAGGCAGGTATGTACGTGTTGCGCCGATGAAATGCATGCATACGAACCAGCTGTCCGCCCTCATGGCAATATAAACTCCGCTGGGTTGGAATCGGCTACCAGTATCGGTGCATGGCGCCGGCCAAGAACCAAGATGGATGGCCAGGCGACGGGTGATGATCCATGACCCGGCAACCGCACCCTGCTGCTCGTGGCGATGCTGCACCTTTAAATTAAACAAACCGATGTATGTATATGTATATGTGTATGTGTGTATGTAGATAGGTGCTGTGTCGTCACCAGCCGAGTTGGAAATATTCTTAATTCTGAGTCTGGTCTCTAGTTAGCTGTGAAAATGGCCATCACACCCCCCGCCTAATTGGTGTTGGAGATTTGGAGATATAAGAGCGTAGGGGAAGAATGACCAGAGTCGCTACAGCTATGCCCTTTCTTTTCCATATGTCCGGTTATTAGGTATCCTACCTTATCGGATCCCCATACACTTTCGCCGGCATTAATATTACTATCCAGCTAGCTGCTCCACATCACGCCATATTGCCTGTAGATCCCTCCCCCCGGATCTGCGGAAGAAACAGAATACATAGTAGTAACGCAATCATATCTCACATTCTTCGGTAGTTGACCCTCGATGGCAGCACGGACGTGTATCTTTCGATTGACCTCTGCTCTGGCGGACGTTAGTTGTTTTCTCGCGCGATGTCCGATATATATGGACACGTATGTACATATCCGACAGGAAAAACCGGCAATTTAAAATTTAAAAGCTAAGTTGGAGTGTCTAGGAAAACTCCGATCCTCCAGCTAAGCATCGTATTTCACTCACTCAATATCATATACCCAGAGGTTTCACACACTCTCACCTATAGCTAAGGATTTTGTTTACAGTAACCACTTATGCTTGCCGGTTGGGGACTTACGACGGTAACGCTCATGTTGTTCTGACCGGATAGCTAGAGTAACAGCAGTGAGAGTAGAGCAGTCGATCAGGATTGCATACACGAGACGTGGCTGCCATGCATAGACTGCCATGAGATAGGTCACTCTAAATAATATCAAGTAGTCTCCTATGCAGATATGAAGAAAAATGGTCGTAAGCCTCGGCAGTAAGGGGCACCATGCTGGGGTACGCACAGGACGATCGTCCTTCCATTGCGACTGAAATCTATGCATCATCCACTGGACTGCTCGAGGGCTCTGGGAAATTGTAGTGCAGGAGCTTCTAGTTATCGCTACTCGAAGACATAGGTTGGTGGATGAAGGTGTTGGTTTGGCTTCTCTATGACGCCAGAAAAACTCTCTTTCTTTCTAATGAGTGAGGGGAGGTAGTTTGAACTTGAAGCTTAGCACTAGGCCGAGATATGATAGAAAGGTAGGCTTGAATAATGGTAAAAATATGGGCTTTCATTAAATTATGGGAGCGTGTATCCGTTGATTTTTATGGATTTGTGCTTGTTTGAAATGGCGTTACCTGATATCCTAGCTATCAAGATTCTTCAAAAATAGACGTCGTAGCATTAGTATGAACTACATACACTCCACTACTGAGCCATTGGCCATAATCCATCTTAAGCTATGAGAACTAGCATTAAGTTGGGGGCGTATCAAAATCATGCTGTAGGTAAGGATGTTGACCCAACCTCGCTGCAGTACCTAGAAAATAGTAAAATCAGAAATAAAATATCGTCGAGCAAGGTATGGAGCTTACCGTAAACAGATTATTAGAAGCTAGACACGACTGTGGAACAGCTGATATGCAATTCCGACGTATACCCCTTGGACATTGGTTACATCTAGCTTCACGATTACATACCCTAATTAAAGACTATGACCAATAATTAGAAACGATTCTATATAAATGCACTTACCATTGAACAGGCTAAGGGGGAGACTTGTACGTAGTTACGTTTTAGGCGGCGGGTGGCCAGTAGCTGAGTTGGAACGTTGCGAGCGAAAAGAAAATTTGAGTCTTAGAGTTGTTTTTTATAGTTGAGCCCCAGATATGTTTCCAGTCCCAAGACTCCTCCAGGTCAATATAGAATTCCCAGTATTGAGTAGTGATCTTGATATCTTTGATACGCTGCTCCGGAGTCAAACCGTGTAGCTCCCTGATCCTTTTCAAGAGGTCGTTGAGATAGAGAACTTCGGTGCTGGAGATAAGCTTGACATCACTTGACCCGACTTGACTGGTCTCAAGAACGAACTCCTCCGTTTCCAGGCTCTTGGGGATGCAAGCGGATTCATTCTCGGAGGCGGCATCGATATCGGATAACTTACCCAAAGCTGTGGGTTCTTCCAATGTTCCCTCTTGTTCAGTGTCCATGGCTAAGGAGGATCTTGCTGAGGTTCGTGCCCTTCTAGATAGTCTTCGCAGTTTCTTCTCGTGTAACTCGAACACGATGTACACGCTGGCACATCGAACAGCGTCTTTTAAGAATCCTCTCACCCTGAATAGCACCAAGTCAGCAGACTTGGCATGTAAGATGAGTCATATTAAGAAGGAAACGCACTCGTTTCTCTGTGCTGGAAATTCCCATCTCCTGATTGTTCCAGGTCCCCACCAGTGGGCCGCAATGCCACTGTCGATGAAATAATCAAGCCAGGCTTCGAAAGATTCGTCTCGGCCCCGTTCTGGGCATTGAAGTCCAATTTTGTTTTTTGGATCTCGCATATGACTTTTTATAGCGTGTTTAAAGATTGCAAACTCAGTCTCTGATAGACAGCTTTTCCGCCCGAGATTTCTCCAGGTCATAATCATCGCTGGGATGGTCTTCGTTTGATTAAAGGGATAATGATGGTAGGGGGTGTTTGATGAAAGTATTTGGAGAGAAGGTATTGGTGATGAAATTGGCAGAGGGGTAACGGATAACGCATAGGGGGCTCGGCTTAGTGGGGCGGACCAGTGCTTCGAATTGGCAGTCACCACACAATCATCTAGAATTTTGGCCCTAATAAAAGGAAATGTAGGTAATGTCTTGCCAACCTGTCCCCTGTGTTGAAATAATGAATAGATCTGATATATTGACTGTCCAGTAAACTAGAGAAGAGGAAACAGAATAGACGAACGGGAGGAGAGCTCCATATATATACTCCCTATGGAGTCATATATAAACAGGTTTATGGGGGCTCTTTGGGCGCCGAATAGATCGGCCCGAGCAACCCCCTTTAGCAGTATAGACTATACCGAACGTCTTCGGTATCCCGAGTAGTGACGTACCAAATGAGACACTAGGAAGCCTATGGATATACACCATATATCCAACACCCTGTCCGCCAAGGTATGCGAGTGAGCATTGGTGATCCAATGAGCTTACCTGCCGCTTGTGCAATCATCCTTGCGGGGACTGCCAAAACTACATGTATTTGCGTTCAGAGAGCTTGGTAGAGCCTTTCATCCATATGTATGCTTATTCCATCATAGCGATAAATTCGTGGGAGCTTTCACAAACCGGAAATCCAATTTTGGACATCAGCCACGTGCACGGGAATCGGAATAAAACAGCATATCTGCATGTAGACAGCAACAGAAAGTGACGGCCAGAAGCCGGACGGTTGTAAAAGGGGCTTTAAGTCCATTTAAGTGAAATTGATAGCACCGCAATAGCTAATGGGAGATACGAATAGCCTCAAATTGTAGCAGCGTGTTATACAGTCTTTAGTAACTATATAACTATTGCAGAACTGTGGCAACTCAGGATCTAAAGCGTTCATTGGCCTTCCAGGCTCATCAGAAAGATTCTAGTAGTGGTATTGGCTACTCTACCCTCGCGTTTCCACAATAATTTTACTAGAGACTGAGTAGTGCTAGGGTCTTAATCGATCCCTCGAAATGGAACGTAAGGTAACTGACATCAGATATATACAGGCATTTATACATGTATAGTCTCATGCCCCTCCCTCACCATCAGCTTGCTAGCTTTCTAAGCCAGCGCTAGGCATAATACTAACCTTTCTAGGCATACTTTCTTATTAATTACTATAGCGAGTTTGTCTTGATTTCACGCCGCTGCGAACTATTCATCACCAAATATCACTCGCTATAGCCGCTGAATAATAGTCCAAGCTTGAAAATATCCCTGAAGCCCACTCGGTATCTTTCTAGTCCATCTTTCCATTTCCATACATAAACGTTCGTGGCGGCATGCTTTGTAATTTCTATTGTCTGGGCAGAGCCTTTGGTTGTGTTTCGTTTCGACAGATTCCCCGCCGCCGCCCTGCAGTTAGGGCTGAAGGTGAATGTTCTTTCCAGAACCTTCCATCTTCCCTTTTCCCTTCTCCTTCCCTTCCCTCCTCTCTGGGCACATCGTACCCGACTAAGCGGATATAGCCGCCAGTTGCCAGCCGGCGGGTAGCCGCGAGAAAATCCAGATCGACAAGAAAGGTAATCCAAAGCGTCGGGTCAGTTCCTGCATCTCGTTAAGCTGCAGATCTCAAAATGTGCCTGAGCGAGGAACAAACAGGTACAATGCACATCATGCTAAGAGCGATGCAAGAAACGCAACGTCGATGCATGTATTTAGCTGAAATAAGTGGGGCCTGAACATGTGTTAATAATCGCCAATATATGATATATCGATAGAATGCAATATACATACATACATACAGAATTTTTTCTTTCTCTTGTTTGTGCGAGTATTACTTAAAGTTATCCTTTTCGGGGAAAAAAAAAACTGATATCTCGCCTAGTATCAAGAGGAATAGCCAATTTAATCTGGCAGCTCGCCCAAAGTAACGGGTCAGCTTCATTCACCCGATATGCTACCACGGTAGCCTGCATTGCATGTATCTGCGCGAGTATGTATGAGCAAACATGCTTTAGATCTGATACATGATATCACAGTATTGTGGATGTACGTTACCTAGATTCATCCACACCTGTCCGGGAGCGCTGTCCAGTTGGAAATTTAGTCGTTAAAGAAAGGCCATTTTCTCTCTGGAGAAATCTTCACTTCTTGGATTATATCAAAATCAATAACAATGCTGCTTTGTATTCCGTAGAAAGGCTTTGTGAAGATCCATCCGCTGTAGCAAACGGCATAATACAAATATAATTCTGAAAAAATACCCTTGGGACAAACCAAAGTGCTGGATCAATTTAGGTTCATCCAAGATCTCTTCGGGAGACTGCGAGGTGCTATATAGCTATCCGTACAAAGAAATGTATCCATTTCAACGTTCCTATTTTGCTTAATATGCTATTCTAGTGAGCAGAACACGATTATACCAGAGCAATGAAGACGAAATTGTAACAAAGAACGAAAGCGTCTCGAATTGAAAGTAGGGTGGGTAATTTTTTTTTTGATACTAATTACTCTACGAATCTGAATTATAAACCCCCAGATAACTTACCAGAACCGTTAAAGAGAAGATATGAGAAACGTAACAAGAATTAGATCATGAAAATACACCCCGACCGTTTCCCATGCACCCAAATAGACAAGACAAAACAAGACAAGACTATGAACACCAGCCAACTAAACCCAGAAACCTAAACCCTTATACCTGCTGATATGCGAAATTCAAACCCAAGACCCGTATATACAACACAGACAATATGGAAGAAGAAAGAACATAGGAAAACTAGTGAATGCCGAAAAGAGAATTAGTAGAAACAAAGGAGAAAAGAAACCTTTTTTACAAGATGGAAGCGACTTGCTGCATTAAGCGGAAGTCTGCTCAACCTTCTCGGTACCGACAGTGTCGTCAAGAGGGCCACCAGCACGGCGCTTGAACCAGACATCGAGTCCATCAACAACAACAAGGAGAAGGAAGACCTCCTTGATCTTATGCTCATTGAGAATGCCGAACTCGAAGTTGAGGAGAATTTGAGCGGCGACTTTGACCAACTGGACGATGGCGATGTTCTTCCCGAGACATGCGCGAGAGCCCTGGCCGAAGGACATCACATAGCGTTCGAGCTTGTAAGCCTGAGTAGGATCCAACCAACGTTCCGGCTTGAATTCAAGAGTGTCCTCGCCCCAGAATTCTTTGTTGGCGTGAATGCACCAAGAAGACATGCCGACGGTAGTATTCTCAGGAAGGAACTTGCCACAGAGAGTGCGGCCACCAGCGGGAACAGCGCGAGGAAGGGAGAAACCGGCAGGAGGGTGGAGGCGAAGAGTTTCTTTGACGACAGCGAGCAGAAGAGGGATGGTAGACAGCTCTTTCCAGGTGGGGGTAGCGGTGTTGAGAGCGATCAGAGAATCCATGAGCTGCCTGTAGACAGCTGGAGTGCGGCAAAGATTGATGACAATGTTGCGGAGAGCGACAGATGCGGTATCGGGTGCAGCCAAGCTACAAGCAAGTTAGTATCCGTTTGTGAGAACATTAAACGAAAGGCATCAAACGAAAGGCAGGCTTACATAAAAATATAGGCGTGATTGGTAACTTCACCAAGAGGAAGTGCATGTCCATCCTGATACTTGGCTTCGAGAAGGCCTTGAAGGAGATCATCACGACCGCTGAAGTTGCCCTGGTCGAGACGCTTCTTGATCTCACGTTGGATACACCTCGCATAATGCTTCATGCCAGACTTCTTAACGATATCCATTTGAGTGATAGGCCAAATCCAAGGGAGGTAGGACCTAAGAAAATTAGTATCGGTTTGAAAAAGGAGGAAGTGGAATGAAAGACTTACAAGAAAGGGCTCAAGTTAAGCATTTGGCGAAGATCACGAAGACCACCCTCAACATCCTTACCAGCCTTGCAGAAACCAAACGATTCTCCAAAGACAAGATCGGTTATCATATCGTAGGTGAAGTATTCGCTCCAAACGGTGAAGTTGCATTTCTTGGCGGTCTGTGCAAAGTTCTTGTCGAGGGCAGTGATGAATTCCTTAATAACAGCATCAAAGTATTGCTCGTTCTTGAGGGTGGCAGTCATGCTGTAATCCTTGGCGATAGCGCGACGACCAGCGGCATGAACTTGGATGTCACGCTCAACAGCCAAATTAAAGTAACCATTAGGAAGAGCGATATCGTACCTGCAGGTGAAGAAAATTAGCAATTGGGTAGGAGAAAGAAACGGTAGAGAAGAGAGAACTTACATGTCACATTTAGGATAAGTCTGTTCACCATGAGAGTAGATCTCAGTCACAACTTCCGGATCCCAGATGGACACTTCATTCGGAGCAATGCGAACAATGTTTCCGTATTTGCGATGGAGATTGGTCAAGTCATGGTGATAATTGCTCCTGCAAACAGCATACCAAAATCTGTACAGAGGAGAGCAAGAAGCAAACCAAGGACCTGGGACATCACGGAGAGGAGTATCATTGCGGATTCGATACATGCGGCGAGCAACCCAGATAGAGAGAACAGCGAAGATCAATCCAAAAGCAACGAGGAAGTGGGGAAGGCCGAGGGTCAGATCATTTGTGAGGGTAGTGAATTTCAGAGATGGGAAAGAAAAGGTAAGAGTTTTCCCAGCAACCGTAATAGGGTGCCGAGCAGTCGAAAAAGAGAGTGTAGGAAGAGCCGAAGGCACAGAAGCCAGCGGAGAGTAGGAGGAAATCATCGTGAATGTTGCTGCTATGAGAAACCGATGTGATGATAACTGAAGAGAGTGTCTGATGATGAAGCCTATCAAGGACAGTGGGCAGCGGAAGAGAGAAAAGGATAGAAAATCCAATGGTCTCTATAGGCAAGGACGATTTGTGAGAGGATGGAAAGAAGAGAGAGGAAAGGGCGTAAAAAGAGGGGTTATATAGAAAAAGCAGGACTTTATTACATGGAGATATTTTTCTTTTCACTAGTGTCTCCCTAGCTTCTGGGTGGACCCTTGAGCGGACGGACAGTCGGGGAGGGGGGGGTGCAGACCCTTTGGCAGCGACCTGCGTCCCCGACCCAATCCGCCGGAGCATTTATCATTTGCAGCCTTATCTTTCTGCAGCGGTGACCTGACACCCCCGAGGAGGAACGAAGGGCATGACGCTAATGGTTTAGGCGGGGCAGGAGGGAAAAAAAAAAAAGTAGTTGCAGGTAGAAATGTAGGTAGAGAGTCTGGTAGCAAGCTTCAACATCACTAACACCAGCGTCAACCACCATAACCAGCCAACCACCATCATCATCCCAACCCCCAACCCAATTGCATGCAGGCAATTCCGCCTAGTTTTTCGGCCAGTAGCGATGTCGGTCATCCGGAATCCGTGGAAAGATAAACTAGCAACATTTCGCGATCGCGGGGAAGACGTGGTGATTCGGAGACCTCAAACACAGCTAGGGTTGAATGGTCTGATCCCCACCCCACCCTCTCGTTCTCCTCCCCCGGCAGCAGCATGCTTGAATTGATAGATCTGAATTAACGAGAGGCACCTAGGCACCGAAATAGTATCATTCCATTCTGGTGGCTTGTCTGCAGCAACATTTTTAGCCAATATAGGTATGGAGATGCTATCTGTTAAAGTCCAGGAAAGAAGAAGAAAAAACAGGGGGGATGTGCCCTGCTTCTTACTTCCGACATCAGATGAAAGTTGGAATTGAAACTGAAAAATTGCTGGAGGTCACTCATGAACGTTGCTAGAGATGCTGAAGGATGCCAGGTTACGAACTCCCAGCCAGCCAGGGTATACTTGCCCGTGAAGCCACATAATACGCATATTCCTAAGTACCAGCCCCATGGTTAAGGTTTGCTGGGACTACTCGCCGTCCGTGTACTAAAAAGAAGGGAAAAAAGTAAAAACTCTCCGGAAGAAAGCCCCTTCCTCCCGTTGCTATTCTTCCCTTCCAACAATAATCAGAGGTGAGCAGCCCCCCCTTCCCCCCTGCAGTCAGCACTCTCTTTCATCCCTCAATTCCTTCCTTCCTCCCTGTCTCCTTCCCGCTCGCCATCTCCCCGGAGTTCCCTGTCCTCAAATCAATATATTTGTTCACACCCCCTTGCTGCTGTCGTTGTCGTTGTCACTGACGCCGTGGTAGTTGATTTTTCGGTGCAGTTTGTTGAAGTTTGCCATCGCCCTGTACGTACCCCAATCGCTAGCTGTCGTCTACCCACGGACAACGCACGTGTATCCTTGACCGCTCTGCAGATGAACAACGGGCGCAAGTTACGCGCTTTCGGTTAGGGTACTGTCTCTCATTCCCGTGCAGGGCATATGCATGTCACCAAAAGTAAATGCCCTTAGCCCTGTGTGGTGTCGCATTCGCAAGACATTCCGTTGAAGTAGAAGGAAGAAAAAGAAGGGCGTGTGAAGAAGCAGACGTCAACGGCATCACAGGTGCTAGCGATCTGTAAGCGCGACATGCCGGCCCAATTCCTCGGCAGGAAAAGGAGCCGGGGGGAGAGTATCATATCCGACTCGACTCGTTAGCAAACTACCGCAATCGATAAATTGGTATAGCGAGGATGCGGTCGTGATTTCCCACTGCAGCAGCAAAGTCAAGAAAAAGATACACGTAACACCTAACCACTCTTCGATCGGATGGAGGACCACCTCCAAAAGAACCGGCCACATATACATGATGCATATGTTCACCAGAAATGGGTAACTATATGCGACCGCAATTCGAGATGACCATTTGAGCGGCAGCAGTCCCGCGAGAGCGGTAATTCTTCAGGTTTTGCTCTCTCTACCTCTTTACCCGCTGAATTTTTCAAAATATAAACCCTCTAAAAATAAGCGATGCAGAAGAATATGGATAATCATTCCACCTACCTACTTCATTCAGCAAAGGCAGTTGCTATAGCAGTGGACATGTAAGGCATCGATACGATGGGATTCCCGAGCCGTGGGGCATCAAAATAAGGCACTGATATCCCAGGAAAATTTGTGGAGAGGGAGGAAAAGGGGAGAGCGTGACACGAAATTCGAAAAGCGGCCATTGGGTATCCGCTAGACGACGACGACGCCCTGGAGGCGTGACGGAAGGAGAGTTAACGGTACTCGGGCAGCCCTGTCAACGATGACCCCTCTCTCGGAAAGCTTGCGATGCACGGGATGGAACCCAGCTTTCCGCAGGTAGTGGGTATGATCCAAACCGACCTACCTACCTACCTACCTCCTTCCCATGGGCTCGCTTAGTTTAAACTCGCTCGCTGCTCTAGCAAGCTCTGGTTGAGCCATGTGTTGTCTACACATGATAGAAGTAGTAATACGATATTTAGCCATTCACATACCTTGGTGGAGTGCATTCGATGATAGGTGGATTGGCTGGACAACCGCTGCCTGGGGGCAGGTGGTGTGAACGTATCGAGATTAAGCTCCTTTCAGGCTTTGAACGACAACCAGCTTCCCCTTTTCCATCGCACATTCTCATCCTAACTGATCTACTTGTGAACGGTGTGCATATTCGCACGTGTAAGAAAAGCGTCATTTCCATAGAGATCGGATGAACAAAGAGTTTAGCTATGTAGGCAAGCAGATTCTCGGGGGAGAGAGGTGGGGTAGATTTGAGCAGGAAGAGCACAAGAGACACGAGCAGAGCACGGAGAAGCATTCACCTATCTAGCAATGAGTTGATCCGATTTGGCCTGCTGTCCATCTCAGACAGCGGGGGGTGGGGCATGGGAGGGAGGAAAAGGCAGGCAGTTTCACATTTAGTTGAAGAGAAGAGAGACCAACGATTGGGCGTCATCGGAGTATTTCCAGCAGTGTTACATGAGTTGCGGTGTAGACCGACATATGGGGCATGTGTGTATGATGTAGGAGATATGTCTGTGTGCAGAATTCACCAACCACGATAGGATGAAAGCCGTGGTGGAGGGCAGGCACTGGAGAGATATGGGGAGTGATATGTGGTCTCTGGATAGCGTGATGACAGGGAGCAAATCTAATCTAACGGCATCTGTCTTGGTGGAGTTGTACCACTCCCGCGTGTCACAGCCCGGGATGTTTCACGAACCCGGAAACGTGGGCTCCCTTTCAAGCGAACCTCACTTAGACCGTTTGTTGATACGTGCACGATTCGCTACCAAGAAAGAAGGAAGGGAAGGAGAAGGAGGGCGGGATGCTGAGGTATTCCGTTTCTGCCGATACATACATACATGTACTCTACTTTGCTGTCCGGTACTTTCACTTACCGACAGAGAGTCCGTCAAACTCGAACGTAAACTAAGGGTTTCTAAACGTCGCTTCGTTTAATCACGTTTACGTATTGTAGATACTGATACTCTCCTCACATTAACTACATATGTACTGACCGAATATGTAGGTACAAAATGCTGACCGCGTGGACGCAGTCCCAGGATCCAGATTTAAAATCTCCCAATTTCATCGTATCTATGGTATCCACATAATTTCATTAGTTTTTTATTTATTTATTTCTGTGTTCCTATTGCGACTGGTCATTTTTCGAGTCTAGAGAAACAGTGGTGGCCTCTGGTTCCGATCTCGATTTTTGAGGCAGTGGTGAAGGATGGTATCGTCACATTTCTTCCCTGAAGATATTTTGACACGCAGGTACCCCCACCACCAACTGCTGGTTACGAACACTCTCGCGTCGGTTATTTTTACACAGCCGGTTCCTTCGTTCTCTCTCGCTCGGCTTTGCCGCCGAAACGCGTCCAATGGCACCCAACGGAGGCAACGATCGTGTGAACCGGTTTTCTTTTTCGCTTGAGCTCGCCGCAACCATCCATCACTCGGTATTGCGTGATGGTTTCTCTCCTCGCGAATCCTCGCGATTACGTACTTGCGCGACGTATCACTCGGTTTTGAACCAAGGGTCATCCGTGTTATCAGCTCTCTTGCGCGCGCTCCCTCTCTTCACTCTCTCAAATCTACCTCCGGCACAAGAGTGAGAAACATACTTTCCTTTTTCTACTTCGATATCCGTTGTCTAGCATTGCGTGTCTGGCGGATCCGGCTCCTCCCAGCGGATCTCCTTGATTCACACGCGATACCGATATTTGAGCATGTACCACAATCCGCAAAAGGCTTGGGTTAAAGATCTAGACCACTTTTAGCGTTTAAGAGGTGAAACAATGATGTGAAACTGTTTCTCACGGGCTGCTCTCCGAACCTTACTCTCTCACTCTCTCATTCCCGGCTTCTATTGCGGTGTCGGTCAATCAGCTCAACTTCCTACCACTAGACTTTATAGGTGGTATCCGCCGCGCACCCGTAGTCGGCGTATGCTAATCCGTACAGCAAACCTACTATTGCGCGCCAGCGTCTCGTTTCCCCACTACACCCCCCTTCTAAACGCAGCATTTCGAGTGATTAGATATTACGCGTACGAAAGCGGGTCAGCTCATCCTACGACGAACTGCCCCGCGGGATTGTCTCACCTATCGTATCGACGACCCAGAAACTCTGGAGGATATACTGCAAGGCAATTAAACTACTCATACTTAGGCAGAATCACCATCGATCAGGTTTTTGCGATAGGTGAGATCCAAATCACCTCAAGCGTGGTTTTTTTCTCCCACAACTTGGCTTAGGTAGGACGTTTTTCTTTTTCGGAAGAACTCGGCGCCGCCGTGAGGATTGTGACGACAATTACCTCTTTATTTTCTGATTAATAGTCATGACGAACAGTAGTGCATCTTTCGCTAGCCGCCTGATTTGACCGAACTTTCGGTCGAAGGGAGCCTCCTACAGCTTGCCCTATGAAGTAATTCTATTATCGAGATATCACATTTGCTAGAGAGGGAAAGAGATACCGGAAACGTACCGTACATTGCTAGCTGAAGAGAGGAAGCCTTACGCTAAAGACTCTTGAATAGTTTCTGCAGGCAAGGCGGTAATTGATTTCTAATAATTACGTTGATCCTAAATCCGTGGGATGGAGCTCCTGCTCCCTTGCTTGAACTCTATCGAGAGTTATGTTGTGGGGCTGTAGGAGGGATCAAATCCTGACAAATAGTCCAAGACTAATATTGCGCACTACAGTAGTTAGTTAAAAAAATGCTCAATCGGCAACACATGGGCGATGATCCCTGGAAAGTTACGCTTATGGGTACAGCTTAAGCATGGTTTCCCTGATCGTCACCCAATATAATACCTAGTAGTGAAATGGATCATTTCCCACGTAAGCAACCCTAACCCTCATTAATACCCGTAACCCGGAAAGGGATATAAACAACGTGTACCATGGAAGTGGAGCTATAAACGATTGTAATACCAGTTTTCGCGGGAGTTCAGAGCCATGTGCCGCGTATGCGCATGGTAACCGCGCCCCGCGCCTGCGCATTATCTACAATCGCTTATCGAATCTCATATCCAAGGCAAGCTGATGCAGCAAAGGCCCACCACTTAAAAAACAGCTTCCAACTTCAACTTCAAAACCATCAACTCTCGAGTTTTTTCTGAGGAATTTTTTGAGGCGCTAGTCGGCGACCATAGTTTTCGCGGGGCGCGCCACGAGCGCCTCATGTCGAAGAAATTGTCCTGGAATACTCACCGCGCTCTTGCCGGTGTCCTGCATGACACGAGCCTTTACCGAATTAGCTAGCACTAACCCTGCGATCGTCCACTGTTTCTTTCCTTCCTCAATTCATCCGGGGGGGTGTGTGTGACGGGTTCAGTAGGGGACCGCATTCCAGGTAGAATTATCATTTCTACTATGTTGTGTACTCGCTGATTGTGTGGTTTGGCGAAGGGAAAACGGTGTACATGCGCCTTGGGATTGGCATGTACGTACATCGGGCTATCGGGCTATGTAACTTCTCACCTGAAGACTTTATCGCGAATCGGGCGACCTTACTGCGTGATATATACCTGCAATTAATAATTAATGCCGGAAGCCTAGCTGTGATGGGGGGGGAGGTCAAAAATCAACAGTTGAAACAACTGAACAACGCACAAATGCTCCCAAGGTACATATTTAAATGATAAACGGCTATCACCGAGGAATACTAGGGGGAGTGCACGTACATATAGCGAAGGTTTATGTGTGTGTTTGTATCATATCAAGGGATTTCCCCCATCACTTTTGGACTTCTAGTGTTTTCTAGGCTAAATAGCGAATCGGCTATCTTGGTTTTAATTCTTCAGTGGGTGAAATTTTTTCGGCCGCGGTGAGGGCTTGTTTTTTTCACCGCACGTGTGGAAGCGATCCTGTAGAGTAGTTAGATAGTGTCTGCAAATTTTTGCGCAGTCAACAGTACGCGGTCCGCCTACGGAGAGGGTTGGCATATACGGTAGAAGTGATAGCTCTGCCTCGGACGTGACTTCGAGCACTTGATTGATTGCAGAGCACCATAAAGCTGATTCGCAGCATAGCCGAAGGCGCGAAAGCTTAATTTCATTGCACTTTTGGATTTACGTGGTTAGAAAACGCTGTGTCAAAGGCCTTAAAGGCCCTGAAGAGGATTATGATGCTCGGGCTCTTGTCCGGGGAATCTCAATCGGTGGCAAGTTGACGTAGTGTTTTTTTTTTTTCGGAGGGGTGCAAGGCCATCGGAATTCCTGTGGAAATAATGGCTATGCTTCACATGCCGTTAACCAAGAATCGTATGTGGATGGCTAATATCTCTGGAACGCTGGTTAAACAAGGAAGCCAAGCTCAGGCACAGGAGATGTACATGTAAGTATTAGAAAACGGTTTGCAATTAGCAGCATTCTGCGTGTACTTGTCATTTCGATTTTTACTTAAGCAATGTGTTATCTTGGCCAAAAGCCTAAACTCGCCATCCGTTGCACCACAGCTCAGCTCTACATATCTGCTACCGTAGTTAACGTTAATATCCTAAAATCTAACAACCGATGGGAGATCTGCTCAAAGTGTGGGAGATCCCACTGAGAAGGCTGGTCAATGTATCTATGGGAAAACGATTCCCCCCTGCGGCTGCGTAGATGCACTGTATTTCCATTGCTGAATGGTAGATTCTACTTTTCAGTATACCAGGTTCCGTGGTTTTGCGTGCGTTTTCGGTTCCACAGAATCTCAACTACCCGGAGAGTTCTGGGGATATCTCCCATCCCCCTTGGTGTTTTGAACTGCCAGGGAGATGCTGCCATGATACAATTGTGTCCAGAGAGTTACTGTATACATGTCGGTACTCGGCTCGTGAAGGGAAAAAAACGTTGTCCTAGGATTCTGTAAATCTTGAATTCAATCCTAGTTAGTTTCGGACAAGTCATAAAGGGAGCCGGGATCTTCTGACCACTAACGTGTTCGACAACATCGATTCGGCAGATATCTTCAGATCTTCAGCCAATATGCCCACGTAGTTTCTTCCGCCTACAGAAACTTAAGGACACGACAAAGATACATCAGCCTCTGAAGCGAAACGATTGGCTTGTTTCCCTGCCCTTGATTCAAGATAATGTGACTTTGTATCATTCCATCGACTATCAAAGCTGGTTTCTCCAGAGCTATTCGACACACTCACTCTACACCACTGTCAGCGTCAGTTGGCCGCTGCGTGCTTTTCCTCGCCACCAAATAAATCGCCATATTTTTCATATTCTGCCTGAGAACCTTCACGGGACCACGTGCATTTTATCACCAAAAAGCAGGGGCACAACACATTCAAGCTGGAATTAACAGATCTCAACGCCCAAAACCGGTTAGAAGCTCATCAGCCATTGGCAGAGGACCGGCAAGATCGCTTTCGGAATGACTGATCAGCTTCTGGGTAGAGTAGGTGACATTGCAATATGGAGTACATACGGTACATGTGGAATAGATTATGGGGCGCTTCCTCCAATCACCAACGCCAAAGGCGCAAAAAAGGAAGGAAAGAAAAATGGGGTGCTTCTCCTTGTTGTTGACTGCTGCTAAGTAATTGCCGTCCCTACATATGCACCATGTAATCCAAGAATTCATGCGAGTCGGCATCAAGAAGACTAGCTTTCGCAGGTACTTTGACAAGTACCCCCTTACCGAACGTTTGGAATCCTGGTGCAGAGAAGTAGCCAATGGCATTCCGCCCCCTTGCTAAGCCATCGGCCATATCGCCCCGAACGCTCGGTAAAAGGAACTTGTAGCATTATTCTCCTGTTGCTTGTTATCTTCATCACGATCACGAAGGAGGCATCAGTCACTATTTGGTGTTTTAATGACGTACATCCAAGGTTGTTTTTTTTCTCGCGCACGTACTTTGAGATAATTCCCCGATTGTTTTAAGTCCATTTTGCTTGAATCCTGGCGCGGATCTTGTATTTATCCCCAGCTCTTCAATCCTGGTAAGGACCACAGCCAAAGCTGTCAAAAGAATTGAATGTCGGCGAGATGGCCCGTTAATATTGCAGCTGTGTCATTGAAATCGACGTGGCTCCATGCCCAGATCTCCTATATTATCAACAAAAACAACAAATATGTACAATAACTACAACAATTCTTGTCAGGGATGATTTGTTTTGCTAGTTTAAATCTCAGGAGACAAGAATGGATAATTTTACCCACCTTCCAATGCACATTAAATCCACGAATGCACTGAAGAAGCACCAGGGTCCATCATGATGAGCTGGCGGGATTTTAAGCCGGCTCAGACTTCCGATCCCGTGGTCGGCTTCATGTCTCAGGTACTTACGCAAAATGTTCTGTGTACGAAAAGGAGGGCCGTGCAAAGCTTCTCGGAATTGAGTGGCTTTCCGATAATCACGACTTTCACGCGATACCTGCTATCGCCTAGCTTTGGCGGGGAATATTTTATCAACAGGTTCGTACGTGTATGTTCTGTGGAGTGCATCGGACAGCTGGCTAATGGGTCGAGGAAGGGAAAAACTGGGTGGAGAATGAGAGAAAGAAGAAAAAACAGTAATGGGTTGTTGACGCCTTTCGGCTCCAGCTTGGGACAAACTGGAAAGGTTTGCAGTCGCTGATCCACCACCCGTGTGTTCGGAACAATTAAGTGCATTAGATAAATAACTCTATTCTTCACTATCTCTGGGGATTACGGGCAATTGATGGTGGTGCATTCTTCACCCAGAGGCCATAGCTGATAGAAAAGGTCATAGCACAGGTAAGATCGTTATGCCATGACCAGTTAACAGTAGATATATCCTCCAATCCCAGCCATGTTTTGGCTCCCCCGGTTTCTTATAGCTACAATATTTACGGAACAGAAAAAAAGAAACACTTACAAGTTCCAAACACAGTGTCTCCACGGATACATGGACCAAAACGGAAGATAAGCACGCCGACGCTTATCGCTTTACTCCAATGACCATGGCCGTTCTGAAGGAAACCGTCGCATATCACTCCGATTCTTTCTTCGGGGCCAAGACGGCTATCGTCGATGCTTCGTAATAAGTAAATACATATACGTATGTGTACCTTCTACATCCTATCACGTTTATTGTCTCAGCTAATATATGCCCTGGTCCGACTTGGTATACATGGCTACTGCAGTTTCCCGGGGTTGGGTCTCCCAGCTCCCCCTCCAACCCCCACGTCCTTCTCCCTGCACATTAACCTTTCTTCGTCGATCTTTGAGACACGCACCCTCAGTAACTGGCATGCTTTCTTAGTCCTTGATATAATAACGCGTACTCTACACTAATGTGCGTCGGATTCCTAGTTGCTATATGGGCCGCTAGCTTTGGGGGTCTTGGATTTGGAAGACCAACGCCAGTCAACTCTGCCATTCTCCTCCCACTGCAGATTTAAAGGCTCAAGAGAGTCTGATAGCGATAGGTAGCCGTCAACCAGTGACCAGATAAAGCTAGTCGCATTGTCTTAGAATACCGAATCTAGTAATCGTATCATTTTGATAGTTTTTGTATTTCCTTTTCCCGGTAGCTACCTTGTCGTCTTCTGATCATGACCCTGGATGTGGATTTTGAAGAATTAGTAAAAAAAAATATACGCCACCGTGCTCGTGCTAGTACATGTAAATGTAGCAAGCTGCTTTGGAATAGATAAACGGCTAGCTGCAGTCTTACGACTCAGAAAGGGAAGTAAATAATACAGCACTGATTCCAAGTTAATATTTTTTAAAAAACTGACACCACGGAGTAAGCCACATGTTAGGCCTGGGGAGGGACCACTATTTCCCTCCTCGGCGATAGAGACAGATGAATCAGATCACCAGAGATAAAGAGTGAATTTTTAAAAAGCGCATATTGATTATATGTCCAAGATCTTCCTAAACATTTTTTAGCTGATGATAGAATGTCTGATGCAGGTCATCCCATCTAAAACTTGATTACGCCAACCGGCCACTACATGTAGTTATAGCCACCCTTTGCTTTTTTTCCCTTCTTCTTTCTTCATCCTGCAACCCCCCCCCGCTTTGAATGTAGCGAGGCGTCTATAGATTCTTGCCCTCCGCGGTAAACTGGCTAGCTAGGATGCAGGCCATCAGGAGCAAGAAGACTTATTATCGGCGCTTGCTGATTGACGAATCCACGAAAGGCGCGCGGGTCAGAAATAGTAAACGGTGTGTGCGAGGAAAGAAAAAAACATTGGGTCATGCGATATCTGCTACAGCATTCGATCCAGCTCTATTCGCTCGATTTTTTCGTGCATAGTCTGTAGTCGAGTCTTTGATGTTAATTCCTCGGCGTTATGACGTTATATTAGAGGGAAGGTCAAGATACTCCTGTGATGAAGTTGACAGCTGTAACGCGGTGAGTATCAGTTTGATTATTATGGCTCAACGGCTTAAGGGCACGAATCATGAATTGGATCGTTATGTAAGAACATGTATCGCTAAAGTGAAGTGGTCACAAATCTTTGGTAGCCAGCTGCCAATCTCGTGCATAAAAACTAAGAAAAGAAACAATGCCACCAAGTATATTATATATAATATCGATATCCATAATGTCATACAACCCAGTAGTAAAGCCCTATTTCGTGCTTATAAACTAGCTCGTGATCAACATTACTTGTACCGATCGATGAGCAGATTCTCCTAAAGCACACGCCGGTATCAATTCTTAACCGCCTATTAATTGCTCAGTCATATATACTCGAACAGATTGCTGGCAACTTGTCCACATCATACACTGCAGTATATAACAGCTATATCTCTAGTTGGGCTAACATAATCCTCATAACTTACGCTCTTACAGTAATTACGTCGCCCAGGATACGTTGTTGATCACAATGTATCACTCGATTATACGCTCCATTGACTAGATTGCTATTTATTTTATGGGGGATATCATTCCTTTGAATTTAAATGTTCCATTGGTGTAATAATCTTTAAAGTTATAATAGCAAGGCCTTAATAGTAGAGAAGAGGGATGGATGATCTAGTTCAAGTGCCTATATATAGTTAAGATTATCTGAAATATGGTTTTAAGATCGTTTAAACCTCTGAGCCCAGCTGGCTGATACGAAGTACACCATCAACAATTTCAACTGTGTGACACAACAATCTAAGAATGCGAGTTCTAATCAGGCGTAGGTTTTGTAAACATCACCCCAACCAAAAGCTTCTTAGTGTGGCAAGGAGGTACTGCATCAACCAACTGGACCCTGAATCGCGCTAAGACGTCCAAACAAAGTGTGGCAGTCTGACTACTCGCTACACTAAAATTAGTACCAAGTTAGTTGCTTCACCACTTTTTATTTCAGCCTCTTAGCGTTATTCCGCTTCTCCCTAGTTCCTGCAGTATATTTTATAGTTCGCCTACTTTTGACCCGACTACTGTATTATAATAGCAAATTTTGCCTGTATCCCATTCTCGCTCTTCAGCAAAATGAATACTAGTTCTGAGTTTATTCCGACACTAATATTGAAATAGTATGCCCGAGATAGATCTATTCTAAGGGGGCTTACAGTACACACCCCGTCTATCTATATACTTATAATTATATGCCCTTCTAGAACCTCCCAGGTACCTGTCAGTCTAGGCCTATATCCCTCACTAATTTCCGTCTCGGAAGACACGCCCAAAGTGTCCTAGCATTAAGAGGATTCATCAACCAATGTTGGAGTTTTTGGACCATGATCGAGTATTATTTAAACTTAGGATACCAAACAAGACACAAACAAAGCAGGTAGTATATATAGTAGCTTAGCCAATAGAAAGCCCCAAATCCCGGGGTTTTTAAAGCCCGTCTGGCGATCAAAGATCTGCAGGGGCGGAGCCCTGAGTACTATTAGAGCGCAACATCAATAGTTTCAACAACCAAGAACTCAACATGAGCGAGTGACTTACTGTGCCGCCAGATTTCTTTTCAACTGCCTGTTGAAAGTCTCATAAATAATATGCCTGAAATTTGGGTAATGGAAGAGAAAGTACTTAGGAGTTCATTAAATACTGAGAAACGTGATGACAAGGTACATTCTGCTAGAAACAGCTGCAAATTGATAGAATCGATTATATCAGGATCCGATCTCCACTCTATGACCAAATACTTGCTCAAAAGTTTAATTTGTCCCCTGAGTATATCTAGGTACAGCAAGCCCAACCGTGTTCAGTGCATTTACGCACATAGTAATTGTGAAAAAATTTAACTTGTCCCCTGGGTATACCTAGCCCTGGCCTAACGCTGATCAGATAGCTCAACACCAACAGATCGTGTGTGAAAAGAGACCTCAATAGTAGAACCTCAAACAATATCAATTGTGGAATTAGTTATTTATGTGATACTAGATGCATAGTTTCGTTGTGGCTCACTTTGGCTGAAATAAATTTTTTAGCGAGTATATCTAACTGTGCCTATAGCTAGCTGCCAGTATCTCTTCGTCATCGTGGCTTATTTGGTCACTTTATGGGTTGGGACGCATGCAGCTTTTTGCGAGCTTTGTAGTATTTAGTGAGTGCCTAAGCAATATTAATTGGAATTTTAAGGCTAGCTTATTCGTGTCGTATTGCGTTGAGTTCATCTACGGTATTAGAGCTCTTGAGTGACGATGCATGACCGGCGTAGCTTGTATGCGATATAACCCATTTGGCATATATAACCTTACTCGCTCAAAAAAACATAGCAAAACTCGTTATATGGTGATAAATTAAGCAACCTGGGCTCGCTAGCTACCTAAATACACAAACCGCCAAATACAAAGATAACCATACTAAACTAACCTATAAATCAAAACTAAACATGAAAAACATCTGAAGGAAGTTATTTAAAGTTTAGATAGATAGCCCATCCTATCTTACATCTAGTCACTTCTTGCCTTCATGTTTTCTCTACTTTTCACTCTTTCACGCTAGCTAGCCGTCACACAACTACCCACTCACCTTCATCATCTTTCTCTAACTCCTCCCATTTTGCGTCTCCTTTGTCCTCGACGGCGTCTATTTCTACCTCGACCTCTTCGTCTACATCATCGTCGAGTTCCTCCTCCGGTGAAAAAGGTGTTAACCCCAGTCGCTGTCGTGATGACTCGAAGCATTCCGGAAAGTACTCGTAGACGCCGGGTTGCCGTCTTGACAGTGATGAAGAAGAGGAAGTATTGATCATTTGAACGAGAGCCTTTGCAGAGCCGGTACAATATGCCATACCTAGCGATAATTGTTAGCAAAGTGTAATATCCCCCCCTTCCTTCGACGAGCGCAGTATGGTTAATAAAGAAAGGAGGATAATCAAACCATGTCCCTCAAAACCTGCCAACATCCATAGCCCATCCGTATCAACCACTGCGTCCCTCCCTTCAATACCCTTCTGTCTTGCTTCATCTACAGTCAACGCCGGTACTCTTCCCACCCATGGTCGTTCATCACTGCTAAAGCCCATGACCCCCGTCCATTCATACGTCGCGGTACACTCTCTACTGTCGTGACTATTCTGTGTCACGCTCTGCGAGTTATCATCATCGTACTCTGAATCCTCGTCCGAATTTGAATTTGAATCCTCATCACCGAGCTCGAGGCCTTCTGCAGCATCCCAGAAACGTAGCTGATTGCTGATGACTGCATCGATCGTTAATCTCCGAAATTTGCTAACTAGGCTCTTCTCCAACCCGCCGACAACAGCATCTCCAGGGTATCCCGTCTCGTCCACAAAATACTTTGCAGGGCTACTCCTCAAGAACTGCGCGACGGGCTCGTCGATACCATCGTCCAAGCAGCCTTCCCCGAAACCAGCTGCTAGGAACCTGCCGCCACCGATCATCAGCTCCCCGCCACTACCGTCCTTGTTAAGCGGTCGCTGAATGAGGTACTGGCTCATCTTGCGCTCCTTGCTAACAAGTCCATAGGTATGCGTCAAGGGGCGCTCCTGCATCGATTTCGGGGGTATAAGAGCCGACATCTGGGCACGTACAGGGTAGATGTGCCCTCGGAAGGCAGGGAGCAGATGCGCTGTATGAGCGTTGGTGGCAAAAATGACTTTGTCTGCGTGTACATTCCCCCGGGCGGTAATGACTGTCCACTTCCTCTTACTTTTCCCTGTAATGTTCCCAGCTATGGATAGAGCTGGCGTCAGAGTCTGTAGGTTCAAATTTTGCTCGGTGATAGCTTTCTCGAGGATATAGGCAATAAGCTTATACGGCCATAGCGAGCTCGCCTCGTACAGCACCGCGCCGACCGCAGTCGGGGTCCTCGTTTCCTGCGTCAAGACGCGTCGCCCCTCATGCGTATCCCGACTGACCACCTTCAGCTTCGCCGCAAACTTGGGTAATCGTTTCTGCAGGACCGCGATAGACTCCCGGGCTAGCTTAAAATTCTCCTCGTTAAAAAACACGTCGCAGCTAGGAGTCATGCGGAAATCGCAATCCACCCGTTCGGCGCCCACGTAATCATTCACTAGGGACAAGTTGAGCTGCTGGAAAGCCAGCATCTTGGCCAGCTGGTCCAGACCGAGAAGCGAAGCGACCTCGTTGAGGTCAGCTAAGCCGTAAACGCTTGGTTTGCAGTGACCCCCGTTGCGGCCCGTAGCTCCCCAGCAAGCTTGCCGAGCTTCCAACATGACCACTTTCGGGGGTGGGGACGAAGATAACTCGTAGAGGTAGCGGGCGGTCATGGCACCAGAGATGCCGGAACCGATGATGACGATGTCGGCATCAGTGGGGACTTCGGGAGTGGTGCGGTGGTTGTATAAGAATGGCGAGGGCTGAGAGTGCCAAAACGAGGAAGTTGAAGTAGTTGATGGAATCCCCGGATCCACAGCAGGAGGGGTAGCACTGAGAGTAGGCAGGATTTCAGAGAGCATTTCGAGAGATGTGGGGAGAAGGGGTTACTGGGGGGATAAGCAAGAGAAGAAGAAGAAGAAGACGACGAGGGGAAATATAGTAGAATAGAGGAGCAAGAGGGGAGACTGCGGGGAAGAGTGCAGGGTGGGATGAGCTGCAGCAGTAGCAACCCTAGCCCTGAAGTGGCACGTGCTGGAATGCTGGATCTCGTGATGAGATATCAGTGATATCCGTTCCAGCGGTTCCTGATCCGACATGTCACTCAAGTAAATCACTCGTCGAATCGTCGAGGAAATCTGGTTTCAGATCGCTGTTTCAGATCCAACCCTAACCCTGTCGTGTGTAGATCCCGACTGTCGCCATTCTATCACTCGCCGTTTTCGACTCCACCATTATATGGCCAGCACGAAACCATACGCACAAACAAGACGAAACATACAGCCTTCCACTCACATTAAATGCATCGCTGCCTTTCCCTCCATCCCATCACCATCCCACCAACACTTCAACATCCCTTACCAAACATAAACACCAAACAACGCTAAATTTAACTAAAAATGGCATGCACTAACATCGACGCCCACAAATCTCCTGGGGAAAATATGAGAGCCATCCACGAGCTAATGTCTGCAGCAAGGACAAAAAACAAAACTTACTTTCAGAAATACACTGAAGATACGCGAAAGCTAAATGATAGCTTCGTAGCAGAACACGATTGTTGGAAACGCCATTCGCTCAAGATGGCTGCACTGATGGAAGAATTCGAGGACGAACAGCATCCAATGGCTTTGACGCTTTCCATCCTAATCACAAATAGTAAAAATCGCCTCCTATTCTTGCAGGAGCAGGCCAAAAAAATGAGGGATATATTTGATGAGGAACAAGTGAGATATAAACGAGCACAGGAATTTTTGAGAAATGATTTGGGCTACTTTGTCAAGGGTCGGCTGGCCTTGAAACCCCCGGCTTTGCCTGAAGAAACCAAAGATGTTACCGCTGAGTCGCCATCAGTGGCACTTCGTAGAGGGCGAAAAAGGGTTTCTAGGTTTCTGTCATTTGGCTACTTTCTCGGTGCTCTTGGGATCAGAGCATAATCTCCTATCATTTATTTGTTCACTCAGAACAATAGCCACTCACTGTAATTAATAATCTAGATGCATACATACAGAGCCCGAATAATAATCAGAATAACCGCCAAATACCTATACGCCAAACCTAATTAATAAATACTAAAAACCACCAAATAATATCATAGACCCGCCCCTACCCATCCACCTGCCAATACACCAAGTTACGAAGGCAGAATCTCACCGAACCAAGCGAAGTGCTTGAAAAAGCTTAACCCTCCTCAAGATGGTAAAGCAATACTCCACTCGTCCAAAATCTGTTGCGTCGGGCCGGAGAATCACCAGGAGGCTGTCAAGCTTATTCCGGGATCATTTTATTTCGGCAGCCAGGTCAACATACGGAAGCTGAAAGTGGTAGAGGCTACATCCACATGCCCATATCTAGCTGCCATCACCATCACCTGCTTAGGCCAAGTCGCTGGGCACGGTACTCGACACAATATTTTAAATCTCGAAGGTCCCCAAAAACTTTACCGTGATAGTGAAGACTATATAAGTCTACTACTCCTAATATTAATACGGATTCTACTTGATCCTTTCTCCACTATCTCATTCATTTATTCACGAACTATAGTCGCTGGGCGATATGTTTATTTACGTTCCCCCACTACCAGATTGATTCAGATTTTTTTATTGCTATATACTATTTACTATCTACCTTTGATTTTTTAATCCGATATTGCAGCTATGAGAGCCTCTCATTCACTCCTGAGTGCGATTTTGACGGGCGTGTTACTTTCAGGTGCTGCCGCACAGCTGGATCTGGACTCTACAAATGTTCAGTCAGCTAGTCAGGCTGATGGGCTAGAGGATGGGAGTTTGGTAGGTGTGTTTACGGAGTCTGCTACGTATGTATTCTTTTATTGAGATGTGGAAGGGTCTTGAACTGATGGGAATTAGTAATGATGCAAACTTTATCAACTTTTGTACTGGGAAAAAACTGAGTAACGGCTTCAGGTTCTGGCGGGAAACCGAAATGGTATTCCAATGTGAGATATTCCGGCTGCGGATAAGATGGTATGTATGAATCTTTGATATTAGCGGTGATTTTGTAATGATGGGTTTATAATTACTCATTATTTTCACTCTCTCACTCCATATTACTTCTTGACTATCATTCCATTCGCTATTTTTTTATTTTTCATCCATCCACTCACTCACCCCCGTCTAGTAATCCAAACACAGCTAACACCGCACAGGTATCAGCAATAATAATCACCTCACCTCCCGGAAGGCAGCCAAATCCCCGCCGACACAACCTTCGACATAACTGCCAAAGTCGCCAACCTCCAAGCCGGAGCCTTCGTCAGTACATTACCATTTTCTTCCTCATCAAACCGCACTAACCCCCTTAGACCCACAAACAAACTACTACTCCGCACCCCAGCAGCTCAACGCAAACGGCATAATCATCGGCCACATCCACGTAACAATCCAAAGCCTCGGCGGCTCCTTTACACCCGACCAACCTCCTCCGGCAGACTTATTCGAGTTCTCCAAGGGTGTCAACGACGCCGGTGACGGGAGCGGGTTGCTGGGGGCGACCGCTATCGACGGAGGGCTGCCGGTTGGGTTCTATAGGGTTTGTACAATCAACTTGAGTAGTAGCCAAGCTGTGCTTTCGCCAGTTAAGGAGAGAGGCGCGAAGGATTATTGTACTAAGGTTTGTGTTTCTTCTTCTATCTTGTGTTGTCACTGGAGACTAATGAGGACATTGGGTAGATAGTTTGAAGTTGTAGCTGCAGATGCGGTAGCTGAGGATGCTGCGGTTGCTGATAGTAATGCCGACGACGACGTAGCAATTGTTGGCGATGTCGTTGATGATAATGCTAAAGACGATGTAGCAGTTGTTGTCGATATTGCCGATGATAATACCGCGGCTATCGACGATCTAGAGGAGGATGCTAGCACAGAAGATGAAGCTAATGGCACCCTTATTGATGAGACTGCTGATGATGCTGGTGATATTGACGATGTAGTAAGTGGCGTTAATGCTAATGCGGATGAGGCCGCAGAAGATCGGGCTATTAGAGCGGAAGGTGCTGCTACAGATGTCGCTGTAACCATTGGGCGAAGGAGGTTCCGAAGGAGGGTGCTTAACTGGAGGGCATAAATATAGTGCTTCCTTTCCCTGGGTTGGTAGGAGTTTTTTTTGGTAGATGTGGATCATTGATTCTTGTATATTAGTAGTTTCAAATGAGATATGTGTTTTTTTCGTCGACTTCAAATAGTTAGTGGAGTGGCACTTCAGTGAAGGGTTTGAGACAGATCGAGGATGTTTACTCTACATTAAGGTGAGGTTTTTTTTTAGCTATATGGTAATTATTCGATGGGTTATGGTTGATGACAGATCTTGACTGATCGTTGATATCAGGGAGGTTCTAGGAGAACGTGCGCAATATTAACTCTACAGAATTAAGGAACTGTGGATCAGATTCATGCGAAATATGAGATTAGTCTACATACATAACTCTTTTGCGGTGATATAAATCTCTAGCTAATAAAATTTATCGAGGCTGTTGTCATTGAGTTGTAGAAAATCCTGGATTACATGTAGGTTTTGCGCGCATCGACCATTCTATGGGCAGGCTAACGGAATACAGAGACCCAGTCTGCTTAGAAATCAAACATCTCCTTCAGATCCGACCACTTCCTCCAATTATTTTGCTCCCACTAGGAACACAAACACGAGCAACAACACACCATTTAGCTATCACCACCACGTTATCGGATTAGAAGGGCAGAATAATCCATTTAAAGTCGCCATGTCTTTAGTCCACTAACATATACTACAAGCAACATTCAAATCCTCGAGCCTCTGTCATAGCAACACCAGCCCTCATCTTTCTACCACAGTTTATAGCATACTGACAGCCTTGCTACTTTCAACACATTCAAGTTCACGCAGGAGGAAACTCTCTTCCACAAAATTCCTTCAAGTTATATCAACACTATTGACATACTCTAGTAAATTCACATACCCATTCAACAACCTTGTTCTAGCGCTAGCAGTATGTCACATACTACTAGGCTACTACAATCTCACTCTATGCGGGGAGAGTGTTAGGCCGTAGTTGGACGAGGTTCTCAATAACCCGCCGTTTCAGCGTTTCTTACAGTAGTTTTCTCGAATCTCGAGGCTCTAGCCCATTTATGTGTTACGCTAACATGGCTGGATGCCGGGTTTCTATGGAGAAATCATCAGGTTTTCAGATCTCTTACATTAGTAATTACTGCTAAGATTGTTTGCGAGATCTAGGCTCTTTTGTTTTGTACTGACTTGGTTTAATAAAGGCCACTTAATATTGCGATCTAGATGATTTAGCCAGGGACGAAAAGTTGGTTTAGCCCGTTTGCCTCCCAAATGGCCGACTTTTATTCCACGCAATTCCAAGCAGTTCGCTGTTGTATTTGGTACATACGAAATTACACAAATTCCATACACCTTTCCTTCGTATCGATATATTTGCTAACAATACACACACCTGCAGATATTCAATTTTTGTCTCATATCTACTCCGTGCCAACAAGTGTCTCCAAAAGTTCACACGTCTGCAAACAAGCATAAAATCCTCATTTAATATCTCCTCTGCGTTAATAATTGCTAACAATTGATAGATCTCTTCCTTTCGAACATTTAAACTAAGAGCCTTACTAATATGGTACTCATAGTGAGGACAACCGCAAAACGATTAATATTCGGAGGACCATGATCTACTCCACTGAGGCTATTCATGATTCAAAACACCAAGGCCGAAACTACCAGTTCATTATCTGCACGAGTCCGAAGCTCCAAAGATAATGGTTCGAGTGATAAAAAAAAGTGGCATTCTAGCCAACGAACCGCAGCGGAGAATGTGTCCGTGTTATCACGCAAGGTAGAGTATGGATCTAAATGTCCTGGTTTAAATGTCGATTCCTGATTAGCTGAGGCAGTACAGATCAAGAGGTTATGATCACTGGAATAATAAAACAAAGTAGCGTGCCACTCAACAAGCCGTATTGAAATATGTGGTTTCCTGTTATTAAACTCTCAAATCGCCATAAAGAAGGTAATATGTCCCAGAGTAACAGAAAACTATTTAACCTATAGCACCTGTTAGAAGTGGAGCAAAAATCAAACAAATAAGATCGATTATGTGGTCTGAGTGTCTCCGTTTTGACCGTTCCCTCGGCCCGAGAACTATTAAGGTTACCACCTCAGAGCGTTATCCTTTAGGTATTGACTGTAAGTTGGTGATGAATATAGTTTAAGGCGGCGATCTGATATGGATCCTGCCAATAGTCCAGCAGTATTATCTGATCCGGAATCCGATATAGAATAATTATCTAGGATGTCACTGCATCGCAGCAACACCAAAGATACGATTCGATTCTTTAATCAAAGATTGAATGAGGTCTATTGAATGTTAGTAGGGGAGTGTATCCGTGGCAGAGACCATGGCTAAACCAAAGGAGGTGCAGTGAGGGAGGAGAGGATATGGATTGATAAAATTCTTTGAGTGTGGAATATGAAGCTGACATTAATCGTAGGACTTACTTTAAGATCTCTTCGTTCTTGTTCTCGCTGTTACACATTGTTAGTCGAATACCTTTTCAGCGAGCCCAGGAAAGGGGTTGAATATCAGTTTGAAAATTTTGCGGATATGGCAATTTGAAGATCTATATTTCCCACCAAGGAAGCAGATTCATGAAAATGAAAGCGATCAAGTTGCACTCGATTTATGGGTGCCATCTTTGCCCTTATCATGCCCAAAGGAAGATTCGACTGGGAGAGTGGACAATCTTGAAGAGCGATTGAGAGGAGTAAAATCAAAAAGGTGTCTGTAAGAATCCCTCCATTATCACCAAGCTAATAGGAAACAAAATAGCATTAACAGATATATTCCGCCGAGGAAAGCGGATAAGACTCACGATGAAAAACGTCGGTCATCTGATAAGAGAAGACTTCTAAAACTTGAAACGTCCCGCAGTTTTTATCGTCTTTAAGTCTGTACCTAGAGAATGTATGCCCTTTCTTGCATATAAATACGATTAGCAGACTTTTTAGTTGTTGGAAGGAGGTCACCTAGATACGAGCACAAGGGATGCTCATATATCCACCTTGAGATACTGTAATCGACGAGATCAAAGAAACGAGCGAGAAGTGGGTGAGGAAACTCACCCTAGCGAGGAAATGTTGGTGAATCGATGTTGCGTCAATGGGTAATAGTGTCCAGGAGCGGCGTGGAGCGTATGCTGAATTATTTGGTTTTATCAAATCCATGAAGATGTCTCTGTATCGCTGGGGTGGTTGGTGGTTGGTGGTTGGTGGTTGGTGGGACATCGGAAGGTATGGAAGAAAATTTCAAACCTGGTGGGTTTCCTGTAATGTTAGTGCTAGGTAATAGTTTCGATCCGTACGTTTTTCAAATCTTTGGGGTAAGGGGAACCCAAGAACGTCTATTGTCGGGCGTTTTAAGGCGGAACCGATCCCAACACGCATGCCTTATTGTACAAGCATTGTATCACCTCATCAATATCTTTACTATGATGAATGGTCGTACGTACGGGAATACTAGAAATTGAATTCACCTATTCTTAACTTTCTATCTCTAATAACTTTCCCACTTTTCCGACCAGTAATTACAACAGAAATAGCTGAATCTCATTATATTTATCTGCCTTCTACCAGGTCGCAAAAGTATTAGGTCTACCCCATGATTTCCCATCAAAAGAAGAGACCTCGCAATGACGTAAGGATACAATGAAAACTATCATTTAGACAAAAGGAGACATATAACGTTAACTCCCGTAATTACATTTAAATTTAAAAGGTGGCTCGGAAAAGTGAATCAAAGCACTCCTAGAGCTTCCGTCGTAATAAAATCCAATTTAACCTAATACACGAGGATGAGTCCCCAAGAATACTGCACAATACCCTCAACCCGCCATGCGGAGCCGCATTTGGAATATAAGTTTTCAGCTGATTCTCTGATAACTCTCCCAGGTACCGCTATCCCTTTTTTCCCGCATAAAACAATACGAGTAGATACTCCTTGGTAGCCATTAAGAATTGTGCATCCATAAGCCGAGCCAGCTAGAGGATTTTCAGTTTGCTCAAATTGTGCGTCCTTGGTGATTATGAGCTGGTCGAGAGAAAGCAATACGTTATAATAGATTGGGGAGATCGTTCTGATTATACTACAACGATAATCCGGCAATCCGTCGAAACGCACAAGTTGGCGAGGAACCACAGTATCCATAGGATGGGCATCAACCATGGAGACGATGAGGAAAAAGAGAGAAATTAAAACTACAAGATTCATTGCTGCGGATCGGTGGTTCTCAGCAAGAGTTGATGAAAAACTTGACTGATATTCGCGTAATAGAGAAGAATTTGCTGTGACGGTGATGGTAATGACGGAAATGGGAAATATATCAAGTAGCGAGAAGGGCGTGAGTTATGTGGGTGTGCTCAAGAAGTCCATTTATTGAAACTACATATCCATATAGTAAGCTCCTGTAGGACAGATAGAAGGTGCCATCAAGCCTTTTGGTCAGCTTCTGGTGGCTTCTATGGGCCCAGGGAAATATGTGACGGACATGACTTTGAGCCTCAAAAAGAAGTGATCAGTAGCCAATTGCAAGCAATTTGACTTGCTTTTATGTCTGTTTAACAGTAGGGGACAGCCAAAAGTTTAAGTAGATTCGTACAACAAGGTTGATGTGCTCGACAACCCGGGAAAACCTGTTTACTGTTTCGTCTGGCGGTAACCGGTTGCTGGAGTTTTCTATGTCCACCAACTCATTATCTAGGCGATCTAGACCACAGAATCTTTGCAAGCAGAGATGGTTAGGCTGTTTGAGAAATAGTTGACGAGTTTCGTTCCACAGAACTTAATGCGCATTCCCGTCTGCATATAACAGTATGTACATCACGTGTGCACCAGTACCTGCCCAACCGCCGGCCACGATAACCGCAACCCCGCTGCATCTACATCACATCGGCCATGTGCATCTCACCATAATACGCCATAGGGCAACCTTTATTCGGAAACCTAGCTGTACCAGACCTTGAAACAGCTATCAGGAGTAGTGCTGTTCTTTTATCACTCCGCCAAGCTATCCTATCTCGGGTTTAGTCAAATGGGCCTGGATTTAAGCTATGGATAGGATCAGATCCCAGAAAGTTTGTGAAACTAGTCAGATTTTTGGTTCACCGAGGGATGAAGGATCTGATACCAGCAGCGATCGAGTAAACATCAACATACACCAGTATCTTCTCGGGTAGTCTAAGGACATACAGGTCGTGTTACAGAACCTCGAACATATTGCGATACATATCATCTGATACCATACGCATAGAGGAATAAATACCACTTCCAATAACTTGCGACCCGCTCCCTCCATTACTCTATTACAATCCACATCCTAAGGAATAGATACCACGATTCTCATCGTTAATTCTCTTCTAGCGGTGTCACTAGCAGCTGTCATAACTACCGATCAGGATATTTCCCTAGGAAACCCTATCTCACCCATAACAGTAGACTGAAATTTCTGATTGCCTTCGGATCTGACAAAAGTCGATTGTCCCATCATTATCCGGGAGCGTAAAGCTCTCGAAGTAACATAGTTTTTATCGCCATTCTTGAATGCGATCCAGCTCTGACGAACTAACCTCAAAGTAGATTTCTGTTCTTGCACCCGATGCTTCTAAATCGAGCCTTATCAACTACTACAACCTTAATGTCCATGGAGCAGGATTTGTATGGCGTGGGGAGGTATTTTACCACCAGGGCGTTGCCAGACCTATTTTATTCCAAAACGGCCAGTGGTGGAGACTAGTGAATTGCAGTTCATATTTTAAAATAGATGATCGAGCGCGGGGTGATGTACGTATTCATATCCATTTTGCTTTATATGAAGGCTTGAATCTCGCCATTTACTAATAGTGCACAACCCTCGACTTTGCGCCTCTCTCTATTCCGGGCATCAAAATCGGCGATGCTCTCCCAGAGAAAGGTAAGATCGGTACTATCAGTGCACTTGCATTCCCGGAAATCTCCCCATGGGCAGTGTATGACCTGATCGAGTTCCGTCTTACACCTGTCGTTTCACCAGAATACAACCGGGGATTGATAACTATTGAGATTTTTGGTTAGTGATAAAATTGAGCAGTAACACGTTACGATCTAAGATCAAGAGATCTGAGATTGGATATAGGGCTAATTTGCCGAATGGTGGCTGGGATACAATTATTCAATGGCAAGTTCGAATTTGGTGGAGTGCTAGGAGTAGGTTAACTAGAGAGGAACTCTAATTCCTTGTTGATGATGTGGTACGTTTGGATGTTTAAGTCAACCTTCGATTTTGATAGATTGTGTTGATTTGTGCTTTTGCGTGGGTAGGAAATAAGCCGAAGCTAGTGCGCTAGGGGGGTCTAGTTCGACATTAGGTTCATGTGACTTCTTATCTGCTCTATATTTATGTTCTCTCTCGCCAGTAACCTCTTGTTCTTCATCATCATCAATAGAATACAGATCTTCGCTACAAACTATTTTCCTCGCTATATCTCGTGAAACAACTGATTGATTATACACAGGCTATTGGCGAGTATCCTTTGGGTTCGATAGAATTAAACTGTAGATATCCGACACAAACGCCAAAGGGCTCACCTGACGCTACTGTTACTTTGGGAGTAAATCATTTTCATCCATCTTCAATACGTATACTGGTATGCTAATAAATCAGTTTGGTGATATCCCAATGCCCAATAGTTTAACACCCAAATTACCAAGTCCCTACCATGACTATATTTTCAATAACAAATACGGTCATTAGAACACTACAAATCACATTTCGATCCCGCCGGCTCTCCAGGCCGTCTTAGTTCCGCCTCACCGAAGCTTAACGCTCTTCTCGATACTCTCAGAGAGAATGAACCCGAATTCTATGACCCAAATCTTATAACTGCATGATACTTCCTTTTGAACGTAGATTCGCTTCATATATCCATTTCTATTAACTAGTCCCGCGGAGATACAGGATCCTCACAATATCATCATCATTATCAGTGCCCTCGAGACGTGTTTTATTGACTTCGTCGGTTCTTACCAGAGCGGCGCGTGTCATTTATCCAATGTTCGTAGAATTCGAGTGATAAATTATGACTATAATACTTCTACATGGAGCGGCTAGCTTTCTCATAAGCACCGGTGTCATAGATACAGCAAAGGAAAAAACAGCGTAAGTTTTCTATTTAATTTTTAAAAATTCCAGATGTGATGTGGAGAAATATTACAGCCCTAGAATAAATGGTTGAGAGGTTATAATTAAGACAGAGGGTATAACGAGAGTCTTGGGTAACAAATTACACGTAATCTCCCTCTAGAGCTCTTGTGACGAAATATTTGATTTATTACCCACGAGAAGTCTATCGGTAATTATAATCCAATTTTCTCCTTCGCGATTCTAGGAGGTTTACAAAAATTAGTTTTCTTTTTACAAGTTCAGCCAGAGCCGCTCCTGCGTGTATGACGAAACTAGGAGTGTGACGAATTTCCCAAAAAGTGAAAAATTAAAATCGGTAAAATCAAAGCTTTTCTCTTTTCGAGCTATCAGCTCAGGAGAAATCTATCTATTTTCCATAGGCACTATCAATTTTTTCGTGTTCTTTTGTTCGCGCCCCGTTAACTTTGGGTGGGATTCGTCACACCTCCAGTCTTGTCACACACCCAGGAACGACTCTAGAGTTAAAATTGGTGAACTACTTCTAAATGTATAAATTAAACCCACAGATGGAACCTTATCAATGCATAAACTAAACCCACAGCCCTAAAAAGACGTATAATATAATACAACAGAGATCCAGAAATAATTCCTTGATGATCAGATGTAACCCGATACCCAGTAACTGGTAAACACAAGAACACCAATCCCCACGCCGCAAACCAACAAAACATCCCAACCTCACACAAGACCCTCACAGCTCAAACAACCTTGTACAAAATAACCAAAATACAAATATCACCTATCAGACCATAACAGGCCCAACCGCCGAAGGGCCGCCTTTGTCATCTCGTTGTTGTCGGCCCGTACCCATCGCATCATATTCTTGCCCAGGGGTTAACTGCTCCTCGTCTGACCCCCGAGCCGTCCTCAACTCAATATCCTGGCTCTGGAGGGCGCCACCTCTTCGGCAGCTATAAACACCATACCAGGACCAACCGATAAGCGCGCAAACAATGCCTTCCAAGGAACCGAAGAGGACATCAAAGCCGTGATGGCGGTAATCGGACCAACGTGTTGAGGCAATATAGATGGCGATCCACATCGGGAAGGAAACGAGGAAGAAGGAAAGCATTTGTGGGAATTTAGGTTGCGCAGCGGGGACAGCAGGGGAACTGGGGTTGGGGGCGAATGGGCGAATCTGGCGAGCTAGGGGCAGGGTCATTGAGAAGACGAAAGAAGCAATGAAGAGAGAGGCGTATGTTAGGCCAGCGAACGACACTATAGTCTCCAGGTCAGCGATTACGATTTGATTCAAAGGAATAGTAGTAGGAGGACATACTGCTAGCATGTCCACTCGGGAAACTACGGAATCCATCCCGCAGGTCGTCGAATCCTTTTCCTGTGTCTCGACCTTTGGTCGCACAGATATCCCAGGTAACCAAACCATACCCAATCTCTGCGTTTTGTGGAAATTGTGTGTTTCCAGTCCTGATCATCGGCGCACATCGACTAAGCATATCCGGTCGCGGTTTGCCCATAAGATTCTTTAAGGAATCCGTGAACAGCAATGCAAGTCCAATACTCAGTCCCAGCCCGAGAATAGCTTTATTTGCTGCATAAACCTTTCTTCTCCAGCCTGCCGCAGAAGGAGTAGACGCTGTTGGGACGAAGAGACATAATACCAAACATAACACTGCTGGAAAGGCAATAGCTAGGACAACCAGGAGCCCAGTGGAAATCTTTGTTTTCGTCTGAAACGGATAGGCGATGCTTTTGTCGTCTAGAGAGAATGGTCGTGCAGAAGGAACGGCCCAAAGGGACAAGGAGCCCGCAAATGCGATTGTTGCAAGAATTACTGCCCAGTCAACAAAGTAGGCGATAGCAATACGGGAGAGATAACGAGCTGGAGCAGCCATTGTAGCGATATTTGGTGCACGCAGTTGCTTGGTAGTTTGGGTTAGTTTGGGTATTTTTGGCTGTCAGTTGGCCAGCGGAGGTAACTTGGTGATATATATATTCGAGATGTTGGGAAATATGTCTCTAAAAAATAAGAGTGCTATCGGTCCTTTTTAATAATGTTTGGGCTAGGCGGGTAATAATTGTCAATAGGGCAGTTGCGTGTCACTGGACTGTCGCTATTGGTTTTCGGAAAACGATTATCCCTGCGTATCCGGTCTTGGCTGCAAATGGTTAGTCTCAGTTGTTCGTGAGGCGGTGCCAACGTTAGTTATTTGAAGAAACTGACCCAAAAAAGGTTTTCGCCAAAGTTGAGCCACGGCGGCGACCGCCCCGATTCCAAATACGATTACCGCCACAGTCTGAGTTCTGAACACCTGCGCTAACGTCAGAATACTTTACCGTTGGGATTACCTTTTGACATACGTATTTGAGCTCGGGAAATTTGCTCATGAGACTCGTGAGATTGCCTGCTGATTTATGAGTGGATGCTTCTATTTTCGTCCAGGTTACTCGCCCAAGACAGCGATGAAACCTCCGCTTCAAAGCTTCCCACTTCCAGAAAAGGAAGTCCCTCGGTCTTGGCTCCTTTCGGATCCCGGCTACGTCTCAGACTTTTGGAAACAAAGCGTCGAGATCAAACGCGCGTCGATGGTTGACACTCGATTGGAACCATTGGACAGCCAAGCCAGATCAAGCATTGCCGCGCCGATTTGTCAAAAGCTTCTTTTGGGGTTTTGGTGACACAAGGATAGTCAAATGAGATGATACGACCGTTAACAGCCTCTCCCTTAGCCAATCATCCAGTCTAAATATTTACGAAAATCAGTGCTACTCCCCATAGAATTTGTTATTTACAGTTAACTTATGCAAAGGAAACAAGCGCGATGCCCAGAGACATCCATGCATCAATATTAAGTAAAATGCTAGCGCTCGCTACAATTACACAAGCGGTTAATCGACAATCTTAAGACAAATCTATGCCAAATTATTAATCACTCGAGCAATTATGAATATAGCCTGGGGTTAAGCCAAGCCAGAAATGCCTGCCTTTGTGTTATTATTAGAAGAGAAAAAGTACTATAGAGACTCGTAAAGAGACATCAGGGATTTTCTTCTTTATCGGAGGAAAGTGTGGCCCAAGTTTATGGGATGATTATAAATACGAAGTATGTTAATGATTAATGGGGAGGGCATCTTGTTGACGAAGCGCTGACGAGCAACAGGTGTCAATCTTTCCCAAAGGCTTCAAGGTCAGAATTTCTAATTCTTGGCGGTCTGGTGGCCTGGCTCTATGGATAGGCAGAGTAGTTCAGTCAAATACTAGCCATCCTTTCCCTACCTATCCTTTAACCAAGGTCCCTCGGTTTCCCATCTCGAGTTACTTGAATATCATGACTGCTCCTGTGCTTTAGCTAGCATATGCGTATGCAACCACTCTGTATTCCCGTTAACTCTCCACAAACAAGCCTGCCATGCCACGATCGTGAGTGCGCAATATGCGCCGTGTTGGTAACAGCCAGTAAGCTTGCCCCAGTGTCAGTCATAACAGCGCCCTGCAGGCTAAAGCGCAATTAAAGGGGTACAAGAGTACGTATTCTATGTGGGAAGATAACGAGACCCTGGCTTTAACATGATACGTGATAGTTCTATTTTCAATAGCCTATTTCCGCCACTAAAAAAGCGGGCCTGGAAGAGAGATCGTCTTCCAGGTTGCTCAGGGTCCAATGGGGGCTGTTAGATTAACCCACACACTCATCTGACAACTCCAGAAACACGTGACAGTGCTGAATGGAACCTGTTGGGAGTGCTATTACAACAACACACGCCTTGGCTTCTCTGCATAGGCCTTTTCTCCCCCCTCGCTAATCCTCTAACGGCTTTGAACAATCCGTTGGACGATTCCGTACTTTGCCCAACGAATAAGATAGTAAAGTAACACTAAATCGGACGGCAACGATTATTGGTCTGTCGGAAAAAAAAAGCAGACTTGCCCAAATCATCCCATGGCCAGTGGGGCAATAAAAGCATGTTCACTCGCAGGAGAGAACAGCACCATTTTCCAGGAGCTTTCCACCCAGTCCCTATAACCGAGTGATAATTTATGACTATTCGTGTGGATCTTCATTGGGTCCCCTTTAGTTTAGCTAAGTTCTGAACCCTATTTAAAATACTGGTCGGTGAGCTCACTTGACATTTAGCAGTTTGGTAACACTTAAGCATGGTACTAGTCATACGTGTACGCATGCGTACGTATACCCGACGCGTTCCCTTCTCAAATAATAGAACTTGATCGTATAGGCTCAAAAGGGCTTAACTAAAACCCCTCTACACGGTTGCATTAGTTCCATCTTCTACACCCGCGCATAACAGGATAACTATTTGTGTCTCTAGATATTTATAGCCTACGCCAACAAGTTTAAGGTTTGATTTACGTGATTGAGCCCGATTTTAAAGCAAGAGAGCGCAGACAGACCCCGCGCGGCGCTTGTCTTAATTATCAGATTTATAACTGAACAGACCGAATTTATTTACGCGCATAGGGGTTTGCCTGTAACAACAGTGTTAGAGTTTTGGACCACGATCGAGTATTATTGGAGCTTAGGATGCTGAATGAGATGCAAGGGAAGAAAGCAGTATATGTCCGAGGGATTGGCCAATAGAAAGCTCCCAAAACTCGGGGTTCCCAAAGCCCGTCTAGCTATCAAAGATCTACAGGGGCGGAACCCTGAGTACTTATTAGGACGCAATATCAATAGTTTCAACAAGCAGTCCAACATACTAACCGAGTGATAGAGAATGAATATATGCACAAGTAACACCTACTCGTTCCCACATCTGTAACTATACCTATTGCATTCAAAAAGATTGATAGAGAAAAGGTGGACGCTTGGCTCCGGTGAGTTGTCAACTTGCGTGTAATACAAAATCTGGATCCGCATTGGGTCGGGAAGCTGGCGTGAGGGTATCTTAATTATCAATTGTGAACTTTCGACTCATGTTCAGAGGTGTAGGGAATCAAGATTTTGCTTTGAAAGCTTAGAAGCTTGAACCTAGGTGACCATGGTAGAGCGCTGTGGAGAGGTTTAAAATAAGGTATCGACACTACTGAAGCGGAGTCATGATATATCACTCGGTCAATAACTAAGACGTTTTCTAACTAGTACCGAAATACCGGATTTACTCGGGTAATTGGTTAAGTCCGGGGTACTTGTAGCAACCAGCAAACTACACGTTGTACGCAGGTACTTCAGAGGCTGCTGGCTGTTACAACGTCGTGTTCTGAATTCTGGGGGTACACTAGCTTTATACATAACTTGCTAGTTGCAACAAGTACCTCGGAGATACCGGACTTAGCCAATTATCTGAGCAAACACGGTAGCTTGCGACGCTTGAGTCGACTACAGCTAACGAGCAAGCCTAGGATAACCTTTACTCTATAGCTTACGGAAGGGATCGTAAATTGGGATCGTAAATATCCGTGTTAAGCATGCAAAAAACGCTGGAAACGGCTTCCTAATGTATACAGCTTCCGGTACTCGAGTTGTCTCTCGGCGCCGGCCTTGGCGCGCAGGCATGAGAAAAGACTTCGGGGCAAGCTTCGAAATAGGAATGGGCAAGGAACATTTGTGGGTAGAGAAGCAGATATATAGACTGAGCGCGCAGGCATGTAGGAGAAGCGAGCAAGGGATCAAACAATTACTACCCTCTATGCTTGTCTATTTCTACAGAAAGTTACATTCATACGAAGAAACCATGGCCGGCCATATGACATCAATTATAGCTTAATCAACCTGGATCCTGGGAGCGTTCGTCATTCCTTTGTGGATTAAAGAGAAGCAATTTTCTAAATATATTCAAACTATCTGAGATGAAAGTAAAGCCAAACGCAATGATTCAAGACAGAGCCCGCTAGTATTCTAACTTAAAATAATATCCCGTTCGAAAAAATAATGTATATGAAAAAAAAAATGGTTGTTTAGGTAACGAAAGGATTAGTTTATTTCTCTCGTGCTTCTTCCATAGCTAGCGAGGCAGGACCTGAGGACTCTGGGCTGTCTTTTCGTTCAGGGTCGAGGTATTTTGTGGGGTGGAAGATGTTGAATATGACGAAGCAAGGGAACATGGGAAGGGCTTCGAGGCAGTAGAAGTATACCTCTGTTGAAGCAATCGTTAGTAGATTGTATATGATAGGATCAGATTGTGGCAGAAATAAATACCGTGAGAAGCCAAGTACCCTGTCCAACCTTGCGAGAACTCCGCAACACGGTAGCAGGATCGAGTCTATTAATTTGTGAGTATGATCGTAGCCAAATCAGGATCCTAAGAAGGGGGGAGGCTACAAACCATGATAAGGATGGAAGAGACGTATAGTGCCCATAGCAGAACCCTCCATCTTGGTCTTCCACTTCCTAGTGCCATGAGTGACCTAGACTTAAAGTCGAATCGAATTGTCGCGCAAATGAAGAACCCAAAGGTTATGATCTGCACCGCAAGACCTGTAAGCATGACATTTCGTCCAAGATCCATCTTTTTGGCATCAGTTCCTACATTTCTGGTTAGCATTGGTGTCCGATTCAGATGACTGGAAATGATGAAGGGAAGCTGTAAAAATACCATCAGAGGCACCAGACATGATACCCGCTCCAATCCCTTGTAATACAAACGACGTGATATCGCCCGAAATGAAGATATAAGTGACGAAACGAGCTGGAACACCGAGTGCTCTTGCTCTACGGCCTCCCGGGAGTACCGACTCGAGTAATTTACCGAAAAGAACATATTCTGCTGCCGCAATGAGGACAGGTGCAAGCACGACGAGGGCAAACTGAGCAATAAACAGGCCGCTATCGAGTGCAAAAAGATAGATTAGTACTCCGGGATGAATATCCTGAAATCGTTTTTCTCGTTCGATGTAGGAATAAGATATGTTGGGACGAAGAGGTCCCCCAAGAGATATTTGAGACATACCGGTTGTAAACATCTTGCTGGGAAAGGATTCGGCTGAGGTATCCAAACGTTTCCACTAAACACTAAATAAGAATTTATACGGCTTGATGTATGAATTTAGAATATCTAACTTACTTAGGCCCGCCACAATGATAACCGAAAAGTACCAAGACCGGTATCGGATCATCTGAAAAATATGCAAGACCGTAGTGGCGCCATACAGGGCCGTCGCCGTGATAGCGAGTGCCCGCGAAGGATCGTAATCGTAGTATGAACGGTGTAGCCTCCCTGAGTTTAGCGTTGCATTATTAGTGACTAAAGTGTCTAAGGCTGCATAGGTTACTCGAAATCCAAAAGGGTGCTTACTTGTGACAAGAGTGGAAAACGAGTTCTCATCGAACTCGACAGGAGGGACTGTAAACATTGTAAAGATCGTTGCGTTCAATAAAGTCCGTGGCCTGTATGTAGTACGTTGCTCGTTGAAACTGAAGCGTCTTCCGCTATTATCGAGTTGAACGATTCGGAAGGTTCCTGTGGTGCGTAGTTATGGAGGTACCAGCGGAAAGGGAGAGACCGTTAATGGATTTCCACACACCGTCTCGGGACTTAAAAACCGATCGATCGTCGCAGCGTAAATAGAATGCAGATGTGCAATTAAGGTTGGTGGGATTAAGAGGGATAGATATGTTGAGCCAGGGCGTTGAGATACCCCCACACACCAAGGATTGAAGGGATTTCGGTCAAGCATGCCATTATTCTGGGCATTCGTTAGGACCGGTTCTCCGGTTAGGAAGCACGGAAGTGTTTTACAGCTTCCTGTTCGGTTTCGGATACTTGAGATCCCGGGCTATTCTAAATCTGATTCGATGTGGTTAAATTGACTATCCTTGTCGGGATGTCTTTGCTCATATAAACCTCGCTTAGGAAGGAGTTTTGTAAATTGCTTACCGAGCTTTCGGACGATTAAGCGATTACTGAAAACGTCCGGAGGCCTTTTAAGTTTCGCTGGAGGGAACCGTTATGCATTTACTGTAGATTTGCGTTGTACGAGTTCAAGGCCAATGATATTGAATGCGTCTTGGCTAGCGACACGAGCCTCCACCGTACGCCCACGCCCTGCCGTCATCGCGGCCTTCGCTACAGCAGTGGAATGGAAGAACGTACGTAAAACAATGCGGAAACTGTCAGAAAAGGCTCCCCACTCTGAATTTGGCAGTTGATGAATTTAACATGCATTTTGGAGCGTGTCTTGAAAATGCTTCTTGTCATATTTAGAACGTGGCGAATTTGGCTCGATAGGGAAGCCGCAGAGCCGCACCAAAACAAAAAAACAAAACAGCGAAAGATAGAAAACTTCAAGCGAAACACGAGATGTTACCCGGTCGACAAAAGCTTTTGAGGAGTTTCCACCTCTGACGTGGTGTTTCATGCACACGACGACGAGTCAATGAGAAATCTTCATCCTCCTCATCACTGTCTCCTCGCATAGACGCCACGCACCTCGTCTGTCTCTTCGCCTTTACCTCCTTCTCGTTTGCCTATTACGCTCTCATCATTATCCTACCTGCCGTTTCGCCACTGTCACGCTGTAAAGACAATACCCCGCACGTGCTGGTCTCACCCCTCCCCCGCAAATCAGGTGACCAACCGGAGGCCTGAAACATCAGCACCCGCTCGAACACACAAATTTCAAAGCCATGAAGTCTGGATTCTTTACCTTTAAATGGCACGATCCCACCGGGGAAGTCCAGGAAGTCTACGTTACCGGAACTTTCGATGCCTGGGGTAAGAGCACCCAGCTTTTCAAGGAGGGAGATGATTTCGTCGCAAGGGTTGAACTTCCGGTCGAGAAGACGCAGTACAAATTCGTTGTCGACGGTGAATGGGTCATTGACCCATCTGCCCGCAAGGAATTTGACGGTGTCGAAAACAACATTTTGATTGAAGAGGATTTCGAGGGATACGAGCCGAAGCAAACGGTAACCGAGGAGGACGCCGCGGAGCAAGCGGGAGAGGATTCGAAGGTAGAGGATGAGAGCGTAGAGACGGAAGACAATGCCACAAAGGCTGAAGGAGGTAACGCCGCGAATTCGGATGACGATGAAGAGGAGGAAGAGGAGGACGGAAGTGATTCGGCTTCCGACTCCTCATCCGATGCTGAAGGCGATGAGGAGGAGAAACCTGAAGTTGAAGCCGTTGATGCCAAGGCCGTCCATGTTGAGGCTGCTGACGCGATATCCGAAGCCGTATCTGAGCCGGAATCGGATTCCTCCTTCGAAAGCGAGATCGCCGATCCTGAAGCTGCTGATAAAAAGGATGAGTCCGAAGCAATTGATTCTGAGGGTGTTCGTATCGATGCCGTAGATACAATTTCAACTGCCACAGATGAAACTTCCGAGGTTTCCGAAGTAACTCTTGAAGCCGCCGAAGCCACCGAAGCCGCCGAAGCAGCCGAAGCAGCCGAAGTAGTCGAAGCAGCCGAAGTCGCCGAAGTCGCCGCCGAAGTCGCAGAGACTGCCGCCGAAATCGATAAAGAAGAATCCGATCAAGACGAGTCTGAAGTAGCGGAGGTTACCCCTGAAGTCGCTGAAAAAGAGTTTCTAGAGCCCTCGGTGATACAAGAACCAGCCATCGACGAAAGCTCCCAAGCCGACGTTGTGGATGGAACAGTTCTGTCAGCTTCCCCTGGATCAACCACCGTCGGATTGGCTGCTCTTGTCCCGAAGGAAGAATCGACTACCACCCGTGATATCAAAGATGCTACTCCCTCCACGGCCTCTACAGAATCTGCGACAGCTATCTTGGCTGCTGGAGTTCCAAAGGAAACCCCAGACGCGTGTCCGTACAATGCTGATGGTACACCAAAGGCTGCCCTAGTTCCAAACGAGACTCCCGAGGCATGCCCATACAACGCCGACGGAACTCCGAAAGCTGCCCCTATTCCGAGTGAAACCCCTGCTGAGTGCCCATACAATCCTGATGGGACTTCGAAGACAGCTGATCCGGTCCCTATTCCTAATGAAACTCCCGCCGAGTGCCCGTATAATCCAGATGGATCCCCGAAAGCCGTCCCAATTCCAAAGGAAACGCCTGCGGCGTGCCCATACAATGCAGATGGCGCACCGAAAGCTGTCCCGGTCCCGAAAGAAACTCCTGCAGCTTGCCCGTACAATACCGATGGAACTCCAAAGACCAACCCCGAAGATGATTCATCTGATGTATCGAAGAAGGGTATTGAGTTCTTAAAGAGCAAATCACATGTTCTTATGGGCGTAGCCACGATTGTTGGCGTTCTGCTTACCAAAAGATATCTTTTCTCTAAACGGGGTGGCTAGGTCAGTGTTATGTTTTGAGAAGTTTTTTGATGTATATTCTGACTATTTATGGAGGAGGACCAAGGTATGCGTAACGGTTGGGTTGATACTCCCAGTGTTTGGTATCGGCGATTTGATTTCTTTACATGCATTTGGTGGTTAAAGTTGTGTCCCCAAGTAACGACCGCATGTATGATCATAGTTAGAGATTTCTTATATTTCCAATTTCCTTTTTTCGTTTCTTATTTTTCGATATCCTCGTTCAACTTCGTATGTAATTGAGGGGTCGACGGTTAAAAAGTTTCCGGTTAGGGTTGTGGAGGTTTGTTTCGGAAGAATTGAAACAATTGCCAAGATTTTCCACGTGACTGTAACCGATGAAGGCGAATAAATATTGAGTAGCGATTACCCAAGATTGCTGATCTAAAAAGTAATAGGCTGAGAGATTCGGGGTCTTCTAATATTCATAGCATTCTATGGAAGGCCCTGTTCTGATATGGATTTGGTTGTGGGGAGAGATTGGGAAACGCGAGTGGTGTTCAGATGAAGGATTTTACCTACATCATTTAGGCATTTAAGCCTCACCTAGCATGTGGATAGGAAATATAACGTTCCCTACCAACAATGCCACCTCGAGGTGGTGATGGGGATTGTATACAACTTAATTGATCGATTTTTGATAACTCTCTCAGCAACCTGATGGCTTTCCCAAACCTCTTCAGCATTATCCTCTATGGTCGAAATTTGCTGTATCTCGATTCGCCGGTTTACACGCGTTGCATTGGCGAAAGATTCTGGGAGAAAAGGAAGGGTTTCTGTAAAAAGCAAATCAGTTATCTAATGCAGTAAAGTACATGAGCAAGAATTTCAGATTAGGAAAGAAGCGACTTACAGTGACAGAAAATTGTATGCGGGATGCTTTGGCATTGTGGGAGGTTATAAGAGTTAAATACAGATGGTTTGTGGTCGATGGGTTTGAGGAGGCTGAGTAGCGGTGTGAGAGATGCATGTAAAATCACTCGATTAAAATTTCATCTGTTAGTAGTATAGTTAGTTCCTTTCTCGCCCGGTTTGGCTTAAGCAGGGGTATTTACCCGGCCGGTTTGCACGAAGCTTTGAAGATTAGGCCTCTGCTAATACCCGTTAAGGTATATTGTCAATTAAAACTGATTAGAACAAGAATTGTATTCGGCCCATGATTACCGAAACTTGGCTTTAGAGTGAGCTTCTCTGTAATAGGATAGAGCACTTCGTGAGTCGCGGAGAGGAATTACATATCGTGCTTTTGGCCGGTGGCCTTGAGTTGGAACAACAAGGGAATGTCAGCATAACCGCGAGTGGTAGTGATGATCTCTAGGCCTAGGGGGACGTTGTTTTATAACCCACATAGTTGGGTAATACATGCGCTAACAAGCAAGAATGGTAAAACGCTAATGTCCAAAGAGACGCAATACCGGGGGGAAGAAAGTATAGTAAAGTAATGGATAAATGGCCCTCTGTTGTATCGTAGTGCTCCATAAAAAAATAAGAGGAAGTATCCATCGTTCGCTACCCCTAACCTAGTTCACGTGACAATACGTTATTTCCTTCTCATGCACTCTACGTCACAGTGTATTTGTAGCAATAGGAAAAATACTGTCTACAAATGTAACTCCTAGATTCCTACGGTTATTGGTATCTAGGACTGGTGGTAGGGGGGAAAAAAGCATCGTATGAGCAATAACAGCTATCAACTATGATCATCATTTCGTCGCTAAACCCAACTACAGCAACTCGCAATTACAGTTACTCACGGATGATGGTGAATCCTGTCTGATGGTGAACAAAGGCTGCAAGGGCCAAGCACTAAACTAACAATGATAATTCTTCAAGAAAACGCGAAAAGCACCCAACAGCGAATTCAAGAATAGAATAACCCTGAGATAGTATGTACAATCAATAAGCTGAAGAGATAATATAATAGGGAAATCAAAAAGTCTAGTGTTTTATAAAAAGAGTTGTTAATCTTATGTTTTGGAGATGTAACTGGACCCTTGTTTGCCATCAAACAGGATTCGCCAAAGTCCGATCTGGAAATTTGGGGTTTTGAGGGTAGCAACAAACCAGCAACACCACATCAAATTGCCATTTAACCACCAGAATTAACTGCTATAATCATCACTAAAAGTGAAATAAAATAGTTATGCATTTATAAATACTTTATATATCTTAAATTTAAAATATCAAATATCGATATACACAATATTAGCTCCCTTTAGCTGTCATAATGCCAGTAATTGATGGGTGTGGTTGCTCTTAAATTTCACTATGCGAGATGGTATGAGCATCAACAATCACCACTGGCAACCCTAAACCATTAGCAGAACTGGCTATGGGTCGAAGTTCTCGAGTTATTTGTTTTTTTTGGAATAATATGGGCTCCTGAAATACATGTTGCTATAGGTAAAAATAAGTAAAAACGGAGGAAGCGACCACGCTTATGTTGCGTAGAGAGGCTCGCAATTTGAAGTCCTACAAGCTACAGTATATGCCTTGGACCAAAGACTTCAAGGTTTATTGTACTTTAGTTATTTTATCTCATATTTAGCGATGGAATTAAGAGTTAATTGGGGTGATTGATGGGCAATTTGATGTGTGGTTGGTTCGTCACTTCTGGAAACTATGAGCTAGAGTCGCTCCTGGATGTGTGACGAAACTGGGGGGGTGACGAATTTCCTAAAAAGTCGGGAATTAAGATTAGTGGAGTCGAAGTTCTTCCCTTTTCGAGCTATCAGGAGAATTCTATTTGCTCTCCATAGACATTACCAATTTTTTCGTGTTTTTTTGTTCGCGCTCCGTTGATTTTGGGTGAGATTCGTCACACACCCAGGAACGACTCTACTATACCTAACTTGTTAGTATGACCCAATCGGGTAGGTAGTGGTTCATTAACTGTCACTCGACTTTTCAGCCCTGTCTCTGCTTCTGGCCGGAAAATAAAATTTGAAAATGTATTATGTATAAATAAAATGTAGCGCATAAACAGCGACCTGAGAGGATATGAGAGCTAGATTGTATGAAAATACATGCGAATTTCTCCTCCCTAAAGGTGGCAGTTGTTATAGCTGCCGTAAATAATAAGACGCATGACAGAGCGGCAGGGTGAAGGGTCCGTCTCAAACAGATACTGCATCCTTATGCTACCTCTTTTCCGAAACTTATCCTACCACCAACTAGGCGGTAGATAACACACAACCTCTTCTGCAACCATCCTTTCCTTTGGGTTGAGCTTGAAAATCTCAAACATAACTCTCTCGAACCAATCAAATTCTTCCTCCTCCATACCAAGTGAACTGTCCGGGTGTATAGGTACCCAGCTGACCCGAGATTCCAAATCGCTTGCAGTTTTTGGGACATCTGAGGTTCTCTCAGGCCTCAAGTTTCCATCTTCATCAAAGTACTTTGAGCCATTGCTCCACAGTTTCCACCACTGATCTGGGAACTTGCCAAAACAGAGGGCAATGTCTACCAAAGTATCACCTTCCTCGGTAGTGCACCATATATGCGTGTGGCTAAACATACGATATACCATGCATCCAAGCGACCACACATCACACGCCGGGGTAAGAACGTCCCGCAATTGTACCTCGGGTGCGGCAAAGGCAGGTGGCGTGCCAATGGTTTTCTGAACGCCGTCTTCAAGTTGCCGGCCAACGCAGTAAAATGCTGTACCAAAATCACTACACCCCATTATTAGTGCTTTTATTTGATCAAACAAACATGTGTTATAGGTTTACATTATTTTGATGGTGGGGTATTCGAGGAAAAGGGATTCCAGTAGTTTGGAACAAGACGGGGCAGCGACGAGATACTGAGGCAGATGTGGACTCGACGGCGGTGGGTTCTTATGTCCAAGTTTGTTCGCGGCCCACTTTCGAGGTTCTCCAAGATAGTTGCGAACTTCATCGCCAGTCCAGGATTCCATGCCGGGTATGTGAAACAAAACGTTTCCCGAGTGGAGATCTGGAAACACCGCTGAGCAACGGGAAAGACAGACACAGAAGTTATACGTACCACCATGAACAATACCACATTCGTGGAGTTCTGCAACCGCGCACGCTAACTGAACAGCTACCTTCCTCGCGAGGTTCAATGGGAGCCTTTCAAAATCATGGAAATCATGCAGGCTGCGAAGGCTGGGTCCTAGTACCTCGCTTACTAGACAGCGATGATCACCATTCGGACCTTGGATAGTAAACTCGTTTAGGAGAGTTGGGAAATATGAGGGGCAAGTATGGCTGCTGCCAGAAGATTTCGACCCAAACGGTAATACGCTCGATCCCGGAGGTTTCTGGCCCAGCCGGCGAAGGATCTCAACATCCTCTCTTGGTGCATCCGCCATGGCGATCTTGAGAGAAACAAGTCGCTTATCTAGGAGGTCTCGGGCCAACCAAACCGTAGAAAAACCTCCATGGCCAAGTTTATGTTCGACGACATAGCGATCATTAAACTTGTCGCCTATATGTACTGGATGATAACCCCCTAGTGTATAGTGGTAGATCCTTTCAAGGGCACCCATTATGCTGCAGTGCTACGGAATGTTGAGAGGAGGGCTCGGAAACTGGTATCGGGTTCGTTGAGATAATGCTGTAGAAAATGGATGATGAACAAAGGAGCGGGGTGACGGCGGTCTAGGGTAGAGCTCTCAAGGCAAATGTGGCATATGAAGATGCTCCTAGGTCAAAGGTAGAACTTACCATATTATGGTTCTCATACTTAGCGCCTTGGCAGGCTTCGCATACTATGGATTCGTATGCATGATTGATGAGAGAGAAAATAAAGTAAAATACCTACACTAAAAAGGGATACCGGCTCTAATGCATAGGATCTTGCGATGTTGTTAGAACTCTATTATAGGTATTTCTACAGGGCAACTGGGAAAACTTCCTCTGAACTCCGATTCTTCCGATTTAGTAAAAAATGAATGCTTCACAGCTATGGGAAAGTGCTGGGGGAGACCCCCTTCCCTCCCTCCCTCATCAACCTCATCAATCCCCTCCCCCTCATCGGCGGTATCATCCTCAGAGAGCCTACCTTCCTCAGCGCCCTCGCCGTCCTCTTCATCCTCCCCCTTCTCCTCCCCCTCACCCTCCCATCGAGGTTTATTGTGATGGTATGACTCCACCTAGTTCTCCCGCAGTTTTGGTAAATTTCACCAGATTTCGCTAATATAGTAAATAATATAGAAGAGCTTCAAATTTTGCTTAATCCGGATTGTAGTTTTGCAAGAATGGAAGAAGACAATACCCTCCTGAGCGAAACCATACGCCTTGTGTATGATGCATATCGATTCAAACAAATCGAGAAGGCAACTGGGTACAACCCAAAGCGGCTGACAGTACGCTGCGGGCCCCATGAAACAACATGGTCCACTGCTATTGGCGCAAGAATCAGCGACCAATGGCACATCACAGTAAAGGTTGACGATGGCCCATCCGTGCATATATATTATGCGCCCAATAAACGACAGCTGGGAAAGCGGAGCACCGTCTTGGAAGTCACAGTATAAATTTTATTTGCTTAACTTTATATCGGAAGTGTAATTCTTGCGCGGTGGGGGAATTGGTGGAAGAATTTGGAGTAGGGCTGTGGAGATTCGTGGTGGTGTTGCAAATGCGTGGGTGGTTTATGTCCTATGGTTAGTCTTTCCCTTACCTCCCCCCGAGCAATTCACGTTATGGTTGGGTTTGTTCTGCTTTTCTAGACGTGACTAACAAACGGGGTACTCTTTAGTTTTCAGCTATTTTTGGAAAATTGGTTTGATTCGTGTATTAAATTTATTAAAAAACATACCTACTTTTTAAATCGTGGGTTTTCTGGCGACCATTCTTTAAGTGCATCCATATATTCAACTGTCTCCCGTAATCGCTGTGCTAGCAAGAGATTGAGAGTTTGGGGCCTAAGTATTTGCTACAACATACCATCTGAAAAATCTCTTCACAAGTTGTCATCCCTGATAGGAGTAAGGAAAGAATGACAACTTCTCGCGCCTCCGGTTAATCTGCGGAGAATTGCGAGGCTGCTAGATAACTTAGAGTAATTCACGCAGCCTCTGAGAAGTCTATGTCTGCCTGCAGAGCCTCATTTCCCTCTGCTTATGGTTTTACTGATCTTGATTGATTTTGGTAGCTAGCTTGGGAGATCAACTATTTTTACTGACTTCTAAAGAAATTGACGCATGGCAATTTGAATCCATGCTATGAATAAGTGTACTTATTAGAGTAGTTTTGCAGGAGGACGACTGGAGAACGACTGGAGGGTGTTGCGAGAAAGGCGCATTCAGCAGTATGGATTTTGTCGAGGAGTAAAGGCGAGCGACCTTTCTCACAGATCGAATAGCTTTCACGTATGAAGTCCGGGGTAGTTTCTCTTGAGTTAGTGATGCTGTCCCAGTGATTTTCGACATGTGGTTCGACATCGATCGACGGGTAGTATAGTGTAGAGCTGGGACCACGGTTTCTGCTATAGGATATAGCTTATCAACCAAGTAGGACGCGTTTACTATTCACTAAACCTAACCTTACCAACACTCTCGACCCGTTTAGCTCCAGTCCAATTGTATAAAGCATGGATAGCGAGAGAAATAACTGTAGTGGCCATGTCCGCTTGGTGGGCCACTAGCCGACTCATCGCAGTCAGTGTAGTAGCGACAGCAATGATGGGAGTCGTGTTTGAACAGCAAATGCCATAGACCTGCTAGTTATCGTCGGTGTTTCAATAGAAGCCTTCTTAATGGCTTCTCCTGTCTTGGTAGCTTTGAGAGTAGGCTGTGTCTATCTTAAAGACAAGCTCAGCGTGGATAAGCCTTGCCAAAGATTAGTTGGAGCGAGCTGCGTCGAAGGGTTTTTATCACGGGACAGACACAGCAACATAGTATGCAAGGAGATGTTAACTAAGGCCAGTCTTTATGCAGGGATGTGTGGCGCCATCGAAAGCGAGGCTTTTAAATCGTTGACATCTGGATACCTGCGAGTGGTCAAATTGTGGACGGGAACTAGGGAAACCTATTAGTTGACTTCGAGATGTAAAAGTTTCTTCCCCCTCACCGTAGAGGACTACACCGCGCGGACTTATCCACAAGGCGTAAATAACTGCGTATAGATAGGCGGGGGATAAAACCTTCAGCTTGCACGCAGAAGGATTGAACTACCTGCACCTATGTGGCGAAGCAGGCATTTATTCATCCTCATATGCTCACGTACGTCTACATATACCCTCCCTACGCAGTCACTAACATTGGAAAGCGCGATGAACCCAGTACGATCTATGTCCACATACAAGTACATTTATGTTTACGTATGTCTGCGTACGTCTACCCAAGCATCAAGCCATAAGTATTGGGGATTTTCTTGTTGCAGTCAACGGAACTTGAAGAAACTGAGATTGAGTTTGGCATGAACTCTAAGAAGCGGCCTTCAAACCCAACCCTTAGTCCTCCATCCGCCTGTTTCCCTTCCCATAAATCTCTGTAATGCCTTCAAATTTGATAGAACTGCAGTTTTTCCCTCTAGACGTGATGTGTTCCTATAAATCTAACGTTAAATAGTTTGTTTGAACTTTCTTCCAAGATGGAACCTTCATTGTAACTGATGCCATCGGGAGAGAAGTCGACTGCGTGTTCTAAGATTCTGATCCGATGTTATTAAGTTCGCGCTTCACGTTCTAGTCTCTCTCATGACGTCGTCATTTGCTCCTCTAACCTGCCAAGAGATTTTCCCTGACGTGATGAAAGCACAAATAAGGGTAGAACAATAAGCTTTTACATCAAAGGGATACCGTCCCTCAGACATAGAAGCTTCTAGTCCTCACATTGAAGATGCATACGGGGCCTCCGTATATCTTAAAATTACTTGATTAGCCGTCACGTTCTATTCTTGAGGGTTAAAATTTGCTAATAAAGTAAGGCGTGTTACAGATAGTGCCAAGCACCCCACCATCTTCCTACCAAAGTCTGCTAGTCTTGGTAGTTCCCAATCAGTACTTCACAAGGCATAGTTGTTGGTAATATATCCTCTGATACCTCATATAGCGAAGTAGGATGTGATTCTCCCTGCGTATATCTCACCATGGCCACAGCACATTTTAAACGCGGTGGCGACATTTTAGATGGCTAAGATATTGCTAAGCGAGTTTAGTATTTCAAAATTCTATCTTATACCATAAGTGGGTATAGTATAGTGGTTAGTACTTCTCGTTGTGGATCGCTTAATTAGCGCAAGCCAAAGCTCCGAGAGGACTCAGGTTCGATTCCTGATACCCACATATAACGGCTTAGAACATCTCGTTTTTTATTACGTTGATGTCTGACCACCCTTTTTAATTCCCATGATGTTAAACTTCGCCATGCTTACTTGGTTGGGAAGTGGTACCTAGATATCAACCCGTCCCATGGTTAATATCGCTACATTAATACTTATTGGCTGTGATTTGGAAATTTTTGACAAAAAACCGATCGAGTGTTTCAAGTGTTCCTTTTGCGATGATAAATTGTTTCTGTGCCGAGATATTTGCGTGAACTCATCGAACAGAGGTGAGGGTGCCACCGAACCACCAAAAGCCTTTTCAACAATCTGGACTGTAAATAATTTTCGTAATAGTGCTTCTGGCTTACGAGATAATTGCAATGTAGCACAGCACGTACTGTACGAATTTTAATATAGCACAATGGACTCTTCCACAAAGGGCTAACTAGATAATAAGGATTAAGGTTTTAGTACGAGCTGGGGAAATGGTCAAAGATCTCTGTACTTGACCTCTCTGTGATACTCTGAGCATTGTCATCAAACTTCTCTTACGTCGGTGCTGTGCAATTAGCATTGAGCATCCTGAGCTTTTGCGTGTTTTTTGGCAAGGTTCATAATGAGGTAGACTTCACTGGCTGAATATCTAACGCTGCGAGTGGTTTTCCAGTAAAATTTTATCTGTCAGCGCGTCGACTTTAGTAGCCGCAGTCCCTATAAAGTAACGAAAACATTTACCAAGCATACCAACACAACTGGAGGTCTAAGAACCTTACTTTTCATAGTTTAGGGAATCTTTGACTGCCGGGCTCATATTGAATCCTAAATCACCAACCCTTTTGGGCTGTCTCGGGTAGCCGTAGGCCCAGTGTAATCCCTTCCCGTAAAAAATAACATCATATTGCCTAATTAGTGTCATTTATCGAAGAAACGAACGAGAATCTACTATTTACCCTTGTTGGTAGGATTCACTATCATATATGCGGTATATTATGACGCTTTCCTGGTCCTGATTGCATTAATGGAGGAAGTGATGAGTTTGGAAATTCGCGGGCTGCAGAGAAATTGAGGCAAAGAAATCTGAAGTTATGCTCTTAAGAGAATGACTAATTGTTTTGAAATCGAGAACGACTGGTAGAGCTATTGACAAAGCTATTGGTGGAGCTAAGATATACCTGTAATCTAGAGAAGGTGTTGGTGATGCAGTGTGTTCGTACTATCGCACCCCCCCAGAAGTAGCAGGGATTGTAGATATCCTTGGGGTGTACCCCCAAGGGATAGTAGGAAAGAAAGAAAGCGACGAAATAAAGGATAGACAAGAAGGGGACTTAAATCCGGAAATCCCAGATTTACAGGATAACATGTGAGGTGCGATTTCCGTCGATGGGATACATAAGAGCCATTTAGTGCTTACATAGCGTGCTTGGTTTAGTATATTGTATGTTCGCCGAGTAGTTTCATGTAGGACTGCCGCAGGAGGCAAACTTAATTGGGGGTTTAATTAGGAATAGGTCTTTACTAATGTCAAGTTGGTAAAAAGTTATCTCAAATATCTAAAACGTAGAATCTTAAAAGTATTGACGCTATGTCCTAGCAGTATTAATTGATTGATAGAAGCGGAACCTATCTCTTTCTATATATGGCGCACCCTGTGCCCTGAAGTTTCCCGAACAAATTGGCTACTCTCTTCGACCGATGCCGACAGGGTGAATAGCACGAGTACTAGTGTTAGGAGTAGTATAGTAATATTATATCGAGTAGTCGCTTATGGAACTACAGTCACCCTAAAAGGGCGGGGCCTTGGAACGAGTTGAAATTTAGACTGGTGGGTAGTTTGAAAGTTTGGTTGCGGTGTATTTCGAATTGAAATTTAGATGGACTAGCTTCCTTAGCAGGAGTTTAGGTCTTTCTTTGAAGTGCCTGCTTCATCGTTGCGCACTAGAAGTGTTCTCGCCAGATGTTCAGCAGTAATACGTCTTGCGTGTCTGCGTCTTCGGGAAACTGTAAACTAGATTCCAAAAAATCGTCCGCTCAAACAAAGTTCCCGCCACATGTCGTAACTCACACAATCGTAATCCGGATCCCGTGGTTGACCTAAATCGTAGGTGGGAACATACCACGTGCCAAAACCGCAAGTAAGTATCTGTATCATCGGATCAAGTCTTACCAAGTTGCTCTTCCCGCATTTCCCCTCAACGGATCTCCAGCGTATCAAATATTTATCCAAAATGTCTCAGAGTGAAAATCAAGATACGCAACGACAAATTGCTTTCTTACCCGATGGATGGATTTCCAGGGACCGCCTGGCCGAGCAGGGTATGGATTCCAGAGGCAACTTGTACTCCACTTCCTGCGCTTCACCCACCAGTTCCCTGAGAGCATTTGCTATGGTAAATCTCCTTACCCTTGTCGGATCTTTCGTTCTCGGACGTGCAACAGTTCGATACCGCTTGGCCTGTGGTCTTCTCCCGAAACCGAACCTAGAGGAGTCTCCGTCAAAGCGCTTCCTTCGGTTGAGCCTCTTCATCCCGGCGATTGTAATGGTTCTCTTGGAGCTCACTTCCGCTGTTGTTGGGGCATTTATTGTATATGAGTCGGGTCTGCTGACGCGGCAGGCGTTGATAATGATGTCGCTCGCAAGACCGAGAGGGACTTGGGTGACCATTGTTATTTTTTATATAACTGGAAGCATGTTGAAATACCTTGGTGTGATAAAGAAGAAGGGTATTTGGATGCGAAAATATAAGTCAAACCATTTCACAATGATCGTGACAGAGGTTGTGCTGGAGATTATTGGCATAATACCTACAGTTTATCTTCTGGCTACTATTGCAAAAAATAACCGCCGGAGCGACATCGGAACATTGGACGTGTATACGATGGTTATGAATGCTGGAGCAATAGTCTATGTTGTCGGAATCAGTGTTAGCACATCCATTTTCATAACTGCCATTGTATTCTGGATACAACCACAGCTAGCAAGTGCTGCGTTGCCCGAAATCGAAGAGCAAGCGCGTTTGCAGAAGTCTAACGGAAGGCGAAAGTTGATTTGGTGGGGTACGTTTGCCTTAGGTTGGATACCAGCACTGGGAAGTTGGATGATATGGACAGGCTTTGTTCATGTCGCAAAGGATTTGTAATATCCCTAGCGATTATTGAACTATCATGTCTTTAGTGATAAGCTAACAGTACTGCTAGTTATTGCTCGAAGAAAGTCCTAGAAATTGCAATTGTATGGATTGTGTGTACATCGATTCGTACGTTATGATTGCCCCCACTCGTTATCCACACCAGCTTCCCAATTCCCCAGATCTGGGTTAGCGACTCGGCTAACGCCTCACTCATTGCTTTGGGATGCTTATGATAAAAAACACATAGGAACATTTGTCGGTGCTGGCTAAAATTCTGAGCGGAAGTATACTCTCAAATGATTCAGGGGTAGATGGTGAAGGAGGGAGAAACAGAATTAGTAGATTAGCTGGGATAAAATTATACCGGGGAGGATGATTTGTTAAGTTTGTTAAACTAAACGTCAATATCCCGAAAAGTTGGATTAAGTAAAAACATTTACTGTTCGCGTTGATAAAATATATGCTCTAGCCCGTTTGTCAAGAATGTCCATTTGCAAAGTGGCCAGCCTGCTTTACAAATGGGCCAACCCGTTTACAAATGGAGCATCTTTGTAGATGGGTCGACCCATCTACAAAGTGCTATTTGAACTTAGCCCGTATTCAAAGTAAAATGGTTTTCATTAACCACAACTAAGCCACTTACACTAAAAGAATGTCCGAGTTAGCCTCTCCACAATTCACCTTAGTACTGATAGCCACTTGAGAAACAACACAAAACCAACGGTCTTCAAGTTCTACAACCACTATCATGATATCATCTAGTACCCAGAGCGCGCTGAGCTCCTGGAGTGCCATCTTTTTTGTAGCCAAGAGGTGTGGCGCTTGAGTTCATGATAAAGTTGCTATAATGGGCTGTGGTGGAGTTGAGACTCTTAGCGAGGCCTTATGGTCTAAGCTTTGTTGTTGCACTTTGGATATGGGCCACCAATTAGCGCCGCTTTGCTGGTGGGCCAGCCTATCTGCAAAGTTGCTCCATTTGTAAACGGGATTTAATGACATACGGGCCGGAACATATACATGCACTGTAGCGATCTGCTTGTTTCCTTCCCTGTATCTAAGATACGCAGAGAACTGTATGAGAGGACTTGAACCAAGATAGCTGTAGTCCCTGCTCCAATTGATCAAACCATACAATGAAGAGAGTGATAGGTAATTTCTGATGATCACGCTACATGTCCCGACGAGTTATAGTGACCGGTGTAGTTTACTCATTCATGGTCGTTGGGTTGTACCGGTGAGATAGTCTCTTTTATCCGTCATTTCAGTGCTCTCCAAATCTCATTCCTTTCTGGCACTGGGTCATTCATTGGTTGGCGGCCCGTTATGTGCCCAAATTTTGATCCTAGGCGCCAAGGATCGTAATCGACGCGTCTTTCTTCATAGTGAGGTGTGTACTGTCCGGTTCTTGTTCTTGAAAAACTAACTGGGGACAAGATAGGCAGATGGACTAGTCGCGAGTAGGGGACAGGTAGCAGACCTACTCACGTATTGATTAATACTAGATTTAGCTCTGCTGAGCATATGAAAAAGCCCCATCTAATTAGTGATTTTGTGGGCCTTCGGTTTGGCCCAAGCTCTTATGGTATACAACGGGGAGGATTCGTGGAATCATCAAATTCAAAATTAATATTGAACTGAAAACCGCGCCCAGCTATCAGAACAAACTACTTCTACATGATGCGCATTCCGTGAACTCACAGAATAGCCCTTCGTATATATATATTACATCTCGGTACCAAGGTGACCCATATCAAACCTGTAACGTGAATTATAATGCCTGTTATGTACCCGAGCTGTGACTACCTGTATTCGATAGAACTCGAATGATGGACTCATACGCCAACACTATTGGAACCGATAACTCGACATATGCGACTCGTGCGGCGCAGTACGAAGATCTAGCTTCTCTGCGCATTCACGATTGACAAAGGGAAAAAAATCTGGCAGAAATAGTAAGGGCTGCTTTCATCCGTGGGATAGCTTATCCGCCTTAAATGAACTATTGGATGAGCCTCTAACTCATCGATCCTAGTTAGCAAGTTATCACGGTTAAGGCTAACGTGAGAATTGTACAACACAACCCCCGTGAGAGCCGCATAGAGCGGTAAACACGTAGCTCTACACAATGGCGGATTGTTAATGGATAGTTGTAGAAGATAGCGTTAGAGCAGAGGTATAATAAATCGAGATACAGTCGAATGTATAACATATACAACAATATTTTAATTTCTAACAGATATTGGATCAGAGAATCGGTGACCGGTGACTAGATCTGCTTCATCCCTATTCGATTTTTAATTCGGGAGGAATAAATGCCACCCATATTTTAGTCTTCAGTATTCTATAGATCCTGAAATAGGGCCCCAAATAGTTTTCGGACACTGCAAAGCGTGGGCACCGAATCCTGATCATAGTTCTTCCACTAATATTCCAACAGCGCCGGAGCAGCAATCGGCTAGGCGATTTTCTTCCCGCTCGCTTCCCGTAAGCATGTACTGCATCAGGCTAGAATTGATAGCAGAACGGTACTTTTGTCCTGTCCGAACTGTTTAGCCGATGAATCCAAATAATTTCTGTGTCCGACACTACTGGCACGGTCGCACGCGACCCGCTTGGCAAGTCTTCCTCAGTCCTAATAAAAACACGACAAGAATTTGTATCAGGCACCATATTTGGCAGAATCGGTTTATAATTGAGCTCAGGACGTTGTTTCTCATACTTGCTAAGCATCGCGCTGGTTTTTAGGATTTCTGTGACGTTTGATGACTTTTTACCATACCGTTGAAATCAACTACTGTTTGCAGTCGCTTAGGCTTGGTTCTCTCGCGCTGCCAAGTTTCAATCTATAGCCATGTGATTCTGAGGCAGAGCCCTAGAGTTTGATTTGAGACAAGTTACAGATATCAAAATGCTGCTAAAGGAAATAGCAGCTTCTGGTTTATCAGGAGGCCGTGAACCGATTCGTAGCTGGCAGTTGGCGGTGGAGCAGTCTTCCCAATGTTTCTCACTATAGAGTTCTGAACAAGTCGGTCTATTACAATCCTAAGATCCCATCATGGATAGGGATACGGTTATGTGATTCGTAAGCCTCCAGGGCCCTCAGGGGCAATTAGTCATGATTATCCTCAAGAATCCTGCTCACGGAGCTGTAGAGTTAGAATATTGGCATTTAGAAACGATGGGAGTGAAGTTTGACCACTCAACTATGTAGACATAAGAGATGTAAGAAGTAAATCTCGCTATTACAATCGATTAGCGGGCTGCTCTCGTCAATCAAGACTCGGAGGAAAAGGCGAGTTTTCATCGGAGCAAACACACCTCGTCCTTAGTTTTTCCATCGGTATTAACGTATCACTATCGCCACCGTGACAGAAGGTCTCTATCCACAGGAAAGTCAGCATTGATCTCGTTTTCAAGCGTTTTCGAGTATAGCGGAGGGAGTCAATATGCGATTGAAGGGAAGTGCATGTATCCGACGCAAATCTAGACCTCAGATAGACGAATTGCTCACTTGTGAATTCGTTCGATGATTGAGAGGTTCTCCAGACAAGAGGGTCACTGACCAGATGAAATAGAAGGAATGAAGCGGGGTGCTAGATCCTGACAACCGGATAGAATGAATGGAGCGGGATGCTAGATCCTGGCAGCCAGATAGAATGGTTGAAGTCGGAATCGAAGAAACTAGCGGAACAAAACGCTGACTCCTTCGAAGAGACGCGCATACCCACTAGTCACTGCATTGCCTGCATACTGGAGCGGCGAAATAAAGCAGTCCAGCCAAGTCTTGGGGGAGCTAGTGATTTGCTATAAATACGGGTCCCATTCTCCCTTCTCCTTCACCTTTCATCCACCTCACTATCAATCAACCACATTCATCGCAGTTTCAATTGATCGATAAATTAAATATCTCCTCACGCATCTACATACTGCACCCACAACCTATTCGCGTGTCAATTCGTTGTCACTGCTACTCTAAAACCAAAGAATTTCTCCGACTTTTCATTTCGTACAATCGTAAAATGGACGCTTCATCCGCCATCGAGAAAAGGAGGATCCGCGTTCGCTACCTTCAAGAGAAGGAATGGCAATGCGAGGTCAAAGCCGCAGTGATGGATGGGATGATTCCCCCTCTTCATCCCAAGCGTTATTTTGAGGTCGCCAAGTTCTATATTGTGAGTTAAAGCTATCCTTTTCATCTCTTCTCTGTTACTCTTGAAATTCATTTCGTTTACTCTCATAGCCAACGAAGATCGCGACATTTTATTGAATTACACCGCTGCCCTCTAAGGAGGCCAATGTCTTTTTTTTTTGCTGATAACCTAACTCTCTAACTCTGCTAAACACTCGCTGATTTTGCTTGGGTATACAGGATGAAAAAGGCCTTTATGGCAACATCATAGGCTGGCTTGCAGGTGTCAAGGAGGGACGCGCCAATATGGCTCCAGAGGCTGAAGAAGTGGTTGAAGTGACGGGGGGCGAGTTTGGTGAAACCGTTGTGGCTGGGACCGGAGGACTAGAGAACGGGACCGGAGATGTGGTCGGTGAATTGAAGAGGAAGTTTGCAACCACTACTGGCGAAGTGAAAGGAGATTACGAGGGGTACGGGCTACGGGAAGCTTGAAGGCGGAGTGAAGAGATTATCTGTAACCAGCGAGAGAAAGGAGGCGAGCGGAAGAAGTGAGTTGATGGCGGGGGAAGCGCATAGGGGCATGGATTGCCAAATTTCGGAGTATGGTTGGGCGGTTTTGATTTTTTAGGAATAAGTTCTCTTGTAAACCATTTTTTCTTGCAATCTCCAAGCCATCGCGGATGTATGCAACAGTGATTCACAGTTGAAGAACCCAAATTATGCCCTATTGCTTGGTCAATCACAGCTTCCACAGCAAAAGCCACAACAATTCTTGCGGCTCAACTGACATACACTTTCTACACACAGTGAAAGCACAAAGATGCATAGAGGATGTGTGTTTTGCCGTTAAACCTAAGAATAGGAATGTTCTAACATTTCTCATTAAACTATTTGTTGTTTACGCTCCGCCGTAGTCAGGGCATGAATTTATGTTCGGGTGCTCCACGGCACTACCTAGCTTGACACGCCTTTACCAGTGGAGGTTGGGTAATAATGAGTAACTTTTATTCGACGATGTTATTTCGAGTAGCTGGTCGAATTTTACAATAAAGCGGACAATATTTCTGTTCGCATAAAGGATTACGCATCAGTATTCGTTGCGGTCGAATCGCGTTAAGGATACTTTCCTGCCGGTCCATGCCAACGCGCAAAAGCATTACACGTGTTCCCAAACATAATCTTAAGAACGGTCAACTAATTTTTATCACTGAGGGATTGCTTGGATTTAGGGTTATAAGTCTATGGGTATTAGGCATTCGGTCAGTAAAGATGAATGTCGCGAGTCACTTAGTTAGTTGAAACATTAACAAAAGGAAAACTTTATCCTCAATGGGTCTAAAATAGTCACAGAGATTGGTCTCTTGATGAGAAATAGAAGATCTCTCATTGATGAGTGTAAGATAGCTTGATGAGCCTAGCGATTCCTCTATTGGGCAGCATTATACCTTAAAGCTCAGCTAAAATACCTTTAGTCTGATTCCTACGCCCTTTTTTGGTTTGTGGTGTCAACACCAGGTGGAGATGAGAAGCCCATGCGTAACTGCAGCTTGTCGCTCATTTCTACAGCACGAGTTATGTCGACTCTCTCAATCAATTAAGATATGATTAAAACAGGAATGGAGATACTAGGAGTCGGCGACGTCATGCAAAGATAGCTTTCCTTCAAACTGCTGATCCTGATGCACCGGTTCTGTATCTTGTGAATGGTGAAGTCGAACTTGAAGCCGTGGGATTATGCAACGAGTCGCCGATTCTTTGATCTATTGAAAGTATCTTCATATCGACTGGTTATGGGGGTGTTCTATATATCCTCCACATGCAATAGCTATGATGATGAGAGCCACAGGTATCCGCATGGGACCTTAGTACGACTCAAATTAGTTGACCGACAAAACATTAAACACCACGAGGAAGGATATTCTTCTCAGACTTTCTTTTCCGAGATGATATCCTACAGATAGGGAGAACATGTCAAGTGAGCTGATTGATACTCGCCCTGCGCATGCTAGCTGCGCTGATTGAGATTTCAGCCATTCGATCGGTATCAATCCTAGGTACGACTCTCTGATTCCTGTTTAAGTCCGAACTTACGTCATTGCACAAGGTAGATGAGTGATGGCATTCGCGTCGATGGGAACTGTAATCCGTGGATGAAGTGGGTTGGCGATGGATTTGGCTTGATGGGAATGAAGGTCAAGCCGTGATGCGGGTGAGTGATGGCATTAGGATTGATGGAATGCGAACACCCCACGCGTGATTCAGTTCAGTTATGGGTTAGGGTTGATGAGAGAGCTCACCGCAGGTATGGTAGAGCTAAATGATGGGTTGGGGTTGATGGGGGCGATAATCCACGCATGATGTAGGTGAATGATGGCATTCGTGTCGATCGGGCGGTAATCCTATAAAACTGCCATCTTCCCAACACCTCGTCCAACCATCCCACCTACACCAATCCATCAACCTAACTCCACCACATCCATCCATCTCTCAAACGACAAAAAAAAAAACTCCAATTCGCATCCACACATTCAGAGAAACAATAGTAACAAACGATCTCCACCGCCTATATCCAAACATCGCAAGACACAGACGATCCGAAATCTCTGCACTCCTCGCATACCCTGATCCTCACGAGGTACCAAAATAATAATAAGACATAATTTTGATATCGCGCATTTCGAGAAACGAAGTTTATAAGCAACCCGTAACTTGCATTTACACAGCCTAAAAAATAAATCGGACAAACAAGAGCTTATCACTTTACGTGAAGCCCCAATATATCAAGCCTCTATTGAAAACTATCACAGAACCGCTTGATTATTTTCATCAACAATGGAGCAGACACGATCTAAACAGCAGATACCACCTATGACAAGTAGACAGGCGAAAAGGTTAGCCGCAGAAAAGAGGAAGGCGAATCCGATGACAGCAGAGGAGGCGCGGAGACTATGGATTGAAAACAAAATCGAAGACCGAAAATATGCGGCAAAGCAGAAAGCAGCTATGTTAAAACAATCAGCAGTTACTAGAGAACGCAATAAGATTGATAAAATAAGAAATAAGAAACTTGGCGAGGGCCAGGGAACATTAACAAAATTTTTCAAAGCCAACCCAGTACGTTTATTATTCGGCCAAGTTCCTATCATAGTTAATTAAAATAAGATGCAGGCCGCACCAAGTGCTACTATTGCTGTAGCTGAGGGCAGGATTTCACTAGGAGATACCATGGCTCAACAGGCGAATAGGCTTGAGCTTGCCGAACCAGCGACCCCACTGGCCACCAGGCCGGGAAACAGTAAGTCTCTATCTGTATCCAGGCAACGTTTATGAGAGCCCCTAGATACCGACCCACTAGCATGGCATCTCCTCAAAAAAACAAACACTGTGATTATTGGCCGTCGAATACAGTTTACTAAGTCTAGCTATAGCGGTTGGTTATAAAGCTCCGGAAAATAAGTTCCAGCTCTCTAAGGGCAAAAAAATTCTCAGATCACCGGGACAAACACCCGATGACACCTCCTCATCAGAATCCCGATGTATGTACTTGGGCCTCTACTCACGACGCTCTTGTACCCAGCCCCAAGGGAGGGCTGGGCACGACACCACGCCCCACGTTAGGGGCATGCCTATTGATAAATTGGATAGACAGAGTTCCTGGTGCACATAATCCGATTACTGCTAAAGCCAATCACGAAGAATTTGGCCATGGCCCTTCGCGAGCTGCCTCTAAAGCGAAATTTTTATTACTACCAGCTGTGAAGCGTGGTATGTGCCTATTTCCTACGCGTGAAGTAATTTGAACAAAAGCTGACTTCCATAGCCACCGAACAAGTGGTACCCTCACCTCCCCAGGTTGAATCAAATGAGGTCGAGGATGCGGAAGAACTCTACGCATGGAACGATGCCGACACCCTCGATTACGTTCAGGCTCTCGAGAATATCGTTACTCAAATTGCAAAGCAGAGCGCTGCTCCCGAGGTGAAGCAACAGATAACGATTGAGCGAGTGGAAGCAGGGGATAAAGAGGGAGTGGTTGATCAGTTAGAAGCGGAGGAGCAAGAGGATATGGACAGCGACTTCTTTGAGATGGGCGATGAGGAGACCGCTGAAATGCTAAGGGTGGCCGAGCAGGCGGAGTTGAAATTTTCTGTTTGTTAATGCGACTGGAGTCGCCATTGTAGGGTGATTTCCCTTTTTATGAAGGAAGTGTTCGCGGATTTCTTATTTGTATTGGCTGATTAGGAGAGTAGTGCTTGGTAATCAGTGGGACCGCCTTTCCGAAGGTACGGCGCTGGCCCAGGTACGGGGAATAAAAACAGTTTACCAACCTTGGAAGAATGATTGAAATCTAGCATTGGCAAACTGCAGTGAGAGAAACGATATATGAAATAAAATTACACTAACAAGTCGTGATAGGGAGTGTTTGTGACTTTGTGATAATTTGGATTGTTTGATGTTTGTGCTTTCTGTTTTCGGTTGTCTGATAACGCACATATCCTACGAACGGAACGAAGAACATGAAATAGGATACGGTACCAAAAAATGGGGTGGATCTACTACCGTATTTTTAGAAAATGCTAGATTAGTTCTGGAGCGCTGCTGCATTTCCTGACAAATCCCGTAGCGCTCCAGAATTAATCCTGCATTTTTTAGAATACCGTAAAATGCTTTACTAGTCACATCTACTTTTGACACTGTAGGTTACCGGTCTTTGCATACATTACATGTTAACGTCAAGTTCAGTCTGGCAGTGCCAGGATCAACACGCACAACGACATTAAGCATTTGGGCGCTAAGGACACGTAACATCTTAGAAGCCACTGATTATCTGATCTAGGACAATAGATTATATGTTAATTTTGAAATTTCCAGGATTATTAGTTACGGTAGACAGAGTTTCGTGAAGGGCTAGCGTAAATCTTGTACCTAGGGAACGCGCGAACGAGCAATCGAGGGTTTAGTATTCTTAAACCTTTAACCGAGCGGCATTAGAGTATAAACCTGACTATGTTATGCTTCTGATGTTTCTCGTTGCAATTCGTAGTTCACTGATTTGATGCATATAATTGTGCCAAGACGTAGCCCATTTTAAAATTAATCTCGTAAAGCAACATTTCCACGCTGCATTATGCCGCTCTTGTAAGTTTGTTTCTTTGTATACATTTGAGCAACCAAATACTTCCATCAAACATCTCATAGGGTGCCATGTGTCTTAGGTGAGGGATCGGGCCAACCGAGGAGTGCGCATTTCGCATTATAGGTACTCAATTATAGCATTAGACTATATGACATCAATGATTATAATACTTTGATTTTAAGCCCTCCAGGAATTAATATTCCTGGCGCAGAGGATGTTGTAGAACTACTTGGGTGCTGCAAGGGAGACTCTTCGCTGTTGGCTGGCTGTCCATGTTGGATCGCTAGCGATGATAACCTGTCTGTGTACAGACGTGCCGCACAAACGTTTAACGTGGTGACCGAAAGCGAAAATAAAAAACGCCAATAAGGGGTTAGCAAGACGATAAAGTATGCAGACAAGGTGTGAAACTTCCTTGTGTAACGTTTTATTCAGGAAGGAAAGCTTTGTGTGCGATGCGCTTGGTTTAGTCATTGTTCTAGCTGTAGAACTAACCTACTACCCGTGCCGTGTAAGCTCTGATCTCCGGCTTTGAGATAGGTACGGGAGTAAACGCCTTCGATATTGCGATACGACCTTAGGTTGCACGGAAGTTTCAGATCCAGAGGCCGATAAAAACTCTACCGTATATAATCAGTGACTAATTGACCTACTTTTACTCGTAAGGTTACCAAGAGCAGCAGCATAGCTAGTCATCCGTTCATAAAATTGAAGAAAGTAGCAACTATAAGCAGACATCTACGAGAGTAGATGGTTGATACTCTTGCATAATAACATCCATAGCACAGTACAACAAAAATGAGTAACGTATTGATATAGAAATTGTCCAAATCTCCCGAGTTGTCTTAGTTGGCTTTATTATGAGCATTAAACACAGTTTGGCAGTTCAGAACAGGGAGAGTAGCTTGGTTGGAGAGCATAAAGTTGTCTTCAGCTCGTATGGAGGCGAGCTGTATTTATGCTCTAGCTAGCTTTCAACTCTAGAGGGGAAAATCGGAGTCAATAGAGTACTATTACCTATCAAAAGGGATCGGATACCCGGTTTTGCCGCTCGCAAGTTCAGATTGTAGTGTTAGCGTAATCACTCCCCTTGGCGAGCTAGCGCCATCGCTGAGGCAACATCTTCAACCACCGGGTAGCCCTCAGCTAACCCGCAGTGACCCACCGACCTGTTCGTATACCTTGCGTACTATCCAAAATCAGATGACTATCGTGTCGACCGCGCTGAGTCCGAAATGCTGTGTGTAAGTTAGTAGTCTCTCTCACAATGTGCGGTGTTACTGACATTGATCGGTATGCCTTAGTTAATGGGCCAAGGTATCATCAGTTTGAAGCTGTCTATACAGCGTCGTCAATTTCCAGCCCGCTATAAGTCTAAGCCAGAGTGATGTGCCCTCGAACACAGCTATTGCTGAGATTGCAGTCCCACAGTCGATGAATAGATATTCAGCCTCTCTCATATCGCATGTAGGGTTTTCTATGTCTCAGATATTGCTGTCAATGTAACTTAGTACCTTACGGCTTCTGTGAAGTGTGGTGTCGATCGGTAAATCTCTGCTTCCGACCATAAACTCGAATTGCACCGTACTTGACAATACGAAGAAATATAGACCCCGGAGCGACGGGGAATCCACGTCATTTCTTCCTACCATTGGCGACTAAAAATTCGTAGCCTTATTATAGCATGAGACGCAGTGGACACCATAACAGTCACTATTAGGATAGTGAGCTTCCTTCGGATGAATTCGTATTGCTCTGATAATAACCAAAGATAGCTGAATCTTTATATTTGTCCGCTGTGAGCCCGAACTGTGCTGGGGAAATCGCCCACAATCGCGCGCCGCAAGGATGGTGATTGAGGGCAACGAAATATCCAGAACTTTGCTGCACTAGAGCTCATCATATTAGCGAGAGATATTAACTTTAGATATTCAACGCAGACCGGGAATACAGCTGAAGCGGCAACTGATGAAGTAGTTCTCTCAGTTTATTCACTCTTAATCCGCTGCAGGAGCGTTTGGTAGTCGATTTCCTCAGACAGTGGAAGCTACGATGACAGTAACCGCTCCCAATTTCGCTCCATCCAAGCATCATCCGTTGAGTGTTACTAGCTTTGAAACACTGACTGAGAATAGTCCGGGTGGATTAGCTATGGAAAAGGCCACCTCCTTTGGTCAGAGCCGTAACCTACCGAACGGGTCAACAGTCCAAGACGAATAACTGGTAGAGTAAGTAGCCAAAACGATCATGGTGCTTTGACTTCGAGGAACAGCGATCGGGCGCTACATGGCTACTACCAATCCATCTCCTAAACCAACTTCAATAGCTTACGGAATGAGCTAATGTGTAGAATTTTCGCTTTCTCGAACGCCCGTCCGGGCCTTGACGGATGGTGAACTTGCTTATCGCTGTAATATTGCTGACGATTGTCGATATGAATCGGATATCCGTGCCATTTAGCATCGATGAAATACATCGTGGTACATGTGACTCAGCTCCCCAGGTGATGATGCCTGCGATGAGTGAAGCTGAAGCGGGCGCGTGTTCTACCGCAACGATTAGCTACTAGATTTCCCTTGTTGATCTCTGCTAGATCTGAAGCTATTGGATATGAATTGGATAGCCAGGCGCCAGGATCTACCTGGGCTTGACTAAGCCAGCACGAGATATTCACACTTGTTGGTGAGAATTCTGTCCTCAATAGTATTTGACGAAAGAATAGATGATGATGAAAACTGATTTTTGTAGTGAAGTCTAACCTTCGATTAGCCACGAAGAGTTCATGATGTCTCGTACTCCGAGCAGAACCCGCAATAGCAAGACCATTCCCGTTGAAGAGCACAAATGGCTACTAGGAACGTGAAGGTAGTGAATAAGATCGTTCGCGTGGAAGAACATAAGTGCCTGGCAGACGCGTGCAGGCAGAGATGCGTACGCGAACAGCTTCAATATAATGGAAAACTCACACGTGCAGGAGAAATCGCGTGCCTGAGTATATCGACAGGTGAGGACTCCCTGTCACTAATAGAGAATCAAGGGAATCTCTATAAATACCGGTTTCCAGCACTCAGCATCCTTCTCTCCTCTTCAGTCATCATATCTCCTTTCCCAATACGAGCTTCGAAAGCCATCTCGCTACGAAACCTCCACTCTATCTCAATTTTATCGCTTTAAGCCTTAATCCTCTCAAGAACAGCGAGTTCGATAATACGAGAATCACATGATGAATACGAATACCTCAACTGCTAGCCTGCCTGGTAGATCCGTTCTTAAGAGACACAAAATTGACTATCCTACCTTGCGTATGGGTCTTGACATCTCACGGAACTTAAAGATACAATATCGTCTAGATATTTCGGACACACCGGAGGACATTAACTCTAAGGAGATTACCGTCTTGAACACTCGTAGGAATTCTCCACAGGTTCGCAAGTCCATGGAAGAAAAACTATCTATGGCGAATTGGATCCTTGATTGTCAAACGTGAGCCATCTCAACTGATTCATCGCTGCTTTCTAGAGTGCTAATATCTTCCTTCTAGTGAGTTAGTGTCCGCTCGTGGGAACGAACCCCTGGGTTCTTCGGCTCAAATCATGACTACCACCGGAAACTTCCAGGCAGATGCTCAAACTGACACTGCTCGCCAAACGGTTCTCGAAACTCGTACGGAATCCAACTCGCTCGGAACTACCGCAGATGCTCAAACTGACACTGCTCAAGAAACGGCTCCCGAAGCTCGAACGGAATCCAGCTCTCTTAGAATGACTGCAGATGCTCAAACAGACATTGCTCATGAAACGTCTCGAGAAGCTCGAACGAAGTCCAACTCGCTCGGGACGACGGTTACATCCACTTTGAAACGCGTCACATTCAGCGATGTAGAGCAAGTGAAGGTTTTTAAGCCACATCAAAAGTGTGGAACTAAAACATCCAAATACTAGGGGCGCATGTACGGGAACCAATCGGAGGTGAATTTAACAAATAGAGGGCGCTTTCAAAGGTTGAGGGGCTATTGCGAAATGTTGTTTTGTTTGAAAGTTTGTTGCGGATACTTATTTCAGCTATACGATGGTGGGCCTCTGTTTTCTAGATGGCAGCAGAACAAGAATTTCTTTTGTTTTTGGGAAACACCTGCCATGTCACCTAAAGTGAATAGCAGTTATTTGTTTGAGAAATATGTTGCTAATCGTACTCATCATAAGTTTGAGGATCCATCTTTATCCCGCTATCCTTCCAATCGTAATCATCAAAGGTCTGTTGCAAATCTGCCATTGAGCACACCGCTCCATGAAACTCTTCACGATTACAGGTTCTGCCGTACCAATGTCGTGTAAGTTGCTCTGTGATGTGTTAACACTGATTGAATACGCCATCCACTACAAACACGTCGCGCAATCGCGTTCCGCTTCAGATAGCCGAAAACCTAATATCTAGCCCGCAATGCTTGCCTTTCACTACGGGAGGACCACTTTGCGGTCCCAGACTTCAGCTCTTTTCACACGCCCCTGATATCACCTATTAAGTCGTGCGCTTAGTGTGCTAATTTTCGAGAAGGCACAGCTACCCAGTTTAGCAGGAGTAGTGCTGTCTTTGGATTACCGAAGGAATTGAAGCCTTATGTCCAGCCATTTCAAGGGCTCTTGGCGCGGAGCATCCATTTCATGTGAAACAGCCATTCGGAAGTGGAAATTGACCCAACGGAGCAGGAACCGCCAAATCAGTACAACTGTGATATTCTAAGATAATACAATACTGGTGATCGGATTTACAGCCCTCGTCTCTCACTCCATTGCTTCACGGTCCTGAAATATGAAGCAATGTTTGCGCACCCGAACGTATCGTGCTGTTGGCACGTCGTTATTTGAAAACATAATTATTCCGCGGAATGACAATCTCCGCTTTGAGGATCCTGAAGCATTATGTGCTCAATCTCTAATATAGGAAGACCCCGAAATGCGCATAAATTTTTCTCCCTCTTATTACATCTTACACCGAGCACCACAAATCGACATAATATATATAGGTACACTTCTAGGCAGTAAGTAAGTAAGTAAGTTTCATTTACGCATCCAAACCTTGGGTTATGGCGATCGCATTATCTAAACACAAACAAACAAAGACAAGACAAAACAAAACAAAAACAATAAACCAAAACCAAACCAAAACCAAATACCCCCGTCTCCAGCCTGCCTAATACACATAATTTCACAAAGAAAACACACCCTAGCTAACAATTTGACTTTCTCACTCCATATCTACCCTAACTTTAACAGTTTCTTTCACTTCTCTAGATCCCCATATCCCCATTCCAACTCTCTCGTTTCTTCTTCTCTTTCCTCTCTCTCGCACCTCCGGTTCTCTTTAAATTCTCTCCAAATCTTCACGCCATACTCCATACCGTCCTGAGAATATAGGAGCTCCCTCACTCCTACTGTCTCTTCCATTTTCTCTTCGGCATCATATCTGGAATCAATAACACTTCTAGGCAGCTCTGTGGGAGACTATTATATTATTTGCTGAAGACTTATCTCTCAGGAACTAAGCAACAGACAAGACGAAGTTAATGCTGATATTATTATTCTCTGGCCACATACAATCCTTGATTCATTTTATTCGTAGGCCAATCCTTTTAGTGTTTACATCTATAAATAGTTAGTGGCTGAGTGGAATGCCATTGTCTCGTTAAACATGTTCTTCATCGCGTGTGGGGATCCTTTGCTTTTCCAATATAAATTCGATACCTTTCAGCGTTCATCGATCAAACGCTCGAAGAAGGGATTAGAAGAAGATTACTTATTCAAACTATATGTTCCATCTCATTGCAGCATCGCTCGTTGGGAAATACTGCCGTTTCGGGACTCTGTAGTCCCGACCACGTGAAGCAGGGGTTACTATCCATTCTACAAGCAAAGCAGCGTGGTCGAAAAAAATGCAGTCATTTCTGAGATCCCTTCGATTTGGCGTACGTTCATCGTGTGCGAAAAGATTATAACGCTTTAGCTTGGCCCATACATGATCTATCCGAGTGACCGAAGATTTTGGGCTGTATCGGAATGTCTCTTGGACAGAAACCCTAATTCAAGTAGAGGGTTGTGACTGCTGACGATGTTATTACCCGGCTCCCACAGCCCATTTTCCTTAAAAGGCACCTCCCCTCGCCTTCAGTTGACAAATTTACAACATCCACGGAGAGTGTTTGCAGCCCCAGCCACCGCGCACTAACACAAACATCTTGAACAAGCTGCAAAGCCTGTCCTGAGCGCCAAAATATTTTCCTTGGCAAATATCGCACCAACAGTTTATCGGCCGAGAGAAAACAGGGGTCGTGGCTTGTGTGATAGCTACAGCGATTGTGGAGGGTACTTCTGACGTATGAATAGTTTCTAAAAAATAAACGATCGAACTAACCCCTCCGCGCTAGATCAAGATCGTGCTTGATAAACACATTGCAAAAGCCAATCGGCCCCGATGGCGATGAAGAGAAGTCACCAGAACGAGATGGACTTCGAGGAGAAAAGAGTAGGTTGACGTCAATCACGATGGATTCAGCTAACCATCAATGGATGTGCACAGATGATCCGATCAAGAAGGTCAAGGAATTCTCCCTTGCCACGTTCTACTCGTGGGTTTGACACGAGTATCAAACTAACCCATCCCCTGCAGCAAGTAATGGGCCCCTCTGAAGAGTCCCGAGTAAGGGCACCTAGATCGATGCTCCGTGAGGATCCTAAGACTTACCCAGAGGGGAGCGTGGAATCAAACAGAGCAGGCCTTCTTGATGCTCGGGGGCAGTTCAAACCCAGGTTTGTCCAGATAATTGCCAATCCGCTCTTAGCTCGCGGCAGGAAGATGCTGGAAGCTCATGAGATTGTTCTCCAAGATGGCCAGAGCTTAGAGACGTACTGTAAAAACATCGCGCTAGATGTAGAAAGAGCTGCATTTGATATTTCTTACAAGGCGGGAAAGCATAAAAACGACTACAAACATAAGCTCAGGACGATTGGCTTTAACCTTGCGAGGAACATTCTCCTGGCTAATGAAGTTATATGGAAGGGAATAAGTGGATCGAAACTTGCGGATATGACGACAGATGAAATGGCAAACAAGAAACTGAAAGATTTCATTGACAAAACCCGGATTCAGTCGGACATTAATAGCACGCTTGTCAAATCGGAGGGCCCTCGTATCAGAAAAACGCATAAGGGCGAGGAAGTTGTTGAAGAACTCGAAGAGTTGAAGAAAACACCTGATTTCGATGACAGTTTGTTTTCCTCAGTTATGCATATGGAGGATGCCAGTCACGAAACCGCCGCATCAGCGGAGGCTCAACCTCGGGTTCGCAATCCTGCTTCGAACGACGTGGCACCAAGAGGCTCCAAAGCGCCGCACATTTTCGGCCTCGGAGTGAAACCTCTCCAGAACCAGAAAATCTTAGTCAGTCATACAGTGGACTCTAGTGAGTCTGAAGGATCTGGCACCTTATCGCCATATACACCAGTGTGTAGACTGTCCAGCTGGGAGGACTCTGAATCCGGGGTCGAAAACTACTCATCAGAAATAAAGGCAGAAGATCATGAAAGAGCCCGTAAGAGAGACGATGTACTCCAATGGGTTGGTCGAATCGAGATGACTAATATCGCAAATTTGTGTACCACGGCCAAGTTATGCGGTGGCCCAGAGTTTATCTCTGGAGTCAAGTGGTCAGCGCTTCTAGAGGAGCTATTGCATATTGGTGGTGATGTCAGTACAGAAGAGGCCGATGATTATCTAGTGGCGCTTGGTAGCTCCACGTCAAGCTCAATGGTCATGATCGACCTTAGACCAATGGATCATGCAGATAGGCCAGAGTTTAAGAAACTCTGCGAACACCTCGGTTCAATTCGGCGCTATGCGGTTGTTGGAGCGCATTATCTGAGATGCATTAAAAGCGTACACCTTTTTTTTCTAGACCGATTCGACGACATCCCGGCATGGTTTTCGCTTTTGAACCCTCCATCAACAATAGCCTGCTCTGGCCGTCAACGGAGTCTACTCTTTTTAGTCTTTGGAATCATTCGCAACCTGATCGAAAGCGACGAATCACATAGTGATAAGATGTCTCTCGATGATGAAGAGATTGCATATGAAAGGGAAATGGGCGAGAGCGAGCCTGTCAGTCATCAAGAGCTTGGCAATACCATCCTGAACGCTATCGAGCTAGACGACAGTAGCTCATCAGCAACCAGCCTCGAGAATGTTCGTCTGGAGAATAGTTTTGAGAAGATGGAGTGCGCGAATGGATAGGAGGCCCGCCACCCAAACCAAAAACAAACCCCAGGACGTTAACCTCCATATATTGGTATGTGCTGTTTCGAACATATAATATCCGCTGCTCCTAGTCGTTTCCGCATAGCTTGTATTCTTACTCATTAAACATTCATGACCTACTAATCATTCAGAACAGTAAACTCATCGCCTCTCTAATATTATTCCTTTCATCTAATATAGTCGTTCAAAAAATGTAATAACGCTTGACCGTTCCACTCAAGCAGTTTTCTCTAATTTTTATGGTATGTCCCTATCCCCAACCGGGCGACCATACTCGCTGCCGTTAGTCCCTGCATTCCTGCCCAATTATCTGTTTTTCGGAAATGCAGATGAGAGGCTTCCGCATTCCCTCGTTTGTGGTAGCGTTGTTTGGTATGTCGACACAGCTGTTGGAGGCCAGTTAATGTCACGCCTAGCTTCTAAACTCCCGCGATTCCTCATTTCATTCCACATAGAAGTGGTATTCAATATACGTCATGTAATATTCCTCTTGAGAGGCATAGGCAGTTATCAATCTATTAAAATAGTAAAGTTTGTCAATATCAAAAAAAATTCAGTGGTTGATGAATCATCCTTGTAATTAATCATGAGTGCATTTGATCAATGTCTCTGCACTGGACCCATGCGGACAACAAGCCGGTGCACCAACTGAACACCCAGTTTTAAGACGACACCGTGATCTATGTACCCCGCATAGGTTACTACTATTGGCCTTTTCAGTTCCATCTGGCATGCCCTCGCTCATCATCTCATCTTTAAACGTTAGTAGTTTCTGCATCTAGCTAACAGCTTAGCACCATCGGGATAACCTAGAACCTTGAGAGTCTTTGTGTATTGTTACTATCCCCTGTACCGTCCAAAGATCTCTTTTCTGAAATTGCTGTCCGGAGGGACATCCCTGTCTTCTATTTAAGATGAATTCCGTACCCCAGGCCGCGGGAAGATGTTACATCTTAGGTTAGCATAAAATCGCCATTATATCTAAGGCTCGGGTATAAGATTGTTGATAAGAAAAGCATAAAGTGTCCTCCCTCCCACCGAGCTAAACCGAGACCCCCTGCGATAAGCAGACTACCACCGACCCACAAAAACATTTACTGTAGATCGCGACAGACTATGATGCCAGATAACAACACCCCTAATAGACGCGTGATCCAATTGAGTACGCATACCCCAAGTGGCTTGGTGGAGTAAACTACGCAAACTAGCTAAGCCAACTTAAGACTACCCCGGAGCACACATACTTTATATAAAGGCGGGAGGAATATTCATCAATACGCGGATTCTTGATACCTGTATTACATTAGTGGTTAAAGCCTTGATCGTGCCGTTGGGAGCCAAGTAGAAACAAACCGCAGTAAATTTCAAGGAAAACCGTATGAACAAGGAAAACTTTCATGTCCAGAGAATTTAGATCGCGTGAAAGCCCTCCGTGTAATATAACTTTACAATACGATTTCTATGAGTCATTATGCATTCCTTCTTACCCGGCCACAAGGCGCATCTACATTGTAAAAGCTCCTCTGAGCCCACATATTTTCATCTTCTACACTCTTCCAACCAAATTTGTTTCGTCACACAAACCTCCTTTAAATATCTTCTCCGCTCAGCACCAACACAACGCCTGAGTACTGCCACAATGGCCACACTCCTTAATGCTTTCCGCCTACCCCGTAAAAAATCAATACACCCTATCCTAGAGGATAACTCGGCCACTGAAATCACACTGGGTATCGGGTTTGCAGCGATGAATGATGGCGAACCACCACCTGTATTCGGTCCGGCATCTATTCAGATTAGGCAACCGGAGAGCAGCTTCCCACAACCAGACAGCGTTGTTGAAAAAGATACTAATGAGCCGCTTCGTGATATATCTACCAGAGGATTAAGTATTGAGAACGCTGCTCGCGCTTACACTGTATCAAATAATTATGTTATCTTCGCAAGAGACACTAGTTCCTTCTCCAGGGAAACCATGCAGAAGGCAAGTGCATTGAAGATGGGCATGAACCAATTCTACAACAACAGCAAGGATTTTGCACTGGAGAGGAATAAACGGTAACAGCACCTCCGCCACTTCATTTCCTCATCATCGTTGCTTTTTCGTGTAGGAGGCAATTGGTTAACGGTGGCAACGACAACGACTTAGAGGGCTCGAGGTCGAAAATGAAATTGTTAGCAATTACAGAATGTCTGCCGAGCGTAGGGCTCGTCTTCACTCTCAGCAATATAAACAAGAGAACCAATATCTTCGTCTTCGCAGGGCTCGCCTCTCTGTTAATGACTTTTCGATAATCAAGGCCATCGGGAGAGGAGCATCTGGTGAGGTCTCCTTAGTACAAAAGAAAGATAGCGGAAAAATATATGCCATGAAAGTACTTCTCAAAGCCAAGATTTGCGAGCACGATCTCGCACATGTAAAATCAGAACGAGATATGATGGCAGATTCTGACTCCCAGTGGCTCGTCAGTCTATTCTACTCCTTTCAGGATGCCGAAAAACTATATCTCATAATGGAATTCCTTCCGGGTGGGGATATGATGACCATGCTCATCAAGTACGAACATTTTTCTGAGGATATAACAAGATTCTTTATGGCGGAAACGATCCTCGCGATTGAGGCGGTCCATAAAATGGGATTTATCCACCGGTAATATTACTCCTTCTCACAGAATTCCGATTATAGTATGGTAACTAACGGAATGGTATATGTTCTCTCATTAGTGATATTAAACCGGATAATATCCTACTTGACGAAAACGGCCACGTCAAATTATCAGACTTCGGTCTCTCGACAGGCTTTCGCAAAATGCACGACAGAGCCTACTATAAGAAACTCCTTGACCCTCAATCTCAAGTACCGAGAAGTGAAGGCTCTCATATCAATAAAAGGAACACTGTAGTAGTTGATAAGATTCAACTTGAACTCTCGGATCGCAATTTCATGAATACATGGCGGAAGTCGCGCCGCCACATGGCATTCTCTACTGTCGGGACTCCGGATTACATTGCTCCAGAAGTACTTCAGCAAGCTGGGTATACTAAAGACTGCGATTGGTGGAGCCTCGGAGCCATCATGTATGAATGTCTTGTTGGCTGGCCCCCATTTTACGAAGATGAGCGATACAGCACACTTAGTAAAATAACTCACCACAGGGACCACTTTTACATTCCCGACGGCGTTCACCTCACTGAAGAAGCTGAGGATCTTATCAGGTCACTTCTGACTTCACCAGGGGAGCGTCTCGGCCGTCATGGCACTGAAGATATTAAGAATCATCCATGGTTCCATGGTGTTAATTGGGACACACTTAAGTCCGTGCAGGGCCCCTTCAAACCAGAACTGAGCTCCATTACAGATACTTCGTGAGTGTGCTGCAAAGCTTCCCTTCGGCCAATGTTAATAAGTATCAGTTACTTCCCCTCTCCAGAGGCGCTCGATGCCCAATTTGCTGCTAGAGCCGGTCCAACTACAGCGAGTGAAGAAAACCCCGAAGTTGAGATGGATACTACGTTGCCTTTCATCGGGTATACCTATAAGAGATTGTATGACCCAAATCCAGGCTACTATTAGCAGCTCAATCCCAGACCTTTGAATTATAAAACTAATCATATATACAGCTAGTTCATATGGCAATCTCTCGAGAAGGACAGGCTCTAACAGCTGTTCATAATCATGTGGAGCACCTAATTTGGTCACACTATTTTGGTAGCTCATGTCCGAGATATCGTACGAGCTGATGCGGAAACAACTTTTTAAATCGGTTGTATTCAGATTAATTTCAATTGCCAAATTCATAATAGAAATAAAGTCGTTTACATCCTCCCATTCAACATCCCTTATTATGTTCTCCATGCGCAAGTGATTTAAACAACGGATCAAGTTATTATGGTAGGTGCCTTAAATTCTTCCAACTCCGCATTACTGTTGTCGGTCTCATCGTTGCGAGGCTCAACAATGCCATCTCTTGTTGCATCCAGCTCCATTGTCTTTATAGCCTTCAAAGATTCAACGATCATTCTCTCGAGATCTATGAAAGGCGTTTGAGCACAATGGCTCTAGAGCTAAGTAACGGGACCGCGTAGCCCACAGAATTCGAACGGTTCTATTGCACGTTGTGTAACGGTAGAAGCATGACGCACAACTATTTCGCCACCTAAAAGATGGATCAGCGATGGAAGCGGGACAGGGGTTGATCAGTTGCAGCGAATAGTATCATAACTGCGCTTTCTGATGCCTGAGGCATTCTACTCCCAAGACTGGTGCCCTATTGGTGATGCTATTGGACCGCGAATCAAATTCAACAAAATTTTTTACCAGATACGCTGAGATTCGAACCCAGGTCTCCCCTAAAATCCCAAGTGCTGAATAAGCAGCGTATTCAGAGGATTTCGAGGTGTTATACCACCAAACTACGCATTCATATATCTATATTGATTCATAGATTCACTTTGTCTCAGCTAAATTATTTAACGGATCGAGTCACATATTCTACTAACGCTAAATAAAGAATCACCTAAAGATCATGGAATTCCTAGCAGAAGGTACGTTGAAACCTCTGTAACGGTAGAATCTAAGTTGGGGAAAGCGGGGTGCATTTGTTGTTGTTGGTTAAGAAATGCAAGCTTAATTTAAGAGAACTTCGAAACCTGAGTTTATCAAAAATACCATCCAATTCGCAATAACATGAACACTGTGAAATGACTGTCCTACACACAAATTGCAGGAACAGGGTGCCCTCTTTAACAACTTGTCCGATAAGATGACTTAGTGCTGGTAACAGAACAGTACTGAAAGATCCTTCGGCAATCATTCCGGTTCGGTGCACTATACTTGCCAAAAAATATAATCAGGCCTTCGAGCACGAAATGGGTACAAAACAGCGAAAACCGTACCGCAATAGCAGTGCTCTATATATCGACCAAAAATTCATATTTTAAATTTACAGCAAGGTCTAGATTAGTTAAACAATAGGTGAACCCCAAAATTTGGTTGGCTTTTCTCTCAGGGCTAAGAGTCCACTTGGCTTGATTTTCTTGTAATGTGGAATTTTGGTGTGGTCCTCTGTTGTTATGTACTCCTTGTGTATCCAAAGGTCTGATTATATTTTTTGGCTATTAGCCTCTACAAAATTTACAAACGATTGGGCACCACGGGACGCAAAACAACCACCCAAAGTTCCTCTGTAACCCAAAAATACGCGACTTTCATATCTCGATGATGGGAATTTCCTTCAACAAGCCTATCTTCTTTTCGCCTACCCCTGGCACAAGCTGACAATATCAGCATACTTGATACCTGCCCATGATGCTTGTGAGCAACTTAGGCACCGCGGTTCGCCGTGAGTTAAAATTAAATGCACTGTACAAAAAAGCAATCATACGGCCAGGCCTACAGTTATACTTGTTTCCAACTAGCGACTCTTGTTATTTCACATATTTCCTCGACCTCGCATTCGTCCCTACCAAGCGATGAACTGCCTCATGCTCGCCATCTTTGTTCAGCAAGAGAAATCGACATGATTTAATAATCCTCTATGTTTCATCATCTGCCAAAGGAATTGTTGGTCCTGGAGCAAAATCGATTGAGAGACATCCAAACCTAATCAAATAGACTATAAGGATATTCTTGTAGCTAGTATATCGCTTCATGTACCTGGATTCATCTACTCATTTGCAGCGCGATCTTATCTTCACAGTGATCCCCTAGATTGTTTTGAGGTAGCGATTCTGTAACTTAGTAGGTGGGCCCTAGATTTGGTTTATACCCGCATGCCAGCTTCGGCCCGCCTGACTATTATCCTGTTTGTGTGTAATGTAGAATCTTGTTCATCTTTTAGGTGATTGAATTTATCCGAAGCTCCACCAATAGTAGCGACTCTCCTCTATCGCTCGCACAATGTACAACGCAGAAAGTCAATTCTTTTCCATGTATTACGTGATCTTGTCATATGCTTCAACTTAACGATATAGTTATTGTGAAACCACATGTATCCGCATTCCCATTAGGGCGATCATTTAAGAATCAGCATTGCAAGTACCGTCAGCACGCCCATAGTATCCTATACATTATCACAATGAGCCAGTGAGTCCACTCATCAGCTTAATCGGCTAATACCGTGCTAATAGTTAGTTTTAAGAGTAATAAAATCTAATTACAAAATATAAATGCGCATGCAGTGTTAAATTACCGCTACTAAGTCTATTTCTAAGACTCTGTTAATTTACTGTAATCGATCTAAGCTTTAGGTTTCATGCTCACGAAGGCATATGGTCACCTAACCCGATATATCTTACGCTAATCAGCTATAATATAGTCATATCTCTGTTTATCTAGGATATAGTGTATACACGCACCCTAAGCCGAACCCGCTGTAAATCGATCCTTCTTCTGTTTTTACATTTGAAGTCCCATGGATTCTGGTCAGTAACGTTCGTTCACCATAGCTATAGCTATTATTTCACCCACTTTGCATAGACTGCCGAAATCTAGTATCAAACAGAAGATAGATATGTTCCTCGAGTCAGTGCACGTGTCGAATTAGTACACACGAGCATTGTGACAGGATACCGCCGACAGATCCAGGTCTTGGCGCTACGGCGAGACCACCCACCAAGCCCACGTTCTCTCTTACACTTCTTCTCCCCCACCACCCGCTCGACAGACGATCTTATTTTCTGCAACCTCAAGTCAACTTTCTCAACCGTTGCTCATCCCATATTTGCTTCTAGATTCTCAAATTACGGTTAGTATTTCTTATCTTAAGACTCTTCTACGAGCGATTAAAGAATATCGTCTAAAAAAGCGATTTTCCACTTCTCTATTCTCCTAAAATCAATGGCAACTAACAGACTGTAGTTAAACTTACCTTTCGCTCCCCATTGTCTTTACAGATACTCTCCTCTCGCATTATTCTCAAACTCTTTTTCGTTGCACAACCCTATTTGACTATCGCCGGTATTCGCCCCGTCTGAAATTGCATCCCGACCCTAACGTTCCCCAGAGGCTGACAACACCGCAGCTACCTAAGAGATGGCTGTCACGCCGAAACTCGCGTCCAGCGCAGACCTATTGACCGCTAGCCCCACTACCTATACTTCCTCCTCCTTCTACAAGTCTGAATTCGCCAAGTTTAAATTACTGTATGGAAGTAATCACACCAGGACTCGCTCCGTCAGCACTACGGACGCAACCCGTCACCATCAGCTTTCTCTCTTCCCTCCTGGACTCTCCCCTTCTCACCCTTTCTCTCAGACCAACAGTTCGCCATTTTCTACGGCCGTGTTCTTCCCCCGCGTACTCTCAATTCAAGATATCATGCCACTCCCAGTCAGTGTCAGCAGAACTATCACTCACTCCCGTATAGCTGAGAAGAGTCTCACTGCGACTCCTCAGATTTTGAGTAATGCTCCTGTTTTCTCCGCCAAACAACCTCGGTCCAAGATCCCGGCTGTTGCGAAGCATATTGCTGCAGAAGCCGCAGTCGAATACGCTACTAAGGAAACTGATACACAACCTTCCGCGATCTTCTTTGGTGATGCAGAGCACATAAATGTTCCAAACTCCATGTTTTACAATGGCTACCTCGTCGCTCAGGTCAATGCGAACCTTAAAGCCAGTCGCTTTTCCGACACGGTACTAAGTACCATGAGCGCTGAAATCCCGATAATTCAGTCATCGACCGTCGAAAAACTCTTCGGCTCTCCGACCTCAAGGCTCGAAAACATCCAGCCTTGGTCGAAGCCTACTATGATTACCCCGAAGGCTCATTCTCAGAGGAACACAGAAAAGCTCAGCAATTTCGCTGTTTTGCCTGTTCTCTACATCTCCCCAGAAAATTCGATTATTAAGGATTATCAGGTAGTTCCTGCACTAGAAGAACTTCAGGAACCGAAAACAACCTCGTCCGTTTTCGTTGTCAAGCGGCTTATTAGCACCCACCAAAACACATCGATCCTAGTTAAGGACAACAATTCCCCCGTTCTGGTTATAGCTTCAAAAGAAGACAGTACCACATCAATCGCTCTCAGAAATACCTTCACAAGCAGATTTTTAGTTACACGCGGTGATCTCGTTACAATCTTCGAGACTGTAGCTACTCCTACTTTACCTGGGGTGGAAAATAGTGCTCGAATATCTCCTGCTCTTGATGTATCGCTTGTATCAACGGTGAATAACATCCCGAATGAATGTCTCCTTTCGGCGAATACCCAAAATTCTCTCGCCTCTCTTCAACCTGAACCCACTTCTGCTCAGCAGAAAGTCGATCTTAGCCGCTCAATCGTCAACACTGAAGAAAATTTCACGCTAAGTAACGATGTTGCCGAGACTGTCGCAATTCCACTTCACTCAGTCGAAATCACCCAAATCCCAAGAGATACAGCAGTTGAACCAATTATCTGCCTCTCTACTAGCCCTACAGCTATTTGTACCAGCAATATTTCCGCTACTCCTAAGCCAGACGAGAATGCAGATAATGTCCATCATTTGTGTGCTCATGAAGTTGAGACATCACTCAAGAGGCCCAGGATTAGCAAGCAATGTGATCTCATTAACTCAACTATTGCTCTTGTAATTGAGCAGGTTGCTATAACTGAGTGCGTCTTCATTAAGACAAACACTATGATCGATCTCAAAAAGTCTATGGATTTGCCCGAGTCTATCACGAAACCTTCTTCCCCTGTGCGTGGGCCTATGTGCCACAAAATTCCGGAAGATATTTCCAGGGATATCTATGGATGTGTAGCTCCTCCTCAGACTCTGATACAGACTATGAGCGAAGCTTCCGATACTAGCGAAGACATCAAAGTGGGCATCAACTCGATTGACAGTTCCATATCAGGGAGAATGCCAGACATGGACATCGATAAAACTCCTCTTCAAGAAGTGACAGAGAACTTTATTAGCCAAAAGCCTACTTCGCCCAGTGCGGTTGTGGACACCGCACCTACCCTTCATATCCCTGCGCGACACCATCGAGTACCTACACTTACGCCCGCCGTCAAAAACAAAGTGGCATCTTTAAAAGACAAGGCCAGAAAGGTTACAAAGATACATAAACTAGCCACAGGTAGCAACTGGGACAGTTGGTTCAGTCAAATGAAAACTGGTACTATTGTAGTTTCACCCACTGCCAAGGCGAAAGACAAGCTAAATGACCTTTATATCCGTGATGACGCTTCACTCAGCGACCAATCGGTTGAAATAAGTCCTACAAATTTGGTTAACACAGGAGTCAGCGTCCCCGATAGTCATGAGCTTTCTATACTTGAACTTGATATCATTCCATCGGTTCCAGAGGTAAGAACCGAATTCCCCAATCTGTACCATCCGCTTAATAGGACTGTTTTAATCACTAACTGGAAGGTTCGTAATTATCAGCCAATTGAGTTTCAGACGAATGCCTATTGCGATGAGGGAATGCTTGATATGGAAGAGAAGCTGCGTACCTTGAAAGATATCCCGCAAAACACATTCAATACTTGCTTACAGGGCTTCAGAACCGACTCAGCTATCGAAGTTGAGCTATCAATCACCGGCTACTCACTACAGCCGTCCTTAGCCTTTGAGAATCCAGATATCGTAATCCCAATGTTGAGCACCGACGATATTACATCCGATAATCCAGCTACCTCTCCTTTCCATGTCAAGCAGCAGTCATGTCAGTCATATCAGTCACTGTATATGTGCGCGCCGGAAGATCATCCTATGTTTGGTTTTTCAAAAGCCCCTCCGTACACTGTCAACTACTCTTGGGACCGAATTACTGAATTAACAAATCGGTCTACATTTCCGGATCCCGCTGTCGAACACAATCCCATCACCCAGCAGAAGGTGGTGGTATACGAGTCGAGAGAGCTATGTGAGGAAGCAAGACGTGCAACTACCCAATATAGGGAAACGATGACAGGACTTACTAAGGATACTTCAACAAAACACGACGATGCACCAAGCCGCGCAGAAGGTTGCATAGATACCCCCAGTTTGAACGTTACTGCATATATAGAATCGGCCAATCCTCCGGAATCAGCACGAAATGTTATGCTTCCACTAATTGCCGAGGTTCAACCTCTAAAATCCACGAAGGCTTTGGTGAATAATTCCGTAATTTTTTCACATTCGGACAGCCTTTTAGCCATCCCGCCGAATTTGTATTCGATTCCTCTCCCGTCCTCTCCGGTCAATTCCGTTGATCAGAAATCCTCCTGTGACTTGCTAGACAACTTTGTACTTACTTCAGTCACTTCCAATCCCAATACTACCATCGATCTGGATCCATTGGCAATAACAGCGACTAATCTGCCGCAGTGCAGCCTAGACATCATAGGTCTTGGGGAAGCAGAGGAGGCACATCTCATGAATCCGAGTTCACCTAAAGCTGCACCTAGTCGTACAAGTATCTCCAACAGTTCAGATTTTACTAGAGATATAAATGCAATATCTGTTCCAATCCCCAACCCCAGTATACTGAGCCTATCCACCGAACGGGAATCCCAAACTGTTTCCAATTCGCCTCCACTAACAGAAAAACCATCGAAAAACCACTCCCAGCTCCCCTCACCTACCACGCTGAATACAGTTCAACTAAAAACTTATCAACAAAGGTTACTCAAAAAATCTAACCATCCAAGCGTAAAAGCTTCTACCAAATCAACAAAAAATACATGTGCGACAGCCGGTACAGCTACTGGATCGCAGCCGACGCTTCCTATCACCTCAGTCAAAGATGGTATAATTGGCTCAGTGGCAAGCGGAATATCTTCTCAAGAGTCGATAAAACCTCGCCCTCGACCCACGCCTTTAGCTACTGGTTGCGACTATGCAGCTCTATTCAGCGTTCCCGTAAACAGCCACTCTAGTGTGTTTTTAAAGGCTAAGGATAACCATATTAGACTACCCAACAGATATTTGCAATGCCCTCACGGAACACTTGCAGAATGTAAAGTGCGAACAAAAAAATCTCGCTCTGTCAGTTATCCTCTCCATCTTCACTCAAATGTCCCTACTAAAACTTTTACAGGCTTGTGCATATTCTCACCACAAATTTCCACAGGGTGCGATTGTAGCAGAGTTTAAAATTTGCTCGGATTTTATAGAATATGGGAGATGTAACACTAGTGGGAAACAATGTGACAAAGGAATTCACCCGTGCCCAAATCTTAGCCGGTATCCTCACCATCCTACTAAAAAACTCGGTCCTCTATTAAGAAATTACTAACATTCCCAAGGACCAATTCATGTAGCACCGAAAACTGTGAGTGTGATCATCTGGTAACGATTGACACTCATGGGCGATCTCTGTTTTCGGCAAAGGAGCCGGCTGAAATGCAACGAGTCAACAGGCAGTCACTTTACCAGATTGTTGAAACGTCGAGAAAGTTCGACTTGGAACCCCCTGGAATGGGGACTCCACTTGGTCCTCGCCATGATAACGATTGGCGAGAGACAGCAAAAATCAACATCATGCCAACCTTGGACGAGCTGGCTCCTGGGCGCAGGAGCCTCTATATGCCGCCCAAAGACAAGATGTTTCCACTTTCACGGGTACTAGACGTCGCTTTCCGGCACTACCGGGAAGCGTCGCTCGGTCCCGTGAGGGACTCTACTGCAGACGCGGTGGGGAAGATGCTCCAAGGAGTAGGCTTCCCCACCACAACTATTGAGGCCGTGGGGGCGACATATAATGTCTACAAAAATGCCCAGGTCGAGCGCTCCCATGGCACAGAAGGGCGGCGTGCTAATGCGGTCTTTACGATTGTATTCACGTCACCCGGAAGTGGGTTTCTCGACCGGGATACCGTGCTGAAAAGCGGGCACCTGTTGGCATTGCTCACAATAGTGAGCAATGTAGTCCATGTTGCCTGGCTCAAGGCAACTGGATCCTGGAGCAACAGGGATGAGAAGGGGAGGATATCGGCAGTTGGTACGTTGTCCTTACTTGTATCATTATTGTTTAATAAACCCTAACACTCAAATAGGCAGGATTGACGCGGAGCTCTTCAACGAGTCTACAGCAGGCGAGGACTTGCAGCGTCTCCTAGGCCTGCAAGCTGGCACGAGCTCCTCGATCCTGCTAGATTTTGGAGGAGTACTGCTGGCGGGTTCCTCAACACCCTCACTGTTCTACAGCAGATGAGGTCAGAGGACCTGCCGTTCGCGGATGCGCTTTTCCAACTGGAGGTTGGAAAGGCAGTTCGCGAACTCCCGCAGTACCTCCGGAATCTGGATGTTGATCTGAGCCCGCTCGGGTTCGGCTCCAGGATTCGGCTCCCTGCTGCCGGCGCCAATGCCGAGTGGGAGAAGATGATGCGAGGCATTCTGGCATCACCAAATAAAGACAACATGTCTTTTGTTGGTGGCCAGGCGACTGCCATCATCAACTCGCTCACCTCTCTCTCAGCCATCCAGGGGCCCCCAGGTACGAATCTAGATCTCTCTTGATTTTCTATTTCGCTCTCCCGTGGCCGCAATATACTAACTATTACTAGGTACCGGCAAGTCCTTCATAGGGTGCCGGATTACCAAGCTCATCTGCGCAACACGGCGTGGACAGAGCGGGGAGGGAACTATCCCGGTCCTTTTAGCGTATGCTAATACATTCCTTCTCCGAAAATTTTTTACTAACCTTTCTCACAGGGCGCAAACCAACCACGCTCTTGATGAGACCCTCGCAGGTTACATCAAGAGTGGGTTGAAGGTTGCCCGCTTCGGGATTCCCCAGGGAAAAGAGGAGCCGGAACCTAGCCACGTCGCGTGGCAAGGGCACCAGCTCCCCCAGGAGGAGGGGAGGAAGCTACGGAGGCGTATTACGGAGGCCAAGAGAGGCCGCGACAATGCTTCTGAGGAGCTGATGAAGCTCCTCGATGAAGCATCTAGCGGCAGTCTCTCTTGGTTCCGTATTGCTCCATATCTAGAGGAGCACTGCCCAAACTTCCATCGTGCCTTTAGCGATACCGTTTCTAGCGGACGCTCAAAGGCCGATGGACTGTATAAGTATTGGGCAGCCAATAAAGATGCCTCCGAGGCAGCCGTTCTCTCCTCGGCCCTCCGAGACACTATCCCAGAGGGATTCAGACGGTGCAACTCTCCTTCTAGTGATGTTGCGCCTGCTAAGACCTCCGAATCTGCTTCCGGCGATTCGGGTCGCTCTGTGGAGGAGTTGTCAAAGGAGGACGACCCCTGGATGCTGAGTGGTGCCGAGCGTCTTCGTCTTGTTGACAGCTGGAAGCAGGAACTGAATAAGTTCCTGCTCTCAAGGGCGCAGATAGCCTATGCTAATCTGCACGCCTATAAGCTGGAGTTCGAGGAGGCGTCTCAGGCAGAGACCGTCGCCAAAGTCGTTGGTTTTGGTTCGTATCTCTCATTCATCACTTTAATCACATTCATTTTTCACTAACGTCACTGCTAACAGGCGTCGATGTTATCGGGTGCACGACCACGCGAGTAGCCCGAGATCACGAGCTCCTCAAGAAGCTCGGGATCGAAGTTCTCGTGGTCGAAGAGGCGGGCGAAGTAATCGAGGCTAATACCCTCACATGATTACTGCCGTCTCTTCAGCAGCTGATAATTATTGGTGATCACAGGCAGCTCAAGTAAATCTTCCAAGTCCTTCCCTTTACTTGTCAACCCCGATACTAAATATTTTATTAGGCCGCTCTGTGATCACCGAGCTCTCACGGGCACCCCCTTCGACCATGACCAGTCCCTTTTTGAGAGACTGGTTACCCCAGGCGCGGAGGGGATTCCGCCAATTATTACGCTCGCCCAGTTGGACACACAGCGGCGCATGAGGCCGCAGATCGCAGATCTGCTCAGGGCCCTGTCGCTATATCCGGTTCTCTTTGATGGAGAGAACGTCAGAGGGTATCCGGATGTTCCAGGTATGGGTGGGCGTCACCTGTTGTGGGTGGACCACCAGGTAGGGGAACGATTTGGAGCGGACAAATCGTTCAGCAACGAGTACGAGGCGGAGATGATCGCGGCCCATGTCGGTCATCTCGCCCGTACGGGGGAGTTCGGAGTTCGGTCAATGGTTGTCATTGTATGCTCTCCTGTTCTCTACATCTGTTATATATTGGGAGATAACTAATAAATATTAGGCCTCCTACAACGCTCAGGTAAGAGCAATTCGCGCCGCGCTCTGTAGGGAGCCTCCGGTCGTGATTGCTGTGCCTGAAGGGGATATGGAGCTGTTGGCCGGAAGGAACTCGGATTATCGAGCCCCGTTGCTCTCGGTAGTGGAGGCGGTGACGATGGTGAACGTCCGGATGGAGGATGTGGTGCGAGTCACCACAGTGTAAGCTTTCCCGAGACTATCTTATTTATGACCATACATCTAACATACAAACAGAGATAACTTTCAGGGCGAAGAGGCCGATGTAGTTTTCTACTCGGCCGTCCGGAGCAACCGGCTAGGGCGACTTGGGTTCACAGACGTGAGCAATCGCGTCTGCGTTACCCTCAGCCGGGCGCGCCATGCGCTGTATATCTATGGGAATGCCAAAACGGCTTGTGCCGGTGGGGATTGGTGGCGGTTGGTGGTAGAGCACCTTGAGAGGAGGAACCTCATCACCAACGGGGTGATGATGGGATCTTGCCCTCGCCACCCGACCTCCCCAGCCCTGGTCAATACGCCCTCGGGATTTCGGTCGTCCACGGTCTCCGGATCGTGTGACAGGCCTTGCCCGAGCTTGTTGGCGTGCGGCCATGTCTGCGGTCGGGCCTGCCATGCAGGCAGCATGCACGGTATGCCTGGCTTCAGCTGCCAGAGTCCGTGCGGGAAGACACTTTCGTGCGGACATCCGTGTGGGGAGGCGTGCGGAAGAAGTTGTGGGGGCTGTACAAGCACACAGACTCTTACCCTCCCCTGCGGACACGAGCTAGCAGGTGTTCCCTGCCATCAGGTCCGACAGGTGCACAGGTGTGTGATATCGTGCCCGGCCCTATTGGTAGGATCTCTTTCTTAAACCTTCTTTGCCATAAACATTTTTACTAATTCTTCAAATTCAGGGTTGCGGGCATTCGTGTCAAGAAACCTGTGGCACCTGGGCCTGCAGGCAAGGAAGTCACTCAGCCTATGGGGCGTGCAGGTTGGGTGGCGTCGCGCTGGTTGCTACTGAGGATGTAGCAACCAAGCTCGCGCAGCACGATGGTTGGTTTCACTCTTTTGTGAAGACCTACCAGGCTCGCGCGGACTCCCTCTCCCAGGGGCGTCAAGGGAGCCGAACGAACCGCGAGATCCTCCTTGACGGCTTCTGCCTGTCAAGGGCCGGTCTCAGCGAAAATGGATACCTCCTTGGAACAAGGATGGATATATTCCGGTCGTTTGGGGAGGAATTTCGAGTGGGAGTCGAAAGGGCGGGTGTATTGGAGGAGGCCGGCGGCGAAGGGCTTGTAGAGAGACTGGAGGCCTTCAAGGCTAGCATGAGGAGTGCGGTGGAGGAGGACTATCGCTGGTTCCATCGGGGGCTGGTGAAACTTTCTTCTCCGGGGAATAGCGCGCTCCTCTTCGCGGCTAGATTGAAGGTGGCAGTCCAGCAGGGGCTAGAGGAGGTGGGGATGTAGGCTGTGATGGGGGAGGTTGATGTAGGGAGATGGCAGAGAAGGGAGGAAGGGGTATCCGGTGGCGGGTATCTGGCGGTGGGTAGGTGGAGCAGTGGGTGTAAATAGCAGGTATTTAAATAAAGAGGATCGGCATCAGGCGGTGGTGCCATAGTTCTGTTATGTAGTCGTTCTATTTCTAAATTCGATGTGAAAACGTCAACCACGGATCGCGTTGGTTAGACTTTTGTACCCGGAGCTGTGGATTAACGTGGATCTATTTTGATTTACTGGCCTCTGCGATGGAAAATTAGTGCCCAAGTCTGGTAAGGAATTTTCCATTTAGGAAGCCCTGACCATTACAAGCTACAAGCACTATAAAACAAAATCCATCCTATGTGCGATGACTACCGCAGTCATTGGCACCCCTAGACCATTGATACACTCCTGTGTTGATCTAATCTTTATAGTGAAAGCCTAACAAAGATCTTACCTCCCAGTACCGTAGCCAGTGAGTTGCATATACCTATTCGATATATAAATAAGTAGTAACTAATAGACCTACGTCCCATCATGTTGAGAATAATGAATAGATTTGTATATCTAAACTATATAATGATGAGAGAAGGGAGAGGAAAACCAAGCATAAGCATCAAGCCTCTATATGTATACTCCCTATAGCTATAAAACCGTATAAGCCAGGTTATAGGAGGCTTTTTGGGTTTCGAATAGATTGGCCCGAACAACCCTCATAGTATCAAAAGCTTCCAGCCGAACCGGTATCCCGTCAGAGGACGTGAACCCGAGATTTTTTTTTTTTGTTAAATCGTTGTTTCATTATTTTTAAAGGTACAAGAATGCCACATGCAACCAAAGTTATAGCGTGAACAAAACCTCAGGACGTGAACCCTAGGAAGCCTATAGATATACATAGTATATCCAACAAATCAGAATGGCGTTTGAGCGAGTGATAAACCATGATTTACCTACACCTTATGCTCATGTCTTCTTCGTCGAACTAAAGCTACATCTACATAGGCACTTCATACAATTTCCCAGCTCAGCCCAGTTCGCAATTGAAATCGCAAATCTCGGCGTCTTTTCGTTCATACGCTATCACCCACTGTAGTCAACTGCATGAAACCCCTTGTTCTAAACGACCTTTTATCTTGTCTATCCTCAATTCCTAAGCAACATAAAACCCTATCATCTACCAATTATTTGAAGTCCAAAACCGATTAACTTGACAGATCGTATGCTCTAAATCATCTCAGTCTCTGATTTCTTTCTTACTCGTCATCCTTGATCCTTTCTAAAGCGATCGCAATAGATTACGATAAGTTGCTCATGTTCCCCCGTACCTTTAAATATAGGCATTCTTTATCATAAAATAAATCCCAAAGTGTGAGATAAAAGGCTAGCATAGCATCTATAGCTCAGCAGGCTACAAATTTCGTCGCCTTCGATGCTGTTATACATCTCACAGCTGTCCTTGACACAAATACTCACTACTTATCTACTTGGGGGTGCCGAGCAATCACTCCCAAAAGTTCTCAGAGAAAAGAGAATTCTGAGCCTAACTACTTTCGGTGATTGAGGTATACAGCAGCTCCTTAAATAGGACAGAAAGCCCCTGATTCAGATTACGGAAACCAAGAAAGACCACTACAATGTTTTTTGTAGAATCAAAAAACGTTGATGGGGGGCGTATTGATTTTTCTTGTTCGTTATCCAAAGCAACGCTGCCCCAGCTTACACCGTTCCAAGAGAAGCTATAGTAATAGTTCTCAAAGTCCGTTAAGGATCTTAACAAATTCGAGGTAAAGGTCAAATTTTTCCCCCACTAGTGAGCTGTGCCAAAGTCTCTTAATTTATCACCGAACCTACCAAACCACAAACTTACTTGATTCCTAGAGCATGCAAGACCAAATCGAAGACCAGCCACAATGCTTTCCCGATTTTAACTCAATCTACCAATCGCCCCTGCGTAAATTCAATTCCACCAATAATACCGAAGAAACAGAAGCCCGTGTAGGAAATGAAGCAAGAGAAACCCCAGGGAAATCTTAAGCAAACGATTTCTGGAACTAAAATATCGCTACCGAGACTCGAAACCTCGGTGTTATAAATTTAATAGAACCCACACAAAACTATATATTCTGCCATCTAGAACTGACAATAAATGACTACAATGACTACAGTGGTAGTGGTTTAATGAGATGGCAGCTGCAGCGCAACGCCCAGAAATACGGGCAACTCCTCCATGTGCGCAATGAACATCAGATATAGAAATAAGATAGATAGGTATAAAAATACAGAGAACATTTCTTTATTCTATTTCTTTTTCTGAACTCTGTTATGAGCATGGAGAAGTTTTGGGGCGTGGTTTTGTTGCTATCGCCTCATGAAACGACTGCCACTATACTAGGACCAGCTATGGACGTGCCGAGTAAAATAAACTGATCTCCATCTCGAGGCGAAATAATTATTATTTGCTACCCAAGCCTCGCTATACCCTCTGTCTCGCTAACGCTCCAAAGCTCTATCTATTTATTTATTTATTTATTTACTGTTAGCTATAGCCAAGGCCGCCAAGCCCCGTTATACCCTCTGCCTCGCTGACCCTCTGGTGCTCTAAGGGTCGGCTATGGACTTCACCTAGTGCAATATTTGATGACGGAGGCCAACTACAAAGAGCAATTCAAATGTCCCGGATATAAATACGGTATTTATCCTCCCAGGGAATAAAGAAACCGCGGCGCTTGATATCATCATGCATAATACAAGCCACCGCTATGCCGCTCCAGTACTTCTTCAAGTTACCCAGCTACTTGGATTAAATAATGTTATTTCTGTTTATTTAGCTAACGGAACCTACTCTAGTACCAATTCCGTTGGCTATGTGTAGATCTGCCTCCCACTGCATATTTGTTACGTCATGTCAACAACGGCTATCACCAAGCAAGTAGGGAGGACGCGTATACACTTTCGGGAGGGATAATACTTCGCACCTCTCGCGCGCCGCTTTATTACGCAACAAATTTATACAAATTTGTATGTGGCCATGGGAGCGATAAAATACATGTACCCACCCAAAGAACATCAACGTCTTGAGCGATTGTGTCATCAGCGCTGTCAAGGGGTACCCCTGACCCATCCCAGCCTCATTTCACAGATTCCCTAACCCTGATCGATACACTACACGACACGGGAATGCTGCATTGCATGCTCGAGAGTTGGGAGACATAGGGGTAGATTGGAGAAACCGATATTGATTCTTGTCTAGTGTAGTACTAAATTAATCGCAAGGAGAGCACTAACTAGTTCGGACCATCGTACTTAGTTCTAACGAACTATACTTCTCACGGTTAAGATAGCTGTTGTTCCCAAGATAAAACCAGGAGATAATCTATGCGTTTTTCGTTAATCACCTCGACAAGCGCAAACACTTTTAGATACGGTGAGGCTTTCAAATATCTCATTTGCAGAGCACAGCTTAGCATTGAATTTAATCATTAACCATGCTATTGACACGGAGTATTGCATGTCCCCCCCGCAACAAGGCATAATGTCAGTATGCAAGACGATGCAATTGGCCATAGCCAAGCGTTCCTTTATCGGGAAAGTAGCGAAGCTGCAGACCATAATTATTGTACGACGAGTTATCACTGCACAAACACCGAATCGCAAGACTATTGTTACAGAAGCGGTCCAAATTGCTACTTTCAGGTAACTAGTTCAATGAAGTTTGTTAGATTCCAACAGCATTGAGCAGAGTAGTACCATGACAGCTATATAGTTTGAAATAAAGCTCTTTTTAGTGATATTTGAAAAACTAGATCAACTTGACATCCGGTGTACCGCTACCAAGCTCAAAAGATACCATACCAGACGAAGCCTAGATAGGGGAGAAACATCCGAATCTATCCAGGTCAAACCTTCGGGAAAATTGGAATTTGGTAGTTGTTTCCATTCAGCAATTTGGCATGGTAGCTGATCTTGGATTTGGTATTTCCTCCATCGTCGATTTCAGCCCAACCCTCAGATATATACCGAAGTACCCTAGTCAAATATTGCTTTTTCGTGAACCGAACAATTAGAGGTACTAATGGCGTGATCGAGCCATGAGGTGGGGGGCGGGATGGTAGAAAGCTGTGGGGGTGGAGAATAGTTCGCGGCAATCCCTCGGATGGGTACTCAGCCAATCACTCTAGCTCAAATATCACGATGTTTGTAGGAAATGGCACTTCTCGAATTGCCAATTAAATAGATTAAAAGACTGCCATGACCAGAATATACACCTTTCTTTTGTAGATTCCAAACATGGAAAAGGAAGAAAAAAAAGGCCAAGCTAAAAGAAAAAGAGAAACACAGTATAACCGCCTAGTGTATTTAATAAAAGAATCCGAACGACCGACAAGAATCATACAGCATCCCCAACCATCACAATATTATTTCCATATTCATTAAATTTACAGAATCAAGGCAATGGCCAAGATGGCTCCGGCTCCCATCATCGATCCAGCAAGAGCAACCTTGTTACCACCTGCGGTGGTGGTTGGAGCTGATGCTGCACCACCGCTGCTGCCGGTAGCAGATCCAGTAGGAACTGGGGAGGTGATCTGAGAGGCGTAGCTGTTCAAGGCGGAGGCTGCAGCTGAGCGGAACGATGAGTCGAGCGATGATGGGAGGTTTTGAATATAGGAGGCAGCGGCAGCAGTGCCAGAGGCAGCTGCCGACTCCCATCCGGCGATGACAGAAGTGTAGCCAGCATAGGTGGTAAAGACAGACAGATCTGAGTTGATGTGCGACTCAACTGCCGAGACTTTGGAGTGATATGCAGAGTCGAGAGACGATGGGATACCACCAATACGGCTAGTCAAAGAAGATGCCTTCGATTCCAGAGAAGATACGTCAGACCTGACGCCGGAGAGAGCTGATGAGGCTGCATCGGTAATTTGACTCCCAATGAAAGAAGTGACTGCGTTTGCACCGCCGGCAATGGCGGAACCGACATTGGCTGCTGTGGTAGCAGCTCCATTAATGTTCGAAACCACAGAATCGACCTTGCTTTGGTTGCTAAAGGATATATACTGTTAGACAATTAAAGGAGGAGGTTTGAACACAAGATATAAATGCTTACATGAGGTCAGGCTGGGCGGCACCAAGCGCAGACGATGCGACGGAGGAGAGAACGAGAGCGGTGAGAAGCTTGTACTGCATTTTGAAGGGTGTGTATTCAAACGAACGATTGCTTATTGAGGAAATAAGTTGAAAAGAGGAATTTCAAGGACTGTTAGCTGAAATTGAACGATTGATTTTATGGTAAGGAGGATAAGACTGTTGAAGTGGTGGACGTGGGGACGCTTTATATCAGCCGTTCAGCTACCAAGACTCCTTTTATTTCCCTCTGGGAGATCCGGAACGTGTGTGCCCGCTTGCTGCCATACCACCATCGGGGTGCAGGCGTTAGTTGGTTCTCTAATTTCCCGCTTTTCTTGCCCCTACGCGTAACCCTAGCTGCAGTTCCACCAATAAACTGGATTCGTGAAATGGCGGGTCAAAAACGGAAATGGACATGGTTCGCAGCGCTGCGCCTGGACGTGTGTACGGCATGGCGTGGATTCAGCCTCATCATCGTGCAAGGCGCAGGGCCAGGTGCTAGCAATCAGCCCGAATGAAGTCAGACCTAATCCCAATCGGTTACCGTTGTTGTTCGAGAAGCGCTTGGCAATCTTGTTTCTTTCGGTGAATGCTAACTGTGGTTGGAACGATCATCCGGCTGTCGGGATTTTCATCGGGGGAGTCCTAGCCAAGCTTTTCAAGAAATGGGCCTGGGGAAACCTGGCAATTGTTGTTGGCCTTGATTCCGCAGTGACGCGCATGAAGGAAAAGTCTTGCCCTACAGATGCAATCCCTAGATCCGCGTCTGCTGCCAACAGACACTGCCCCAAAAATAACGGCTACGAGGAGCAACCAAGGGCTGTATTCAGACTTATTGACAAAACAGAAGCGTAGGAATAGCTTCAGTGGAAGCCACCGTCTATGAACAGCCACGGGGCTGTGGCTGATACGTGCTCTGCTCAACATCGCACGATACAGTTGCTCCCTGTTAGAGGATCCGATCATCCGTCCACGCCGGTCGAAATGGACTTTTCCGAGCAACGAATTCAATCCTATAACGTACCATTGATGATCGATCCAATCACTAGTAATCCCACATGTTAAGCGACCAGCTCAGAAACCCCATCCGGAAACACGGCACCCAAGAGAAGCTTTTTCCGCTCGCCTACATCTATTATCCATCCAATTGCAGCGTCCCGAAACCTTGTCTCGAAACCTGAATCGTCTCAATCTCACAAGATGCAGCAGAAAAACTAAATCGGGGTCCGACATGATTATCATTCCTCTGCCACAGCCTCAACCATTGCAAATTTCGGAATAAATAGAAATTTTTCGACATTCCTCCGCAAGAAGCTGAACCACCAGCAAACAAGCTCCATTGACCCAGCTGATACCTTCTGAAGGTGAGTAATCATGACTTTTAAATAAAACATATCCTAGGGGTTTAAGAAAGCAGGAAGGTTACATTTGCACAAGCTCATACGAAACTTGTTTCCCTTAAAGTTTTAGTACCACCTTTCCCTTCCATCAAGGGAGTTGAGCTGAAACTGACCACTTACTGGGACTTGACCAACCCCTGCTTCAAAGTTTGTGCATAATATATACAAAAAGCAAGTACTCGCCGCGGATGTCGGCTACCCCGGTACTGCTTTGTGCGTGGGGCCCAGGAGTTTCTTGTATTACACCAGTTGCCATGGATACACTATCGGTATCCCGACACTTGTTCTCGTCGCTTCAGCACACCCTTCAGATCCTTCCTTACAATTAACCTTGATATCTTATGGGTGAACATAAATCATGGCATGAAATTATACGTTTTCGATCTTTATAATGTGGCTTTTGTGGAAAATTAACATCGGCCGTATTCCTGCTGACGACTAATCCGTTGCTGCCTGGGATGCGCCTGCGATCGGAGTGTATGGTGTTTCCGACATAGCCGTTAGCAATGCCAAGCCGCCAGAGCGGAGATCTGCGACGTTAAAAGCTTGTTGTTAAAAGATGGTACCTACATAGTCGATCACTCGTTTGTCCCAACGTCATCGACAAGCTCTAAGGCCACGAGGTGTATCCCCCGGGCAAATTATGTTATGTACTGATGATTATTTTGTTGCTAACTTAAGCTTTGATTTTAATATATTAATAAGGATCAACATAACTATGGATAAGGTCAATCTCATAATCTAATGACATCATAACACAGGGATACAAACCTTTTGCCACTAGAGTACTCCATATTCTACTCTATTCTGATGAGCCCATTTTTAGAGAGGTTGGTGATTGAATCGATGAACATTTTTTGTAGTGGCTAAACTACGGCGTGCCGCAAACGTGTGCATCAAATCAGAAAGTATGAGAAAAACTGGCCTGGTTAACAGCAGTGCTGAAAAATTTCTACTCGGCATACTTGTATTGGGGAACATCAAAATACAGGGACGGTATACGCTAAGATTAATTTTAAACTGTGTTTCTGGTAGCGCGGTAAATTTTTATCGCTAATTTATTTGTTAGACTACGTAGCATTTTCGATCGAAGTAGAAGCAATAATGGATCACGATCTATCATTTGAAGACAAACTTATATCCAATGATAGTTTAATACCAATAACACCAAGTCACAAAGCCTCCAAGAGATTACCCAGAAACCTCGGATTTATTGGCTTACAAGAAGTACCAAACGCCACGTCTGACATAATATCAGTAGGCATCTGCATCACGTAATACTCTACAAGCGAATTACAGATTGCACCATAGTTCAACGCCTCTCACATTGGAAAATATCCCCAAATCTAGGCGAGGTCCGGATGCTGCCGCTGTCAGATGGAGTTGTTTTTGTCCAAGTATATGATAAAATAACACTTGCAGGGCAACTCGATAGACCTGAAAAGCAGGGAACATTACCACTATTCTATTCAATTGCCTCTTCTCTAGCTGGTATAATAACAGGCGAATAAGCTTACGAGTTTTTTGAGTGGGGTTTTTCAGTTAGCGCCACTAAAAGCATGCATGAAGCACGCGACCCCCAGATCTTGGCATTCATTTGTTGTGCTGCATTCCGCCACCAGCTTTGTTCTAAACCCAGGGTTTCACCAATTACCGTAGCTCCTAAATGCCAATCCAACTACGCATGAATGCCATGCCAAACTGACGTGTCCAAGAGGCAAAATTTGTGAGATAAATGTGTGAGATCGACTGATGGGTACTCATTTTTTTTCGGCCATGTAGATGATCGAATTTCGTATTCCCCTGTGGTAACAGGACATATCTTCATAGCTGCGTAGGTAAACGTGGAACCCGTTTGGACTTTTTATCGGGACAAGCATCCATTGGTGTCGTTTCTACCGGAATGGGAAGACCCTCAAACACAGTGATGATCTACCGAGTGGGTAACTAAATTGATATTTGTAGATCTAGTCTATGGTAGTTGTTTAATATAGAAGTGAAGACTTTTTTGAGGGGGGACAGCCCTGCCTGCTTGTTTCACGAAACGATCCATTAATTTATTCATGTGGTATCACTCGACATCTGTACGCACACACATGATACATATATCATATGGTTTGTTGGATATCATGATCATGGGTTTCCTAATATCTACCGATATTTGGCTGCTGTTAGTACTCGCGCTATTCCGCTTGCTCGACGCCTGGGGATACGCGGACCGGACCGGCGAATTTATGAGAGAAGTTTTAAGCTCTCTAGAGACTGTATATAGAGAGAGGCATTTTCGACGCTTCATTGATTAAATAATCGATATAATTGAACAAATTTTCACCTTGGCTTTCAGCTAAATCTGAGGGATTTGCAAAGCTCGTTTCTACTCGAGGGAAATTTAGGTATTCCGATGGCAAGATACCAAGAGCCTTAGCTAAATGTTTCTTGGTATCCGAATACTCGAATATTCCCTACTGCCAATCTGCTGCGCGAGAAGGGCAGGGCACGATACTGGAGGTTGGGCGATAAATATATATCATATTTCGTTTTATTGCTCTTTGATTCTCGGGACTGGAGAGTAAATTGAGTCAAGTATACTAAAAGATGAGCAAGCCGTAGAAAAACGTTTGCATCTGAATTGGACGGAGTTGTATTTGTTGGTCTTGCTGATATGATTAGATGTCGCTTGCATCAGCGACTACCTTCGGCTAAACTAAACGCAGTGGCTAGCTATTACATTGCCATTAGTAGAGTTATAATTTCAAAACATCGTGTTTGTGTGGGAGGGGAACCGTTACCAAAAAACCAAGAGATGCTGTCAAAATGGTTGTGCATTTGTACCTAGATGCGACTGCAATTGTGTCCATGTTAGGTTCTGATGCGGTTCTGGAGTTGCACAATGCCAAGACGGCGAAAACCATTGACAGCTTTGACACGCTGTTAGTCTCTCACGATACTTCTTGTAGTTAGCCACTATAGAATATTTCCTATTTAGACCACTAATAAATAGTGTCTTACATACATGTCGGAATTGGAAATGAGGCCTCCGATCTCTGTCATGCTTCCAGCCTCTTCAGAGCATTGACCAATCGGAACTGTAAGTTTTATCGAATCAGATATCGAATCGATGAACTGAGCTGCGTTGGCCGTCTCAGCCCACGACCATCAGACTCTTGAACTTTCATAGGCGTGGAGGAAAGATTCGATGAGAAGAACATGAGAAACCGATAGGTGAGGTTTAGGGTAGAAATAAAAACAATTGCATCCTCAGTATGCGCTATAAATAACGCACAAGATTTTGGCTACATTGTGAGATCTATGCCTGATATCTAATCGGTCAATTCATATAAAAGAGAGATTTGGAATCTTTTAGTTGGGAGGGACCTATTTCGTCCATCGTATCTTCTCTGCTCAACATCTCTACGAAGCTTTCCAACATATCCGCCGCCTTAAGGGTTACCGAAACTTGATTTTACGCGAAACCTCCCTAGATAGATAGATAGATATATCATTCACGCGCGAAACCTCCCTACCTCAGATACCTTAGAATATTAAAACACGAATTGGTAATTTTTACGTTGATTTTGATTGATTTTGATTAGTATTGAGGCTGATCCTTCGCTACAATGTAGATTGGAGACCACGACAATGGAGCCATCGCCAACGCTGATGAAAGATACCGAATCGGAAAAGGGCTCGGGCTTGGCATATCCCGTTCCTTTACCTCCTGTAAGCGTTTCCCTTCGAGGAGATGGTTACGATGACCTGGATTTGGAGTTTCTACTAGTCAAAGCTGCGGAAGATGGGGAGGCTGAAAGAGTGCGATGGCTACTTAATGAAGGAGCGGATATCAATGCATATCCATTCGAGGCGGCCGATAGACGAGCAATTGCGATGGCGGAGAACGGCCGCATGATACATGAAATGTTTAGCCGTGAGCCGGATGACTGGATACTACCAGACGAGAAAGGTAGTAGAACAGCATTACAGGCAGCAGCTGGCAAGGGTCACTCTCATATCGTCCAAATTTTGATCGCAGCTGGTGCCGACATTAATTCTCCTCCATCGAAAATGAATGGGAGGACAGCATTGCAAGCCGCGGCAGAGGCTGGTCATGTGGAACTGGTCCAAACCCTACGACTTCATGGTGCCATGATTGATGCAGAGGCTGGATGGTATAACGGACGAACCGCTCTTCAGGCTGCCGCAAGCAGCAAGAATCTAATAGTCCTACATCATCTACTCGATGCCGGGGCTAACATTGATGCCGCACCGGGTCTTATCCGTGGCCGAACAGCACTCCAGGCAGCTGCAGAAAGCGGATTTGAAGATGGAGTTGATAGACTAATTAGCAGAGGAGCCAATATCGATGGCAAGGTATCGGATTATCTGGGTCGAACAGCTCTTCAAGCTGCTGCACAATATGGACACGAGCAGGTTGTGAAGCAACTCGATCAAGCACAGAAATTCGATGGACGCACACTCAATGTCAACGAACCGGCAGCATACTATGCGGGCCGAACAGCTCTTCAAGCGGCTGCTGAAAGCGGAAATGCGAATTTAGTGCAACTTCTGATTAACCTTGGAGCGAGTGTGGATGATGCACCAGCATTTTGGAGTGGAAAAACAGCTTTCGAGGCAGCTGCTCAAACGGGAGATTGGGATTTGATGCAGATCCTGATCCGGGAAGGGGCTGGTGGGGGTGAAGTTGATAAAGCAAGGGCTTTGACAGCGGCTGCTAAGGACGGGCATCAGCGTGTTGTGACCGGATTACTCAGTATGGGCGCTGATGCGCGCGCCGGTGCCTTACACGCGGCCGCAGGAGGTGGCCATACGGAAGTAGTAGCAGCCCTTTTAAGGACATGGCTAGTTAAAACGGATCTCGACGTAGCATCAATTCATGGCCGGACAGCACTCGAGGTGGCTGCTAGGGGCGGGCATTATCAGGTAGTACATCAGTTGCTTGAGGCTGGGGCTGACATGAACGCAAATCCGAGGAATTGGAGGACACCACTCCAAGCTGCTGCGGAAGGCGGTGATGAATGGACGGTCAAGGTCTTGCTCGAGGCGGGAGCCGATATTAACGCACCGCCGGGAAATTTTTTTGGTAGAACTGCATTGCAAGCCGCTGCCGAAGGTGGACACGAGAGAGTTGTTAAGATTCTTCTGGATGCGGGCGCTAAGGCCGATACAGCGGCTGCCAATCTGAACGGCAAGACAGCTTTGCAAGCTGCAACTGAGGGTGGGTTCCTGGAAGTGCTGCAGATGCTGGTGAATTCTGGCGTCTCGCTCGACTCGACGGATCGTTCACGGAGGACTTGTTTACATCGCTCAGTTGAGTATCAACAGCTTAGAGTTTTGGATCACCTTTTAACAAAAGAGTCACTGAGCATCATCGATGTCAATTTTCAAGATTATAGAGGGATGACTGCTCTTCATATTGCGGCAGAAGGCAACTATGCTACAGGTGTGAGGCGTTTGCTTCGAGCAGGAGCAGATACGGATATTGAGGACAACAAAGGTCGAACTCCGTTAGATATCGCCCTCCAATATGAATCGATTAATACAGTTAGCAAGCTTTTGATCGAGAAAGGAGCAGACCTTCGCCGCTATGGAATGCAATTTTTGCGTAAAGTGTTTAATATCGGTGGTGATAAATTGTTCCAGATCAGTGAGGATTTCACAGGCCTCAGATCTGTCAACCAAATCTCGAAAGATTCTGTCAATCTTTATTTTCAAGAGTCAAAGTTACCACTCACAAAGCACCTTTTGTATGGTAAACCGCTCTCCTTTTTGTACACGAACTGATTGATCATAGCTCCGCATATGGCCTCCAATCAGAGATTCAACTCGGAGAAATTCTCTGTCCCCCTGTTCTCCATGCACGATCTACGAACGAAAAATCTCGCTCTTTTGAAAGCCAAGCTGTGATACGATGGTTCTGGGCTCTGTTGGATCATGGAGAGGAAGATTCCTTCGGCGAAGGGATTCCGAATCCAAGAACAAAAATTATGACGGAGTCTGTAAAAGGTTATAAGCCCGCAACCTACGTTATCAAAACGTCTAACGAGTGCAATAGGGATCCTAAGTTGCTTTGTATCATTTAAATGCTTCATTCCGAAATCCGATCAAGACGTTACGTATACACGAATTTCTCACCAGGCCGAGTCGACTGCGAGCAGCTTTGAAACTGTAATGCAAACCAGTAATATTTCCTGGTTTATGTGGAGAAACGACAGTACATTGAATCCGGAAACGAATTACGCTGGCACAACCCCACAACCAGCCAAACATATATTTCGGTCAATGGATTTTCGGAGTACATTACCGCATGGTTGGGTTCCTAGTCACGGGGTTGAGTTTTTTGCTCTGTTCATTCTCGACTTGTACGACAAATGGACGCATGTGGTTTTGCGGGCAGAAAATCATTTGGCAAGAAGCGTACGTACCGTTCATACGTGTGTCCGTTAATGTCATGCTTTACTAATTGGTGCATTTTTTTTAGCGTCAGAATGTTCTTCTCCAAAAAGGAGGGGATCCTTTACTCATTGATAGTCTTCTGAAAGACGCTCAAAAATGGGACGATTTCCAAGAGCTCCTGGGTTTGCATGTTGGCCAGGCGACGATGCTTGCAAATAAGTTTAAGAACGAAAGCGTCCTGTACGAGGAGGTTAAATCGTGGGAGGCTGACTATTATGGTGATAATGTGGAGGCGAAAGATGCCAAAAACGAAGCTGGGAAAGATTCCAAAAGCAGTGAAGTGAGAGATCTCCAAAATGGCGAGAGTATAGCACTTAAGCACTTGGAAGAGAAAGTCGCCAAGTTGAAAAATGACATTGAGAAGCATATTCTGAGTCTAAACTACAAAACCCAGGAACTGATAAAACTAGTGAGGCTATTTCCCCGAGGATGTTCTGCTCCAACGCTAATATCTAGTCTATTCTCTAGCAATTCAGTTTGGTGTCTATTTATGAGGCTCAGGCATCTACGTCAACTGCAATGAGTATGAAACGCCTCAGTTGGATCACAGTAAGATCTTATTTCTTTAAATTATGACAATCGATTCATGCTGATGTCTACCTTAGTTTATCTTCCTGCCTCTAGTATTTGTGGCAGTAAGTCACATTATCTTGATTCCATGGTTTCTCGATCGATTGCACCTTTGATATCGCTAATATGTAAGCGTGACAGAGTTTATTCGGAATGAACGTAAATTTGCTCGCAAACGATCCAAATTGGTGGTGGTATGCTGTGGTATCTGGACCCATATTTGCCCTTGTGTTTTTGGGATGGCTTGTTTTCAAATATTTACCCGTATGTTCTCCTTCCGTGGAAACCCTTTCTTATGCTAAATGAATATATTAGATCGAAGCATGGATTGAAAATGGAGTTGGGGAGAATCTCCACAGGTGGTCGAAAAGACTTTCGAAGAAACTCGGGCACTCTAGGCTAGGGAATCGAAAGCGGAGACACGACTCAGAGGCAGGATATAACGCCACTTCCGAATACATAACGCGAGCAGAATCGTCAACTGTGAGGAGAACTGTTTTAATGGAACCGACTCCGGCATATCCTGGTAGGAAAGGTTGGTTGGGGCGTAAGAAAGCCAAGAGACTCTAAGAAGTGAACCGAGGGCCTGAGATATAACTCTGGCCTTTTGTTGGAGGGGAGTAAGCGTAATATATGAAGGTCAGCAATAACAATGCGAGTCGCGTTTGGAATATTTCAGGCATTCTTGAAACCAACAAATTCATAATTAGATATACGAGAACCAATAAATAACCCTAACCCTTAACAGCAAGAATTATATATGTAAAGGCTTAGTGCCGTGTTTGGTTCTCTATACTCTATACTCTATACTCTATTCTCTTTCATCCCTTAGCGCAGATATACGAATATATTCATTATCACTACTAAGACGTGGTACATATTATACGAGTGACTATCCATGACCGGTGGGTGTAGTTTAGTTTAATCTATCGCCTCGATTATAGAACTCTACCCTTCCTATCAAAGTAAAATCTATGCGCTTGGGACGCTAGATTAGAGTCCACCACAAGAAGTAGCTTACAGTGTAGTCTAAGTACGGTAGGTGCTCACCTCGAGCCCGTTTCGGGGCCAGTCTAGTACATCTAAGACAGTGGACCCTCAGGTTTAGAGCGGCCTTTGAGAATGAGACTAGATACAAGACTAAAACTGTAAATTGGGTAATGTTGTATGTGAACTGTACTTCTAGCGTTCCCTAGAAGACGCTGAAATACACGTGATTCTTAGAATAGTATAAACCCCCCCCTTGATCCGATCCCCTTCTCTCTTCTTCCTTTATCTCCATCCGCTAAACCTCTGACCGTTTTATCGTCACCGAATTCAAAGTGCTAGTCTAGTTGAGCTATGAGTTTGCGGAACAGCGAAACCGTGATGCAGAATATTACGATATCATATAGATCATCTACCATAGATCGCCTTCTGCTGTCTACTGACTACAATACATGTTATGTTCAACCCCAGTCTATGTAACCTAGATATTAACCCTGGTATTGAAACTCTGTTCCTCGACAGATGTGCGATACCCCTATCACTAAACTGCAATCCTCCCTCTCTCACCCTCTTCCCTTCCCTCTCTCAACCACACTTTCGCCGCTTCATAACTCCCTAAATACAACCCGCTTCCAACGGCAGTCCACCCACCCCTCAACGCGCCACCCCTCATTAGTCCTCTCCAGCCGTCTTCCCTAATCACATTCCTCACTACCTCTTTGATCTTCCTCTTTGGCACCCCCCCTCCCTGCCCAGCAGCAAGCATAACCCTCGTCTTCACCACATCCACCGGCGTCGTAATAACTGCTGCAACACACCCCGCCGCCCCAGCACTCACTCCCGCCCCAACCCCCGTTCTTAGTGGTGATGCATCCTTCTCCAAAAAACGCTTCTTCAACGCCTCAAATACCGGAAACTGCATCGCCGTGAACGGCAGATTCCGCCCCACCAGCGTCGTATACCCTCGCCACAAATGTGTCACATTCGGAATCCTCCGCAGCGCCTGCAGCGATGTAGAATTAATACTAATACCCGCAATCCCACTGCTGCTAGCGTGAGAGCGAGAAGCAGCAGCACAGGAGTTAGTGGCCTTGGAAATTATTTGTGCGTTTTGCTTAATTACTTCTGCGGGCGTTATGATCGCGCAGGAACAGACCTCGGCGAGCGAAGACGAGATGACAGCGGAGTTGGTTTGCGAGAGAAGGAATTCGTAAGTTGTGAAGAAGACGCCCGCTGTCTTCCGCCGCCCACAGACGTGGGGTGGGAGGATTAGCTTGTTGTAGTAGTGAAGAATTGGACGACGACGACAAACCTGCGGGAGCGGTAGCTATAACTACACTACCGACACCTTGGTATAGTCCTTTGTATATTCTTGCATCCTTCCAGAATAGCTTCCTTGCTGCTGCTGTTCCCGGTGATGCTTTCTGTAATCGAGTTTTGAGCGTGTCGAGCGGGAAGATTAACAAATCGACCGTGAACGCAGCTATCGCGCCCGCCTAGAAGTAGAGAAATGGGTCAGTATATGCCGAGCGATTTTCGGGGTGGTAGAATATTTACTGCAAGGGTATCAGTTTTTGACATTCTTTTTTTTTTACGATATCTGTAGCAATTGTACTGTGAAGTGGCTTTTATTATGCTATGACCTTGGAATGTCATGATGTCATGATATCGGAGATATCCGATTGGAAGGAGAAAATCGACGTCATGCATTCACGAATTATCACTCGCAGTTTAAGGATGCTCATGAATAATATCACAAGATTCGTGTCTGGTATTGTTGTGCTCATGTATAGGGAAATTCTCACAAGCCGGCACGCAAGCAAAGAAAACAGAAAGCCAATAACGATATCTACAGAGTGGAATAAAACGGAGCACTACAAGTCTTATGTCTCCCTACAGCATAAAAAGCCTATCTCTTTTCTAGTGCCGCCTCGCAAGCCTTCAGTGAGCCAACAACTGTAAAGCAGATAATTGGCGTAACTGCGTAGAAATACTGTTTTGTAAAGAATCAGCATCGAATCTACAAATACCTTCTGTATCAAGAGCTATCTCGGCAGCCCATGCCCGCGAAGGGGAATATAAAGGAGTTAAGCTTACTGTAAGAACCCTGGCAACCGCCATTTTGTCCGAATCTGAAGCTCCTTTGAGCTCTATGAGCGCACTTAGCATCATCGCCGGCGGGCCAACGGGCATTAGCATCATTATAAACCACACCATCGGATCATCCCCAATCCACGTGGTATTCTTCGCAAGAAAGTAAATAAATGGAATCGCAATACTAAATGTTGCCCATGGTTAACTTCAATAGAATTAGGAGCGAAGAGGGTTCTTAGGGGAGACTTACACAGGCCACATGACGAATCTCACAATAAATACCAATCCCATCCCCATTTTTGGTACCCTTGCTACATCCTCCTTCCCGACCAAACTTTTATATAGTTCTCCACCGACCACGAACATCTGCAACGCTGTAAACAGTTCTCCAACATTTCGAACGCTAGTGGTCAACCATGCGTCTAGCCATCCGCCGTCCTCCATCTTCGCAAAGACCGCTTTATGAAGCGCCGGGACCAGACCAATGATAGCTGCTAATATTGCGCCTTGCAGCGGTGGATTAATCATCGAGGCAGTGGAGGTAAGAAACGTCTGGAATCCTAGCGGCAGTGAATGAAAAGCAGAAGCGATATTGCTATGTGCCTTTATACTAGCAGCAGCGACAGGCCGGGGAAGAAGCGAAGTTTCCTCGTCTGCTTCGTTATCACCTGTGTTTTCACCACCATGTACATCATTGCCCTCGCCGCCATCGTCCTCGTGCTTATCTCTGTCCATTAACTTTGGACCTAGGGCGAAGGTTAACGTATTTGACACCATCGAGTTTATCAAGAAAAAGCTTTTGGCGCGGTCGACTGCATTGTCGGAGTTTTCGCCGATGAGGGGCTTCAGTATCCCGGTTGCAGCGAGAGAGGTGACGAGGAGGAGAGGGAGAGATGTGGTATTGTTGAATGCCATCGCGGGAGTTGTCCATGCGGGGAGTTTAAACACCTTGGTGGTGATCATACCAATGCCAATAGACGTAAAAGCGTATAAAAATGCCCAGACTGTAATACCATGTTTCAATCAGCGTCTGTAAATACCGTGTATGTTGTAGAAATGAAGCATGCGTAGTTTGAAGCAGGGTTGGATTTTAGTTGGGAATATACTTAAGATAGGGATATAATTCTTTATCGAGTCCATACTCAAATGGCTCCCCACATTTGTAACCAAGAGCGCTGGTAGAAAGATCTTTACACATAGATGCGAAATATCCTTAATAGATTCATCGTGTATCAATCCATACCTCGCGGCGGTGATACCGTACACGAGCGTTAGCAACACCGACAACGCAGCCTGGAGAGCGCCGAGAAATGAGTACTTGAGTGAGGAGGCCATGGCTATTGAGGATGAAATAATATAATACCGTGGAGGAATCAAGGAATATTTATGAGGAAGATGCTGTTTTTTTCCTGTGGGGTCGCATGCACGGTTGCTGGGTGACGTCAGAGGCTCTGCCAGGTGTGCAGCCTAAGCTTTTCTCCTGCTGTCGAATCCTGGTTTTGGGAAATGTAGCGGCAACAGCCGCCTGGGTGACATCTGACATTAGGTAGATGCGGTAATGTTCTTGAGAATCTGACCATGGGCTAGGAGGAGATGATCGATTGTTTTTGCTGGTGCTGGGTTTCGTGGGCTGGCGAAAGATCCTGCGTCCCAGAGTTGGTATCCCTGTGGACGTAGGAGCTTATCTTTCTTGGGCCACCGCACACCCAGCTGGCTGTGGTCGTCTGGGTTGCTGGTACTGTCCTGGAGCATTTAAAATATGGAAATAATTGATCAGTTAGTGTGTATCACACGTATATAAGGTAGAGCTCTTCACTATTTTCTCCCTCTCGCAGCTGAGTTATCTCTACTAATGTCTGTTTTTCAACAGGAAGTTCGGCTCTACGACAAGAGTTGATATCTAGACCCTGTTATCAAGACATTGCCATCGAAAACGATAATCATCTAGCCAACGAAACTCTTCATATTCGCTAAAACGTATGTTGACATAGAAGATATCGAATAAAGAAAAAAATAACCATCACTCTAGAACCTATCATAATGCTCCGTCAACGACTTGAGAGGGAAGACACCTATCACAGCCAACAATAGCAACCCAAAACCAAGGACTAAATCGTTCCATACAACTTATTTTGATGCCACATAAGCAACGTTTCATCATCCGGCTTTACATCCGGGTACCTGCTTTGGATCGGCGGCTCATCCAAATTCCGCTGCAAAAGAAACTCATAAGCCCCTGGCGGCGGCGGCGGTAGGTACGGTCTCACGGGAGCCTGGCACTCTTTAACTGTGTATAGTCCATCATACCTGAACCCTCTCGCAGGGGCCAACTGGTTCTCGTCCATTACAGTCGTACTATTTGCACCGCGAAAAACACGGACCGGATTCCCGGTATTATAGCTAGTGATGAGGCGCTGCGTATCGGTGCTTGGTTCGCCGTTGTCCGTCGGATTGGTGCCAGCGTACCAAATCGATTCACCAGTGTCACGGTTATCGTACACTCCGTTCGCAACGATGCTAAATGCGCCGTACTGGTCGTCGCCGTGGATGCCGGATTGGAGAGTGCCGTGACAGCCCTCGTTAAACATCGCTTCACGAGAGGGCCAACAGTCACCCGAAACAAAGCCGTGGGAGCCGGGACCGGTGGAGCGAAGTCGTTTAGTGCAGACTGGTGGACCGTATACCCCGCGATTCCAGCGGGCTTGGATGCGGTCGGCCTCGAGCCGGACATCGGGTGGAACTTTCTGGGAGCGTAGGTAATCTATCATTCTCGGCAGCAGGGATCTTTCGATTTTGTCTTTAGTGGTCTCTTGTGCGGGAAGCCAGGAGATTAGGGTGAGCTGCCGCTTGACGAGGTTAGGGTTAACGGGACGGTCCCCTAGGATTTCGTTGAGGCGCCCGATCCGTTCTTCAAGTGCCATTTTGTAATACGGGGGAAGTAATTTTGAGTGGAAAGAAATATAGGAGAGACGGGGAGGACGTAGAAGGGAATTTGACTCTGCGTGCGGATGTGGGGGTTTATAGAATTTGCCAGTCGCTGAGCGTCATCGCCGAACTGCCGCCACATTCGAATGTCGCGATCCTCACCGGATGTAATCGTGGCGATCAGTGGACATATTTGATATTGTGTGTGACGATGATCACAGAAAAGCTAGGTAGAGTCTTACAAGCGTATAATAAATGTAACAACAAAAGCGGTATATGATCATTGATCCCCCACCATCACCACAACTGATCAAAGCGGAGCCTCAATACTCAATACTCTATTGTACCTCAGGTTCCTACTAGGAAGTTTACTGGTGGGGAGGTGAGCTGTTGAAGATCTTTAGGATGTTACTGGGCTTTGGCCAAGTTTACCTTGCATAGCCGGATGGTGTGCCTTGCATGAATACGATATAACTGGTTGCCATTGACTTTGAAATTATTATTTTTGTTTCTTTGAGAGGATTGTTTGCTTTCAGCGCAAATACCCTCCCCCCACCACTCTGAGATCAGGTTTTCAACCGAACCAAGTGCGTGGATTACCACCTGCGATATCGCGAGCAGCGTTACGGTTAATGTTTGTAAACCATTAGACGGTGTGGCTTAGTTTGTTATATCTGTGAGGGGTTTACTGGTGTTGCGATCGCGGAGACGCATACATGTAGCTGGGGCAAACCGTCATCTTAAAGCGTTTCTTTGCATCATAGTACCGTATTATTGCGTTTCTATCTAAGTACACATAGGATTACGCCACTCTTCTGAAAGGGCTCAGATGTTAGGTTAGTTTTCTAGGTGGTCGATAACCCTAACCCTTAGACAGATTTCTAATTCCCGAGTGATACGCTATGACACGCTCTGTAATGCGAGGGAATTGACGTGGAAAGGTGGGAATGTGGCGTGGAATAGATAAGAATTACGCGGCACAGCCTTTAGAGGTTTTAGATCGATTAAATTCAATACAGGACGAATGTTCTAGAAGTGCGGGGTATTTCTGGCTGGAACTACAGTCTTATGCTTGCGGAGTGCAGAGCTTGTGTATCGAGATATTTTAATTTTACTAGGTCGCTAGCTATAGTGTTGAGTATCTTGTATCGTAGATTCTTGCGGTTGGCTGTTTGCTATATGTAATGTAGAGATTATAGAGTCACTAAAGAGGTCATTATTACTGCTGATCAATTACCAAAGAGTCATATCGTCATCCGAGAGGTAGCTGTATACAATAATTGAGTCATGTTTCTGGTTTGAAGCCTTTTTAAGATGGTATACAAAGGCGCGGAAGTGGCTTGAGATTTATCTCCGATTCTGTACGGTCACGATTCTAGTCTATCCATTTTAACACTAACCCTGAGTTTTCTGAAGGTATAGTGCACGAAATGATTGAGGTGTACTTATATGTGACCAATAATGCAATCGAGGCTTAAGCACATGCTGAAATTTTTGTGCCCGATGAAGTGCTTCGAGGGCTGAAGAGGCAGCAAGAGAGGCAGGCTGGTAGACCTTTAGCATTGTCCTGGCCTTGGGCATGCTTGGCTGAGACCCCACGGTGCTGCTTTTTTCTTTTTTCCCCAAAAAATCCCTATACAAAGCTGCAATTTTCAGACTTTTATCGCAATGTGTAGCTATCCCGAATAAACAAGCTACAACCGGCTATTTATAAAGAACCTACCAAAGATTTAGTGGTTGGTTTAAAGAAAACGACAACTGGCGAGCGGACTCTTCTAGTATTTTTTGAAATTCGGTACACGCTAGTCGCTTTGTCCATCCTATGCGACCAAAGGAATCTGAAAGTCTTGAGGGAATTATCATAACGCGATTTTTCCATTTGAAGAATACATTAACTTATAAACCAGCCACCCAGTGTCAGTGCCTGATCAACTTGCTGACGGATATCTTATCGGATGAGTCCTAGTACTGTTGCTTTTCTTTCAGAGAACTTCCGTTCTTCGTGAAGCACTCATTTGGCTATGCGCTTATTGCACCTATCCCTTACGCCGTAAGGCCTGATTAAAATACAGTGCACTAACCATAAATAGGATACATGATCTGAGGGACTGTGAGGGTAATGGTTTTGAGCCTGGGCTAAATTCCTGGGATTGCACAAAAGAAAAATTTGCGCCTAGGATTGGGGCTGGGCGTGAGACATAGCCAATCTAACAAGATCAACCAGCAATAAAGCTAGAGTACTAATGGGCAGCATTTCCGTTAGGGTTTGGGGCTTTTCAGCATTTGGGTTGGTTTGCGCTCTAATTCATTCCATGACAGTGGAGTTCAAGAGTATGAGTGTAAATGATGGTTCTAGAATCTAATAAGTCTCGGTAGAAGCAGCATGGCCCTTTAGGATGTATTTCGCAATCAAACACCATCATGCTGTGTATCGCTCGTTGCTGGTGGATTGTTTCTTTGCCGCCTGGTATCACGAGACATTAGCCTGGTTTCATGTGGGGCGCGTGATGCGGCGTTTGGCAAGGTCCAACGAAACATTATCGACAACAAGTTGGTTTTTGGCAGGTAGTAGTACAAGAAAAACAACGCGGAGAATGCTGAAATGCCTCAGTGATATATCTGGGAGAGGGATTATCGAGTAAATGAAGGTAAAGTCCCGGATAGAGCTATCTGCTATGCCGAATCTTGTGAGACATCTTACATGAAAATGGGATAGTGCTCCATTGCAAAGAGGTACATGTAGTATAAGATGTTTATTCCGGTTAAGTTTCTGGGAAATACTACCCGTTAGCAGGCATACGAACCAGAAAACATGGGGTGTGTGGCTTTGTGCGCTGCGGCATTAGGCACGGATTCCGTAGCATACAAAGCCACACCCCCATGTTTTCTGGTTCGTATGCCTGCTAACAAGTAACACTGTGTAATCCTTATGCCGGTAAAGCTGCCAACTTTTCGGTATGCTAGGTGTTGATCCACGTGGTGAGGCTGCGTATTGATTGCGTTTTGATTTCCCAAGCTACCCTAGAACTTCTGTGAACCATGCAATTAAATCTGAGGACTCCTCAGATAAATGTTGGCAGCATCGAAGCACCAGTGTAGTATGAGATAATCTGTTAAATTATACAAGTTATGTCATTTTGATTTCACCCCTCGGCTAGCCACTTCGCCAGTTTTCTCTTTCGTCACCTGTCTCGACGATACCACCGTATCCATATCACCCTAACCCTGAATCGGGGTTAGATAGGGGGAGATTTGTGATTCTCCCTTTGATCATTCATCCATGGCTAGATCAGGATTCCCATATATACTCACAGAGTGAGGCTAATATTTCCGAGTTCCGAGGGAGGTGTGGGCCACTTTACTAGGTAAGAAGATTAAGGACTGGTTTCAAAAGCTGTCACATTTTTGCGCACAGGTTATCGATTGGCACGCAACAGTTCCCATATAATCCGCGCCACCCACATTTCACCAGGCTGTTTTCTTACATCTAGGTTCGACTGAATCTCATAATATAACTAGTTTATAACTATGTTCAATAATACGCGTATTTCTGAACGCTTTCGCGAAGGAGCGACGGTTGATGGTGGTCCTGGTGTGATCGGCTTGCCCGACCGGATCACGATGATATCAGCGTTAGATTTTACGCGAATATCAGTCACGAAGAATAAACTGGAGGACACGGATTCCCGTTCTTATTTCCTGCTCTTTGCTCATATTTTTTTCTCCTTTGACTAGACTAACATTATCAAGATTTCCATCTCGTCCTTGGTTTCATATCAACCTGGACGTAGCGTTTTACAAGCTACAGAACCTTGACCATCTGGTAGAGAGACTCCTAGGAACGTGGAATTACTGGGTATACCGAAGAAACGCGTCAGGGATCCTGCCTGAAAAGCCCCGGGCGCATGGCTACAAGCGACCGCCTGCAAAAGATCATCGGCATACTAATAAGGGTGATTAGAGTACATGGAACTGATTGAACACGGATGAATCGCAATCTACCACACGTCTGGAAATAAGTTGTGAGAAGCATATGAGCGGTATGCCTCCAACGCTAAACGAGTTATCGACACCTCGTCCCGAGCACCCATTATTAAAGGGTGATTATCACGGCTTTGGATGGCTAAAAGGAACATGGCTCTACACCATAATATGGGGTAACAAGGAGAAATTTGGGTTAAAAACTCTTCGAGACTCTACTCGATTGACTTCCTTATAGCTACTCGCTGGACAAAGGTGTTTTGCCCGGAAGGCTCAGTTTTAATCCGTACCTAAGGAATGGGTGTTAGTTTGACTTATCGGTTAATATTAATTTTTACAACATCCGCGGAACCAGTCACTGGTGTTAATTAAAAGGAAACATCGAATGAATAAACAAATAAGTCGTCCAAAAGGCTTGAAAGGATGAAAAGAAGAAAAAAGCGCCATCAACCAATCTGGTGGTGCAATAATATATAATAATAATAATAATAACAATAACAACCATAACAACAATAGCAATAATAATAACTATTGCAGACGAGTTGAGAAGCGGACCGATATAGCGTCATATTTCTAGGTGGGTCCAATGATAGTGCTGATGAGTGAAGTGGGTGAGAAAACTTGCTGTTAGCCGGCAGCCTCCTGGAGTGTATTTCGGCGCAGCCATCCTCAAGGACCAAGTTTGAGAGAAATAACTATTGGACGAAGCATGGGTGGAGCAAGTTATGTTTATTCTGTTCTACAGCTAGCATCATTTTTTGTGTCCTTCATTAACTGCATGTTAAATCGATAACGGCTGGAAAAGGAGCAATGTCTAATAACAAGCCCTTGATTGGGCAATGGACTTGAACGCAGCAAATAAATCCTCAGTGCAATACTGAGAAACTAAACTACATCAGGATCAACTTCGACTAAGCCCCTGGATAAGTAGTTGTTCTCCTAAACGGAAGAGACCCGAGCTCTGCAGCTTACAAGAACTGGTTGGGACTTCACCGAGGAACGTTTATGTTTTTGTGCCACACTCCTGCAGTATGATATGCGGACAGGGAAATTTTTCAACACTTTGTTTCTGGATCTGACCTGTCAGAAAAAATGAGTCACATCGGCAATCACCTCGATCAGGAATCAATATCAGTTTAAGAGCTCACTGCGGAGAGATCGATCACACAAAAATAAAAAAAGCTATAAAGGGCCCAACCAATCCAACTTCCACTGTCATCGCAGCGTACTCAACTGAGCTGCCAGAAATATGCTTTTGCAACTGACACAGACCTTCCGGGCTGGTAAGAGTTTACTAAACAGGTATGAAGAATACTTAAAACAGAAAACATCTAACCCGTCTTGGAGTTTTCCAGGATTTCCAATAGACCGAGGAAAAAGCGTAGCGCAAATATCGCTATGAAACCAATTTACTGTCCCAAAAAGTAGCAGACAGACCAGACATAGGGGGATCCACGAGCTAGACAAACAAAAAGCTAGAAAAATAATTAAAATCTGCGAGACCTAGCCGTCTCGTTTAGTTTGCGATTATGCCATTGCGCCAGAGTTTCATTATCCGGTTTCTTATTCCCCTCCTTGTACTGGATCGGTGGCTGGTTTGGTAGCCGGACAAGAAGGAATTCATACGTTCCTTCCGGTTGCTGAATCCCGTTTATTGGTGCTGGAGGCCCATATTCCTGGACAATGTATAGGCCATCGTATCGGAACCCTCGTGCAGGTTCTAAAGGTTCAAAGGTAAGGCCCGTACCTTTCGCTCCACGGATGACACGTACTGGGTTACCGGTGTCGCAACTTGTGATTAACCGTTTTGTGTATAGAGTTGCTTCGCCGGGATTTTTTGGGTTGGTACCAGCGTACCAAATTGTGTCTCCTTTATCTCGATTATCGTAAACTCCGTTTGCGACTATGCTAAAGGCGCCGTAGTACTTGTCCCCGTGGATACCAGATTGCGTAGTACCGTGGCAGCCTTCATAAAAAAGGGTTCTTCGACTGGGCCAACAATCGCCGGAAGTGAATCCATGATTGCCGGTGGCTGTTGCTCGTAGGGGTTTTGTGCAAAAAGGAAGGCCATAGACACCGCGGGCCCAGCGAGAAAGAAGGCGCGTTGCTTCGAGGCGAACATGACAAGGAAACTGATCGTTGCAGGACAATCCTCCTAGGAACGGAATTATACCAGCATCTTCTATTTTTTCTTTCGATCCTTCTTCAAGCGTTAGCCATGAGATTGCTTCGAGCTGCCTTTTAATCAAGTTGTAGTTTGGAGGCTCGGCGTCGGTAGATTTCGTGAGCTCCGCTGTTTTTCGTTGGAGAGACATTTGAGAAATCGGCAGTGGGGTAGGGTCAACGAAGGCGCTGAGGACTTAGAGGAAGTAAGGAAATATCCGAAGAGTAGGAAGAAAAACAGAATATTTATAGAGCTCTTATGCTGACTATTGAGTCAAGAGGAGGCGATCTATGACTCATCGTGGCAATCTCAGCCTCTAAGGCCAGTATACTCACCCGTACACTCACCACACTAGCATTGACAGACAGAGTGATTTCCTAAAACAAATTACATGCGACGATCAATAAAAGTGGTGTGGGGGGACAGAATATCAAAACCCTTGAGTAAGACTTCGTATATGGCTGTTGGAAGCCCTTCCAAAATATATTGAGTGTGATGAACTTTCGGAAATATTACGTTTCACCTAGCTGTAGCAGCAAGAGCTAACGTACATCTGTAGTAACAAAATTGAGATATAACTGATGGACGGATAGTAAGTCTATACAGATAATGATTCCACTAGGAACCTCATGTGCTGAGGCCTGTAGTGGAGATGTGAGCCCATCCTCTATATTCGATCTTCCCCACCTAAAGTCTATTGTAGGTAGACAGGATGCTTGACTTCCTACTTGAGGCAGCGCTTGAATTCGTGCTGCTACTTGCTGCGTGATCTATTTATCGATTATCTCGGTGGTGAGTGTAGGACCTCCTATGTCGTCGCTACGAGCTGAGGGTGGCATGGCGTAAATACCGCAGAGAACCCATATTTTACAGGGGAGTCCTGGAGGCCAATAAAGTTTTAGGGCGGACTTTCAACCAGTTGGAGTTTGTAAAGCTAGCAAAGCTTTTTTGCTTTATTTATCTTATACTAATTTTAGAATCTATGGCGGCATAGGAAGGAGTGCCTCGTATTGACTGGCTCACATGAGGGACGTTGCTGAATTTGACCTCTGCTGATGCATAAGAATTATCCTGCGGTCGATTTGGAGAAGGCATGTGAGAGGTTGCAATTGGAATCATTGGGTGAAAGGAGATGTCGGTTGGGGTGCTGCTTGTGCAGCTATTGTGTTGAACCTGTTGCCCACATGATACTACCCACCCAGGATGTAAACTTGATTTTACTGATAACGAGGTGTCATATTTCCCAATAATAGATATGATGTGTTATTAATTTGATGTTATGGCTACTTGTGCTACCCATGTAAAGCGGGGTTGGGTGAGGGATTCCTGTAGGTATAAAGTCCCACATACACAACACCCACTAGCTGCGCAAGAATTTATAATAGAGGAAGGGACAACGAAAGAGGGTGGGGGTACTTAAAATTTGAGGATCTAGAGGATCCGCTTCAAGGCAGTAAATGGTGTTCCAGGGTTTGTAGTGATTCAGCTCCTACAGCATACCTGAACTGTGGGGATATTTGCACAGAGAGTCTACCAAGGCACAAAGTGATCTCGAGCCCGTCAAGATAACACCTACCGAGGTATCTACTTCGTAGATATATTCCGGCGGAAGCACTGACCAAATTTCAAGTTTGACATATTTGGGTATCACCACCCGGGATTTAATTCAAGTTCCCTCAATCTCCCTACACTTAGACAGAAATATTCACATGCTTCTTAACCCATATAATCGTAATAGTAATAGTACTAATTCTCCATACTCGAATGCAACTTGTTATTTATGGCGGCGTTTTTAAATCCATGTAATTATATTAGGTATTCTTAGCATCCATGATTAGGCAATGTTATTTAAATCCCAAGATTTGAATTTGGGTGTAAAAATGGCCATTGATAGTCTTTGAAGCTCAATGGCAAAATTATTGCGATGATTGCAAGCACGTTTCTACAGCGCATACCATCTGTAAATACTGCTGAGATGAGACAGGGTGGGAAGATTCTACTCACATATCTTATCGTCGTCAACATAATTCTCAGAACGTTCAATATTGCATCCAGTTGCCCATCTTAGGACAGCAGAAGGAATTAAAACAGGAATTTTCTCATTCCAAGAAGTAGAGTATCTAAATCAAGAGCTACCGTATCTCCGAAACCCTACAGTTGTTACAAGGATACACTAACAAATTTTCCATAATTGCCAAGAATATTCTTATTTTCCCATCCAAAATAGAGCGATCCTTCAAATCACGCACGGATAAATGTAGACCAATCAATTCTCTTTGTGGAACGCCTTTGTCTTACCGATCATGCCAAGCCACCCACAAAAGCTCGTAAAAAACTCTTCGGTTTATATATCTCTTTTGCTGCTGCTCCTAATACGAAGTCTCCTTGAATGTATGCACTCTCTATATATTAGTCCTTAAATTTATCACCAAAGCAAAAAAAATATAATGATGGGTGGTGCGTATATTCAGTCACCTTCTTAGTATTTTTCAGAACGTTCCACTTTGCACTTTTTACAGCTAAAATCTGAGCCACAACCACACTTTGCAGAACCCTGTAAAAAAAATACAGAGCTTTATTGGTATAATTGTAGATCTTGTATCTTTTCCTGAGCAATTTGGCTGGCTGTGTGTATAGCTATAACGGGTCAAAAGTGGTGGGCTACATTAAGCATTGTGCGCGCTATATATCTCAAATTCTTATAGGGCGATTCAGCTGTAGCGGCTTAAACGTATGTCCTAATCCTAGGTCTACCCACTACGCTAGCTTCCTCAATGCAAGAACATTCTGAAGAAGCCGTCATTTGTCGTGCGTGGCGGCTATCATCAACCGGTCGAATTTGAACCAAATACTGGTGATTGAAATTTTAATCCCATCTCTTTAGAGTGTGACGGTTAATACTCTGTGGATCAGCCAAGTTTTGTGAATCTAACCCAGGTGGTTTCTTGGATTCCCCATAGGTGATCTCCCAGTATTCTTTCCTCGTCAAGGACTTGATTCGGTAAAACACTCGCTGGTAATTCAGAATAACGCTCCAATTTAGAACTGAATTTGAGTGCTGCGAGCTCACCGAAAGAAAGTACCGGATACCTAACAAGGATAATTTCTTGTGATATGTTTTATACAGGATTATTAAAGTCTTCATACCCTGAAAACAAGAATTATGCTTGTTTGAGTTCCTTGATAACTCTACATGCACACGCAACTCGCGCGTGGTGCGGAGGAATAGCGCTATAGCCTATCACCAGACCAAAAAATGGGACTTCCATGTGAGGTTAACGGAGTCGAGTCCCTTGTCTTAGTATTAGTGCTCCCCCAACATTACCTGATAGATAACCCCATCGGACATATTTTGGCCGAAACCCCCCATCCTTCGCAAACAGCATCAGGAATCCATCCTTTTATTCGTTCAATCATATGCAGCTACTTGAAAAGTCACTCTCGATAATTACCAATACCTTCATCATTCGGATTCGGGATCGCGGTGGACGCCTTTATAGAACTGCCTGCATATTCGTACTTTCAGTCATGCCATCGGAGCCTCCGCCGACTGTTACTGACCCGTTGTCACTTGTTCACGGCGAGGAACACTTATCAAGATCACCGGGAAAAAATCAGTACAAATTCTTCCCGTATTGGATATTCCCACTTATTGGTGCTGCTGTCTGGTTCTGTAAGTCGTCTTGAGCAATATATAACCATCACTTGAAACCTGTAGTCTGTATTAATCGCTGGTTGGTCTCCCGCCATTAGCCATGCTATGGTCGATGATGCTTATTTGGCTGGCTCAGCGGCAGCCCCGTTATACTAGCATGAGTTCAAATCACCGTGTTGCATACATTTCGGATATCGGTAAGCCCAGGCTAATGCAGGGCAGAAACAGAGCCATTGCTATTGCTAATGTAATACGTAGGTGCAAACATCCTGAAGCCATTTTTCATTGCTGCATGTGCAGTGACAGCTACTTGCTTTTCGGCTTCTCTACTCTGTGTTCGTAGGTGCACTCATTTCCTTGTCCTAGACAAGTTTTCTACTTTGTTTCCACTCTTCCTATCCCTACGTTCTGACACTTATCGTGGGTGCTAGGTCGTAATCAAGCAATCGCTGGACGCATAGAAAAACTGTACGACACGATATCAATTGTGTCAGGTATAACTGGTTCATGCGGTCTTGTTGCTCTCGCTGTATTCGATACCGCCCGTCGCCACAATCTACACTTCTTCTGTCTGCTCATCTTCATGGGTGGTATGTATTTCCGTGCTGCAATTCGCCATAGAAATTCAGACTAAATACTTGGAAAGGTGTCATTCTTTCGGCCGCATCCACTACTTATGAGTATAGTCATCTCGGGAGGGTTTTCGCTGATTTTGAGATCTTGAGAGTTATATATCTCGCGAAGCTTATCTTAGTTCTCGTGGAAATTGCTCTGTGCGTAATATAAAGAAAATAGCCATATACATCTCTCGCCCTGACCTGAAGTACATCTAACTTATATGTAGGTCTATCTTCTTTATTGGAGCTATGCTAGGAAAGTGGTATATTGCAGCATCGATTACGGAATGGAGTAAGTCAAAGCTTGTTCGACTAGTTTAGTAGTGTTACGATGGTTAACTAACTCGCATAATGTAGCCGTTGCTTACATATATACGTTCTATCTCCTAACCTTCTTCTTTGATCTTAGCCCGTCCGCGAGAACGAAGGATCAGAAAAGACTACTACGGGAAGATAACAGTCAAATAAACGGGCTGAGAAATTCCAAGCCGACTAACGTTGCTATGGAAACAGATTGACTGAGCTAAAGGAAATTTATTATATAGGTGGCTTTGGTGGGGATCAAGAAACATAAAATCCCTGTTGAATCCGATAAGAAATTTCCAGGATTTTCTGCGATCGACTAGAGTCCTTATACCTCCTTATTTAAAGGTAACGAGAGCCTAGCAAAGAAAACGATGCCTTTCTGAGAATTGAGGTTTTACTTATTGTATTACGATCGCAGAAATTAGAAATAAAAGCTTATTTGCAGTTTTCAAGGGAATCGTTTAGTTTACCAAGAAAGGAATAGTGCAGCATCGACCAAAATTTGCCTACACGTATGCATATGTATATGTGAACTATAATGCAAAAGGGTCTTGACAGGGGTTTGAGGCCATGGAAAACACTCCTGAGACGGAAAAACGAGAATAGCTCCAGTTTTCAATTAGAGGTTGCTATTAAGTCCCAAGGGTACACGATTGCTATTGCTATTTTCAATTTTTCCCTTGGCGATTTAATGGGGCTTCAAAAAATTTCTAGTTTGTGAAAAACGATCTATTATCAACTGTAAATAAATTGAGACAATCAACCCGCTAGAATGTTGCATTCTTCATTTCCCCCCGCTAGAGCACGCAAATCTCTGCCAAATACTCGAAACTTCGACATTTCATTGCTCCACCAAAAGATACTCCACCAACGAAAGTTCTTTGGTAAAGTCTTATAGATTATCTACTAGCTGTCTCACCAAAATCGCTTTATTGATAACCTACGGTTATTTCTCGGAATAGCCGGTCAAAGAAACGTAACATGTCATTCGCTTCTTGCACCATAACATTTTTCGTGGTCTAAAGCTTAGGTCATAAATCAAGGTGCGCCAACATATGCCTTGCCAATCGATATTACCCGACATATTGGCGACGTGAGCGCGCGGCTTCAGAGAGCATTAGTGCATAAACCTCCAGACGAGATTCTATGTCAGCATGATGTTCTTTGCTGACAAATAGAGGCGTCACCTTATGTCAGAAAGGCAGCTTGATTCACAAAAGGGCTTTACAAGCAGGGTGCGATACTTTCGGTAATCTATTTTCCTCTTTCTTGACGTATTAATACCTAACAAATGTGATGCTATCTCAAACTACCTAAGGCTCTGGATCAACCCACACCCATTTGAGGAAGAGATTTTAATCTACCTAGTATTTGAATGCTTGTTCAATTATTTGCTTCTTAGTTTTATGCGATAAGTGTTTTTGTCCTACGCAGCTTGTATTAGCGTATGGAACAGGCATATGTAGGGAAGATAAAATTCTCGATAGAGGAGGCGTTGGGCTTGCCAAGCATAGTTACCAGTCCGCAGTCGCTCCGAGCAGTAAGTGCAAAATCAAAATCAAGACTCCGCCGAAACCCCTAAGCACGCTACCCTATGGGAAGATGCGGGTGCAAAGCGTCTAGCATGAGTATCTGATCTTTATTTCATTTCTCCAGGACACAAATATCCCACGTGTTTATATATCATCTGTGGTCTGCAGAGCCGCCCTAAATACACGTATTTGCGTGTGTAGCCCATTAAGGGCCACTCTGGTTTGCTAAGTGGTTAGGGTTGCACGTATGGAGTGCTCTCGACAATTAGAAATCATTAAGCAAATATCGCCCTGCCTCGTTCCAGCTACTATTTTTTTCTCTAAGACTTAGATTCCCGTTATGTACGACCTCCATTTCGATCCACATCGCTTACGTCCTAATCGTAAACTCACTTGAATAAAATGCACAACTACAATCTTTTTAATCACTTTTTATCCTGCAAAAAATAACCCATTCCATTTCTGTACAGTTTCCTTTTCCAGGATTTCATCTGCAATGCCAGTACTACTCACTTACCAAAACACCCTCAAGAAACCCACCTACTGGATCGCAAATTCTTATATTGTAGCTTACTAAGCGAGTATTTTAATTAGTAGACTAGATATTTCATTCAATAGCTTCACCAATGGGCACCCATCTCGACAATGGGTGACTCCAGAATAACAGTACGAAAAAGGTGACTCAATTTGTACAACGTATAGCGATATTTCGGCGAGGATAATGGATTAAGTCTGGATTACTGCGACGCTCTCTGTAATTAAGCTAGCATTCCTTAATAATATTGCACCAGATCCATCTGGCTTTTCAGTCCTGTAACGTCATCTGGTTTGAAGATCAAGAGAAAAAAACCAGTTTCTTCCCCACCAAAAACTCAATTCCACAGACCGGCTTTCACGAAAGATTTGAAGACATACCTAGTACCTAAATCAGATTATATCCTCCGATGAGCCCCAGCCGGTTGGTTATTTAAAGTGTGCTATCGTAGCAGAACCTCGACTACGAATGACTTCGGCTAACAGAAACTCATAAATACGCGCCGCTACTAAAACAAAAACTGCAGCTTCGCTGTGCTCATCGACACTCTGAAGTAAACTTCAAGTCAGTTTGGCTAAGTAGTCAGCGAATATCTTAATAGCAAATTTAAAGGGCTGCCGATTCAGAACCGCACGTGGTGTATCGATATTCGCTCGCGCTCGCAATATCAATGCCAGACAACAAGGGGAGAATGTCCTTTGATAAATTCGCATCCTAGCCAGAGTCGAAAAAAAAAATAACTACATGCTCCTGCCATATAAGCCCCTCCCAAGGTACGGTGCAGAGATGGATCCAGATCATTGCCGCTTGGTCCTCAGCTTTATATGGGTGACGATGAGCAATACTACTTAAGCGGGAACCAGTCACAGGAGTCGCGAAGTTCCCACGGGTTTCACACAACGAAGGGTTAAGGTAACTCTGACAATGGTGCAACGATTACGAGGTGGCATGATATGGATGGCATCCAAATCGTGGCAAGAGGAATAAACTACTGGAATCTAGGCTTGTATTGTAGGATACAAAGAAGGCGGCAATAGAAGACGTTGCTTAGCGAGAAGAGAGAGGGAAAATCCATCGGTTATATACATGTACCCATAACCCACCTGTCATCGCTCATGCATGACTCATTCCCCCCGAGCAACGATCGAAACCCAAAGAACACAAAAGAAATCATACAACCAATCATCCCCTTGACAGCTCACCCTACCAGCTAAAAAAGCTGTGGAGGGTTGTATGTGCTACATAATGTGTACAAGCACATGGCAACCACCTTACCCCACCAAAATAGGTTCACGATAGCAACAGAAACATGAGAGCTGATATAGGAAGTGCCAATCAAGTCAGAAATACAGTTGTATAAAAAAAATTCACTTGTTGTTATTTCAGCACCGAACGTTTGTTATAATCTTCTGGAAGTAGGTCCGTTGCTCCATTTTAGCGTGACCCAACCCGTTGCTTCGTACATAGACGCCTCCACGGTCCACCCGGACACCCCCTCACACGAACAGGTGATGATTGGTTGATACTTGGTAGAGAATTCCTGCTTGAGCAGCAAAGAAGCGGTTGCGACGCTAGAAACTTTCCTATTCCCGTTAGCTGTCTGGGTGAGGGGGGGAGTCCGGGTGGACCGTGAAAGCGTCTATTCGGTACACACAACCATCCACAAACTTATTAGCTAGCAGTTCGGCGACTCATCCGCTATTAGAACGAAGTTTCCGCGTGGTTCGGTTCGGCCCAAATATCTCCCTCACGCTTCTGACTCTAGTCAGTTCTCTGTGAGTCTTATCCCTCGTAGGCATATTATATTCTCTGGAGAGCAATCACTCGGCCTTGGACATCAAGAAGGACTTGACTTGAAACTGGACGAGTTCAGCGGGAGAGCAACAGAGAGCAAGTGCCATATCACCGAAGCACATATTGCTCTCCTTCCCTTACCTCCATTGAAGATGAAACCGATCATCTAAATACTTTGTCTAATATTGAGAGATCTCCTGGACAGAATCCAGCATCAGCACTGCAAGAGAATTTGGGTTCGCTACTGGGAATGCTGATGACAGATCGAGGTACACAAATACTAACTGGCCCTGTCCCCCGCATTATTTCCGAAGCTTTATGAAGTTTCATTGAACGTTCTGTCTTTCAGCATGCTGATATTTATTCTGGCTGTGAGTCTTTTTCCCAAATCATGAAAATTTCAACCCTAACCCAGTTAGCGCACACAGCCAGATGGAACTCTAAAGATACCTGCGTCTTCCTTCACATCCCTTAATAGATAGCTAGAAATAATGGTACCGAGCACTATAGGCATCTGCATGCTAAGTCCGTTGTCTCGAATCAGTCTCAATCAGGCTTAGCTTATTTCTGTAGTTTACTTCACTTGAGACCTAGAATTTGGTTCAAGACAGCTAAATCCTTACTATCCCCTACATGCCTCAATTCAAATACGACTTTTAGAAATCAGAACGTTACTTTAAGCCTATAACAAGCTTTCTCTGGCCCACGAAACCTTCGAATTGGGAGGACTCGTTGGATATGCAATTCGATTCGAGGACTGCACGAATGATGAGACAGTGATTAAGATCTTTGCTAGAGGATGGAGTGACCACTATTGAGTTATACTCTATAGTGTACCTGAACACCCAGAAAAGAGCGCAACCGCGTTCATGCAATAGATATAGTCCTCAAACTTATATCGAGCACGAGAGGGATCTCGCACAAGTCCTAAGAGTCATCCGCACCAACCCATTCACAGGACGGAACGATGAGCTCAATATCCATGCACCCAACTCTTGTCACATAAACGAATGTTGGTTTGATCACTCCCTTTTAGGAATGTTTATGAATAGGTCCATGACCACTCGTATTGAGTAATTAAGTAAAGAAGATTTCGATGAAGTTCTTAGCCATCACATCCAGCTTACTAACGATAACCACGATCTTCAAGTTCAATATACATCCCTCCATGACTCCGAATACTCTTAGTGAGTAAATGCTCATATTGGCTAATGTGTACCATTCGCGAGACATGTTCATACTAAAATCACCACCTCCGACTCTTCGATACCATAGGTAGAGCGTCATGTTTAGTCATGAATAGTGACTAAACAAAATTCATGCATACGTGTGCTTGTGTCATATTACCAATTATCCTCATGACCTAAAACTCCAACACGCGACACCTCGATTGACTCGAGTGATAGCCGATGACTGCAAAACTCCAGTCAACTACATGTATTCACATCTCACCCGCACCTAGTGAGTGAAATTAGTCGATGATTTAGTCAAGTATGCATGGGGGGCATGCTCCTCTTCTACGCCAAAAACTCTTGACCAGAAATATGCAAATGCACGGATCCAGATAATTGAGGCTCTCTCGGTCCATGCAATACTTTTGCTTCTCAACACGATTGGGGGTAGAAACTTGATCATAGCACATTAGGGCTTAATTGTCTAGATTAGCTTTAACGGAATAGATAGCGGTTTATTTTGCTGACTAGTATTGAGAGGTATATTTCTATGTAACTTGTTTTCCGCAAATAGGTGCAGCCGCAAAGTGAGAAGATTGGAGCATGGAAAAGCAGCCGAGGCTATAAGAGTGCATTACCTACTCTTGGCCTATACCCTGCCCGAGCTTTAAGAGATTCTAACGTATGGATGCGAGAGATTAGCCTGGGTGAATGTTCGAATGCTGGTCAGGGTGGCGTGGTAGGTAGGAGTTGCTTGCAGTATCAGAAATCGTCCAGCCGTGAACACGCGGCTCTGCGGCTTTTCCCGTGCCTACCCCTGACTAATCATCCTTAACCCAACGTCTCTTCAAGACACCTAACCACAACACCCCACCACACTTCACCATGTCTTCCGGCTTTGTCTCCGCCGGGGCTACAATCCCCGACCCCGATAGCGGTTCCCCCGCTCCAGCTACTAACGCATGGGCAGCCGCTAAAGCAGCCGTCGAAGAATCGAAGAAGCCGAAGGAGCAGGAGCCCGAAGAGGAGCGAAGTTTGTTTGCAATTCTACAGGCGAATAAGGGTATGATCAGTCACTGAAAATGATGAGTTGGAATTGCATTTGAGTGAACTGATAGATTTGTGTGGAGATAGCGAAGAAGCAGGAGGAGTTTGAGGAGAAACTAAAGTTTAAGAACCAGTTTAAACCCCTGGATGAAGATGATGTCGAGTACCTGGTATTTCTACTTACCTGCCTGACTCGAGCAAGTATGACTGACCGTGATAGGATTCGATCTTGATAAGTGAGCGACGAGCCGAAGAAGCACGAAGACACGAATTAGAAGCTCAACTCGATGTTTTCCGGCAACATCAATCTGAGATCGACCGTGGTGATGCACCGGCTGCGGATGCAGAAGCTACGGAAGAATTTGGGACATGGGGTACTGGTGGACGAAAAAGGAGAAAAAAGGATGAAGGTGGGAAGGCAGGGAAGATGGGGTTCGGAGTGAAGGTTCGGAGAACAATCTCGCTACCGAAAGTGGGGGAGAAAGAGAACAAAACGGCGGCTGAAGTGAAGAAACCGTCGTCGGAGAAGAAGATTATCCCAGTAAAAGAGGAGAAAAAGGAGGAACCCAAACCACCAATAGCACCTTCCGGGGGATTGATGGGGTTAGTAGCATATGGAAGTGATGATGACGATTGATCTGCTTCCCGCGTCCTTGTGCGCGGCCGGCTGCGGATCTACTTGGAGTGTAATGGAAGGCAGATTCAACTTTAAGTTGGACCCTTGAATATTTTCGAGCGGGGTATATACATAACATGTCCTGGTAATCAAACACCTTCCTAAACGACACTTTGAATTTTCTGGCCAGACCTGGCACCCAGGATATGCGGCGGTTTGTGGCCTATCTGTGACCTCGGGATTGGGGAAACCAGCTACCAAATGCTGCCCAGAAGAAAAGGCAAAAAGATAGATCCTATTGACACAGATTGCATAAATTCTGCACCTGCACTTGAACAACAAAGAAATAGCTATTGGGTTCTTGGGACCTATCGCATGCGGAAAAAATCGCATGAGAAAATCCCTCAAAGGCTCCTCTATTGAGACAAAAAATAACTCTCTCTGTGCGTGTCGCATACCCAGCTACTCAATTGTAACCCATTCCTGCTGTTTCAATAGCTGTCTGACTCCTTAATACATACAGCACCGGGAAGGGTGGTGAAATTAGTACGGTATTCGTACATCATTCTCACGAATGCGGGAGCAAATCGATAGCGCTACAGACTTCTCAGAGGTGATACAGTAGTCATCCTGACTTATTCCTACATTTTCTAACAATACGGTACCAAAAACACTCCACTTTCCGGTACTGTATTTCTGAATCAAACACGTTCCGTAAAGTTCTACACGATCGCTTCCGTGCAGAACCGCCATAACCTAAGGGTTGGATGCGTGAATGATATATCTATCTATCTAGCTTCCGTGCAGATTGAATCATGATAAATCACTCTTCCCGGGGAGTTTCTCCAACAGTGAGTTTTTAAACTCACAACTCCGAACTCATATGAAGGCACCTGCACCGGGATATCCGTTTGACTTGCTATCAATCAATCCTGTTCGATATCTAACGTTTTTTTTTTTTCAAAAAAAAAAACCTATACTATGCTAGTAAGAAATGTCCCGGCCGCCCCAAAATCAGCTGTCCTCGCTCAATTCCTCGCACATCCAGCCTTGCGTGCATGCTTGATAGCTAGCTAAATAAACAGAAAACCTCACCTTCCCAATCCGAAACAAAAATCAACAATTGCAGAATGGTAAACAGTAAGAGCAAAACCCCCCCAACCCATACCGAGACAATATTCGTGGGACATAAAACGATCAGTCATGTAACACGCATGCAAATTTTCCTTCCATCCTCCCTCGCTCTTTCATACCAAGGCTACATATCTCACCACTTTCTTGCCTTAATGGAATCGCACTGTTACTCCTTTCCAACACCAACTCGATCTATTGGCGGCGTCAGCGGCGAGAATCCTCCACCCAACTTTAACCTTCCCATCGTTGGCGTGATTCCGCTTCCCGTTGTTGGTGTTACATCATTGCTACCCCCTTGGGTGCTCGTTGACGGTGACAGACTTGTATCAATACTACTCACAACTTGATTCAACCTCGAATTCGGTAGTTTCATACTTTGTTGCCCTTCTAATGCCTCCCCGCGGAACATGCTGAATGGACTCATCGCCATGTCAGGGCTTCTCGGACTTAGTGGGAGTGCAAACAGATCTTCCTCCTCCTCCTGATAATTCGACACAGCGTAACCATCACTGCACTCTGCTAGAAGCCTACCTCCCGACGATACATTTGTCGACAGCTTCAGCACCTGGCTACCGCCGCTCGTATCGAGGCCGAGCCCCAGCCCCAAGCCTAGCGGCGAGGACTCCTCCGCAATGTGGCGGTTCAAAAATGCCTCCTGCACCCACACCATTTCCTCGCCAACCATCCAACCCTCTCGACGTACAGCTTCTTCATCCATACCGCCACCTTCCACACCCACTTTGACTCGACCTGTACCAAGGCCGCGGGCGCCCTCGCGTTCAAGCTCCCGCGCGATCTCTTCGAGAGTGCGGAGGTCATCCATGCGTGATTCAGCCCATGCCGTGTGAAGATGAATATCTCCGCGACCAGTGTAGTCAGTTCGTTGCGGGACTGGGACTGTGGCTAAGGTTTGTAGTGCACCCCAGGTGGGTACAAAGATTATACGAATTAGGTCAGGAAGGGGCGCGGTGCCGGTGATAAGGAAGTAAACGATCGCATTACCGGATTCGGGATTCGGGATGATGTGTGTGGGTGCTTGAACAATGGGTCGGGATGCGAAAAATGCCGACAAATCCTCGGTTTCCTCAAATTTATCCAGACCGTTTTCGAATGCTAAGAGCTTTGCCGTGGACAGGGGCGCGGCGTCGGTGTAGTCGGTAGTTGATTGCAGAGGCTGCAGCTGTGTCGGAGGGATCGTGTATTCGGGTTCCGGAGCCTCGTGGACTGGCGTTCCTGTGCCTGGTGTCGAAGTTCCACGTTGCAGTGCGAAGTAAGAGCCTTTTTCGGAGCGCGCAGAGCGGACGTCTTCAGAAACGTCCGCATACATGTTATCCCATGCAACAGTCCATTCGCCGGGAATCGAGCGGGAACCTGAAGGGACACTGAACCCAACGGAAAGAACCTTGGTGCCCGTTAGAGAATCGCGAGTGCGAGCAGGAGACGCTTCGAGGGTGACAACGGGGTCAACGACTTGAACATGGGCATCCGAGGTGGTGGCCGAGGGGGTTGAGGTGGTGTTATTAGGGGGCGAAGTGGATTCCATGGTTGCTTTTGGGGGGTTGCTGTATAGATTGGGGTGATATTTACGCTTTATTTGGTATTGCAACGAGGTGATTTGAAGTAGCGATGGAGGAGATGGTAATGACGGCTGACTGAACTACCAGTGCTATTCACCTATCTATATTATACTTTTCACCAAATTAACCCTGCGTTTCTCGAATCGTGACTTCAGAGAGTTTCATCGGTAAAAAGACAATGAAAAGGAAAACTCCAGTTTGCAGTTGCCAACGGGAGAGCTAGCCCTCTCCACGAATGCGGGGGAAAGAAATGCGGTGGAGAGGAGACGTACCTTTTCGTGATGAGGGGCAGTGCTGTGCTGATGTAAACGAAGGAATGGATAAACAACTAAAGCTCTCTCGATAAAAAAAATTCTTATGTTTTATCCTGTCGGCTCTCTGCGTGGGGTTTGTCGATATGTACGTCTATCTAGCGGCTCTCTCCTTTCTCCCGCAGTGCAGTGCAGAGCGATCATGAGAGGAAAAAAGAAAGAAAAACACGAGGCTGCTGTCACTCGACGAGGCGGAGTATCCTGCTTGTTCTGGACCCTCCTACCCATTTCCCTTCATGCCTCACCCGGCTAAAAATAACCGCCCGTCAGGCACCACACATCTTTTCGGCATGAACTCAAAAGAAACTGAATTCCCCCTCATTCCATGCAAATCCCACGCCTGCCAATCTCAACGCGGCACACCAACAACCCAGCCTGTCCAATCGCTGCGCTAAAATACGCTTGGGGATCGTCGCGGATCGTCGCACCATGTGGCGCGACGCTATTCTCTTGAGGGATTGATGGTTTCGGAGAAGAGATGTCGGAGAGGGTTTTGGTGATGCGACTGGTGTCTGGGGGTTATATGGAGAGCATGGGGATGGAACATGTTATGTACGAGCGAGATGAGAATAAGCGGTTAGAGAAGTACAGTTGTGTTGGATTCGGTTGAAGGCTCGGAAACTCGGGTCTTGCTATCATTTTATTTATTTATTTATTTATTTATTTCGCTCCCGGAAAGGTTTGTCCGGATGCTGCCCAGCTTTTAGTGTTTTGCGGCTCTGCAATCCTGGAAATCCAGACCAGCGTGGTTTTTCGGCGTCGCAACGCAAGCGAATGCATGGTCCCGACGTCTATCCTTACTCTATACCAACCAACCCGGGCCAACGACGAAGAAACGCCTAGCATGTACAATCAGCAGACTCCGAGAGAGGGATCATGCCTTCTAAGCTTGAAACCAGTATCGGGTCATAAAAGCTCACTCGAGACAATTAGGTTAGTAGCGTGATGTCTTGTGTCGTGGGCTTCGTATAAGGGCGCTGCACTGGGGTTTTTGTCCAACGAACTCGAGATACTTCGTTTGGAGTACAGTGAAGGATAGGGGTTGAATTGGTCCTTCTGCCGGTGCGGTGTCCAAGTGACCGATTTTTGTATCGGTCGTCTCAATAGGTACGCATACTTTAACCTAGACAAAATTTTCGGTGAGACAGGTCTCAAGTGGCGCAAGATAACAGCTTGCCTCGAAAAAATATTTGCCGAAATCAAACGCGTTCATCTAAAGATAGCCACACACCACACAATCCCAAGGTTTAATCTACGGGTGTGTTCGTTGTAAATTTTTTCTGAATAAATTATCCTGAATCTCCGTCTAAATTGATTTTGCCTTGTTAATTAATCTCCCTCCTTTCACCAAAGTGTTTCATCTAGCGACTAAAATCTTTAGCTATGGTGCGTATTGTGGCGGCACGGATGATGGTCCAGTTGGTTAATAGCCGAGTCTTGTTCCACGGCGGAGAATTAACTCAGGTAACTATTATCTCCTGATCAGGGCTTAAATAGGCCCTGTGGACTAAACTGTTGGCTCATAATTATAATGGGGATGAAGTTTACAGATTCAGCATCATCGCCAAGCACTCGGTTCTTTTGAGTGATAGGAGTTGGCATTAGGGGAATCATCGTATATATATGTTTGTTTAACCGCTAGGAAACAGATATTGGTAGGGCGTTTAATATCTAGTGTATGGATCTTACCCCTAGTTTTATGGTTGCAAGTGAATGTGTTTTAAATACCAACCGCTCACTGCTCTTCTAATGAACTATAAGCCACCTGGTACATACGTGCTGAGAAGAAATTGTTAACAGAACAGATAATAAATTCCGGAAACTAACTTGGTGTCTAACTCGGGCCACTAGAAGAGGGTTCGCCGGCTTAGACCGGAATTGATTTCGTACTGCTTCTTAGATTATCATAAATGCCAAAATTTATATGCGAATCTACCCTAGAGAGGGTCTAAAGATCCCGCTTTTTGATGGCGGGATGCACTATCTGCAGCCACCACATGCTACTACCTTCTCCCAATGCAACAAGTGCCCCCTTTGCCTCCACATCCACGTAGTATACCCTAATGCACTTACCACGACACACGCATTTCCCGCCGCAGCTACAAATTTGAACTGCTCTGGAGAGCTCCAAATGGCTGTGGCAATCCATTGGCCCAATTCAGCAGCACTAATGAAACCTATTTCAACTCCCGAAAACTCCCCTCGGTTTCCGGTGGATACCCGTGTTTGAACCAATGTTTGAGCAACCAAATCGTATGTCCAGAGGCCAAGGCGAGAGAGAGCAAGGAAGATAAATAGGGAGATTGTTAGAAATGGGGTTGGGTGGATGATGCTCTCAGAAGCTGTGGGGAGATAGAAGAGGATCATGGTTACGGGGATCTATTAATAATACAATGAGCAATCAGGTGTCACCAAATAGGAACGGGTATGAGGTCGCCATTGACATACTAGGTTCACCACCATCCACCACAGTCCCCATAGGCCTGTCCGCTCTACAGCTGCTGCTGGTTTTAGGACTGAGTCCGCTGGAAGATGTGCACATATAGCTTTCCGGGCCGCAGTCCTGTCCATCACTTTCACACCCCACGGCATGATAACGGTGGAAGAGACTTCAATAAATGTACTTCCTGTTCGGGCGATTGTGATAACAGATAAAGTGAAGCCCGAATTCAAGAGATATGTGATCATCGACGCGGAAAATGAGAGGACTGAAAAGTATAACAGAGCAAGCGCGAGGGAGGCTAGATAGAAGCGGATATAAGACCTGGGAAGATACGAAATCATAGGATTGGAGAACAGAGAAAGCAGCTTACGAATCCATATTTCGCTTCGAAAAAATAACCTCAATCCACGACTCCACCTTCCCAATCTAGTCTCTATTCGGCTAAGATTTGTTTCTCCAGGTTCGTATTCTTCTAATTCTGCGATAAGTCTTGGTGCTTGTAGTTTCTCGCACTCCATCCAAACCTTCTTAGCGGAAAACCACTCTACTACGACCGATACGAGGTTCATGCTAGCGATGATGAAGATTGTGACACGAATACTTGCTGCCCAAATAGCTATAGTCGATACAAAGACTGGTGCGATAAGTTTACATAGCAGATCAATGCGACGCATAACAGCGTTTAGTTCCGATAGCGATGGCTTCGAAGTTGAATCGACTAAAGTAGGAACCTATGAGGTAACCAAACCATCATTGTTAGTAGGTCCAAAATTTCTGGGGAAAGTGCCAGTTTGGGGGATGTACCCAATCTCTTTCCATGACCATCATGTTTCCAACCGCACTCAGTCTTTCGCCGATGCCCAGAAACATCACTCCGGCCATCACAGCAGCTTTTCCCCAAGGGTTTCCATCCAATATAGCCGCACCATTCGTTGCCTTGGATCTTTGATCTCTGATCGTGATGAAGAAGCTACCTCTAAGAAAATCTTCTCTGACAATGGCAAACCATCCCAAGCAAGCCAGTACGATGCAGATTCGCTGCACAAAGATTGTTGTGCGCAGGGCCTCAAGACGAGAATGGCGTTTGTCGCACCACCGCCCAACTGACGAAGATAGGGTTAGGGCTGCTATTGCCGTCAAAATGCCCCTAGATCAAAGTTAGCATTTAAGCTACGATTTAGAAAGATCCGGTACAGACCTTATCGAAGAAGCTGTAAGGGTTTCAGGATATGCCGATGCTATGAAGATGATCTTTTTTGGTGCTTCAGTATTTTAGCGGCTGATTACCTAAAATCTCGGCAGAGAACGTGCTTACGGCTGCGAACTCATATCCTCTTGCGTTCCAGGTCGATAGAAAATGGGACAGATAAAGGCTCCACAGCTGTCTTTTCGTGAGTAGCGTTTCCTGACCGTCATTGTCTGTCACTCCGTTGACTCCTGGGTTTGCCGGCGTTTCCCCTGGGTGAAGTGAGTTCGTACCGGTTCTTACTGGCTGGAGTAATGGTTCGGATTCTTCTGCTCCTAATCCCGAGCTGTGGTCTCTACCGGCATTTGTAGCCATCATTGGTTATAGGTTGGTATGGTTTTTTCGAAATCCGCGATTGCAATAACAGGACGTGTTGATCCGCTGCCTTTCGGGTAACCCCTTAAGTCGGCTTTCAGGGGCTGCGGATAATTTTTTGATTGGATCGACTAGACACACAAGATGCCTGGCCTTTGAAGAAACTGAACTGAAAAACTGGATTCGCAGGTCAATAAACGGAGTTTAAAAGCACAAGGAATAATCGAAATTCTAGAGCTGCTGTGTGCACCCATCATGAAATTTGTAGTATGCGGTTCCTCCAGGTTGTTGTAGGATGACCGAGAACCCTAACCCTACAGAGAGGGGGCCATCGGTGCCGCATCACCGGAGTCAACACTCCAGGCTCTGCCGTCGTATGACTGCATCTATGTGGAGTTATCTTCTGCCTTCCGAATCGTAAATCTAGTGCTTTGGGGCGCTCTAGGGTGCGAATGACGCTTCAGTAACTGAGATTTTTTTTCTGATTGTATCTACTTGTACATTGTTATTTTAGTCTGTGAGACGTCGCCTTAAATTTCAACTTGAAATTAGGAAGATAGAAAACTTGAATTTTATGATATTAACAGCTGCAGAGAAAAAACAGAAGGGAAATAGTGATAGCTACTTGTCTTCACTGAGATTCTCAATCGATAATTTACTTAAGTTTCTTGAAACCCCTTGATGCATCATCATCATCTCCTTTGAACCCATTATATTAGTGCTAGCTAGCACTTATTCTGATTTAAACTTAGAATTACCCTAACTTGTTAGTTGATAGCCGTGTCTTAGAGTTTCCTGTTTCCTGGGCCTGCTTAGTGTTTATGGCTAAGCGCAGTTTTTTACTTAAAAAGATAAATATATGTACATGTAGTTGATGAAGCTCCCAGGTGTACCGCGAAACACGAGATCGTTTTAAGGGAACCCTAGACCTTGAGCTGCCTTAGATTAGGTCTAGTGAGATTAATGACATTGGGGCTTTGAAGTTTCAGTTCTTTATTCATAGTTAACGTACTTAACACGTAAGACTTGAGAACTACACTTATTTATTTATTTATTGTTCATTTAGGATGACTAGGGTATATAATTATATTATTCAAGATTATGATTTTGTCAAATACTTTCCCGCAACCTGCTGCGTATGTACATGCTAACTAAATGTATTTGTATGATCTATGTCAAGCACTTTGATGAAATATATTTACCTTTGTTGGTTTCGGATATTACCGTTGAAGTGGTTTCAGAAACAGAAAACAGACCTACATGTACTATAAGCCACCATATCTTGGCACACCGATAGTATTAGAGGATCCTTCTGCCTTTGGACGAGTGTAAATCGGTAAACGATGAGACATACGCCGTGGGTCATATTCAATCTCAACAGCCGGGACGAGTCTATGAGGTGTTGTTAAAGCAGGCTTACGAGAAGGGGTATTATTTAGGCCTAGGGTAACTGTTAGTGACCTATTTTGATTCTTGCTCGAAGAGATTGTGGTACGGGTGATTAAAAAAACATACATTGCGAGCATATGACATATGGAGATGAAACAGAGGAATGGTTGCATCTTTGACATCTATGAGATTGAGATTGAGCAGTAGCTTGAGTAGGCCCACGAGAAATAGTGGTGTTTATGCCTAACTTGTGGTTAATCTGCTGTATTTCTTCGGGTATAGATGATATAAGGAACTTACATTGAGGACATATGACGTGTCGGGACGGAACAGAGATGTGATTACATCTGGAGCATAAATGCTTCTGGGATTCGCAGCGCCTACAAAGGCTTCCCTCATAACGGACAGCACTATCTTGACAATTTCTACAACGGTTGAATGTAATCTCAGTGTGCATAGTGTGTATCCGGGGCTGCGAGTCACCAGCTTGTTTTGATGAAGTACAACCCATTGCTGAGAGATTTTTTATTTGATTTGCTTCGTCCAGCGAAGGAAAGTGGAGGCTGAGTAGGTTGAAAGATATTTTGCTTGGAGACCGGAAAAGACGTGACGGAATATAAGTTGTTAGATAGGAAGGACGTCTATTAAATAATAAATACTAAGATCAGCCTTGAAAATTTTGTCCACTTGAACGCTGCCGTTTTCATACCTGGTATTTTGCTTAACGAATTGGAAATTGATATATTTGACAGTATAGTAGAAGTACAGGTAATTAGAGATTTTGAAACCGAGACATTCTACAGTTTTATCAAGTCCATGAGCTTCATCCATGAACTTAACTATAAGACTTGTCAAGTGTACGCTGCTGGGAGATTATCTCGAACCAAAATCTGGAGCTCTGTCCTAGATATCTATGTATACCCTCGTAGTTCACCTGATAGGTATCTAGTTAGGGAGATTAAATATATAGCTATTTTGTATTAATGTAGTGTGCCATTGCGGGTCTTTATGAAGGATTAGGGGTTTTTACGGAGTTGGGCTAATTTGAAAAGGTAGCAATATTATATGTGATGATGGATGGTGATATCATTGTTAACGGGATCAGATAGGTGTGTATTGCAATAGAACGCGTGCAAAGAAATAGAGAAATGAAGAGGTAGGAAATGTAAAGAGTGAAAATGAGCTCTGAGGATAATTGAATCGAAGATATATTAGCTACATGACATTGTATGGTGCTCTCTCACGCTTAACCCTAGTCCTTGAAATTCGCTACCCGTTACAAGATCTGGGGTTGTAGACCATTTGGGCTAAATAAGAGATGGTTTAGCGAAGTCCGAGGTCTCGGCAGTGATTTTAGTGTCCGGGGGTATTTGTATTTGTACTCTAAAGAACTTAGGTACCAAATTTACCTGGAATAGTCTTTACCCTTGATAGTCTATAGAATACCCGGAGGTTCGAATATTTTTCAACTAGGAGAAACTCCGGAGATATGTACATGTAGTATATATACATTTTATGAAAGCTACATATGCATGTCAGTCCTAAATACTCTGGCGATGGCCCTAAATAGAGTTTGATGACGGAGAGCATACTACATGTATATGTGCACATTTATGGAAGATATATATAGCTATATGTATCTATTTATTTATTATTTTACTCGGCATATTCAAGATACATGTAACCTTTGTTAACGCTTTATTGGAAATATCAAGTAAAAGCTGCAATCTATATGTGTACGGAACCTCCTGCCTACACATACATGTAGCCTGCTGTTTTGTGATGAGGAGTTCATCTGGACAGTATGTATGCAGGTTTTTATAGGGCGTTGAGATAGTAGGGATAGCTTTCATGGTACATGATGAAGATATTTCTATGTACTGTTCGAGCTTGGAAGACAGGACTTATCGGGGTAAAAACTTTTGTAGCTACTGGCTACATGTATTTTGTAAAATTGAGGCTCAAGGTTGATGGTGGGTGAAAATATTTGGTAGTTTACACTAATTTTTTAGTTTAGAAACGAAGTGTTTTTTTTTTTGTTAAATCATTGTTTCATTGTTTTATCTAGGTACAAGAATATCACATGCAACCGAAGTTATAGCGTGAACAAAACCCTGCTCTCACAATCCTCCTAGACAAAAGGAAAATACAAAATAGACGAAACAAAATAACCAGTGAACAAGATAGTTATTGAAGCCGATGATGGTGAAGTTTAGTGTATGTGATTGGTAGAATACTGCTGGCCGTACTAGTAGCAGTCTACTGGCGCATCAAGCACAAACGAGGTAGAGACGAAGGCGCACACTAAGCAAGGGCGAAGAGTGGCTGTAATCGAGATTCTTTCATGGATTGACTTAGGTAATGAATTGTGGTCTGGTTGCTGGTTGTACAATCTCTTTGTTGTTCGGTTATTTTTCGGTTATAAGTTTTACTAAGGAAAGCGGGGTATTTAAGCGATGGATTTCGGTCGTTCTTGTTCCTTTTGTTCTTCTTCTTTTAAGCAACGTTCTTTCATGGATGGATGTTTTATTGATTGGTTGGATACATAGGTATACGGTTGTCGCGTTTTGTTGTTGTTCTTTATGTTTCTATGGGTTTCCTGTTACAATGAGTCATGTCTTTGTCATCGAAAGAGTTGGAACGTGGTATATAAGCGAAGGGATTCCCCCTCATATTGTACTTTTCCTTCTTCTTTCTTTAAGCAACGTCTTCTATTGTTCACTCTTGTATTCTACAAATACAAACCTCGATTACATCTCGTAATCCCCCGCTGTCGCTGTCTTTGAGTCACCTCGACTTAAACCAATTGTAGAGCCTGTAGAACTTCCGTACACTTTCTTGTTGTCAGTTTCCCATTCAAGTAGCACTGCTCATCTCGAGGGATACTCGAGAGCTTGACAAGAAACCCGCTCCTTGAGACATTCTTACTTTACTTCTACTGTATTACTTTAATATTACCTCGATTCTACCTCAGAATCCTCGCGGTCGCTGTCGCTGTGAAAACCTTTACACTTAACTCGCCTTGAGTTAGACCCACGTAGGACCTGTAGAAACATTGTGACTCTTGTCATTTGACCTCTCGCTTAAGTAGCACGGCTCACCTTCAGGGATACTGAAGGGCTTAACAAGGGATCAAACCGTGAGAGATTCGAGTTGCAGCCGAAGAGAGAAGAGGGGGCCCTTGAGTCTCGCTAGGAGAGGGCAAAGGGTGAAGAGTATATCATGATGGATGCTTCTCTAAAAGGGCATCATGAGAGGAGGAGAAGTATTCACGAAGCGGGGGGGAAGCCTAAGTGCTAAAGACTTTTGGCCCTGTGTCACCCCGTTGCAACGCAGGAGGAGGAGTTGTTATTTCAAGCGAGTGAAGTGTAGAGGAGAGCGAGCATGGTTTAGAAACGAAGTGTATTATTAACCTACATATAGATAAATTTAGGTATAATTACATATGTAAGTTGTACATGTAGATATAGAGCCAACATGAAAAAATACATGTATCTGGAGGTTGCTGAGGTCGAGAGCGCCAGCATTCCTCTCGATACTTATCGTTAGCGTACCATCCACGGGCAAGCACATCCTAGTGTGACATTCTGATTGGACTTTTGAATGGGAAGCAGTTACCCATCTAAAGTCACTGGAGAGGAGGGAGTTGCCAATCCTTTGTGCGCTGCCGAGCAGTTTAATTTCCTGACGACTAATCCATCCCACTTCTGTGTTTCCCTCAGACCTCCCATCCTCACCCCGCTATCATGTCCTACAAACACGATTCTGATCGAGGATAATTGGTGCCCAAAGCTCTATTCCACGTTTTTGGCAACGAATCGTATTTAATCTTCTCGTGCGTTCCACTCACGGAGCTACGTAAGTGTATATCTTTCTTCCCCCCGAAGTCCCATCTGATCTTTCATCTGCAATTGGCCACAGAGCAACCAGCCTGTCCTCGCTTTTGCTGTATTAGGTTTCTTCGTTCAATTTTACATCGAATTTGTCATCTGCTAGATCCGTCCGGGATCATAATCCTCCTTGCGATTCCTGCGAATACTAATATTTATAGACATCTTTCGATCTGCCCGCTCGTTCGGAACAATGGCTCCTAGGCGAGATTTAGATCAGGTTCTTCGTCGCCCGTACGGAAGAAACACGAATGCTGCAGCTTCAATGGGAGGGGGAAAACAATCTTATACGATGCAGAAGAATAAAATATCTGAGGATGATGGCGATGTCATGATGGGAGGTTATCGCATTCCAACAATTATCTCCTCCAAAGGTGCCATCCAACATAAGCTGGACAGATACGCTCCAGGAGAAGCCAGCAGAGGAGAAGGCCACAAACGTACCGGTGGATGCTGGGATGGATCTGGCCAGTAAGTCTCTCTCTCTTTTGGTTTAATGCTTGAATACTAACACAAATCAAGTCAATGGAATAGAAATACACTCTCAGTATCGGCCGAGGATAGAGAGGGAGGGTGAAACTAAGTTCAAGATCCATATTTTTAGAAGACTTTCTAACGATTGGCTAAATATAGAGAGGGCAGCCATAAGGATTGTCCAATTATTATCGAAGATAGCCACCGGAACTATGACAAAGGTACCCGCCAAGATAGGTACGAACCAGGAAACAATAATACCGAAAGTGAAATCCTATAGTATACATTACTAACATCTCCAAGACATGCAAGGGAGTATCATCATGCAGTTGCATCGTCTCGTATTCGCTATGAAAAAGATGGATATGCGTCCCGCAACCAGCGTTCAGACAGGTACTCTAACGGAAATTATAGTAATTCTCGGTACACTTCCAAGCTTACTAGAGAACATAACAATTCTCAATATCCCAATGGCTATGGTCAAAATTATAGTGACCCCGGAAACTCTAACAGAGAGAATAATCAAAACTCTTCCCACCTTAGAAATTATAGTGATAATTTTCACAATTCTTCGTACTCTAGAAGAGACATTAACTCTCCCCATTCTAATATCATCAGTCTACGGTAAGTTTCTCCATTCTGTTAATTCTATCAGGGAATTTTCCATTGATGCAGAGGTAGTCATTGGGGTGCCCCTAGAAGCGATAGATATTATGCTCCTGGCCATCTTCAAGATGACGCCCGGCACCGTTATCTTGACGAACGCACTCGTTCAAACAATTCACGGCTTCATAGTGACGGCCGACAGCAGCAAGGCCAGAACTCTGACCTCAACTCTGGGGGAACTTTTGAAGGAGCGATGAGAGGTTTAGTTTCGCACGCGGCAAAATTTCTGAAGAACGCTCATTGGCGAGATCGAGAAACGATTCAAGCGGCTATTTGGAAAGCGTATGGCGACTCAATCGCGTCCCTTGGAAATAAGAATAGTAGCTGGCAAGTAGATAATAGACCAAGAGAACGGGGCTCAGCAAAAGATATCCCTAGTTCCAAAGGTAACTTATTTTGCTATATTGTCTGATAGCTCAAGGCTGACTCAGTTATCATAGATGACAACCCTCTAGCAGAGGCCATTCGCTCAGCTAATGCTATTCTTGGATCAAATACAGGATATACTAATAGTAGACATCAGCGTTCCGCTGCTAGTGCAGCATTACGTAGAGGCATAGCTTTAGATAGTTACCAGAAAGCGAACTCCGATTATGAAAAAACTCTAGACGATTTATTTGGATGTAAGACTCATGTTTGATTACTTCTGTGTTGGGCCGGCCACTAACTATCACTGTTTAGCAAGTAGACCATCGCGTGTCAAGCCCTATGCTGCTTCAAAAAATCCTTTGCACCAAGGAGAGAATAGAAACTCGGTGGATTTGAACACGAGCTCTTATACAAATTCCCGTAATCGATCTGAGGGTTCAGAGAGTGGTTTCGTGCGTGGACGCCCAGCCTCTTCCGGGATTCCCGTCCGCCGTCGATCGCGCTCTCCATCAAGAGACTCAGATTGCACAATTACGGGCGTCCGATCGCGGCAAGAGGTCCCCCGCCCAAAGCCAGCTAAGGAAGTTCCTACTCCAGTATACGCTTCCAACCCAAGTGATCCCACGAAGTTTCTCAATGTCCCTCGTCCAAGGGTGCGACAACAGTGGAATATTCCTGCTGATTACTATAACGGTGAGGCTTGGGCAGACCATCGGAAATCTGAGCTTGAGACCGGTGCCATACCGTCTTTCTACCCTGATAGATGGTTCAGTGGGCAGTCATTTGGTGATAAAAAAAAGGACGAGGAAGCGAAAGCTAGAGCTGCAAAAAGTATGTATTTATTCCGTACCCTAAAATTATCCCATACTAACTAGAGCTCCCGTAGATCTAAACAAAGCCCAGGAACCTATCGGGCGTGAATGCTATTCCAAAGACCCTGTTCCAGGCCCACTTATTCAGTTTGTTCGATCTCGGAGCGTTGCTAGCGAGCTTGGCCATGGCTTTGATGCTATCTGTCTCGATAGCGGCCCTCCATCCGTATGCGAGGGAAGTCGCGCAGCAAGTGAACTTCCTGACGATTTCGATATATACGGCCCAATTATACCACTTGTAAGCTATGAGGCAGCACATTCATCTGCAGTCGAGAAACTTTCTGGTCAGCTACAAGCAATCAACGGGGTTCCCGGGCAACAGGTCACCCCGTTCAATCATAGCATTCGTGGTGGGGATGATGATGGTTCCAGAACCCCAATGCAATCCTCGTCACCTCCTAATACTTTATGCCCCCATGGAGGTTCGACTGCCCCAAAAATACTCGCAAATTTCACTCTCGCAAACGTGATGAGCCCCGCCCCGAAGAATGAATTGTTTAATAGCAATACCTTGTGTGACTCTCGCAAGTCTACGCCAACTCCCTGCCAAGTCAGCCCTATCGAATACAAATCCAGCGCTTCAAATAGTTTAGTGCTGAGGAATGAGAGTTCCTTAAATAACTTAATTGATCTGGCAAGCTCTGCTCCGTCTTCACCGAATGTCACTCGTTCGGATGACGCCTACCCAGGCTATTACACAGGATTGGCTCTTATCCCGGTTCACAAACACGAAGACATCGCAGGAGAGACATCCACGTGGAATGGGTTACTTGGAAATTCTACTCTCGACGATGATGAGAAAAACCTACCTGGGCTTGTCCTCGCAGATCGTCTACTACTAAGTGGGGGCGGAAACAGAAATAGTCAGCTGCTAATTATTGATGACGTAGCTCAGGGGGAACCATCCCAATATGCTAAAGAAGAGACCCCTGAAGATCTCCTTGACCCTAATGTTCCAAAGGCCACGTCAAGTACCGAAGAAGCTGAAGACCGCAATTATTTGGGACTTGATTGGTTTTTGAAATAGAGCCCAATCGAGTGAGATAGTAAAGTTTTTAATTTCAATACCGTTGAAAATACGAACTTAAGAATCTTCTTCCTTGTCCTTCAAATCACTTCTCTCCACAAAATTTTGTTTACCCTGGTTTCTTATCTTTTACTTTCGTTTCTTCAAGTTGTACGGTATCTGCGTGGGCTCCAATCTCTAGTATTCCGTTGTGGACAGACTCTACATGCAATACTATCGGAATTGGCCATTGTAAACTAGAATTTAGATTTCAAAAGTGGTCCTAATTTGAATTTTCTTTACGCAACAGTTCACCAGGAGAAAGATAGCCAGGAGCATTAAATCTTCAAGAATAAAGACAGCGCTCGTGCCTAGTGAATCAAGAGTAATAACGGCCGGGCGAGGCGTTATGGTTAACTTATTCATCCTACCACCTTTGTGTGATTGGCACTTGGAAAACTACATGTAGGTGATACCCCGGTATTTCGGAATGAAATGGTAGATGCATGGTAAATGGACATTCTGAAGCTTTAATTAATGTATCAAGATTATTTGGATGTAGGAATGGAAAAACTGAAATACGAAGTGATGGAGGTATTGAGTTTATATGCTCTCGGGGGCTAGATATTAATATTCATTGTCTGGGAAGTAAAACCACTACTGGTGTTGAAGTAGCTCGAACGTTGCTTAACATCGTCAGTCTAGGTAGAACGGTCGGGCGGTTAACACTTGGTGTTAGTTCGCTGTCAGATCGGGTTCATGAGCCGCTAGCTCCCCCCGCTTGACGGGTAATGGTTTTGCTTCCCTTGGCTAAGGGCCCTCGTTCGATTCATACTGAGGGTTTTCTTTCATTTATCATTTCCTATAGGTGACGCTTCTGGGTGTGGATGAGCTATTCTATGGTGATCACCCGTGATCGCCTGACTCGATTGGAGTGAGCGAATAGGAATACTAGAATAGTCATGTAGCCCGAGAATTGATTGCTCGAGCTATTAGATATAACTACAATGTCCTAAGGTAACTATTAAAGGTAGATGGGCGGAAAGATGAGAAGGGTGGGAAGTAAAGCATTATATGTTTAGAAATTATGTTACTAGAGCTTAAATTTGTTAGGAGTTAGTTTCTTTACTCGGCATGCGCTCTTTCTACTACTTCCAAAAGCTTCTTTAGATTCTCAAGACTAGCTTGTTATCCATATAGTCAAGTATTGCCATTACTAATACTGAAGCTAGGATAATATAAAAGAGTAGATTACGGGAGCCTTCATTAGCGGCCTGTCCTAGCTTAAATAACCATTTCCTCTCAAATATCCCTAAAAACCCTTATTCGAGTTTTGTCTAATGAGTTACCATTTCCAGTGTTCGGCTTCTCCGGAAGACTGTAACAAGTACAAAGTATTAGCATCAAACAAAGGAAACGAAACAGAGTTAGAATTTAATGCAATCCAGCTCCTGCCAGATTCGATGACAATTAATATTCGAGGGGCCTCGTTGTTCTATGTTCAGAAAGCTATGACTTCTGATGGATTCCCATCTGTGGTAGTTGACTTCCTCGGATTGGAGCACATCCGCTTTGTGACGTTTGAACGGTTCAACGGGATGACTAATTGGCTATTCAAGCTTGTTCCTACAGCCGTTATGTTGCCCGAAGAATATAAGCATTAGGTTTTCCACCGCAACCTGATACCAGTTTCCAATTGGCAGCACGAGATCTTCTTGAAAATCGAGAATTTTCTATCCACTAGAGATAGAAATATCTAAGCCCGGCATACCTGAGTCACAAGCGTCACCGAGCGAACTTGCTCTTGGACAGGAGGCTGGTTCAGAAATATACAACTCACGTTGTCAGTAGGTATATAAAGCCAGCTAATCTTTTCACGGCGCTTTCAGGGGACAAACTGGACGAGGCGATGCGCATCATAGAGCAATGAAGTTGACGACTTTAAGCAAGGGCCATATTGCGCCTACGGCCAAGCAAATAGTTCCGGGGCTCTGATTAATGACGGAGGGTGCGATCCTAATGAGGCGATATGGTTGTGGACCTACCCTTTCAATGAGCGGACGAACGATGGAGTGCAATATGGCTTTTTTTTCTCACTCGGGCCTAGTTTCACACCTCGCATTTTCAAAATTCCTAGCAACATAGAAATGGGTGGTTGTTCCATACACAAATAATGTAGCTTTTCTTTCAATTAACTTTATTATCAGTTAAACAAGGTTAAACTCTAGATAGGTTTCGGGTATGCGCAATATTGTTAATCTTTTTTCTGTGATCTGATCGGTATCCCACTAATCCTATGTTCGAACAGGCCGGCAAGCTTACAGCTGGGCCATCCTACATATATTTACAAATAGAATCGTCTTGTATATCGGCTGCCCCACATACAAAACGCAGTTAATAGATGGCCAATGTTCAAAAAATTTGAATGCAATAGCTCACAAACGAGCCTAAAAAGCGCTAACATGAGCGAACATATAAGACTAGCTATTCTAGGATTATTGGTCGACCAAGTTTGCTATAGCCCTTGTGTGCCAACTATAGGTGCTAGTCCCGTAAATCCCCTTTTGGCTCCTACTTGCTGGGAGAGAAATACTTAGAAAAAATCGCCAAAGCAATACAGTGAGGAAACTCAAAAAGGACACATCTTCAGATGTAGAAAATTCATTGCTGATAATAAGCTATACTATAGCGGTATAGAGCCTATTCTATATCTTTATTTTGGCTTTGCATTGGGGGTAAGGTTACCCCGTTTCGAAGGTGTTTCTCGGCGAGATTCCCCTGTAGCTGTGGATGTTATCTCAGGACTCTAACCTAGCAACTCTGCTATCAAGACTCAGGATTCCTCCTGCCATAAATTTCTCAAGTTGTGAGCAAGGAGCCATTTTGTAAAAAAAAAAGCTAGAGCAGATTCATATTCTATCAGCGTAGGTAGAGTGCTTCAAACCGTTGACGAGCGTAACGAAGCTCTAGTGGTCTGTGCAGGTGGACTTGAGATGACTAACCCTTATAATTAATCCGCTAAATCATAGTGGGTCTACTATAGTGGTGGTTTGTCTTATATGTTCGGTCATGCTAGCGTTTTATTTCTAGCTCCATTCAACCTTTTCAGCCAATAATCATCAACATCATACCACTTGGAACTTCAATGCACTGCTCCCCATTGTCTTAGCTACTACTAGAGCTATAGTACGCTATTAATATAAGATCATAAGCGAGACTACTGTAGCCTGGGGTTTAGAACTGGCGCATTGTACGGCAAAATGATGGTATAGTCTATTGAGAGTACTTTTTTTTTTTGTTAAATCATTGTTTCATTGTTTTTAAATCTGGTACAAGAATGCCACATGCAACCGAAGTTATAGCGTGAACAAAACCCCGTCCATTTAGAGTACTACGTATGATATTATATATAGGTAGGTAGATGAGTTGATATCTCGTGAATGGAGAGGCGGTTGGTGGCAGCGGTGATTGTATTGGGCGTAGAATTTCGAATATGGGTTAACTATTACAATTAGTTGCACTTTGTAGACGGACCAACCGGTGTGAAAATTGGCCCTTCTTGTTAATTGGCTAGCTGGTTGTAAAGATGGCTGACCTATTTGGTGCGGGGGTTTTGACCAAAAACGGGTAAGAATATAGACATTTTCGTTGTCAAAACCATGGAAGCAAGGCTAGCCGCCTCATCATCAACCCCTAAACCATCGCTTTCAAGGGTCGTGTCCAAAGGCTGTGAAACTCGCGTCAACACGACCTCTATTACTTAGTATCAGAAAAGGCTGATCACGGCCACCTCAGTACACGCCAGCTACGGGCCTTCAAGTGTCTCCGTTTTTTGTTATATCTGAGACAAGACTTCTCAGTGATGAAGTCGTTATAGGTAAAAATTTGTGCACTATTCAGTGTGGTCCACGAGGCGCCTCGAGGCGAGCGGATAGGTATGCCTCGAGGCCGCTCGTACATTTGAGGGCCTGCCTCGAGCAGCTCGAGCACATGGGGGGGCTGCCTCGAGTCGGCTTGAGGTGGCTCGATAAACTTGAGATATATACTAAAAAAGTTTATATTAAAAAATAAAGAAAAGAGCCACTAGCTAGGATATTATAAAGTCACGCTGTTTCGCTAGAAACATCCCCCAAACTATAGCTATTTTATTTCCACCAATCATGCCTAGTAACGGTCCTGGAGCATACAGGCTCGTCTAAACAACAATCAACTTATGATTTAATTTGAATGCTCGAGCAGCTCGAGGCGAGCAGCCACACATGCCTCGAGGCACTTCGTGCTCGTGAGCTCCCAATCTCGTACTGGCTCGAGCGGCCATGCCTCGTGGACCACACTGGCACTATTCTACTGGAAATCCATAGATGTGTCGGCTGAGAGCCTAAGAAGAACAAGAGAGGTTATGTATGCCCAAATCATACTCAGGGTGGGACTGACTATTGAGCTAGCTCGCTTTACGTGGCTGAAACAGAGGACATACCCATATCAAATAGAAGCATCCTCCACGATATGCCCAATGGGACGGAAGTGATGGATACAGATGGAACAGGCATTCGAGTGGTTGGATTCCAACATGACGACTATCTTCCCACCACCTCCATCTAGTCTACAGATGGTGGCTGCAGTTTTCAAAACCACCCGTCCTGAGAGGCTAAGACCACCAGCAAGTCGAACTCTCGACGACTGCACTAATTCTACCACTCTCTCTTTTCACCAACCTCGCACCTTAACCAACTTGCGGCTCAATGCTGCGTTCACTCTAAACTCACTACTTTTGCTACGGTTACAAATCGGATTCAACAGCGATGACGTAAAAATAAGAATGATACCCCCGCTAGGATTCGAACCCAGGACTTTACTGGTTTGCCCTTACTCCGCTTTAAGGTAGCCCTAATGGGCAAACCCTAGATTTCTCTAGTGGATTGTGTAACGAGCGACCAAAAAAATAAATATGGCTTATGGGAAACCAAAACTCGATAATTCATTGTATTAAGATTTTAAAGATATAAGCTAGGCCTCCTTAGCCGACGAGAGTATGCGAGATAACCCTCGAGTCGAGGATTAAGACGTGGTGTTATCAAGTACGGAGAATGGAGGTAAAATATATCTCGTGTCTTCAATACTGTGGGAATTCATATAGGCCGCATATTCGAAGTTTAAGTTCGAGCGGATGATGGACTGAATTAGTAATAGGGTCTTACGCAATCCTTCAGTGGTAGACCACTCATAGAGGAACAGTAGCATCACGGGGAATCACTCGGTCAACTCAAACCACCCCGAAAGCCATAGCAGCCATACCACACCAAACTCTCATCTGTCCTCTCAGTGACAACCGATATCAGCCCGCTAACGCACCTCCCCATATGCTATACCACCCTAGTATACCCTGCCAAAAGCACTCTAACAAATTTGGGTTCCCATCCCATCCAGCAGTCGTGAAGTCACGTTTTTATGCCCCTCACTAATCAATTTCTATCACATTCAGGTCTTTTTCCACCTCCCCCAATTTCTTTCCCGTCCCCGTCCCCGTCCAGAACAATATAGAAAAATAGAAAAGCGCCGCACCGGCCGAAACGTAAAACAATAGCGAAGCAAGCAAACAGACTCAATAATAATAAAAATAAAGAAAACAAGGGCCCCAGACATATAAAAGGCGATAAGCTAAGGATAGGTGATATAACGAACGAAACCATAAAAACAAAACAAAGGGAAGAGAAGCTAATAACGCAGTAGGATTGCCACATCTCAGACATGAAATCCTTCCGGACACAGAAGGAAGAATAAGGAGATTGTTGAATGAGAAAAAGAGGGACGAATAGTTTCAACTAATGGTATACTCTTCACTCACCGTTTCACCCCAGAACCCGCCACCTCCTCACCAACATTCATCCCATTCAATCTCTCCACAACATCCTTACCACGCCCTTTAAACCCCCTACCGCCATCCGCATCTGGCCCTCTAGGCGCTCTAACAGCCTGCACGACCCCAGCCTGTGCGCCTCCCGGCTGCTTCTGCACTTTCTCAACATACGGCACGCGCTCCTGCGCATACACGTTATATCTCGAAGTGGTAGTAGTTGGAAAATCCGCTGCCGCCGCTCCACCATATATACCCGGGTTCTGCTGTCGTGGCGGAACGTACCCACCATACCCGCCGCTGCGTACCCACCCTCCGTCACGCGAGAAAGAATCCCAATCAAGGCCCGCCACGTCTGTTTCTGCAGTGAGAGGTGCCTCTTGGCCCCTCACACTCATCAACTGCGACTCCAGCAACTTACCGTCCAGCTCACCGTGATAACGCACTGGGAGAGCAGGGGCGGTGAATTCGCCTCCGTTGAGCGAAAGCGAAGTAACACTAGTAGAACGTGGTGGACTATTTCTGCTTGAAGATGGGGTTCTGGTTTTAGATCTCTCTGGGGATTTTTTACCCTTTCTAGTTTTGGGGGGATCTGGGGGGCTGTGGTGCTCGCCCATTATGCGATCGCGGGCTTCCTTGTAACGGCGCTCTTTCTCTTTGCGCTCGCGCTCGCGGCGCTCTTTTTCGGTTTCTTCGCTGTTAGGTGGTGGCGGTGGGGCGGTGCCACCACCCCCGGAGGTCTCGGTAGAGCTGCGTCTCAGGATTTTGAGTTCGGGCTTGTAGAGGGTTTTGGGGACTCCCCCGGCGGAGGGGGTGTAGAGGAGCTGGGAAGATTCGAACTCGGGAGCCGAGGGACGGAGCAGACGGGGCGCTGTTGGGGGATTGAATGGTGGGGCAGCAGGGTTGGGCCGGTGAGAGGTGTATAGCGGTGGGGTCGTAACTGGTTTCTGGAGGTCTCTGTTAGAGTAGTTAAGGCAAGGCTGGGAGAGTGGGAAGAGGTGTACATCGGCTTGTTTTTCCCAATCTTCTTGGTCCCATGAGTTGGGGATATTACTCTCTGCCATGAGCGGAAGGGAAACAATCGATAGGCCGGAGGATTGTGAATTCGTGTTCTTACGGTTTTTGCGTGCTCTTTTAGCGGTTTTTGTCTGGCTCGCTGGAACAGATGAAGGAAAAGAAGAAAATGAAGAGGAATAAAAGAAATAAAAGAAAACGCGGAATCTAACGAGCGGACGTTCGGCCGTGTAGTACTTATACCAAAAAATCCGATCCAGTCAACTCAACCCACACAAGAAAAAAACCGGAAGGCGCCTTGTCCAGCGTACTAAAAAGGAAAAGAAAATATAAACGCAAGTAAAGCACGGTCACGAAAAGTGGACAGGTGGAGCAAGAAAGGTGCGCAAAACAAAGGCAGTGCGAAGAGAGCTGGCCGAACCAGAGAGCGAGCGAGCGAGAGTGGAGAGCGAGGGAGGAAGTGGGGTGGATTGAAGAAGGAGGCTGACAATTAGCGCGGGGTGCTGTCCTGTAGGTTACACAGAAAGGCGTAGTTCTCAGTCCCAGCTTTCGTGTCTGGATGAACGGTGGTGAGAGTTGCTGTAGTTCTGCACTCCTACCAGCACATCGCCGGTATGTGAAGGGCTGTTTGGGGTTTCTCGAGTTCTCTGGCGTTTGTTCTGCGACAGTGCATGTAGGTAACGGTGTTCACGCGGAAGAGCCGCTGCCGATCCCGGAAGACCCCACCGTCGATCCCGGGTCACCTTTCGCCCAGCTCAGAATGCGCACGGCTCTAATTTCCCCTGATGACGCGCCATCTGCATCTTTGCTCTTGCTTTTTTTCTTCGCGACTCCAAGTGTATCTGCTGGTAGTGTCGAGTGTGAATATCGTCGTTCTGTACTATCACTCCTCGTACTAAGTCAACATCAATTAGGTAGGTAGTTTACTCACAAACCCCTATGTGCCAGCACACTCGTAGGCTATACACTTCAGATGCGAGCCTGCATAGCTGCGCAGGAGGGTAAACTGCGGCAGAAATCGTCTCCACTTCATTAGGCTGTTAAATCGAGTGATTGCGTGTGACTGAGAACGATGTGGTATGCCTATCGCTCACCAACAGCTGTTTCTAAAGATGCGTCTTATTACCTTCCAGGCTCATCAGAGGCTGCTGTAGTGGCAGAAGTTTTTATTCTCGACTGGCACGAGTCTTTTTTCTGGCGCGCCTGAACTTGCCAGTTCGCCAGTTTCAATTTCCTCCGCTTGGGGCGTACGTCACACATTTGTTAGTATACCGGTACAATTCAAATGGGGGCTCCTTCAATGGGTATATGGTGGAACATGTTAAGGTATTAGCGCAAATGTGCGCAATGCCTCCTCCTATCAATCTCACTATGGCTCGAAGAAAACTCATCTGGGCTGACAGGCGCCTTAAAAACTGTCCACGAAAGCCTTGCTATGGAGAACTTGTAGTCCTCTATCCACATTTCCAATAAACGTAAATTAACGACAGATGATTGCTGCAAACTATGATACACGTTACCCATCCCCTTCCTCGTGTTTATGTAGTATTTGTCACTGACATCAATAAGGGGTTCGAGGCTATAGCCTTGACAAATAGCCTCGATGGTTTGTAGGTGGAGTCCGTTTGAGCTACCCAATAGTAGATGGGTGGTGGCTACGAGTTCGTCTGATGATATACCTGTATGGGGAGGCTAGTATGTAAGCGCGGTTTATGTTTAGTTCTAATATATGTTTTTTTGTTCTTTGGAGCTAGTAACCGCGAACAGCAATCTAGAAACGACGAAAGAGATTAATCGAATCAAAGCCTTCTGTACCGTTATAGCTTTACCAGTCACCGTGATATATATTCCTTTTCTCGCGTCCAATGCACTATTCTAGACATAATAACAGATGACGCATCACATCGCGTTGTAAAAAATTGTCACGCTTTATCAGCCGTTGGTTGCCTGATTTGAGGATATGGCGTGTTAAGGCGTGGCATGATGGATTTTGGCAGACGTTGAATGTGTGAGCTTATATATGTAAATAGAGTGGTGTGAGGTACAGTGGGGATTATTTGTTTTTCTTGGGTTGAGTTGTCTGGATGATGGGGTTTTCGTAAGTATGGTTGGTGGTTGGATACACGTAGTTGTGGTTTGGTTTTGTCTTTTTAGGTGATGCTTTTTGCAGAAAGATACTCGAATCTACCTATTAAGGCCCTGTGATTAGAGACTAGAAATATCGATGATAGATTACTGACTATATGATGTACATGTAGGCTGTACTGCAGATGCCTGGGTAAGCCTGTGGACAAGTGGTGTGCGAGTGGTTGTGCGAGTAAGGGGTGTTAACTTTCCACACCTCCATAACTCCCTGAGAGACCTGACAAAAGCCTAGTGAACTAAGAGTGCTATGTATTAAATATTAGACCAAGTTAGCTCACAAAAGGATGAAACCCAAACAAGCTTGAGCCCCCTAGGAAAAGAGCTGCGCCGCCACCTGCCCACAGACTTACCATGGCATCTGTAGTACATGTTATAGTTGATCTAACCCTCTTCCGAACGTAGGATGGTGATTTAGAAGCCCAGGAGAATACTCAAGCGCCAAGACATCAACATTGGTAAAAAATAAGGCACAGTTAAAAACGTGCTTAGTCGCCGTTGAAGTATATTAGTAGTGCAGTCCAACACCAGCAGCCATAGAAACCCAATCCCAACTCCAAAAAGCCCATTTGAAGGAATAAGTCTTTATTTATTTACGCCATCCCCAAGAACCCTAATCAGCATCCAACCGCCAAAGTCCATCCCCCAAATAATGCACAGTCTCCACACCAACACCCTTATTAACACTCTTAATCTTCTCCGTATCCATCTTCAGCAGCCCCACCATACACGCATTACTCTTCCCTTCCGCATTAATCGCTACCACCACCCCAGCCTTCACGTTATCTTCCGCGTCCGGCAGTTTCGCACCAGGGGATGTAAGGCCCGGACACATCAGCTGAGCGCCTGAGAGAACGAACCTGATCGCGCCCCGGTCGATCTGCAGGGTCGAGAAGCATTGCGGGAAACGGTGCACGACGCGTAAATGTGGGAAGAGCGCGTCATCGTGGTGTTGAAAGAACAGGATTTCGTGTTCTAGAGCATAAAGGGAGATTCGTTCAGGGCTACATGAGATCATTAGCTAGGGGATTCTTCCTTGGAATGGAGGGTGGGAGGGATGGGGGTAGGGGTACGCTTTGATTAGGTCGACTTGTGACTTCTTTGGGATGATCTCGTCGATATGCGGCGTCAGCAGTGGGAATTGCTCGCAGATCCTTGTGCGTAATGAGCGTTGTGCAGAAGACTTGAGTTTAGTCTTCTGCGATCCGGAGAACCTGCGTTGGAGCCTGGAATCAGCTCGTTATTTCCGATGAGGCGGATAGTGCTATGGCTACGTACCCTTTTTTAAACATCGTGGTTGAGGTTCGTGGTTGAGGCTGTTAGACGCAGCTCCGCAGTGTTCAGGGTTCAACTGTGGGGGAGGGGCAGTCCATGAGGTCAGTGCCAAGCCACGACAAGCGCCGGGTAACTCTAAATGCACGGACCTTGATTTTCAGCCTCAGCGCAGCGGGAATGGGAGCCAGCTCAACTTCAACATCACCTCATCACACCCATCCCTATACCCCGAACCCAACACCACCTACAACCGCAACTATGTCGGAATACTGGAAATCTACAGTCAGTAACTCTTCCCCTGACACCTGATTGTGCTAACAGCTCCACAGCCTAAGTACTACTGCAAGCATTGCAAAATGTTCGTCGTCGACACCCCCGTATCGAAGAAGAACCACGACGCGTCCATGAAGCACCAAGGCGCACTAAAACGTTTCCTGCGCGACCTTCACCGCAATAACGAGCGCGAACAAACCGCCGCCTCCGCTGCCAAACGCGAAGTTGCGCGACTCAACTCTATTGTCGGTAGTGGGCCTAGCTCGTCTTCTGTGTCCCCGGCCGCCGGATTTGTCGGGCCGTCGTCGGCGTACAAGCAACCTGCGCGCGCGTCGAACGAGGAGGAGAGGAAACGGCAGTTGAAGGAGCTGGAGGCGCTGGGTGTGGCGTTGCCGGATGAGGCGAGGAGGGAGCTGGCTATGGTGGGGGATTGGGAGGAGACTAGTGTCGAGGCTAGAAGGGCTGGGGAGAGGGAAATGACTGAGAAGGAGAAGGTGCAGCTTGAGCTGGCGAAATCACAGAAACGAAAATTTGAGGAGGAGGAGAAGGAAAGGAAGTGGAGTGCGATGGATGAAGATGAGAGAGCCATGCGAGGGTTTAGTATCCAGACGAAAACATATCCAGGGCAAGGGGAGGATCTGGGTGACTTTAATCCAGCGGTGTTGTTCAAGGGGAAAGGAAAGGGGAAGGGTGTAATAGGGAGGGAAGACGAAAATAAGGTCGAGGTTAAAGAGGAAGTTAGTGAAGCAGAAATCGGAGAGCTAACGATTAAGAAGGAAGAAGATACAGAGAAGCCACCAAAAATTCTAACAGAGGTAGTAGAAGGAGGAATAAACATCAAAACCGAAGATGGAGCGAAGGTGAAAAAAGAAGACTCAGAACCCACGGCAGCCGGCGGCGGTGTAGTATTCAAGAAGCGAAAGGTTAAAAATATCCGGAAAAAATAGGGCGGCCGGATGGCTAGGGTTTTGCCAGCGTTGGATATGTACTACTAGTCACGATTGTATATCTATGAAAATGGCGTTTGGGAATATGGGGCATAGATATTCGAAAATAATAACCATTATTTCAGTCTCATTGCCTTTCCCTCAGCTTCTGGTTGTGCAGCTTCCCAGTGATTATTCATGGGAGTATCTACTATATCTAACTATAAACACAACTAATAACTCGCCTCGCTCCAAATGATATCAGATGGAATCGTGCCCTTTCAAGCTTAGCGTACGTGTGAGGGGCATGGCAAAATCTATAGCTTAAGCATAAAGCGTAGAAAATAGGGCGATTGAAGGAGATCAATTGTAAATTCAATATCCCAACCCCGAGCTTCACGTTAACGTTATCCATATATATCACGGGAGAAAAAAACCAGTGCGACACCTCAGCCCTATAGTTAAACGATGTTACTTATACACGAGCGGTGCTAGGAGTGTTCAACTCAGACTCGAGGGCCACACCAATACTGAATGATATAAACCGATGAAAGAAAAAAAGAAAAGTCATGAAATCAAGAAAGCAGCTTCATTCCTTAGATTACCCACCAAACGATTCTACGGCCCTTAAATTAACGATTTTGCCAGTTCCTCTAAATTAGGGAGGACGAGACTTACTGAACCATATTATGACGGCATCAAGCGCCCTACCAAACCAACCCTTTTGAGGAGGCTCTTTCAACCTTGCCATTGCTTTTTCGAGTTCCTTAGTCTCATTCTCCATTTCCTTAACCTTAGCTTCGCTCCTTATTCTCTCTTCTTCCGCGATTTTCTTTTCATTTTCTTTCCTAGAGGTGATCTTTAGTTCTTCAGCCGTCATCTTCCCTTTCTAGATCCCTTCTTACTCTCTCTGGATTTCCTCTAACAACTCCCCACTTTTGAGTTTATAGGACGCTTCTCTCCTGTCTCTCTCCTTTTCCATCTCTTGCTTTTCCTTCAAGCACTTTTCTTGAAGTTCTTTCAACTTTAGAAGGCCTTCTGGTAAGCCGTCTTACCAGCGGTTGTACTCTCGATTGTATGCGGAGGTTGAAGCATTTCATGCTGGCAAAGTAGGAGAAACGGAGGTTTAGTGAAGAGATCAGTAACAACTTGCGTCGCGATATCTTTGTCTTCCTCCAAAACCCGTGTAATCTTGTATATTCCGTCCCAGTAACCTCGCAGCTCCTGCTCTCTTTTCTCTTCCGCTATGAATTTATTTGAACCCTCATCACTCCACATCGTAGTCCCAACAATGACGTTGTCTAGGTGGCTTTTTCCGACAATACTTTCGAGTATCTCCCAAGTTTTCTTCTGGCTCCCTCCGTAGCGTTTCTCGCTGATATCGTGAAGAAAGATCACACCCCGCATCTCAAATTGAACTCTCCGGAGTGCGAGAAAATACAGCTGGGACATGATTTTTTCGAGAATTTTGAAATTACTCATGACTGAATCATCGAAACCGGGCGTATCTAACAGCAAGACATACTTCTTATTGATCGTTGTCATATAGATCTCAGCTGTCTTGGTGCCTTGACGCAGTGAATCATGTTAGCTACCCATTATGCATCGAAAGACACTGGCCTAGGATTAAATGACTTACACGACTCAATCCCTTCATGGACAACAGGCTTACGTCTCAGTAAATCCCTCCCACCAAGCATATTTATGAAACTGCTTTTCCCGGCACCGCTCTTACCCATAACAATAAAAACAGAAACTGGTGGGAATCCGTAGTTGATTGGGGTTTTGGACCCTGCTAGAATTTCAAAATTTAGGTTAACACAAGACAAGGAGGGGAGGGGATAAAATAGAAGTACAGAGCGGAATACGGTGATTTTCAGAGGTAACTAAATGGTCCAAAATCCGCAGACCGCAGTATTTGAGCCATCTAGATATCTATAAATCTACCATGTTCCTGAGATATAGCTCTCCCGTCCATGATCGAAGGAAGATTAAATGCCAAGGGCTTTAAGCAGCTACACTTAATAGGAAAATAGCATATACCTAGACTCGGATTACCTCTAAGTATATGCTTAATGGCTTGCCTAGGATCAACCATTTCCTCCCTAGATGTTGCCCCTTCAGCCAAATCCTCTTCTGGTGCTGTCCCTTCAAGTATACTCTCCCTCGATACTGCCTCTTCAGCCATGCTCCTCTCCGATGCTGCCCCTTTAGCCGTGTCAGGGGAGGGAGTATTTTTCTTTGTCAGCGTCATGAAATGATTTTTGTTTGACCTTAGAGTTTGCTGTAGATTGTTGAGCAGTGGGCCTTTCGTAACCTGGGGAGAAGAAATATGGTATCAATCCCATTCACGGGGATGGGTCTTTTAAAGGATTTTGAGCGATAGACTAGAACGGAAATTAGCTGGTATCACGTTTGTTGATTGTCATCCTGACCTAGCTTGTTCCAGCACATCTACGGCTTTGAAGATACCTCTCAGAAACCTGTTTCATTCAACTGGGGTTACGTCTCGGGAAGAAATCGATGAGTAGCTCTCTTTTATCAATCACAGATCTTGTTGAGGTCGCATAAGTAGCTACCCGCTGCCTGTTGGTAGAAAATCTGTTACCATTCAAACCATGAAGGCCTAGAACAATTATAATGTTCAGGCAACCCATCTTTACCAATACTGCACCCCCATCAAGCAAGGTATTTTATATTAACGGATCATCGACACACTTCTGTAGCCTTACTTTTTTCTCAACCTACAATGCCGCCTGCAGGTCTCGTACACAAGACTGTGCATGTATCTCTTGAGAACTTCCTAGCAAGGTATCACAAAAGTTTGCTTGAATTAAATAAGAACCCTAACCCTCAATTGGTGAAAATAGAACCCAGAGCATGGTGAAGCGGAGAACGTTCCGCAACGAGATGATGATTGATGAGGGACAAGAAGCAAGAGAACACGGAGTACCAAATATAAGAGACAAACGACCCCACCACTACCCTCAATACACGCACCACGTGTTCCAGCACTTCTCAACAAAATTTACTCGTCCAGGGTGCGTAGGGGCTCCCGGGCACGGAGATCCCAAGCGAAAGGAGTAAACTCTATTCCATTTGGTAGAAGGAGTTACTGAGCGACAGCTCGCCGAATGCTACTTGTTCCCGACAGTGTAAGTTATAACTGCACGTAGACATGCTTTTGCTATCCTCCCCCGATTGGAGTATCCCTTAATACAATATTAGTCCCTCGACACATGCAGCTTCCATTCATTTGTCGCAAACCTGTTAGAGGTGATTCCACATATATGCAGCAAATTACATGTACAAGACCGCAGCTGGCTAGCTCAACTACATTTTCCCGCACCCCTTGCCTCTAGGGCGGAAGGCCCATGTGCACTTAGTGCAGGAGGCAGTGAGTATGTGCGCAACGAGTACAGTTGAGTAGATACCTGCAAAAATTCTGTTGAATCGCAACATTGAATAATCACAGTCATCAGATTCTACGATCTTGCACCCTAAACACGCTCAGAATTGTCAATAAAGTAGCTTTTCCAAAGGCTCTTAGCGAGTGAACGTCTGATTGCGAGACGAATGAAAACCCCACTTCCAGAAATGAACACCCGACTGTTTGCTGACGACGGGATTAGAAACCCCCGGCCCTGTAGCTTTTTTTTTTTTTTCCAAATCCCAACAGCCAAGAGAGTAGTAGGGGCTAGGAGCAAGTATACTCTCAACTTAGAACTTATATCACTGTATGTGCTCTCCCATACCCTTTCGTATTCCGATTCGAAGCTGGGCCCGAAATCTCTACTCGAGCTTGATCATGAGCACGGAGCACGAAGCCAAGAGATCTCGCTGAAAAACAAAACGTTCAAGCACCGCAGCCCGTTAAAAAACGCTCCTATATGTAAGCCGTCTCCAACAGCATTAGTGGATATCGACACCCCAAGCTTCCTAATACCTACTAATAATATTTGGCTGGTAGTACTCGCGCTATAATTCGGCTTTGCTCAATACTGGAACCGGGGAAACGGAGTCTGGAGAAGGGGGAAGCCGAGGTTGCGTTTTTGCAGTTAGCTGTAGATTATACGGAGAACTGCTTCCTATGTTTTTTTTTCTTTCAAGAAATCGGTATAATTAAACAAGATAGCGGAAATTTAAATCGAGTGATATTTCATGACTATAATACCAAAACAGGAGGGATGGATGAGGTTGAGACAGCACAGGCGTGGCATTCCCAAAAGAAATGCTGAAACAGTACTTGATTGCTAGTGTAAATACAGTAGTTCTCTAGAATTAAGCTAGCGTCTCCCAGCGATAATTTATAAAATAGCAGAATATTCGCCCCATTTCCTCATACTTTAGAGTTAACAGCAGCTGGCAACGACCAGAAAACATCCCAATTGTAACCAAGATTGCGGTTTTGAAAGCGAGGAAACGTTTCGGTTAATACCAGTCCCCCTAATTTGTCCTGATAATCATTTAATTTACCATCAGTACATCACTCAATCCATGCCCAAACCTCTATAACTTCACACTATCTAGAGTAACCCACACCATCCATCACGGACTAAAAACAACACTACAAACAAAAGATATCTCTAAAACTCAGTACTCAAAATCCTCCCGTCACGGCACCTCCCCATATCCCCTCTCCTTTCCCATTTCCCTACCTCTATCCAACTCCAGTCCTCCTTCATACCCCTCCTCAGTCTTCAATCTCTTCCTCACCCTCGCCAACTCCTCACCCGCGGGCTCCCAACACAAATCCCACTGAAACATCTCCGGCAACCTCATTTTCCTCTCTTGACATATATTATAGTAACTCGTCAGCAAAAACGGCTGCATCAAACTCGGCCCGACATCCCTCGCACTAAACAGCACGTCTCTGCTCCTAACAAGCCGCTCCATATGCGTTGCCCACGCCTTCGCTCCCTGCTCTTTATGCGCCCACATCAGCATCCCTGGCATCAGCTGTCGTGTGTACCCTGGCCGGGCCTCTGCAGATGGCGCTTCGCAGTCCAGCGGTAGTGTGAGTGCGCGTGCAAGATCGGGTGTTCGTGAGAAGAGGTGGATTCCGGAGGTGGCGCGGGGGTTACATTCGATAGCGACCAGCCTATCTCCTGTCTCTACGAAGTCGAACGCCAGCTGCCCGTTCACGCCGGGGAGAGCCGTGGCTATGGATTCGATGTATGCCCGTATGCGGGGATGCGATATCGACGTGAAGTAGATGGCGGATGAACCGTCGATTGTGTCTTGGACCGGGTAGACTGCGTGGGCGCGGATAAGGCCGTTGCGGAGGACAGAGTAGCTGCAGAAGCGGTCGCCGTGGATCCAATCTTGGGCTATGTAGTGGTTGTCGTCGTCGACTGAGATAACTGTGGGCAGGGGCTTGCCGGGGACGAGGTGGTGGACTTTGCTGCAGGCGCGGCCGAAGACCGGTTTCAGCGCAAGTTCTTTGGAAAGGTCGAGAGAGTGCACGTCCTCTATGTTCTGGCATAGGGAAAAGGCTGGGGCGTCGAGCCCTATTCGGAGAAGGAACTGCGAGAATTCCCATTTGTTGTGTAGCATCATCAATGTTGAGAATTGAGGGGCGAAGAGTCTTCGCTGTATCTCTTCCTCCTGGCACTCGGCGAGGTAGAAGATTTCCTCGTGCATAAGAATGACAAGGTCGATATTGGCGTCCAGAATGGCGTTTTTCACGCCAGCGACGTAGCCGGCGGAATCCACATGAGGAGCAGGGACGTAGTACGATTTGCGGACAGCCCGAGAGAACTTACAAACGTGGTAATGCATTGGGTCGACAACATAGACATGATGGCCAGCAAGGTGGAGCTGACAAGCTAGGCCAATAGAGACGGGGAAGCGGCCGTTCGTTAAGAGGATTCTGAGTGGTGGAGTAGGTTTTACTCGAGGTGTCTTTTTTGATCTGCACATTTTGTCTGTATAATTTGGAGGGTCTCCGTACTATCCTGTGGCTTGGTTAGACCCTGGCGGTTCTCGCAGAGTTAGCCATGTAGGGGGACAGGAACTGGATACATCCCATGGCTCCAAGGGATGCGCTGATCCAGATTATTCATTGCTACGATAGCATATTGAGTATTGTATCTAGGAACCTGGAGTAATAGATAAAGGTTGATATCAGCTGTGATGGAGCCTTGACGTTGATAGTCAACCGTACGGCTATCAGCTGAGTCATTAGACCAGGGTCTATCCGGATGCCATTCCTGCCCACTGAACGGTTATTGCAAAACCGCAGATCGGGTGGTGCGAACGGCGTCGGTACATACGCAGATGACGTCGCTGTTCTGTCATTGGCTACCAAAAGAGTACCTGAATGCCAGCCAAGGTATCCAACAGGAGGGAGCCGAGCTGTCTACCGATATTGCTTTTCAGCAAAGCCTAATAGTTTCGGTAGCTTTATAAGGCAGCTAGCAATAAGTGCTCGCCCATGTTGTTCCTGGGGTGGGTTTTAGCGGTAATGATTCCTAATCCACTGGCCTGGTACGCCAGGACTGCAAGGTGGCCCGCCAAACCTACAGTTGGGACCTGCATCTCCAAGTCCCTGACGCCTGGTTGGCACCAAACTCAAGGCGCACACGCCACAGTGCTGTGGCTTTTGGTGGCAAAGAGGATTCCATCGATTCCAAGTTTCCTAGTCTCGCTCGTGTAAACGGTTTACTTGAAAGACCCTTGGCAACCCAATCGGTTTTCTCTATCAGTACTCTACTACTTCTAGCACTCACTTGTAAACCACATGTACATGTACAGTTGTGGTCGTTTAATGAGGAGACAACAACAAAGCCACGCCCTAACAGTATGGGCAATTTCTCCATGCTCATGACAGAGTTCAGAAAAACACATGGAATAGAGACATGTTTTCTGTATTTCTACCTATCTATCTTATTTCTGTATCTGAACTTCATAGTGTGCATGGAGAAATTGGCCATATTTCAGGGCGTTGCGTTGCAGCTGTCGCCCCATTAAACGACTACTACTGTACATGTATCTATAGCTACCTATTACTTACTCTCAACTCACAATCTCTGCGCGCAATACCCACCATGACTGACCGCCCCAGATGGCTTCTCCATGCCCAGGCTGGTCTCTGGCGCACCCTCATGTCTGCCGGTATGATGCTTCATGACCTTGCCCCACTGCGTCCCCCGCAGCCTTCGTTCGAGCGCTCAATCCCAGCTACTATATCGCCAACTCCCGGATACATACGTCTACTATTTTATACACCAAGCACTTATAGCGAGACCAACAAGTCAGACACCACTGAGCCTTACCCCGTCCTTATCAATTTCCACGGCGGTGGTTTCACGATTGGCACCGCATCAGACGATGCACGGTGGTGCCATGCAGTCATCGACGAATGCAACGCCGTTGTCGTGAGTGTCGACTATCGACGAGCGCCCGAACACCCGTTCCCCACCGCTGTCGAAGACGGCGTCGACGCAGTTCTCTGGGTAATTGAGCATGCAGAAGAGCTCAACATAGACACGAAGCGTATCGGAATGAGTGGATTTTCCGCGGGCGGGAATATGGCATTTACCGTGCCGCTGCGATTAGCCGAAGAAGTGCGGCGGCGGCGAACAACACATGGCGTGGAGGCGATAAACGTGCAAAACAGGTTATCCGTTATTGTTGCGTGGTACCCTTCTACGGATTTTACAAACCCACGGGCTTCCCGTCGACTCACGAATATTCGACCGGAGAAGGAGCTTCCGAAGCTGTTCACGGACCTGTTTGATGCTTCTTATCTGTATCCGCCGAAAACTATTGCTATGGACAGTCCGTATCTCTCGCCTAGCGTTGCTTCCGTGGAGCTGTTGAGGTTCCTGCCGGATGATATCTGCATTCATACGTGTGAATGGGATGAGCTGCGGGCTGAGGCGGAGCGGTTTAGGCATAGACTGGAAAAGGAGTATGGGAAACGGGTTACCTACAAGATGCTTGAGGGGACAGTGCATGGGTGGGATAAGAGTCTGAATCCGATTTGGAGGGACCCAAAGAGAGATGAGGCGTATATTGAGGCTTGCAGCGTGTTAAAGAAGGTCTGGGAGGTAGAGAGGTGAGCTGAGATATGGAATTTGGCACGGTAGCGGGTGGTCTAACTTAGTGGTTTGCTGCTGCCGCAGGCAACGGGATATGTGGCTTCTAGATTAGCGAGTTGCTACGGCTGAAATTTTACAAAAAATGGTAATGTATAAATATAAACGGAATTGCATAATCATCTAAAGTAATTACAGAGGGGTTGCAATTGGGGTAGTTTTGGGGATTCTTCTTTGCCCTACAAATGTTAGATTTCCATATTCCCATAGCCAGCACTACTTAATATATTATAGGGTAGTACTTACCAAACACAATGAATTCAAAGCTGATCCACATGATCTTTCTGATCTTTGTGCGTGGAAGATCTATGAGCGCACGTGAGGCTTACAACTGCAGCCCATGAAACCCCGGTGATTCAAATATTGATTTCATACATCCAATGAGATAAGATAGTATAGATTATAGATACGTGTAATTTTCCATAACTACATGTATTGGCCTACCGTTAGTATTTTGCAATACAGCTCATTTGTAGCATTTCTTAGAGGCTGATAAATGTGTTCTGCCCTATATGCCAAGATATGAGATTTGTAAAGCGTTCAAACCATTTCCAAATACAGTACAATCGCCCTATAAGAATACTAACTATAGGAATACTCGCCTTATTAGAATGCTGAATCCAGTTCTGCCAGGGGTATATTTGAGTGTGGCCTGCTTTTCATATAAGAATAACTCTTTTATAAGAATATCATTTTCGGAACCAACCGTATTCTTATAGGGCGATTGTACTGTAGGAAAATTTTGTATTTGGTACAACTTATATTAAAAGTGTTGCTCTATATTCAAAGTGCACCTTCAAAAAAAACTGGAGTCGAAACAAACAACAAAAACATGCAAAAGCAAAAATTGATTTTTTATGATGTCTCACTACAAGGTTCGCTGGATGGGTGTTTCGTTGGTGGGACGTTTCAATACTAACGAGATAGAGATTTTTTTTTTCCTGCTAGCTCAGAAAATTTATTAGACCTGTAATTATAAAAATCTATGTTCAAATTTTTAGAAATAAAAAAATTGACAAACTGTACAAGCTTTGCTTATGGAACAACCCATGTTAAAAGTGGCACTGTTTGCCAATATTGGTAAATGGTATGTGCGCTTTGCAAATACCATATCTTGGTATATAGGACGGAACAAATGCATTAGTTAGATCTCACGGACATTGAGAGCCATACAGGACGATTTACCTCGCATCTCTTTCATGTAAAGACAATCGAGATAGCTATAGGTAGATTCTCGCCACTACCTAACTACATATAGGCATCCATCTCATGCAGCCTTTTCGGTGGTACTAGAAGCGGGGTAGTACCTAAGTGGATACATAAAATCACGTATGCTTGGTTCCAAACTCCTTCCTAAGCATAGAAGAGAACTGAAACCAAAACCAGCAAGAAACTCAATCCCGCATTCGCGCTTACTACTTAATCTCTTAGGGGCGATGGATTCCAATACCGATGATGAACGAGTTATTAGAGACATGGTATTGAAATTCATCCAATCAAAGCCTAACGCGGGCGAAGCCGATATTAAGATCGCATTCAAAGATGTTCTAAAATCGTTAGCACCAGCTAGGACCAATATGACAGAGGACTTGTTAGACGAAGCATGGGTAGCATTGAAGGAAGTGTCAGAGGAGTCTAGGAATGATCAAACGTTGTTGGTGGGTTCTATTCAATCCCGTTCTTGCGGGATTAAAGGCTTCAAGAAATTCAACTTATGACCTATCGATTGCTTTTGAGGCGTGCGTATGATAGTAACTATCTAACCGGAAACTGTATTGGCAGACGGAAAAATTCATCCATCTTATTGCTGGATTGCCCGAAAAGTCGTTTGCAAGTACAAAATTAACAGGGTCACTTGCTGACCGACTGTGGGACGCTCTCCCACATCCGCCATTTTTATGCGTTGACGATAAACATCTATACCGTCAACCTGATGGCTCTTATAATGTATGTCCGATCTCGATGTGCTTCATTTAGCTAGTGCAGAGTCGAGTTTCGAGCCTATAATTTATATCTTCTTGGGGGTTTTTTTAGAACATCATGTATCCAGATTTGGGAAAAGCCGGGACTCCGTACGCCAAAATAGTCCGCTCTGAGAGAAAGGCACCTTGTGCTCGACCAGATCCTGGTTTGCTCTTTGATTGTCCGTGTACTCTAAAATGCAGCTATTTTACTTTATAATTAAAGGACATTTAGTGGACTATCTAGAACGAAAGATGGGAGCTTTGAGGACGCGGACTTGGTGAAGATTCTGAAAGAAAGTATCGAGGACCCAGCAGGTATGCCTCAACTCCTAAATTTGCAAACTTGAGGCTGGGCTAAGCTTATGGTATGTATAGGTGCTTTCGGAGCCAATAACGTTCCAGACATCTTCAAGTCTGCCGAAATTGCGGGAATACTACGAGCTCGGAAATGGCAAGTAGCTTCACTTAACGAGTTCCGTCAATTCCTCAATCTTAAACGCTACGACTCGTTTGAGGAAATTAACCCGGATCCATATGTCGCCAATACGCTTCAGAAATTCTATGGTGATCTTGACAATGTGGAGATGTATCCCGGAATTATTCTTGAATCACCGAAACCCAGAATAGACCCTAAAATGTGATTTTGTAAGCACCCGATTAGCTAATTTAATCACATCTCGGGGGACGGTTCCGCCATACTTTCGTTGGAGAAATCATTCTTTCCGCTAAAATATAAAAGTTCCATTTTTGCTAATTTGACATAGGCGCACCGGAAACCGTCTCTGAAGCTGTGCTCACCGATATCGTCAGATTAGTTCGTAGTGATCGGTTTTTAACTTTAGTATGGGTCTTTGAGTCTCATTTTTACTAGTTACTTTTCATTCTCACCATGAATATAGGACTACACACCAGCAAATCTCACCAATTGGGGTATCACAGAGGTTACTCAGGATCATCAAACGCTAGGGGGATCCAAAATATCCCACCTCATTCTCAACGCATTCCCCCATTGGTTCAAATTCAACTCGGTGTATGCGATGCAGCCATTCTTTACACCTACTGAGAGTCGCAATATCTTCACGGGGAGTGACAAAGCACACTTATACTCATTCGATCCCCCGTCATTCGATCCTCCGCCAGCCTCGATTGCTACCTACGCTACCGTGCAATGGTTCTTGAGTGATCCGCGCCAGATATACTTCAGAGATCAACATGAAGCAAAATTGACTTCTCTTGGAGAATTTATGTGCGTAGTTGATTATAAAGCTATTCGTGCTCTATTGACCACTAGTGTACCTTATCGAGACGAAGGGGCAATGCCATTATTCAAATATATCATCGGGAAAACCATAAAGCTACTTCTCAAAAAAGCATCCTACGAGCTTGGGAAGCATTCTGTTTATCAGATGGATCTTGTGAAAGAGTAAATCCTTTCATTGATTCTCAAAAGCTGGTTGACTAAATATATGACCCACAGTGTTACCAACTTGCTACCTATTCACACAGTATCGCCCGTTTTCCATCTTCCGTTCAAGTCTAGCTTCAATCCTGGGGGCGCTTATTCAGACACATAACTTTATAAAATTCTCTACGATCTTGCTGTTTATCTCTTCTCAGATACCGATCCAACAAAATCCTGGGTTTCTCGCCGTAACGTGGCAAGTAACATAGAAACACTGTACGAAATGGTGAGGGATAAGATTGCGACACTTGAGCCTGTAGACCCCTCAACCATACTTCCCCATCCAGACTTACTGGGAAGCTATCTCAACAAGGATATAATGCTTCAAGTCTCTAAAAATCCCCAGCTTTTAGGGGATATTACGGTGGTTACACTGCAGATTGCGTGTGCTTTTGTTCTGAGCACGGGGGCAAAGGTATGTTGACGAGCGGCCTCCCTGCTGAAATATCCCTACTTCTTCAGCACTGATATATATGATTAAGATGGCTCAACTTATCGACTTTTACCTCTGTGAGGAGAATGAAAACCACTGGGCCGAAATCCGAAGACTTTCCAGACAGGATACACCTGAAGCAGATTCGTCACTTAGAAGATATATTCTCGAAGGAATACGATTGACAGACTCGCGAGTTATACTCCGAGATGTGGAACGTGACATTGGTCATCCTGTGGAATTTTCCCACAACAACCGATCGCGATATGTTCTTAAGAGAGGACACAAATTATCTCTTGACTTTGTATGTTTTTCTCATTTTGCTGGAGGTGCCCATAACAGAGAGAGCAAACTAACCTCTATGAGCCTATTAGGCTGCCGCCTCTCGAGACCCTGTAGCTTTTCCTAATCCGTAGGGTCCCACCACTAGCCCCGGGTTACTAATATTATTAGCAAACCCTAACTTTTTTGCAGGCTAGAGATACAGCTCGACCGACCACTCGGGCTGTATGACATATACGACGAGGGCTCGTATGGCCACTTTAGTCAAAAAAATAGGAGATATGCAAAACCTTGAATTTCTCAAGATCTTAGCCAAGCTGGAGAACTTACGGCGGACCCCCGGGGATGAAGGGAAGTTGAAATATGTAACCAAACCAGGGAGGAGCAGGGCCTACATGACACCAGACTGGAGTCAATTCACATCTTACCCTACCAGTAAGTTTCCATTATTAGATACTAAGGTCATATCAACCAAACAAAGGTAATGCAACTAACAAGTTTGTTTCCTACAGCCATGAAGCTTATGTTTGATGGGCCTTCCCCATAAGATCTAAGGTAAGGAATATTTAGCGTAGATAATAGTTTGGTTTCACCATCTCAATCGCTAGTACTATATCTTTTATGTCTTCTGCTCAAATATAGCAGCGTCCTTTTCAGCAGCTAAAATTCATGATCGTTTCGATGTTACCATATTTACAGCTATCGATTTCGCTGCCACAGGGGTTTTTGTTACAGCGTGGTGGCAAAGAGCTGAAGACCCCATAAAAAGCCGTGAAATGATATTAATCCAACGTCTAAAACCAGACACTAACCCCTAGTTATGTAAACCAAACCGAATGAGTTTGGCTGGAATCAAAAGACTAGAATTTCCCGCTGGACTGCGCGAAACAGCGATTAAACATTGAACCAACAAGGCACCCGTTAATTATCAATTCCGTCCAACTTGCCCACCCCCCGACGCCATCCGGCAACAAAAAAAAACATGGAAAGTCAAGAAAAAAAACCCCCTGATACGTAGCGGCTCAAGAGATACCAATACCAATACCGATACCAATACCGAGTATACAAACATCTGAACCCATCTCTACTCATCGGTACCTACCTCGCCACTTCCTCTTCACTTTCATCCTCCTCCCCACCTTCGATCCTCCTCACCTCCAACCCCGCCTCCACTAGCCTCCTATCCTGTTTATCCCTCTCCCCTTCCTGCCACCTGACTAGTGCTGCTTGCGCATGTGTCTTGAATCCAAAACACTTTGGCGTCCACCGCTCATTGCTCTTTGGCGGGATCAAACCCGGATAAACTTGAAACAGAATATGCGGAAAGCTGGCGCCAAAGTAAGCCCCATCGATCGCCGCGTGTCGGGATGACTTGGGCGAGTAGACGTCTTCGCATTTTGCACAATAAAGCTTCACAGATTTTTGCTGGGCAAGATCAGACAAGCCCAACGGGAGGAGGGGGTGTGAGCGGCAGAGAACACGCGGGCAGCGACCAAAGTCGCATTTTTTATACTTTTCGAGCTGGTGGTAGTGGTTAGTTGCTAGTATTTTAAGATGGGAGGTAGCGGAAATAAACCATTTTTGCAAGCCCTCGAGTCGTGATGATGTAACGAGCATGAACAAGCCCATAAAGATGCCTCGCGCTCTTTTCAATCTGTTCTCTCACCTCGTCCTCACACTCGAAATCAAACACGTCCGTGACGAGATCTAGCGCATACTGGTAATATTGCACCTCCTGCTGTAGCCCCGTGAGGTTGAAGCGGTCCGTCAAGTACTCCTCATCGATCTCACAGAAGTACTCGTGACCGCGGGCGGAGATGAACTGGGTTGATAGTCTTTGGTTAGCCATGGCTGGCTCGGGGGAATCTGTAAAATTCTGTTAGAGTTAGGTGCTCGGCTTACCCAGTCGCGCCAGTAGCTGGTATAGTCACTGTCGGTTTCGGAGTTGAAATCTTCCACTGAGGAGTAACGAGGAGAGAAGTCAGCGTTATATGGCGCCTGAAGGAGTTCGGAAGGGATGACTAACTGATTCAAACGTTATTCCCCGAGATTCCGTCCTTCTCTCTACCCTTTCCGCAAAACAAACCCTGTACCCCTCACTGGAAAACTCTCGATGTCTATTGATAAAAAAACAGAGTCTGTACCCTTCCACTGATACGCGAAGCCTAGTCGTTTCGGATACCCGGCCCTGGGGTTTAGAATCAAATCCTACATCCATCAAATACAGAGTCAGCCTCCCGTCCTGTCACATCAACAAAGCGTCACGAGGGGCTGGGACATAGAACGAACGTTATGGGATCACAGGATCGGAAGGAAGCGAACCTATCGGATTGATCACACCAATGTTTGACGACGGATGCGGGCAAGGTCGTGCTGCGCGAATCAACCCTATACCCAGATTGGTAGAGGCCCCTCTTCTCAAACAAATGGGAGGAGAAGGTCGACCGGAGGAGGCTATTTACAGGACGAATACGTGATGTCTCGAGGAGTGGCGGGGAGGCAGCTTAAGGTTTGCTGAAGTTGGATTGATGGCGAAAGGAGGGGTGATGTTCTGAGATTCGAGAACTCTATCCAGAGTGGAGATTCGAGATATCGAAATATGCACAGCTATGATGTTTGAATAATTACCTGAATGTGGATAGACGAGGAGTTACGATTCCCCGCTTGCTCTTGATGTTGAGGGGGGGTTTTGTGTATTCTGGACAAGCGATGGTGTCCAAATTTATCCGCAGAGCCTCATCTTTCTTTTGCGCGACTGCCTTGTTCCCCGTTTTGGTTGACTGGCAGCATCAACCTGCAGCCCACAAATGGATGTGAATGACGCAAAAACATTCCAATCGTGAACCCAGCAAGCCCCTCCAGAATCACAAATTTCTCCAGCAACTCTATCTCGAAGGGAAATACGCTTTCAAGAGAAAAGCCAAAAATTGGCTTTTACTTCTGGCCCCTAGAAGCATCGCAGGAATACTTTGCAGAGCACTATATCCCACACTGCGAGAAAGGCATATCCCTAAACCACAAGTTCATCCTCGGTGATGCGCATGAAATCGATTCAATGACCCTAAGCTACCTTCTATCAACTCAATCACGGTATCCTTCTACACAAATCATGGTTTATCTGGGTCGAGCAGAAGCTCCACCTATACGGCCATGTTGCAGTTGGTTTGAAAAAACTGGGAGCACCATAATCGTTGCTGGACGGAGCCACACACAAAGGGATGAAGCAATAACACGTGTCAGCCATTATAATATCCTCAGATATCGTACGCAGGAGGAATGTAGGGCGTTCTATAGCGCGAAATACCGGATCAGGGTTAGTGGCACGAAACTGAACGAAGAGAGGCGGTTATCCGGCTTGGGCTAGCCTGGCGGGAGGTTGGACACGATGCAGGCGCAGTAGATACCAGATACCGCTAAAGCTGTTGTAGAGATGACGCCAGAGCCATCCGGAATGGCCTATGTCGACTAAGGATCTTTCACCCTTCTCTTTACAGCGGCAGATTCAAACGGAAGGTCACTTGAATATCTGAAAGTAAGAGCGAAAAAGACTACGAAGCCTCCCACAACAAACAAAAGATCCTATACCCAAACTCCACTCCATTGATCCCCACCGGAAGAACTCTGTTGAGAACCACTCAGAAATTTAGAACGTCATAGGCTTCACGTGCTTTTAATCAAGGGTGCATGAAATCACGGAAACGCGGATAAATTCAAGGATATTAGGGACGATCAGAATCATAGGATATCATTCGCAGTTAGCCCTGCCAAATTGGTAATGACCAGAATAGGTACTGGCAGCATATATTAGATTGCCCTTCTATTATACGCGGTTTTATAGGCCTGAAATAATTCTAATAGCTGGCTTCTTGCCGCTAACTACCTAACATTTATACCTAGCATGGAGAAGTTGGACTTGGACAGTACCTGTAGTTAGTTGTGTATTCGAGTGATATCGGTAGACGTGTAAGCTCTACATAGAACTTAAGTATCACGCAACGCCAGCTCTCAGTAGGTTTGCATAATCAGTCCTGCAATTATCACATTCCAAATTCGAACTGCCTTTAAACAGAGGTCACAAATGCACAAGTGGCGTGTATACCGCAAATCGCCAACCCTTACCACAACTCACGCAAACGAATAATGATCAATTCTAACACGTAAACAACACAGCGCTGAGTGCTAAGTTTTCTGGCTTTACAACGCCCCGAACATACAAGGCGGCCAACCAAACGGATCTTGATTGATAGGTGCTGCAGATCTAGCTTGCTCTCTCGGCTGCAGACAATCGGAAGATGGTGTTTGAAAAGGGTTAAATATGATCCTGATTGGAGATTTCTATAGGCGTCGGGAAGGTAGTGCTTTGCAGTACCGGCAGAAACCGACAGGTAGCAGGCTCGAGGCGGAGCTTTACAAGAAAAGCAAAAAAATAAACGACTGCGCAATGCTGAGGTCACAACCATACATAGCAGCTACACGTACTAAGCTTTGTAGTCCTTTGAAGTATAGTATATAAGGCGATTCCCGACTTCCAGAAAAATCATTAATTAGTCGAACTACCCAAGCCTGGAGATATTTTGCATCCAACACAAAAACGACGGGTAAACATGCAACCAAGAGACAGGCGATTTTATCCTTCTCAGAATCGAGGCTCCAGCTATGGTAATTTCTTCCAACTTTTGTTACGGCTACATCCATTAACCTTTCCCCTCTGGCTACTCGTAATGTAGAAGTTAACGAGGTTTAAAATTGAAAAACAGGAGGATCCTCAAGCTCCCAAGCGCAATCCGAGCCCATGGCAGCATTTATCCTCGCAGGAAAGACCGGGTCTGGGAAGAGCACCTTCATAAAAATGTTGGGTGGCTGTGATCTTACTGGCGACGAACCAGTTGTGGATGGAGGGCTGGACTCTTGTGAGTTTTTAAACCTGCCTTGGGATCTCTTTACGATAGTCTTAGGATGTTAATTATTAGTTTATAGGTACGAAAAGCCCAACCGTATACCTAGCAACCCTTAATTCTTGTAAAATACTCCTATTGGACACTCCGGGGTTTGACGACTCGGGTATCGACAACCTTGAAGTTCTCAATGAGGTCGTCGCGAGTCTCTACACTTTTGCGCTTCGCCCTCAAGACATCCAAACACACGGCGTAATCTTTCTCCACGATATCAGCGAGACAAGGTTTAGCGGAAGTCAGCGAAAGACACTAGAGATCCTCAAGGCGCTCTGCGGGCCCAAGGGAATGAAAAATTGCATTGTCGGAACGACAATGTGGAGCACCCCGGGGTCGAGCAAGTTCAAGAATGAAGAGATGAGAGAGAAAGACTTTCTACGTACACATTGGAGAGGGGTCCTGAAAACCACCCGGATTGCTGAACACAATCAGCACGCGGTTGTTGGGATTGTCGATGATCTCTTGAATCAGCCTCCTATCCTCTTACAGGCACAGGAAGAGATGCTCAAACCTCCCCATACATTCGAAACTACAACGGCAGGAAGAGTAGCTTTACCTGAAGGGCGAGCTGAAGCGGAGCAGCTACGTGCAGAGTTAGGAAGGCAACGAGAGGAGTTCGAAAGGGAAAGACGCAGAAAAGAATTTGAATTTGATAGGGATATGGAAAGGAATAGAAAGCAATTCGAAGAAGAACGGACTAGGCTGGAAGAAGAGAACCAAAGGCGCAGAGAGGAGCAGCAGCAGCAGGATGACGAACAGCGGAGAAGACATCAAGAAGACATGCGTAATTTGGATAACGAGCATCAACGACAGATGGAGGAGGAACTAAGAAAAAGGCGTGCCCAAGAGCAAGAGAGGCAGAACGAGGAGAGGGAGAGATGGGCAGAATTTGTGCGATCTCGGGAAGAAGAAGCCAGAGAAGCGGAGGAGAGGCGCCAACAGCAATTTGAACGGTATCGCAAGCAACAGGAAAGGGAGGCCAAAGAGGCACGCGAGAGAGATGAAGAGAGACTTAGATTATTTATGGAAGAGTATCGCAAGGCACAGCAAGAGCCTAAACCTACGCCATGGTTAGGAAAGCTGCTAGGGAAAGTTGCCAATGTAGCAATGAAATTCTTGGGCCCGAAACTGGGCCTAATATTTTCTTAAAAGGTCGTCTCCCAGCCTACTACTCCCTATCTATCCCCGAGAAACCGCCGTCTTTGAAAGTCCTAAGCACTAACATGTTATTAGTACGGACAGAAGGCATGCATCATCGGTCTTGATGGAAGGAAAAGCGAATTAAAAGTATACTAGCATGTTTTCACACATATTGGTTTTGGGGGCTCAAGTATACCCGGATCCTCGTGTTGGATATTTATCAGAACGGATATGGAATTTATGTTGGAATATAGCGAAATGGATATAAAGTGCGAAGAGTGATCTTCACCCAAGAATTCTATAGCCAATTACCCTAAGAGCGCTCGAGATAGTTTTTGATAGAAATAGTACCTAACAACGAATGACCATTACCGATCTGCGTGCTTTTCAAGTGAATTATTGTGTTTAATCGCTTGATTAATGAGGCCACCCGTACTAGTTTGGCTAATTTTTAACCCCGATCCACACTATTTGGAGATGGTGCTTGTGCTCATATATAAGCTAGGATGAATATTCACGGAGGAACCTTTCCTTTGAAGATATGTAGTTGGTTTATTAAATTACCAGATATTAATAGATGTGTAAAACGATAAGGATACGCATCACACTCGAGATCAGTGCTTGTAAATTATCATTTTCCAGTTGGGACAATACTGTGTACGGTGCAAAGGTTTCGAACTTACCCGCGAGTACGATTGACTGCTGACGTCTCTCCTACCCCATACGTGCGGTTCTTTGTTCTACTCTCTGAGTATAGCATCGCTTCTTTCTCTCTTTTCCAGCTATGGTTTGGGCGGGCTTAGATATCGATCTCGAAATTCCGACTCCCACAAAAATTCAGGTAGCTCAAGAAAACTTGCAAAGCCTCTTAGTATTGTAATAAAAGTTTGCAAGTTTTTATAGAATACAGCAATGAGTAACTGGTGGAGTAAAACTTTATTTTTGGCTGTAGAAAATGGAAAATGGAGCCGTTCTAAGAGATACCCAAACGTGACTAGGTATACACCGGGATATATTTTGTTAAATCTTACGTATACATTAAGAGATTAAATTAAATACTCACACTCATAGAAAGTTCACATCTGTAAGAATATCACTTGAGGAGCAGTAGCGGCGGATATATTCAAGTTCAAATTTTTTTGTAGAAAAGCAACCTGAGGTTTAGCATCTTGTTTGCAAACTTGGCATACTTGGCGTATGCATACTTGGTAAGGCAAAGGCTTTCCATGCCAATTTAATTGGCCGTCACCTAAGAGCACCCAAGCCATAGCTCCGCAAAGTTTTGAGATCCTCGCATCTCATTAGTTCCCTGTGTGAAGTATATATATCGCAAACCAGGCAGACGCCAGCTCATATTCGAATTCCATACAGTCACTCCTGGGGCAATGACGAGCAGGGGTCCGAAAAGGTCATTATTGAGGTTCGGTTGGAAGCTCTCTAATGGTTCCTCCTGTTCATCGTTGCCTAAGAGTGCCTATAGCGATATTGTATCCGTTGAAAGACGTAGATGTAACCGTAGCAACTATGTCTAGAGTAGGTGCCATAATGGTTATTTTATAGAGAAAAGCAATCGTGCAAGCTCTACAGCTTAATCCAGATACGCCATATCTAATAAAGTCAGTTCAGAATAAGGTTAATATAATATCACAACACCATTATCTATACCTACCCCACTCCTGAGCAGAGCTGAACGCGTAGGTTGGGGGTAAACAGTAAGGCGATCGAAGGGTGTAGGGAATTTCTGATACGTAGAACGCCTCCATTTGGAGATTAACACAGGTAGTTTTGTTGTTTTTTCGCTTCTCCCCCAAACGCACTTTCATCACGAGATCCCGTGGCAAAAAATGATTATGTTACCTACTTCTAACCCCAGTCTCCCCAGAGCCAGACGACAACGCACGTCGCCATCCATTCATCCAGCCCCCATCTAGATTAGAGACTTTGCGCAGATAGATCCAGCTCCGATTTCTAGCAACTTGATTGGTGCAGATCAACTTCTAGTTGGTCAAAAACTAGGGCTGACTCAAAAGCACAAAGTCTCTATTATATATAACTACATGTATATTGCAACGCCAGCCTTAGCGTATAGCGAACTAGGATGGATATGCTGTAAATTTACAGGCTGTAACTAAGCCTCAAACAAAGTACAACACTTGTCCCGTTATCAGTTCAGGCCAATTCATTATCCATTGGGCTGGTGAAATTTGCAGGTTCCCCGCCTTCCGTATTAGGTTGTGACCAAGTCACTTCGCCATTAGAGAAACGATTGGGATCACATATACTCGTAATTGACTGACGTTTTTGCACCAGGCTGGCTCTGCATACCATACAAAATCGCAAAAAGTATATAGGGCACGGACCCAGCCTGCTACACAAACGTTAGTCATTTACGAGTACCTCCTAACTCTGGAAGGTGGGGAATCCGCAAGTTTCACCAGCCCAAGGGATCGGCGAAATAGACATTGCAGCTGCAGTAAAAACCCAGTTGCTAATTGGTCGCCTTGTAAGAGTTCGACCATCAGATTTGCGTTATGTACCGTATATTCTCAATTATAACGAATGGGGCCGGGCTGAGACCACAGGATAGAACTGCACTATTACTGGCTGAGGCGATAGGGCGCTTACCATTATTGATGTTAGTTGTTGAACCTCCACAGTTATCCAGCCAGTTAGGGAGAACTTTCTTCCTGCAGCCCCAGCCCGGCCCCGTTCGTTATAACTGAGAATATACGGTACTAGGATTCACTATCACCTTAAGCACACCGAGACATGAGAGTCTAAAATGCATATGATCGGTCGATTCTCCAGATACTACAGAATGAATTAATTAGGAGAGTGGAATTCCCTAAAATTGATTATACGCTGCCGATAGCAAAACTCTTTTTGACTGTTTAAAGGCCCCTGCCCCAACAGAAACTTGTGCTTAAAGACTCAATACCAAGTCTTACATCCCTCGCCACCAAGACCAGATAAGAAGACATGGCTAGTGGGGCTTCTAGACAAGGTGGCTTATTCTCCCCATCCTACGTCATGACTATTAGTGACTTCTAAACTAATAATATTCTTACTTTCCAAACTAGGGGGGAATTCACCCTCAGGACCAATCGCAGCTTTTATCCTTGCAGGAAAGACAGGCTCTGGAAAGAGTAGTTTCATAAAACTATTGGGCGGGAAGGATTTGGCTGGCTGTGATCTGACTGTAGACGGGGGCCTTGATTCTTGCAAGTCCTCAAGTCCCTCACTAGGTGCAGTGCTAATAGTTTATTTGTTTTAGGCACGAAAATGCCAACTGCTTATACAGCGGTTCTCGACAATCGTAAAATACTTCTCCTAGATACTCCTGGTTTTGATGATTCGGCGGTCGAAAACCTCGAAATTCTCAACGATATTGTCGCCAACCTCTATACCTTTGCACTCAGGAGCCACGATATCGAAACGCGCGGCGTCATCTTCCTCCATGATATCAGCGAAACTAGATTCAGTGGGAGCCAAAAGAAAACCTTAGAGATTCTCAAAGCACTATGTGGACCTAGGGGAATGAGGAATTGCATCATCGGAACCACAATGTGGAACACCCCAGGAACAAATAGATTTAGAAACGAAGAGATAAGGGAGAGAGATTTCCTACGTATCCACTGGAGAGAGATTCTCAAAACGACACGGCTTGCGGAAGATGACCGGGATGCAGTTGTAAGGGTTATCAAGGACATCTTGGCTCGGCCAAAGATTCTACTCCTAGTGCAGGAGGAAATGCTGAGACCCCCACACACCCTTGCAAATACGATGGTCGGTAAGATCGCTATTCCTGAAGGGCAAGCCGAAGCCGAAAGAACCAAAAAGGAGTATGAAGAATATAAGAAGCGGTCCCAAGGGAGAAAAAAGCGCAGGAAGACGAGTTTAAACGGCAGCACGAAGAAACCAGAAGAAACCACGCCGAGGAACAAGCAAGGAGAGAGGGGGAATATAAGCAGCGTGAGAGAGAAAGGGATCGTCGTGAAGAGGAGAGACAGAGACAACACCAGGAATATATGCGCAACCTAATGGAAGAACAAAGGCAGCGTGCCGAGGAAACAGAGGAGAGAAGGCGCGCTGAGAACGAGCGCAGGGAACGGGAAGAAAGAAGGGGATGGGAAGAGTACGCACGACGGGAGAGAGAGAGAGCGGAGAGAGCGGAGAGAGAGAATGAGGAGCGGAATGAGGAGCGCTATGAAAGAGAGCGCGAGCGCCAAAGACGGGAAGAAAGAGAAGAAGCGGATCGAGAAGAAAGGAGAAGAGAAAAGTATGAGGAGCAGCAAAGGCGGGCGAATGCCCCGCCCCCGCCACCACGTGGGTTTTGGGAAACACTTGTGGGCATTTTTTTTGGGTAACCAAACTCTTTGAGTCAACCCTTCAACTTCCAAACGGTAAACTTATGGGTATCTGTTTACTAAGTCTGGCAGATGTGATGGAGAGGGGAGGAAGGAGTATTGGTATGATTCATGAATCTTGGGAAAAGCGGCTTGTGATATTTATTAACCAAGAATGATCTCTGCTTCTGTTTTAGTCTGTTTGGTTTCAATCTTATCTATCCCATCATCTTGCAAGTAGGTTGTGTAGAGAACACCCAGAAGAGAAGTATCTTCCGGGAGTCAAGTATATGGAGCCTAGGAATCTCTCAGTCGGGAACTCAAGCAATCAAGTCTCGATTTCAATTTTACCACAGGCGTCTCTATGTAATAACGAGTGATGGTTCGTGACTAAGTGGATTGCTCTTGCCAGCTCGGAATTCTGTGCCTCGCACAAGTCTCATCCACAAACTTAGAGTATAATATTATAAAGAAATCTCCACTAGAAATCGTAACTTTTATTTTTGATATCTATTTAGATTGATAGTCGTGTTACCAAGACGGAGAAAACAAAGTAAAGTTAGTTAATAGCATGGCCCTTTCCGACATAAAACCTAGACCCCAACCTCTCGCTCTATTGTATTGCATCTATCCTTGGCTATTAACTTCGTTAGTCACCTATCTATACACTCTATACTATCTAAGTTATTAGTATCTAGATACCCAATTCTCCAGCATCTACCAGCGTGTATCCAGATTGCCGACTCCTTAAAGCCTAAATTCCGCGGATTGGCTAGGGTGGTGGTGGCGGTGAGGGGGCGGCGGCGGCGGCGGCGGCGGTGGTGGTGGAGGAGTAGAAGGTGGTGGTGGAGGGCGCACACATTGGTCAGGCGGCGGTGGTGGGGGAGGTTCGTGGTGACCGTTATTGTTTTCATACAAGTAATTGTTGTTGGATCTACCCTGATAGAGTGGTTGCTGTGGCTGCGGGTAATCTCTACCCGTTTGCTTCTGCGTTTCTTGCGCTTGTCCCCATGACTGACCATGATTCATCTGCTGGTGAGAGTTCACCTGGGAATAGGCCTGATTAGGCGGGATAAGTTAGCACACCGGAAGATAGACATACCGATACAGAACGAGAAGGAAATTTTAGGGGATATACATTAGCGGAATATCCATGCAGCTGTTGAGATTGTTGCTGATACTGTGCGCGACTTGGATCCTGCTGTTGCTGATGGCTGGCATTGTATCCTTGAGTTTTTTCATTCTGATGCCCCCATGGAACCAGAGCACCCATCTGACCATCGAGATACTGCTGTTGTCCTGTATATTGCGCATGAGTTTCATTATGCCTTGATCTCATATCTCTTGTAGACTGCTGTTGCTGCTTCCACGGCGGAAGGATAGATCTGCTCCCTGCTGGACCAGTAGGCACATCTTTGAATGCATCTCTGGAATCATTTCCGGAATCGCATCGATTCTCAAATTTGGGCCCAGGATCACTTGAATACTCGCTCTTGATGGCACGATCACTAGCAAGCCATGGCGCTGGGGCACCGCTGGGGCCACGCTCCCAAGGTTTGAGGTTATTGGTCTGGTGATCGATACTATTAGTGATGAGGGATTGCTGTACGGTAGTGCCGATCTCACGTTGCGGAGCGCTACCTCCAGCAATCTCCAGCATAAGTTGCTGGAAGATTTCACATGTTAGCACTCAAGTGGGTCAAGTTAGTAATGAGGAGCCAAACATCGTATTCATCATCCACCGCATCGCCTTGTGGGGCAAGGAGGTCTCGATTTCTCCAATCCCCCCCTTTCACGCGGTCGTGGCAGTCCCTTGCCATGTGTCCAGCATTGCCACAAACTCGGCAAATGATATTTGCAGTTACGTTTCGTTTCTCCGGACATTCGTACTTACGATGGCCAAGAGCTCCACCTTTTTTACATGTCTAGATTAGAAGAAGCAACATAGTCAAACGGTGAAGGAAAACTCACAATTTTGACAGGCTTGATTCTCATCATCTCTCAACGTGCCGTTCAAGGAAGCTAATTCTCGAAGTTGATTTCTCTTCAAAGCATTCTGTCCTTCAGGAATGGATGCAGCCTAGAATTCTGTAAGCACAAATTTTTTTCAACTTGGAATATCAAAACCTACCGTCTCGATAACCTCAAGAATAGCTTTCTTGGCCATTTCCACCTTAGTTTCAGTATCTGCAATTACCAAACAGTGAAGATCCTCATCAAGATTCGAGTCAGTGGCCCTGTCACTTGCTCCTTTGCCTTCCTTGACAGAGCCTTTCCCACGGATAGCGATTTTAGCCCCAGATTCAGACTCCATTCTCTTCAGTGTGTTTCCGCGAGGCCCAATAAGAAGCCCAACTATTAGTAGTCAAAGAACAATATCAAACAGCCCCAGATGTTAGTAAATTTTTAAGAAAACAGCACCAGACAAATAACTCGCCCTATAAATGCTAAAACAATGGAGTTGAGGATTAGTTTACTGAAGTTAATCTCTGGGTAGTCATTGACTGGCACATAGATCTTCTCAATCATTTTTGCAGGACGGCGATAGTCAGCAGGGGCATGGTAGTTAACAAAAACCATGTTAGCTTTTTGGATTAGTTTATGTCGCTCGTCTTCCAAACGCTTGCGGTAGCGGTATTCACGAGTATTGACGCGATGGCCTTGATTATCATACGTAGGAGCCGGAGAACGAGACCTATGGAAAAATTATAATACTTTAGAACATAAGCATTTGAAATTCGCATTCAAAACATACCTTTGTCCGTCTCCGGGTACGATGTCACCAATTTTGAGTTTTTGAGTAATCTCCTCAACACGTAGGTGAATCGTGTAGGCGTCTATCTGCTCACTCGTCATAGGTGTGAGGATGACCGTAGGAAGACCCATCAACCCAGCAACTTTATTTTCATTGGCTGCTCCCCAACGATTTTGTTTCTTGCGTTTCCTACCATTGCTCTCTACTTGAGATACCATTTCTAAAAGAAACCAAGTAAATTGTTAGTAAATCTATAAGGGATGGAGAGGGATGGCGGACCACGTCTAGGAGACCGTCCACGCTTAATAGCGGGTTCATCGTCCAACTCATCCATCAGTGCTGCCAGATGCGTTTCTTCTGGGCTAGTCGGAACTTCCATCTGGTCCTCAGTTTCTTCCATTTTACAATCAATTTGCTCTTTCCTATCCTCAGCCAATTCCATCTTCACTTGAAGGTTTCTGCTAGTTTCCTTATACGGACGGCTATCCTTGCGAATTACCGGACGGCGACGAGAACCCAATGGTACATTGTTCGAGCCACTTGCGTTGTCTCCAAATCCGGGTGTCATCCTTATTTATTAACCTACTAGCGGGTGTAGGTGAAAGACTTGAGCGAAGAACAGCCTGTTTTGATAAAGTGAAGCGGAAGTAAAATTGCGACTGTGTGGTGTGATGGGAGTGGGTTGAGAGGTGTGAGGTATGGTGGGGAAACGTGTCAAGCATCCCCGTATAACCCTAACTCTAAAAATAGGTCACACGATTCCTTGAAATGACGTCAGGAGCCAACACCTTATTTTCGCATCATCTACATGTATCTCCACCCCATCCCTCATATATAGTTACATGTAGTACATGTATACAAATAATTCACATTAAGCACATACAACGATATGCAATAAAAGTGTCGGGATAAAATTATACCAAGAAGCCTTATTTACGAACATAATACAATGCCCAGCAGGCACTCGAGAGTATCTTACACAGTCCCCCATTTACTACCCTGGCTATAAACGGCTAGCAACCCGATAGATACTGTGTCGTATGGAAAGCCTTACACTGAGGTCGCAACGGGAAATTTAAGCCTGCCGTACAGTGGAATCGGCTCCACAAAACTCCCTGACCTAGAAGTTCAGAGCATACGAAATACATCCAAAGTTAATATTAATAGGTCCCCGGAAATATCCCCGGAAAACTTTTGCCATCAGAGAAGGATGAATGAACATGAGGCTTTGAAGCGAAACGAGGGGAATTTGCGCTACAGATGGGAACGACGAGACCGTTAAAATTCACTGAGGGATGTAAACTTGTTAGTGACGAAACTGTCGCAGCGGACACAACATACTCGTAATTGACTGACGTTTTTGCACCGGGCTGGCTCTGCATACCATACAAAATTGCAAAAGTGTATGGGGCACGGGCCCAGCCCAGTGCACAAACGTCAGTCATTCACGAGTAGATTTTATTGATAATTGAACCGAAACTAAAAACGATAACATACAGTCGGTTTTGTTATCACGAAATAGTAGCCACAGTCTGTGAAAACCTGCCACCGCGGAGATGTTTCGCCTCTGTTTTGCGGTTTGTCCAATAACACTCTACGATCATTTAAGTCCACGATCCAATAGACTCAACATGGATTGACACAGAACCCAACGAAAATACTCGTTGCTCGATGAGGAGAATGTATAAGATAACTAAATATATACGCGACTCTTTCAATTTTAATACAGGTAAGAAACCTCCATTCTCTGGGGCATTAAATCTACAAAAATTTCCAGTTTATACCGGCAGATAACCTTCTCACACACAGCAACAAGGTCCTATTCCCTTTTTTCTCTGGGGGAGTTTGTCGTGCCTTATCTCACACTTGGCCAACAGTCCTTGGCGCCAAGGTCCGTTCCTCGACGCGTAAAGTATGGGGCGTAAACACCAACCAATCATAAGAAGGTTGGGCACGTGGCGGCATCGATCGGAACCGCTGCTGATACGGGCCGTTCCGTAATTGCAGCCCAACATCGCTTGGCATGCCTTAAGAGTAGGTACTCGTGCATCTTTACCAAGAATTTTCGTGTGACCTATCTCGACCAATCAAAAAACTCATATGCTCGCAGCAATTCTTGATTGGTCTAACCAGGCCACGTGAAAGTTCTTGGTAAAGACGCACGAGTGCTGCCTGAAGTCTCACGTCTTACGCAGTTGGGTAGCCGGAGTGATTTTGACTCCAACCTCAAAAGATGTCTACTCCACCACCACAGCACCTAAATTTATTCCCGTTCTATAAAATTCTTCTATTGCCCCTGCTCTACAATTTCATAGAGCTCAATCGTCATTGTCTGTTGTTGTTTGTGAGTAGTTGATTTTTGAAATGCTGGGATATCGCCTCAGGCTATTACTTGATTAGGAAATTTCTCGAGTTGAAAAGGCATTAATATTCCCGATCAGCCAAATTTCAGGATGGTCCAAATACTAGGAGGGTCGGTTGTATCCCTCATTGGGCAAAATTCTGTTACCCTGCTGGATATAAACAAGTTTTCTTACCAGAATCCGTGTTCTGGTATTTGGACCATCCTGGTATTTGGCTAATCGGGAATAGTACTCATGTCGCTAGATTGTTATTGCTTTTCCCTTTTATAGAAGTAGATCTCCCCACCAAAATCATCCAGCTAGACAAGCAGCTACATGTATGGTTGGTTAGTTTTTGGAGGGAGTAACCAAGAATTTGGTTGCCACACTGGAAAATTTCGTATTGCGTAAGGACTCAGACCTGTTTCCAAGATAGGGAAAGCAATAGCAATCCAGCAACAAGAGTAGCTAGATCAATTATTACCAGATTAGATGCCACGTGACATAAATTTATATCTTGGCGCTCAATGTTCATGATTGGACAGTGTCAGACCCCTAGGAATTACTAAAAGCGGCAAGATTAAGTATTCCTAATCCTCAAAATGAAGTGGCGACCGCTCTGGATATGGGCTTCCCCAACTGTAGAATATGTCATCAAGAATATCGCTTGCTGACTCTGAAGAGTCGCATTTGTTGCGTTGCTGGTGTAGTGCACGTGTTTAGGCGTATTTACAATTTTGAATGGCCCACCGTGAGCCAATGATTTTTGATCCACAGTGTGGTTTAATGAGGTCAATGATCATGAAGCGATGGGTTGAGATGATGAAAAGCATGAAAATCCGTGATGTTCTTTGTTGTGGGCCAGCAATGCTCCGCTTAGTTGAGAATAGCATACTGGTGAAGAAAAATTGACGACTTTGTCTGCACTTAAACTTTATTCTGACCCATTTTATGATCAAACGATAAATTTGGGACAACTCATCTTGCGCATTCTGGGTTATGTAGGAAACTAAACGGTAGAGAAGGGGTACAATAGTATGTCAATAATGAATTCTAGTGCTGTAGCCAGTGTTATAGAAATCGAAAGGCGGCTGCAAATGACCTCATGATCAAACGACGCGTCTCAAACTTCACACGGTAGTATTGCACCTGGGAACTACATCAGCCAACTAATCCTACTACAGTCTGATTGATTGATTTTGGCTTGTAGGGCCGGATTTAAAGCTCAGGTGCTTCTAAATGGTTGAATTAACGCTGAAAAGATTGTCTAAGGTACGCACTGTACGCACTGTACGCACTGTACGCACTGTACGCACTGACTACACAGGGTTTTGGAAGGCTGTGTATAGAGGTGCAGCTATCACTGACGTGGAAAAACATATATCGTCAAGCTAGGGCACACATGAAATCGCGCCACAGAATGATATTAGCAATCAGCATCGTGGCCGATTCAAAGGTACACTATTGCAATCCAGAGAAGTTTGCTTGTGAAACTTGCTTGAAAAATATGATAGGCTAACATGCTGATGATCGGGCACTTGATATTCTCGATCGAGAGCATGCTGATGGAGCGGTGCAACAGATCATTTGAATCGGCGGCTCTTCTCCAAGTCCCACCGTCAGCACAATGTCTGGGTAGGTGGAGGGATTGACAGCAATGCTAAGGGTGATAATCCGATACAATTACCAGAAAGACTGAAACGCCACGCACGTTACGACGGATTTCAAATTTCTTACAGTCACCTAGGTGGCATTTCGAGAAAACAACTGTGGTGCGCTTGATTCCCTAACTATAGAGACTATGTACTCCCATTAAGGCTTTGTATAGGAGAACCAAACCGCAACTAATTACGGTCGTAAAATGGATAAAGCATGAGAGAGCACTGTGTTGAGAGTCTTAGCGTGTATTAGCGACTATAAACGGATATCCTCTTTGGTATACATCTTGACGCGAACGGTTCGACCTTATTGTTACTCAAGATTACTATTTTTCTATAATCCCAAGATGTCATCGTATGTTCCACCCGCTCAGCAACTACGTTTTGGCATTGAAATAGAACTCTCTATGGGCCTTTATGAATGGGAAGAAGAAAAAGTTAAACACAAAAATTGGCGCGAATTTGCTGGCGCTTTGAGTGGCCGATTGAGCAGAGCGAATATCGACAATTATATCGACTCTGATGGAGACAAAGCTAACTATACCAAGTGGACCATCACTGGTGATGGTTCTATTCCGAACGACCGAAGTAACAGAACATGTTTGTTCCCCAGCTTATATATATTCGGGGTGGAAATTACTCATACTTAGTTGGAATTACCAGGGGGCATTGAATTGATTTCTCCAGTTGGGGAGTTTGGCCCGGGGCTCTGGCGTGACGATCTTGAAACTCTCTGGAGAGCACTGGAGCAATTCCGCATCGAAAAATCCAAGTACTGCGGCACACACGTACACACCTCTATCAAAAACCAAGACTGGACTCCAGCCCAAGTAATTAGCCTTGCTCAAGCAGTCTGTTATTTCGAAGACTTAGTCAATTGCCTTGTCCCTCCATCCCGGCACTGCAATCCTCATTGCAAAAGTAATAGAAATTCCGACAAGCTTAGTGGTTCAACAATGCCAGACGTCTTTCGTATACTTGCGAAGTGTAACGAGGATTCTCTTCAGAAAAGCGGTGCTTCTTCCGGTAGTAATAATTCAACCTTCGAGGCTATTTCTAAATTGCTTTGCCCACATAAGTCTTTTCGTTGGAATTTCACTTCAATGGCCAAAAAAGAGCTGGGAACCATTGAATTTCGCCAACCCCCTGGCTCAGTTTCGGAAGACGAATCTGTGGCATGGATCGAATTTACCGCGTGCTTTGTACAAGCTGCCATTGAGGTTGATCATAAGCTAGATCCATATGACAGACCTTCAATGAAACACCTACTAGACTTTGTCACAAGAGGCGCGAAAATTTCTGGTATAGGCGATACCACGCGGTATATCGACTCCATCTTTGAGGGCAAAATGGATATTAGACTCAACTCTCCTCCAGTTCACCAAATAACTAGTACTACGAGTCGCGGCACTCATTCAGCTAGAAACGCGCTAGAAACAGGAAACAGCAAGGGCAAACATTTCACACATCGAAGGTCAGGGAGCGCCGTCACTGCGTTTGAAACCCTCTTAAAATCAAATCACGCGCACACGTACGGCGAAAAGAGATTGCGCAAGTGTAAGTTAATCCTTGATCAATTCATCACTTACACCTTTATCTCCGCCTAGCTCACAATATCTAGGTTGTTCAAATCTGAGGTAGGGGTGCTTTTTTTATATATATCCTAATTGGCTTTGGGGGAGGTTTTTCTGGTTCGTTACTTTGAGCGGTGATTAGCGACGGAAAGTGTGTGGTTTTTTGTTTATTCCGTGAGATCGAATAGTTTATTGACTTCAGCCACCGTTTCTGGTATCTATCTCCCCGTAGTCATGCGATATTAATACAATGTACTCGTGCTCTAACATAAGTACCTGAAAATGCCTTTTGGTGGCAACGTTTTTTAATTCGTCCCGCAGCAGCACTCTAAAATTTGGTTTGCCAAAACCTTACCCTTGTTTTCAGTTACTTATGCTAAAGAATAAGTATCGGCATGCATACAAGTAACTGATATCAATTTCCATAATATACTTCTATCGAAAGGTTGCCCAACCAGACCATGTATACGTATGTACATGTAGTTACGAACGTACGCGTATACCCTAGGATGACTATTCGTGAATACCCGAGAAGGGTCCTTTCCATTTAGTTCTAGGTTTAGAATTAATAAACGAGCAAAGGTGCATACTGCCTCCCGACTTAAAGGTACTCAGATACTACATGAAGAACCTGAAAATGCATGTTCTAAGTCGAGGTTTCTGATTGGCTGGATCTGGCTATATCGACTTACTGATTGGTCAACCTAATACGTTTGTTTTCAGGTTCTTCATGATGTATCCGAGTACGGTTGCAAAATACCCGTGGGTGTAAACTAACCCCTCACCATCGTTGAGCAACAAAAAAAAACGGATCTCTATTTTAAAAGTTACACTATTTAGACCATAGGTGTTGAAATAGGAAGAGCATTACAGGTTGTTTCACGATGCCCCAACCCCAAATGCGGAATGGACAATTACTAGCTGAGCATTTAATGATGACGCATTTTACTACTGATTTTGCGATCTATGTTGTAGAGATAGCCTGGTCTGCAGCTGCGGTCTTGGAATGAGTGTACTCGTAATTGAATGACGTTTCCGAACTGGCCTAGGCCCCACAGAGGTGCAGACCAGTAGAAAAATAACAAGGAGCAGATTCTAGCCAACAGAGCAGTGAGCCTCAGTTGAAATGAGGGTGTATGTGACTTGCATATCTAGTTCTGGTGCTCAAATGAGGCCCAAAAACCCCTGACCTGAGCGACCGTGGTGTTTACAGCTACTTTGTTGGTTAGATTTCATGATCAAGTCCATGCTGTTCACTACTAATTGACTGGCTGAAGCTCGCTGCTTTGTTTGTTGAACTTTGCTGCACTCTAACCCTCTACTGGACTGCACCTCTATGCGGATCCAGGCCAGTCCGGAAAGGCCATTCAATTACGAGTAGTGTACTCTTCGACACCGACCCATCAATCTTGGGGCACCAGGGTCAACGCAAGTGCCTATAGAGTAGTACTGGGGGCAGGCAGGAAGAACCTAAATATGTAAGCACGAGTTGACCAACTAATCCGTCGGCGTGCTAGCTAAGGACGAATCAAAAACCGCAACAAGCAAAAGCTACACTCAGGTTCTTCGTGCCACCCAGAGTATGTATTTTCCGTACTTTGATCAATCACATCATTACTTTCACTGAGTGTAAGCGTTTAGCCTCTGAAGAAGTTTGGAAAACAGGGGAGATCCCTGAGGGGCACCGATTGGCTAGAAGAGTTCAAAGTCACGAACTCTAGATGTCTTATTTACCGCAGGTATTCCCCTTGTTTCAAAAACTTCTTGCTAGACGCGAGCACGATCCGACGATAATATGACGTATTTTTTAATTATAGCAAAATAATTCTTTTACAGATGCAGTGAGCAACCTAATTATTTGCGAAACCTAGAATTTCTAGCTAAAATTGAGGTCGACATTGAAGCATAGGATTTTACCTCGGTTTACTCGTGCTATCCAATACATACATGTGTAAGCTAGAGTATACCTATCCCCAGCACAGCATAATCAGAAGCGCTAAATTATGGTCAACGTGGCCAAATTCGCAGATTTAGAATTTACTGCTAGGTGCACATCTCCCGATTAGCCTTGAGGAAGCAGCACTGGATATACCTAATAAGCTAAAGTACGTCGAGATGACTGCTATTACGTAGATGAGCTTATACGCGAATTTTTTCTTTTTCTGATGGGTTTATTAGAGTGTTTTGACCAACCCCATGACAACCAAAATTCGAGCTCAAAATATGAATTCTTGGCGGATTTTCACATAGTAATTATGCCAAGAATTCATATTTTGAGCTCGAATTTTAGTTGCAATGCAGTAGCCAAAACACTCTATTAAGAGCAAAGGTGTAGACTGCTTCCCGATTTAGAGGTGTACCCGTGGATGTAAACTACCTCCCACCTGTATACTGGATGCACAAAATAAGATTTTCATCCCATCATCCTTGCTATTGATATAACCACCTCCACCTCATCATCTTCACTACTGGTAAAACCACGGCACATTCCATCAAACCCCGCTTGCTAGTCCAGCATGGCAGCCCTTCAAGAACTGCAGGAGTTTAAACCCTATTCGTAATTGAATGACGTTTCCGAACTGGCCTGGGTCCGCATAGAGGTGCAGCCCAGTACTTGTTACTTATACGTACGTACCACATTCTCAAATATTGGGAGTGTTCGTCCCATGAAGAGTTAGGGTTGCGTGACAAAAACAAAAGGTTGAACTACATAGTGCCTTTGAATCTCATACTCTAATACGTATCCCTAACCCGTAATAACTTCTCGGGGTTCCGGGTTGTGGGACGCATTAGCCGAGCAAGAAAAGTCTCGACACCCCACCTCATCGGCAAGACAGCCACTAGGGTGTGTCGATACTTCTCTTACAAAACTGTACAACACATACCTACACTTCTACAGTCACTCACGGGGTGACGGCGAATCCTGTCTGATGGCGAACAAGGGTCCGGTTACATCTCCAAACCACAGAATTCACAACTTTTTCACAAAACATTGGAAATTTTAGATTCCTAATTAGTTTCTTCAGTCTATTAATCATAGGTGCTATTTCAGGGCTATTTTATTCTTGAATTCGCTGTTGGGTGCTTTTCGCGTTTTCTTGGGGAATTACCATTACTGGTTTAGTGCTTGGCCCGAGCAACCCTTGTTCGCCATCAGACAGTATTCGCCGTCACCCCGTGAGTGACTGTACCGTTGATTTTCCGCCAAAAGCCCCTAGTAGTATTATAAACGTACTCGTGCGTCTTTACCAAGAATTTTCATGTGATCTAGCTCGACCAATTAAAAATTTTATATACTGAAAGCAATTTTTGATTGGTCTATCCAGGTCACGTGAAAATTCTTGGTAAAGACGCATGAGTAGAGTACAGTCGCTCCTGGTCACTCGACGAAACTGGCCAGTTGATGAACAGGGGTGTGGATTACCAAGGAACCGAACTTTCTTTGTGTGTTTGCCAGTGGCTAAGCACCCAGCTTTCGCCTTTACGGACCCTTGTTTGTCAACTGGCCAGCTTCATCAAGTGACCGGGAACGACTGTATGCCGACCGGGTAGAAAATCAAATCTGTCCGGATTTTAGTGTGCGAAGCCCAAATCCAAACGCTGCCAGACAAATCAGGAACATTTCAAACCTTCACCCGTCAAATCTCTCTTATGCCTCGGGTTTCAGAAAAGCGGTCGATTGGGTGTGTGTAAAGTGATGGATGATGTGGGATCCAGGCTCATGCAGAGAGATGCGGTGGGTGACACGGATAACCTGATGGTTATTGAAGATGATGTGCTCGAATTGGATGATGAGATGGAGACCGATGGGAGCAGTGAGGACGATACAGATCCTATGAGCAAGTTAGAGTGCAACGATTCCGGCCTTTTCCAACGCAGATCACCACATACTCTACTCTGCTCTCGAATATGTACTCGGATACATCATGAAGAACCTGAAAACAAGCGTATTAGGTTGACCAATCAGTAAGTCGATATAGCCAGATCCAGCCAATCAGAAACCTCGACTTAGAACATGCATTTTCAGGTTCTTCGTGCGGTATCCGAGTGTACTCGTGCTACCGACTCTGGGATTGGTCGTATGCCAAATTCATTTGATGTTTTGGGGACTCGGCCACACGGATCTAATCACGTGACTAATTTTAAAGTCGGCGGCATGAGTATCGTCCCAAAGAACGAGAACTAAATTCAACCAACCAGAGCCCACTTATCTACAAATTGTTTATGTGAAATGAATTCATGGCTCGTCGAGTGGTATCTCCTCTATGATAAGTTTCCAAAACATTCGATAATGTGATCGATGCCCGATTAGCACGGCATGAGAAAATAAAACCAGGAAAACTCAGGAAAAGCCCGCAATATGCATGCGAAGTCTGCTCGGGGTAGGTATGAAGAGCCTGAGAATACTTTTCTGGTAACGATTTTTGATTCGTCCTCAGCTAGCACATCGACGAACTAGTTGGTCAACTCGCACCCGCGTGTTCAGGTTCTTCATGCCTACATACAGTGGCTCACGAGGTGACGGCGAATCCTGTCTAATAGAGACTTTGCACAAATAGATCCAGCTCCGGTCTCTAGCAATTTTATTGGTGCAGATCAGCTTCTGGTTGGTCAAAAAATCAGGGCTGGCTCAAAAGCGCAAAGTCTCTGATGGCGAACAAGGATTTCGGGTCAATAGATAGCCAGGTTGAGATGATAACTCTACAACTCCGTACTCAAATATGCTGTGAGGGTCTCTGCTCGCCATCAGACAGGATTCGCCGTCACCCCGTGAACCACTGTATTACTGGTGTTGGGGTAAATCTGTCACCAGGTGGCGGTGCGAGTAAGAGAAAACAACTTTCCTCTCAGCCCACACCTCTCAGAGAACCCTGATAAGACCTTCTAAGGAGTGAAGTATGCTACGCACTAGGCATCAGTCTACGTTAATTGGTAAAATCAGGAGATTCAGGCAAGCTTAGGCCCCTCGAAAGAAGGGTTGCACCGCCATCTAGCGGCAGACTTATCCCGATACCTGTACTCTAGTAGAGTACTAACAGGGTTCTGTGGCCAATCCAACTGTTACAGCGTACGGCAAAAAATATCGAGAAACGTGAGACTTGGGTTTCGGGGTTATTATTGCCCCCCAGAGTTTTGGAAGATGATTCAACAGTTGGATTGGTTACAAAGTCCTGTCGGAAGACCCTGGTTGCTCGATCTTTCCTACCATACGTTGTACTCTACGCGGTTGCGGGAATGTGCAAGTGCGGAAATGTGCAGGTGCGGGTGCTGACGCAGGCATTTTTATTAGTGGGGTAGAGTATACGCATGTAGGTTCAACGCTAGCTACGGTAGTATTTGGTGAAATTCGCTCTGGCGCTGGTAGGTAATCCATCATAGAACATGCTGACTTTCCATGATTTTCTGCCAAAAGCCCCCTAGCGACATCATAAACGTAGAATGTTAACAGTTTATATGCATGTCTTACTTACTAGCGCCGGAAAAAAACTCGCCAAATACTACGATACAGTCGCTTCCGGTCACTCGACGAAACTGGCTAGTTGACGAATAGGGGTGTGGATTACCAAGGAACCGAACTCTCCTTGATGTGTTTGCCAGTGGCTAAGCACCCAGCTTTCGCCTTTACGGACCCTTGTTCGTCAACTGGCCAGCTTCGTCGAATGACCGGGAGCAGCTGTACTACGGGTGTCGGGATAAATCTGTCACCAGGTGGCGGTGCGAGTAAGAGAAAACAATATTTCCCCTCAATCCACAACTCTCAGCGAGCCCTGATAAAGCCTTCTAATAAGTGAAGTATGCTATGCAGTAGGTATCAGTCTATGTTAACCGGTAAAATCTGGAAATTCGGGCAAGCTTAGGCCCTCAAGAGAAGGGCTGCATCGCCACCTAGTGGTGACAGACTTATCCTGGCACCCGTAGTACAGTCGCACCATGCTATAAGGGACGTGCATAATTCGTGGGAATTCGTTCGTTATAGCAAATTTTTCCTTACAGCAAATTTTGGACGGTGCTAGGAACTCAAAGTTGCACTCAATTTCCGTCCACTACTGCAAATTTCCATGATATCGAGGTTCTTTATATCAAGGTTCGACTGTACACAAATATATCGAAGTCACAACCTTCTCGGCACTACAAGGGCCATTCTCCGTTATCACAGTTCACTTTCTCAGAAGTGGTATAGGCCTATCGGGTTTCAACTAGCTAAATTTGTTCATCTGGCCTGGAAGCCAGATGAAGAGTCAAAATCGCAACTGCACTTCCTACACCTGGCCTAGGAACTCTCACTAAAAGCTTCAACCCACCCTCAACTCCCGAGGTAAATCAACGTTTGATTACCCCTTATATTCCTCAAGAACTAGCCCAAGAAGTTCACTAAAACCGGGTTCATGCGAAACCACTAGCGTCAGAAACTCGGGTATCGGAGTTCAGCGAGATCGATCTGCTAGGAAAATTTCTTCCATGGTCGTTACTATCTAAACTAGGACTATTAGTTACGTGTTGAGACGCTAGTTCTTACCAAACAGCCACTTATTAAGCTCAGCAACTGTATTGCAGTCACTCCCGGCCACTGGAGATTTGACAAACAGCGATGTGGAGTACAAGGGATAGAACTCTCTTTGATGTCTGCTAATAGTTAGGGTCCCAATTTCCGCCTTGACAGATCCCTTGTACGTCAATGGCCTAGTTCCGTTCTAACGCTAGCTGAGGCTCGCTTAGAAAGGATACCTAGGCTAAGGATAAATTTTTGCTTCATTTATGAGAGCGGGGATATTTCGGTGGATTAAGTGTGCAAGAACTTATTTCTACCTGAGTAGCTCAGCGAGTTCTCTTTTTCTGGGTGGCTTTCTAGCTAGTTAACTATTCATTCGGATCATAGTATTCTACTTCTTAGCCGCCATATTAATGAGAGCTGCGTAAACTATCGATTTAGTAAGATCGCCTCGCAGAGGAGCTTTGATATGACGTGAAATTGTCCACATGTCATTGTTTGGTTACTAGAGCTAAAATTAAAACAAGAGGGTGTCCCAGCTCAGGCTCATAAACTGCCTTTCCTAATTAAAATTTGAACCGACCTCCGGAGCTGGAACGTGTGTGTGTGGTGAGTTGATAACTGGCTGAGCTCAGATTGAGAATACAAAGTGGATCAATGGGCGTCCGCGGGGTAGTGTAAATACACGTAGCTAGATGCCAGATAAGCAGAGAGAACTCTTGTAATCACTATTAATACGGCTCTCCCGGTCAATGTAACTCTCAGACGCTTTCCCTATAACTACATGTAGTAAAGTATATATATCAAGTCCTAACCGTCTTTCTCCACCTCTAGCGTTAGCAGGGGTAAATCAACAAACCCGCAATGTCAGGATTAAATCGGCTTCGTTTTGTGGTATTGTTGTCAAATCGCTATATTATACCTGGAATGGCCCTTACACTCTCAGTTCTAGTCGCTAAAATAGACTACACTTGCGGTCTTTATATCGCCATTACTTCGACTATCTTAATCATAGTCAAGAATTTCTTACATCGTAAGTCTCATCCCCGTAAAATAACTGTGGGATAAATCGCGAACTATGTTACTAAAGTATAATCAAGGATCGCCAGCTGAGCAGCAACCTTACCATGGCCGATCGGAAGCAACTCCTAGCCATTTACATGATGTATGTTTTAGCGCTCCCATGTCATGAGGTTACATTTAATTACCCAAGAATAAATCAAGAACCTTTATGCTAATTCAAGGAATATAGATTGACGAACGTGCTACTCCTAAGTATGTCTCCAATAGGCTATCTCGAAAGCCTATCATGCAGACCAAGTTTGCAATGGCTGCAGAAAGCGCATCGGATGGATTTAGGGGTCCAAGATGGGATCCTACATACTTCTTTTTGTGCGGACTCCTTGTGAATCCACAGGATCTCCAGGAAGTTTTGAAATTGGAGTATTTACCCGACCTTCGAAAGGCAAAACTCAACGGATGGATAACTAAGGAATCGGGTAATTCATTGGCCCTTGTTCGGGGTAACGGGTCTACTACCGGCATCGCATACGAAGTTCAGACGAGGGAGCAGTTCGAATATTTGAAAACATACCTGGGGGAATGCTACGATTGGGCTCTCTGCGATATTCAGATTGAGGGTGAAGAAAAAATACGCTATGGAAGAACTTTTCGTTGGAAAGGTAATGTAAATATTAAAGGGCTGGGGGATCGATGACATTTACATTCAATCCAAAATGTTCCGAACTCACTGTTGAAGAGGTCATTCGAGGAGGTATTGCAAAATATGGCAAAATACGTCAGGTTCGTCAAGGTAGATTATTAGTGGGAAAAGTCCCAACCGCGAACTCAGCCGCAGTAACTTAAAGCGCAGCATTATGATAATGCGAGATCATCGTTAATCACTCGAAATCTTGGCGAATATTGCCCTTTATTCCGATATCATATGTGGCGTTTCACCGCCACACAAGACTTTTCCCACCAATAATCTACCTTGATGGACCTGACATCTTTTGCCAATTACTTGTCTTCCAGGAAAAGAACCTAGAAACATGGAGCGTGTGGCTTTGTATTCCAAGCAACCGTGCTCGATGCCATTGGCATTGAAGCCACACACCCCTGTTTCCGGGTTCTTGTCCTGGAAGACAAGTACTACGGGGGTCAGGGAAAGTCTGATGACAGGTGGCGGTGCAGCTCTTTTTCCGGGGAGTTCAAACTCGCTCGAATTTCATGGCTCTACTAGCTAACTTTTCCTAATGTTTAATACATAGAATTTACTACCTCTTACAATTTTTACTAGGCCTCTCAGAGAGTTGTGGAGTGAGAAGAAAGACCAGCAGTTCTTACTTGCACCGCCACCTGTCATCAGACTTTTCCCGACCCCGGTAGTACTACAGTACACCGATATATTTGTCTTAAACCAAACTCTGGGCTTCTGTGAAGTAAATTGTTGGATATATGGTATATATCCATAGGCTTCCTAGTGTCTCATTTGGTACGTCACTACTCGGGATACCGAAGACGTTCGGTATAGTCTATACTGCTAAAGGGGGTTGCTCGGGCCGATCTATTCGGCGCCCAAAGAGCCCCCATAAGCCTGTTTATATACGACTCCATAGGGAGTATATATATGGAGCTCTTCTCCCGTTCGTCTATTCTGTTTCCTCTTCTCTAGTTTACTGGACAGTCAATATATCAGATCTATTCATTATTTCAGCATAAATTACATAAACAGGCTAAGCCTAATGGGGATTGGGCTAAGAGAAGCCGAAATATACTTGTGCTCTAGCATAAGTAACTGAAAACAAGGGTAAGAGTTTGGCCAACCAAATTTTGAAGTGCTGTTGCGGGACGAATTAAAAAACGCTGCCACCAAAAGGCATTCTCAGGTACTTATGTTAGAGCACGAGTATACCGGGAACTACTTTCAAGGCAGAAATCCCGGTTCCTTACGTTAAGATACCCCTGATCTCCAAACATCCACGTTGTATTTTAAGAATGTTTAATCCGTAAATTCCTTAGGGAGCATAACCAAACATCTCCGGAGGAATATATACGATCTTATAGGAACCTTAACTTCCAGCACTAAGGAAGTTTATCGAGTGACTGTTTGTGATTCGCCATAGATATATGTATAGTTCGGATTTCCGTATTCGGTGGCATTGATTCTCCAGTCTATGGTACAGGAAGGCGTAGACGGTGAGTTGGACAAGCTTTTCCACACCCTCTTCAGAAAAAGATTAGCTAGCAAAGCCACGGACAAAAAACGCAATAAGGGGGAATGCCACTAAATTTGTGGCTTTAACCACGCATTTTCGTCTCTTGATAAGCCACCAAAAGCCTCTTTTCCTGTTTTCAGGATTTTGATTGGTCAAAATCACCTAAAGGTGTGGAGAAGCTTGCCCAACTCACACTCTACCCATGTCATCGATTTCCAACCTGATCATGTGATCAGTTAATAAGTAGCTTAACATGTCACATGATAAATTGGAAATCGGCGACATGAGTACTCGGGGCAGGCATGGAGAACCTGAACATGCAAGCGCGAGTTGACTAGTCAATCCGTTAATGCTAGCTAAGGACGAATCAAAAATCGCTAACAGCAAAAGTTGTGTTCAGGCTCTTCATGCCTGGCCCGAGTACACCTTCCCGCACTATACTTGAAATTGAGGATATGATACTACAGTGGTTCACGAGGTGACAGCGAATCCTGTCTAATGGCAAACAAGGATTTTGAGCCAATAGATGGCCAGGTTGAGACGATAGCTCTGTAGCTCCGTACTCAAATATACTGTGAAAATCTCTGCTCGCCATCGGACAGGATTCGCCGTCACGTCACCCCGTGAACCACTGTAGGAACAGTAGACTGGGTAGGCCTGAATGCTGCTGATTCGCCATTTGCTCACAGTTTTGAATTCTAGTTTGTAAAACGCCCTTTACGTAATATTAGCACTCTCGTGCCCCCCATACACCAAGTAAAAAGAAAAGGTAATATTCTTTGGTTGAATATCGAATGCCTAGAAAAGAGTACAAATTATCCCGATTTGCCGGCTGTGATTAATCAATAAATTCGGTCGTTGGGCTGAGGAGTATAGTAGCTGGCTAGCTTTAAATATTTAACAAGTTTATTTATTAGGGACATCAACCCGGAGGTCAGATCCTGGTACTCGTGATCCAGGGTAAGAACCTAAAGACATGGAATGGAATGTGTGGCTTTGCATGCTATGGAGTGGTGCGTGGATATTTCGCCATACAAATTCACCACCCATGTTTTCAGGTTCTTACCCTAGATCACGAGTACGTATTTAGCAGGTCGGTAGCTGGGAGGGTATCCCATAGATTGTTAAAAAAAGCTGATCCCCTGTATGGCTGCGGCTCAGCTCTGAGGCAAGTGAAACCTACTCAATAAAAGCGGTTCCCTCGACAGGGGGGTCAGCTCTAATAGTCTATGGGATAAGATACCTATACACTGGCATGGCATGTTAGTAGTTCGGAGACTACTACAACTTCTGGTAGTTGTTGTTTAATCATTAGGTACATTCAACCTGAAGGTTATGGTACTCTTAAAAAAGGTCCAAAATCGCAAAAATCAAAAATCAAAACAAACTCAAAACCAAAACCAAAAACACAAAACCAAACTCTCCCCAACTATAGATTCCGCAGCCACCGGTAGAATTATTGTGGAATTGTGGCAACTAGGGATCTAAAGCTTTTATTAGCCTTCTGGGTTCATCGGAAAGATTTTGGCTACGGTATTGGCTGCTCGGGCATTCGCTGACCCTTGTTTTTCTACAATAATTCTACCAGAGGCTGTACTACAGCGTACGGCAAAAAGACCGAGAAAAGTGAGACTTGGTTTCGGGGTTATTACTGACCCCCAGAGTTTTCAAGGATGATTCTAGCAGTTGGATCAGCCACAAAGCCCCCTGGCTACTTGATCTTTCTTACCATACGCTGCAGTATACCATATTATCTAGGTAAATTCGACCCACTGCAACAGAGTGGAATGCGCATTGGCAGGCGCTGGGACAGCTGGAGCCATTGGATTTCGGGGCACTAGGGTAGGGAAGGTATACACTTGTACTGATTCAGTCGTATCTTTCATTTTCCAATGATGACTAATACGCATTATGCACATTTCTCCCCATTGCGGCGGGTCGAATTTACCTAGATAATGCGGTATCCTTCTCAAAGATATCACTCTTAAAGATATACACCAGGCTTGATGAATGGACAGGTAATACTTGTTAATAGGTATACGAACCAGAAAACATGGGGTGTGTGGCTCTGTACGCTATGGCATTAGACACGAATTCCGTAGCATATAAAGCCACCCCCCCTTTTTCCGGTTCGTATGCTTGCTAACAAGTACAAAACTGTCTTAATCGACACCTAATAAGTGGAGATATTAATTAAACAGCGACCGAGATATGCAGCATCCCGCCATGCCTACATATGTAGTGAGATACACATATCTGGTGTTGGTCCAAGATCTCGTCTCGCAGCTGATTGACACAGGAGTTGCATGATAGGATTAATATAATATTGCAATTTTTGCCAACACTCTCCTACGCGAATTTTGCGCAAACCTTTCAGTGCCTTGTGCACTATGATACATAACTACGCATTTTAAACAAACATATTGTGTGATCGGTAGTGTGTTGCACACGCTATACGCATAGTGGTACATGCATGTCACGTTAATGCAGTTGTGTTTTCGGAACGAAAAATGGCTATCTTGGGTCCCTAGTACAAGGAAAGCTACATGGAACAGCAGCAACACAGCAAGTTCTCGGGATGTGTCCGGGTTCTATGATGGTTTCACGCGCGGGCGTATTATCTGCAAGTTGCCGTGCCGTAGCTTGATTGATGTCCACCAATATTCTCCGTTTACCCGCAATAAGATTTTCTCATCTCGCACCACCTTGAAAAATAATAATTCTCGTGCTTCCCGCTCATATCTCATTTCTTTGGGAATTGGGGCTGTCATTAAGCCGTATATAATAGCGAATTTTTGAGACCTTTCGGTTAGCTACCTTACAATAGCTTACGGTCTATCTAGCTTTAATTAGGTGGCTTTGTATAACTATAACTGCAGCTGCGTGTAACTTGAGAGATGGGATAGCTTGAAAGCCTCTATCGCTCAAAGGTCTTTGATTGAAAGCTACTATTGGCAGTAACTTGAGTAAGTGATGTGCGCATGCGAGGTAGGTAAGATGAAGGCACTAGAGTAGTACATATACGCAGGCCTACTAGCATATGGCTAAACCGTTTGAAACAACGGTATCCTTGAGTAAATGATGCGAGGTAAGTAAGGTGAAGGCACTGTATGGCTTAGAGTACTACATATGCGTATGTCTACTCGCATTTCCAGAATGAATTCGGCACCTTGGCAAAACACACTAAAGTTCTCGAATTCCAACAACACATAGAAAGTCACAGGGATCTATTAGAAACTTTATTTCTAGTGATATAATATGTTAGGTTCTTTTAGATGCCCTGAAAAATCCTTGTTCTGAGAGGGGTTGTGGGGGGGGCTTGGGAGCAAAGTCTTAGGGGAGTCTAAGGCCACAATTCACCTTTTTTTGGCTAAGCCCCCAGTTTTCGCTGTCTTGGTCTCATTAATCATACAGTGGCTGAAGAGACTATGTAGATTAAGCACACAACTTATGTTGATTTACTTGGGAGAATGTGGAGAAACTCATGTTGGTAGCTATAGGCAGGGAGGTCACCCCCCAGAATGCAATGGTAACTTTTTGCAATGCCTTCAAAGAAAACTCGAATATATAGCACATGGATCACCTTATGTTATCTAGCATTGGATAACCAGAGATATTCTAACCTAAGAAATAATGGTCAAATTTATAAATATACTGTCTTTAGGCCCATGATATTAGTAATACAACATGCCTTTAGTATTGTAAGTTTATATTCTGGTATAAGTGTAAAGAGACTCTAAGGTACTTATTACTAAGTTACTCCGGTATTACAACCGCTTGTGGTTGTGATCTCTCGGCTTTGTTGTGGCAGCGCGCACGTACGTGGTTGGATGCCGAATCCATTCTGGAAATACGAGTACAGTACAATCGCCCTATAAGAACACTAACTATAAGAAGACTCGCCTTATAAGAATGCTGAATCCAGTCCTGACAGGGGTAATTTTGAGTGTAGCTTGCTTTTCATATAAGAATAACTCTTTTATAAGAATATGATTTTCGGAACCAACCGTATTCTTATAGGGCGATGGTACTGTACTAGCATATGGCTAAACCATTTTGAAACAATAGTGCCGGGTAGTCCTTAGGCATACGTTCATGATCAAACCACATGGCGGAGATTTGGAGACAAAATCGAAAACTTCCAGCGCAGTGATATTTATCAATTCCTGCGCCAGATCTCACACTTGTAAAACCTACAGTAGGTAGAGATAGGAGCGGGCCTAATATTTATATGTTCTTGTTTGTTGAAATACTTATATAGCTCTCAAAGTCATTTCAACTTCTGGTTCACAACTTTAGATGGCCACTTCTATCGTAAAACACTATTTGTGCACTCTTTCCTATTTATTTTTGAATATTTCTGGTACATTTCCTATCATGCTAATTGGATCTGTTTTAGTAGATCCACTCAGGAGTGTCTATGCGTTTAGCTAGACTAGGTTTTTGAGTATATATCAAAAAGATCTGATTACCACCTTTTTTCTTTACCTATAACCCAGAAACTTAGCAAAACTCTATATATAGTCTCGTCCTTATTCTTTTTTTCTATTTTGAGTTGCCCTTTCAAGCTCAAGTAGGAGCTGAACGATTTCCTTTTTTCCCTGCCTTCGCGGCGACAAGAAATGCCGTGCTTCCATCGTTCGTTCGTGCTTCGATATCGGCGTCTCCTATCAAGGAGTAGTCGAGCAGTCACCTCTTATCCTATGTTAGCAGCCCCCCCAAGAGTGCTCTCATTCGATCCTTGTTCCAAGTTTCGATGTTTGAGCTCTCCTCAAGGAGTAGCTGGACGACTGCCTTGTTTCCTGTTTCGGCAACTAAGTGAAGTGCTGTCATTCCGCTCCAATTCCGAATTTGTAGAATTCCACCACCTATAAACCGTAGTCGGTCAACGACGTGTCAGTACAGTGTACGTGAAGTGTACGTGAAGCGTCACTTCCAATCCGTGCCCCGATACCGACACCCTGATCGAGCAAGATCCCGATAACGCCCTCGGCACCCTGAAAAGTAACCCTTGTGAAGCAACCCGAGTCCCCCGCTTCAATATAGGCACCTCTGTTAAGTAGTAGTAGCTAGAAAAACCATCTCTTCCATCCGCTCCACGACCCGACAGAGTGCTCAACTTCCGTAGTTACTCTGCACCTCAATGTTGGTGCCTCTGTCGAGAAGCTGCGCGATAACTACCTTTCTTCCTGTCCTAGCAGCACGGAGAAGTGTTGGCTGTGTGTCTCCATCGTCATCCCGAGCCTCTGTATCCGCACCCATGTCGAGCAGCAGCTGGGAAACTCCATTGTCTCTTGCGAAAGAATTGTTAAATGTAGTGCAGTGTGTCCAGATTCGTCTTTCTGCTTTTAATATCGGCGCCGTTGTCGAGAAGAAATTTAACAATTGCCTTCTGCCTCCGTAGCATAGCACAAAGTAGTGCTGTGACTCCATTGGTATTCTGTGTTTCGATACAAACCCCCCCCCCAAATGTCGAGGAGCAGCAGCGGGACCTCTTCGCACCCTGCTCTGGCAGCCAACGTGAATCGGCCTCCTTCCGTCGTAACTCTGCACCCCGACGTCGACACCGCTGTTTAAAAGTTATCCGAACAATCGATTCGTCCTCGCCCGCTGCAGCACAATAGAGTACTGTGTGCTCTGACCCCTTTGTCGTACGTTGAGGTTGGAACCCTTCTCAACGAGAAGCAGGACAACCGTTTTTCCTTCCCACCAAGACAACCAGCCACATGAAGTGTCCTCACCCTATCCTCACGTACCCCACGCCTCAACATCAGCGTCTTTTTTTCTTTCGAGAAGTGGTGCGGCAGCCACCTCTTGTCCTGCATCAGCAGCTCAACGAAGTGCTGTAGTCTCCCTTGAACTTCGTGCCTCTATCCAAGAGCAACTAGACCATCATCTCCTTTCCCCTATTTACAGCGATACGCAGCGCCGTTTCTCCATCTCCAATCCGTGCCTCAATATCAGCGCCTGTCAAGAAGCGACTAGACAACCGCCTCTCCCGCCTCCCCCCCCATTTGCATAACAGCCCAGTGAATCACCTTGGAGCCCAAACCGTGCGATGCTTCGATATCGGCGCCCCCCTGTCGAGCAGTAGACGAACAGTCGCTTCCTTCCCCATTGCTGTAATACTGGGGCACGTAGGGAGGAACAGAAGACTCAATCACTTGCTCGCTAGAGGTGGGCACACGGCCCCCACCCAAATAGCTCCCTCGGGTGCCCGGGCACCTGTTTCTCGATCATTTCCGACGCCGAAGCCGCGCCGGGAGCTTCTCCAACACCCATCGAGGCGGCCACGCGCAGTGGTACTAATCCGCTGTTCTGTGCTGTGCCGTGGCGCTGGCGCCTATATCGAGCAGTGACTCGGCCGCTATTCGAGGAACCTAAACTGCAGGCTGCATGCAGCGAAAGTTGATTGCGATGTTGGGGGGTTTAGCCCAAGTAGATGGGGAATGGGTAGAGTCGGCTTGGATGGAGGACGGGATTATTTTTTTTTTGAGTGAGTGAGTGAGTGAGTGAGGAGCCTAAGGAAGCTTGGGTTCCGCAGATACGTTTTCGTCGTACTGTTCTAAGTGAAACGGCAAGTGGTGAGATGCGTATTAGGGGAAGGTATGCTTTTTAATGCGATGATAGGTAGATGTGAATTTTGAACTAGATACCGCCTGAACAGTGTGACGAAGAAGTAATCGGATAGTACTGTTTTCTGTCGTCTATTGTCTCCTTACATTCCCTTAGCGCAATCTACGAGCTCAGGAGCTCAGAAATGATCCTGTCTCTACATTTTCCCCGACCGACCAAACGCCGCGCCCAAGGATCGTCATTGATTTTTTGTTCGACGCGGTTCTTAATATCCCCCTTCTGTGCTGAAATTTCGAGTCCAGCTGCATCGCGGAGGGAAATCTGGATGATATCCTTTGGATGGCAGCGACTCGTTATGGATATGCGGATGCCACTGTTTCCCCGCCACATTCATCAAGGGCTTCGAAGGCGAGGAAAGTCTGGTCGAATGCTTCCAAGGTTGCCAGAAGTTACTCTACAGAGGACAGCGCTATATCGGGTACTAGCTTTTCGCACAAGCTTTCAATCCGATCAAGCGGTCGTGCTAGCTGATCGATAAGTTGTCCAACAAGGCTAACAATGATATCAACTGGTTTTCTGTCGACCTTGCTCGCTGCAATCAAAATAGATGTATGCTACTCCAAAACTCGCAGTTTTTCCCCCGGTCTCCAAAACGGTCGATCGGAAGGAAGGAAGGAAGCTGTAGCGTGTTCCGGTGTTAGAGTAGATTGGTTTCGGGCTTGTTTGGATAATGGTCCATGTATCTCATCTCAATAACGTCTTTGCCAGCCCCCCATCTACAACGCGATACTTGATCAGCATCAGTGGCTCCGCCACTATACGTGAAGATGTGGAGACCATAACCAACACCCATAGCCCCAGAGAGGGGGGAGTCGGCGAATTGGGATTTTTTTTTTTTTCTTTCTAAATCCACTCGTGAACTGCAGATGAATTTAAAAAAAACCCACTCTCTCCCGTGTCCGTTTGCCTTGCACTACTAATTTCGTGATGTCTCGTGTCGAACGCATTGAGATATAGCTAGTCGAGTGGTTTTGTTGCGTTTAGCCGCTAGCAGTTCATCTAGCGATTAGCCAAATTGTACATGCTGTACGTAAACCCGAAATATCCTCTCGGGGATCTGAACTACAGCTTCGAGAGTTCCTAGGGACGGGCTCTGAATGTCTAGATCCGCGCCTTGAATATCTGCTGCGTCTCTCTCTCCGGCCTGTACCCGCAATTCCTTTCCGTACTGCTGCGCACAGCAAAGAGGTTCTCCACCCCGTATATTCCAAACGATGATGTAACAGAAATGCCTCAATCTCCTCTAATAGAGTTTCTCCGCTCGATATTAGCGCAGGCTTACAGAAGATTTCGGGCCTCCCTCCCCAAACTCACATCTCGGCCGCAATCCGCGCAGGAGCAGAAACCTTGCTATACCTCTGAATCCACAACGCGTGCTTGCTCGACCTCCTCCCCCCCCCGAAGGCCGCCGGGGACCACCGCTAGTGTCGGACGTAGCCTTGTCTCCAATGTAATCGCAACCGCCTCTGGCTCCCGAGCGCGCCGATAAAAAAAAAAGAAAAGGGATATTCGGGTTGTCAAGCTTGGATAGTGCTTGCAACTGCGTGGTTTTCTTTTTTTTTTTGACAATGAGTCTTGCAAGCTTCTGAGGACATTTCCGAGGAGAGCTCGTCCAGAAGGGCCCAGACGTCTCTTCGCGTGGGCGATGCAATTGCAGCCGAGAGAAGGGCTTTTTCCGCGGGACTGTAGAATAGAATAGCTGTGATGCTCGTTGGGGTTCCTGGAGATTCCATCCTCTGGGGCTCGAGGGTTGATGGTGTAAATCAGCATCGCCAATTGCGGCTCTTGGCCAGCCTGCAACGCCCCCAACTTCGCTTGCTCGGGTCAGGGGCGAGGGACTGGGACGCCCTGGAGTGGGAGAACGGCGCCGTGACGTAGCGAAACACGCTCTAGCCGAAAGCGGTAGGGCGCGCAGCAGCTCGCATCCGTGACATCCTGGCAAGTCCCAATACCCCACCCCTGACCCGAGTACCGCACTATTTGGCGAACCTCGTTCCGGCGCTACGCTAGCCACGACCTGCATGCAGGCAGTCTGTTGACAGAGTCCCGTGAAGAGCTCGAACAATTGGACAGCGTCCGCTGGGGGTGTCAGACCCCGCTAGCCCGTCGCGATATTTCTCGGAGATCAAGCGGCAGGCTAGGCCGGTTCGAGGCTCGCTAAGCCAGTCTGGGCTAGATCCGTGAAAACACGCTGCCCAATTTTCCGAGCTATCACGGTACTCTCCGCTTACGGTGCCGCTGCGGGGCTTCTGGCGGAAAATCATGGAAAGTCAATGTGTCCTGTGCACCCGCTAGCGCCGGAACGAACTTCGCCAAGGACAGGGGTGTGGAGACGGAGCGCCAGGGTTTTCCGCTCTGCTGTGAGGTCACCACACGAATAACGCGAGACCCTGTTCCGTCTCCAGACCCTTGCCCCTAGTGCTACATCCAGGCTCTGTGCAACCGCAAGGAGACCTTGGTCCAGGCTTTCGGACTTATGTGTCTTCGGCACGGTTGGGGATGCCTCGGGTCGGAGGGGTTTCAAACTCGCCACTTCGTCCCGCATTCCCTCCTCCACCAGAGAACTGTGTGTTCTAAAAAAAGGCTCCGTTACGAGTCGTATTCCCCCTCGTCCTATCATCCCACAGCCAGGTATTTTCTAAATCCCCCTTTTGGTGGTTGAGTTATTAAACTTGGATTTGCAAACCAACGTCGCACGTACAGTTGCCTAGGGGACGGAGGACAATAGGTGATAACGAGGAAGCTAGGCGATAACGGAGAGCATGGGGGCTGGATCATCTTAGTAACAGTGGCATGTCAATCATATTTCCTCAAAATCAAGTTACCTGGTCCTGGGACAGCGCAGGAGCTGATGAAAATACGGACCGTTGCCAAGAGGAGGCGTCTGGAGTACCGTGCCCTTGAAGGACTGGTTTGAGGAGAAGACGGCTCAGCTGTGTTGGGTCCCTTGTGAATCTCCGTTGCTATGCACCTACTCTCGTTGCCTGCCCCACAAGCGATTGGACTGTATGGTCGAAATTGGAGGATTCACGCCTGCTGCTTGGCATTTGCACGTATTAGTAAGCTAAACGAATGTCGCGCCCCTTCGACTCAAGGCGTCCCCAGCCATATAGCAAAGATGTAGGGATAAACTGCTGGGATGGTTTATCTCGTCTGTCATGGGTTGTCGCTGGTATATGTTCTCCTAGAACGGTTAGCATGGGATGCTGGTAGTAAGGTTAGTGCTTCTGCTGGTGTCGCCGCTAAACACCACTACAACCCTGTTGCGAAAAATGGAGTTTTGACATCTGTGTGCCAGTAACATCAGATATATGTCTCCCAAAACCCACTAGCCATATCTAAACCGGGAGCCTGTAGAAGCTGGATGGAGAGGTTACATGTGGCTCTCTATAATGGAGTACTACGGTCTGCTCACGACACAACTCACATACGCACTGGTTTTGTCTCGCTCTGTATGTCCATAGCTTAAAACCACTATACAAACCCAACAAGCAGTTCACCACAGTAATCTAAAACCCCAAGATCCAATCTCGAGTTTACTACATATACCCATAGCCGTGCCACCGGCTGACGCAGCGTTTGATGACCGAGTGATAATCCATGATTTCGTTTCTTATTCCTGTGTCCCAAGAAAACAAGGAAACCGAGAGATACCACCCATGAAGATGCCCCTCCCCTCTCCAGTCAATACGACTAATCATCGCCTTTTTTTTTTTTTTTGCCGCTCCATCACGCTGGAGCAGAACCACCTGTGAAGCTCTCCCAGCTTTTGCGCTCCCTGGTGGTAGAGTACTTGCTATGGTTACAGCTAGCTGATGACTACGGACCCCATCTCATGGCTCTATGCGGTATGGATACCGCTGTTCCAACTGCTCTACGTAGCACTCGCTCGCTCGCTCGCTCATCGAGCTTAAGCACTAGCTATGAACCCCGCACACCATCCCCCACGATCCCCACCCCCGGAAACCCTCACTCTCCACCAACCACCTCCCCACCGCACCGCACACGCCACGAAATAGCGCCCGCCTCGCTGCGAAAAGCGGTAACCTCAGACTCGAGGACGACGTCCGAAACTCATTGACAAAGACATTGCTATAAACGTACCTGCTAATCACGGAGAAACAACCACTACGCCTCTTGGCACTACTTAGCTACGAGTCTGTGGTCCGAGTACTGCTCGCTCAGGGCGCAGAGCTGGGTGCTGGGGACGGGGTTGTAAATGTACCGCTGAATAGAGCGGTGTGGCGGGCACGACGGTGTGGTGAGGATGTTGCTGGACGGGGGGTTAGTCTAGGGAGTGGTGGTGGTAGTAGTGGTTCAGGTTCAGGTTCAGGTTCAGGTTCAGGTGTGCATGGTATGGCGCTATACCGCTCCATAGCGGCATCCAGAGGAGACGAGGAGGTAGTTTCTGGCTACTGGTCGAGAGCGGGGCGGGAGTGGCTGCTGCGGCGGGCTGTGGAACGGCCGATTGCTGGTCGGGAACGGAGCGGATGTCTGCTGTGACGGATGGCGAAACACTATTACGTAGTGCGACCTTTTTTGGGGGGGGAGGGGAGGGGGATAGAGCAGTGGTCTAATTGCTGCTGGATAAGGGAGCGAATATGTTGGCTCCAAATGGAGCTGGAAACACACCGCTCCATATCGCCGCATACTCTGGGCACCAGGCGGTGGCTTTGCTATTGCTCGAGAGAGGATGCGATGTCTCTGTTGAGGCACGCTACGGCAGCACGCCGCTAGAGGAAGCGGCCAAAGGAGGGCGTGGAGCAATGGTCTTGACGCCCCTGGAGAAAGGGGGGAGGGGGGAACTGTAAATCCCATATCAACGGGGAACCATTGCTACACTAGGGGGTATGAGCCGGCGGTCCGATTTCTCCTCGAGAGGGGAGCAATAGACGATATAAATCAAACAGCTGGGATCGAGGAATATACGGCTCTATTCAGAGCTGCAAGCCGCGGACACGATAGTGTGGTCCAGCTGCTAATTGAGCACGGAGCGGACGTTTCGATCCAAAACAGATTTTACGGGAAGCCCGCTGGGCGCTGCAGTGTCCAAGGGGTTTGAAGCTGTCGTTCAACGGTTGGTCGAAAACGAGACCGACATTTCGTTTCGAGGCCGGGACGACGAAACACTACTAAGCCTTGTGGCGAATCGGGGACATACCGCTGTACTACTCGGAAGGGGAGCCAATATCTCCTCTAAAAACAACGGAGGAAGTACACTACTGCTCTAGGCAGCATACCACGGACACGTAGCGGTGATTGGGCTGCTGCTTGAGAAGGGGGCGGATATATCAGGTCTAGACAGGGGCGGGAGAACAATATTGCAGGTCGCGGCGAGATCAAGCCAATGCGAATCGATGATCTTGCCGCTGCTGGAAATGTGAGAAAGTACCTCGACTATGATATCAGACGACCCACTTCTACACTGGGCAGCTTCTAGAGCATAGTTCGACTACTACTGGAGAAAGGAGTGCCTATCTCCTCTAAAGACCGCTGGGGGAGGACACCACTTCAAGTAGCGATGAATCATCACCATGAGGCAGTGTTCCAATTATTGCTTGAGAAGGGAGCAAAAACTCCAGGCGAGAAAAAACGTAGAAAAGTCCCGGGAAGAATACAGACCCACCTGCGGGGACGGGCGAAAATCCTCCACCTATACGGAGAGAGCGCGGCACCGTTGTTACTAAACTAGATCCTAAACCCATAAAGCAATGGGCTTTCTGCTATTTGATGGAAGTAGGGGTGTTCGGAGGTGGACGTAAAATTGTCCTGGGACCGTTGATGACGTATTCTTTATTTTTTCTCACTTGATATAGCTGGTATATGCGATTTTGTAAGGCACCAGTAATGGTTGGCAGTCCCTTTTCTCGGGCTGCGATGGTGTTTAGTTATGAGTCTTTGATTGTTTTGCTACTCCAACATCAATACTCTGTGATTACGTTCGTTTATTATTTATTCATCCGTCAGACATTCTTTGTATTCACATACGTGTATGTACTTGTTTAGGAATATTCTTGTTTCTGTTTATTCAGTAAACGGTAGATGTTTATGGTATCTGGGTTTGGCATAGCTCTCGCTACTATATGCACCAGCAACTACGTGGATCGTACAGACGCTAGGTCACTTGAACCTACGTTGAGAGCTCCTCAACGCCGGGAAATGCACTAGCAGCAGCATCAGTACAGGCATTAGTAAATGTGTAGTTAGGGAGAAGCGACGCCTCTCCCGTGCCTTTTTCCCCATTTGTCACCTAGTGTTGGCCTGGGGATTTAGTTACCCATTTGTATCCCTTCTGTCGCACTAGAAACCGTAAAGTTCCTGCTCCAAAAGAATTGGATCCCAAGGGGTTTGAACCCGCACTCTCCTGCAGCTGTTTTACCCGCCCACTAGGGATGTGCCTAATGAAAAAAAACAAGTAATAAATAAAATTTGCCACTAAGGCAAGGTTCACTATCACCCGTGTTATCTGATCATATAGGTGTACCAAAGTCAATCAGCCGCTATTATGTGCCTAATGGAACAATAACAAATAAATGAATGAATAATCAGCCGTTGTTTGGGCCCCGCATTTTTTATTTTTTATTTTTGTTTAAATAGAAAAACCTGTATTTTCGGGGCCCTTCTTGGAGCCTTTCACCGGAAAAGGCATTTAATTATTTATTACTCCGTTTGGCACACCCCTGGACAAGGCGCGAAAGAATTAGGAAGATCACCAGTGAAGGCATCAACGGATCCATTTGAAACAGACGTCTCTGGGAAATGCCTCGTTTTGCGTCCTTTGCGACTCTGATTGTGTGGGCAACACGTATGGTGATGCATTTTCTCGCGCTGTACAGGAGCCCGAGGTTGGGGAAACCGAGTGAGGATCCATGAGGTTATCGCCAATTGCAAGAGAGAACGGAAGCAATAATTACAGGAAATAAAGAAACCAGGCCCTGCTAGCAAGTAACTGCAAAGCATCCGCAGCTGAGAGTCCCCGTCATCCACTATAATGATCAAACAGGTACTGTCCCCTATCCGCAACCCGGGTCCTTTTCTACACAGTTTATTAATCACCGCCAAGAGGATATATTGCACCTCACACCACTTACATATAAAGCAGCATCCTTGACCGAAAAAAAAAAATAAACCCACGGCCATCCACAACACACAACAACTCTTTCTATCCCTTAGCTACAATGTCATCCCCAACGTCCCCATCGTCCCCTATTCCCCAGCCCAGCTACTCAACGATAACCTGCTGCACACGCCCATCCACATCATGGGGGCGCTCAGGATCTTTCCTACGTCGTGCCCGCAAGACTGCCCAGTCCGAAACCCCGCTCCACAAAGCCGCACGCAGCGGCCACGAAACGATCGTGCGGCAACTTCTCCTGAGCGGAGCAGACATATCTCTCCAGTCGAGCTCCAAGGAGATGCCGCTACATTTGGCCGCAGCAGAAGGTCATACGGCGATAGTAAAACTGTTGCTGGAGAACGGAGCCCCCGTCGTAGTGGCCGACGGATACGATACGCCGCTCCACGCCGCAGCGTCGGCGGGCCATATAGCGGTGGTAGAGCTCCTGCTGAACCGAGGCGCCCCGATAGAGACGACGTCGTCGTATGACGGTCGGACGGCACTGTATGTGGCGGGCGAGAATGGGAAAGTTGAGATGGTGAGGTATCTCCTTGGACAGGGTGCGGAGTGGTGGACCACACGAGAAGGAGAAGAGATGCTGCACCGAGTTGCTAGCTGTGGACATCTGGAGATCGCACAGTTTCTTATCGAGACCGGCACGGAGGTTGATACGCCCGATATCGCACCGGAGGGTGAGACACCGCTGTTTCGTGCGGCCAAATCGGGGCAGGCGGAGATGGCGCAGATGTTGATCAATAACGGGGCCGAGGCGGAGAGGCTGGTGAGGGGTGAGAGTCCTTTGGCGGTCGCAGCGCACTCGGGGAGCACAGGTAGTGTAGAGGTGGTAAAAGTATTGCTTGGGGCAGGAGTAGATATCAATGTTAGGGACAGCAGAGGGATGACACCGCTACATAGGGCGGCACTGAGGGGCAATGTACCAACAGTTAGGCTGCTTCTGGAAAGAGGCGCTGATGCCTCTCTTCTAAGTAGCGGCGGAGAGACACCGCTGCAGCTGGCGAGGTCTGCAGAAGTTAGAGCTCCGTTTTTGGAGCTTTTGTCTCAGGCATAAAAATTTGTTTTGGGGTACTTGTAGTCTTACTTTGCGGGGCGTTTTATGCTATGTCTAGTATCTCATCTATGTAGGAGGGGGGATTTCATTCTATCTTCCTATGTGAATTGATTCCCAATTATGTTTTTTTATATCTCGTACATAGATAGTGCTGGAGCTGGGTGCGGGCTTTTTTTTGAGAGAGGTGAAATAGTACCATATTCAGCTTTCTATGATATATTCCTCTTTGAGCTGGTCGGACTTTCGAGCGATGTAGCAATCGGAACTTGGAAAAACGGTTCTCGGGGTATACTGGGAGATGCAAAAAAATAATCTTCGGGGGAGTATCAGAGCCAGAAAAAAAAACATCGCCGGAAAAATAATATGTGTAGAGCCTTGTGCATGTAGAGTGTGCATGTAGAGGCAGGAGCAGATTTGTTAACCAAAAAAACCCCACCCCCCGCCCAGCCTAACCGCCGGGGGCTGTGTATGAAAATTTTTTATCATGAGTAATCTAGAAAGCCGCCGAGACTTTGGACCCGGAAGGTGCTAGTACTGGTAGTATTATTACTAATCTGCTTGGGCCAACCCAAGTCAGACTGTACGTGTATCTAAAGCGCAAGCTGGCCTGGGTCTGCGAGATGTACTGGGGGTAGATGTATGACGATGGAACATGTACAGGGCTCACATTATCTCAATAGTGACCTCACATAACGAAAACCCCTGGCGTTCCATCTCCACACCCCTCCCCTCCCCCTCGTACAAGCTCGGATGTTTAGGCCGGCTTGTCTTGTGGAGAACAATCTGGATGCTCTACCCGAAGGGCTATCAAGAAAAGACTGCCAGAGATGTTGGTCGGCGTCGACCTGTTGCTTGCAGAAAGTCGTCCAATAACCCGCTGCAAGGCTTCAATGCAGTACGATGTATGTCAGGCATGGCTTTCAAGCCAGATGCAGATAGCTTTTGTCCACGCTTAGGTTTTGCTGCATGTGGCATTCCTGTACCTTTATAGAACAATGAAACAGTGATTTAACAAAAAAATAAATATAGAGCCAGATACAGTAGACAGACACACGAGCCCGAGTACACGGGCACTCGGGGGTTATTATACACACATATAGATGGAGGGGCACACTGTCGGCCTTTAGACAACCAAGCGGATGATCTTATTTGTCTCTGATATTCCAGCATTTCGTCGAATACCGAGTACGAGTGATGCTCCGTGACATATTAGCCTTACAACCCACTACTAGCTAAAAAAAAATAAAGTTAGTTATGTGGGTAAACCTGAGTAGCAACCAGAGTCACCTCATGATGCGACCTCCATTCACAGCTCACAACCTCATCTCACAACCTCGCAATTTCAGCAGCCCTAAATCAAGATAAAATCACTAAATTTGTGGTTTTCAATGCTGTAATTGCTACTGAATTTCTCTGATGCTGCGACAAAATCAAGCTAGGTGTGGTGTTCGTTGTCATGCTGGTTGCTGCCTAGGTTTACCCACGTAACTAATTTTATTTTTCAGCAAGTACAGTCACCTCACCCACAATCGCCTCCTATCAAACGAAGAAACAAGTTTATGCTATAAAACCTTTTATAATACAGAGTAGAGTTTTTTCCTCCCACCATCAAACCAAAGACAAAAGCCACCACTAGAACACAGAAGGGGAAATATTTTACTGTCCACACCAAAACTACCTCCTCTCCAAATCCGCCAAGACACCCTGTCCAAGCTTAATCTTCTCCCCCTTCTTCTTCTCGTACTTTTCTTTCTCCTTCTCCCTCTTTGCGTCCCTCTCTGCATCCTCCTCTCGTTCTACCGCTAATCCTCTCGCCTGCCTCGCCTGTGTCTCCGCAACCTTGCCATAGATGCCCATAGCACCCGCAATCATTCCACCAATATCGCCAAGTTGAGCTGGTATGACAATAGTATTACTCTCCTTCGCGAGCCTTCCAAAAGCCTCCACATATTTATCTGCAACAGTTAAGCTTACCGCATCCTGTGCACTCTCGCCATGTGCCCTAATCGCCTCTGCGACCGCCTCCAACCCCCGCGCCGTCGCTTCAGCCTTTACTAAAATAGCCTGTGCTTCTCCAGCAGCCCAATTAATCTGTTCTGCCTTCTTCGCCTCAGATGCCAAAATCACACTCTGCTTCTTTCCCTCAGCGATATTAATTGCGCTCTGACGCTGCCCCTCACTCTCCAAGATCTCGGCACGTTTCGAGCGCTCTGCCGAGACCTGGCGATTCATGGCCTCTAACACTTGGTCTGGGGCATGGATATCCCGGATCTCGTACCGGAGACATTTCACGCCCCAGTCGGCAGCGGGCTCGTTCAACGCCTGTGTGATATTGATGTTGAGCGCCGCGCGCTCTTTTAGCACCTGGTCGAGCGTTAATTGTCCGATCTCAGAACGCATGGTAGTCTGTGCGAGCTGCGAGATGGCATATTCGGCATCTTCGACACCATACGAGGCTAAATAAGCATCGAAAACACGAATGTAGAGCACACCCTAATGAGTTTAGCTTTGTAGATGTGAAGAGGGAGCGGGGGGGTTACGTCAAGGTCGAGAGTAACATTGTCTGCTGTGATGGCAGACTGGCTGGGGATCTCGATAGCTACTTCTTTAAGTGACTTGACGTATTGAATTTTGTCGACAATCGGAATAAGGATAGCAAGACCAGGCTCTAAGATCCTGTGAAAGCGACCCATACGTTCAACGACCCATGCGGTTTGTTGCGGTACGAACCTTGGATTCGTTAGTACTCAAGATCTGGCACACCTGGGTAAGCTGCTTACTTGATTACCGTATTTGCTGGCAATCGTTCTTTTCGGAAATAGCTTGGTGAGCCCCCTCGGTCGGAGCCAGGGCTTCCGAATAGTGAGTTCCCACCGGGCCCTGGGATTGAGTTGAAGGATCTCTTTTGGGCTCTGTCATTTGATAGTGAGGATGATGAGAACGATTGAAGGTGTCTCGGGAGTGCTGCGAACGCCCTGTATCCCACTGCGGCTGCAGGGTGCTGGTGGGCGATGAGACGTGGGAGAGTAGAGGAGCGTAAGGCGGCGGACATGATGGAATCCGTGGCTTTCTTGATAGACAGAGCCTTTGGGATGGGGGTGGGGAGAGAAATTGAAAGTTGGGAGAGGGACGAGATGGAGGGGCACTTGAGCCTCCAAGATGACGCATAACAGGGAAATAATTTTGAAGAGGGAAAAAAAAATGTACAAAATTTGCAAGACATGCTTTGAAGATCCTTTGGTGATTATCTGATACCAAAATAGATTACTCGGAATAGATATTGTAAGAAAATATGAAGTTGAAGCTCTCATGAACACGGTCATGTGACCATTGATGCCACGGTCACGTTACTTGAGCACCTTCGCGTTTCTCGCTAGTTAAGATCTCCGGAGCTGTTGGTAGCCGTATGGAGAGTAGCTACTAAAGAGGCTCTAATCGTCAGATAGGATCCCTCGCATCGCAAGTAAGATGTTCAATGGTGAAGTGACAGATCTCATCAATCGTGTTGATAGACATCTTGACACCTCCAACCAAATCTGCAATATCGACCATTCGACGCTCGTGTCTCCAATAATTAGACCTCTTGATCATATCGCGAGATGCCGCTCGGTTGAAAATTTTTCTTTTTAAAATCTCATTCCTCTATCTCCTACTCGGTGCCTTCTTTCAGATGTTATTGGCCCTCGCCTCATTATTCTGTGGGTAAATACCTTGTTTGTCATTGAGCCACTAAACCACAGCAGATACTTCCCTACAGGCACAGTTCGCTTCCATGAGCAAGCTCTCTTGGTACTCGAATATCGACATCTGCCCGACGTTATACATGCAGTCACAACAACTTAACAAACGTTAGTAAGAGACAGAAAACATGGACAGATGAAACGGGAGGATATAGAAATCTCACGCTCGATAGTCGGATAGGAAGTTTTCAGTTCTGCAGATACACAATGCTTGGCCGTCTGATACGTTTCTATTCTCGTCCTGTATATCGAAACTGCAGTGCGTCGTTGTCTCTGATAGGGGTCCGCAGGCTATCTGGCAGTTCCTATCGAATGGGGTATGGTTCGTGCTAGCTAACACGGAGGAAACTATTATAGCAGGAAGGAGAAGAATGGAGGACTTCATGGCTTAATCAACCGCGTGTACGAGTGGAATCGGTTTGTGTGATAGGAGCAGGGTTACTAATGTTTTGATATCATAGGTTAGACATTTGAGATAGGTACAAGCGTACGGGGTGTGAGGCTGGCCAGGGTACAGAAAAACAGTTTTTCGTAAAGTGGTTGCTTAGTGATGGGACACAACCTTTCCACCTATCTACCGGGAAAAAAAATTCGGCACTCTCTTAAGTGATCACGAGGATCAAGCTGTTTTCAGGATCAATCCTTTTCTTCTAGATCCCTTTTTTTATGAATGGTCATTAATAGAAGTTTGGGAACCCTTCAAAATGTCGATTTTTGCTCAGTTCCTGTGAGGATTTGGCAACGCAACCAGCTTCGGCCTATTTATGAGAATACTGCGCTTGAAAAATACATCTAATTGTAATGAAGGAAATATATTTGGAAATCTCAGAAGCAAATATTTTCGAACTATGAATATTTTGGTTATCTCAAATGCTAAGTACCGCGTCGACTCGGAAGATTGGGTAGTGTATTTTCACAAATCTAACTTAGACTAGTTTAGGGGTGACCTGAAATCGGCTTGGACATGCCACTTGATCTCCAAGAAATGTCTCCACGGGTTAGTAGCGGGGTTAATACCCCAGCCAACGCTACCTAATTTTTCGAGTTTTCACGGTAGTTGAAAAAATGGTGGGTAAAAGTGGAATTTTGGTGTGTTTTCGGTTGTGTCTCGCTAAACGATCGCCATTTTAACTTAATCGCTGCGGCTAAGATCCTGACCATTCCAACTTCACCCCCACGCGCTTGTACCATGTGGTCAAGGCGAAGCGATTAGTACTACACACCAAACCTCATCTCACGCATCACTGTCGTTATCATCGTCGAATTTAACCATTCCAGTACTCGTGAACTAGGGTAAGAACCTGAAAACATGGGTGGTAAATTTGTATGGCAAAATATCCGTGCACCACTCCATCGCATACAAAGCCATACACCCCAGTTTTCAGGTTCATACCCTGGTTCACGAGTACCTGTAGGCATTTCTATGTTGTACAAGCTTACAATTGACATTTGACCACCAGCTTACGGAAGAGAGGTTCATACCCTGGTTCACGAGTACCTGTAGGCATTTCTATGTTGTGCAAGCTTACAATTGACATTTGATCACCAGCTTACGGAAGAGATCATGCGCTGTTTATTGGCTATTGTTCTTGAAACTGCCATTCAGCCAAGGATATACGAGAAGCATTGAGGAGGAACCAAAATCAGTAAACCTACCGGTGAGCACACCTGCTCAAGACCCTCCGACTTTCGACGATTATTATTACTGGCTATAGCGGCAAAGCCCTAATACGTAGTACACACTTATTTCAAGACATGACCTATTAGAAAGAAGCTACCGATTAAATAGCACTCAAGGTATGCCCCAGAATATGGGCAACAAGCCCCTTCCCCATTATGCATGTGCATAACCTTCTACTTATCTACAGCTCAATTCAATCACCCTATACATTCTCATTGGGCATGCATTCTTATAGATAATGCTAAATACACGCTAATATATTATAATCTACTAGCGGAGCAATAGTTTTCTCGGGGATACTTTCTTGTCGAATATCACCTATTCACGGGTATCCAGTCGTTTTCCTATCTCATGCCCAGACATGAGTTCTTGGCGCCAAGTTTTATGCTTCACTATTCTTGTTTTTAGTGCATAATTATATTTAGCACTGAAAAACAAGAACCATAGAAAATAGGCTTGGAGCGAGACAGGCCGCTTCCTATGAGGGTACACTATCTACATATGTGGGTTCTGCAAGCCATCTTTTTACAGAGCAAATACTCTTATAGGCCGAATTCTTGTATCGGGCGATTCAGCTATATCTTCAGACTATTCTTGGTGCTGGTGGCTGTACGGGGCGGCTAATCATTCGGTTTCATCTTTTACGCTAAGGAATACTTATCGTATCTAAATATTAGCTGAGTTCTGCGAGGGGGTTTTGAGAGAGTGTAATTGATTTATATTCGGGGTGAGATAGGTCTTCATCTTACCCTCACTAAAGCCTCGAGGTGTCTCGTATTCATGTTTCAGAATCACGGATCCTTTACCTCACCAACATCAACTAAAATATACTTAATGAGCCCTTTGGTACTAAAAGTTGTAAAAGCGGATAATCACATCAAGATACCGTAGCCAGATATATATATCAGCTAAACAAAACTACTTTAAATATTCTAAAAATATTTTAGTATCTCAGCGATACCAAACAGGGCCATGGGGTGAAAGAAGCCCTCAAATTTAATCAGCACACGAAATATATGTTAGTGATCAACTAATTGCTGACTGTAATTGAGCCCGGCCAGTGCATATTCGGCCATCCGGGGATTTTATTAATCCTATTGTTCTATTCGCTATTGCTGATATCACGATAGGCGAGGGGAAAATCCATCCGGCCAATCCTCCTTTCAGCTGGCGCTGAGGAAGGGAGTTGGTTCGGTTCTGCTATAATACGGGCTAACCCTCCGTTGCTATACACGTATCCGGTTGGTTTCGGTTGGCAAATTAGCATTCGTGATATTTGCTCCGAGGTGGCAAATATTCACAGCCTTCTCCCCGCTTTTTTTTGTTCGTGAGCGTTCGTTTTGCTATAAAGGGGAGGTACATTGGCCCTAGGCTCGCTCCTGCCCCACTGCATATGGCCGCTGTGTATCTACGGTAGAGTACGCAGATAGTTGCGCGAGAGGGGCTGGAAGAGAGACTAATTGACCATTTGCAGGTTTGATATCTCCAGTACTTAGATTACCATGGCAGATCGCGGTCAACAACATCATTCAGCTGCTGAGCTAGCCATAGATATTGCTTCTCCACAGTCAGTGAATACCTTGCAGGGTGTATATGAATATCCCGGCCCTGGGTATGAATCTCTTTTACTAAACAAGCGTCTATTAGAGCTATTGGAAACTATATGTAACTAATGTACCTTTAGTGCCTGGCTGTCATCGGCCTATGGCACCCCCTTATCTTATCCATCCTTGTCTCCATCTCCGCCTCCATCTCCGCCTCCGCCCGCCAACTCCGATGCTAAAAGCAAACGCTTCCTCTACAGGAACTGGCGTACCGGCGTCGTCTGGTGCGCTCTCGCCACATTCACAGTCTTCCTGATCAATTTATCCCTAACGCTGTGGGCTGTCAGAAAGTTCCACGTCGATCAAGGGCTAGGTTCCACATTCGAAGGATCGTGCTCTGACGCAAGGAAGAGGAGTTTAATTATCCATTTGATCATCAACGTGCTCGGCGCCATTTTGCTCGGCGCCAGCAATTACTGTATGCAGTGCCTGGCGGCACCCACGCGGTCCGAGGTTGACAAGGCGCATGCAAGGCGGCTGTGGGTCGATATTGGTGTGCCGAGTGTTAGGAATTTAAGGTTTATGAGCTGGGGGAGAATTGTTTCATGGTGTTTTTTGGGAGTTAGCTCTATACCGTTGCATTTGATGTGAGTTGAACCCCAGGGTTAGTAAGAGCATAACTGATAAGGTTGCGGATAGGTACAATTCGGCAGTTTTTTCGACGCAGTCCACTAATTTGTATTATGTTTCTGTCGTCCCAGACAATTCCCTGTCCGCGTTCCTTTCTGGGGAGTATAAAGATTATATCCCAGAGATTGAGGAATATTACCGGGGTGATCCAAACAAATTTGATCGACTCGATAAGAAAGCTTGTATGAAGGCCTATGGGGTGCAGTTCCTCTCTTCGAGACGGGACGTCATCGTTATTGTGGATGGGAACGGGACCAATTGGGTTCAAACGGACTCGGTTTCTAGATTCCATATTGTCAAAAGTATCAGCCCTAGTGGAACGATGCCGTTTGACTGGATCTGCAAATCTACAGTTGTCCTCGGGTTATGTAACGTCAACGACGCAATCTCGAATATCGGCCAGTGGAAGATGGAAGGAGGAAATGTTCAGTTCTGTCTTAGCGAGCTCTGGGCCGAAAAATGCAATGTGGGCTTTAGTGTAGGCATCATGACTGCGGTGATTATCTGCAATCTCGTAAAATGCGCCTGTATGATTCTTGTTCTTGTGGTCTATAAGGAGTCTTCGCTGGGGACCCTTGGTGATGCCATCATGTCTTTTCTGGAAGCCCCTGATAAGACTACTATCAATATGTGCATTTCCTCCAAGAAGGATATCCAGAAAGGCAATTGGGACGATATGGAAAGGCCAAGGCAAGCGGTAGTATACAAGACCTGGCGTCGCCACAGATGCCACTGGTTCCGCGCGGTGAGCTTCACGAGATGGGCCTTCTGTGTCACGCTGTAAGAGCACCCAGAACCCAGCCCAAATAGCATGTTAACCTAACCATTGATCAGTTCCCTAGTAGGAATGGGTATCGTAGTTAGGTACTTGATCATCGGTCTCAACAGTCTGGGAACCTTTGGCGCGGCAATCGACCTAGTATCTCTCTGGAACATGGGTTTCGGCAAAGTCGACATCATGGCACTAACAGGAATATCAAGAACTGGTAAAACCGGCATTGAGGATCTCATCTTCTGCGTAATGGTTGCCAACATCCCACAACTCGTTCTCTCCTTCTTATACCTTATCTACAATTCCATATTCACAGGTATGCTACTCGGGCAAGAATGGGATTCATATTCGTACCAGCGTAAACCGCTCCGCGTGACGGACCCGGCGGACGGGCAGCGCTCAACTTATTTTCTCACCATCCCATACAGGTATAGCATACCGCTCATGTTCGCGTCCGGCACCATGCACTGGCTCATCTCATAGAGCATCTTCCTTGTCCGCGTCAACTGGTATTTTGGGAACCTTACTTGGCAACAACCGGCCTCGGCGGTGGGGTTCTCGCCGATTGCTATCTGTTTTGGATTGTTTTTCGGAATCCTTATGTTGCTTGTGGCGATTACGAAGGGGTTCACACGGTATAGTGGGGGCATACCGTTGGCGGGGAGTTGTAGTGCTGCCATCAGCGCCGCTTGTCACTCAGGACAGAAGGAGTTTTCGGACGCGCTCTTGCCCCTGCAGTGGGGAGCTGTGGATATCGGTGGGGACGTAGGGCATTGCGCGTTTAGCAGTGGACCAGTTTCGGAACCGCTGCCTGAGGAGTGGTATGCCGGCAAGACGGATAGTGGGGCGAGGAAACGGGCGGCGCGGGGTGGGTGATGATTTGTGCTCGTCATGCTACCAACCCCTTACTGAGAGGGCTTCTGGTGGGTAATGAGTGATTTTTACGGTTTTCCTGCGGGTGTTTCGGTTCGGTTTTTGTTGAAAAGTAGTTCGCTTTTATATATCCTGCTCTGAGGATCACGCAATAGATCTTTGGAATAAATCATACTACTTTCTCTATTTGATGAGCTTGCCTAGTTTTAGGGGTTTGATAGAGGGGATGGGAGAATTAAATTGCTGTGAAAATTAAATCCAACCGCGACCGGAAGTGCATCATGATATATCACCCGAATGACGCTAATAGCTGTTTGTTGGATTTTTGGACCACGATCAAGTATTATTTAAGCTTAGGATACCGAATGAGATATACAAGAGATTGACTAATAGAAAGCTCCTGAAGCCTAGGTCTTCCAAAGCCCGTCTAACTATCAAAGATCTACAGGGGCGGAGCCCTGAGTGCCATCAGGGCGCAATATCAAGTTTCAACACTGTTAGACCCTCTCTTACCTCACTGATGCACCGCTTCATGGTGTAAATAAGTTAGATCTAGAGAAGAGATAGGATCCATAACTGTTTATCGTATATATCAGTCTAAGCATATATCATTATCAGCTAGCTAGCGCTTGCCCATCGATCTATTTCTAGTAGTAGTCGCGACACCGTTCTAGCGGGACTCAAACTCAATCACAAATTCATTTGAAAGTGCTACGCTATATTTTCCAGTCATCCAGTCATATTGCGAAACCCCAAACTCCACTATATCTCCTTGATATACCCCACTTCCACCAATTGATCTATCGGAACATTAAACTCCTGCTGCTTCGTCCTCGTATTCTCTCTCATCCAAATAAACGCGCCCAACACCATATTCCTTGGTAAGATGCTTTTCGCATTCAATCTCAGCTGCTCCTTCCCAAGGATATAGATGACCTGTTTCTCGTATGCTGCATCCAGCGCTTCGCGTTCTCGTAGCGCTCTAGCTTTTAGTCTAGCGTGATTGGCGTTTCCGGGAGATTCGTCGGTACTCGCCTGAATCTCTGCGTTAAGGAAGGCTTTAAGCTGGTCGTAAAGGATGACACCGAAGTTCTCGGTGAAGACGTGGTCGTTGTAGCCGTGGCGGACTATGATGCGGAAGGTGTTGGAGGAGCCGACACGCTGGACTATGTAACGTTCGTCTTCACGGACCTATATTTCAACATTTAGTTTCTATCCCATCGTAAAGTCCTGGGTAAAAAGGGGCTTAAGCGGCTAACCGTTGGCTGCACGAGCTGCCGGAGATGGAAGAACACAATCACATCATGCTGCGCTTCAAACTTCCGCACAAAGTGCGTGTAAACTGCTGGTGCCTGATATCCAACTTTATCAAAGAAGATGCCGACACCCTTGATCTTTCCCATCTCCTTGGGGCCGTTCGGTCTATTCAGCACCAGCTTCCCACTCGGATCGGTGGTTACTAATGATGAGGGTGATATATTGTCATCTGCTTCAGATTTCCACTGTTGGCGCTTGCCGAAGCGCCACAAGAACAAAACGCAGGAGAGAAGGAGGGAAAGGAGCAAGGTAAACCATGCTCCTTGCGGAACTTTTGTTAACGCAGCGGTCATGAACGCTCCATCGAGAGCGCCGAAAAACAGGAACCCAATCAGAACGATGCCGAAATGGAGCTGCCAAACAACGAGGGCGACTATAGAGATCATACAGGTTGTGATGAAAGTCACCATAATGACACAAACGCCGTAGGCGTTTCCTAAGCTTGTAGTCTAACCCAAATATGTCAGACAGCGCCAATTGGTAGCAAAAGGGTTCTTACGTTGTTGTAAACACCGGTAACGATAAGCGTCCCAATCATCATCAACCAATTCGCAAGAGGAATATAGATTTGTCCATGAAACCTCGTACTCGTGTGTATAAGCTTGACCTTTGGAAAATACGACAAACTCATACATTGCGATAGCAGCTGGAACGAACCGGTGATCATCGCCTGGGACGCGACTACCGCAGCTAGAATTGAAAGAACTAGACTGGGGTAGTACATTCCGGGAGGAACGGTATTGAAGAATGGGTTTGAGACTGCTGTTGGGTCAACGCTGATGTAGGCAGCTTGGCCGATATATGCGAGGAGTAGACAGGGATATGCGAAAAAGAGCCATGAAATCCGAATTGCCCTGGAGAGGACAAAAGTTAGCATGCGAAGAAAGTCTAGTGTCTGATAAAGGAGTCTAACCTGGCTGAGAAAGCACCTAGATCAGCGAATAAAGCTTCCACGCCTGTAAACGCGAGCAGAATTGCGCCAAGTCTTTTCCAACCCTCTTCTCCATTCCTAATAAACCACTCGAACGAATATGCAGGATTGAAGGCTCTTAATACCGAAGCATCAAAAATAACAAGATTCTAAATCAGAAATCTAGGCGTTAGTATCTTCAAGTCAATTGGAGCGGGCTACCGACATAAATTCCAAAACTAAAGTTGAAAAGTAGCCATAAAACGATGACTGGTGCAAAGGTGCTTCCAAGCTTAGTGATCCCTAACGGCTGGATAGCATAGAGAACAACTAGAATAGCGCAAGAGATACCAACGATGGTATCAGTTTTTATATTAGGTACAACGACCTTGAGGCCTTGGATGGCGCCGAGAACTGACTGCGCTGGCGTGAGGACGCCGTCGGCGATAACCAAGCATACGCCGAATACGGCCAGGAACTTGACAAAACTTCGAAATACAAAGTTGTTTTCCAGAAGCGATCGGAATTGCAAACTAGGCTTTTTCATGTTCTCGGTTGAATGACGTTCTAGCTTGACAGTTAAAGGCTCGCGAGGGTTGCGTTGCATGATGTTGCTCTGGAGATATAGTTAGTCTACCTGTGGAAACCCCTTCGGAAACGATCTCCACTCACGTAACGGGTGAGCAGAGAATACAGTGCAAAGGTTCCTCCTTCGCCATCATCATCGGCAAAAAGTACAATTGTGACATATTTTATGCTGACGATAAGAGTAAGTGCCCAAATGATGAGCGATAAGGCGCCCAACAAGTCTTCGTGAGATGGAGGAGATGTGAAAGTGGATGAGAAGGTATAAAGAGGGCTGGTTCCAATATCACCATAGATTACTCCAATTGACTGATACGTGAGCCTAAGGTATTTCTGTTAACACCAACAATAAATCTCAGCAAGGATTGTAAAGCTTACCAGGCTAGCATAGTCCCACCAAACTCCTACGTACCTGTGGTTAGCAATCGAAATACGAGAGAGAGAGAAAGCTATATTCAAATCGGATACGTACTTGTTTTACTTTGAATTCCTTATAACGAATGTGTGCCTCAACGTCATCGAATACAACCCGCTCAAGGCCAGAGTTGCCCTCATCCGTCCCAGACGTGCTGATTCTGCTGATTCCATCGTTTGATTTTTCCTTTTCCTTTTCGCTTTTAATGCTTGCTGGACTGCGACCTATTGGTTGAATATCTCCCATATTGTCCAATGCCAACCCACAGTAATAGAGAAAGGGAAGTACAAAAGCGAAGATCAATCAAAAGTTAAGTGGTCTCAGATTAGGGCAGACCTCTATTTATTATGCTAGAGTGGCTTCAACAGCTCACTTGGAAGGAGAGACGGATACTAATAGAGGAAGCACCCACGAAATATTAGAATGTGGTGCTACTGGAATACTCGCTGGAAGTTGGATCAGAAGACGCGCATCAAGATATCCTGATAAAACTTGGTACACAAGAATCAGTCTTCTATTTCCAAGCATACGCGTCCACAAGTTAGTAATACAGGTCTTAATAGCAGGTGAGATTCGTACCCAGCGTAGTTCTAGCTATAGGCCTAGCTGAATAGATGCATATATCAATAAGGACTCCATGAAATATATCGAATTATGACAGGTAATACGGATAACAGCAGTTAATAGTTGTTACGGTGGGAGATATGCCTCATATGATGACTTCAATCCTAAAACCTCTATCCACAGAAATTAGCTACTTGGAGTAGGTGTTAAAATTGGATCGCATAGCCAGCTCGCTGTTCAGGAGCTCGAGACTGAGCTCCGTAGTACTCAACTTGGTGGCCATCAATGCACATCGATTCCCAACTAATGAAAAAGCTAACTCTACCGGGAATTCAGAGCCAAGCGACGCATAGTTGCAAGAGTGATATACCCCAGATTCCTGATTCCCGGGGTTTCCTATTTGCCCGATAAGCGATTGTCCAGTTCGCGCCTCTGTGCCTTTTCCGGGTACCTTTGCCCCACGTGCATGGGCGACTATCTGTATCCCTGTAGACTGTGAAAGATTGCTCCTGTGGACATTGAAAATTATTATTATTATTTCTTTGTCTAGCTCAGCCCTTGAGGAGATGAGCGAAAACCTGCTTGGAGGCACGGATGAAACGTCCCATGGTCCATCCCTTTGTGGAAAATCGCTCATAGTCAGCTTGGACACGAGGTTGGAGGTGCGTAGCGATATCCCTGGGAAGCTTGTTTTGAGACGAGCCCTAACGCATGCGGGCTGTTGAATAAGCATTGGCTTGGCGCGGGGCAATGGCCGCTCGCTACCAACCAGACGGTCAACTGGCAATTGAAGGCTAGTACTATAATCCAACCTCAGTTTTCGAACGCGGGCTATGCTGTTGGCGCAATCACACATAAATCCCGCACAGAAATTCAGGATCCAGAGACGCGGACATACGTGGGAGCCACAACCTGTAAATCATGATAATGTCGGTCTTGGCTAGAGATACCCAGACGGGCTAACTTACTACTTTACGAATGGGGAGCAGTCGAGGCTATAGGTTGAAGAGTAGGCCCAATCGCGAAATCCCAGGGTCCAGAAACCTTTTCTATCAACCGCTGAGCGAATTCTTAGACAGAAATCCATGTAGCTGACATCTAGAGGAAGTAGCGGCAAGCATAAACCACCATACTCGGTGACTAGAGTGCCCCAGCACTATGATTCAGGTAAAACGGAACGAAAACCCACACCAGGGCGGTCACCCAACCAAGGTCTTCCCCCAATCTTTTTCTTTGAACTCTTAATGATTTATGTGCTTCTGTAACTATTTGCAGGCGTAACTTTCCCACAGCAAATATGATGCTAGCAATATCAAAGAAACACAGTCGTGCCTCTACCACAGGGGAATGCATCGGGAAATGCACCAAAACTTACTGCAAATATCTTGTGTGGATAATGCATCAGGAAATTAAAGGGTTTTGGGAAATGTACTTTACTAGTAGTGAGGTCTGCTAGGGTAATGTAGGTAGAAGGGGGAGAGAAAGTTCGTAATAAGGGGAATTTGATGCCTTTCACTCCTTTTGCCCACCACTGAACCCACCCTTTTCGGTGTATTAATGAAACCTTAAAAGTTATAAACCCACCAGCAAAAATATAGGCCATACAGAAACTGAGCCCGGAGGCTTCTACACCTAGTAGTCCACGTCTACCACCTACACTACTAGCTCCTTTAGAATCGAACACAAAAAGTACACCTATTATCGCTTTTTGGCCGAAATTGGAGGTAAATGGATCAAAAAAGGCACGGGAAATGCATTAGTTGGTAAATGAACCTGTTAATGTGTAAGTGGTAACGAATCATTTGGAAAAGAACCCGTAAAAGCATCGAAAAAAGGGTAAAAGGCATGTAAATTATGGTACAAATGGGATTGGTGGTCATTTTCCAACAGAAATACCCCCTAAATCCATTAATTAGCACATTAACTCGATTTTTTTTTGTATGTGTGATGCAGTGTGCTAAATGATCCACTTGCTCCGATGGTAGAGTGTGGTTGCATAACCTTTGAACCCGCGACGTACTAGTCTGACTGGCGATACCACAGTCAGCTCAAGATCTAATATTTGCACTTTTATGATCTGGAGTTGCAGAATCTCATGACGCAACACCAAAACCACTGAAATATCCTTGATTGGAGAAAGGGACGTCGGTCTATGTATTCCAGTGAGTCCGCGTTAGCTACGTGCGGTTGTAAGCACGAGTAGCACTCCAAGCCCCTCTCCACCAGTTGCTACAGCTTTTGACACAAATATCGCCGGTATGCTCGACTTTTCTCCGAAGATGGTAGCCAATAACCAACTCGTGTAATCTCAAGTCCTTAGTAGCATGCTTGAATAATAAATACCACAGCCGCTCCTGCAGTCATCCGTGATATGTTAGAGAACGATTCACTCAAAGGCATATTATAGGACTTCACCATAAAAATTGGTAACTCTCAGCTGGGCTATCGCTAGGTGATCAGGAATGCAAACCTTCCGACGGAACGCAGCAATGATATACTTCCGACCTTGCCCTCGGGAGATTTTAAAGGAGTCCATCTATATTTGTCTACACCCATGGCCATGCATATGAGGCTACTATAAGGTGATTTTAATATGAAGGGTTCTAAGAGAATAGATATCTCCTTCCGAACGCTACACAATTGTAACCAGCTCCGGGATTGATCGAAACGCATGTCTTACTCTATGACCAGTGTCGAAGCACGGCAATGGACGAACCATATATATATCCAATGCTATGGCATTGTCGCCTAAAATATGTTGCTGCGCCAATAGATATTTCGAGGCTCATAACCGTTACTCTATCATCAAGAGGTTTTTTCCTGCCCCCAGAGAGCTTCAGAAATCTTTATTTTTAATTTGGTTAGCTGTTACGCGCATGTGCTAGCACAAAAAGCTGTTTTCAACCACAACGGTGTGGTGGAATTTCACACGATTTTGATTTAGAATCCCTGGCATTTCTCTATCATAAGTATTTATCGCCATGGCCACACAGCCCCCTCATCGCAACGTTTTACAATTTCTGGTAGAAATCAACCTTCGCATCCTTTCAAAACTAGACAGAGCACTGGTGACTGGGTGTGATACAGCCCCGACTACATGTAAAACTACACCAAATAAGACCCAAGGGTGCATTTATACATACATGTAGTTTTACTAGACAGCCCTATTGCTCGAGAAATCATAGTGAACTAGATACTAGGCACTCCTCAGTCAATATTTCTAGTCCATGTATCATATCTTAGTTAACTGCTCCATGCTCCAATTTGTGGAATCCAGCGACTGGGAGCTATTTCCGAGTGACACTTGATGATTTCTGCGTGAAGAGCTCGAGGTAGGAATAAAAGTTCGCTGAAGACGTAGCGACAGTTGAGGAAAAGTACGATACAATTAGTGATCGAAATAATCACCATACTAAGAGGAATTAGCTCCAGGTGTAGGTCTAGGGCGATGGACCCTTTGACCCTTAGGCCTAAACCATTCATCTCCACTTCATCAACCAATTGAGATAGCTATAGTTTATCGGATCATGTCATGTTTCTCATTGCCGTGCCTCATGGAACGCATCTTCTTGGAATAGAAGGCTAATAAATATCCGTGCCTGTTGGAGTACGGCTCTCTAATTAGTAACGAGGCACTCTGGTTCACGGGGCCAGAGGAATCTTTACTAGTATAGAAGAGCACGGAGGCGAAACTAGGAGATAAAGTACATGTACTTGCCAAAAATACTGTCACGATGAAGCATATGACTATTGTTTACAAGGGGCATTCAGCATCTACTGCTGTCTTCAAAACTCATTTTATAATGGAGAAACTGCTTGGAAACACCGTGTTCGGTCATAGAATGATGAGAATGAGCCATCCCGTTCGCTCTGGCATATCCAAGCATCATATCGCCTGGTTAGTACTGCAGTGGGTGACCATGTGGGAATCCCAGGTACTGAACTCAAATGTTACTTTTTTTGTTACTCTCTCTCAAATCTCTGAATAGATATGACAATATAGAACATATTCGGGTAGAAACAACACTCCACAGAGCCTAATCACCCGTCAACCCGCACTTATATACATGTATCTATACCACATACCGGATTTTCTGAATGGAAATTTAGATTATTTTTGTAGGCAGGCAGGCAACGAAATGACTTTGTTCTCTAGAGCCAATTGGATAATTTTAAACTGAGATATAATAAGAATCTGACCAATGGCCTTACTTTAAATTCACAGTGCATATGCACAAACAGGGTTTAATCATTTTATACTTATTAGATAGAGCCTGGGGGGTCTCCCAGCAAGACTAAAATCAACCAAATCTCATTCGTATCCTACAACAGCTGCGGTTTGTGTTTTAATTTGCGTGTTGTGTTTGTATCTTGTGTCTAGAGAGCACCATGCCTAAGGTTGTAAATAGATAAATATTCGCCAGCGGTACCCGTCAATAAACCACCGAGTGATGACCGATGAGTTGGCGGAATTGAGCTCCAAGAAGGGGTCTGAAAGCAACGGCAACTCGAGGAATTTAATTAGGCTTGATCTAGCTAGTGCAGCAACCTGGCATACCAAATAAACCCTGGCCCTGACCCCGTAAGGCAGCGAGATTACGGCAGTTATTCGTATTTATTCGAGGTACTTTACCACGTCTAAGTTCTTGCTGCAGCACCAGTTTGCTGGCTAGAGTAGCATTGATCACTCAACAGATGGCACCGGTGGTGAATGGCTGGCCTTGGAAAGACCTACCCAAACGTCATTGAGGAAATCGGCAAAGCGGAGCCGATCGTGTCTACTTTGGTGGCCTATGAGGCAAGTCCAGCTGAAAAGCGCAGTATACAGGGGGCGACCCCTGCAGTTGAAGTGGAGGAATGGAGACAAGGGAAGGTGGGGTTCATAAGGCGGGGCAAACAAAACCAGCCTCAACGCCCCAATCTCAGGTGGAACAGTAAACCAACAACATCTGATTGCCACAGAAAAGAAACCACACGATAAGTCCAAATCACTGCTCACAACCATGGCAATCCCCACTGCGACCTTTACGGTCCTAACTCTCCTAGCTATCCTGGTGCTCGCTTCCCCTGTTGCTGCCTTTGGCGCAGGAAACATTGCATCCATTGCCAAGATTGAAGGCAAGAACTGGCGTCATGGCGATATCGAAGATACGCTGAAGATGTTGCTGGCGCTGAGGGGTGGGAAATGGACCGCTATGAATATTCGCAGGGTTTATTTCGGGAATTGGTTGCGTGATTATTCGCAAGCTCTGGATGTTGGAACTTTGAAGAGCGTGAATAAAGATACGATAAGGATACTGGTTTGGGTCTTGAGCTTCTTGAGCTTCGGGTACGCGACTGGGGAATTTGAGGTTACAGAGGAGAGATTGGGCGTTTATAGGCCCGAAGAACATATTGGTAAGTGATATTGATATCCAGCCCCTCTTCTACATTATCTTCCCTCAAAAAATATTTCTTGTATCACCAGCTCTTATCGACGATCTTGCTATCTTTTTACTTGGTTCTCAAGCTTCATGAGATGCCATCTCCAATATTAACGCAATATCGCAGACAACCCCAAGGATTATGCCGACAATATGGATGCCCGCACCTACGACGCGCGCCTGCGTCCCCCTGTCCATCCCGCGGAACTTGAAGTCGACCCAGCAACTGGGATGAAAAACTACATTGCCAACGAAGCTGGTGGCTGGGCGACCTCTTCGGGCTACGTCAAGCACTCTCTTATACGTTCCATCCACTTTGGCCGTCTCTACACCTCCGGCGGAGCTGGTGTTGCTGAACACGAGGCCGACCTCTGCGAAGCCCTTCGCTGCCTTGGTCAGGCTCTCCACTGCCTTGAGGACTTCTCGGCCCATACAAATTACATCGAGTTAGTTCTCCGCGAGCTCGGTTTTGTAGCAGTCTTCCCACACACGGGCGTGCAGACAGAGATGGCACTAGGGGGACCCGTTGGTGGTGCGTATGGATATGGAGGTGGTTACGGTGGAGCTCCGCCAAAGCGTGCATTCCCACTTGTCACTGGTACCTTCGGCGCAGTTGATTTCTTGCACTCTGTCCTAGGAGAAGCGCAAGACAAGTTCTCTCAGACTGAAGTCGACGAGCTTGACATTGCCCTCGGCGACGCACACGAACAGCAGAAGAAGTCCAAAAAGCCCGGGCAAAAGTCGATGCTCCAAGAGCTCCTCGGGCAACTCCCAAACATGAGTGGTTTCGCCGGCGACGCAGACCGGCTCGAGGCGGAATCGAACGCGAAGGAAATGGCAAACATGCGCATTTCTCCCTCCCAGGGCACCCGCGCAGCCGGCGCCCCAGGCTCAGCGGCCGTCCCCAACACCGGATTCGACCCCGTGAAGACCGCAAGAGACATCTACCCCATCCTCGAATTCCGCGACAAAGTGATGCGTGCGATCGAAGCGACTATCGAGAAAATCCCTGGTCTTAGCGCGCTGGTGGAGAAGATTTCCGACACCCTCTCGCTCTTTGTGCTCGGCCTCCTCGCGCCATACATCCGCCCCATTATCGCCCAGGCCTCGCTCGAGCTGAAAACGGGCTCGTCGGCCGTCGTCGACTCGAGCGCGCAGCACCAGTTCGAGCCATGGACAGTCCCGACATGCTCGGACCCGACCCACTCCCTCCTCTCCAAGGACCACTTCTCCAACAAGCTCAACGCCCCCGCGGGCGAAGTCGCCGCCGCCGTGCTGGGCTATGTCGTCCCGCGCATCGTGTACGCGTGGGAGAACCCCGCTACGCCAGCCGACCTTGTCCTCAACGATATCGTCCGCGTGTTCCACCACCCCGCGCTGCGAGACCCGAACGCCGAAATCCAAAATATCATGTTTGGCGCTGTGCAGAAGTGGGTCGAGCGGCTCCCTGATCGCGGCGCCTCGCTCAACGACTCGCTTTCTTCCGAAGGCGTGCGGGCTGGCAAGAACCACGAGGGCGGGGTCTTTGCTGGTGGCCACGACGGCGGCCACGGGAAGACGAAGAACGGCGAGTGGGAGAAGACGAAGAAGAAGAAGAAGGACTCGAAGGGCAAGAAGAACGATCCCTATGCCGGAATCCCCGGCGTATCTAGCACATCCGGAGGAGGTGTGTCGGTTGGTGGAGTTGAGCTTCCGGGAGCGTTCGGGGGAGCGTTGGGCGGGCTGCTTAATGCTGCGGGACAGGGGTTTAATGAGACGAAGGGGAAGAAAGAGGGGAAGAGCAAGGAGGGCAAGGAGCATAAAGAGAAGAAGGATAAGAAATACGACGACCAGTATGGCCAATCTACGTGATTTTATCTTTTTCGTTTTCTCTACAGCGGAGCTGTTGCTTGTTTAAGCGAATGGAGTTACTGACAGGGGTGAATTTGGTAGTGATGATAGGGATCGCAAAGAGAAGAAGGAAAAGAAAGATAAAGATAAGTATAAGGAGGGGGGCCATAAGGAAAAGGAATACAAGGACAAGGATAAGAAGTACCTCTCCCTCTTCCTCCCCTCAATCACTGCTATCCAGCCCGCTAACCTCCCCGCCAACAGAGAGAAAAAAGATAAGGACAAGTCCAAATCCAAAAAATACAGAGAGGAGGGCTCCGGGGATGAATATCGTGAGCACAGACGGGAAGGCTCTCGCGAACGCCAGCACGGTGGCGGCGGATATAGTGGCGGAGGGTATAGCGGTGGTGGATATAGCGGTGGCGGCGGGTACGGGTATTAATTCCAGCTCTGTCTCCAGGGAAGGATGAGAATACGAAATTCTGTTTGAGCTTCTTCTTCCTGTGAGCTACACGTAGTTATGTGGCAGCCAACGGATCTGTGTTTGTGGGCAAGACCAGGGTTTTCAGTGGTGAAGTCTGTCTGAACGCTTAGACCATGAGATAGACAGTCTCTAGCTGAAGGTAGTTTATATCAATCATCGATAGTCACTCGAATCGACGCTGGGAAAACAAGAATATTTATATCAGAATGCTACACCACCCAGGGCTTCGGTCCTGGGCCAGCCCTTATCCAGTCCCACCACCCTCCTCCAAAGGCTCAAGACTGCCCAACTGTAACAGTATCTAGCTACATGTAGTTCTAAAGCGTCTTTGCTGCTGAAAGCCAGGAAACAGCAACCAACTGACTGCCACCGCTATTACTTCAGCAGGGAGATCCCAGGCAGCACAGCTGGCACCAGCGCTATCCTTAAGCTCCCCGCGCAAAACACCTCCAGCGCCTCCAACCGCGCGAGACTTCCATCCAGCCACCTAAGCGCAACAGCCGCCCCCAGCCCGCGAAACGAGAAGCCGAGCCGCTCGCGATCGCACTCAACTCAAGCGTAGCACTGGCCGCGGAGCACGGCGACACCTCGTACCATACCGTACGTAAGCACGCAAGCACAACAAGACACAGCCCGCAGCCCGCAGCCCCCCTCCCTCCCTCCTTTCCACCTTGAGTGATATCAAATTACCCCACTACCTAGCCCACCCAACAAGCCCCCCAAACACGAGCCCCCCATAACCAGTCTTGCCAGAGCGAATACTACCACTATCGCCATCGCCATCGCCATCCTTATCCCTGCTTCCACCCCGCCCTCCTACCCACCCCTCCTCTTCCTCATCCTCCTCTGGACTGTGATGGTGCTGATACGCCGACGCCCACAGCTCGTTCAGGAACTTTTCGACCTCCTTCGGATTCTTCAGCAGGCTGAGATTCGGGTGCGGTTCCTGCGCGCGCGGATGCCATTTGGCTTGAATACACTGCCTCTGCCTCTGCCTCTGCCTCTGCGGGGGGGGTGAGAAGACGATGGATACAGCATCTGCAGTATCGGTATCGGTATCGTTTTCCGGGGGCGGGGGCGCGGCGAAGACGTAGGACCCGCTGTTTGCGATATCGGCTGCATGGATCGGGAGGTGCAGGGTGGGGACGTGCGGTATGTCTGATAGGGAGATGGCAGAGAGGTGGGAATAGGTGGTGCTCTTGGGGCGGGGGCGGGGCTTCCAGGGTTTCCAGAAGGAGTGTTTGTGCGGGTCGTAGTTAAGGTGGTTGGGGCTGGGGAGTTGTAGGTTCGGTGAGGGCTGGCGGGAGATGCCGGGCAGGGAGGCGTAGGAGGGGAGGCTTTTGCGGGATGGTTTGGGGTCGGGGGACCGTAGGTGGTGGGGCAGGTCTCGCTGTGGGTCGTAGTGGACGGTCGTGGTGTGCAGCTTTTCGAGCGCTTTGTGGGCGGCTTCAAGGGTGGTGCTGGGGGGCGTTAGGTATCTCTATCTATAACCCTCGGAATGCTATAGCTATAGCTATATGGATATGGTATGGGTAAGGGTATGGGTATGGGTATGGGCTGGGTATGGGCTGGGCATAGTACAAGCAGACTCACCTCTCCACAACCCCCACCATCAAATCCAACAACGCTCTATACGCCTCCACCCTCCGCAGCAAAGCCTTAATACCCTCCTCCCCCGCCTCCCACCGCACACTATCCAGCACCTCCCCGCCGCACCCCACCGCATCCACCACCTCCTTCTGCAGCTCCGAAAAGACGCACACACACCCCGTCAGCACCACCACCAGCCGCTCGGCAGACACCATCATCATACCCTCGCGCGACCTGGCTCTTGCGCCGTCGCCCCCCGCCCCCCATATGTGCCCCCGGAGCGTCGACAGCGCTGCGGCGACACCGCGCACTTCGCCCATTAGGTCCCCGACGAGAGAGGGCACGTCGTGCGGGCCGCTGATGAAGGCGTGGAGCACGGATGCGAGGTGGGTGGTGATGATGAGCAGGCCGGAGACTGATGCGGCGACGGGGAGGGGGGGGTCCATGGCTGCTTTGCTGTGTGTGTGGAATTGAGTAATTGAGTGCTTATTTGTTTGTTTGCGGGTACGATACGTTGGTTGGCTGGTTGGCTGGGTTGGCTTAAGGGGAGTAAGGAGTGAATAGGCAGGCAGGCAGGCTGGCTATCACAAGTACCAGACTTGGAGAGTGGAAATCAGACGGAAGGAGTGTGTCAAGCACAGCGAAGGGGGAAGGGGGAAGGGGATGCGCAGGGTATTTACAATATCGACGCAAGGCTGGTAAGGGGAATGAATTCGAGGTAGTGTTGGCCCCCCCGAACCCTTTTACGATATCTGGGCAAAACAGCCAGAAATTTGTAGTGGGGGGGGAAGGGAGGGAGGGAACTGGAGAGCCAATCATTGGATCCGAAACAGAGACAGAAAGGCACAGGCGCGTGCGCGCACAGCAGAACAAACACAACACAACACGAAACGAGGCTGCCCACGAACTGGTGTTCGCCAGGCGGACGGACACAGCGCTGGACTGTTGACATTGAGAACTCGTTCTATCGACCCCCCTCGCTGCGTATGTAGCAATAGGGCATATGTAGGAGCTCTACTAAGTTGAAGCGGGCCATCAACCATCAGCCCGTCATAGGAGAAGTTGCTTGCCCCAATGAAAAGCCCCACGGCCCGATCCAGAGATCCAACATGCAGGTCTGGGGAATATCGTCATTCCGTCCGTTGGTACTCTGCTCTGCTCTGCTCTGTTCCTTTTCTATTTCGAGGACACGGTCCATGCTCGAGTGTCCAACCCGTGTCCTCGGTTGTTCCCGCCGCTATTATTAGCCGAGCTCCACAGACACGGGGCGCGCCAAGCACTGTTGCCGGTTAGCCCGAGTCACGGGCGGTCACTCGGTGCGGAGCGGTGTGCGGGATGGGACTATGGGGCTCGTGTGGAGCCTGTCTGGGTTGTGCCTGAGCCTGTGCTTGTATTTCTGTTTTCATCGTGTGCTGGGCTCGAAGGGCAGTGTGTTACGGTCTTTCTATGGTTGCGGCCCGCCCAGTTCAGTGCTGTGGGGAAATAGTAGTGGCTGCTGTGGACTGTGGACTTTGTATTTGGGCGCTGTGTAATTCGATCGAGGAGAGGATGCCACTTTCGACAAACTTCAGTAGGTGGTCTGGCCCCACGGATAGTATTGCTTTCTCCAGAGCAGCACCCAGATCTGGATCGACAGTGAAGGGAGCTGTCGAGACTCTGCTGCATTAAAGGTGCCAGCACGTCTCGAGCATATCTAGACGCTGCTAGCCAGATCTCTTACCTCTATCGCACAGGCAGCTCGTTAGAAACTGCTATATACTACAGAGACAATCATTCGGTTTATACAAGTCCCAGCCAATACAATACGACCCTGCAATGTCCCACCATCATCAGAACGGTGCATATAGCACCCACGGCATGGACCCAAGAGCCCACATCAGGTCAGTCCCTCTACTCCCCATGCCTGCATTCACTGCTACACCCTTACCACACCTGCTAATCCAAATAGATCCACCCACACCCACGACGACACCATCATCTCCACCCAGCACGCAGGCAGCCTCCAGGCCCCCCCAGCAGGCCACCACCACCACCACCACCATCACGACAACAGCAACAATGACAACAACAGCAGCGACCCCGCCCGCGAAGGCACTACTAAAATAGTAGTGAAGCGTCCCGGCCTCGTAGTCACCATCAGCACCAACGACCACCCCAGACACCACCACCACCCCCACAGCATGCTGCGCGAAATCGTCGCAGAGGTGCTGCGGAGACATCACGACCGCATGATGGACGAAGAGTATATATTCGCTGCCACGCTGCAGCAGTTGGCGCTGGCGGAGCAGGCGGGTCGGTGCAGTGCTGGGTGTGGGAGTGGGTGGGCAGAGTCGCAGAGGACGGTCTTTCTGGAGGAGTATGCTAGGTATCGTGACGGTGGTGGCATGGGAGGGTGTGGGTGTGGGCAGAGGGGCAGGTGCTGTGGGAGGGGTGGGTTTTAGGGACTGGGTTTACTGGGTTTACTGTTGAAGAGTGTTATCCGTGGAGGGTTCTTGGTGTATGTAGATAGTGTATACAGCTATTATATACGATGCGTGCACAGCTATCCAGTGTCTTTCTAGGGCTAGGGTTGGTGGCTCGTCCAGGGTTAGGGTCCGCCCTGTTCCTGCATCACCACCGGCCTCAGCCTCCCGCTCCCGCTCCGCTCCGCTCCAGCGCTCCCAATGGCGCCCGAGAAGCTCACGCTCCGCAACCTCTCGTCCACCCCGCTCACCATCGTCAGCATCGCGAGCTTCCCGATCCTCAAGCCGCCGGCCCCCCGCCCAATCACCGCCCGCAATCTCACCGACTTTGGCAACCTCACGCTCCACCTGGCCGCCGTGCTCCGCACCACCGGGATCGCGCCTGCGCCCCAGCCCACGAACCTCAGCGTCGCCGAGAACGCAAAGGCCTTTGCGGAGCGCGATGCCCAGGTGGTCGTGCAGCCGTTCCGCACGGCCGAAACCGACATCCCCGTGAACGCCGGCGAAGTCCTGCGTCTCGTGTTCGAAGCCGAAGACCGCGACGGGTCGCGCGCCCGATTCCGGACGGACCTGGGGTCCGGCAGCTCGGCGGTGCACTGTCTCACGGCGACCACGGCGCTGCGGTTCAACGGGATATTCCACGGCTCGCACGCGCACCTCGCGGTGTTCTCGACCGCGGCGCTCGACTCGTGGCAGGCGCGGCTCCGAGACGACACCCCGCTCTCGGCCATCTCGATCCCGGGCACCCACAACAGCCCGACCTGCTTCCGCGCGCTGCCCTCGGTGCGCTGCCAGGCCGTCGACATCCCCGCGCAGCTCGCCAACGGCATCCGCTTCCTCGACATCCGCTGCCAGGTCGAGACCAGCGGCGAGCTGACCCTCGTGCACGGCGCCTTCCCCATCGCCCTCTCCCCCGCGCCAAAAAGGCTGCACGACGTGCTGCGCGGCATCTACGCCTTCCTCGACGCCCACCCGCTCGAGTCCGTCATCGTCTCGCTGAAGCGCGAGGGCCGCGGCTCGGCCTCCGACGAGACCTTCGCCGCCCACCTCCGCGCGAAATACATCGAGCCCCATCAACACCGCTGGTGGACCCACGACGACGACGACACGCACGTGCCGCGGCTCGGCGACGTCAGAGGCAAATGCATCCTGTTCCGCCGCTTCGCGAGCCCGCGCTGGAACGTCGGCATCAACGCCGACGACTGGCAGTACAACTCCGCGGACACCGCGACTCCCGCCGGGACGTGCAGGGTGCAGGATTTCTGCGAGGTGCTGGAGGCCCCGAGTATCGCCCGGAAGATTGAGTATGTCAAGGAGCACCTTGTGCGTTCTGCTGCTGCCGCCACCGCCACACACGCGGACGGGGACGGGGACGGGGGGGGGAAGCCGCTGTTTTTGAATTTTCTGAGCGGGTGTAATTTCTGGAGGGTCGGCTGCTGGCCGGAGAGGGTCGCGCAGAGGGTCAATGTGGAGGTTGCGAAGCACCTCGCGGTGCACCATGTTGCGGGGAGGAGCGCGGGCGATGGCACGACGGGCGTCGTGGTGTGCGATTATGTGGGTGAGAGGGGGGAGTGGGATTTGGTGAGGTTGGTGATTGCGATGAATGCGTGGATTGAGAAGAGTACCTAGAGGGGGGGGGAAGGGAGGGGAGGGGAAGGAGGGGAGGGACTGTTTAGATGTGCTTTTCTTCTTCTTTTTTATCGCTGGCGGGTTGTTTAAATTTCGATTGATATCTGATACACGTGGAGTATACTATGGTAGATATGGCTCTAAATACCAGGAAGTTAACAGGAAATCCACTGAAACCCTAGACCGAACCCTCGCAGAGAGCGTGCGCTCTTCAAGACTTGATTCCATCCACGACTTCGATGAATACCAAAGCAGCCTTCTTGCTCGCAAGCAGGGCAGTGTGCTAGATGGCCATGCAGCAAATGCTGAAGGCTGGCCAGTGTTCCCCGTCTTCTGCTTTCCTCGAGATCCAAGCTGGGTTCTGGAAGTAGTTGTCGTGGATGCCATCTACGAGATCACACATAGCGTCGGATCGTCGGATCGTTGGATCGTCTTTCCTACCATGTTCCAGTCTTGAGTAGAGTGTATACTCTTGCGTATGTCGAGCAGTACACTTTCCCGGTATGCTATCGCCGCCATTAGTTCTGGTCGTCTGTGGTCAGTTCGACGGTTGTAGTTAAGATCACGGTGTCTCACTCGGGTAATCCGAATGTACGCATTTTATTCATCTGCAAGCGGGTGCCCATTGTGAGCTTTAATGGGATATGTGGAAATGCCTGGTTAGGTACCTAAGGATTGATCGCAAGTAGTGCTTTGTTCCTGCCGAGTTAAGCTCTTTTCTCTTCTTTCTTTTTGCCGTATTGATAATCTACAGAAGACTCTGGTTGTAAGAATAGGGTCGGGACCGGGATTTTCATATCCTTATAGGCTGTTTATTTGTTGGAGAAGCTTTCTAATACGGGGTGCCTCCACGGGTGTGGCTTCGGAGTCGGAAATGATTGAGAGACAGATACCCGAGCACACGGGCACTTGGGCGCCCGAGAGAGAGCTATTTAGATAGGGGCCGTATGCCCACCTCTAGCAAGCACGAAAGCAAGCAAGTAATCGAATCCTCTATTCCTCCCTACGGGCCCCAATATCACAACACTATTCTTACAATAAAAGCCGAGTGATGATATATGATTCTTATCTCGCACACTGCCTTCAGACCCGGGAGTCTTGAAAAATAGTGATCCTACGTTGTACCTGATCCAACCTTCTCCGAGCTTTTTGGGCTTCCATCTGAATCTCCTGCTTCAGTTTAGTTAACAAGGTAAGTGTATCGAGTGAAAAATCTTCTTCCTGTCTGTCCAGTAAAGCGATGAAGTACTTCCACTGATAACCTCTTGAAGAACGCAACTCTCTGGTATTGCTCCTATTTTATAACCCTAGCCCTTATATAAGAATATACTGACATCTTTTTCCTGGCGCAGCTCAGAAAATATTACCTATCAACAAGATTCTTATTTTGCCATACAAAATTTGGTGGGACCGGGAAGCTAAGTCATATTCTCATAGTGTGTTTATTCTTACTCACAATATTCTATAGCGAGAGTCTTCTGTAGTCGCCTTTAATTTTAGTCGTCTATGGTCAACTCGATGGTTGCAATTAGCATCATGATATCTCACTCGGATTATTCGAATATACGCTGTTGTATATCGGGGCACGTAGGGAGGAATAGAAGACTCTATTGCTTGCTAGGGATGGGTATATATATGGCCCCTATCTAGATATCTCTCTCGGGTGCCTGTCTCTCAATAAGTTCCGACTCCGAGGCCACACCTGAGGAGGCACCACCCCTGTTAGGAAGCATCTCCAACATACGCATTTAATTTAATGTATTCGTTAATTCAATAGGTACGCGAATATACGCATTTGAGATACCTCTAAAGAATCGAATAGTTGATCTTCGTGCTTATTCTTCTAATAATATATAAGGCTGCGTATCTCCTCTGAGACAATTGAAATTCTTGCCCTTGATTTGATCTCTCTATTCGATGACTACACGTATACGTAGTAGAGAAGGCCTTCCCCCACCTAGCAGCGGTTAGTCGACGTCACACCCAGCACTAAACGGTGCGTATTGCTTTTTTTTTTTTGCGTTCATCCCTCAGGGTTAATTTTGAAGATGGGAGTTGAGTTTTGATCATGTCCAGTTTTCGGGTCTCCCCACCATATTACTCATAAACTCAAGCTGCAGCAGAGGCTTGCAGTGCCACAGCTTGCGTAACTTTGCCGACGGATTAGTCGTTGCACGAAGCCGTTCTGTTTGACTTACATGCAGCTTTGCGCCTGCTTCCGTGCCCGGACAGTGGGCAATGCGATATCGGTGAGACCAAGGCCAACCATTCCCTAGGGCTAGCCCGTTACCGCGGTTCAACGATATGTGAGCTGGAACATTTATGCGAGGTAGAAACATACGTACCTGCATGCATCGGGATCTCATAGAACATGTGGACTATATCCCATTTTCGTGGTCCTGTCTGCGTGGAAGTGGAAGCAATTATGATGGTTGGGCAAAATGTACTAGATTGAAAACCTAAGCCGTTTTTTTTTTGCCTAGCCCGTGCTGTCCCTATTTAGACTGCTCAGCTCCCAGGACCGCCCGAAAAATCTTATAAGCCTTTGATACTTCTCTTCTGTATTCACTCTAGCTGATCATAGATGTACCTTATACTCCCGGTCTGTCTAAGGGAGATCTAATCGGTACTCCACAGTAGAGATATCTATCTACTTGCTATCTTGGCTATAATTCTAGCTATTTACTGCTGAATAGGGTTATGATAAGGTTGGCTGTGCGCCTCTTAACGGATTTGAATGATTTGACTGACTTCATAAAACATTGGAATTCGTTTTCTCGTAAATGACCGTCATGCTGAAAAGAAAAGAAAACAGAAAAGAACTCCAACCGCTGAAATATACATAACATCATGAATGGGTATCACCTCCACCGAATTGTCACATGCACAGCTAACATACAATTGATGCTGATATTGAAAAATGAAAGGGGGAAAAGAAAAAAAAAACAATACAATCGATCTCCTACATAAGTTCCCAATGTTCGCCCGTCTCAATCGCCTCCGCCGAACCCAGTAAGTTTCTTGAACCAACCAAGTGCACTTGTATCTTGTTCAGGGGGTGGAGCATCTGGGATACGTCAGAAAAAAACAACACTATGGAGTATATATATGGAAGAATAGAAACTTACCATTCGGATTATCAGCAACCACCGAACGCCGTCCCCCATGGTCCTGCCGCCACGACCATCCCTCAATTTGTCCCTTGTCCAAATGCACTTTTCTATGCGGGTCATGAGGCATCGGGCCCGTAAACCTGAGATGATACCTATCGTCGATCTCTTTCACTACTTTTGGCGCAATGAACAAAGGATATTGGCGAGGTGGAGCACTGAGCACTGGACCAGCTATCTCTTCCCGGGAAATCTCTTCTTCGCTCATTTCGCGCTCTTCGACTATCGGGAGTTTTCGGTCCCGGTTAGCGTTGACTACCTCGCTGTAGAGCGGACGAGGTTCCACGATATAAGGCAAATGCCCTCTTCTATTCGTCCAGTCGTCCCGGAATCCACACAATATTTCGTCTAGGAGTCTGTACAATTGCACGGGTTGAAGAGCGACCGCTCGTAAGGTCAATCGAGACAGTTTCCCGCTGTTTCTGTGGGCAGATCTCGACCACGCGAAGGCACCTCGTAATATCCAAAGGAACGCCCAGAGAAGCGGAACGAAGATCAAAACTTGAGGAGATAAAGTTACAATGTCATTCCCTCTGATCACGAATTTGTTAACGCCTGGCTGAGGTTTGCCAGAGGCTCCAATGGCGCTGTTGTTGAGTCCATACGTGTTGTCAGGATTTATCAGCGTGGTGTCTAGGAAGATGTTTTGCGATGCGACATATGATGCAAGAATTAGGCGTTCGAAGTCAATAGCGTAGCTAGATATTTTTGCATTGAAATTTCCGCCTATACTGCCTGTGGACGAAACAAGAATCGAATTTCCCAGCTGAGATGCAATATCTTCTATCATAGGAGAGGTCAGACGAGATGGAATTATTTCATTCTTAATCGGGTCAGGAAGATCTAGCCCAGGGAGGTCGCCTAGCTTTAGAATTGATGAGGCATTATGCCCTTGATAGGACCAAATGTCTTGTTGCCAACAGGAGAGTACTGGTCGCGCTCTTGCCACTGCATACCCACTACAGCCGGTACAAGTAAGCAGATATGTCAAGTACCATGGATCAACCCCTTCCGTAGTACTTCCACGCGCAACAGTATCAGGGATGATGGCATATGATCTGTTTGCCCCCGAGAAGCCACTTTGATCACTCGTATCTAGGCTGATGCTTCCGCCTGGAGGCCTTGCGATTTCACCCGTGAGGACATATACCTGGGTGCCGAAGACATTATATACGTCATTCATGTCGTCCGAAACCGTTGGGTCAAACCATCCATACTCCAGTGTGCAGGCCCCTTTAACATTCACGACAAATTCATCAGCATGCGCAAGCTGTAGGCCAAAGTCTAAGCCCGTTATTTTGTATTCGTACGTGATCCGTTCGATGGTTTCGTTGCCCGGTCCTTTCCAAGGCATCTTTGTCCTGGGAGAGATTGTGACTCTTTGTTTCAGCTCAGTCCTTGCAGACTCGACGGTACCCATGGCTCTCTGGGTTGCTGGCGCCCTCATTTGTTGAATTTCTATGCCTTGCGCTACAGCAAGAGCTTGATCTACGGATGCGATTGCGTAGAAAATGCTTCCAGGTTTAGGCGGGGCAACGTTGCCTATCTGAAGAAATGATGGAATTATTGTACCAGCACCAATAGTGCCCACTCCTACTATAAACGCAGCAAATATAACAAAAAGATTGAAAGTGGCTGTCGTTGGGTCTCCGGCATCGAAAAACATGGAGAAAGTGTGCTCAAGGAGCAACCATATAGCACTCCACGGATCGGCGGAATTCCAGATTGATATCAGGGCGATATATCTATTGGCCTTTCGTTTACGGACCTTGAGTAGCTCTTCGTCTGTGTATTGGGGCGGTGGTACGTATACGTTGGGGTTGGAAGGGACTTCATCACGTGGCGCCTCTACATTTTCGGTGAAAACGCCGTCTTTTTCCTTTTGGCTGCTTTTTCGAGGCCACCTTTCGGTCGGATAGTACATAAGAACGAAGAAGACGACAATCTCCCAGGCAAAAGCGACAATTCCAGTAATAAGAATTGTATAGGCAGAGTTGAGGTAAGAGTATTCTTTCGTGGTCACAGCTATGGCGAGTTTGCCACCTGTATCCTTAGGCATCGTAAAGATGGACCTTGTAAGATAGGTGGTCGTGTGCGGATCGGCGAAGGTATTCATGGCTGAAATGGGTATGTGAGAGGCACAACCTCAGCTTTGAAAACTACAAATAGTTAGAGATAGAAACTCGAACTCATACATGTGGATTTCCACTTACTCGGAGAAGTCTTCTAAATCACCGGCGTATATGAGGTGTAGGTCCTTTGATAAAAATGGAGCAGGAGTGAAAGGTTGTCGATATAGATTGTGCGTCTGCAGGGCCTCCGGCTGAGGTGATTGCCGCAAAATTTTGAATAGACCTACAATGAGTGGAAAGATATCTAGTATTTACACTGATGGGTCTTAGGCATTCTAAACTTTGTATCGCCTCATGCATGTGTTTAGCTGGCAAAAATATGATTTAACAAAAACAATGAAGATAGTGAGATGGGGGGAAAAACAAAAGAAAAAGCCTCGTCTGCTGCGTTCACTCGACCGTTTGATTGAGGCTGCAGAGTGTGCCTCATGCCCCACAGAATATTCGCCACTCTGATTGAGTTGTCCACCAACTCGCGTGCCAAAATTTTAGCTGAAGACTGTTAGTAGAAGAGGGGCTTGAGAAAAACTAATTATCAACCAAACGATCGACTGACTGTTTCTCCAAGTACTTACTCTATGCGGGGATTTGTCTAGAACTCCGATTGATATCTCCAGAATTTTAGAGGCTGAATGGGTTGTGCGAAGCACGAGGCCCCCACACGTGTAGGAATTTTTTTTGATCTAGAGGGCGTTATGACTGGAGGGAGTAAAGACTTGAGGGTGTGAAGACTTGAGGAATTGATTGGAAGGAAACGAGCTGCTCAGAAAAGTGGGTGGGACGCACAAGCAGCTCACCCACATATCAAAACCAAAGCTAGTATACATACTAGGTTCCAAGTGATGTACCCAAGCCCCGGAGGGCTATAGGAACTAGGTATCAGCTCGGGGTCGTTGGTAGAGTACCATAGGTACCAGCAACATATAAACCCAGAAATAATGAACAGGCTAAGGCAGCAGGAAAATATCATGTCCTGACTGGTTAGATCGGTGTTGAGCCGCAAACTCAATCTGCAGAGATCAAGTCCAACTCGAATAGTAAATATAGTTGCCTTGTAGTTGTCTCAGTCTAGTCTAGCCTATTACCTCTGAATCCGTACGGCACAAATGGGGTTTCAGGCTGTGATAACTTTATACTTGAGGATAACAGGTCGGACTTGATAGCTACATGCGTTCAGCCGAACACCAATCATAAATTATCCACTTATTACCAAAAGGATGAGTCTTTCTCCAGACAAATCGCGATTCCGTTGATACACTGGAGAAGAGCTGGTTGCTGCTTGAACCTGATTGATAGGTGATTCTTTTTCTAAAACACTGGGCGAGAATTTGCTAGGATTGTACTTGTTAGCAGGCATACTTAGCAGGCATACGAACCAGAAGGCATGGGGGTGTGGCTTTGTATGCTACGGAATCTGTGCCTAATGCCACAGCGTACAAAGCCACACACCCCATGTTTTCTGGTTCGTATGCCTGCTTACAAGTGGGATATCAAGATTCTTGGTTCATAGGCTGGTCACATCTGATCACAGGCTAACTTTTATGTGAGCGGCAATTGTCTAATATTGGGCTCCTTTGCATACACCGAGCAAGACAACACATTCGGGACATGTGTACGGGGGAAGATGATCGGATACCCAAGACCGAGACCCTAATAGTCGCAATAGGTAACTATTCAATCACTTATCCCTGTACATGGAATAAGTTTGGATGCAATACTGATTTGGATGAACATCTCGGATCCCGGTGCCGGTTGCCGGGCGGACACAACATAAAAAATAGAGCCAATTATCGAGAGTGCTAACTTCAATCTAGATCTTACTTTAAGTCTAATTTTCGATGCAGCTACTCATCATCCAGCATCTCTCAAACCCTTATTTTTCCTCAACTTAGGGTTTAAATTAGCCTTAAGCAAATACTTATTAATGCTAAGTTCTTAATATAATTAATCCTCCAATTTAAGATCTATGCCTTAATCACGCTTCATAGATGGTAAGTCTCTGGATCTACGGTAAGAGAACTAGGAAGTCAAAGAGCCGCCCGAGCTACGGGCATACAGTTACTCGGATACATCATGAAGAACCTGAAAACAAGCGTACCAGGCCGACCAATCAGTAAGTCGATATAGCTAGATCCAGCCAATCAAAAACCTCTATCTAGAACATGCATTTTCAGGTTCTTCATGTGGTGTGCGAGTATAAGGTCGGACGACTGAATCGCAATTTTTTACTATTCCCTCTATAATATGCTGCGCTGGGTTTCTGGGATTTCTGAAAATCCGGTATCAGTTTTTATGCGGTTATACACGTGCACGTATACGTATGTATAAGACCTTAAGTTCTGTCTATCTGGAACCCTGATTCTAACCCGATCGAACTAGCATAGAGTGCCGTTTAAGAGCTCGCCTAGCCAAATCACTAATGGATTCACTCAATAGTCTGCGATTACAGGGGCCGATCAACTTAGTCAAACCCACTGCAAACGAGGTTTTTTTCTTCTTTTTTTCCCTAAATTTCTGATAGACTAATATCTGCGACTAGTGAGCACGAAAGGTTTAAGACATGCGCATGCAGCTAGTCAGATATTCCAAGGTCTCGGCGTCCCCCCAGCAGAATACTAAACTACTGTATTATCTAGGTAAATTCAACCCGTTGGAACAGGGTGGAATGCGCATTGGCAGGTGCTGGAACAGCTGGAGCCATGGAATTTCGGGATGCAAGGATAGGAAAGGTATAAACTTGTATGATTCAATTGTATTTTTCATTTTTCCGTGACGACTGATGCGCATTATGCACATTTCTCCCTGTTACAGCGTGTCTAATTTACCTAGATAATATGGTCGCAGCTTGGTAAAGAACCTCATATCCTATGAACTATATAATAATATATGTACGTCTACTATAGCTAGACGCGACGGTTAGCACAAAGCTTTAAGGATATGTACTAGAAATCCATTATCACAAAATTTAAGCCTACAGGATATCCTTATACATCATCAAAAGCTGTTTCTTGAGGCAGATAATTTTATTCTAGCTCTGTCTTGTATCCCCTTGGAGCTTACCTAAAATTTGCGGAAATTACAATAACAGCGCTAGCTTGTCTTATCAGCTAACGTGGTGACAAGACCGTCCTATTTGAAATTCTAATGCTAACCTCGATCACGAACTAGCCTCCATTTCTGATTATTGCGACTTATCATCTCCTCACGAGACACCATGATAGCAAGTAGAGACAGAGAACTGAATATTCTCTCTACTGACGAGTATGAGCCGTGAGAAGCGTGATGGTGGCCTTCGTGGGGTCCTGTTTCACGCGACCCTGCCAACAATCAGCTAGCTAGGAGTAACTACGATGTTGACATACTCTAGACCCAGTTATTTCACTCTTCGCGCGCATGCGCATGCTCATCATTTTTATGTTTCAAGGACGCAACCTATGCCAACGAGCTTACCTAGTCCTGACAAAAGAAAACCGTAAGAGCGCACAAGAATTCGAATTACCGTGGTTCCATACATCCTCTGCTTTTACTTCATAATTCACTATGCCCGTGACAATGTGGGTAACTAAAAACTACATGTAATCAATATCCTTCCACAACATGCTAATCTGTAAAAAAACAAAACAAATCGAGACACGAGGATCGAAAGTGCAGGCCCAGCAGCCGTGTTACCAGCCAGTAGGATACCATACTTTTTCGCGTAATAGCGCCTAAATTAGTTTGGATAACAGGCTTAAAGCACCAGCGAATAATGGGTCTTATGATCACGGATCGAGTGAAAGGGAAATTATTATAGCAGATCCGAAATGCTTCTGGTATCTTAGAATTCAATTTTTGCCCTAATTGGGACTACAAGTGACCAAAGTGAACTTTTTTTTCACTTCTGTCTGCTTTGATCTGCAATCTTAGATCTCATCTCTTCCTCGAACTCTGATGGGCTGTTGCTCGTTGATTTTTACCCCAACCGTAGACCTTCCAATCAGCAGCGAGAGAATACTTGGCATTTCTTAACATCCGGATTTTGGCCTACAGCAGTCTACACGGATGACGATTGGTTTATTTATGGGAAGAAATATTGCTTGGCATATACCGTATAAACTCGGTCACAAGGAACGAGATCGGCCCGAGACTACAGGAGAATATTGTGATATTATTGGTCGAGGTGACAGGATTCATACTGTTTAGGTTGCTGGCTCGGTCTTGGAGAGTTTGTTCACTGGTTGTAGTTGAGCCTCAGCCAGTCTGAATACAATTTTATCCTGCTGTCTCAGTCCGACCCCGTTCCTTACGACCGAAATTATACGGTAGTGATAGTAGGGAAGTTGGTCATAAAATCTAAATTTTCTCTTTGCGTTGTTTGCGGCTATCTCTTGTACAGCCTTAATTCCACACCTCAGTAAGGCTGCCTTAGGGTTTAGCCTCACAAACATCAGTCGCAGCAGCTACAGCTCAGGCTGAGTGGTTACACTTGGCTTTGAAGCTCGACTTTAAAGTGTTTTAGGGTGCTGAGAATTGCTTCCTTCACTTATTTAATTTTCAAATAGGACGATTCCAATTTGGGTTGTTAAGTGCTAACTGTGCTTGTATCTGGTCGAGGGTTTTAAAACAGGCTACCTTTCCTCCCCAGTCAAAGCCATAGACTCAGCGGCTAGGTGGACCAAGCCCATGATAAAAATCTCGGCAGACTATGTAGGCCCTTTATGAATAAGAGAATCAAGATCTAGCCAATAAAGCTGTTAGAGCATGGTGGACAAGTTTCGTTTACTGGTTGATTAAATACTTGCATAGTACGCTAAGTGCAGATAACGAGACCATTAAATACTGCTCCAAGCCCTCGGCGCCCTCTCAAGTTCTGTAGCAACGGTCTGTAGTGGATAGTAACTTTTATGCACTTTTCGGGCACTGCTATCCTGGCTATGTCCAATTCTGCTTTACACTACGAGGGCAGTCGATGGCGTGACGAATGCCCAGCCCCAGTAAACAGGAATGACAGACTTTCTCAAATCAAAAGGTAGTACGATGGTAGCAGATAGTTTTGCTTTATTTCCTATTTCTGGGGGAGCGGCACAGATGTGTTGTAGTGTCTCAGCCCCAGCTGTCTACCTAACTAGAACTAGCTGTAACCCGATCAGGTGCTGATCAACACCAATTAGTTTACCAGGATTCCAAGGTGGATTTGTTTACGCAGAGGCCCCAATTACATAGCTATCGCTTCCAAAAAAAAGGGTATGCAGGCCCAAAAGCCACCCGCTTCAATCATCGTTGACAAGCTTTTCTCCCATTCGAGATTCCCCAAGTTCATACTCTTGCGATTCGATTAATAAGGCCTACAGCTATCGCCTTAAAACTGCGATCACCTGCATGTTGTCTTTTTGAGCAATTTGCGTTATCCTATTGCGGATTCTAATAAGTCGACACGTCATCTGCAAGACGTCTGCAAAGGTTAGAATCCCTCAGCCGTATGGATTTCTGGTATGGCTGATAATGGCTGGGGTACCTATTGGCACTTACGCTATGACGGGATCTTGCAGGTGTGCGCAGCGGGATATCACTCGAGTTCTATAATGTACCGTTTTCTTTAAATGCAGTGGATACCTCCCAGGAAAATCGAACTTAGGAGCTAAATCCCCAGGCAACATCCTCCTTCCCCTACTTCTCCCATAATAGCCCGTTTCGTCCCATACTCATAATGACGAAAATGATCACGCTTCTCGCTTCAATTGCATTCATTGCCACTCCAGTTCTCGGCGCCTTTCGTGATATCAAGGAAGTCTGTAAACAGACACCAGACATAGGGCTTTTTGGACAATTTTTGGATGCAAATCCAGATGTTTATGCCTATTACGCCGGCCTCAACGAAGCCACGATATACGTACCTTCCGATGAAGCAATGCAAGCCCACTACAAGCAGAACGGAACTGTTTTCCGCCGGGCCACCGCCGAACAGACCGCCAACAGCCAGTATATGACCGAAAAGGGCGTCAATGCCGTCAATAACGCGAGGAGGGCCTCGGCCTCAAACGGTGGTGCGGTCTTTGTGACGGGTGGTTCTGGTTCTAGCACTGGTTCTAGCACTCAGAAACGTCAAGTTCCATTCAATGCAACAGCTCCAAAGGGTACAGGCGTTTCGGTCTATACAGGTCTTGGAAAGACAACACAAATTCTGTTTGGAGATATACAGTGTACTCAGGGTCTTATTCAGGTCGTTGATGCGTGAGTTTATCCTCAAAATAAGTTCAATAGACACTCTCTAACCCAACCAAAGTCTCTTCACACACCCACAACCCGTCACAAATACTCTACCATACATCGGTGCCACTAAATTCTTGGACTCCATCAATGCCGCAAATCTCGCGAGCACATACCATGCTCTAAGCAATATCACAGTCTTCGCACCCGTCAACTCAGGATTCACGAACCAATCGACACTAAGTGCAGCGTCTGTTCAGTACCATGTAGTTGGGGGACCGGCACTCTACTCGCCCTCACTTCAGGACGGCAACATACTCAAGGCTAACGATGGTAACAATATCTACATTACTGTCACAAATGGCGTATATTATGCCAACTGCGTCCATCTTGTGCAACTCGATTCGATTGTTTCAAACGGCGTGGTTCACGGCATTGAGAAAGTATGTATCATCAGATCTCCGCTAGCTAAAATTTTGCTAACATTCTTAGCCTATCACCCCTCTATCTTCTCCACCACCATGCTTTACGGGACCTGTTCAGTTCACTGGGGCCGGATCAGTAGGTAAAGCAATTAACATGATGGCTATTATTGGTACCGCGTGTGCCGCGGTTGCTTTGTTGATCTAGAGCCAGCTTTGATATTGGGAGTCAGCTGGGCCTATGATGTTTCCTTAATGTTAATGATAGCGATACGAATGTTTCTTTTTTAATTTTGTTGAAGATATTTGGCACTACGCTAGTCTTCTATAATATAATGCATTTGTTAAAAACCCTTTGGAATCTCTCAATGTGAACCTTAGAACGAAATAACCTGTCATATTACCAATCTAGTAACCCCTTATTGTGAAATAACGGCTGCCCAATGGCTATGTGTCAAAGTTAAAATAAGAATTGTGGATCGGGCTAGGCTTGGCGATCATTCAACTCACCAATTAGTTAATCCTTGCTAACATTAATAATCCTACTATAACGTAGCTGGCTGGGTTCAGAAGAGCCTCAGAACCTTAGAGCCTGTCCAACCAACTTTGCTCTTGTCTGAAACACTGCCTCTCACTAATTTTTCAAGCAGCGGCTGTCATCATATGTTGCGGTTGTGTCCAACAAGTGAGGGGGGGCGGTTCAATCGCAAGAGTACATGTAACGTTACAGAAAACCTCACCGGAAGCTGCTTTACCGGTCAAACCCACGGCCCGAATACAGACCCATCTTCCCGCACAAGGCTTCATGGTGTGATGAGGCATAATGCTGTGTTTGTGCTTGCGTCAGGGTTATAGTAATAGGACAGCGAACGGGTACCCATTAACATATCCACCCCTGCCAAGTCCCAATACATAAGCGAGTACAGTACTTATTGTACCCGGCGTTTTTAAAAGTACCAGTATCTGGCGGTCAGGGCGCCATCGTTCCTTGACAGCTCACCTTTTGGGTTACCCCACACCAGACGGCTTGCAGCTTTGGGGTTCAGCTTGTATGTATGTGGCAGAAATCCTGGGAACCATTGGAGTTGATTTGTCTCGAAGGGCTGAACGGCACCCTCGTTTTTCGGCCGTTTTCTCGATTTCCCCAAGATCACTCATCATAACAACATTAAGCGAAAATTTTGCGTTAATCGCCAGTTATCGGTAAGCATCACTAAGCTACAGAGCAAAAAAAACTAGGTATCCGTCTTCTGTCAGAACTACCTAATCATGGGTACAGCCGAGTGAGGCTGGATGATGAGGGGATAAGGTTGCCTGGAAATAGCACGGACCAAGGTGTCAAATGCCGAGTACGGCTGACGGGTTCAACGGTCTGTCAGGAATCTAGAATTTCTTTTTCAGTTCCTGTGCTAGCTAGAGCTTCTTGAAGAAGCCTTGGGCTTTAACCGTACCGCCGACGACTAAAACTGCTCTCTTCTGTGCAGGTATACTTAGGGCACTTTCATAGCCACCGCTGCATTAGGATATATTTTCCAACTGCCAATCTTTGGATATCTAGACATTTGCCAATAGCGAGATACGGGCAGTATCACGAGACAAATGGATTTTTTAGCAAATATAATTTATATTGTCCGGCGCCCGTATAATACCAGTTACTCTTCTTATCGGGAAGCTTCATAGCGCGATTCAACAATGCGTATAACTATTACCGTCTCCTTTGAAGCCTCTTAGAACGCTTCAATACCTGAGCCCTTCAGATAGCCCCCCGGGAGACCCCGACAGCAATTCTTCAAGCATAGTTTATAGGGCGACGAGCAAATCTGATAACCAATGACAAAAGCGGTAAACTCATCCTCGGAGCAGTTGTCCAGGCACAGCGGCTGATCCACCTCTAAAAGTCAGATTCTCTTCAGCCAGTTGTAGTGTTGAGCGTTAGGCTGCAAGATTTCTGCACGGAATTGTACATGCAATAGGTAGATCTAATAAAAGCTAAATAGAGTGCGAATCATACTGTAAATTAAAACAAGTGAAGTAAATAGGTATCAAAGGAATTTACCGTGAGCAATAGCTGAAAAAAAAAACCAAGATACCGTAGTATTTGGTGAAATTCGTTCCGGCGCTAGTAGGTAAGACATGCATGTAATCTGTTAATACTCCACGTTTATGATGTCTCTGGGGTGCTTTTGGCGGAAAATCATGGAAAGTCAACATATCCTATGCATATTTTACCTACTCGCACCGGAACGAATTTCGCCAAATACTACGGTATCGGAAGCTCGCTGTAAGAGTGTGCGCGATTATCGGTAACCTATAGCTACCACGTGTAGCGTTGATACGAAGCTAAAAGGATATTGGTCCCCGGCCTATAGAGCTGACAGATTAGGAAATATTAAAATTTGTAAAAGCACAACCAGATTTGGAACCTTTAGGTAACACCTAGAAGCGCTTTGGCGTACCTCAAAGCCTGCAGAAAATTAATAGAGCTCTCTATGGAAACGCAATACTGGCTGGGGAAAGCGGGGACCGCGTTAGATTTTCTTACAAGGATATAAGATCTAGGATCTTAGAAGCACAGTTTTTGCCACACAACTCGCTAAATACTTTACGATAATTGGATAGTAGGTCGAGGGCTATAGTCCTCAGTTATTAAGCAACGGGCCGATATCAGGCAGGAGATCCATATTTCGCTCCGTGGAGGATACCAACGAATTAACGTAAGTGCTACAGAGTTTCAAAAAGGCTGCGTTGGTGGATATTTGAATTCAAAGAAGCACAGTAGAAGTTGCTTTTCCGGTCATCATCATACCTATGACTAATCAGAACCATGTAAGTAGGTGTGTATTCGTCCCCACCTTCACCAGTGCGGCTCTACGGTAGTTATCTTGGCCTTGCTACTTCTTATTTCAACATCTTGGTGTAATCCTCATCAATTGACGCAGTATCTACCATTTGCTAGACCCCTGCAAAATTAAGACGTTGACTCGCCTATCAAATTCGGTTACCCAGTTGGTATTTACCTTGCGGCCTCGTCCGTGTGCTTTTACGCTGCATCCGTTCTTTCCGCTGCTGTTGCTCTGGAATAGAGCCACGTAACAGGACTGAACCTGGTTCTTGCCTGCTCGGCGAGTGCCCCTCCCCGCTCGCCGGCCACTCGGCACCTATAGCTAGGGGTTGCAAGTTATAACTAGCCGAGTAATCCTGGGGGTGAACACCTGCAGGAAGGCGATCTATCGTATTCTTAATCAGACCACGCGCATCTTGGGGGTGTCAATGATAATGACAACAATGTAGCGATCTAAGTGTATTATATTTGATAGGTACAAATGTGACTCGATTTCTATATATACATTGAGAAATACGCAGAACACTGGAGCCTGTGTACACATGGTACTTGAGATACAGGAACAGTACGTATACGATAATGGCACCATCCTTTAATTAAGGGATGTTGTCACATAGGCCGTTAATTGTTGGATTTAAGGATGGGTTCCATCGGGGTGACCGTGTATTTGCAATATGCTCCGATATCATGCATGGGGGTTGACATCATTCAGGCAAAGGTTTTTGTGTAATGGTAAGTAAACGTGAGGGGGTCGTGCTTCTGCAGGATCGAAGTCTAAGATCGCTCACGATTGAAAGAAGAGTCTCGATTTCGTTCATTTTGGGGGGGGTTCTTTTTTTTTTTTGCTTTTTTTCTCACCCATGCGAATATTTCCCGCGATGATCAGTTTGTCGGAAACCCATTATTTAACAAAATTGAGCGCAATACACATGTAGTCTTTCTTCGAATAGTCACTATTCCTTCCTTTACCCCACGTAGCAAATCCCGGATTCGCGCCAAAGGCTACAATTAGAGCTCTTTCCCTAATAACGGTCTTCTAGTCACCTACGCTTGTATATGAAAAGCATTAGCAGCTCTTTAGGGTATTCCTATTTGGCTGCAATGAGTGCTGGAAGAATAAAGTAAAGTACATGTATTAATGGCCTTAAGTTTGGCAAAGTGGGCTTAATAGGGACACTGAATACAGACAATCTAACCTTTGAGAATTTCTAGCCCTATAGCCACCATGCCACCCACATCCAGATGGTTTACCATATGCATCTCAAATTTTTGTCGGAAACATTTTAATCAACGCGACAGATTTGCTCCATCTGCCCTGTATGCCGATGTAGTGTGGTTGTTCTCTCAACAGCGCGATCATCATAAAGAGACACCAAACAGTATACCATGCTGCGCGTGGCTTATGCAGGTTCTCGCTAACTAAACATTAATGTCAGCCCATATCCTGACGCTAAGCTTCGGAAGACCGGCAACTATTGACGAACACGTGGGGTTCGGGCCGTCAATACCCGCATCAGTAATACATTAATTTGCGTGCAAAGCGACTACCCAAAAAATTTCGTGATCGGGGTAAATCACAGCAAAGGTAGCCAAGTTATAACCCCCACCATACAACTCTAGGACAATAAATTAAAAAGGTAAGTATAAGACCTTTTTTTCTAGTCATAAGGATATTGTACGCAAGAACCCTGGAGCCTGTAGAAGTGGTGGTTGAGGTATAAGGAAATATTTTTTTGGAGAGAGATCTGTTGCTATGTAGGATTCATCGACTATAGAGCTGCAGATGCATATAGCTAGTTTATAACGATAGTTAACTGGAAAAAATAATTGCAAAACGCTAGGTACTCTATCACAGGTTCTGCCGTATTGAAACTACTATTGAACTACGTGTTTTCAAGAGTGGATATATAGCGCTTGGGATAATAAGTCTAAACGCTCATAGAAATTTCAAACGGTAACGGATTACTTACGCTCTCGCACTGAGCTATATTGTCACGACGCTACAATCGCGCGAGCAACTATGCCTTCGGAAGCCTAGAAAGGAGTAAACAATACTGTACGATTCGGTAGATTCTTAAGTAAGTATAAAGCAGATTTGTATATAGGTAACTCAAAAACACCGCTAATTTACTTGGCTAGATCTACAGTAGATCTCGATGACCTATCAAGTACTAACCATTTACTGAGATATTAAGCCAGAGCCATGATTTAGTTCTAGCCTACAACTTACTAATTTCTCGTACCTATATAATACTATATCTTCTACATTCATCTCCATAGCCTACGCGTGCAGATTAGGTTAATGTATGGTTAAGACGGGAGGAGATCTCAAGATCTCGAGGAACACCCGGCCAAGCTATACTTCTATACTTCTATATAATCATGAATTGAACTAGGCCCATAAGCTGTGTGTTTCCTGCGATCTTCCGTGTAGCGTAGGACACAAAAGCTAGGTAACTGTGAGTACAAGGCCATCTCATCTCATTACTGAGCGATTGTGATGCCGACAAGCTTAAGCCAGAGTAAGACTAGACGTGATTCCATCGTAATTTATAGGCTATGCTCATAGCAGGCTTGAATACATCTGATGTGGGTGGGTTTGTTCACTGGTCGAGTTAAATCAAAGCTTCCGTTAATTATCTTCACATATTATCACTCGATATTTGGTCAAGACAGACTTTTCTTTTTTATATTACTCCGTTGATTTCTCGCTGCACTAGATAGAACGGCTGCTATGATTGATAGAAATCGATACTGTCTACTTTATAGCCTTTAAATAGCCTCAGATCTATGTCATATCTAGATGCGCCTTTCTACATGTATCAATAAACCAACATTCCATAAAATAGTGCCTGGAGCTTAAGATCTCAATTTCTGCAACTAGTTTGGCTAGTCTGGGATATTCAGACTTGGTGGCCCATAACATATAGCTACGTTGTTTAACTCAACTTGTTTTAATTTGATACGACTGATCAGCGACACTAAAGACTGTCTCTTCACTAGGCCTAGTAATATATATGAATTGGTTGGGATTCGGAAGGTCAGGCAGTAATATTATTTTCTTCGAATCACGCCTCCTGAATCGGGATGGAATAAGACTACGTATATTGGAAGACATCTAACGTCCTTGCGGTCAAGTTTTGCGTAGGAATCCCGGAAAATACTCCGTACATGAGCTCGAGATCAACGATCAGCTACATATTTTAAGATTGCTCAACACCGTTAAAACAAGGTTTTAGGAGAAAGCTTCAGTAAAAAAAAACGAGGCGTTAGCTGGCCGTATAGTGACCTCCATATACCGCTAAGAGTCTCCTATAGTAAAAATATACATACTTTATAATTCGCCCTCTAAACCCATACGATTCTCGATCACCACCACGTCTTCCTCCTTAACTGTGACCGTTTGAGGATATCTCCAGCTTATCTTTATATTATCGATGGTATAAGGAAGCCGTTCTTTACTCGACGTATCTGAGCCCGGAACTACGAAAATCTCAACTTTATTCACAAAATCGACACCTTCAACCGTCGTATCCCACGGGTACTGGAGCTGTGCGTCCCAGGTCCATTTATACCACCGCACGAGTGGTTCTCCTCCATTCGCCGGGTACCCGCGGATCGAAAATAGAATTGGTGCTTTCGGGGTCGCGGTGTACGGTAGGATCGAGAACCCGTGGAGATTGAATGACTGGGCGGGGGAGTTGGGACGGACTTGGAAATGCGGTTCTACATACCCGCTGTGGGATGAATCTTGCACGTACAGAAGGTTAGGTGGTGAGGTTGCTCGATTACGGGGGAATAGGCGCTGCTCAGATTGGTTGAATATGTAATGGTTGGTGGACCATTCGAGGTTGCCGTAGCCGTCGGGCCAGATCCAGTTGCCGTCTGTAACCACTTCGTCGAACTGGTCTTTATTTTAGTATTGGAATTGTCTTGTTTGAGGAAAGGGCTATTTTTCATTCTGCTGATTTTAATGACATGTCGATCGGTGCTTACCATCAAGGTCACATCAAACTCCTCTGTTGTATGGATATCCTCAGGGACCATGAGTATCTCTTGGCTTAGGAGTTCGTGTTTTGGCGTAGAGACATCATCATCAATTCGAACGATGACATCAATGTTACTAGGGTTCGGTAGTGCATGGGCAATCGACGACAGGAGTGCAAAGGTTCCAAATGCTGTCCTTAAGATTTCATACATCTTGGGTTTAGTGCAGACCGCCGTCTGGAATTAGAGAATTGTAAGCGAAAGTGTCCGCGTGTAGGGTTTTTGACGTTGAAAGCTAAACGGAAAAAGAGGAGAGACTCTGAGTGGACATGAATATATAGTCGTTAGCAGCCAAGAGATGTGCGTAGAAGAAGAAAAAGAAAATCTTATATAGCTTTCGTCCGCATCTGAATATGCAGGTTTATGGCCTCTTTAGCACGATCGCGGCCCTCATGCAGCTTTTGAGGCACGTACAAAAAGTTACGGAATCGAAGGTAGAGCTCCGTCATAACTGGGTTTGGGTATACGCTGTCCAAGCATGGTATCGCAACTGATGGGTTGGTTAAGTTTCTCTCTTCCATATTTCATACTTGGAGCAGATATGAAGAACCTGAACATGCAAGTGCGAGTTGACCAGCCAATCCGTTAATGTGCTAGCATAAAATATCGCTACCAGTAAAAGTTGTGTTCAGGTTCTTCATGCCTGCCCCATGCCGAGCATCTCTGGTTTCGAGAACAAGCGCCCATCTTGAGCCATGAACGTCCAATCCTTCACGAAAGCTACATGTAGTAACTCATAATGAAGATCTCAAAGCTTATGGCGAATGTGAGTTTGTGCGTGTATGCTCCCTCTGCAACTGTCTCAAAGATTCCGTAAACCGTGTGACGCTGCGTGTATGGAACTGAAAGCAGATTTCTTCGCTAACGGTTCGGTTTTATAGGTCTTATAGCGATTACTGTCGGTCCAACTCAGTGTACTGTTCTAGGGAATGACCGCTGTTGGGTACTTTTTCCATAAATCGGACGAAGCAGATTTTGCCTCGTGTTGTGTACATATCTACCGTGTTTCAATTCAAAGACCTTGCATGCATGCGCATTGTACCTACTCTGCCTTATCATATGGCTACTTGCTTTCCCGTCGACGCCTATGCAGCTGCGCATGCTTGGCGTTTCTGATGAGGTTACTGAGGCAAAAAAAGCACTGGCCAGCAACGCCAAGCCTTTTCTATAAAGTGTTACGCTGACAAATAATTTTGCCTTGTGTATCCCAACCATACATGTAGCTATCCTGATCTGAGACATAAATTATCACTCGTTAATTCCACCCTATACTTATTTCGGAATATACAGATATCTCGTCAAAGGGTGAGACTCTATACTAGATAGTATCTCCCTCTAACTATAGTAATAAAATTCTCGAATCCCCTCGAAGATACCTACAATACGCATACCTTAGATCTAGAGCATATAAGATTTATCCACTATTCGCTATATCGAACCCAATAATAAGAACCAAACAAAAAGAAGCGTATTAAGCAATAAAAGACAACTCCAGCCCTATATAATCCCATCTAACCATCTATAGCCATAGAGCGTGCTAGAACTAGCCACAGTGTGCGGCAAAAAATATCTAGAAACTGGGGTCTACTAACAGGGTTCTGTGGCCAGTCCAACTGCTAGAATCTTCTTCGAAAACTCTGGGGAGCTAATAACAGTCCTGGACCCTAAGTCTCATGTTTCTCGATATTTTTTTTGCCGTACGCCATAGGTTTAATCACGGCATATCACAGGCGGAGCCGGAAAGGTCGACTTAATCCGCAAGTAATATAAGATACAACCGGGTGGCGCGACCAGCCGACCACTCGCGTTTCAATTCTAGGGCGGATGCGTCCCGCGAGGTATAGAGAAGTAGAGTGCTCGGGGCAGGCAAAAAAACCCGGATATGCAACCTGTATGCATGCTATTCTGACTAGCTAAACAATAGGATTCTACTGAATCATCCAATCGACAGAGCTCCTCTAGCAACTTGTGTTTCCGGGTACTTACTTCCCCCCTCAAGTATTATCTTGAAAAGTAGCCGAAACTAAGCAAGATGGCGAAGACGCGTATGTTCGAGGTAGTTACGGGCGTTTAAAAGTACTACTGTTTGGTTCATGAGACAGTCCCCCAGTACTTTTGATTTGTAGATTTAAAGACTCAAATAACTATCTGAACCATTGTCAAATGCAAGATATTATATCCCGGATGGTACCTAGCGGGAAGTTCCGGGTCCGAATCCTCGAAGAATAAAGTCTGAGTTCTATCCCTAGAGCATTTAACCATAACCCAACGATTGTGGATGGTATGGCTACATGCAGTCACTGGTTAGTCAACTCCGATCGGGATGTATCTTTTCTTTTAGTCATGCTTACTTGCTGGGAATTTCTCAAACTGTTTCTATCCTCAAGTCTCTCTACTCCAATTTATCACTACATGTAGGTTTGACGCTTCGGGGAAGGGGGGCTTAACGGAATTGTTGTGGCGCTGTTACTCAGACAACTCAACCGTTCAGTCGAAGTCATAGAAAACCACTCGCGCAAACCAGCCCGACAGAGGGCCTTCTCCTACCCGCCCTAGCGCGCGTCGCTAGCTCTCTGGAATACTCTGAAAATCATGAATCTAGAAAGATTAACAGCAGTGAGTGTGAGCCCTATTTCCTAGATATCAAGTGCGTAGAAACCTGAACCCAAAGGGCAATATAGAAATAAACTAACGATCTTTCTGGCAATAATTAAACGATCAAATGCTTGAAGAACTCCAAGATCGGAATTGCGATATAACCATAAACGTGGGCGTTTATATCCTTCCTACTCAGCATAGCGCTGATTCTAGCAACCACATGTACTACCTTTGGCCCCAGGACTCCAGTCCCTGCCAAGATTCGGAACAGGTCCCCAACTGACGATCCATCATGGGTATTCATCTTTAGCCTAAATTCGGAGAAACTTTAATTCTGGCCCCGCATCTCATCTCGGTCTATTGTCAGCCGGTTGCCGTAGGACATGCATATGGGGGTTTCGCGTCGTACTTGGAATCTCTCGGCGTTCCGCATTATAATGTTAGTGGAGGGGGATGGATATTCTGATGGTTTCTCTTCTTTTCCAAATCTATAGCTTTGGTTGGATATATTTATACCGTCTTTTGGGTACTTCCGTTTTTTTAAAAGCATTTATTGCTTCGGATTCACCGATTGAAAATATGGCGCAGTTCAAGGTTATCGCCACAGCCGGTAAACCGATTTTGCATAGAGACGATTTCTGGCTCACGGAGGCGCCGGTGTATGATAAGGAAACGGGTCTTACGTGGTTTACGGATATTCCGAGGGGCGCGGTGTATAGTTTTGATGTTAAGGTTGGACAGGAGAGTTTGAAGAGGATTGAGGTTGGAGATTATGTTGGATGTATTGCTCTCATTGAAGGGGTATGTATATTCCAATTGAAATTACTGTTAACTTCGGGGTACTAAGTTGTTTTTTGATGATAATAGGATAAAAGACATCTGGCCGTTGGCGCTAAAAAAGGGTTTGCAACACTGGATATCGAAACAGGAAAATTGGAGTACTACAACATCCTCTATCCCGATGATAAAGAAAAACAAGACCTAATGCGGATCAATGATGGAACTGTCGACGTCAAGGGACGCTATTGGGCTGCATCTATGAGAAGGTTTGTGGGCCCACATATATCAAATCCAAGTGAAATACTAAAGTAAACACAGCTTTGGGCTTGGAGTTCCACAAAACGAAGGATCGGTTTTCCGCTCAAATAGTACCGATAAAGTACTGAGTTCCGTGAAACACCCAGTTGCCGGACCCAATGGATTTGCTTTCTCGCCTGATAACTCTGTCATGTACTTTGTCGAAACCCGGCTTGGCACTATATTTTCCTACGCATATGATCCGGAAACTGGATCTATCTCCAACGAGAAAGAGTTTATTAAGTTCAGCCCTGAAATCCATGGGCCTGGCGCACCAGATGGGGTCGCAATATCGGAAGATGGAGATCTCTGGGTTGCTGTGTTCAACGGAAACAAGGTCATCAGATTCGATGCGAAGACAGCAGAAGTTAAGGGAATAATTGAGGTCCCTACGAGCAAACAGGTTGCTTGTCCAGCCTTTGTTGGCGAGGGTTTGGTAATTACTTCGGGGAAGTTGGTACACATGGACCCTGAAGTTGGGAAAGGTCATAGCCCGGATGCGGGCGATGTATTTTATGTTCCGCTTCCTGGTGTGAGGGGAGCTGAGGTGTATAAGGTTAGATTTAGCTAGAAATCCTGCAAAGTTGGTCCTGCTACTGGGGCACGGTATTGTTGCTGTCGCCTCGTTAAACGACCACCGTATACATAACTTCTATGGATGTGACATTTATTTGTCCTGCAAGAGTCCGCTCCGAGCCGAGAGTTCACCCCTCGCTGGATTACCGAGTGATATTTTAAGTTTCTGGTTTCCGGTTCTTTGGGAAATCTCCCGATGTTAGAAGAGCCCCGTTATTTATGGCAACTATGGTAACACAATCTCTATCTTAACTATATGCAGGGCTAATGCGGCAAAGGGAGATTTCGTGCACTGTTGGGTAGGTCAATCTTACGAGATGTCTCAGGCCCCATTACTCAACACATATCGTGTTATTGAAACCAGAAAAACAACAACTTTTATAAGCTATATAACCTATCATGAAAAAGAAACAAAAAGCTGTGCCGAGTGCGAGAAAGGCTCATCAACAAAAAGGAAAAATCTCATGCATAAGAACGAAAAAGTACTACTCTTCCCGCTGATCCGAACCACCCTCAGCTCTCGTCCCTTCGTACAGTGACTTCAGATAGCCCCCTATCGTCTCAGGATACAGTGTCTCCTCCCCATCCTCCCCTTCGTCGAAGTCTCTGTCCGGTCTATTACCCCTGCCTTCCCTCGCCCATCCATCGACGACAAGTTTCGCCACGTTAGCGCCCATGAGACTGCTTAGCTCCATTGAGCTACTGAGCTCTTCAATCCCACCCGTGTACCAGAAATTCTCATCCAATTTGAGTTCTGCAAATTCCGTGCGCGGGTAAATATTGGGATAACCAGATGGCCACTACAATAATGATCAGCAACCTTCCCTCGACCCTCCCAGAGATATTCTTTCACGAAAGTGGAATCTGGCCTCACCTCATGTCTATAACACCAGGATATCACATCATTATCTGACGGCGAAGCACCGAGGAGCTGATATATAGTGTCGTCGTTTACCTTTTCCGGTGAGACAATCTTGTACAGAAACTCCTCCGTGATAACACCCAACGCGTCAAACCTCGCAAATCGCTTCACCGACGTAACAGAGTAGAACCCTACCCTGCCTACTCCTTCAGTACCAGCCATCTTCCCAAGTTTATCAAACTCATCCCCACCCAGTGTAGTCAACATGGTTTCCGGAACCTCGTTGTTGTGGTGAAAATACCCTCGAGAGAGCTTCCGAGCAGACTTGAACAGCGTGACATGGAGCGGAGTATAGTCGACCTCGCCTGGAATATACGCTAGCTGCTCTCCCTTGATCTCGAGATTGCTGAGCTGATACGGAGCAGCGAGGATGACCGAATCGAATTCCTCATAATCCCCATCTTGGAGATCATCCCCGTTAGCTGGCTGGGTGGCTATAACCCAACCGCCCCATTCCATCCGCCGCACCCCAAACGCGCTGGTGTTGAGCTTTACTTCTGCTTCGCTGACTCTAGCCATCTCTTCGAATAGTTTCCAGTGCCCGCCTTCTATAGTCATGTCCCGGCCGTCGTCTGGAGCTGCCATGGCCGCAAACCCGCTAATCTGGCCGAGATTTTGGCCGAAATCTCGACGAGTCCAGCCATTCACGACGTCCCGTTGGAAGGAGGCGCCGACGCTGTTTTTACCTAGTAGCTGAGCGCCTGTTAGAGAGGTTTCTTCGGCGAGATCGAGTTCCTGGATGACGGCGCTGAGCGATTCGAAGGGGAAGAATTTCGGTGAATGGATCCGCTTAATCTTAGATCGGGTGTTCGTGACGGTGTTTTGTGTGTTCTTGGGGGAGTATCCGTAGAAATAGAAGAGCTTGAGAGACCACCACCAGCCCGTGAGGAAGTTTGTTGGATGGGATTGTCTGTAGACGATACTCGTACCGTCGAATCTGTTTCGTAAGAGTTAGCAGTAATATGATATTCGGCTAGAACTGCGATGAGAGAAAAAGACATACACTCCCCAGCGATCCCCACTTCGTCCTGATAAATCGGTGTCTTCCTTGCCATCAAGCATCACAGGTGTTAGATTCAATTCGTCAGCAGTGTCAACGAGGTTTTTATCCGAAGCATGGAACCCCTTCGCCGCGATCTGGGCTGTGAAATAATCATCGCTTCCATCATTATCACCAACATTGACTCTGCAAGTTGCTCTTCCGCCCACATAGTCATTCTTTTCGTAGAGCGTTATGTTGACTGGGATGCCCTCTTCCTGAGAGAACTTCTGGACATTGTATGCGGCTGAGACACCTGCTGGGCCGGCTCCTAGCAATTGAATACAGAATCCATAAGCGATAGTTATTATATACTAAAGTATACTAATTGGATTTTATGCTAGGTGAAAAGTAATATTTACCAATAATTGCAACTTTTCTAACATACGGAGGCGATTGCACAAGTTCGAGATGCAAAAATAAACCAATTGAGACTAGCCCGGCAATAATTAAAAAATACATAAGTCCTCCAACACTGCAACACTCTGCAAATACCGTCCGGCACAAAAGACTACATGTAGTCCTAGATTCTGGCCGCTGGCTCCTCCATTGTACTCCTCCCTGTTGCGACGATGGGAATGTTCCCCATACATCTGTGTGAGTTGGTCGAGCGCCGTCCGGCCAAACAAGATCATGATGGCTATCCTCGCTCGACTGTATTGACGATTCCGCTATTTCCCTCCCAAGTTGCTGGTCTCCTAGAAGAGAGGTTTTTTCGTCGTAGTCTTCAGGTCCGTGCATTTTGTTGTTGATGTCTATTCAACCTTTTTCCTCGTTCGGGAAGGATGTTGAGGAGACGATAAATAGGTAACGTACGACAGCCAGGGCTCTATGTATCACAGACGAGCACATGGGCTTAAAGCTTCCAGTCATTGGATAGCACGCAAACAATGGGTTTATTTGTTTTTTCTTACCTGGACTATCAACACTATTCGCACACTTTACGATATCGGGGGTTAACGGAAAGGCCCGATCCTGTAGTAAGAACCAGATGGTCTGAGCTATATCTGAAACATAAAGTTCCTATCGCAGCCGCCATCGAATTTTCAGAACGGTGAATCGCGATTGCTCGGCTGAATTCCATGCTTCCCCAGGTAGACCAGACAGGAAGCCAAACATGTCAAGGTCGGTTTTCAATGACACTAGCCCTATCTAACTCCTGAGCCAACAAGCTTTCGCCGTTCTGGTAACCAAGCTGGTTGTGTGTGTGTCAAGTTTACGATAGAGCAGATAACCTCACAGCCCTGGGGTCCGGGGATACGATGGCGTGAAGCAGAGTACAGGTGTTTGACAGGTTTCCTCCATCGAGTATGATTCGTTGTAAAATTTTTAATGTGCCTGACCTATTTACCGTGATATCTCTTCGTACATAATCAGTCCATTTAATTTTAATAACATGTGGATGCGTAAAATACTATAGCAAGCAACACGTGAGTGGGGCCATGGTAATACCGCTAAGAATCATAGCCAAGCATTCGGTGCTAGCACAAAATCCTTCAATTATATCAGTGGTAATTTCGCTTTAACTTATGTAGCTTAGCGGCTGGTCGTTCTGATGGAGTGGAAAATTGCTTTTGGAGTGATCAATACTCCTAGCTTCTAAACCTCAGCGACAACAGCAAGATGTCCTCGAATATCATAAGAAGGGCTTGGAGGCATGGCACCCGACGAGCTGCGAAATTCCCCCAATCGTGCCCTTGCAGGAAATTTCTGATCTGTATTCCACATGAGGTTGGTGATTGGAAGGCAAAGGTTTACCATACTTACAAGATGCGGAGGGCGAGGAAGAAGCTGTATAGACTCGAGGACTATAATCGTCATCAAACAGCAGCTCGAAATCAGAAAGGAGAACTCCAAGACACCAAAAGCAACAGGAACCAGGAGATACTTGATGCCCGTTCAGGTACGTTGCTAAGGCACACTGAAAATTTTCTCGTTTTCCTCTATTGCGACGTGTTTCTGATTTAAGCTTCTATTTAAATTTAGCAAGTATCTTCCAACTATCCCCAGAGCATCCACAGATACCATTCCGTCAGATTATCAGACCTCCCTTTCCTCCTCCATTGATAATAGAAGGGATGATTCCCATACTTCGGATTCCATTGATATCCCAAGCAGCCCCCTCCCCAAACTCTCCAACCCCGCTGCCTACTCAACATCCCCGCAGTCTTCAAAACCAAATTCCACACTTTTCCCCCTCCACAATAATGACTAGAGCCCGGGATCATGAAGAGGCTGTCAAAGAAGCTGCAGAAAAGGATGCTGCCTGCAAAGCACACAAAAAGCGGCTTCAAGCTCTCACCCCAGCACTTGCTCCTAGAAGGCAGCTTTCAGGCATTCGAAAGAAGAAACTCAAGAAGAAATCTAACATCATGGTCTCCGAAAAGCTGCTCTCCCCCGACAGCAATACTGGGGCCTCTACATCAGCTCCAAATACCTTCCCAGTTAATGCGGAAGGAGATTTCATAATATTTGAGGATCCTACGATGCCTGCGTCGCCCCCAGCTTCCGCAAGGGTCTCATACGCTAATGAAAATCAGGAGAACAGTTCAAGAACCCCACCACCAGATCCGGAACCTGAGGAGGTGCTGGATGAAACCTTTTTGGAGGACTTTCCGTTTAGAGATGCTTACTACTATTAGGGCACCGAAATAAGTAGTGGTAGCTATTGTGGGGTTGGTGCTAATACATGCGGTAATGGTCGAATTTGAAGCATCTAAACCCTAATTTAGTGGTGTTATTTGTCATGGTCCGTATTGGGTGGTTTGGCTGTTTCTTTGCGCGCATGTGAGCGTATACGGAACTCAGTATTCTATCTGTGGCTCGCTGATGTGGAGGTTAAACCTAGAAACACTATAGAGATGAATCATGCTATATCAGTCATCAGAACCCTAAAACGGCTGCTGGAGATACGTATTCATAAGCTACCTGATATGTCTCGATTTGATTTCCCTACTTCATAGGCCAAGGATTATTCGGCGGGTGTTGCGGCATGCAGGAGCTACTTCAGGTGCTGGTCGAACATATTGTCGAGCTTCCCTCATTAGTCAAATTGCTGTATATAGATGAGGGCATCCACCTAACCCCAAAAAATAAACCACTGTACAGTATTAATATCGAATCTTTTTCAGCAGTGGGAATGTTTCTTCCTGATATTCTACTGTCGGCCCTAGCTAAGCACATCGAAATCTATCTCTCTGACGGATATATTCCGTGCGATCCTGATCAAACCCAGACCGCTTTCACTGTTCGTCCCTTAGAATTCATCCTTTCTAGCTGACGGCGTTGGGCACGATCTTTAAGGAAGAGAAACTCACAAAGAACATTAATCTATCACCTATTGAGCTCCTCGTCCTTCCCCAGACCTCAAGACTCTCAAGCCGTGGCTTCTAGCTGATGAGCGTATATTCCAGCTGGCACGCATGAATCACTTTCATCACACATCATCACTCGGCCAGAAACAGATTGTTCATTAAGCTCCTTGTTTTGGTGTCCCAATACCCAGCCTCACCCTCATAGGTCGCTTCGGACCAGGAACAGTCAAGGTAAGAATGAGATTGGAATGAGCTAAGGGTGTTAGACTATCGTCTAACGTGCTCTACCGTTTTAAAACTGATGTCGATAGCGAGGCTTCAGATTAGGCCATCACCAAAGCTAGCAAAACTGAAGAAGGTCACATGCTGGAGCTAGGCTCTTCCTAACCTAAACTTTGCTTCGATGCGGGGCAACCTACATGGAGGGCTAGGAGCGAGACTATACTAGAACCACTAGCATTAATACCAAAAAAAAACCGAAGATCGTGCAAAGCAATGCGGTAATCATATATACCCCCAGTCTACATGAATCTCCAGTTGAAATTTTATTTTGAGGTATTGCACACTGGATACCGAGCAGCTCTTTTCATATTGGCCGTACCGGATGCAAAGCCGTCCCATTGTCAATATTTGTGGATAGTACATTTTACTGCGGAAATGGGTTGTCCAATCTGTAAACCCCAGATCTTGGTATATGGGACGGAACACATTCAATAACGAAATCCGGCCACACAAACAACTAAGGCCCAAGCTTCCACTCCCAAACTTAATCAAAGCTACAAAAAACTCAATCTCAACTAATTTTCCTCGATACCTCGACCATTCCTAGACAATCAATGAAGAAAAAAAAAAGGTTCTAGAAGAAAGCAAGTTTCTCAAAAGATAAGTCAAAAATTCCAAGAGCAAGACGATGACGTTAAGCGTTGTTGCCATAGCAGCGAAGCAAAGAGAGGTTCATAAACAGCCACCTCAGAAGAACGCTGGAGGTCATCCCCTGCAAATAGAAATCGGGAGAGCAAACCATATACAGCTGTTCTGAATGCTCCTTGGGAAGAGAATGGGGCAAGGCGATGACATTGAACATTACTGCTCCAGAAAAGGGACAGACAACCATCTCCGACTAACACTGGAGGTCATCCCCTGCGCATAGAAAATGGAGAAGGCACCATATTCAGCTAGTCTAAATGTACTAGCTGAAAAAAAAGGTCTGTAAAGTGGGTAAACCTAGGTAGAAACCAAGATCACACCTCATACACGGAACTTCAACCCCACATCAGCAACACCATCATATCATCACCCCCAAACATCATCTTTATCAACTCCAATTATTATAAAGAAATATTTAATTATTCAATTTTGTTGTGTCATAATGTGCACATTCAAGGCTGAGGCGTGCCAGTGGTGTTGGTTGCTACCTAGGTCCACCCACTTTATAACCCTTTTTTTTAGCTGGTACCTTGGGGGGGGAGAAAGGTGAGTGTGGATGTGTGGATAGGAAGTATTTATACTCCGTTTCAAGCAAAGTTTGGTCGAGATCGAGCGGAGTCCGGTGTACAACTTGAATTATTTACAGTGGGTAGTTTGGGTTGGCGAACGACTTGAATGAGCAGCTAACTAGATGGATGAGAGGATAGCCATAGAGGCTGGATAGCATAATATGGCCCCGAGAAGCCGTGAAGCAGCGGTAAAAACATGAAAAAGGCAATTTCCGATGAAATATCTACAAATTCTTTCACCGCTTAGCTTAGCTCAGGGGTATCCTCAGCACCCGTCAGAATTCCAGCGCCAATATAAAGCATCAGCATAAAAGGAATCTAGTCATAAAATTTTCTACAAAATTTACCGCAGACCTAACAATTCTTCGAATCCCAGCACTAATGAATATAGCAGTTAAGTCTAATGAGCAGAACGAGTCCTACGCGGGCCCGGGTGATATCATGGCTACATGTAGATGAGAAGTTGCTAGCACTAACACAGATAGCCGAGGGGATTGAGGCTACCAAAGAGGACTGTTGGGCAAAGGATACCCGCATTTATACCCTATTTACAATTACCACGTTATGGGGGAAGCAAGATAATGGTCAGTCAATTTTTTTTCTCAACTTGAATATGATAAATCGAGTACGTTAGTTAATTAAGCTTGAAGTTCAAGCTTTATTTCTTTACTCAGCTCTTCCACTAAATAGCACCCAGAAAGTCTCTAGCCTTGGCGGTAATTTCACGAGTGATATATCATGAATGTATTTATCAAGGCCTCTAATTTCTATGATACCCCTCCTTCTATCCTTCTGGCAACTCGCGCGCTATTCTGAGGATATCTTAAGGGGAGTAGAAAATCCACGACATTTTTTATATACACTACAGTGGATACCCTAAACTATGCACAACCCTATCAATCCTTTAACTCTCGGTTTTCCCATCTTCGGCCTCCGTTGCCTCCTTCTCCAGTCTCGGTGGGAAAAAGAACTTCCTCATTCTCCCCGCCAATCTTCCGTCAGTTACTATGTTTTCTTGCCACACCCCCTGTAGCTCCTCGTCTTTCCAATATTTCTTCGGCCAATCACCCTCCTCTGACCACAGCTCATTCTCAATCTCGCCTTTCTCCTTATCCGCCTCCAAGCCGTGTTTTACATCCTCCTGTGTAGCCATGGTGGCGCTAGGGTTAGGTGCAGTGTAGAATGGGCGGTTGTAAGCACCCATCGCAATTGCTGCTGCCTCACGCCCGCAGGTATCGGCGAGGTGCCGACGTGTGATGAAGCGGTAGAAGCGAATTGGCGTGTTGAGGAAGCCAAGGATGAAAGGGAAGGGGATAACGCCGATTGGTTCGAAGGTAGGGGGGATAGATGAAGGAAGGGACGATGAGAGATAGCTCGATGGGAGTATATATGGTGGTGTAACAAGGGGTTTCGCTGGCTTTTCGTCCTCAGTCTTCTTTTCATCTCCGGTGGGTTTCTCGGCGCCCTCTTTAACGGCATCGTCGAGCTTCATCACTTGCTCGTCTAACTTCTGTATATCATCGGCCTTCATGAAATCGTCTGGGTCCGCCTTATCGTCCGCCACCTTTGCTGTAGTTTCCTCGACCACAACCGGTGCTTCGAGCGGGCCTAGCCACCCCTCGTGAAGACCTTGTACGTACTCTTTCCACGCATGTCGTCCCAACACTACATCTCCCTGCACGCCCCCCGCCCTCGTAATTCCAGCCTTCTTCCTTGTCTCCTCCACGAAATCATACTCCTCCTCACCACGCTCCTCCATCCTTCTCTGCTTCCTCACACCCTCCGCTACTTTCTCCCTCAGCTCCCCCATACGTCGTCCTTCAACAAAATCCACATCTAGCGCCGCCGCTACAAAAATAGGTTTGACGAAATCACGAAAATGCTGCTGTGCAGGACGGATATCGGTTCCATTGCCGGGAGGTGTAGAGAGGTGTACAGTGACCTTTCGAGGGAGCTCAAGCGTGCCAAGAGGTTCAAGAGCGAGATGGGCAACACGGGAACACCATAGTTGCTGGATCCGTTTCTGTTCATAGCGGTCGTGGTATATAACGCCGGCAAATGTACCGGTAACGCCGAAGAAGATGAGCCAGTTACGAGAGGGTAGTTTGGCGCGGATGTTGGGGAGGCCTGTGTAGTGGAGTTAGCAGAGGAGTTTTTTTCCCCTTCGCTCCTCATTGATAAATACAGGGAAGGAGGGGTACCCATATATTTGAAAGCGGGATTGCCTTCGGGCTTTTTGTAGGACGCCGAGGAGGCCATTTGGGGGGACAATTGCGGATTGTGGTGTCGAGATGGCTGAGGTTAGAATTTGGGAAATTTTTGGATGAGGCTCAAGTTTGTGGAACGTGGGGCACGAGCTACCCAACTTGGCACGTTACCAACTGAGAGCTGTTTGATCCATCACGACGAGTGCAGAGAGCGAGTACGATGTTACTGCGAGTGATAACTATAGCTCCAGAGAAGTGATACTGTTTCTTGTGCTAGGAATTGGCGCAGTTGTAATTCTCTCGTAAATATCTCTTCTGCTTAAGAACAATACCAAAGTCGTAATTGTGGCAACTTGATCCAGGGCATGTGCACCAGTAAAGTCACATAATTCCTCGAAGCTACCGTATAATCTCAGGAAAGGGAACGGGGCCGGGCCGAGACAACAGGATGAAGAATGTACTCTGGCTGGCCGAACAATTTCTGAGGCTAACCAGTACAAATCCTGCTACCTCGTCCAATATTCTCCTGCAGTTTTAGGCTAGTCTCGTTCCTGATTCCCGAGACTACTCATATTCTCGTGACATTTTTAAAACAGGTCAGGTCTGAACCCCATACAGACTGTCCTGAACGTAACTATTTTATACGGGACGCAAGGTAGTCTCTTTTACAAAATATATATCGATATCAAATGTTAAGTACAGTCTCGTTCGAAAAGTCTTGGCACCCCTCGTCTCTATTAAGAACGACTGCCGACGGATTGAAGCTATAATTTTTGTAGAAAATAGTTATGTGAGGTAGTTAGATGTTATTCAGCATCTGAGGATCTCTATAGTTTTCCACCCTTTTGAATTACTGTTTTCTAGTTCGATTTGTAGCTATTTAGTTTATTATCAACGATTAGTAGGGTGCCAGGATTTTACGAACGTGACTGTACATGTACTGTTGGCTGTACATGTCAAATATAACCAGCTTTTGAAGTTGCAGCAAAAAACCCCGGTATGCGAATAGATTATGATTTCTACAGCCACAACGAGTAGAGACAAGTAACTATGGTCAAATAAAGTGTGAGTTTAAGTATATATCAATACCATGTATGGATATGTACACTGTTCTTGGGGAATTCGAAACTCGGGCTCAGGATGGATTGCGTCACAATGGTTTTTGGTTTAAGCAGTATAGAAAGTCGGCTATTTCTGACAGCCAACGATACTAGGGGACTTTAGCCAGTAGGGGGATGGGAAGATATTGGGAAAAGCTTTTTTTTCTTAACTGATCAGCCCCTTTGGATCGTTTGGCATGCAGTCCATTAAGGAATCCATTAACAAAAACAATCCAATCAAAAATGGCTATAGCTATACTTGGCTTTCCGTTGGAGAGAAGAGGGACCCGAACTTACCGTATACTCGCAACAGGCGTAAAGAACCCGAAGATGCAAGCGCGAGCCAACCAACCAAGTTGCGGGTGTGCCAAATTAAGACGAATCAAAAATCATTACCAACAAAAGCCATTTTCTGGTTCTTTACGCCTATTGTGAGTGCACTGTCGAAATACGGCCCAACTTTGCAACTAATTAGAAGTTACGTGGCTCATGCACAAAGTAAGCCTTGAGTGGTGGATTTGTGGTCTTGTCTGCCGCATTCAGCACCATATCGGGTCAAGCTTGGGGCACAGCTAAGCCCTTTTTTAACAGTGCGGCGTACTACGGTTGTGGGGGTAAGTCTGGCGACAGGTGGCAGTGCGAGTGAAAGATCTCAGTTTCTTCTCTTCTACAACTCCTTGACAGGTCCGATAGGCACGTCTGATGAATCAAGAATGCTATTTGCTAAACATCAAGTGAAGTTACATAGTTAGGAAAAGTATGGAATCTAAATGAACACAGGCTCACTGAGAAAAGAGCTGCGCCGCCACCTGTCACCAGACTTACATCTGTGCCCGTAGTACTCATGGACCAAGATAAGAGCCTGAAAACACAGGGGTTGTGACTGGTATAAATTCGCCACCCATATTTTCAGGTTTGTACCCTAGTGCCCGAGTACAGTTGCACCTTGTATATATATGTAGTTATAAGGAACCTCAACATAAGGAATATTTGCTATAAGTAATGGCTTTGGGCGGCAACTTTGGGACCCCAACACAATAGGGCGGAAAATATTGACACACGGAATAGACCGAAAATTTGAATCGAATGGAAAATACGAACCCAAATACCCCTGCAGCTATAGAAAATAATTTGCTATAAGGAACAGCTAGGCAGATTTAGGGCGGAACCCAAAGGATGTTCATGTCTCTAAATCGCGAATAGTTGGCTCCTCAGTTTTCTAGTAGTTGGATTAGCCACAAAACCCTGTCACTAACGTCTTCGACTAGGTAACCACCTATGACAAGGATTCCGCCTACAAAATGCATTTTTCATCTTTTAGGTCCGATATAAATATAATATGAATAGAATGGGTGCAAAAGGGAATAATAAGGGCTATTTAAGCTATTTAGAATATAATAAAGTCTCTCTCTAGCTTAGAGAGCCCATAAGAAATTTGGTAGCGTATGGGTGGTCCTATTATCTATAGGCCTGTTGTATCTCCACGGTCCCCAAAAATCGCTAAAAAGAAACTTTTTCGGGCCAAAATGGCTATTCAATAACAGGAGATACCTATACAAGGCGAGCTAGGCCTTTTAGATCTATAATATATAAAATATAAAGAGTATGATATGTGATTTGAAGGTCTCTACAGGGTATGGTGCTGCTCCTACAGCCCACGCGTGCTTTTCCTCATATATAAAAAATGCATATTTCGGCCCCACTACCGGTACTGGTTCTTAGGAGCCATGGCCCTCATGAACTCTAGGAATCAATTATAGATTTACTAGGCCTAGCAAAAGTAGATTTTCCGGTTTATAGGGTACGTGACAGACATATCTCTTATTTCCCTAGTGGCTATTCTACCAAAAACGGCTCTAAAAATGGCTGTTTTGGACATCTGGAGCACGCATCGCAGCAAAGGGGGCTACCCATACACTACCAATTTTCATTTAGATTCTCTAAGCATATATATTCGGGCTTTGGCAGTTTATACGATTATCGTATCACTCCTCATGCTCTAGTGGTGGTTTTCCTAATAGTATGGTCCAAAAATCACCCCAAAAGCACCTAAGTGTGCGGTTTTCGAGCCCCTAAAACCAACTCTAGTTGTACGATATCGAGCAAAAAGGGTTTCAGGTAGTTATATAAGCTCTCTAATGATTTTTATACGTTTGTATATCGAGCCTAAAGGGCAGAAAATGCATTTTGTGGTCGAAGTCCCTATCATAGGCGGCTACACGGTCAAAAACGTTTGACCCCGGTTTCTCAATCTTTCGGGACGTCTGTGAGTTTGGAAAGAACCTATATAACGTCATTTAGAACATGGTGAGCGCTTGGCTAACCAAACTAGGATGGATCGGACAGGTATACCAAGGGATGCGGGAAAGCGATGCACATTCCCTCAATTCTCAATAGCCACACAACTAACTTATATGAATTATTTTTTTTGAAGAGGAAGCTAGACTACATAGAATCTAAGCCTGGTAAGGAACCCAAAATAAATTTTGTTATCATTTATCATCATAAAGATTTTCGGCTGAAAATTGACGACCTCAGGTTCTCTTTACTTAATATGCACATCTTTCACAAAATAAACTAGATATTTCATCCTATAGGGTGACTAATTAAGGTTACCAATAAAATATTCATTTAAATTAAGCTTTGTTTTGTGGTGAAATGGAACATCTGGGTGTTGTTTGGGCGTGCCCTTGTTACACGGATACAGGGAAAAATCTGGCAAATGTGGCGCTGTAGCCCTCTCCTTGAGAGACTCACGGTTGTTTGAACTTCCCTAGTTTTACCAAAAAACTTCGGTTTACAATATCTATAGAACATTCTGAATTGATGAGGTATATTTACCAAACCTCGCAAGCGTTGTGTGGGTTAGAGCATGTCACACTGCCGCATTCGCCAGACCTTCCCCTGTATCCGTGACAGGTTGGAGGCCAGTCATGTTTTCTGTGAGGCCTAGGCCATAAAGCCAAGAAATTTCTAGGGTGGAAATGGTGAAAAGATGCTTCCTTTTGTTTATTTCCTATTCAACATATATTATAGCTGTCTTTTGAGATACGAAGTCTATAAAATAGGATGGCTAGCTTAACCATACCGTAGGATGAATACCCCTGAAGGGTCTATCCTTTTTCTAAATAGGTAGAAATAAACTCAGTTTATGAAGAAAAAAAAGCTTGGACGACAACAGTGAAAACCGGTCATATGGCGGAACTGGGGTGTGGCGGACAGGGGTATTTATTTGATTGGGTGATACAATACGCTGCCGAAAAGCTTCGGGTCACGTGATGAGTAACATCCATTCCAGTAACTAGCAGCTATTTTGCACGTGACTTGAAGGTTCTTCGGCAGGATGAGTCGGGGAAGTGACGAGAATTTGATTTAAGCACCCACAGCAAGATTATCTAATTAGATTCTCGTCACTTTCCCCTACATCCGTAGTGCATACAGCTCAGGAATACTGTGCCTCGCAAAGCGTAGCATATCTGCGCATTCGCAAATAAATGGCCCAAGCTCTAAGATTTCGGGGTTTCAATATAGGCAATTTCTCCATACCCACAGCAGAGTGCGAAAATACCCACAGAACTAAAGCATGCCTTCTGTATCTCTACCCACTGACTTAATTTATATACTTAAACTTTATTGTGTGTGGTAACAAATAAATCTCGGGTCTCATGCTTGGATGCCGACACAATTCTAAAAAATAGTTGAACGAAACCTCCCTCCCTCTCCAAGAAAGCCAGCACACACATGCTTCACTCCTCATAAGTCCTAAAAACACTCAGCAATGAAATTCACAAAGTAGAACTCCTTCGAAGGGTTTTTGGATATCCTGTCCGATCCCCAATGCTATCTATATTGAGCCCGTGGCGGAGCTGATGATTTTCATGGTGGCAGGCAGTTCTATAACAGCAGCATATTTGGCAGTGATGACGTGTGTTATAGGAGCTATGGACGCCCCGGTGATTCCTGTTTACACCCTCGGGGCTCTCCGATATGTTTCCTTCGTGGTTTGGAGGGCTTAGCTGTAGGGAATCTTTATCGACCTGTGTCTACAGCATTATGAAGAAAGCCAGAAAACGTAAAGTACTTGAAGCGCATAAGAAAGATCAGGTCCCACCTTTTTCCATCTCAAACATTTCCAGGTTTTGGAGAGTGCGAGGATTGCTACTATGGCGGTTATTACACCGAGGATGATTCCAGAAATATTGCTACTAGAGTCTGTGCCAGCGGAATTCGTGTCGAATGGTAAGTCTCGATTGACGAGCCATTTCGTGGTATTGAGGAACATATTTGTATTGTGGCAAGCTTAAATCGAAAAGAGAAAGTGATAAAATTTAAATAAGAAAACTCGGGACGTCGACGCTTTGAACGGGAATTCGAAGAACATGCCAAGACTTACTGTTCAGTAAGCGTTAAAGGCCAATTAAACCCAAGTTTTACTGGCGCTGCCGAGAAGTTATTCAGTCACGTGCAGGAGAGGTCCAACAGGAAATGGCAAAGATTAGGGTGATAAAACCCCACAAAACACTCATAGAGCACCCACAAAAAACTCACAACATCATCAACATGAGCAATAGTACAGATATTGACAGGAAAAAACTACCGAATTAATCCTGAGAACCATCCAGACACAAATATATAAAAAAAATAATTAAAAGTGCCTTAGTTTCCCCCTGTTGTCACCCTGCTGCTTTACCACCTCTCCTGCACGTGACTGAATAACTTCTCGGCAACGCCAGTAGGTACGGTGCTTACATGAGAAAACCTTTCCAGATACCGGAGAAACCTAGAGACACAGAAACTCCGCCCACCCCTACCATTCAGTCTCGTTCGAAAAGTTTTGGCACCCCTCGTCTCTATTAAGCACGACTGCCGACGGATTGAGGCTATAATTTTTATAGAAGATAGTTATGTGAGGCAGTTAGATGTTATTCAGCATCTGAGGATCTCCATAGTTTTCCACCCTTTTGAATTACTGTTTTCCAGTTCGATTTGTAGCTATTTAGTTTATTATCAACGATTAGTAGGGTGCCAGGATTTTGCGAACGTGACTGATTGACCAAACTCTCCCAGCCTCCACTGGATTAGTAGTTATTTAGGTGCGCAGTATCTCTATACCCCCACCACTCCAGCTATACTCTGGCTCGCTTGAACTTAGCAAAATAATACACCTTTATCAAGCCTCTATCGCTAAAGCGATGATTTGTTTGATTTATTCTATCTATCTACTCCATATCCTAAAAAAAATACTAGATTCTGATGCAGAAGCAGCATGGCAGCGCGCTGTGTGTGCGTGGGCTTGTGCGTCTTGGACGAGGTATCCATGTGTCGTCTTTAGTTGTGCTTGGTGTTAGTGTTGGATGGCACAGTCGCTCCTGGGGTCGCGACGAAACTGGTGCTTTGTTGCAGCCATGAGAAATTTCCGGTTCCAAGCCCCATTCTTCGTTAGGTTCTTCGTTTTTCTCGTGGTTGCAACAAAGCACTAGTTTCGTCGCGATTCCAAGAACGACTGTACTGTATGTACTCCTCAAATACGACCTGCACCTATCCTAAGCTAAGCCTGACATGGTGCAAAATGTGGCTAAATTATCGGTATCCTACCAATCAAAAGATCTCTCGAGAAAACCACAAGAGTGATATGTGGCCTATGCAAATCTCAAGCATTTGACTGGGTCACCCAGTGCTATATTAGGCTTAGCTCAAGGCAGGTACAGGTCGTATCTGAGGAGTACATACGGTATTTCAAAGGTTGCTGTGGCTAGTCATTAGCCACAACAACCTTTAGAATATCATCTAACACCAAGAACTATCAAACGCATGGAAACCTGTCTAAAACACTCGCACTATACCGCCACACTTTTCTGTTTACCAGAGTCTAGTATTTTTAGGATGTAGAGTGGATGATTAAAATAATTAAAATAATTAAACGCATTCAACAATACATGTAGTTGTCTTGAATCATTCCCAATTAGGTTTAGCTTGTTTGTGTAATTTAGTTCACCGAGGAACCAACAATAGGAGCTCCCTTGGTAGGTGTATTATTTCGCTAGACTTTGTTGGCTTTGATCAAGGTATAGCTGGAGTGGATTTAGATACAGTGTGCCTAACTACAGCACCGGGAAGGGGGGGGTGAAATCGGTACGGTATTCGTACACCATTCTCATGAATGCGGGGGTAAATTGGTAGTGCTACAGAGTTCTCAAATGTAGTGCGGTAGCCATCCAGACTTATTCCTCCACTTTCTAACAGACGGTACCAAAAACACCCCACTTTCCGGTACTGTAGTCAATGGTAGGGGAGCTTATGTGGTGGGCGGAGATTTCCGTATGTCCCTGGTTATGCTTGGTGTTGGATGGTATTCTAAAGGTTGTTGTGGCTAGTGACTGGCCTTGGAAAGGTTTCCCCGTTTTTCCGTGCCGTTTCCATTACGATCCGAGAATACTTGTAAAAAGCAAGAAATATGTGTGGTATAAGTATATCTTATGATAAGACGAACGTATCCCATTCCGGCCCAAAGCCAAGAGATTCAATCTCCAACCTTAATCCAGACTTCACTACCTCCTATGCTACTCTAGTCCTCCTCTCGAGTATATGTATTTTCTACCTCGCCTGAGAGTATATACGAATCGCCAGAACGGAGTTCAGAGGTAATTATCGAAGCAACTAAACTATGTACCTAATAATGCTAGAAAGTAAGAGGGGGAAATAATATAAAAGAAACGCAAAAACCCCGCCTAAAAAGAAAGTAAAGAGAAAAGAACAAGAAATGCAAGAAAAAGTCAAACACATCAAGCGAGTTGCATTTTTTCTTCTTCATAGGTACCATCTTCACCTATCTACTTCACTATCACCTATATCTCACCCATCTTTGATTCTCCACCCCCTAGACTCAACCCTCCGGCAACCTCCCTCCCCAATTCCACCTCTAGCACTCTATCCAGTAATACTTCCTTCTTCACCCATCCTTCCCTCCTCCGCCTCTCCAGGTCCTCCAAAGTTGCTGCTAGTTCGTCTCTACTCTGTTCCGCCCACGCCAGTTTCCGCTTCAGTAGCTTTACTAGTTCCCGTGGTGGTCTCACGTCCTCATCCGGCGAGAACCCATCTTCAGGAAGATACCAACGCGACGGACCCGACTTCCGCTTCTTCTTGTGTCGACGGGGCTCATTCGGGTCGCGCGGGGAGTCCGAATCCGAGTCGGTCGAGGAACCGGGTGAAGAGGCACGCGAGGAGTGCGGCGATGCGTGGGCGGGACGGCGAGGGGTGGGTTGGTTGTGGGGGTGGTTAGGGTGTGATTTAGGGATTGGGTCAGAGGGACGAAGAGCTTCTGTTTCATGAACGGTACGCATGTGTTTGGCGAGGGCGTCGGAGCGGGTGAAAGAACGATCACACTCTATCATAAATGTTAATAAACTATCCATTTTATGCTAGAGTTAGTTGAGGGAGGGTTACCAGGAAGTGTACAGTAAAAAGGCTTCTCCTTTGTATGGCTCCTCATATGTGCCCTCAAAGCATATCCACTCGCGTGTGCCAATCCCTTCCGTGTACAATCGTCCCATTCACAAGCATATTTTGCTCGCCTGCTCCCAATGTGTTCGTCGTGGATGTGTTTCACTAGGCTGTCCATATCACCCATATCCTGCTCACAGCCATCCCATTTGCACACGGTCACTTGTTCGGCATGGTCGAAGTCGTCGTCTCCAGCACCCCCGGGGGAGCCAGGGACTGAACCAGAGGTGTCAGAGCTGATGTCGGAGTCGTTATGGGCGCGCGGAGAGTGATGGTGCGCGAGGAGGGGTGAGTGCGTATGGTCGGAGAAAGCGATGGAGGCGGCGCGTTTCGAGGGTGTGCGCAAGACGGCGGCGGGAGAGTCCATAGAGGAGCAGGAGGAGAGGGAGGAGGGAGAAGACATGGCTGTATTCGGGGGTGTGGGGGTGTAGATATGAGAGGGGGGAAGAGTGAGGCAGTGGATCAAGCCAGTCAAGACGCGTTCACAAAGGAGAGGATCGGAGACTGGAGAGTGCAGTGGATGGCCGTGGTGGCCGGACCGGCTGTATCCCGGATGCTACTGGCTGCAGCGTATAGTGAGTCCCCCAATCGACGACATTCACAGAGCAGCGCGGTGGATGGGTGGATGGGCGGCGGCTGGTGGTGGAATGGATGAGGTTGCGTTAGAGTTAAGTTGAGCTGGTGGTGTAGTCGCGACCCTGTGCAACAACCAAGAGCTCGAGCTTCACCCACAAACTCTATGTATTGATTATATTCCGAACTATCTAATGTCTCTGCTGTATTTATATTTACATTCTTTGGATTGTAATAGACGACTTTTCCTATCTCCTCACCCAGAATTGTTCCATCCTGGATCCGAGCCAGGGGGACACACGCAAGATCGGGATCAAGCTTTTAAGCGAGGATCTGCAAGCTGCATGGCCACCGCTCTGTGGAACAACGTTACCCGCGTGATCCTTCAGCGTCCCTTGTTGGTTCTTGATCCCAACCCTCGTCTCTTGGATGCAGTTATCTGATCTCGATCTTGCCTGCAATCTTTATTGCTGTGCCATAAGCTCTTCCGGTTACCATTCTGTTAGACCCGTGTTATTATTGGTAGGGCCCGTAGGATGGTGTAAGTGGATGCACAGCGATTTCTATATGAAGGGCGGCCAGTCGCGTTTAATATTAAGTTATATTTCCGCATTTCCTTTAATCTAGGCATTCTTTATCAGCAAGACCACCTTACTGAATGGTATATTGGTAATAAATGTAGTACCGTATAAACTCGGTCATAAGGAACGAGACCAGCCTAAGACTACAGGAGAATATTGTGATATTACTGGTCGAGGTGACAGGATTCATACTGTTTAGGTTGCTGGCTCGGTCTTGGAGAGTTTGTTCACTAGTTGTAGTTGAGTCTCAAAGATTTCCCAACCAGTCAGAATACAATTTTATCCTACTGTCTCAGTCCGGCCCCGTTCCTTGCGGCCGAAATTATACGGTAATGCGACACCTTTCTGTACTCACACCTAACCCTATTGACGGTTGTCATCTTTTAGTGATCCTTTCTGTGATTAGTTGTGGCGCTTCATGTATCCGGTCACGCTAAAGGTGCTTTGTTACCCGGCCGTTTTGCCTAGAGATCCATAGTATCTCACTCGGCATATTTGCTTCGGTGTTTTATCAGAGATTTATGCCGACTGTCATGGTTACGGATGGTGATTGGTCGGATCCTGTGAACCTGGAGATGGTTCTGACGCTGATTAAGTGAGCTGATGGTAGATTAGGTTTTTTGGTCTTCGCAGTTCGATTCCCGGAATATTGGCTGCGAGCAACCAACCATGGTTCGTTAACGGGTAATCGAGGCACTGTTCATGTGGATTCAATACATCCCATTTCTAACGCCTTCGGAAGCAGAGGTAGCAGCATCAGCCGGATTTTCTCCATCCACGAAGGACTTCCATTTATTGGGAGCTCTTCCGCCTCCAGCCCGATAGGCTACTCTTTCTAGCGGCTTTAGCTCTTCCTATGGAGAACTATCTCTTTCTTTCCTATTTTGTTGAGCGTTCGATGGTGCTATCGTTGCTCAGATTCCCTAAGGTTTAGCCTCCTTCGACGTTGTCTATCGGTCGTATCCCTTTGTTAATCTAATAAAGACTTCGAATTAGGTCCCTATCGGTAAGCTCTACGGCCATTGATCTCTACAATCAGAATCAGTTCGCTGGTGTAGAGAGGAGGGGTTGCGGATGCCGAAGCCACGGCCGAACTTGCCAAGGTCAGTGTAGTAAATTCTATGCATGAGGCCCCCTATATGCACGCACGCAGCCAGAGCTGCTAACAACCATAGTATTTTAGTGGAGGCTTACCTAACCGATCAAATTTTGGCCGCTCCTTGGCAGCCCGCCTCTATATATATCCTCTTCCCTCCCTTCTTTCTCTCCTTCCGTTCTTCACTTCACACCACCAAATTCACAACCGATTCAACCAACTGATTCAACCACCACCAATTCAAAAACTCAACCCGAATTAATAGATTTGGTTATATATCCAATAAGTTTACTATCACCGTCTACATCGATGCTGCTTCTTTGGAGGAAAACTATTCCCGCTTTAGTACTGACTGACTGACGGCCAGTAACCAAGAGAAAATTTATTCAAATTCAACACATAACGATTAGAGATGCCGAACGAACGAGATCACATTGGGGCTGGAAGCAGTGAGAAGTTGGGTATTATGGCGAAAGATTATGGTAAGTTTCCTCCTCGTCTCCCCGTATTACCGTACTGTAGTTCGCCTAGCTGATGATGGTCTAGGAGAGTATTGATATTTATATACCGAAATCACAGAGTTGATTTACAAAGTTGATTCATTCTATCATCATGAATTAAGACTCACTGACGAGGCTGCTCAGATAAATATTATTTGTTGATCTTGTGTTGAAGGATTGTTCAACCAGAGGTTCATTCACAGTAAGTCAAATCCTCCGCGTCTAAGTTTGCCAGGATTTTGTTTAACTCTATCAGAACCATTCATTAATAAATAATTAAATCGATTGAATGTCGGCATTAAACCTGCTATATCACTACTGAGGACTCTATCCTAGTCTAATATGCTATAATATGATTCAAATGAACCACAGTGAGTTTAGTTCATCCACCGATATTATACTAGACAGCAACTAATCTGCATATAGCAGACTGCCGAAACTAATTCAATCTATCCCAAATATCCCCTCTACTTGGGATCAACGATCTTCACCCCATTCCTCATGGAAAATTTGAAGATGTCATTCAGACTACGAGCACCGGTATAACAGGGCCTTGATGGCGCTGTAGCCGATGCTGTATTTCAGCGGAAATCTTTCATCTTCCACTAGTACAAGCCTCTCCTGTTTCTCTCGATATCAATTTCTAACTGGGAGATAGAATTCTTATCAAGATTAAAAGACAACAAAGATCTTGCTGCAAAGACACTTTCTACGTCTCGTTATAGCCCTTGCCCCCACGCACTTTTCTATCTATTAAAGCGGATTAAAAACGGAAACTGAGGAACAATAACACATTGAGATTGAAACCCGGCGTACAGTGCACAAAGCGATTTATTTATCTAATTCAAACAAACTGCCTGAACCATTCGAGTTTATTCTCGTTGAGATGCTTACAAATTCGGTACCTGAACCATTCGAGTTTATTATTGTTGGGCTGCTCTGTGGGTTTTATATATTCAGATGAACTGCCAAATCCATTCGAGTTTATTCTTGTTTGTTTGATCCAGCTCCTTTATTTATTTTTTATTTTTCTCTCATACGGACCAGTGGCTCTGTATTACAGGGCTGCTTGTACAGATATTATTTAAATTTTTCATTCATTTCGTTCTTGATCTTCTCGTAAAGTAGCTCTGTATTGTGGAGTTGCTTATACAGCTATTTTTTCATATTAATACTTTTCATTCCCTTTCTTTGACCATCCTTTCCCCACATCCTGAGGGGCTAGCAGTTATATTCCGCAAAAACGATTCAAAATTAACAAGATTCAATATTATTTTCAACTTCACCATATCTTACGTACATGTACGGGTCTTAGGCTTTCTTGTTTGTAGACAGCGCTTGCCTCAAGACTCCAAGTCATAGCCCTCGTTGCGATTTAATGCGCTGTTTTTGCTCGTGCTGGAGCACTAGAATGTATCTTTAAACATTTACCGCCGATATAAGAGGGCCGAAACCACCATCGGTATTGACGTAGGTGGTAGAACATGATACCAATCACCTTATCTCCATCTTCAGATGGCGCCTAACATTCAATCCGCAGGGCGCGCCTAGCTTTCATCACCTGAACAAACATCAAAGTAGAATAGAGCCAAGAAGCGTTGGTTGGCTAGTGCCAAAACCTAGACTGATCTGACAAAGGTGGGAACAAGCAATTCGAGACCCCACAGCCCCATTCGTTCAACGACGCCTCCGCTCCTCACCCATCTATCCCCACTACATCCCTGGCTATCAGCATTCCAGTAAGCTATCCTCTCCATAATACACATCAACGATGTCGAATTTACAATCCTACATCTATAGCTAATGCCCTGAGGCGAATTGGAAGCCTCTGGAGACTCATCAGGCTGCTCGAGAAACCGTCGCTATGTTTCTTCCTACTAGACAACAGGGATCATTTCTTGCTTTTCATCTACTCTCTAGATGCCTAAAACTCTCAGTCAAACCTCATCTAGAGCTGTTCAGAGATCAGAGCGCTTGAATTTCAGTTTGCCGGAACTAAAGTTGGCTGCGGCTAACATTTGCATGTCTCTACGCGCTGTACAAACTCTAAGTGAACCCACCATCTACCTCTTCAAATGCACTCACAGGATCGGACGGCATTGAGGAACTACCTAAACTACACCTCTTTGAGCTCTTTATCTATGTCGTCCACGATCCTGATGCGTACCTAGGACCTTTCGACACGTTACAGCACCTTCTTTCCGCTCCTCACCCAGTTCAATGGGGCATGCAGGATGTCGTGATTTCTATTGCGGAATCGGGAAAACTATGGAGGAGCTTGCTGCATCTGCTCGGTTTCAGTCATAAGGCGATTAAAATTAAATGGACCGAGGGTAAATGACTCTTAAATTATGCGTTCAAAACGGGCCTGACGGTAGATATACCAGTGGATGGTGACGAACAACTCAGAATGGCCGAAGAAGCGGAGACGGTTCATACGAAGGCCTATAGCTCTGCCATTTGTGACTCTCCAGGTATTCTTTCCCAGAAGCGGAGATATTATTCAGGGAGGTGGATGACCCCGAGCGAGAATTACGTAGGGCCTTCTGCAGAAAAAGCTGAGAGTATGATAGAACACAAAGCAGAAAATGTATCTGTTGAGAATAGCAAGGTCAATATCGAAGTTAGCAACGTTTTGTATGTGAGAGCGTGGACGAAAGGTAATTTGATTCACGAAAACTCACTCGGCATATATTTTGTTTAATATACTAAATAACCCACCTGGCTTTTAGTGAACATTTAGGCAGTCTATATAGTTGGGAGCGATGCAATATCGGACGAAAATCCCCATGCAATAGACAGTAGAAAGATTTGTCTTCAAAAAGATTTCCAATGGATATTCTGTCAGCGCCGATAAGAAAATTCTTGGGATAAGATAAGCCCTTGGTTGAGCTTGCTGAGAATGTCTGCGGAACATCTATTAAACCGCTCTTAGAGCATTTTTTGTTCAAGGATGCAGATGGGAAGATTGTGCTTAAGCCAAAATGTCTTGGGAGAAATGGAGCGTTCTATCTTCCAGCGCAAGTTATTAACGATTCAGTCTACAGGCATCGTGTCTCTTCATTTGGATACGGTGCAAAGTTGCTACGAGCCGCCCAACCAGCCGCTCTTCTTGCTGAGCTTCCAAATCTGGACATGATCCTTGACCCAGTCATCGAGTACTGGGCAACCAAAGTTAAACTTCTTTAGCCGATTTTTGGAACTCTGGTTAACATTTCGTATCCCGACCGGGACTAAACTATTAGATAACCTTTCACCCTTCACCGATTGCACCGGCTTAATGTTTGATATTAACGAAACTTCATACATCTCTATGAAAATGAGTAAAATTGTGGGATGGATGTTCAATAATCACCCTACGGCCTAGAACCTCCGAAGCTGTTCGAAAAGAGTTAATGACCAGGGTCGCCAAATTTGCTGTTACTGCAGCCCAACAAAATCCAAGGGACGATAAAAGCATCGAAGACAGCGAAGCACAACCCCTGTCATTGACGATATAAGCATTCCTATAGAACCAATCAGGGATCAGCCTAACAATCTCCGAGTCGGCTAGAGACCAAGATAGTCAACACCACGGCAATTACAGCAACATCAACCCCGAAAATGCGCCTCACCCAAAATTCCTCTTTCTACGGGACAGGCAGCGTCTGATGCTCCTCCGGCTATTACGGTTACTCCCGCTTCCCCAAAGTTGCTGAGTGAGCAACCGGCATCTATACTAGCTATTTTAACTGTCCCAAGTAATTTTACTTCCTCTGAGTTTGTCAGCATGCAATTGGCTACGTCAGATATCCAAACTGCTCCACCTAATCTTAATTGTCCAGATGAAGGTAGCAGACAATTGGCCACATCAGCATCCCTACTACACCCCATAATTTCATCCCTCAAAGACTGCGCGATGGGCTATCAACTTCTTCGCGCAATCTTGCTCCTCCAGTACGAAATGGCAGACGGCATTACCCGTATCAAGACGTTCCAACCAATCCACTAACCTGGTAACCTCCAGCCCTGCCGAAGTTTCACATCGCTCAATAAATGTCGATGGGTTTCAACGGGCATACCAGCATCGCGAACGGGCCCGAATATTAATACAGGAACGGAAAGAGCCGCCAAAATGTGAGATAGGTAAAAGCTAAGGAAACTGGTATGTGGAGACGACGATCCGAATAAGGTTCGGGAGGTGAGTAGTTTGGGATGGGATATATAGCAGTTTCAGAAATGCCGATCGCGGTAGTGAAAGGGAATTTCTGGCAGTTTTTGAGATTACAACTTGACTTTACCTTAACCCGGGACAGACGAAGAAAGACTCGTACGAGATCCCGGATGTCCCGCCTGATATTCCCGCTTCCTTGCAAGCCCGGGTATTGAACCCATACATGTTTCTCGATTTCCCTACCTCTATAGTAACTTTCATTAAGACCTTCGTCGTGTAGGGTTTCGGAAAAACTATATGGAGCCTAAATGATATTAGCCTTGTAAAAAAAACTCGAGTAACTATCTCTGTGACATTGGCTTGATATCATAGCTCCAAACTAAAGGGAATGGAAGCGCAACTACTTCACAGGAAACCTCGCTATCAGCCTTTTAGTTGCTTTTCCTTGAGTACGGGGCAATACAAATCAGTGTAGCTTCGGGAGACCAATCATGTTCATGGACTCTCACTCACAATAAATGCTTATCAACCCCAGATCTAGAGCTGAGTTTAATTAAGGTCCAACCAGATCAACCCCAACCATTCGAATTACCTGAATTCCGGCACCACATTATTATCTAACATCCATATCATCCTTCTATAGATACGAGATGACACAACAGCATTTGGTAAATGTACTTATTGAAGAGATAGCGTAATTATGAAACTTGTTCAATCTTAAAACTAGGATGGATTAACACAGCGCAATAAGCAAAGATACTGAATTATCCGAATTCTCATTCCAATATATCACATGCAAAGACAAGTAATCCGAAATTCTCCTAGTCAAAAACAACTAAGCAAAACAAAAACAAAGCTCAACATAAGAAGTCGCGATACAAAAGAAACATCCCTGCGAAACAGTTCACATACACACACACACACACACACACACACACGCCGCGTCTCGCTTCATACATCCCTATATGTACTGACATGGGGCTTATTACTTCCCGATCCGAGTCACAGACCCTTCTTTCCAACCCTCTTCTTATCAGCCTCAACGTTTTTAAATGGAAATCCACTAGTCCTCTTATCGGCACCCGTCTTCCTCGAAATACGGCCGCTGCTACTTCCGAAAAGCAACACCCAAGCGCCAAGAGCGGTGAATCCCGAGTGCATGACCATTGCGATGGCATAGGCAGCAGAGTACCCAGCATCCCATTGAGCGTAGCAGTAGAGTGCTACAAACGTATGGTATGTTAATGTTACACAGAGCGAGGGTACCGCGTATGGTGCTGTTGGGTCCTCCATATCCGTAGATGCTGGTTTCGCTGTCGCTGTTTCAGAGAAACTCGACTAAATAGATAAATGATTCGTTAGTTTCGAAGAAGAAGAAAATGTGGATTTTTTTTGTCTTGAGGACTTACGACGAGCGGAACACTCCCGGTTAATAGAAGATTTAGAATTGAGAATGCAATCAATGTCATTCCTAGAGAACGTGATAGATACGCTTCGAGGGCTATTCGTGGATTAGCGTTTGTTGTTCCTAGGGCAGATAAAGATATGACATACGCGTTGTCTCCCGAACTTCTGGAGAAAGCATACTGATGATAACGGTTGGTGATGCGATGAGAGGAATTGACTCAAGCATCATCCAGCCCGCGGAAACTGACATTAAATGTCAGTATATGAAAATGGAAAAAAAACGTGATAACATGCGCGCGGAGAAGAGTGGTTCGTACGATAGTTGAAGTAGTAGTAAACATCCATTGTGAATAGATAATAGGTGCTTTCGATGGTACTTTGGGGAAATTGTAGCAAACGTGAAGAGGTTAATTTGCGATTTGCAGAGCCTATTGAATAGTTGTACTTGGTTGAGAACGAAGGGAGGAAGGACGAAGATAAAGAGGAGGAGAATGACGTAGGTAGAGGCTGGAAGCCGTAAAGCTTGGCTGTCGTGACGTCATAGCCACACCGTTCCTTGCATCATCGCTCCTGGTAACTCCCGTTGCAGAAAATAATGAACTGAACAGGGTTTTGGATATCCGAACATATCCTTAAGCTCTTTTAGCAGTATCATGTCCTCTTTTTTGCTACCAGAAGCCCATGAGAGAGGGTAAATGATCATACGTTGGTTTCGGGTGGCTTGGCTAACAAGCAAGCCACTATCCAACGTCACCCCTTTGTCGCGCAAACATGTCAGACCTAGATAGGCCTTGATTGTGTTGTAGGTAAGGTGCAAGGTCAAATATCCCATTTACGGAGTTTTCTTCCTGTACTTCAAGTCTCTGTTCCAGCAAACACCATTTTACCCCTGAGGCTCTCTAAAATAAAACGGGTTTGCCCTCATCTGTGATGCTATTGTTATTTCATGTGCCTGTTTCTGAGAAAATAATCATCTCAGCGACCCGTATCTCTGAATCTTCTATCGTAAAGTATAGAAACCCCCCAGAAGAGCAGTATATCTAGGTACGTTTGTTTGGTCATCTCTCCAAAGTCCCATTACCTCCCCTGCCTTTTGTTCTTCTTTCACTACTATTTTCTTCTAATATAAGTTAGGCTCCTAAACTAGAAAGAAAACTATATTAACGGCCCTACAAAGGGGTAATAGCCGAGACATAAATAGGGTTCCTGATGTTGTTCTTTTAAGAAAATCTGGTCATATTTTGACCAAAACAATCCCAGATACTAAAATAAAATATCTGCGTAATACTCAATATTGATATTAGTGATTTTCATTGTTCCAAGCTTTATGTGTTGTATAAATATACAAAAAGGTACCAAATATTTCCTGTTGGTTGCTGCGAGTGAGAACTGTGATCGGATATGATGATAATTTTTTGTAACCGGTATATTTTAGGTAACGGCTATTCCCGCCGAGCCCCCCTTCCCAGGGAAGTAAATAAATGTTCTCTTAGATACTTTGTATTCCACAGAGTTCTTTTTTTAGATAGGCAAATAAATCCCTTTCGCTTTTTAATCCTGTTAGGTAGCTTTGATTTGAAAGCTAACCTCAGGCTTCTGAGGCTATGTTAAAACTAGTTTATGCAAAGGAGAGGGAAAAAAAACCATGCTGCTTTATTGCAGGATCAGTAAACCTCTAGGACCAACGCTATTACGAGTCTGGAATATCATCATACCTTGCATATACGGAACACGTTTTTTATGTCAGACGATCGCCCCACCCTTTGTACCGACTGTGTAGAAGACTTTGGAAAGAGTCTTTTCACAAGTCTGGAGAGTGTTAAGAAAATCTACAAGATTAATGCTTGGGTAGATGTAGTTTTGTGTTCTTTGGTGGGTTTCTTAATCACTTCTATTGTGTATCCCTTAATGCTCTCCTCGGCACGAAGGAAGAAGAAAAAAGTCCCTCATTACTAAATCATATCACAGGTCATCGGCTGCATTAGATTGGTCATTTCCACTGAAATGTTTTGTATGGCCTCAGGCTTGCATATCGGTATATCCTTTTTCTGATATCAGTGCATATCGGTTATTACTGGATCTATTTAAGGTATGCACCGCCTCTATTGTGGGGTAAAAGTCTGATAGCTATTCTATTGACAAGCCTGTAAAAGCAAATAATGCCGAGTAGTAGTGCCAGCAGCGAGTTCGATAACCATCCCCCACCTTCCAATGTTGAATACAGTTCGCAAAAGCGTGACAGAAACACATACCAGGTTCACTAAGCCAAGTTGCTAACTTGATGATTATTCAAAGGTCAGTCATCGCTAAGCATTTGGGAAATCGATTTGCCCATAAGTGACGTTACCTGTCGAGACTTGATGAGCTCGATCGATACCAGGAAAAAAAAAAACACAAGGCATCAACGTTCAAGCTACAGCTGACTGGTCAGGTTTCACTAGTTGCTCGTCCCTAGGCATCGGAAATCAACCAGTTTGGGCGTATCAAGCGGCATTGTTTCGATTACCAATGGGACCAACGTCTATACGACAGTACCGATATCCAATCGCTCTGGATCGGCTACTTTTCTTGACGATAGGCTCATCGAGGGTGCACGACAAGGCAAGTTTCAAGATACGATGGAATATCTAAATGACTGATCGAAGTCATGGGTCTTGTTGGAGGTACATACCATAAGAGGCGCCAGCTCAACGATAATGTCACGTTATGCTGGGAGGATGCGCGTGTGTAGGCACGGCACGGCTGCAGACTTTTCTTTTTTATGTCGTTTAAAGATCGAAAACACATCAGGAGTAGCCCTGGATATGCACCTGGTGATTGCATAAAACCGCGGTTACTGAAATCCCCAGTATTTGGTTGCCACCCCTCACCAAGATTGCACGATAGCCATGATATCTAGTTCAAGTACTCGTCATCTAAGAGGTTTCGGGATACGTATATACTTCTTGATCTTTATGGAATCATAGCCGTCACTCGGTATATTAAAGTGCAACTCCTAGAGTATCAGAACTCCCAGAAAAATGCGATACCTTTCTGAAGCACAACCTATGCTTTATTTTTGGAAGCACTATGAACATGAAACCTGGGATCAAATAAAGACAACTGTCAAGAGGGTATTCTTGATTTACTTTGCCTCTCCTCGTTACGAAAGGCACAGTCGCACAGGGCATTTATGATATCTACAAGGGCATACTTTTTTAATATCAAACCTCACTACAAAAATACACGAAACGCCACAAACATACCGGTGACAGCTTCTTACTTGCACGGCCGCAGTTGTAATCATCGATATCAATGCGTAGATTTCAGTGCCCCCCCCCTCGTCAGAAGTTGGTATTCCCTCTAGTCCTTATCACAGGTTTGAGGATCAACCGCGAGGCGAGAGACAGAGCGAGAATATGAAGCCTATTGGGACAAATCTAGTTACTCTGAAACACTAGCGATATTGTTTCACGCCCCGAATTAGCCCGATTGGATTCACATGTTTTTTTTCCTATATTTCCGAATTGTTCGTGAGAAGTCTGAGGTGTCATCCCGGTATTATGTGTGTGTGCGTGTAGATCCTTAACCTGCACTATTATTGAAGCTCTCCGCGGGAAACGAAGCAGCAGACTTCCAGAAGGAATCTCTGTGGAAATCACACAACCGGGAAACAAGCCAGTAATTCTGCTGTGGGACTGCTGCGGACGGATGAGTGTTCCATCGTACAAGCGTTGCAGGTAATTCCGATTATACAAAATTCAAGAATTTGCATTCTCGCCTTCCCCATACTCCAAAGTAGTCTCACATGCACCCGTTAATGCTCTCCTCTCCCATGATACCTTCTAGAAAAAAAACCCCCGAGACCAGCCTTACGGAATCGCACGTTTTTCTCGCCTGATATCCCCAGGGTTTTTTTGGCCATCATAAATAAGTGACGACGGCGGTTAGGCTCCAGAGGCTTATTCAATATTTTATGTATCTAAGCGCGCATTAACTTGAATACAGCAGGTACTTATGTGGTACTATTATTCGAAAGACATTCCGGTACCAAAGATCTTCTAGGTGGGTTAGCATGATCCGAATTGTTTGGAAACGGATGGGTACACTATGTACGTGTCTACGTGCTTATTTGCACATGTGTGTGCGCGTCCAAATAAACAGAGTGACGAATATGTGGAAACCCTAATAGGCATGCAGCTGCATAATCACCAACCTGAGGGTCTTAAGATAAACATCAGGCGAGCCGATCCATCTAGGGAATATGTTCACGGTGGATTCGGTGTGAAACAGAAAGTCCACCACCTTGGTGTCATGATGAAATCCACAGCACCTATAGTTGTAGATGGATTGGGGTCATTATGCACTGCACGACAAGTAACTAGTGGTTGGATTTGAGACTTGGAAAATTGAAGATTTTTCCATTTAGAAGCATTACTTACATCTACCCATGACCCAGTATCACTCTAATTTATAGACATGCCCTACCGAGGTTATTGGTATTTAGTTTCCGAGTACAATTATGCGCTGGTCATCGGAAGCTTTTATAATCACTGAAGTTCAAACTCAAGTGTGGCTACCCATGTATCAGCCGTGATAGCCACTGGCGCCAACGTCCTGGCCACCTCATACATTTTGATACTTCATGTAAGTACTCGGTGCTTTCACGAAAGGGCTGGCGTACCTTCTCTATCCCGAGATAAATCGGTTGGACCTCGCGAAAGTAAGTCGTATTATTCCTAGTTTTTTTGTATCCCTTAGTTTAACGTCTCGATAAACCGGGCCACTCTACGGATGAGTACGTGTACGACAAAAGGCCAAGGACAAATGTAAAAAGGTGCACCTGCGTGGACCAAGCCCCAATTAACCTAGCTAGTTCTTAAAATTACTCCGCCAGGTCGTTTATGCTCGTTTAATTTTTGTCGTCAATAGCAGATATTCTTTTTCTTCAAAATTTTATTCCGAGTTCCTAGACCCAAAAAATAGTTTTCCATGAAATCTGCATTGACCGTTGAAATCTGGATCTATATGTACCTACCGCACCTCAGATCCATCAACAAAGCCGTGTTTAGCTGTACGGAAACCCTCCCACAGAAGCTCTGCTGCAGCTTACGCATACTAGCGTCGGATCCGGGCTTGAAGAGATTTCTTCTCACACCAGGTTTTTTTTTTTACCTCCCCGTTAACCGCAATCAGTGAGAAAGCTGACTGATCTCCTGCCACCATAACTATTGTTGCAAGTGGCATGGCTTTATTCGTTGCCCACAAACACTAGCCAGTCCACCAGTACATAGAGTAAACTAGGTATCCTTGATGTGTTCTGTCACGAAAGTTGCATTGGTTAAACGTCTGGTGCAAGGGAGGTAAATATTTTTCCCCTTCTAAGGCTGGGCTGACCACAGCTTTCAACATATGGTGTGGGCTTCCAATAGAATATCTACAAGGTCCTGACGGCTACCTATGATAGGTAGATTTGGTGATTATCCGTATTACGGCTCCTTGTTAATACTTCCGCGAAGGACATCGGTCACTCCCGGTCTACACACCCCCGAAAAGCACGCCTGAAAAGGCACGCTTTGGTCTCGCTCGGTAGAGCAGCGGCTTGACGGCTCGCGTGAATTTTTGCAAGCTGCTTTGGCAAATTACCCAATCACAGAGTCATTAGCCGCCTTTTGACCGTCGGCTATGTCGTCGGTAGGGGAACAGCGGGTTAGACCCCGAGCATAGTATTTGTCCGGCCGGCTTCCAAACCCCTCCGGCCATCCCATCAAAAATTTATCCAGATGCTTCGCACCAGGAACCACTCGGGTGCTTGCCCGACCTCTGGTCTGAAAAGTCCCCTATCCATTGAGGAAAAATTGCAAACCCAGCCCGTCCCACGGTGGTGGTGGCTTTGCGTTTGTGGCGATCGGTCACACGATCTGGTTGAGCCTTTCTCATTCTCCTGCCAGCTTCGTATTGGTCCAGGCCTCAAGGAAATCCCCATAGGTGGTTGGAACCAATCAGAAATAGGAAAAGAAACCGAAGAACTGACAGAGCCCCGCGTAATTTCGCTTACCTCAACCGGAATTCGCCTGGGTTTCAGCTCTTTCAAGAAAAGAACATGATAGGTTGGTAATTTCTCTGCGTGATGCAAAACGGACCCAAAGAATGAAAATCTGCACGACATTCCGTCCACGCAGGGGTCCTCTGCTTAATCGACTGGCCACTTTGCCTCCCGAGTGGACTTGCCTTTTGGTGGGCGGCGTTAGCTGAAAGTCGCTAAATTATAGTTCTAGAAAATCCTGAGGACCATTAAAGTAGATCCCCACGAGTGAGCCTAGAAAGCAACGCGGCAGAAAACTGTTGAGACGTTTCGAGCAGTTTACTACGAGGCGCCGCGCGGACGGGCCAAGAGGTGTTTTTCCTGACTGCGTCCCGGATGCCGATGATCTTGCATCGAGATCTTTTTTGCGGCTTTCATCGGGTGAGGTTAATCCGTAATCAAACCATTCACCAAGGCTTAATTTTGATGAGGTCCGCGTAAAACCAATCATCACCTAATATTTCTCACTGTCCGAAAAAGATAATGACGTAAATTCGTTTTTTTTCCGTTGTGTGAGCTGGCAGTCCTCGCCAAAATGACGGGTGGGGGTTTTGTTCCTGTATCCACCAAACCCGGCAGGAGATGTGGTTCGTGCACCCGCGGATGAGTTTTTTTGACGAGACAGAGAAGCAGATCGGAGCAAGGGGCGGGAAAGACATCAGAATGGTGGTTGGTAAAAAAGATCGTGTCTTGTCCCCACAAATCGTGATAAGGAGAAGCAAAAAGCAAACCATTTAGTGATTTTTCTTTTCTTTTCTTTTTCAACCCAATTTCTCGCTCTTTGAAATTGCTGCTGGCAAAAGAAGATCCGACCAGACACGGATATTCACAAACAGCGACACTCGATTATTATAAAACCTGATTATCCAACTCCAGGAAACGAAACAGTAGCCTATTCCCATGGGCATCACTACTGCTTATCAAGTTTGCTTTGGGGAGTGTTGAAGCATAGCTGTAAGCCTTTTTCTCTTCAGTCGGCCTCACCGGGAAGTCCACCCTTGCTACTGTTTCAAAGTAGGAGGATACATAGCCATCGCTACTCTGACCAGACAGCTTTACCCCATTTTTGCTACATGAGGTCCTGTATATAACAAAAGCTTTTATAACCCGGGTTATACAGGTCCTCGATCTAGGCTGCCCAGCATAGTTGGAAATGAACAAAGCAAGAGCGGAAGATCCCACCTCAGCTTTTAGGCTTCTCACGCTATTGGCGTTCAGTGGGGGGGGAAGGATAGCAAAGCAAAATCATACGGATTCAGGTATCAGTTTTGGCGAAAGAAAAAGGAAGGACAAGACAAAAAAGCCTCCTGCGATTGATTTTTTTTGTTCTCTCGGTTAAACAACCAGTTCGGCTGAACAAAAACAAAATAAGTATATACGAAATGTATACATACGAAAATCTGCAAAAGAGACGTATCAGGAGCTAATTAATTTATCTGAGGGAGATCTCGCCAAAACCACCATCCCTACCTCAAAGAAGGAGCTAGGATAGCTAATACATATGATAGGTATTCGGGACTTCTAAGATTCATGAATCCTAGCTCTCGACCGTGACGCAGTTGAATATTCGCAGCCGGACATTCGAGAAGGATACATTCCAGCCGGCGACTCGGCAGATGCTATTTTTTGACTGGCTATAGTCCTGCTGTGATGATTGATTTGCTTACCAGCCTTCATAGGATTTAGTCCTGTCGCTTTGAATTCTTGACTGTGCTCGCCCCCAGCGGAAACGAAGCTGGCTTGGAGGATCAGGTGAAACATGAGTATTCTTCTAGAACTTTTCCTGATCGGGATATTACCGCAAATGCGTCATGTATTGGTCCGTGTCAAACCATGGTGGCTGAGGGCTAAGTTTCCGGAACGCTCCTCGGTAAATTGCCAGCGGGGTATGATCCCTGGGGAGCACAAAAGCCCGTTCGTTTGGCGAGAAAGAGAGACTGATAGAACCTCCAAGCAAAGAGGCTTCCCTGATGCTTGTAAGCTGAACAACTGGGTGCTTGACCACAGACGTGCTGAGGGAGAGAGAGGATAATTTTCCATGGTTCTTCCTACTCCCTCCATTCCCGAACACCACAAACCAAGGGCTTATGCCAGCTGGCAGTCAGGGAGGGGCTCACTTGATCGAACCAGAATCTGACGATGAGCAGGGATGGCAAGGTTCCGACGTGTGGGATGGATGGATGCGAAATGCGAACCCGTGGCTTCGCTTCGCGACCTGAGCCAAATTTAGTCTGATACATCTCAGTCGACGCAGGGTGATGACGACGTGCATGGAGCAACCAGCCACGATAATGAAGGTCCCGGAACCGATGCTTACCTCGAGAACAGAAAATGAAAAATAATATTTTGATTTAAATTGATTTTTGATTTGTCCGCGCTGAAAGTGGCTTGAAAACTCACCAGGCGTCTTATGTAGCCGCTGCGACCGCCCAAGCGCTATCAAGAAGCGAAAACGTCAAGTTGCAAATCGGCTTGGGAAGGTGTTCTCCACAATGTGATGATGGCGATGAAGGATGATGACAACCATATTCCTGTAGGCGTTTACGGGTATCACCACTCGCCAGGAAAGGAAGAGACCAATTTCCCTGTATCATAAGTTAGGTAGCTGGAAATTGCACCCTCATCTTGAAAGATCACCCTAAATCATCGGCGAGCAGTGGATAAATACACATTGCTTCTCGGGGATGGCAGCCCATATGGATACTTGGCACAGTAAGTTTACCGACAGTGGTGGTGGTGCTGACCGTTCGGTATGGAAATGCATAACCGTGACGCTCTTGGTTCTCGCCAATCTGGCCTGAGTGATCCTTTGCCTAACGCATCCCATGGGCCCGAGCATCTGCATTTTCTTTTTCTCTCTCTCTACGACAAGGTTATCCTAAAGGGAGAGGTAGCTAATACTCTTCTCTTTGACCTGTCTCGTCCGTCGTTTTCACAATGTTATTTCTGTATCATAGGTCCATGCATCCCGTACTTGATGCCCTAAAACATCTGCTTTTAGTATTCACAGTCCATTTGACCCACAAATTGATCGATCAAAAAGACTCCAGTTTTTGACTTTATTTGCCCGCTTCGCTCAATGGAAATGGCCGTTCTGAGTGGAACCACCCCATCCTCTGAAAAATGTAAAATCTGCGCCATTCAGATCGATCACTGTCACTTGAAAGCTCCAAGCAGTAGATTGTAGAGACGGCAAACACATTCCAGCCAGCTGTCCAGACCTGTCTTGCCATTCTGTGTACCTTATTGTGAGCTTTTTCAAGCGAACAAAGAGGCAATGACTATCATTTCATCAATACCACGCGTGTAGCCTGTTCCACGAATTGAAGCTCTGTTCACTCACACACACGCCCACACACCACACACATGCTGGTCGACCAGTAAGGCAACTTTGAACGGGGCCAACGGGGGGTTTGATTTAGCGAACGAACGAGAAAAGAAACGAGAGCCGAATTTCAAAGCCCATCGTTTTTATTTATTTATTTATTATTATTCTCATTAATCTTTTAAATTTTATTATCCGGTCGTTCTTTCGGGGTACCAAAAAGAAGAAAACGAGTCAGAGCTTGTAAGAAAGGCCTAGATTATCTTTTTTTTTGCCCACGGGGTTCTCAGCCATTTACTCGCTGCCATCGTCAGAGCCACATTTTCGCTCGCTGTCCGTGCCCGCTACTTCACCACGGTTTCCAAGTATACTTCCGACTCAACAGTTTGTGTCTTCTCGTCCGGTGATCTTTCTGTTTTTCTGGAATAAACCGCTACGGAAAAGCAAGAGAAACGAGTACACAATACGAAGGTATAGTGATAGTGCTGAGTACATTTACAAGAACAGTTCCAGTCGGTGGAGCTCGTCGTCATCATCGAGGGATACATTTTCTTTCGCATCTCAACGAATTGCCCTTCGAAAATAAGAGGCCGACGACACTATCCAGTTCGTGCCTGCCTCATCCTGTTTTAATCACTTTCGTCTCAGGGCTTCTTTAAACACCTCTATTCATCTCCACCTTCCATTTCGCTGGCTAGAGTTGCGAGCACTGCCGGTATCTAGGTGTGGTTGGGGCTTCGACACTGACCTGGCTTTCTTGTACACAAATAGTAACCCCGTGTATGTGCTCGACGGGGGGTTTTACTTGCCGCTCCTCGTCTTCCGAACTCTCGAAACTGTTATTATTTTCCTTAGCGGGGGCACCTTTCAATCTCGTCCCTCGCTCGCCGCTTGCTAGGTAGCTACCTAAAGTATTGAGGGTGCAACACTCGCTCACTCTGATCCCTCCTCTCAGTCCTCCAACCTCTCGTGCTCCCCCCTGGTGCCACCTTCCCTTCTAACCCGGTCGGTCTCTTACTGCCTTACCTACCTTACATCCTTCTTTTTTCCTTCGATTCATCCTTCCATTTCTCCACACACGCACACATCCACCAGACGTACTCACACAGCAGCGCGAACACGCACACGACGCCTGAACGCAGCAGCATTAACCCACATAAAAATCAATTTTTCCGTCTGTCTCCCTTTTTTATTTTATTTACTTTTTTATTTTCCCCCCTTCCCTCCCTTTTCCTTTCTTTTTGGTCCTGTTTTATTTTTCACCTTTATTTTTTTTGAGCTTCCCAGAGAATAAACCAATTCGGTACCAAAGGCCTTTCCTTTGGCACGCCGTTGAGCCGAGTGCGGTTCAGTTCCTGGTAGGTTTGAATTCGCTCCGACTTGTCCGCTTCCCAGTTGGCGTTGGCGCGTCTCCATATATACCCTAGCCGTTTTCCCCTAGCCTCTTTTTTTTCGCGAGGCTCCACTCGCGTTGCTGGATCGTTGTGTTCCTGTCCGTCTTGTGGCTGTCACTCTTCTCATCAGCACAAGCAACGCAACACTTCCTACACACCACGATCACTACCACCCACCATTTACCTAGCCAATCATCCAGAAACCTGTCTCCCCTCCCCTCTTCTCTCCTCTTCCCCTTCCTTCCCTTCTCCTCTGTCCAAACCTTTCTTCTGGTTGTACTGTCTCCGCTTGTTTCTCTCTAAACTCTCGCAACGTGACCACCACCAACCGTTGGCCCACCGGATTGCCGTTCGCTAACACCATTGACACTACAGAAAGTCTCCCCACACCGTTTTCTCTCTCTCCCTCATCTGATAAAACCTGCATCCATTTACCCGTCCATCTCGCCATCATAAAACGTCTCTTATCCCCCCTGTCATCAGATCTGCCACTCCAGCCCAGCCCTGGCCTTTCCCGAGTTCTCTATTTCTTCCTCCACTCTTGATTATCCTCCTCCTTTTTATCCTTCTCGTTCCTGTTGTTAGACGAGAAGCTATAGCTTTTTATCTTGGGTCTCATCTCATCGTCGTTTAACCCCAAAGAGACACACGATCTGGTTCTTACAGTGTTCGAGATGATCATGGTGGAATACGACCGCTCCCCCAATCCTCACCGACCCGGACACTATCACTCCCATTCCCAGAGCAGTCACCGCGGTTCACCGTTGCTTCAACATCTGGAAAATCCATCGGCACATTCAACGCCCTCCCCTCCGTTCCAGTATGCCCATCTTCCCATGCAGCAGCAGGCTCCCGCCCCCGCCCGATCCACACCTACTTCGTACCCTTCGCCCTCTTCTTACCCTTCACCTTCAATATCTGCTTACCAGTATCCACAACCACCTGGCCCAAGAGGATCTCCATACTCACAGCCTCAGTCACTGCCCTCGTTTAACCTCCCCCCAATACGTTTAAACCCTCCAGCTACTTCGCAGCCTCTTCCACCGCCACAACCACAACCTGCACAGCTCGGCTCTCCTCTGCTAGGCTCGCCGTTGCCGCAGCCATCTCAGCCCTTGCACTCGTACTATCCTCAACATGGCTTACCTCCACCAGCCATGACACATCCTAGTCATATTACCTCATCACCCATAAATCAGCCGCTTCGGTATCCACTACCATCGGTGGGAAATACTGAACGTATTATGTCCGGTGGCAGACACAAGAAAGAAATTAAAAGGAGAACTAAGACAGGGTGCTTAACCTGCCGAAAGCGAAGAATAAAGGTACCTATTCTCATGCAATGAATTTTCCCGCATTATTGCTATTTTTGTTTTAATGTTCCTCGGATAAATCCCGGAACAATTCCCGCTGCAACGGATCTATTCAGATCAATAGTGATATATCTGAAACAGTTGCTTACATGTCTTTTCTATTACTATTTCATAGTGTGACGAAGCACATCCGACGTGCAAGAATTGTGCAAAGAGCAAGAGAGATTGTCTGGGATATGATCCTATCTTCAAAACACAACCGGGACCTGCAGCTATACAGCCTGCTCCCAGCACAGGTTCCGCTCCCCGTTTGATCGCTTCAGCGTTTTCAATGTCTTACCTTGTTTCAAATTCATCAATAGGTGGACAGAGTTATGCACAGACTATCTCTACAGGAAGCTCTCCGGCATCCTCCTGTGAAGCCTACGATTATCCGTCAATCGATCCGAGTCTTGATCCATCTGTTGCTCATCCCCAGATGTCTACTGCCGCAAGTATAATGGAACCTCAAACTTATAGGCCGGAGTTGAAAAGGCAATTGGATAGGGCAAGCCCGTTCTCCTCAGGATCTGATACGACAAGGGCTACTCCGATTCCTCGCTCATCAACATCTGTACTATCTAGATTTCCAGATAACCAAAGTGGAAACGCAGCAAAAAGGATTAAGATTGATGACCTTTTATCAGTATCTTCATCGTCACAACCTCTTACACCTCCATCAAGTGAAGCGGCATCATACGCCTCTCCTTCGAACTCAGTTGAGGGCATGAAAAATCTTTACAAATCAAGATTTGCTCCTGGGTTGGATGATTTTCTGGAAACTAAGTGGTTTGGGAAACGTGGTTCAGACAAGATTCTTGGGGATAATCAATCGTTGGAGGTTATGGCTGGGATTTTTGAGCGTCTAAAGGCTCGAAATGGCACGTTTGTCGAAGAGGAAGATCCGGCTATTCGGAGGAAAGGGAGACATTCTGGACTTCTTTGGGCGGCCGTGAAGATGTGCTATGGAACGAGCATTCCTGCGTCTGACAATACCCAGGAGGATGAGGATGAGGACAATGTTGAGGATGAGGAGGCTGTGGAAACGTTGCGCCGAATCCACATTGTGGAGGCCCTTGTGACTGGTCAGCCACTGGAACAGGTTCATACATCCTCAAGGTCGCTATCTGCTGATGCTACCGAGAAGTCGAGCTCAGCGGTTTTTTGGAGGTTGCTGGGCAAAGTTGCCGAGACAAAAGGACATGATGTGGGAACTGCTAAGGAGATTGACGTTGTCCTTGAGGATTGCAAACGGTATATTGAAGCGAAAGAAAGCCGAAAAATACTTCATGCCATTGCAGAATTCAGACATGTTAAAAATCGCCGGTATAACGTCTGTGAACCGTCATCCGTCTCTGAGGATTCTACGGTGCTTCTAGAACGCTTGAGACGATACATAGAAAATGTGGTCCAAGCTCAGACACCCACCGAGGCCTCAAGATATCAGCTGAACCGGCGAATTGCGGCGCGTGCTGAGGGTCAGTGGACACATGCCATTAGGGAAACGACCCTTTACTGCTAAGACCCACGATTCTAGAGTGCAAACGAGTTTACTTTTTTTTTTAGTTTATACGATATTTTTTTCTCGGTTCAATTAGAATTGGATGGGCTCAGCAAAAGGTCGGGGTTACTGCATCATTTTACGCGAGATACGAATCTTTACGAGTGCGATGCAATATATTTTATAAAAAAAAGTTTGGGCGGACAATTCTGTTGCACTTGTATGCTTTCTTTTTGGTCATTTTGGGTGAGGGAAATAAATGGGTGGGTGGTCTGTGTTTTGACTTCATCTGTATCTTTCACAGTTTTCTTTCATTGTTATTATTACCATTCTACCTTTCGTCGGCATGCAACTGTATAGCGACGAGGGTAGAAGTTTTGGCTTCATTCGCTTATCATCATTTCATTCATTTTTTATTTCGGTTGTCATTAACCCTTGGGAGTGGGACTTGGCTTTTGTCTTATTTTTGCTAAAGATTGGTTTTCTTTCCTCATAGGCGTGTCGGTTTTTTTTTTCGATTTTGATTTTGACAAAAAATTTTTATACTAGGTACTTTTATTTTAGTCTTGTGCGCAGCTATCTTTCTTGTTTTTATTTTGACATTTTTTTGCTATCTCTCTTGCCATTTTATATTGCATGCATGCGTTATAGCTTACTGTGTCTATTCCCCCTTTGTTTTTTTTGTTTTTTTTCACTTTTTTTTTTGTTGGGTGGGATGGTTAACTATAGACGGGGGATTTTTTTTTGGACTATATGGATTTCACTCACTTTCGATCTCTTATATCATGTTTGCTATATCATACGGGAATGGAAAATCATACTCACTACATGGACTGTTGGGGAAGTGAGATAGCCTGGCTAGGAAGGAAGGAAGGGTTCTTGTTTTTTTTTTAGCTTTCTTTTTTTTCAGGGTGGAATGCGGGGTTGGGCTGGTGAGGGAAAATTTACAGTAATTACATCATCAATACTGAGAGATTGCTCGTTATTTCAGTGCTTATCCTGTCCCTTTCTCGTGCTCCTCGTTTTGACTTTTACGTGTTTGTTTCGATTGAACAGCTGATGAGGAAATGACTGGGCCCGATGGGGTGCATGGAATCAAGATGAGGGGGCAAACATTCGTTGCTCCGGGCACCGGAATATTTGTCAACAAAGTTTCGACGTGTTCATGGAGACGAGGAGAGGCGGGGAAGGGAAGGAAAGAGAAGAGAAGAGGTGCTGTTAATGTTGTGCTATGATGCGCACATATGTGGTACATGAGCTGTGGCACCTTGGGGGGGGAAGGTGTTTATAAAACGGGCAGTCGACTCTCTTTTGATTGGAATGCTCTCTACCAATTGTCCCTTTCGTAGAATAGGCGAGAAATTTAGAGTAACGCCCAGCTACCTGGCTGTATATCCCTGACCACCACCACCCCCCTCCCCCGAGATCTGGTCCTGTGATGTCTTCGCTGTCATTGTCACGGCTTCTTTATTTTTCGCCGATATATAGCACTTTTGTCAGCAGTGACGATCCTTTACTACATGTACTACGTACTCTACTATTTCGCATAGGGTTAACAAAAAGTGCCTATGGGAAACCGTGTGAAAAAAAGACTAGGTCTGGTCTTATCACCCACTCCTGTTTGCCTACGTACAGACCGGGTGAATTTCTGCCCTGCCCTGCCCTGCCTGCCTGCCTGCCTGCCTGCGTGTACAGTACATATGAGTTGTTTCGTTTTAACTACTCACCACTCTATCACCTTCCAGCACGGTCCATATACTTTATCTACAGCGCTAGTACAAATTATATCCCATCTAGAAGGGGGGGGACTAGCTCGTTTGTCTGGAGTTGACCCATCCTTCGTCTCCGATCGATCATCTACCCTGATACCCATGTCCATCGGGGGGGTTCAGGAAAATCAGAGGCGTATTTTAAACCCTTGCTGTATGTACTCTACCTCACCCCCCCCAATATATAGAGTATCTTTTTTCAACAGTTTCTTCCGTAGCTCTAGGGTACATATGGTACTGCATGGCTTGGTCCCTGCAAAACTACCTTTCGGTAAAACCCTGAAAGGTACCATCCCCCCCTAGTGAAGGGGGGAAAAGAAAAGAAGAAAAAAGCAATTTGCAGCATGTTGAAGCTTGCTGAGCACGCACCCACACTGATTCTACCCCCCCTTTGTAACACCACCCCCTCGCTTGCGGCACTACGGGACGTTCGGTCCCTCGCCCTTGGGTTTTTTTGGCGCACGCGGTACCGAGGATGTCGTTTATTCTAACTCGGGGTTTGTGTGACGTTGTTTTGAGGCTGAGTTCGCGAGCGGCGGAGACGAAGGAAGAAGCAAAAGAAGGCGAAAGAAAGAAAGAAAAAGAGACCGGATGAAAAGGGGGTCAACGATGAGTAAGACAGCTTATTATTCCGGCTATTTAGGGGAGGGGAAGGGAGGCTATGGATGGAATAAGATAAAATAAAATGCTGATTGGGATGGTAATAAAACCTTTATAATTATCATTACCTAAGGCACAATATCATGTACGGTATAGTACGAAAACGAATTGATGGTATACACCGGTAGCTCCACGCCCGCGGTTCGAAAGTGCTACTTATAATATTCCTCTGCAGGTAGAACTCACTCCTTCACGCACAGGTCCCCTTCTCGGACTCCGCTTACCTGTCCTAAAATATCGGAATATTAACCTCAGAGGGTAAAGAAGGCAAAATGTCTGGCGTTCGGCAAACGCGAGGTTCTCTTTAATAGGGTAATAGGAGGCAACTTAATATTTATCGATATCATATGTGCTCTCATACAAGTATGTGTGTATTGGGGGGGGGGCATGCAGAATATGTGTAGTCGGAAGATCCGGTGGGGGTTTTTTTATGTCTCGGATAATTATAACCTTTGCTTTTTTGCTTTCTTGTCCTGTAACGCTAGCTTAGGAAATGTGCATATATGTAGGTACGCGGAAGGCGGAGCACCAACGAAGTGGGTATCTATAGGTGTGAGCCTTACTCGCTAGCATAACGACAAAGGGAGAGAAGGCCAAAAGAGTAAACGAGACCCGAGAAGAAAAAGAAAGCATATAAAAGTTTGTACCTGATACACCCTCTTACGGTAGCTCCGCCTCCTTCTCCAACCACAAATACGGCCTCGGATTTATCTGATAGCTATGAAGGTAAAATATGGGCGAGAAGGGGATGCAAAAAGAAAACTGAGGGTAGGTACAAGAGAGACTAGGAAATGGTCATCCCGGCTTGCTCAGGGACAGGTGTCTTAAGCGCGTTGGTGGTAACGGCTAGGCGAACATTATCGATAGCCCAACTCTCCATGGCGGCTTGAGTCTGTGTTATATACCAATTAAACCGAAGTCTTTACTAGTTATTGTGCCGAGAGAAGTGGGAAAATATTGCAGGAAAGTTTTACCTCATAGGTATGAGTTCCCATATGTGGAACCAGCATGACAGAGTCGTTCGCCATCAGACCTGGGTGTATGTCGGGCTCATTCTCAAAGACGTCAAGGCCGACGCTACGAACCTTCCCTGAGTCCAAAGCTTTAACAAGGGCATCTTCGTCGATGACAGCACCACGAGCAGTGTTGATGATGACGACGCCATCCTTCATCTTCGCGAATTCCTTGGTAGATATGATATGCCTTGTGTGAGCCTAGAGCGAGTAAACATAATCTCGTCAGCATTTTTTCAAGCATTTTTCCTTTTTTTCATAACTACATTGAATTGTAAATCCAGACATATATGGTCTTGCATATTTTGATGTCTCCGTTTCACCTTTGGCCTGCTATTGCCTTTTATATGGATTCCATCCCAGCAATTATCTATAAAACCCGATATTAAAAAAAAGGAAAAGCTTACATTCAACGGCAAGTTCAAGCTGATAACATCTGATTTAGCCAATAGCTCGTCAAACGAGACGTATCTTGCCCCGCCTTCTAAATGTGGGGGAAGCTGAGTGCGGTTGTGATATATGACCTTCATATCAAACGCGTCAGTCCTCCTCTTCAGGGTGCGGCCAACTCCGCCCATCCCTAAGATGCCGAGTGTCTTTCCCTCTGGATCATGCCCGAGCGGAGCCCCGGCGGCTTGTCCAACCCATTTTCCTTTGCGGAGGTTGGCCATCCCGAAGTTGAAACCCCGGAGCGCGCCGAGCATCAAGAACATGGTGACATCAGCTGTAGCGTCGTCAACGGCCGTTGGCACGTTAGAGACCCTGATTGAGTGAGCGGTGCATGCATGAACGTCAACCTGGTCGTATCCGGACCCTGGAAAAGTGTTGTTAGCAGATTATGTTTAGAGAGATAAGATAATGCAGCCACTTCAACCAAGCCATACGTGGTTTGGGGAGGGAAAGAAGTCTTTCTGTATCTCGCCACATAGCAATTGGCAAACTTACCAACGTGACAAAGAAACTTCAAGGATTTGGGTAGTGCCTCGAGGATCTCATTATCAATTTTCCCGGTTGTATCAAACGAACGAAAAGTTCTATAAGCAACGAATACGCCATCGAAAGCTCCAGATTTGGCTTCTTTGATGAAGTCCTCTCTGTTTGTGGATTTGACTTCAACAATCTCAGCGATGTCTTCAAGGGACTTCCATTCCTCATGGACGCTGTACGAAAGGTAGTTAGATTTTTAATTAGTTTCAATCGAGCTATTTTGGATTTGGATCTGAGATAATAGCCCTTTATGGCGAAGCAGTAATTGGTGATGCATGCGTTTTTTCCTCACTACTCTTCAAATTCCTAGAAGAATGATTGTCTAGGAAAAATTAACATACTGGTCGATTTCTCCGAGAAGGAGGATTTTCTTCTTCTCGCCGAATGAAGAGGTCATTATGATTATCCGTCGGTCCGTTGTTTATCGGAATGCTGAAGGCGGGGTAAAAAGCGGTTATCAGCGAAAAAACGTGGTGGGGTGCGTGGCGGGGGAATGAGACCGTAGGGCTCTCAACTTAACCGGGCTCGCAACACGCGGGATGACGAAGAATAGGCAAAGGGAGTGAAAACAATTTGGCGTGTATCAAGTGGGATGGGGCGAATGACTTTGAAAGGATATTTAGATGGCATCCGTAATATAAGCATTATTTACCTGATTCACCCCTCCCCGCTCCCCGCTCTAATATCGACCCTGCGTCGGTTCTCTCGGTACATCCTATGTTCCCGGACAATTGATTAGCGAGCCAAAATGTCCCATACAACTGGGTCGTGGATGAAGAAACGGTGATCATGAGGACCTTGGGTGTATGTCCCAGGCTACTTTGTTTATTTTTCCCTTCCAGAAGCACTCGGTATAGCCAAGTTTTTGACAATCACAGATTTCCACGTTTTTTCGTATCAACAAAAATGCCGCAAGAAGCTGGCGTTAAAGCCTTACTAACACCTTCCTGCCAAACATGTACGTGTTGGAGCCACTAACGACGATGTAATAGGCGGGGCTGTTGATTTACCTGCACTTAACCATCATGTAGGTACAGCCCTGTTTCCCAGGGCTCGGGGAATGGATCACGAGGATAGTTTTTCATTTAATAGATCGCAGGGAATTCACCTAATGCAAGGCACACGACGTCTCTGATATATTAATACGGATAACCTATGACGACCGGCATCAATCTGCACTCGCGTGGAGGTGGTGGGTTTTGGGAGCATTCTCCCATTCTCCCATTTTCCGGATTAGGAGCGCATCTTATGAGGGATTAGTACCTACCTATATAGATGATGGTTTAGGGTAGAGTGATGATGATACTAGTATATAGAGGACTAATTATAGGGGTTAAAGAGAAAGAAAAAACCTGTGCCTTTGGAGTTATCCGCGGTAAGTTTCTTACGCCTGGCATGTATTTCTTCTTTAGAACGTGTTTTAACCACTCTTATTCGATTAGTGTTAGAATAGTAGGGGCTTTCGTTGCGGATTGGGTACGAAGGCTTAGGGTTTCGTCTGTTGGATTGGTGGCAGGAGATGAATGCGTACAGCGGCCATGAGTCATACTACCACGGCGCTGAGGCATATGCACGACAGGTACATGTAGCTAATGTGCTATGGTCAAGATCAGCCAAGTAATTGGACATACTTCTTAGCTGATTGTGTGGCTGGTGAAGTATTAGTTATGCTTGGCATCAGGTCACTTTTGCTGGTGCCTGACTATTAACCGTAACTAAATGTACTACGGGTGCAGGGGGGGTCTGTCACCAGGTGGCGGTGCTGGCAGTGCGAAACTCGACCACTAACTCAACTCAAGACCGCAGAAGCCCTTAGACTTTTACAGTGCCCAGAGGCTTCAGAGAGAGAGAACTAGATGCCACCTAGCGAAAGAAGAGCGTCAGAATGCCGAGCATGAAGAGAGACACCGCCGCCAGCGCCGCCAGGTGACATATTTTCCCCCACACCCGTAGTACGTGTATTCTACTATATTACTCGTCTAAACTATTTTCGGATTATTCTTACCATATATACCTAAAATGTATTTAACGGATCGGTTAGATTAGGCATGAACTCCACGTATTGCGTGGGGTTTCGCTAGGAGTACCCATACCCTCGCAGTAGTGGCACTGGAGTTCTGCTGTGTCATGGTTAAACCTGTAAATACACAATTACTAACACCTTTGATTTTAATTTAAGAAGCTGTCAGTCTTGCTATCTATATCTGCTAGGAGCAAAGGGAAATGAAGAGAGTAAAAGGAATCGAGGACTGAGTAAGACCATCAACCCTCGAGCCCAGGTTTTAGATTTCCTAATTTAAATTATTCTCTCGTCGCTTCTTAAGCCTTTTCCAAACCGTCGACGAGAGCGGTGGTAAAAAAAAAAAAGGGCTGAGGCTGGCACTCTTCCTGACTATTGCCTTGCAGATATTTTTTTGTCTCATGGCTGACCCAGTAATTTGGATAAGAAAAGATTCTGCTTTGCAAATTATTCAGAGGTCTGTGAATACAGTTGTTCAGGGATTATATTAAAGTGGTAGGCTTAGGGCTTCCCCCTAAAGTTATCTTCCTGCTAAATTTAACTAGGTGAAAGCAAGTATATTATTGATTTGAGACGTGTGAGGTACGGGCAGAGGACTACCTGGCTTATAAGTAATCCTTGTTAAGATTCACGTGTTGCGTGTTCTAGAAGTTATTGCCGGTCCCTGTAATTTCCCGATTTTACGGTGAAACCAGATTTATTAAAGTTCGGTTTCGGTATCGGGGTATATATTTCAGGGGGAATATAGGGGACGAGGAGATAGGGTGAGTGGAGAGATAAGAAACGAGGCTTACGAAAAGCCATATGTTGGTATGTGGAATACCAACATGTAATGGAGGTGAAATGCGTACGCCTACGTACAAGCGTATGGGGGGCGAAGTTGGAACGGGTGGGATGTTCAACCACAGCGATTAGGCTACGAAAAACTGCTTTTTGGTACCCTAATTTTTCTAATTTTATCCCTCATACGCTTGTACGTGTACTGTAGTATTTGGTGAAATTCGTTCCGGCGCTAGTAGGTAAAACATGCATAGAACGTGTTGCCTTTCCATGACTTTCCGCCAAAAATCCCCCAACAGCATCATAGACATAGAGTATTAACAGATTATATGTGTGTCTTACCTGCTTGCGCCGGAGCGAATTTCACTAAATACTACGATATGTGCACTGACGAGGAGCAATTTTGTGAGCCGGGTAATGATCGATGTGTATACCGCATACTACCTAACGTTATTCGCTTTTAGTTATTCGAGGGAAGCAGCAGAACTAAAGGGGTACATATATGTAAGATACGCGGTGAAGAGAGAACCCGTTCAAACGTTTTTGTGGCCCTGGGAATACTGTTAAACCGGCTGATTTTGAAAATCTGTCCTGACGCGATATAGGGCTTGTGTTCACCAAATGGTTTATAGGGTGTTGTACGTAATTAGGATACCTACATGTATAAGTTGAACTCGCCAAAGTTAGAGCTCAGTCACAAATTTAGGAAAATTAAAAATATCTATATTTTTATATATGTATCGGTGCCGCTTGACTAGTTTCATATTTTGATCATAAATTATCACTCGAAAAAGTACACGTATTCATCCAAAGGTTCGTTTTCAATAGTTATAGTGGATCTGGGTGATTGGATGGAAGGTAAGAAATCTAGAAGGCGTATGGAGTTTAGAGGTTTCATACCTAGCCTCTTCCGCGTAGCTTGCTGTGTATCTTAGCATCTGGTACCAGTGTCATGAAATAGCTGGTCCATCCCCTAGAGAGCCCAGGATGCTCAGGTACACTTTTCGTGTCTGAAGGTATAAGATGGTGAGCTTATAGAATACAGATAGTTTGGGCTCAAAAGAGAAATTAGTCCACCTAAAAGGGCTGCATCAACAGCCCCTACGGTGCGCAGCAGCCTGAGCTGGCATGGTGGGGATGGGTCTAAGGGCATCGGTGGGTTTGGCAAAACATTACAAGTGGCGTGTGTATAGGCTTGAGTGAATACATGTAGTCTTGATACTTGATATCACTGAATCTTACTATAGCTGCAGAATAGATTTGCGATACCCCCGTTGGGCTCTGGGTGGGGCTGGTGGGGTTGTCATACTGTCTTGTCCGCAATCAGTGGATACACGAGCTATATTATGGTTCTCGAATATTTACATGTATCTACCTACATGTAATGAATGACTGATCCCACAGAGTTTAATTCGTCTAATAAGACCAAATTATTCTATGAACCACCTTAGCACCATCGAAAGAACCTCTGTTGCTGCTTTAAAAATCCAAAACTACATGTATCCAACTAATCACTGTTCGACACTTTCTCTCCATACCACGCACTCCACGCAAAGGGCTTAATCTCGAAATAACGCCGCAGCTAAGATGGACGATCCAAACGAAGATATTTTCGTTCGCAGACTCGCTACCGAACGTGATACGGCACCAACCCTCAACCAACCGCGCTTGCCTGACCTCGATGGTATGTTCGACCTATCTGACACCCTCCCACCAGGCTTCAGTGAGGCTGTAGAGGAAGGGATCAGCGAAATCCAGGCCCGTGCCAGAGAGCCCCGCCAAAACTCTCCACCCGGCTCACCAGGCATCCCCGAATCGGAGTCCTCCTCTTCTGAAAGCGAAAACGACGTTGCAGAGGATTTACAGTGCAAGCTCTGTGCGTCTGGCCGGGAAATAACCGTTCAATCTAAGAGTTGTTCACACGCCTTGTGCACAAAGTGTATGAAGAATCTTTGGTGGAGCAGGGTCCGGTATGTTGGACATCAACCAATTTGGCTTCCGTGTCCGTGGTGTCGTGCTGAAATCATGGAGGTTGGAATGCTCTCGCGAGAGGCACTATCGGATTCAAGTTCAGCCTGCTCAGGAGAGGTGATTGTCCATGCAGATGTTTCGCTAGCGGTCTGTACATGGGAAAATCTGGTGGGATGGATGACCTTAAGGTCAAAGAGAATGGTGCAGGTAACTGCGCGTCATGATGAATACGAATCCCTGAGTGAGGCATTGCAGGAGATGCGAAATAATCGTGACCGGGACATAGAGGATCTTAGAGTTGACATCTCTTGGGAGCGTTCAACAAGACCAGTATTCACCGTAACAAGGAGAATCTCTCGACGATAGGGAATAAACTCGGCTGCTTGAAAGGGTTTTCTTTAAATGATAATTTATAGAATAAGGGTATGAGTTAGTGATGGATATGTTCGACTAAATAAAATAAAAATAAAAATAAAAAATCTCGACTGGGAGTAGGAAAGGAGAGGGAGGGAAATACACCTTGATCCTCTAGTGACTAGAAACCAAGCTGATGCTTTAAATATAAGAAATATATGCTCTTCCGATAGGAGATGCGATGGATTGGTAAAATATTGGTCTTGCTCGTGATTCTTTAGTTTCGTGCCCAACCCCTCTCATGCAGCTCTACCTATGGTGTGCAGCAGCCCTGACATTAGGGAACGTGAACGAGCCTAGATAGACTTTGTTTAAAATAACTGAATGCTCAATATATCCTCTGCTCGTACGCCAAGTCAGATACATGTTCTGCGATTTTTGGGGTGTTGAAGCCAGTTTTCCCCACAAAAATTCTAAAGTCATAGTTAAAGCTACACGTATTATAGGCCATGGTATCATTATTCCTGTCCTAAGCCTACTAGACTCTCCCCTCGACTAATATCTGCCCTCTCTTCCTCTCGACATAATACCCAACTTCCTTAATCCCATCCTCCAGCAACAAGTTCTCGCTCCCTTCGTCCCCTTCCGGGACAAGCTCCAATTTCAACCACAAAGGTTCTATCCCAAACATACGGCCCAGCAGCGCCTTAAGAGTCGATACCGGTAAACTCTTCGGCACCCTCTTTACGGTTGTCTCGCTCCCGCCATTCACCGTAAATTCAAGCTCAATCAACTTAGCCCCTAAATTGCGTTTCTCCATTCCCGAAGCCCTATCTATCCTCGGCTTGCCATACAGCTCACACAATATGTCCCACCTCGCGTGTGTAGCCAGTATTCGTTGCTCTTCGCTCTCCGGTTCTACGGCAAGTTCCTTGGCGATGCGTCCAAGATAATACATCTCCGCATTCTGACGTTCCATCTCCGTGATGACGCTGTAGTTTAGCATCTTTAGCTTATCGGGGAAACGCGCAACTGTGAGCATGTGGGCCTCCTCCATTGGCATCAAGATGCAGAACGGATTGTGCGAGACGCGTATGGATGTGAGGGCGGGGAAGAGCGGGGGAAGAGCATCTAGGGAGGAGAGAGTCGGGAGTTCATTAAATGAAAGGTCGAGATGTGTTATTGAGGTGAATATGGGAGCAGTGCCGGTGTCATTCGGGGAATGGATGGTGGTGATGGAGTTATTTGAGAGAATTAGCTTCTGGAGGTGAGTTAAATTGGTAAGGAGGAAGACGGCAGAGAGTGTGGTAAAGGCGTTACGTTCGAGGTTTAGAGTGTGAATAGTGGAGGGGAGACGGAGGGTTGGGGGTATGCTGGATATATTGTTGAGCGAAGATTCAAGGGTGTTGATTTTGGGGAAGTAGGATAGGATTTTGTTGGTCTGTATTTGAAGGTTAACATGAGTTCTATATTAGATAGCAGTGTATAGCTAATGTAAAGAATATTAGGCCTGAATGCGAATAACTTACCTCTTCCCAGGAGAAAAAGGTGCTGCTGATTTCAAGATATGTAACATTCTTGAATGGCGATTCCTGGCCTTCTGGCATAGTAATATCAAGTTTTGAAAAACGATTACCACTGTTGGCGTTTGTTAGCAGCGATGCGCGGAGAAAGCACAACGAGTAGCCGTTACTTAATCCTCAGTCCCTTTAAATTAGGCAGCGCAGAGCATATCTGAGCTACATTCTGAAGGTCTTCAAATAGATTTCTTGAGAGGTCTAGTTCCTCAATTTCTATCCATATCCATTAGCACCACGCACCACGCATGTTTATTAAAACGAACTTACTCGGACAAGCCTCCCGTATAGTGTCTACATCGTCTGCGGTAGATATACTCATCCCATCCACCAACACGATTTTAAGTTCCTTGAGCTGTGATAGCTTCTCCAGGATTTTATCGAAGCCAACTTCTTCCATGACCTTATTTGCTGAGATTGAAATAATGGTATGTTGTCCAGGAGCGTCATTGGTAGTAGTGTATTTCTTCCTCAGGCCTTCTAGGAAAGAGACTGGAGCTTCTGCTTCACGAGATGGGCGGATAAAGGAGCCAGTCCCAGGGAGCTTGCCTTGGTTATTTTATGAGTACTAGTAACTTATAGGTGAGTATTTTTGGGGAATGGCTACAAACAATCGAAATACTTCTTCCCCTGGTACTCCCCAGAATGTTTTCCCTTCTCCGCTTCATTCCATTCAACGCCCAGCCATTCTCCCTTGGTTCCCTCGACGCTTCCGATATACCGGACGGTACATGGGATGCCAGAGTAGGATAATCGCTGGTTGATGTGGAAATTAGGTGCCATTTTCGCTAGAGCTCCAAGGAGCAGGTGGTGGGCTCAAGTACAAATCGGACACAGCAGGAGGGATCTCTGGAACAAAGTGTGATATTGAATTCTATTCGAGCTGGTGGAGGCTTACACACAGCTTAGTTCCGGCTGCTATTTGCTCTACCGAGATTTTATTCCTATGGTTGGGGTAAGAGAAAAACCCCGGGTCGATAGTCCAGTCCCCTCTGCCGGGTAACCGGGTCCCAGTGCTACCAAAAAGAAAACCCACAGATCTAGGGATCTGCAGTGGTTTCCACCCCAGTCCGCCGTCTTCGAGAAAAAAAACCCCGCCACCCGCCGCTCCTTCTTAACGTTCATTTCTTTTATCTCAACAACCCCGCGCATCTCCGCAAATTAATTTTTTTGAATCTTCTAAAATGCAGTCTGCTTGTCGGGGAATTTCGTCGCTCAATGGTCTCGCTGTAGTAACACGTGCCTCAATACGAATTGGTGGAAATCAACGATTAGCTTCGTCGCTGCAGAGACGAAAACTATGTTCTGCACTGGTATCTGATTCTTCAGTTTTTGGGAGGAGGTCTGGAAATGCTGCGTGGGGAGACGTTGGCAGCTCGCCTACTATTCTTAGAAGCCAGTTCTCGACGCTGAGCCAGTGGAGCGACAAGGCGAAAATCAAGAAACAGGAAGAGTCGTCAGAGAAAGAGGCCGAGGAAGCAGAGAAGGAAAAGGAAAAGGCAGATAAGTTGAAAGAGAAAGAGGAGGAGGAGAAGGAGAAGGAGAAGGAGAAAAAAGAGGAAGAGGAAGAATCCGCCGATGACAAGGAAAAGAAAGACAAAAAAGAGAAGGAAGAGGCTCCTCCACCTCCTCCACCTCATGGCGACAAATCTCCCTTCGCTGTCTTCTACGAAACACTTCAGTCTGAATTCAAAAAGTCTCAGGAATGGCAGGAATCCACTAAACAGCTCGGCGCTACAGCACAACAATTTACCGAGTCTCCTGCTGTCCAAAAGGCTCGGGAAGCCTACGGCACCACGGCTGAGGTTGCTGGCAAGGTTGGTGAAAAGACAGCGGAAACACTAGGGAAAACAGCGAGTGCTATCGGAAAGGGTGCTGCGTGGACATGGCAGACCCCTGTCGTGAAAGTCGGGAGGGCTGCCGTGCGGGCAACTGGTGAGGGAGTTGCGAAAGTTACGAAGCCAGTTAGGGAGACGAAGGTTTATAAGGATATCAAGCAGAACGTGGAGGAAGTTATTGACGATGGGAGCAGCAGTCGTTACGGGGGTTATCTAGAAAGGGAGGAGAGAAAGAAACAGCGGGAAATGCGGGGGATGAAAGGTGGTGTCAAGAAGGTCGAGAAGCATGAAGAGGACCCCAAGTACGCAGCTTCATTCTTCATCACTCTCTCCATAACCTAACACCTCACAGCGCCGGCACAAATGTAACTCTACACAAAGACGCCGCTTGGAAGGAGTCCTGGCGTGAATTTCGCGACTCCAACAAATTGATGCAGTCCATCTTCTCAATTAAGCGGAACTACGAAGAATCAGAAAATCCTGTCATCTCTGTAACTCGCAGTATCGCCGACCGCTTCGCCGGTTTCTTTGCCGAGAATGAAACCGCTCAGGTCATCCGCAAGTTCCGTGAGATGGATCCTAACTTCCAATTAGAACCCTTCCTACGCGAGCTTCGCGAATACATTCTCCCCGAAGTCCTCGATGCGTACGTCAAGGGTGAGAACGAAGTTTTGAAGGCGTGGCTCAGTGCAGCACAGTTCAACGTGTATGCGGCATTGAATCAGCAATATACGGTGAATGGGCTTAAGTTGGATGGCAAAGTGCTTGATATCAGGAACGTGGATATTCTTTCGGCACGAATTTTGGAGCCAGGAGAGATCCCGGTGTTTATCGTATCTTGCCGAACCCAAGAAGTCCATGTATACCGCGACTTGAAGACGCACGAGCTAAGGGCCGGGATGGAGGATAAGGTACAGCAGGTTACGTATGCAATCGGTATCACGAGGATACCAGATGAGGTAGCGAATCCGGAGACGAATGGGTGGAGGTTGATTGAATTGCAGAAGAGTGCAAGGGATTTCATCTAATCTAGGCAGTTTATCTATCTGCTATATTCGGCTATCTGCTATATATATTTTTTCCTTGGGTCTGTTCGGGCTGCTTTTGAGGGCATATAAAAAGTTCACGATTCTGTGTTCCCCCCTGACCTGCTTATCTATCTCTCCGGTGAGGGGGCTACTCTATATTGTAAATACTCGCCCCTTCTAGATTTGTTTTGTTGTTATTCATGACGATTACGCCACTCTTCTCTTCTCAGTTTTTTTGTCTCTAGCATTGGTCATATACTTCTTTTTTTTGTTCTTCGGTTGTATTTTTAACGGTACCCCCTGCTTTAGTCTGAGTTTTCTTTGCGTCTCGGGGAGCGGGTAGGGGTGTAGGATTTGTGATTAAGACTGGGTTTGGGGTTGTATATAGTTACATGTTGGTGGGGCCTCTGTACGGTAGTGACGGTTAGAGGGAAGCGTCTAGTTAGGAATGCGAAAAATGGAGATTTGTAATCTATGGTTTCTGTAGCGATAGCACAGCAGGATCATTGGCATGGTGCAGGAGGTAATTGATGAAGATGAAGAATATTGTGAATTGATAACTGATGGGATTCGACATCGAAGCGACCAGCTATGACTCTCAGAAGCAGGTTCACATTCACGGACTAGACAAGATTTTGCCCGTACTCGTCCTCTCAACACCTGAAGAGAATGCTTCTCATCAATTACACACAGGCAAAAGCCGTAGAAGTAGAAAAAATATATTATTCAAATTATCTCCCATAATATCCATTACGTATCTCCCTCGCTTATCCCGCCAAAAAGATTGTAAAAAAAAAGAGAAGAAGAAAAAGAGAAGAAAAAGAGAAAAAGAAATGTCCTCTAAACCCCCCAATCCTCTCCCACGACCACCTCACTCAAGAGGCGCGTGAGAGACAATCCCGAAGCGAAGTGAAGGTTCCAAAGAGAATTGCCACTCTTCCTCTGCTGTCCACACCCTCATTTGAACGTCCTGGAAAAACTGTCGACGAAGGGCTCTAGCAAATTCAGAGATATAAATTTTCTACTGGTGGGTCTCAGTTGAGGGCGAGGAGGGCGGGGGTTATATAGTCGCTAGGGCTAGGGTTTCAGCGGGGAAAAAAATTGGGTTTGGGGGGGGTTGGTGGCTTGGCGGAGAGAAAAACGGGTACTTAATGGGGGAGATTGGAGCGTGGGACGGTGTCCTTTTTTTTTTCCTTCTTCTCTCTTTACTCATTTTACGGGCAGTTTTTATTGTAGGCACCTCCGGCACTCACTTGTTTTCGGACAGTAGATGGTTTTACCGGTTGTTTCCTCTACTAATTGCTCGAGAGCGAATTAACAGCTCCGCAGCTGGAGCACTCTAGGGTTCGCCCTGTGATGATGTCTTCCTTACCGGCGGTTGCTACATCTTTTGGTTTTCTGGGGGTGGGATCTCGTGAGGGTTTACCGCGATGCCATTTGAAATGGGGGTTTAGGTATAGAGGTTTCAATGCGAAGAACTCTACAATTGCAAGACTGAATCGTAAACATTTAAAGGCATTGTGCAAAATCCCGTGAACAAAGTGAATATTATATAGCCATTTCCACCCATTCCCGTCCCGTTCCATTCCATCCCATCCTCACTCATCACTATCATACTCTTCCTCCTCCACAACCTTCTTCTTCTTCCCCTTCCCCTTCCTCCCCCGCGCCTCCTCCCTCATCTGTAGTATCTACCTCCTCCATCAGCATCACCCCCCTCACAACCCAAACAGCTAGAAAGATAACTCACCCGTCCCCGAATCTCCCTCTCACTGTCACCGACTTTTCCAACCCTCTTCAAAATCCCAACGCTCTTCTCCACGTTCCTCTCCCTCTCGACCTCCTTCTCGGAATCTTTAACTCCATCTACATCTTTTCTCGATACAGCTTTACTCTTATTCTTCCGCACCCTCCCCGTCTTCGGTTTCACTCCTCTCCGCCGCGCCAGGAGCGCTGCGAGCGCTTCTGAGGCTGCTGCTTGAGTACTGCTCATAGTCGGCTCACGTGTAAGCAACGGAGCAGGAGACGCGGTAACTGTTGAGCGTGCCATTCTTGTAGGTGGGGATTGGTTGTGGTGTTGAGCTTAAGGTATTATTATTTTTTCGGAGGTGAGCAGGGAAGAGGTGTTTTTTTTCCCCCGAGAGCCTCATTCTTGGCAGTGGTCTGTGCAGGATCAGCGGATGGTACCGTGGTTGGGTCACGTTCGTGTTCACGATTCACGTCTCGTGTTCAGCTACAGGTGAAAGGGATTCTGGATGTTCTATGTATAGATATTATGACAAAATGAATGAGAGGGTGAGAAAAAAAACCCCCAATTTACGCCTTCCCATCGCTGTACTTCAGCTTCAAATATCCAGTGAATGCTGGATGGAGAAAAAAAAAACAAATAAGAATAAATGAGCAAAACTAAACCATACCTTCTGATGAGTTCTGGATCCACAGACGATATCGTACACTACAGCCAACAGCTACTGCGTAACTGTTCGATCCAACCTCGCCCTCTCTGCTCCTGGCAGCATTCTCCCATCTTCGTCTCTCTCATACCTATTCATTCTCCCCTTTCCTGTCTCGCCAGCAGCTTTCTTCCTTTCCCTCTCTCTTTCTTTCCGTCTCCTTCTTTGTCGCTCCTCTTCCTCCTCGTCTGTGTATTCATCGCCACTATTCCCCCACGCATCACCATCGCCGACGCTATGTCTTCGTGCTGTACCTGTGCGAGCTGCGTTGGTGGTGAGACGTGCCTGCTCACCTTGATCATCGACATCGCACTCGGGGGGCTCGATCCAGCCCGCTGGAACGATGCAGGGAAGTGAGACACCAATAGAGGCCGCACGGTTGAGGTACGTGGGCGCGGGCTGACCCGTGAGGGCCGAGCACAGGTGTGAAGTAAAGTGGTTGCAGTTGCGAGTTAGGAGGTTGTAAGAAGGGCCAAGAAACTCATTTGATGCCTATAAAAAAAAACGCCCAGGGTTAGCTTAGCTGTCCTGCAGAGAACATGAAAAACGGGGGGGGAAGGGGGGAAAGAACTTACTTCTCTTACGATATCTTGAATCTCTTCATCACTGGCATAGGTGAATCCGTGTAGGATCTCGCTCCTGAAGGTGCCTCCTGGCGGCTCCGTCTTGGGTTTCGTCCAGTATACCCCGGTCAGTCCCCGTCGGTCGTGGCCACCGAATGCGTATTCACGGTCGTTGATAACGACGCCGCTGTGCAAGAGGCCCACGCCGATGGCCCAGACAAAGGAGGAGAGGCGGCCGGGTGGTAGAAGGTCATAGACGTTGATTATCACTTTGGTCTTCCTGATGGAGCTGCGGCGTGAGCGGGCAGAGGACTGGGAGGGTCGCGGGAGAGGGTCGCGGGGCGGCATTTTGGGACTGCTGGGTTCTTAGGAATGTTGGATGAGGTGTGGAGTGGATTTGGAGGCGAGTTGGGGGTTGACGTAGGCCCAGAAGTGCACGTATCGATGTATATTGTGGGTGGGGTGATGGAGAGTGCAGCACGGAGGGGAGGGGTGAGGACTGGGGGGTGAAGCCTTTAAGGTATGTGCAGATCGCAGGGACAGCGAATAGATGTGAGCGAGAGTGTCTTTGTGTGCCGCTGCAGGAACAGAGTGTGGTGCTCGTACACCTACACCGGACCCAAGAGCGATTCATAGTGTGGGCAGCCCCACCGCCGAAACGGAAACAGACGCAGAACAGAAACAGCCTCCTCCGTCTCAGAGAGGGCAGTGTTGCCGCGTCTGTTCGCCGCCAAGACTGGGGAAGCCCGCCAAGAGCGATCGACACAGCAGGTCGCCCAGCCACACCAACGTGTATCAAGCCACACTCACCACCCACCCACACAGCGCCACACAGCGCCACACAGCGCGGGGTCGCGCACAAAAAAAAGGGCCCCATCCCACCAAACGGCCGTTGGGCAGGAAAGTCAAAAACACAGCCAGCCAGCCAAAAGTAATAATAACAACATCCACATCCTCCACCAGCAGCGAGAAGAGACGTCGGTCCATCTTCTCCGTTGCTACCCCTCACCCCAACAACGTCGCTGCTGCTCCTTCCCCGGCGCTGCGTTAACAATCGTCTCTTCGCTCCACCGTCCCCCCTCGCCCAAGAAGGCCCAAAGTCTTTTTTATTCCTGTTCACTCGCTCGTACGCGAAATCTAGAAAGATGCCGCCAAAGAAGGCTGCCAAGGAGGAGAAGATTATGCTCGGGAGGCCTGGGAATAATTTGAAGAGTGGAATTGTAGGCTTCTTTTATTTCTTTCATGTTCTCGTTTTATTTGTTATCCTATTTTTTATTTTCCTAACTATCGTGTTTCTTTTCGTGTTGTGCATTGCTGTGCATGAAGTGGTTTATGTGGATGGTGGGGAAATTTTCATTTTTCGCTAACTTCCATGATAGGTTGGTCTTGCCAACGTCGGAAAATCAACTCTTTTCCAGGCAATCACTAAGTGTTCCCTCGGAAACCCGGCTGTGTGTTTCCCTTTCGATGATTCAGAATTGGGAACCGATATCTAATATCCACGGTTGTAGAACTTCCCTTATGCCACCATTGACCCCGAAGAGGCTCGTGTTGTCGTCCCCGATGAGCGCTACGACTGGCTCTGCGACCACTACAAGGTAACTTAGCACCTCCCTCCCCCTTCTTCCCAAATCCATCATTCTATCTTTTGAGAATATTAGCTGAGCCCGCACTAAGCCCCGCTCTCAAGTCCCCGCAAATCTAACAGTCTACGACATTGCCGGACTCACTCGCGGAGCCTCTACCGGTGCTGGTCTCGGTAATGCCTTCCTGTCGCACATCCGCGCTGTCGATGCGCTCTTCCAGGTAGTACGTTGCTTCGACGATGCGGAGATCATCCACGTCGAGGGTGACGTCGACCCTGTTCGTGATCTGCAGATCATCAACGATGAACTGCGGATCAAGGATATCGAGTTTGTGGAGAAGAATCTAGAGGCGCTGAAGAAGCAGACGAGCAGGGGTGGCCAGAGTCTCGAAATGAAGAAGTTGAAAGAGGAGCAGGCGATTGTGGAAAGCGTATTGAGTTGGTTGGTGGATGAGAAGAAGGATGTGAGGAAGAAGAATTGGGGGAATAAGGAGGTAGGATTAGTTCGGTTTTCTCGATATCATTTACAAACCCCCCCCCAACACACACACATCTACATGATGACAAAGAGTACTATACTCGAAATAACCCAGCTCGTCGAACGGCCTCGCCTATACAACGCTTAGAGGCCGTCGTGAGATAGCATTTTGTGTCTGACAATAACCTTCCTCCTCCCCTCCCTTCCCCTCCGCCTCCTCCTTACACCCTTCAACCAAATCGCAGCTAACTCCCCCCAGGTCGAAATCATCAACGGCCTCATGCTCCTCACCGCCAAGCCCGTAATCTTTCTCATAAACCTCTCTGAAAAAGACTACATCCGCCAAAAAAACAAAAACCTCCCTAAAATCAAAGCCTGGATCGACGAACACTGTCCCGGCGACGTAATCATCCCGCTCTCTGTCGCATTCGAAGAACGTCTCACTCGCATGACGGATGAAGAGGTCGCAGCCGAATGCAAGAAGCTCGGCGTCAAGAGCGCAATTGGTAAGATCGTGGTCACTATGAGGGCTGCGCTGAGGCTCGCGAGTTTCTTCACTACCGGCCCCGACGAGGTGCGGCAGTGGAGTATTAGGAAGGGGACGAAGGCGCCGCAGGCGGCGGGGGTTATTCATACTGGTGGGTTCTTCTTTCCTTTGTGTCCTGGTTTTCGCTGGGCTGGGTTGTTTCGGTTAGTGGCTAATGAGGTGTTGTTTTGGGGGGGTGGTAGATTTTGAAAAGACGTTTATTCAGGCGGTTGTTTTCAAGTATGATGATTTGAAGGAGCTTGGTGATGAAGCTGCAGTTAAGGCGGGCGGGAAGCTGCAGACTAAGGGGAAGGAGTATGTTATGGAGGATGGTGATATCGTGCTTTTCAAGGCTGGGGCTGCGAAGTCTTAGAGTTGGTGAGAGGCGGGAAGGGTTTTTTTCTTGCTTCTTGCGCTAGTATTCTTGAGAGTGCTGGATTGGAGGTTTAAAATGGTTTTTTTTTGCATTGAATAAAAAAAGTTGACTTTTTAAATTGGTTGGTTTACAGTGGTGAGTGGGGGCGAGATGCATCATAGTATATCACTCGTGCAGGGTATAGCTTGTGGAGAGGTTTGTAGTGAGAGTGTGTGGTGTTTAAGGCTATAGTGAGATGTGATTTGATGGGTAGAAGGCTGCCAGCAGAATGCTCTCTGTGAATGTGGTCGTAGCGGTGGATGTTTGTGGGTGTACTGTATCGTTCTCGAACGTACCAGTTTGATGTTATAACAACCACTTCCCTCTCCTTCTTCTCCTTGTTCTATCCCCTCTTCTTCTCTCTCTCATTTCTCCCCTCTCCATTTCAGCCTTAATCAATCCAACCCATTCAACCTATTTGACACCATCTAACACAACCAAAGAATATTCTCACTCAAAAATCGAACACTGCTAGCTCCACACAAATAACTGCTGCGAATGCAAGGGGTGCTATTCACAATCTCTCACTGTACGCCATCGCACTCAACAATCATGGCAATAATCGTTTTCATTCGCAAGCCTTGAATCCAGATGGAATGTTTAGCAGTGCTATACAAAACTCCATGACCAAAGCGTCATTCATTCTCTCTCACATTCTCAATATCCGTACTAATCAATCGAGCTTATTCAACACTATCTACATATCGCATCCACACCCGGATCAGATCCCTAACCTAACCTAACTGCTCCTTCGATTAGACGTCGAAGGTATTATTCACAGCTATTTGATGCATGTCGTCGTATTTAACCCATTATAGTAATATAAGCAGTTACTTACGCCATTTAGCTCTCCTGACGATATGTACTTAGTGGAGATAAAAAGGGCTCTGTGGGAGCTGATGCATTGTTGCAGGATTGAGACGAATGTATTATCAGGATATATTTGTTATGGTTTGATCGTTGCTTTCCCCCTTGTTAGCGATGGAGCTAGGCTAATAGCGATAAACTCTTAGAGAAGGCGATCGCTTCGATCTGCTAAAAAAAAAAAAAGGTGCTCTCAGACCCTTTATGGAGAATCCTGCCCTGGGGAAGCATGGGAGGAAGTTATACCCTAGAGAGACGAGGCTCATGGGGGTAATATTCTGCAAGTCGGATTTACGTCCCAGGAAAGGTTTAATTGAACTTGGAACACTTTGCCAGAGACAAGACAAGAAAGGTTAGCAATGTGACCATAGGCATTATGAAAAATCGGCAGCCCCCCTCTCCCCCCTGTTAAAAATTTTTTTTTTCTAGAATTTTATGAAAAGTTAAACTAAACCAGGGCTTACTGTTTCTTAACCCCCCCCAGAACATGAAGGGGGTAGATAGATAGGTAGATAGATGAAGCCAACACAACTTGATGGATGCCGCATCAAAGACGAGTGAGAATACATGATTCCAGAAATCAATACCGACCGAAGACAGAAAAACACATTTACGTTATACGAGATCTACAGTTTATCTTATATCCCCACAGCCAACACTCATTCAACGCAGGCTACCTCCTCTTCCTCCTCCCATCTGCTCAACCCAAAAAAACATATAATCTATATACCCGAATTAATGGCGCATTCCCTCAAACGATGGTCCCCCCCCCAAGACTAACTAACTACCAAAAGACCACAAGCCTCCAACCCCCCCCCAAAAAAACACTCGAAATATTTCAACACCTAGAAATAGGTACTCATACCCTCTGCCATAGAAATAGAAAGATATTCCGCCCCGTCTGATATGTGGAATAGTAGCTAGCGTCATATAATAGCCTTTAATTCCGCAGTATTCAAACTACATAGTTCGTAGATGGATGGTCTATATATAAACGAATCAAGCGCTGGATATATTATAATTAAGGTACTGGGCACGAGGTTGAGTATCATGTTAGCGGAATAAAACACGCGAAGTGCACGGGAAAAAAACAAAAACATTGTTGGGTTTCATTCTACTAGGTAGAGAGACAACAAGCATTCGGGTGATGCTATTGAATGGGATGCTTTCGCTGGAAATGCAATATAGTAAGGTACAGTATTCGCATACCGGAACCATGCAGTTATAGATAAATTTGTAACTACATGTATCTCTTTCCAAATCCTGACTCGAGTCACAAAGCAACGAACCCAAGACACTGAAAACCACCCGACACCTTAGAAACGGTTTAGAAATCTCGATTAAAAAAATATAGAAAGTCTCTCTTTATTCATACTCTTCACTCTTCACTCATAACCGCTCGTTAAAAAAAAAAAAATCTACCATCACACACACACATCACTCCAACATTCACATTCTAAATCCACCTCATCACAAATACAGATGCAAAAGTTCCCTCAAAGCGAGTATACAAAATCCGTTAAGTAATACCAATGCATTGCCCCATTCACCCCAAAAAGAAATGATTCAACTAAAGTAGAAAAAAAACGTCCAAAACCACATGACAAAAAAAGACATGATTCCAAATGTGATATCAAAAAAAAAAACGCATGTTCAGCTTTCTCAACGCTCTCGCGAAACAAAAAAAAAAAAAAATCCAAAATGCAAGGCTCCGCATCATAGACCGCCATGTCGATTGAGATGTTCACTATAAATTGAAAATTAGTCTCAGGTTCACGTAGCAGACACTAAAAAAGAGGGCAATCTCATACAATCTCTTATAGGTATATCCGATAAACGGCAATCCAGTCTCCTCTCCAATAGCCAATGGCTGGCCTCCAGACAGCTGCTCCGCCATAACTGCTGCGACAGCTGGCGCAGTTGGAACACCTTCGAGCTCTTCAGTCGGGAAGTATCTATTCACCTCAGTTAGCTTTCCCGGCAACCCAACAAAAGCACAATTAGAAAGACATACGAAGTATCTGTAATACTCGACAAATTCGGCTTAAACGGTGCTTCAATCTTCCTCAAACTATCCCAATCAACGCCATCAAAGAATGGATGCGCCTTGATCTCATCCGCACCATGTCTCCCAAGCCTCTTATCCGCGCTCGTAATCAAACACCTAATCAGGTCCTCCGCCTCAGGTGACAACTGAATCTCCTCTGGGAAGTAAAGTTGTGTTTGCCAGTTGACAATCTTCCTGTAGGTCTCATGCGCATCCTCCGCGCAGAATGGAGGCCATCCAACAAGACACTCAAACATGATGGTTCCCAAACTCCACCAATCGCACTCCTGCCCGTAACCGTTATGCAAAAAGATCTCCGGGGCAATGTAATCCGGGGTTCCGACAGTGGAATACGCCATGAGACGTCGGGACTTGCGCCATGTGTTGATTTGGTTGCGGTTGGAGACGGTAAGGTGAATCGCGTCGACCATTACGGAGTTTCTCGCGCGGTTGTTGTTTTGCTGTTCACTCGGTGTGTTGGAGCCACCTTCGAGAAGACGCTGGTAGTAGTTTTGGTCGTGGGTCTTGTGGAAACCAGTCGAGAGACCAAAGTCGGAGAGCTTAATATGCCCGTCTTTGTCGATAAGGATATTGTCCGGTTTGATATCACTAGGAAGAAATGAGCATTACGAAACTAGGATAGGACAATTGAAAAGATTTTCTGCTCACCGATGAATGAAGCCCAGCCTGTGGACAGCTTCAATGGCACACACACATTGCGCCATATAGAACCTCGTAACGTCCTCCGTGAAGATCTCATACTTGATAAGCATCGTCATCAAATCCCCTCCAGGCAAAAACTCCATAATAAGGTATAGATAAACCGCATCCTGAAATGAATAGAACAGGTTGACAACCCAAGGAGAATCCGAATCCGCTAGGACATCTCTCTCAGCCTTGACGTGCGCCAATTGATCCTTCTTGAACATCTCCGACTTGAGCAACGTCTTCATAGCGTAGATCTTTCCTGTGTCTCTCTTCTGTACGAGACGGACTTCACCGAAAGCACCCTTGCCAATAACCTTCACAGTCAAGAAGTCATCAGCGTGTAGCCGCATTCTCCTCAGACGCAAGAACGAGGACTCCTGCTTCCCGAGCTGCTGGCGACGGCGTTTCTTGCGCTCATCCGACATCTTCCCCGCATCAAGCTCCTGCTCAAGCTCCACACGACTACAAAGCAATCAGCGCCACCTTCCTTGAAAGAAAAGGCAAAAAAAAAAAAGAGACTGCAGATCCTAACCGTTGATTCCTTTCCACCGCATAACCCACACTCTGATTATAATGCAACTCCACTTTCACTTTCAACGCCTTTGCCCTCTCTCTCGTACTCGATGTGAACGGGCTATCGTCTCTGTGGAACACGACATAATCATCCTTCACAGTACCGCTTGCCTGCAGCGACCCACTCGTGCGTGGCCTCTGCGGGCTCCCGGGGCTTGTGTTGCTTCTCGAGGCATTCAGATGTTGATTCTGAAGCTGCTGGGCGAGGCCATTCGCGTCATAACCTTGCTGGTACTGCTGTTGCTGCTGCTGAAACTGCTGCTGCTGCTGAGCATATTGTTGTGGCTGCTGATGCGAATTGGAGTATGGATATGGTTGCTGCTGCTGCCCGGGCTGTGGGAAGCCGTAGCCGCCAGACTGCTGAGGCGCGCTGCTATAGGTCTGCTGATAGGCGGAACCACTGTTGGTGGGGTAGTTGCTACCGTCTTTGCCTGGGGCGCTCATAGCTAAAAGGGGGTGGAAAAAGGGTCGTTGGTATGACAAGGAGTCTAGGAGGCGTAAAGAATAACGTCAAGGAGGGGGATGGATGATGATGGCAGGAGGGAGGAGAAGTGGGAATGAACAACGGAAGAAGAAAAAGAAGCAAAGGAAAAAAGAAAGGAAAGGAAAAGAGAGGGATTAGTTACGGGTCGGGACCAGGGGGGAGAAAGCCAAGTGATAGCGGGGTTTCAAGGGTTTGAAGGGTTTCGGAGATGGGAATGCGGCGGAGGAGGATGGCGAAATTGATGGATAGAAGGGGATATAGATGTGAAGGCGAGGGATGTGAAGAGCCGCAGGTACTGCAATGTTCCGTAGAGTAGGGTAGGGTGGAGCAGGCAGGTGGACCTCCAGGGGGTGATATCAACTATCGATTCCCGCTGTGGCACAGTACAAAGTCCCGTTAAGCACAGTAGAGCAGAGGCAAACTGGGATGGAGGTCGAGACAGGGAGAGAGATGCAATCCTCAATCCAGAAGCACCTATCCACAGAAGAGAGGACGAAGAAGCAGCACCAAGGTGATGAACCGGGGATGGAAAGGAAGGGGCGAGGGGGAGGTTGAGGGTGGGACAGATGGGGGGGATGGATGGATGGATGGGGATCTGATGGGTCGAAAAGGGACGATCCCGATGAAGGGCTGTGGATGATGTGACCGGATATTTGTCTTGCAGCTACTGGGGAGATCTGGAATTCCTCTTGCTCGTTTCCGTGGGGAATATTTCCTACGACACTGGCTGTCGATTCCTGTATATATTATTGTTTGCTCGTCTGGGTGCTATTGTTTGTGTTTCTTTTTTCACTTTGCAGCTGGATTGGTTCTTTTCTTCTTCTTGCGGCAGCAGGGGAACTGCAGAGGCAGAGGAGGGTGCCTTGAACCTGGAACAGGGGCAGCTGGGCTTGATATCTTCATCAGGTGCATGTCACGATGTATCTTTTGGAGCAGCGCTCTCTCCCTTCCTCCAAGATCTCTCGGTTGAGGGAGAGGAAGCCTGTGCTGTCCTCTCCCTGTCCCTGAGACAGGCCCAGTCCAGCCGGTCAGGACAGTGCAGGCGGGGAACAGCTGTGGTGCTGTGGCTGGGCTGGCTTCCAGCCTCTGTTCGCCGCTGTCGCCGTTGCTGTGGAGGGAGACTCGGGGCGGCTAGCCCTGGCCGGGCTGGCCCATCGCCCTCCCGTTTCGGACACCCCCACCCCTGCCGCGAAACACAATAACCGTCGATGGGTTTGGGCTTGAGCCGTCCGCTGCTGGGTCCGTGTGCTCTCCATTTCCGGGTCTCGCTCACTCGGACATCCGTCTGCCTCGACTCAGCGGTCGGGTTGTCAATGCTGCGGACGGTGCTCGAGTGCGTTTCCATGAGTGAGCTCTTTTCTATAATTACTGTCGCTGTTGTTATCACGGTTATTTATTTGCCTGTCTATCTACATGTATCTGTCTGCCCACTCTCCTCTCATGCGGGCTCTGGGCTGTCGCAGAGCTTGAGACTTGGACAGACTCGTCAGGACACATGTCTCCAGTCACCGGCGTTGATTCGGACTTCCTCCAGCTCCTGCGTCTGTCCGTTGCCTCACCACTGATCGCATTCAGCTAGGCTGCTGGAGAGATTACGGCGTGGAATTGCAAATGCAAGACGCCCGAGAAGGCTTATGGCGTCTATATATCGAAAACACCGAAGCCGGTGCCCGCTTGGACGCAATCTCGGGTTTGTCCGATTGACTGATTGCTGCCGAGCGGCCCGAACCACGGTAGGTTTCAGTTGGGGCCGCTGCGGAGGAGTTGATTCGGGAGCAGGAGAAATCATGGAGTCCCCATCTAATCTGTGTTGGCCATACGCAGATGTCTACATCTCCGCGTATTTGCTCTCCCTCTGAACCCAGTCCGTGATATGTACATGTACTGTAGTCCGTGTAGAGTGCCGCAGTTCTGGCATTGACATCCCTCGCCAGGGCACCAGCCCTAGGCAGAGTCTTGGCAGAGCGGCTTTGTGGGAAAAGTAACTTTGACATCCCACCTCCAAAAATCCCAACCACCAACGACGTCTCGCGAACCCCACCTTCCGCCGAATCTCTCCCCCGCCAGATCTCTCCCCAGCCCCGACATCTGCAATCATGGCTGCGTAAGTCCGATGCTCGTTTCTATTCTGAAATATATAAATAAAATGCTGACTTAACATCCCCCCCGCAGTTCCATCACCGGCCCCCTCAAGTCTGTCCGTGTTGACGCCCTCGTCGTTCTCAAGATTGCCAAACATGCATCTTCTGCCCACCCGCAGGTCATCACCGGCCAGCTTCTCGGTAACTCCGTTTTCTCTCAAAAACCAGCTTTCCAGCGCTAACCCTTATCCCGCGATAGGAATGGACGTCGATGGCGAGCTCCAGGTCACCAACTCCTTCCCATTCCCGTCCGTCGACCCGGCTGCCTCCACCGGCGACTTCAACGACAACAGCGCCGCAAACGCAGCTGCTGCCGCTCCAAGGGCCAAGGCGAACGCCCGGTACCAGGCCGAGATGATGCGGTGTCTGAGGGAAATGAACGTAGACGCAAACAGCGTGGGCTGGTACCAGAGCGCCAACCTGGGAAACTTCGTACGTCCCCCCCTCCAAAAGGAAGCCCCCAGCTAACAAGCCCCAGCTAAACGCCAACTTCGTCGAAAATCAATACTTCTACCAATCCGCACTCAACGAGCGCACCATCGCCCTCGTCCACGACACCGCTCGCAGCGCCCAAGGCACCCTTTCCCTCCGCGCCTTCCGCCTCACCCCCGCATTCATGGCCGCCCAGAAAGAAGGAAAATTCACCTCCGAGTCGCTCGCCAAGCACAACCTAACCTACCGCGACATCCTCGTAGAGCTGCCCGTCACCATCCGCAACAGCCACCTGCTAACCACGCTTCTCCACCAACTCGACACCCCGCCGCTCCCGTCACACCCAACCCCGTTCTCCCTCGCCACCCTCACCCCGACCCCGCTATTCCCAAACTACGACTCCCTCGACCTCTCCATCGATCCGTTCCTGGAGAAGAACTGCGACCTCCTCCTCGACTCGATCGAAACCCACTACACCGAGCTCAACAACGCGCAGTACCACACCCGCCAGCTCACCCGCGAACAGGCCAAAATCACCGCGTGGCAGACGAAGCGCAAGAGCGAGAATGTGCTCCGTGCTGCTGCGAAACAGGAGCTCTTGCCCGAAGACGAGTGGACGAGACTGTTCAAGTTGCCGCAGGAGCCGAGTCGGCTAGAGAGCCTGCTGAACAGTAGACAGATTGAACAGTATGCGAAGCAGGTGGATGGGTTTACGGCGGGCGCGACGGCGAAGATGTTTGCAGTGAATGCGGGGTTGATTAAGACGGATTAGAAGATCGGGGGGATGTGGGGAGGGGAGTTGGGGGGGGAAGGGTTCTTTCTAGTACCTATATTTTACTTTTCTTTTTTTTCCCTTCTTCTTTCCTTTTCTTTGAGTTTTTGTTTCTTTTGAAATGCAGGATTCCTAGTTTGCGGCGCTGGCTTGGATGTCGGTTTTCTTTTTCTTTTTCTTTTTCTACGTAGGCCTGTGAAGTGTAGGTAAAAAGTAGGAGAGTGGTAGAAGTAGGGGTGGTAAAAGTTGCTGGGGTTTTGGGGTATACAATAGATCCGACTTACTTACGAGCATGTTTTCCTCTACACATATCTTTTGCTATTGGGGGGCTATGGTTGTATGGCTTCTGCGCTTTACAGCGATACTTGCATGACTGAGTGGGTAGGTGCGACGAGTGATATTGCATGATCTCAATAGACAAAAAGCTGGTAGTGACACTATATGGAGGGACACACAAAATGCTTTTCTATCTTTACAAAGCGATGGCCTCCCTCCTGATCTATCCTCTGTGAACAATCAGAGCGAACTACCGAAAGATATACATCAAAAAATATGTGGTTCGGAACCAGAAGTAAACGAAAGAAAAATAATCACGAGATAAAAGCATTGACAGACCGCCAAGCAATATCAATATATCATCCCGCCCTTCGCTGAACTTCTCTTGTCTGGAATTCTTTGACTTAATAGGTAACTCATCACGGCGTCTACTAATGCCTCACCTGCAGTACGCCATTCATTTAGTGTGTTTAATACGTGCTTCTGCTATAATCAATCATCTGATGCGACCGATTAGCTGGGATATCGTAGGAATCTTTGGAACTCTTAATCTCACTGCAAGACCGCATTTATCTCGCGATGTCCCTTGTAACTGCCTAAATTTCTTCATCACCCTCCCCTCGCTACTCTCTTGTTAGTATTCTTGTTTTGTTTTGTTTTCATAGCTCTAGGAGATTGCCTTGCTGAATGCGTTTCCTAGATAAAGTATAGCTGAGGAACGTTGATGATTTGGGATGCTAGAATGGGTGTTTATAGCCTTGTTTGGTTCCTAATAATTTGGCTCATTGCCGTGTGTGAATGCGTTTTGTGAATGCGTAGTTGAGGACGTTAATGATTCTAAGAATGTTAGAACTTGTATCAATATCTAGTCCCCGCGTTTGGTTTACTTACCGCAGGGGATCGCGCGTTTCAGCATATTTTTCGAATGCCTGCAGTTTCCCATTGATGGTGTGCACTTGTAGAATATCGTACAAGCCCCCCGGGGCCTAGTCATTACTTTCAGCCACTCGAATGTGCTGACAGCAACTTCGGCACTTGACGAATATATTCTAGTGGGGTTTATCTTCCCGTTTTCTTCTGGTGGACTAAAATGAATTTCTTGGTGTGAATGGAGATAAATTGTATAAATCTCAAGATCGAACAATGCCGGCGCCGGATCTCTTTGCTGGCGTTTTCCTCGCGGATGTCGTAATAACTAGACACCAATTTATACATTTCAATGGGTAGCTGCAGAAGGTGTACGGATGGAGTGTTTTTGGCCACCCCCCAGAGTTTGTGACTAGGAATACGGGGGGGCAGTATTATTCCTGGATAAGTTCGTGCAGTTTAATATCGGCAGCTGACCAGATAGGCTCCAATTGACTCGATAGCAGTAATCAGAATATTCGAAGTCTAAAGCCATACAATCCCTTAAGGATTCTGTGGCGTTGGACTAATGCGTATATGAAATTTACTTACTTACTTACTGTGGCGTTGGAATTTTTTGGTAGTGAAATTTAAGGCTAATTTGAGAGATGAATATCTCTATTGTTTTTGCTGTTTTTGCGGTGCCACGTGTGGTTTGGTTGGTGAATATATCTTTAAATTAGTAGTGGCCAGTGGTATTTCGTTAGGTTGGTAATTCTTGGGGATACAATTCTTCCGAAAGAGCTTGGCCTGAAGCACAGTACCGGAAAAGGGGATGAAATTGGTACGATATTCATATATCATCCTTATGAATGCGGGAGTAAATCGGTAGCGCTGCAGAGTTCTCGAAGCTAATTTTGTAGCCATCCTAACTTATTCCTACATTTTTTAACAACGCGCTACCAAAAACACCCTACTCTCCGGACTGTATATTAATGCCCGGTATATATGCCGTATTCTCCAAGTTATGAGTTTCTTATGTAGGTTATAAAACCATACAGAATCGGTGCTATTTAATAGTTTCAAGACGAACTGTATACTAGGCTGTGGTAATAGTGATATTTTCGAGTAATTTTGTTAGCAATTTCGAGTTTAAGGATTGGAAGGGCTGAGTCATCGTGATAAGCATTTAATAAAGCTTGATCATCTGAATACTATTCTCTAATGCTTTAATAGGAAAAAAAAATTGAATAGCACTTTAGCGACTTTTGATATAATGGAACAGCCTACATTCACCGTCGGCTTCCATGTATTATTCGGTAGGTCAGATAAGAAGCGGAAATAGAGTGTTTTCATATGACAATCGCGTTCCTGAAATGGAGGGGAATATTTGTTAGATCCTAGTTAAAAGAGAGAAAAACTCAGATCAGCTTAATCTCACTCTGCACTGGACCTCTCTCTCTGAACATACTCGTATTGTCCCTAGCTCTTTGACAATAATCTTAGAGAAAGGAGCATTCCAATGACTCAGCTTCTACATTCTTGCCTAGAAGTCACGGCTGCAGCCAAAAATTCGTCTTTAATGCATGGTGGGTAAATTATAAGACAAATTGTAATTTGGACGTAATTAACACCTCAAATCCCACGATTCTGGCCCGGGGGATGTTAAACGATAGCCTGAACCTCAATTTTGGTGTACATGCCGCTCTAAATATCGCCTTCGGAGGTATCTGGTTGGGGAAATTATATCAAGGGAGTTTTGTAACGCAGACCTAGATATTTATAGCAAATTTTTGAATAAACTGAGACATACATCGTATCTTCGAAGGAGGTTAGATCAGTTGTTGAAATCAGACGATATGAGCTCTCAAAGCAAAATCTGTATCTTAGTACTCATATTGTAGCATTTTCAGAGGTTTTGGGATTTGAATGTATTATTGTTTCCTAACTAACGGAAGTTAGTAGATCCAGGTCTCAGAGAACAGTTTGTGTGAGATCGCAGTGGGTAATAGACGCCAAAACCGAGTAAATAATTTCCGTGCTGCGATAGCAAGGTCATCTAAACGCGAAGACTACATGTAGGCTCTGAATCGGTAATATCGGGGATGGCATGCACAGCAGAGATATGCCTTAATAACTAATCTTTGCTTCATAGTCTATTTATACAACTGTTAACGACGAACCCAAAAATACATACCGAGATTCCAGTATCTAGGCTCACGAAAACAGCCCTTACTTTCGATAATACTTCCGATCCATAGTTGTGGAGTAGCTGTATCCTCGCAATATCTTGATTGGCGCCGAAGTACTAATAGTGACTGTTTGCTGCGCAAGAGAAACGTTTCCTAAAGCACCTACCCCATTAATGACGAACCCAATATACTATTTGACGGCATTAGATAAGTCCCATCACCCACACACAAATCACCCCCCTTTTCAATGGGTCTTAATGACTCCGACCCTGCCAATAAGGCTCGATGAAGGATTTCATCTAGTCAGGAACATGAAACTAAATGACTAACGATGCCTGAATGAACGCCTAGAGAAGACTAGAATCTTGGTGAGATAACGCTGCTTTTGTTTCGACGTAAAGCTATATTGAATCTATAACGCTATTAGCTTCGACTACCCGTTTCCCGCAGAAAATTTAGTAACTGAATGCCTTCAATACCCGGTACCTTCATCCGCCGTTTTACAAAAGTTGTTTAGCTGTCTTAAAACGTTTGCTACTTCAAATCTGTGTCTCTGAAATGGAAAAATTTATAGGTCGGACATAATCGTGTTTAGCACGATATGCCTCCAGATATTGTAGTAACTATCGATATCTTCGGTATCTTGTTTCGAAAAGAAACAATTAGCTAAACCTCAGAAAACATCTCCCTCTCGCAAATACTTCGAGTCCATATAATCGTTTTATCTATAGGGTCCGGGACCTGACTTCGGGCTTCTCGATCGGGCTCAGCGAACTCCTCGGAAATTTCGAGGTTGTCCACAGCCACGAAGTAACAAACGCCCCTACAATCCCTGAGAAAATTTCGGAATATAATCTCACTCTGAGTGTCTATTTTGAATAACGTATCCAGCGGACATCACTAGAACACAGATGCCGCGTTCAGATTCATCGCTAAATTTAAAACCCCGTTCTTGTGCTCGGCGCATAGGTAGTACTCGTTCTCTAGGTAATGCGCAAGTACTCACTATGTCTCGGCCGAGGGCGCGATCAATAACACCTACAGCACCCTAAAAGTCAGAATGTAGCAATGTAAATATGATTAACTAGAATTTCATTAGAAGAAGTGTTTTTTTTTCAGTTTCTCTTAGAAACGTGGAGTCTCAGCCGCCATTTTAGAGATATACTAGCTGTAGTATCCGTGTTGCCAGTATGGCTAGGTGGCTGAGTGGAGTTGTTAGAGCTTTTGCGCTAGCTTGTGTTAAATTTTCCTTAGTATTTTTTTTTTTCCGCAGAAGAATGAGCAACAACACAGTCTTTGATCAGAAATTGCATCCGGGTGAGCCTTCTGAGAAAGAAATGGTAGTCCTTGGAACAAATCTTTATCACATTAGGACTCCATGCCCAAGGACATTTGTCAGTGGTTCGTAGGCAGGAAATTCATGGTTTGTGGGTGGCTTGTGTGTGTCCGTTTACCCCAGATCCAGGCGAATAAGTCGTCAAAAAAAACCCCCCCTTTACCAGAACAACGTATAGGGTGGTAGACTGACGATTACCTATGACTAAAAAACGGTGACATCAGCAGTATTGTGTCTTAAATTTTTCGAATGTATGAAGTTTGTAGGGAAAGGTTCGATTTAGGGTAATCAATTTTTAAGGAGTAACCCACGGGTGACCACGGGTTGAATACTGTAGCTTCTGTTGGTTTCTCTAGCCCACGAGAGGGATCGAGTGCTGAATTAGAGACTCATGACACAATCGTCCAAAGGATTTTTAAATTCTAGATATTGTAAAAACTTGGACGACGTAATGACTTACTAGAACTTTGGTCAGTTTATATTCGTGCGAGTGATTAGGAGTGATGATAGTGGCAGTGATCAGAAATTCTCTAATTTGCATAAAGTATAGACGAGGAGACCCACTTTAGATGAAGGTAAGCTTGGTTCCATCAAGTGTTCTGTTGCAGTAAATTTCTAGATTATATTGAATTTTGCATCCCTGAGAAGTACATGTAACGAATCCATCATTATTATCTATCTTGACGGTCAGATTGGACACACCAGACTGCTGTAGAAGTTGATTGAGGTAAAATTTATAAATATGAATAAAATATGTGATAATTGTGGAAGAAGTTGAGATGGTGACTTCGTTAATGGTGGGTGAGCTTGAGAGAAGTGATGTTTGCTCGCTCAGGTTCCTGGAACGCCTTGGGAAGGGAACCCTAAGCCCTGGTCGGCCAGAGAAAGAGGCCCCAGCCTTACCAACAACTTTGAAGTGGGACATACTGCACGTAGCACAGAAGAAGGCACTCCACCGTTTCTGTAGAACAAAGCATGGCAAAAATACATGTACCTTTGAGACCCTCCTTTCCTTCTTCGCGAGGGCCAGGGTTGCTGAGAGCTGCGAGAAGCTTCCACGTGCATGTCTTGGCACGGGACCCCACCAAAGCAATCTCCCTTCTCCCCCTCTTCCTTCCCCTGTGCTTCTGCTTCCTTTATAAGTCTCGGTACCACTGCATTGTCTTTACCATATCCCTCCCGTCGGATTATTTGAACTTCTCTAAGCTTTAAGAAGTTCATCTCTCCAATCATGGTGCTTGCTTCCTGTTCCCCACTCCCTGCCTAACACAGCTAACCTCACGTGCAGGCATCCGAATCCAAAAAGCGACTCGCCCTCGCCATCATCGACTTTCTCAACGCCTCTTCTACCGATGGTACCGTCTCTTCCGATGACAAAGACTCGCTCGAAGTAGCTTCTCAATGTATCGCCGACGCCTTCAAGGTCGACCCTACCAGCAAATCTGCTATGGATGACGCCCTCGGTGGACAGTCCCTTACGACCATCTATGGTGTCTTCGAAAAGATGAAAGCTAAACAACCAGCGACTCCAGCCGCTTCAGCACCCACCGCCTCTACTTCCGCCTCCCCTTCAGCTTCCGGTCCATCCGATGCAGATAAAGCTGCAGCAGAAGTCTTAAAAGGGCAGGGAAACGCTGCGATGTCAAAGAAGGACTACAACTCTGCCATCGACTTCTACACCCAGGCGTTGAAGCTGAACCCGAACAACCCCATCTATCTCTCTAACCGCGCAGCTGCACATTCCTCAATTGGCGACTACGATGCGGCCATCGTCGACGCCCAGGTCGCCGTCGACACAGATCCAGGATATACCAAAGCTTGGTCTCGCCTTGGTCTCGCTCGCTTCGCTAAAGGTGATGCACGTGGTAGCATGGAAGCCTACAAAGCCGGTATTGATGCGGAAGGTAATGGTGGTGGTGATATCATGCGGAAGGGGTATGAGACAGCAAAACGAAGAGTAGAGGAGGAAGAAGGCGCAAGCGACGATGACGATAACTCACCTGCAACTCGTGGAGGCCCTGGCGGCGGTGATCTGCCAGATTTGGCGGGACTAGCATCGATGTTTGGAGGTGGAAGGGGCGGACCCGGTGGCGGTGGCGGTGGAATGCCGGATCTATCTAGCATCATGAGCAACCCCATGTTCTCGCAGATGGCCCAGAATCTCATGAGTAATCCGGATTTGATGTCGGGGCTTATGAATAATCCGCGGTTGAGGAACATGATGGACTCGGTTGGTGGTGGTGGCGGCGGCGGTGGGATGCCTGATCTTAGCTCGTTGATGGCGGACCCTAGTATTGCTGAGATGTAAGTCTATCCTATCGCTAAGCCGTGCCGGAGCATCAAACTTAATGGTTATCTAGGGCCCGGAACTTTATGGGCGGTCAAGGTGGCGGTGCTCCCGGTGCTGGACGCGGTACACCCCCGTCGGCGCCTTAAGTAAATTGGTTTTGAGGTTTTTAGTTATTTTTTCTCTCCCCGTCTTCTTCCTTCCTTGTTGATTTCGACTCTGGAGACTATTTCTATTTTTTTGGCTTTTGTGCATGGTCGTTGGCATTACATATCTGGATAATGAACAAATGATAAAATATGGGGCGTATACCTGGAAGATTGAAGTCTAAGTACCGAGTGCTACGTTGTGAGATGTGAAAGTTATTTCCGTCGGTTAGGCTTGGGAGAGGAAGAGGATTCGTGATAGGGAGAGTAGTGCATGAGTGCATGAGAGCCTGGTCTGCTTCACTCTATGAATCCCAACGGAATACAAAGTTCAGAATCAGGCATTCCACTAGATACACGTATTCCGAAAGCAGCCCTCTTTGATTCATTGCTTATGGGATCTCTAAAAAGATCCCCATTCAACAAAAGTGGAGAAAATCGGTGTTGGACTGCGAATCACAACAAATCACTCGGCCCTTGCCGGAATTAAAATCAGGCGATACACCGAATAGTCACAAAAAAGATTTCAAGCCCCACCACACAGCGGAGCGAAAAGAAGAGGGAAATAAAAAGCTAGGGCCCAGGCTACCACTCCATCTAAAAAACTATCTCCCCTCTTCCACCACCACCAAGCCGAATACCACGACTCCAACCACAGCCCCGACACCAAAATCTATCCCTCATCTCCATCTCCTCATCTCCACCACAAAACTAGCCCCACGACTCCAACTACGATCCCAACACCAAAACAGCACAATGTCTAGCTGCAGCTCCAACTCCCAAATCATCTTCACCCCTCCCAGCAGCCCTACCTACACACCCTCCTCCTCACCCTCCCCCTCCTCCAACAGCAAAACCCAGCACCCCACACGCATACCATGCCCCACCACCTTAAGCCCCCACCAAAAACCTCGCCGCATAATCATTTATATAAACGCGGAATACACTCTAAAGCCCAAAAGCACCCAAAAGCAGCAAGACTGGGAGCTAGAACTGCGTATGCGAGCTGAGGGGGAACGTCAAGCAGCACGCGGAACAGAGATGATACTAGAGTGGCTAGTAGGGCGCGGGCAGTGGTAGGTTTATTACAGGTGGGTGTTTTTTGCTATGGGGTTGGTTTATGGTGTTCGAACGGGTTGTACAAAATAAGGAGTTGGCTGGAGGGAGAGGAAAGAAAGCAGTGGAGAGCGTTCTAGACAAGATAAATAAACAACAAGTGGTTGAGAGGGGAGTGGTTATCAGGCGCTGAGTGATACTCTATGATCATGAGTCTATCACTTATTCATTTGTTTATTCAATAGGTACAGTTGCGTCCAACAAGTTCTTGCGGTTTTTGAGGTACCGATGCAACGAGGTGTCACGAACCCCAACTTGAACGAGTGATGAAAACATTTACTAGTATTGCCATTGTCACTTAGTGCGGTGGTAGTATGTCTCTTATCATACCGATGTGATTTAGCTTTAGTTGTGGGAGGCATACCTAGTGGAGTTGGGGGTGTTCTATTATATGGGAAGCGGGGGTTCATGACACCTCGTTACATCGGTACCTCAAAAACCGCAAGAACTTGTTGGACACAACTGTACATACAACCCATAGGTTATGGCACTATTATAAGTCTATCGAAATTTAGAGTCAATCAAATTACATGTACTAAAGAGGGTAAATTTAAACTTATATATCACAAAACTCCTTTACAAATCAACTTAGATGGTAGACTGCTCACCGGGCCTAACAAGATCTTGATTCCTAAAAATGCAAAAATTCCTGCCCAAGAAATTTATTCCGGTATTCTGTAAGAAAGTGAGTATCTTCTCATGAGTCTAGATTCATACCTTGAACCAATCTAGTAAACCCTATAGTGATCTAACATTCGTAGTTTTATCAAAACTCGCGGCCCCCACCAGAACTTAGTATCTGCGAAGGCGATATATCCATAGAGGCACCCTCCGTCCAAGATTAAGGAATAGATCCCTATTTTATTATCTATAACAGTATTTAAGCCCACCAAAAGGCACTCAATCTCAAACTTACAATTCAAAAAGCCTACTAATCATATACCATCACTCGATAATCAGTTATTGCACAACGCAAAATACACACTTGCCAAATAAATAAGATGATTAGGGCACTGGAGGGGTCAGCGAGACAGAGGGTATAACGAGGCTTGGCGGTCTTGGCTAACAAACTGATATATGTCCATTTTGTGACGAAACATTCCATTTGCTACTCAAGCCTCGTTATACCCTGCCTCGCTGACCCCTCCACCGCTCTAGTAAGTGCATTCAGTGAGTTTATCCATCTTCACCTGACTACATCAACCTAAATTCGGAGTCACAGGATAGTTTTTTTTTAAATATCATCTCCATATTCCCCGTTTGCCGCTAGCCATGGCTTGTGAGCTTAAGGTTCTGATATTCTAGTATTAATCCAGAGTTGAGTCTTAGCTATAGCACATTGTCAGACAGAGGCTGAGCTTTTGCACAACCCGAATGTTTGGCACAAAAAGGCTCACTACGAAGGCTGATTGCCCCGTATAGGTCCATTTTTAGGAAATACATCTTTGCAATATGCACAAGTGAATAAGGGGAAAAAAGCAATATAATTTTCGGCGTTTCCCGCAGTCTTCGGCACAGCCAAAAGCTGAAGACGCACCAGTACTTTGCCCCTATGCGAAGGACCCTTCTTCAATAGTTTTATGGGTATATCACAATCTTTATACGCAGGACCTTCAGTAATTTGCGCTATTTAAATGAGATTTGGCCCTGTTGGTTGCATCTCTATCGAGCCTGATACCGCAGCACCCGCTTCGTACTACATGTACTAGTTAATATAGATACTTAGTTCAAAGCAAAGCTCACTGCCAAACGTCTGGTAAATAATATAGTTTAGATAGCGTATGGGGCATTCCCGAATGTTCCAAGATTTTAAGCTCTTTCGCCCCATGAGAGATAAGCGTTTTCCACGATCCCATCGTCGTTATTGAAACTTGATCGCAATCTGCGGCTGACCACTGTGTCACTTCTTTGGTGACTATAAAAACTTGTATCACGAGTAGTAAATTCCAGCTTATCTGTGCAACGGTCAGCTGGCTTAGGGCACTTTTATTCTACTCACGGCAAATAATACGAGTACTGCGAGTATGCCAGAGGATCATAGAGGGAAGGGGCCACTCGTCTAAACGTTATCGTTGAAATTGTTGTTGTGTTCAAGGCCGCTGCAGCAGGAGGAGCTCCTAGCTGGGTTCGACACAGTGAGAGAAACCCACCCCAACCCGGAAGAACCCTCTATCGGTATTTTATCCTATGATCAAAAGCCGGATATGGCACCTTGTCGGGACAAAAACTTGAAAAAAAAGAGATTCCTATCACAGAGAATTTTCTCAGATGTTTGCTGTGAAGCAGGTCGATAGCTGATCATGATCATGAGAGAGAGTCGAGATAGCATAAATTTATCTAAAACATTTGTTAACTACCGATAAGCTCGGATTAACATCATGTGAAAGACCCAACTCGCGAAATAATTCTTTCTTTTTCCTCTGTAGGCATGCGCAGCGCATGTGCAACTTTCATTTGGCCACAAATCGTATGTTTTCGACTTATATTATCTTCGCAGCCTAGCATGGATTCTTCCAAGTTACAGCCTTGACTGTTACTCTACAGCTCTCTAGCGGTGCATGCGCATATATATGATCAAAATCATAATGTATCACTCGATTATGTAATATTGGTCTAAGGACAGGGTCACAGTCTTAGGTCATCGCCCCTTCGAGACCCACATCCAATAAAACACTAAACTCCAAGGTATCCTGAACAAATTCTCTGATATACTTGGGGTGAGATTAAATACCTGAAATACCGGCATGGTAGTTAGCAGCATAGCGAACACGATCAACAACTAAAAAGCAATAACCTAACTATAGAAATCACGATCAGATATGCAAAAATTAGTAGTTTAAATATATCTTTGGTATGAATTCCCTCAATTTTGGGCTGTGACTTCGGCTGTGACTGTAGCAGCATGTAGAAGGCGAGCTATGATGCAAGATTACATGGTTGCCATGCATTTCGAGTATTTAATCTCACCTCAAGTAGACGGAGAACGGGAAGACGACGAGGTGGTAGGACGATAGTTTTCTTGGATGTGGTACAGCCCCCTCGATCCTCCCCAGTCTCGAAAAGAGCTTTGTTCTCAGAGTTGGTACGTACGGGCTAGGAAGGTCTCTTCTGATAGTGCTGTCAATGCTACAAATAGAGTAGAGTTCACATGACTATAATCACTGGGAAAAGAGGAAGCCGAACCAGAGAAAATATATTCATATACTCCACTAAGCGTATCATGGTCTAAGAATGAGAAAAAAAGCTCAAATGACTACCAAATCATACTCTTCGTATTCCCAAAGGGAGTGAACCAAAGAAGAAAGCCTAATTCAACCCTACCTCTGATACAAGCCATGCAACGAGCATACGCCATTTAGCCCATAGTGACATGGCTACAAGTTCCTTCATCGTCAACATGAACATTCAAACTATCTTAATCGTTAGACAGCTTTTCTTAACGAAACTCTTATTGAAGCGAGACGGTTAGACTTACCGGTCAGGGTTCCAGTCTCGCGTCACAATGGTCCCAGGCGCAATGACTCTATGTTTTTCGGGAAGGTCTCTCTTCGAAAAGGCAGACTGTATATGAAGGAGTTAGATGATCGTGTGATAAACAGTAGAAATGGTAGTAACGAAAAACATACCGCTGAGCCAGAGTCCTCGGTGATCTTCTTCCCCACAAGCTTTTCTTGCCACTGTTTCTCTTGGCCGCTAGACATTGTTGATTGTGTTTGTAAACTATTGTTTTGAATTGTTTGGGTATCTTTGAGATGTGTGAATTTACGTTCGTTGGACATTCTGTGATTTCAAGGTGGGGTTGTTATAAGTTGAGACTGAATAGCTGACGTCATCGCGATATGAACACCACCCCAACCTAAATCCCTTCGTCTGTATTCAAGGGAGGAACTAGACGAGAGGGTAACCATAAACACAGAGAGAATCGTCACACTGGCTCCACCCTAAAGTAGCGTACTACAATAAATGCGGTACAGCGGAAACCAGGTACCAGCCAACAGATACAAACATACAACACACATTTCTAACTAAATGGTCTTTGAGGTGAATTAAGCTTTTGGTTATATTAGTTCGAAACTGCTCTACGACTTTGATTTTCCCAATCTTATATGTATCTCCTCATCTCATGCCTTCTATTAGATTTGAGGCGCGTGCCTGCACCGCCACCCAATGAGAGGCCACAGCACGTGCACACTTCGATCATGAACTCTCACGCACTTCTCCCTTGGTACCCCATACTGCAGGCATAGCGTCGCCAAAATGAAGTAATTATGAAGTAAAAACGCAATTAAATTTGCTCAGAATGCCGTCTCTAGCCATTACAGTTGCGAACTAATTCCTGCAGCAGTTTGTTGGATTACACGTTCGATCGTATCCCTGTCTCTGCATACAGAATTTCCAGTAGGTACCTCCAGGCCAACAATCAGCCGCTTTCAGGCAGGGTCGAGATCGTGCCCTACAGGTGCATGAGCAGAAGCAAATATGGGGTCCGGCAACAGCCCCGCCCCGATGCTCTGCTCTGCTCGTTGAAGTTCATGATCCCCACGGGACGTGGCCCTTTGACCACGAGTTCAGGCAAGTAACGAATAACGGTGCAAGCACAAATAACGCTTTCCGAGATCCGAGAAGCAATGTCTCCAAATATCCCGAAGGAAGCAATCCGGCTAGTGATTAACACCAGCTGATACTTACTCTACTTCGCCTCTGCAGTTGCTTGGATCTGGTATTCCCCCGTTGGCATCGAACTATTACATTTGATAATTGAAAAAATTCATTCATAACATCTCGATAACAATAAATACTACGGTTTGTAAACGAGGACCGCTGTATTTGAAACTCTGATAGCCTTATGACTCCCTAAGCCACACCAAGCGTAGAGTATTAATAAAACCACAATTGTAGTCGAGGAGAGGAAGTAAAAAAGATCTTAGGCCCTTGCTTGCACGGTGTAGCTGAGATATATTTCTCACCGACAAGAAACAGTAAGCCTTCGGGCATCAAGAGAACCCTGATTTTAACATGATTTTAAATTTTGCAAAGTACATATAACATAAGAACAAGTGGTGAACATTTTTCTATCAGCGCGCTGGCCGCCACGAGGATATGACGGCTGAGTCCATCAGGCGCTGAAAAATACCATAGACTTGGTTGAGATAGTTATTTACAGGTTCTCACCGACAAAAAGGGGCCCTATCATCCAGGTCTAGGCCAGCCACCATCGCTGGAGATACCTCCACGGCCAGCATGGCGTTGGGGGGAAGGCGGATGTTGTCGGTGAGCGGCATGGTTTCACAACGACATGGTATTATCAGGGTCCTGATGTAAGCTGGAGTATGCAAGGGCGTATGTTGTGCAATAAGCGAGAAAGCAGTTTATGTGGGGTCAATGTATGCTGATCATTGCAGATTTCGGCATTTTCGAGATTGAGCGGCCAATAACCGATGATAGCGTTTAAAGCAGGTAGGCGATCGAGATCACTACGAATATTTGGTGAGACTATTGAAGGACTAGAAGCGTACCTTAGGCGAGCACTGCATCTTCTTCGCATCTGTTGGGAATAGGCGTATCCAGAATATGTGCCTAGTATTGGAGAGAACAGGCCCATTAATTGACTTAGCTGGTGTCACCGCGGCTGCGGCCACTAGTACTTACCAAAATGAAGAACATATACCCAGCGACCAGTATACCCTAGAATTCAATATAACGAAATTCCGGGATCAACAGAGACTCTTACATTAAGATTTTCAGCAAAGTCTATTTTTACCTTGGGGGGTGGCTCGTCTGTTTTTCAATAAAATACATAAACTCCGATGGAATATCCTCAATCATCGTCACCAGCTCGCCACATGATCTTCATGCCCAGATCAAGGCTAGGCTCGGGCCGCATACATGTACCTTGAAAATTCCATCTACCCTGGAATTTGATTCATCTAATTTTAAAATCAAAAAAAACGAATGAATTGCTCGCTCAATTAAAAATGTAGAACACCATCAAATACTACTAAGCCCCCTCCCAAAAACTGCTCATAACTCCCGTTACCGTTATTCGGGAAAGTCGGCTGCACCTCGGAGAGGGGTGAAACTGCGAGGGGTCGATTTTATGCGTTTTATGCGTTTATACTTTCAATGTCTCAAAGATCACCAAGAGAAAACTACACGTATACAGACTTCGAATTCATGTGCCCCCCGTGTGTTTAACATGTCAAAAGAGACTTGCGTAATTCGGCTCACTGTCCACGGGATATCTTGCAGTATGCACCTGTACAAGATCGATCCGATCTCGAACCAAGACATATGCCAAGTTTGGATCTCCTCGATGAGTTTCTGGGTCAAATGAGAAACCATAAAGTACCGGAACCCACCGCCGGCTATAACCCCGACCGAGTCTAGGCCCTGAACTGTATTCTAACTGAATGCGAGTAAGAGAGAAACTCTAATGGGCCCTTGGTTTTCCCTGCAGAACATTCTCTCTGGTATCAAATTTATCGGCGTCGATCTCATATTTCCAGGTTGCACTCTCATAAGTGCATATCTAAGGCATGGTTATATGTAATTTTTCTCAGCTCGATACCTAAAGTTCCCAAGACTTTCCTGGAGAAATGCGCCAACCTTAAATATCTATACAAAAAAAACGCACGTTGTATTGATCTTACCGACTCTGGAACCATAACCAAAGCTCGCCGTCTAGATCAACCCAAATACATGCATACCCCGGATTACAACCACCTTATAGAGTATATCGAACCCTGCGTCAACTACCGAACCCCCAGCACGTACGCGTACTATATACTTTTAACCCCAAAAGATGGTATATTTCTCAAAGCTAGGCGCCAGTTCCTCGAGGCGTAAATTTCGGTATGAAGTCCGTTCATCTAGCGACAACCTAAAACAATTAATCACCATAGACATGCCCTAATCCCAGGCTAGATTGTGGCTTGGGGCCGGAGGGGGTGGTTTCAAGGCTTCGAGCTCCATGAGAGTTCATCTCTATTGTCTATAGTCCACGCGTTAGTTTCGCAACATAAATCAAGGAAAAAGATAATCCCTGCTGACGAAATCGTAAGCTCTAGATATCGGTTGTACAACTATAATATAGTTTTTTCCGGTTGTTTAATATAAATTACTGCAGGTGGTGAGCGCCTAATTTGACGTCCGCTACTCGAGGTTACCCGGATCGAGTGATACCTGATGAATGAAAGATGAATATAGGTGTATGTATCCATATCAATCAATAACCAGTGACTTAGCAGAGTCACAAAACAACAGGGAATAACTCGAAGCCGCCCAAGACGTGAAAGTAATGAAATGGTTCGATCTCATTTTATGCAAGCGAAAATAATAACGAATGTTATTTTATTGACCGGCGAAGCCCCTGTTTGACAGACGGAGCCTAGCGGGCTCAAGTTCCACGGAACTCCGATTTGCCCCCAATCAGAATAAACAAACAAAAAACTTTTCTCCAGCGATTGCGTGTTAGAGCAGAGCTAACTGTTGGCATCGAATATCAGCACCTCGAGAACAGGGAAACAACATGAGGCCATAATCAGTGAAAAGAGGAGTCAAAAATGCGAAACCACGGGAATATCCTGTTCCTCTCATGCAGTCCAATGCAGTTTGATGGGTCCAAACAAGCGCCTATAGCCGATGCTGTGTTTAGTGTCTGATGGCAGGCCTTCTCGTTCAAGGGGCGAATTTCGTACATACATACACACATACATGTACTAGCGCTGCCGAGGCATAAGCCACCAGCCACATGTCTCCAGCCATCCATTTCTCCGCACACAAAGCAGCAACTCGATCACACAATCGCCTCCAGGAAACTCCTTGCCGCTTTCAAGACGCCGCAGAAACGTCCCATCATCTGCCGACCTCGCTAACCCCCACACTTTCCGTCAATCATCACGGGCCCGTCACTCGTCCCGCCGCCGGAACAAAAAAGAAAGCAGTCCGCGAATATTCAACAACGACAATGGATGCCATGCCTGCCAGTCTCGAAGAGTGGCGGAACAGGTTGTTTCACGTAACAGAGGTCATGACACTGACCGAGGAAGAGTAGCTGTTCCCTGCCCCTCCTCGAATCGCGATAGGAACACCCCAAGGACTGATAAGCCCCTCTTGAATTTCTGGCGCGTGAGTAGGTGGAATACATATTGGCCTTATGTCGACAACATCTGGTTTTAACCCTTCCTCCTGTCGATATCGAATTCCTATCTGAATGAAGGATCAGGTCACATCGGTCGACTCAGAAATCGAAGAAGGGTCCCTTTCAGACCCATTACTATGATTGCCGCCTGAAGGGGCGTCCCCCGGGAACTCCCCAAAATCAGGATCCCAACAAGAAGAAACGGAAGCGTACAGCGAGAGAGCGCGATTTGTGTGACATGAAGATCAAGGTTGTCGAAACGATTGTAGATGACGATAATGGGATTGGGAAAACATTCACGATTGAGAGGGTTCGAAAGGAAGGTCTACCGCAACGGGCAAGGCTTGGAGATCCCTTGGATGGGATGGGTGGAGAAGGTTCAGGTACTAACGGGCAGAGCCTTCCACATCAGCTAGAGGATGTTATGGATTTAGGCAATGGTATGGGTATTGATGGAGACGACATACAGCTTAACGATCACACTGGTGGTGGTCAACAAGGCCTTAACTTAATGACATCGGGCAAAATCCCAGAGCTCGACCAATACGGTATTCCAGGGCTATTAGGGGAGGTCCACCGACATACACTAGAAGAGAGCGACCGTATCAAGAAATGCACCGTCGAGAGAGAGGGCATTAAGAGACAGAAGGAGATGAAGAAAGTCCAGGTGAGTCTAGCCAAATCCATAGTTCTAAACCTCAAAAGGACCGTTCATTTCTTTAGTTGGATTTTTATTAGTATAATTTCATGCTATTGGATCTCTCGGACCCGCATACGTCATTGTGGGTTAGGATTTTTGTTCCTTTGGAAGCGATGACATCGCCTCGTTTCGCTTGATTTCCTGTCTAAGCCCACATCATATTCCACGTTTCCCACGACAGCTTCTATTTCTTCATGCAGCTATCGCTTGTGTTATTTGCTCCCAAACATCGTCTCAAGTTCAACATCGTCGCCTTTCATTGTATCGTTCTTTTCAAAACAGATGTCTGATAGAAGCCACCCGACAACGTCTCTCCAAGGAGGAGAGACGGATGGGAAAAAACAACAGAAGACATACCCAAAGAAAGCCTCTGGGCAAGCATTACAAACAGTAAAACGACACTCGAAACCGAACGAGTTGAAACTTTTTGGCAGCTGTTTTTGGTCTGTGCTCTTCATTTTTTCTACTCCTTGCATCTTACCCAATACGTAGCTCAGTACAATCAAAAAAGTGAGCTAACCAATTCTTCCCCGGATAGCCCGTTTGTACAAAGAGTATGGATAGCCCTCGAAGTCAAGGGGTTAAATTATCAGTATATTGAAGTCGATCCGTATAAAAAACCCCAAAGCCTTCTGGATATCAATCCAAGGGGGTTAGTTCCAGCATTGAAGCACGGCGAGTATGTACCCCTATGCAATTAAAGACGTAGATGCCTGAACGTATCTAACCAATTGAACGACGGGTCAGTTGGGGTTGTTATGAGAGTACTGTTTTACTTGAGTATCTAGAGGATCTCGAGGTCGGAACTTCATTACTACCTCAACACCCCCAGCTCAAAGCAACCTCAAGATTGTGGGTAGATCATGTAAGGAACCAAATCTTCCTATCCCCTGCTTAGTCTAATCCAGGGATTTACGCGGTGCGAACACAGGTAAACAGAAATATTGTACCAGGATTCTACCGCTATCTCCAAGCACAAGACCAAGTTAAGCAGGTTGATTTCGCGGAGGAACTAAAAGTAGAGGTTGGTATTTGCTTTCTCTGTTTTCCTCCCTTTACACAAAACAGTAAAGTAAGACCCCGCATTGCTCCACGTGGTTAGCAAATTAAACATTTGCCGGTGACTTTTCCCCTCACACCACCTTACCGCCCCTCTGACGATCCAAGATTTGCAGAATCTGGGGCTCAATCTGACCTACAGTTCCTTACCTTGCCTTTACTTGCCTATTGTAGAAGTGACTAACAAGATTGACCGTTTTCTAATGCATTGCAGATCTCCAAGATAGTCGATGCAGCAGACGCCGTTGGCCCATTCTTTTTGGTAAGTGGTCGTACATACCAAGAATTTTGAAGCCGACCAGTGCTCCTAGATGTCAGTACTTTGTTTTTTCGAGAGGGCTAAATTTATTGATTATACAGGGGCCGTTTATGACTTTTGTCGATGTTTCAATTGCCCCTTGGCTACTTCGGTTATCAAGGGTCTTAAATCCTTATAGGGGATGGCCCTTGGCACAGCCAGGAACTCGTTTAGGGCTTTGGATTGATGCATTGGAGGCGAGTGAGGCGGTTACTAATACCATGTCTGATCCCATGTTATATCTGGAGAATTATGAACGATATGCTGGTAAGTGATAGTTATTATCCTTCCTCTTCCTCTGTTATGCCCCGTGATTAAAGGGAAACGACGTGGATTCAAACTACTAAGGAGCCCCTCCTCTATAGCTGTGGGGGTGGTGGAATAGAAGCAGCGACACAATTACTGACCAGTTGACCTTGTACTGACCTGGTTCGTGTTTCCCCAGAAAATCGACCAGACACCAGCTTGGTCGCGAAAGCGGTTAATGCTGGCCGGGGCCTACCTTAAATGTGAGGGTGGCTGGATCACAATACTTTATTTCTTTCCCTTTTCTCGCCGCCTAATGATCTCAATAAAGTATGGATTAGCAGAAATTACCGTGTTTGTCAAATCGATTGCATACCAGACCGTTCCTGCGTTTCTTTTCTTGGGAAACACAAGGTGCTTCCTACCTTGAACCCCAGGGAAAATCCTATATTAGATTCGTATTCATTCTTATCGGAATATTGTGGGGCGGAAACCCGCATGTCCGTAGCATGTCGTGATTACATTCAACTTCTTTCGGGGTCCATTATCTGGGGACGGACAGAAAGTAACCGAAGAGATGCCAGATCTCGCGCTTGGAGCTTCTAGAAAATCAGAGCTTGGTATATAGATTCGGATCCGTTGCTAGATTTTAAGATTTCGGACCCGTGGGAATGTTCAAAACCCAGAGTAAAAACTTAAAGAATACATGGTATATGCGGTTGGGTCCCCTGATGGACAGCGGATCTGATATCACGTTTTCGGATAAGTATGTACATCTGTGCCCAGAAACGCATGCAAGATCTCGAGATAGATTCCCGCAAGATATCTGTACATGAGGGAGAAGGTTATTTCCATTCGTCGGGAGGGCAGGTCTCCCGCTGTACGTCGAGGCTGTCTTGTAGACAAGTTTGGGTTTTGGGGTACATTCGCCGGTTTGTTCGACATCGGCAAAGGTCCAGAAAATGCAGATTCGGAACGGGTCTTTCAGGCCCCACATAAAGAACAGTAAAGAAATATGACATATAAATAAGTAATACAATTTAACTTGCTAGGGGTTTTACCTCGAGAGTTGCTTGCACTGTCTGTCTAATTTCCAATTTCCAATTTTTTTTCTATTTACCAGGTTGGATCCAGTTACCCACATGAACGAATTATGACGTCGCATTCACTGTTGCTGTCGTGATCTTAGCTTAGGCTACGTCGTAGCCCTGCTCTGTTCTACTCTATTCTGCTCGTCTCGGGTTGCAGCTGCAGTGGCTAAGTGTTTTTGCACACAGCGACCAAAGAAAAACGGTTCCGTGCTCACTAGCAGAACGGGCCCCAGGCACCCCTCGGTTGACAGGAACCGACAAGCAATGATCAGCAAACTGGCGTCGAGGTCTGTGGGAGTCTCGTCGCCAGACCTAGCTTGTTAGGGCCTGTGGGCCACCAACGGATCTTTTTCCCGTCCACTCGTTGCGCTGTGGAGGATCTCGTGAATCTCTGTGGGTGATCCTCGGGTTTCTTCGATACACGTGAACCCTGCTATCTGTCTGTCAACAGCTTCACTTCACGATCATGAGCCTCGTCTAACTCACGACAAAAAACAAAGCAACGAGAGGAAAAAATAACAAGGAAAACAATTATCTCTCTCCTTGGATGTAATCTTCTTCAAGCCACTACATGCAAATAACTAAGACATCTGCAACATCCTGCATAACCCTTTCACCACACGCCACACCACTCTTGCAATTTTTTGGCGGATAGAAAAAACAATTGAAATTTGATTAGGGGGTTTTTTTCATTTTGCCGTTGAAGTGGGAGGACTATGCTGGTTAAAATAAAATAAAAATACCCACCCTAGGTTTTTACTCGGTTCCGATAATAGTGTTTGAGGCCCTGGAAAGGAAAATTGTTTTAGCGACAGGGGAAGCGAAAGGTTTCGCCGAAATAGGGCAGCTCCAGCAAGCATTACGAGATTGGGTCAAGTGCGGGGTGGAAAAAGGATGAACAGTTATTCCGACATTTGACATATAACTATTTGAACGCACTGTATCTTATGACCTACCTATCTTCGGATGCGGCCTTTCGCAACGGAATACATGTAATAAATAAAATATTAGATGTCTAAACAGAGTTTATTGTGATGTGGACCCTTTTTCTTCTCTCCTGCTGCAAGGAGAAAGAGAGTTCTGGAGGAAAGGTAAACTCAAAAAAAACCATTACGACCACGCGGTGGGCTTGCATTCCGTGCCGAATGCGAGGCGGAAACGGAAGGAAGGCGTGCTGCGTTAGGTGCCTGGCGGAAGTGAGAAGCACTACCACCACCACCCACGGGTAGCAGCACCAAGGTCTACCACCACAACCACTGTCGAGTGAGAATCATGATTCAAGGGACGATACGGAGGCACCAGCCAACCCGAACCCGCATTCAGTTACCTCGGATTCGACCTTGCTCTTCCTGGTCAGGGCCCTGCCAAGCCATACCTGGTTCCGGCGGTGAGGGAAAGAAGCCCACACCCTGTGGTAGAAACGGGGCACAGGGCAGGGTCCATGACGGGTCTGAGTTTGAAATGGGACTTGCTATGTGTAAGGGGTAAGAGTGACGTAAGAATAGCGTCTGCGCACACTTTTGCTGTGGCTCTTATTTTGTTTGCCGTGAATGGTTACAACGATGTGTCCCATCCGGCTGGGCGATCGAGAATTGCCGGAGCTCTACTCGGAGTCGATGAGCAGCAAAAAACGCGATCGTCGAGTGCTATCAACCGGCCTCGAGACCCGTTACGACAAGGGTCTTGTCAAATGTGTGACCCCTCACCCGAAAGCATCTCTCTGTCTTTGACTGAGCCTCTAGGGATCTCTGTCTCTCACTCGCTCTCTCTCACTCACTCTCACTTCTTCTATTCTTGGTTTTTTATTTTTTTTATTTGCGTACTCGTCATTGTTTCTGAATCGCCACCAGGTTGAGTTCCGGCGTGAGATGTGAGTGATTTACTGGTCAGTAAGGGAGAGTTGAAAACGGCCATTGAAGCTTGGCGGGTGACCCATATTCCTCTGTGGCCCACTTTGCAAGGCCGCATGTGTGACCCTCTCACTGACCGCGAGGGGAAAAAGTCCATGTTTACCCTGGACGTAATCGGAGTCTGGCATGGGCAATTTTGTTCCCCTCGGAAACTGGGAATTCGCAACTTTGACAGGGAGAAGGGAGCGGGGCAGGGGTGGGGGATGGATGGCATGCGTTTGGGGGGGTGGGAGCAGGGATGGTGATATGGAGAAGTCCCGTCTGCTGTTTGATCTGTTTGCTACGCGTTTAGAATTTCGCCTGGTCTTACTCCATGGCACTTACATAGGACACACCACACACACACAGACTCACTCGCTCACATACAGGCATGCCTGTTGCATCTATCTCTCTACACATGCATCACAAAGCTGCCCTCACGCAAGGAAATGCTTGGCTATTCGAAATTGGGGTACATGCCTACATGTACTGTCGCTGACTGTAGCTAGCACCCCATGCGTCGTAAAAGGCCACAGCGGCGGCGACGATGGAAAAGAAAGAAAGAAAAATTGGAGTAACAGTACTGAATACGGTAGTCGGTGCAGGGCAGGGTTCTCTACAAGATTTTGTGGAATTATGTGCACCAGCTCTCTCTTTAACTTACCAGTGAATTGTGTAGCAAGTAAGCAACCAGGCAGGTAGGCAGACAGGCAGGCATAGCATAGGGAATAGGTAGAGTCCTCCAAAGCACTCTACCTTTACCTGCTCTGTGCTGCCTGAATAGTATGCTATGCCATGTATGCTTCCCTACCTTATACCTTACCTCTCCCAGAAGAGTACCATCCTCCTTCTTGCACCCCCCCTTCCCAAAATCTCTAAATCCTCAATCTCATGTTCCCTGTCTGCTGCTGCCCAGTGCCCACCCCCCCTCCCTTCCCTTGTGCACTTCCCCACTAGTCGCTTCCATCTCTTCCGTTCTTTAGTCCTCCACCAGCACCACCACCATCTCGTCTCGTCCCTCCGCGGCGAGGACATAAAACGAAGGCGCCACCCACACACCGGAAGAAGGCGTCACCAATTGGCAACTTACAGGAAGATCAGCAGCCCCTCGGTTTCTGTCCTTTTATCTATTTACCACTCCCTCATTCTGCATCGCTCAACCTACCAGCTCTCGTGGTTGTATCATCGTCGGTCTTCAGTTCCGTCTGAATTAAAGAAGCTCTTGCATCATCCTTGTCCTCCCACCAACACCAAAAGCCCCCAAGTGCCACCACTTCTCAGGCATATAAAGTTATCCCCACGCACCTCTATCCTTTTTTCGAGTAATCGCGCGATCCACCAAACATTATACACAATGGGCAATCATTGGGCAATCACCACTTCGAACGGGCGACGAGTCTCGCTCCTTTGTGAAGAAGAGAATGAATACGCCTATTCATACGCATCGTCGTCTGCATCTTCCCCTACACCACCAATGTCTCCAAACTTTTGCAGGCCCTACCCTTCACGACATGACTCGATCGAGTCTGCTTCCTCCTCTTCCAGTTCGCTTAGTTCTTTGGCCTCTTTGTATTCGCCTCGTACACCACCAAACCTCAGTCTTCCCCCTCTTGAAAAGCTTCTTCCGGTTCCGGAAGGTAGCTATTTCCCTCCCTTATCATCGAACGGCTCTTCTTCAGTGAATTCGTCGCCGGTTCTCAGCTCCGCCATGCCCGTTGTAGAGGAGACTCGGCCCGCCAACACTCAAACACCGGCCAGTTCCGTCCCTTCATCGCCAAAATCTGGTGCTGCGAACCCGGTTAAGCGGACTTCGAGGCGATACACCTGCCCGTGTGGAAAATCGTTCACAACCTCAGGCCATCTTGCGCGACACACTCGAATTCACACGGGAGAGAAAAATTATGTCTGCCCGGAGACTGGATGTGGAGCTAGATTCAGCAGACAGGATAATTGTATGCAGCACTACAGAACCCATCAAAGCGGGTCTGCTAGCAAGCGCGCCGCGAGGAAGAGGAGAATGTCTGCCGAAGATGTTGTGGTCTCTGAGCCTGTGGAGGCTGTGAGACCGGATTTGCATCCCCGAATGCATACTTATCATTCACCTCAGCCAATATCATACTCGCATTATTCAGATTCGTTCGGTGGAGAAAACGGGTTGAATGCATTGGCGAGTGTTGCGATTTCCGGTTACCCATAATGGTTTTTTCTTGGCCTCCCACACACACACACGAAATATACGCATACGGTCGTCATCTTTCAAGATCTCTATTCGCAATCGGTTCCGGGAACTTATTTATTTTCCATTCTTGGTAATCCGAATATATGTTTTTTCAGTCGTCGCCTTTCTTCCTCGCGATAATTTAATCGACGGCCTTGATAACATACACCTTCGCTTCTCTGTAATTTTTTGATTTCTCCCATGAAACAGCCCCCCCTTTTTTTTTTACTTTTTTATTTCTTTCATTTCTGGCATATGGTTTTTATCCCCAGGTTATCTCATTTATATAAGGGTCTTCGGCGGACGGTCTGTTTTTTTCGGGTCGTTATGGTTGGGCTCTTTTGGGCGGGTTTGCAATGGGGTTATTATTATTTTCTCTCTCTTTGCTTTTTTTTTTTTTGATCGGGTCCAAGGCGTTAAAATGGCGTTTTCAATACTTTCTTTGTATTCGGGTTGGGGGCGGGGGAGGTGGGTTTTTTTATCTGCGATTTTTACTCTAAGGTTTCTTTCGTTGGTGGTTTGATCAAAAAAATCTTCCTTTTATTATCGCCAGGAACAACTACATACAGAAACGATTTATTTTTTCCAGTACCGTTTGCTGTTTCCATTGTTCATCCCTTTTTTCTCTTCTCCTTATTCTGTCTCTTTGGATGGACAGAACTAACAAAAACGATGATCTCTTTGGGGAGGGCCATCGACCAAAATCTTATTGGATGATTTCTGCTATCTTTTTTTTCCCCTTCAAGGATTGGGGGCCTTTTTTTGGATAGCAGAGATGGGATCACGAGTACCAATAAATAGTAAAAGCAATAGGCTTCTCAGCTCTCATCTTGGGCGTATCCGTATTCCTTGGTAGAAGCTCATTTTTCCTGGGAAGGCCATATCATACTCTTAATATTGTCGATCGCGGGAGATTCCTACTGGTACACGCACTCTTTTTCTTTCCGCACAACCACCACCAAAATAACAACAAAAGATTTTATAAAAAATTTGAGGGGTGGGAGGCTCTCCAGGGATAAAACACGTTTTCCGTAACTGATCAGCGTTGCGGGGAACCAGCGTTGTTCCACAAAATTGTTGCCTGGATAGAAAGTAGGCCCTACAGCACATGCAAAATGGCTGCAGCAGCACTGTGCACGGCCCGCCTCTGTCTGTTTGTGAACGGATATGTCCTCCGTCTAGTTACGTGCACAACGAAATGGCTCTACCAAAACTCCCGGCACCCACAGACAAGTCTCTTTCTCTGGGGATTCCTTAGCAAGACAGGCAGACAGAGACGGCTTAGATCATCAAATTTCCAGAATGGTTCTCTCTTGCTTGATACGGAAGCCTCTATATTACAAGTGCTTCTGGAACACTATATCAAAGACCCAACCAATTTCTGCCTTTTATCAGGGGATTAATAACCTCCAGGGGCCAAAATGTGATGATATCGGAGCCTGGATGACATCAATCTTTCCTTGGCATTCACTACCGACGATATGATCTTTTTTTTCCCTTTCGTCCCCGGGATTTAGTCAATATCGACAGGTGTCCAGTTGGGAGGTTCACGATTTCGACGTTGATCTATCTGGGTCTATCAGTTAGAGTAAACTTCTCGTTTCATAAGCTCATCGCGTCGATCTTGGTTGATCGTTGAACCCTTCTTTTCCCTTATCTCTCTCTGGCACCACCCCCCTTTTTTAATCTTTCTTCCGGTTCCTGAGATCAAAAAAACACGCATATCAACTTGTTTGGGTATTTGTGATTGCATTGGAGTGTTTATCAATGCCCAGACAAAAATAATAATATTGACGTGACGTCTAAGTAACGTCATGTCTCATTCCCATTATGACACCTGCGGAACCCAGCCGCTAAAATCTCCGATTGGTTCACCCTCAGCTAGGTCGTTCAAGCTGATCGCTCGATCGTGAGGTTTCGACCCGCTGAAATTCAGTGGGGTTAACTAGGGCAACTTCAGCCGCCATACCCCATAGGAGATAACCGATATAGCGAGGATCGTGCCTTTATAAGGAATCGGCAATTATTAAGAATAACAGAAGAAAAAAACTTTTTTCCAACGTCGTCTTTCGTAATTTTAAGTCTAATGGGATTTGAGACGTGGGGTAGAAAGCAGTGCAATGTAGGGGGTTCGCGCCCACCCGCATGCCGAGACAAATAGCTTTCGGCACGATCCCCATCGCGATTCGCTTCTGTGGTCGGAATGTCCGTGGCTCTCGTAGCTCTCTCGGGAAGGGTTGGGGAAAGAAAAAAAGAAAAAGGAAAACCCAGGTTCACCGTACACTCAAAAAAATAAAATAAGAACCCCGGCAGAGATCGAGCCGCTGAGGAAATGAGAATCGTGACTGGGTCAAGAACGAGAAGGGTCGAGACAAAGTGGATTGACGATCGAAAGTGCGGAGAATTCGATCCAGTGCCCCTGGCCGAAACGCACAGGCGATCTGCTTGTGATCTGGACAGCGGATTACGATCTAAAGGTGAGACAACGCAGGGACCGCCTTTTCCCTGGCCCGCAGAACTGGACCGTGGGAACAGTTTCTCTGCCAAGTGTGGATTGGGGGAGGACGGCCTCCATGGGTTGTTTGTGCGCCTGTGAGGAGTTGCTGTGGAAGAAGCTTAAGTTTCCTAACCAGGTGATATCGTGATATCGGGATCTCCTTGGGGAAAACACGAGTTTAACCTTGGTGCCAAGAATCGCGAAAGTCTCTCAAATCTGCGGCTCAACTCATTTCATCTTTTAAGATTTCGTGATAACGTGGCAGGCATTTAGATACTGATTTGAGCTGAGATCTGACTAAGATTCTATACTAGAATTTTCGAGAGGCCTCATCTGAAAAAATAGAGGCTGGCACCAGCAAATCCTAGCAATTCACTTCTGTATAATGGTACGTTTTATATCTTAATTCCCAAACCAAGGGTTATAGTACGCCACCTATAGTTTTCTCGTTTGTAAAATCTGATCATGTACCCTCTCCGATATAATGCAGGCCTCTAAAAACAGTGCCAACTTGTTATAAAAGATGGCTGCCCCAACAATCTCGCGTTGGCATCTTGTGATATCACTGAAAAGAAGCAGCAACCTGGGATTTGCGATTCCATCGCCGGTCGCCGAAGGGAGAGGACTAATTTTTCTTCTTTATGTATACTCACGTGGACTATAGGGGCCGGGGGCTCGGGATAGGGATTGCCTAGGTGCTTATAACACCTCGGGATATGCCTCAACGTTGGTGGTTTATTGGTACAGGAATATAATTCCCAAGAGTGCTTCCGCGGCCGATGTGCAGTCCACAAAGTATCACCAAGGGATCGAAAAGTTTGCGTAACTATAATAGTTTTATCTTATTCCTGGGGTTACATCTCTCATTTACACTTGAAAAATATGATCCAGGATTAGCTAAAGGAGAGTAGACATAGCCATGTGCGGCATGCAGCCAAGTTGTGATCGACAAATTCCATCTCCCAGCCCTGGAGGGCCTTCAAAATACTTTGAAGGAGACTGAGAAAGAAGGACGCAGGGACCCCATGGTTGTTCTTGGCACTATTTCGATGATAGATAACGACTTATCTGATATACATCCTTAGCGTGGATCATAATCAACGAAATCGCCTGCCAGTGTGTCCTTGGAAATGACTTAATAGGATTCGGGGCAATGATCCGCGCGGACCTTCTCTTGCTCTAGGCGTGGCCTTCAACTGAGGAATTTTTTCTCCCCCCCTCTCCTGATACCTGCAGATATTCTTTAAGCCACAAAGCTAAGTCCGGGCTCGAATAATAGCTTACTTGAAGAGTTGAGATAAAATATTTCCCTCCTATGGCTCAAAAGCTCTACGATAACGCTAAAGTTCTACTAGCCGGTCTGTTTATGTGGCAATTGAATGATTTGGATCGACAGCCCCGCAATTTGCTTGACTCCGTTTTTGTGTTTACCTAAGATGAGTGAATTTTATGGTGCGGGAAATAGTCCGAAGAAATTCCTGATGGTCATCTGTTCAGTTGCAACATCGTTTACGGATAGAAGTTCCAGATATTTGGAAGGTGCTAAAGTACTAAGGACCTTAATTGTGGTGAGCGATAATTATTATTTTTAGGAGAAAAAATTAGGGGTTAACCGTTGTAAACTCGAAAGGGACTTTGTCGGAAGTAGAGGAACGCGTGGAAAATATGCACTACCTAGATGGGATGCACTGATCTGCTCGACCTTGTGCTTCCCAAGATTGCAGCAACGAATGAGGGCGGGAATAGGGAATGAGTCGGCGAGAAATCCCCAGGTTCGTTTAATTCTCTGTATGTGGGACGATTCGAAACCAACACAAATCATTTCACAAGTAGGGTGTGTTGGCTTTAGCTGATCTTTGGTGAGAGCTCTTCTGCAACCGAAGATGAATTCGGCCATTCTTCATGAGCCAGCTTCTGCTTGAAGAAATTCGCTTTATTCTTGGTTTCAAGGTGGTTTGGGTAGAATTTAAATTGGGCTGGAGTAAATATGCTGTTTGAGATTCATGGTAACACGTCAAATCGATACATCCGTGAAACCCATCACCATGCACGGAATTGAACCACCATGCAGCTGCATTGATCCACCAAAGGGTCAATCCGTACGAAGATCCTACTTCCGTGACCCGCAGGGCATATAAAAGACAGCAATTCCCTCGCAGCCAATAGGGTAGGTCTAACCTTATCCTCGAAGACCCGGTAGCTCGACGAGACAAAAATAACATGTTTGCCCTATGGAAAGGGTGTCTGACTCAACGATAAACTTATTCTGCACGTACAGGCGCTGGGAAAAATACGCGCTGGCAGCTGAACAAACTGTTTCACTTTTTCTCAATCTTTTGCTTTTTTTTAATCTTTTTCCCAAACTATCTACAAAAACATACTCGGTGTTCCCATTAAGCACACATGTGTACGTGCATACATAGACGTACAACATCAGTTAGTGCTTGTGCGCTGTTCTCAATAGTCAAGAGTAAGGCTGGATGGCTCTTCTTCTTCCTATTTCCAAAATCTGCGATGAAAGATGTAGGACTATAGCTATTGGGATTTTTGGTCGAGTTTTGAAGTATTAGAATTCTATGATGTTTGTTCTCTGCGCATTTTCATGCCCAACTATATAGGTAGATCATAAGCGAGATTATAAGCGGAACGGTTCACTGTTACGCTAAGTGATACTTGGTCCTAAACTTTTGTTATGTATATGGTGAGCACTAAGTATAAATATGCATATGCTCTTTGTGTATCCGCCCGATAGAGCTGACTGAGGTTCTGAGTGACGGTTTGTAACTAGGCCCGAGCTTCTCTTGGCTCTATATATTTCACAATCTATCTTGAGAGTTATAATTAAATTTTCAAACTCGAGAGTAGACCTCTGGGCGATGTACGTGCGACTAAGTGGTAGAAAGGGGAAATTAAGCTGGTCTAAATCAGTAGAGTGGGAACCTCAAATATGGTAAATTATTCCATCCGCGTTATGACCATGAGAAAGTGAAATGAATCCGTCTAGATATTATAAAAGATATCTAGGGTATTACAAGATTTAAAGGCACTACATGTAGTTGCCAGTACTGATATTTAGCAATCCCACCAATTAAGAAGACCCCGGCTTATGTCACGCCATTTGATTAGAATATGTAGTTACACGTAATTACAAATCTTCCCGGTCCTCGTGATAATGATTTAAATCGTGAAGGTGCATCCTAGATTGAAAAATAAAACTCATTTTAGAGTTGCTGGAAAAAGCTTGTTAGGATTAATACATATATGAAACATGAAACATTTCACGAATTATCACTCGATTGTCACTGATAGGGACCCAGGTCAAAAGTCCCTCCCACACAGGAACAAGCTACCATTTGCTGGTTAGAAAGTGGCCTGTAAATACGAATGCACGTCCTGTGTGGCCTTACGCACAGAAGCCAAGCAGAACAAATTCCCGACTCGGTATCTAGACACCCAATCGGCAAGACAAGTAGTAGCGGAAATTATGGACTAAATAGCAATTGAGTCCCGAGAGTTGGATATCCAAACCGGATTATCTCTCTGTTCCGGTGTCGTGATTACATGTAACATATAAGATCAACCGCAATCCGTATGTTCCGCTCTCACACCCACCAACCTTAAGCCCTCAAGCTTATGTTTTGTGGTACGGGAGGGTCAGTTGGGCAGATATAGTCCTGCGAAGGCTAGTTGCCAATGTTCTCATGTGTTCCGGGGATTTACAGCTACCAAGCAGAATATATATGCCCCTTAATTATTTTCTGATCCGATAAGTGGAGAAGCGGGTTCGTGATCACCCAACCGGGCCTCGACCGATCAAACGCTACTCAGGCGATTTAGGCCCGGGCCATAGATAGCCGGGGAGGCTGCAAGGCTGCAAGGCTGAGGCTGTGTATCATCGTATCAGAATCCAAACATGTCCCACTCTTGCATCCCTCACAGAGGTAGTCGTGCAGACACATAAAGCTCTGTGTCCACCCACGAGGCTCGTGCGCCTTGGTCGAATGAGTATCAGTACTCGAACACGCCTAATTATCAATCGACCCATGGCCTTCAAGGCGAACTGCAGATCCCTTAATGCTCCACTGAGATTAGTATGACCTAAAGTAGGCATTTGGATTGGCTGGTCTCGTCAAACACTTTGTTGAGGTGCAGAATTGATATTGTTTTGAGCGAAATACTTTGGATGAGAATACTAGAGCTGCTGATGAAAAACATTAGACAGCTTAAAAAATAAGGATCTTAAGCATATGCATTATTTTAACCGATCTCCGTATTTCCTGGGTTTGTGGAGAATGTCGAAGGGTGCCCAAACTCCTAGGAGGCATTGTCTTGGCACTTATTTCCAGGAATTTCCTTATTTAATCACGAGACTGTATACGTATACGTAGGGTACCGCTATTTGTGATTCAAGAAAATAGCAGAAAATAGGCCATATGATATTTTATTTTAAATTAATTTCGACTTTGCGAAACTTATTTTATTTTTCCGTTATAACGTTACTAAGCAGGTATGGGTCGGCTATTATCATCACACTATGCTGCACGCGGTCAGGCCTGGCATTTACTTTGGCTAGAACTAGATGGGCAAATATTTGGAGTGACACCTCTTTGGAGGACTGAGGTTTGGAGGACACGCTTGCTAACTGCAGCTCATTCTGAATTCTGTGTCACCCCATTTACCTACAAACTGTACAGCCGTGTAAGAAAAATCTTGAAACCCTAGTCGCAGTCTCGTTAGTGTGGTGGGTGTCAAAACCTTTCCTACGCAGCTGTACTGAATTGGAAAACTTGGATTACTAGTTGGCTATTAGGTCCATGCTCTAAAGTTGTTCAGGCTCGGGCTATAAATTATTATAATTATGTTGTACCAAATCAGTTTAAAGAGCACCCAGACTGTAATTGGTGCATCCGGTTTAACTTGTGGGTACTAGAGGTACCTAGGCCTAGGCGCCTAGGAGCCCATCTCCAGATGATTTTCTTCTACGATTTGGTATTTTGATTATGCAACGTGTGAGTAAGTTAGCGGAGAACACACCGGCCTACGTATACCCTATGCTTTGTAAAGAAGGTAATCTTTCAGTGTGAAACCAGTGCTAGTATCGACACTAACCTATCACTTGCCGAAGAACTTACCGGAACTCAAGGGCGTCAGCAACTTATCGTAATCAAAGCTATAGATGCTTAATAAGGTGCGTCTAGAGGTGGTATTAGGTGCATATGGGATTCTGTAGCTCTCTAACTCCTTAGGCGGGACTTGAAGTATATCTTGTTCATGAGTAGCCGTCAGTACTAACTACATATCCTTTGGGGCTGGTAAGTCACTAAGATGGCCGATGCAAGTCATCTAATCCAACATATCAAAGTTTTCCTCCAGGTTTAAATTCCTCATCACCGAAAAATACTAATACCCTTTAATTTATTGTAAAGATTAAATGGCTTAATCTTATTCCATTACGTGCACAGACGTGTATGCTTTTTGGATGAGAACGGCTGCAGGGTGCTGATCATGACACAACAACATGCAATTACATATACCTGCAAGTTTAATTTGATATGTACCTATAGTTACGCATGCTCAATATGGAGGCTGACTAAAGGGCAAACACCATATCTCAGCTTTTACGCGTATGCGAACTAGCTTACAGTATTCGGAGGAACATCCTACCGGTACGTGTAATGCTCAACACGAGTATACGTATGTCATCTAGAGCTGGTATGACATCGCAACACGGTAGATAGTGAAAAGCACATGTAATTAAGGAAAGTATGGTATGTGGGAAGGGTCTATCTCGAGGCCGAAAATATATATATACATACGCTCGAGTTGTCAACCCGGCAGTTTAGCCCGCCAGGGACAAGATTTCCGCAAAGCTATTTGAGCCATTCCTATCCTTGATATTGATTCTAGCCATCGCCAGTGGCTACTGAAGAATCGGTAGGCTACTATTGTTTTCCGGAGATAACTGACAATACACCTGTATCCTGTTTTCTCCAATCCATCTACAGGATTTGAAATTCTGTCTTATCATTGTAAGACTGTCTATCCCAAAGGCATGTGGAAGATATGTTTCGGATCATTTTTCAATATTTCCCGCTCTAAAATGGCCATGAGACAACTCCGCTGTTAGCGACTTCCACCCGTTTTCAAACGAAATAGCCCAAATTCAGGATGGGACGATCTATTCGCAAAAAATGTCGTCTATTGTCTCTGCGAGACGCGCCAACACTTCTCAGGGAGATAATAGTAACGAATAGTCGATGTACCCTCCCAGTCGATAGGGGCTGAACTAATGGGAAACGGAAAGAACTGATCACCATCGAATAGAAATACGAGACAATGGGTAGTATTCTGATTTCAAAGGTTGTGGCATTTAAATCTGACTGGCGCTATGGCCAGCTAGGCCTTGCGATTAATAGTGGTGGTGTTTACTAAGCTAAACTCAAAACGGGAGTGTTGGCCAACCTGAAACGGTGATCGTGACATAGACAATTACCAAGACAAAAGGATGGTATATCATGCGAGAGATGTTTTAAAGTATTTATAAGCTTCTCGTATTCTGGCTTATATTTGAGGGAATAACCGCTGTAAGCTTGGATGATGACCACGTCCGGCATTTCCCATAAAGTAATCCATATAGTAGTGAGGTACGAACGCCAACTGCAACTGTACTCAGAAGAAAAGGATCCTTTTAACACGTATTAGTGAGGGTCTGTTCATGAAAAAAGATAAATGTTAGTAAATACTAGCCGTTAAGTGAGTAATAAGCATAAGCCTAAACTAGTTCTATAGATTGTATTTCGCCTTTTCTAATCCAGTGGACAGTTACTAGGTATAATATTTAACTATTAGTTATCCACTACAATACTCCTACATACTCGATATGTGGTCCAGAGTGGGAAGGGTATGCGCCTACTATGATCCAGGGCTCGAGTATGCCAGGATGCGGTCGGAAAGTCCTCGCCCCCCCTAAAACACACCAAAAGTAGGCCGCTTGACGATTTTTTAACCCATACTTCGGGTTAACGAATGAAATAGCTAGCTATACCAAAGGCTTGAGAAATCCATAGATCTCTACTTTATTACTTTATTTTACCCTCAAACTCAAATCACCAAGAACAGTGGAGGAAAGCTCGGGGGAAGTTTGAGGAATGCATGTAGCTTTTATATGGCGTTGCCGTACAAATCTACACTAATTTTTAGCTCTCATTTCTTCATGAACAATAATTAGAGTGGGAAAAGGATTAGAGAGTAGATATTTGTGAGATTGTAGATCTAACAGTAAAGCTAATTTATTTATTTATTTATTAACTAGAGGTGCTATTTTAAAAACCGTGAAGTAGCCTATTTTTGGTGTGTTCTAGGGGCAAGGACTTTCCGACCGCATCTTGTGCTATGATAAAAGCCATGGATGATAATTGATGTAAGAGAACAAACTGGGAACACAGGGATGAAGAAACCAACCTACGTCATCTCAAAATTGTACTGGCTCACTCCATATTTTTACCAAAATTTGATTATATATCGTCCATTGTAATTGTGAATCTTTAGTCTGTTTTAGTGGCGTCAATCCTAGTTAGATTTAACAAATTAGCAAGCTTAAGGATGTGCCTTTAAAACCACTAGTCAAGAACAGGGCCCGGAGCCTACTAGTATGATCATGAGCACACTGCTCGCTACACAATGGCCTATCGGCCATTTATCCATAGGTTTCTCATTTATTTAGTAAATATTAAATTTAAATGGGAAGAATTTGGAGGCTAAAGACTATACGCGATGTCTCTAACGAATTGTATTGATAGTGATAGGAGCTTATTTAGATCTAAATACTGCCGATCTAAAAGGCATGCAGTAGCATCTCAAGCACCTCATGCTCACATCATACTGTACATGTACACTAATTATAAAAAAACCAATTATATCTCGACTATACTACTCTCACTATTATGTGTGTGTAGAAATGCGTTGACACTACGACATCGAAACAATTTCTCACCTTCACGATGTCGTTTTCCCACCCATTGAAATGTGTATTTTCTATAATCCACTATTGGGCTTAGTTTGTGGCTGTGGTGAGCGGTGGGTTTCCAGCAATGTTATGAATTTCGCCGGGTTTTTTGGCCAGTCTCCTAAACACGGGAAAATAATATCGAGTGAGAATATATGAAGACAATATGAGGCGAGCCACTCCACTTTTTATGTCCTCCTAGATATAAATATTTACATCTAGGCTGATATCAAAAGGGTAGGGTTAATCTTGTTCTGCGCTGCGAATAGATCTAGAGTATTGGGAGCACTTATTTCAGGAGATATGGCAGCATTATAATTATCTCTACCTGTGATTATAATTTACAGATTGACTTACTTACCTCGTAAATGAGGCGAGGTAACCCATAATTAGTATTCTGGCTTCTTGAATTTTATTTCCGTTTGGAGTGTTTCTCGACCTGCATCATCATGATCATGATTTCCGTTGGAGAGGGAGAGTGATTTAGCGTCGTTCAGTTTCGAATAGCAGTCCATCGCCACAAGCCTACGTTAACCCGCACTAGAATTTATTGTCCGGGATTTTGAGCGATGCCTGCATGACAATCTTTCAGTGTTTCTCTATCTCTTCGGTATCTAACCAAATCATTCTTCAAGTCATCTCCTATTAAAGAATATAAAGCCAAAAAATGTCCGAAACTGGCGCAACTGCGGTCTCTGAGGATAGTCTCAATGATGGGAGCATCTCGACAGGAAGCTCGACTCGTTCTCCATTGGGGGACGGCACTCTTCCACCTTCCCCTCTGTCCACCGTCATCGACCCTGAGGCCGAGATAAACAGCCCCCCACTTCCCCCTCTGCCCAACTCTGAGACCGAGACGAATAGACTTAAGTCTGGTATCCTGGTCGAGCGTACGCAAGGTTAATATTCTTTTATCTTCACTTTCAGTACATTCGGATATGTTTTTAACAATTTTGACAATTCGGTAGATGACGTAACAGACAACGAACAATATCCACAAGATGGAAGTCTAGCACGTGCAAACACTGTTACTAGCTATGGCAAATCTGAAACTGTCCCCGAATGCCTAGATGTTCCTGCAATCATGTCCCGTCTTCAGAGGGATTTAAAGAGGGAAGAGATGCAAGAGAGGAGAGATGAAGAAGAAGATGAGTACAATGATGAACATTCTAACGAACAAGAAAATGAAACGGAAGAGAGTGGAAGGAAAATAGGACATATATGCACGGAAGAGGGGGGGGGAGAGGTGGAGAAAACCGCACCCACACAAATGAATCCAGGAGACTTGAGCTCAGAAAAACCGAAGGCCGAGCCAAAACTTGAATCAAAACACCCTATCGCCAACACGCACCCAGCCATTCTAGATAAGGGTAAGGGTAAAGGGACTTCAATGATACCTTCTCCGGATCCGGTATCTCAGGAATCGCGCAAACCTGGTCCCATTCCTAAATTCGAGCGAGGCATCGGCCCTGCACCCGGCGAGGGGAAATATACCTCAAGAAAGACACAATCTAAGAAAAAGAGTGGATTTCGATTTTTTGGCTTCGGGTCCGATAACCACGCTACTAGGGACAGCAGTGCCAAAAATTCCCTTGGGCCCGCTCAAAAAAACCCCCACGGCATCATTGAAAAGAGGCAGGAGGCAAAAATGGAAGCTTTCCTAAACGACTATCTAACCAAGAAGGTTGCACTCTCAAAAGCTAGGTCACAGCTCACGGAAGCTACAGCCCGCGTCCGTGCCCTGGAACACTCCATCCAAGTAGTTGAAAAGCAGATGATTTCTGGAGGCATTGAAATACCTGGTGACGAGTAAAGAGGTAAGCCACTAGAAACAGAAAAATGATATTTTCAACTCTAATCTAGAATTGCCAAGCTAGAACCTCGTGTCAAAAAATTTCCAAAATAGGAACGGTAGGTTTCTTTGAAGTTGCTGATACAAAAGAAAGAAAGTAGATGCAGTTACTGTAGGCTATCACAATCGGGAGATGTTTTATAGATGCTTGTTTTTATTTTTTCGTGTGTACCCTTATTCAATCTTGCGTTTTAGATATTTGATACATATATGATTTTGAGACATGCTCTATCATTCGTAGATTATTTATCCAGTTTTAGAATAGGGATCGAGTCCTGATCGATCGAGGATTCAACTAGGCTACTCCTAGGTTGCTCTATACCTGACTGCTGACGTGAAAAACACTTCTCTCGAGTCTCTTCTATGTATGCACGTGTCGTACGCCATTAACCGTACGCCGTTAACCGTTAGGGAGCATAATCTAATAACTTTAGAAATTTCATGTGATATTCGGGGTGTTTAAAGGTAGCAATATAAAAATTTCCTTGATCATCGATTTGATTGGAGTTTACTTTACGCTACCTAAAATTAAGAAATTAAAGGGGTAATATTACAGAATGGTCACTGCAGAGGGCTGGGCTTAAGCCTCCAGTGAGACTTGAAAAATATATCAGTGTTAAGTAATCTGCTAAGTAAATGGTGTGTGTGTTTGGAATATTTTTCCTCTAATGTTTCTCCTGGGTCTGACAACTCACGTGCGCTCCACCGAGAGCCAGATTATCTAGGACAAAGTTTCAATTCGCCACAAAATTTCATGGTGCAGACTCATATATAATCAGTGATGATGTGGTTCAAAACAACTACTCCACTGAAATTTCGCAAACCCCTTAAACTCGTTTCCGCGCTTCTGTGAACTCGGGGTTTTTTTTAACACTTTTGCTTCTGACCTTTTTTCTTTTTTAAAGGAAAGGTGACTCGCTAGCATCTTAAAAAAAAAAGTCTTGGTACGGGAGAAACGAAATTCGTACACAGTCATGAGACAACAAAGTAACTCGAGCTTAGTAGCCAGAAAAGCATTCAGGTAGTATTCTCCGAGATCTCTAAGAACCTTGATAGAATAATGCATATACCTGCGAAACTGTACGAATGCACGTGTTTTGAACCGCAACTCGGAAGTCTTTAGGCCATGAACAAGCGGGAATGGTACCTCGAAAGAGGATGGCATCAGTTAAGAAGTTAATTTGTCTACCGTAAATTACCATTGCCGCATCAGTGAGATATAGCATTTAACAAATCCATTTCGAGGGGGGACGCCGAAAGCATTGCTCATGAGCGAGATAAGCTAAGCTTGACACAAACTCTGATAATCCGAAATACCGTAATAACAGTAATCTAGGGCTAAATGGTGCTCTAGAGGACTGAAGGATGCCGTTTTGAGATACTCAAACGACTTTACCGCCAGTATATGACTCCTTCCATGGCCACCGAGAAGTGACTATTCAGTAATAAGTCCTTCAGTGAATCTCTCCCAAGCATCTAAGTAGACAGATTTATTGGTGACGAACTAATTGAGTAGCAAAAAGCAGGTCACCGAGCAGCTTTACGCACAGCCTCGATTGAGTGTTGCTCGTTCAAGGATAGTTAGCACCTGAATCCTGACTGGGAACGTTACTCTACAAAGCCATACCATGCTTCACTCCACTCCACTCCACTCCACTTCATGCTTCTTCAGATCTCAGAGTATGCTGTTCAGAAGAGTTACTTATATTGAAGAGTACTAGGTTATGTATTCACACACATAATATCCGGTCTAACTTCTCCCAAGAACTCCCTCGGTATTCGTAAGAACTAGATCAATCGAAGATGCAACAACAAAACGTCCCAGAGCATTGGCCTCAATAAGAAGCCCAGCAGCTAAATCCTGTCAATCCTTCCTGAACAACCAAAGCACTACTGTCCATTTTATCCCAAAATTCGTGCCTGCAGCCCCAGCAATGCCAGCTTCCATGGTGATGGAGTGACCCAAACCATGACGACAAAACTGTCTACAACACTACTAATAAACCCAGAGAACCTTCCATACTTGTAAGCTATATCATGGACGCCCAGGAGGCCTGTCTTCTTGATACAACCTCCAATTCTAAGAAAAAACGGCCGAGTCAGTAACTCCGGTATGGTCTAGGCATCCGTAGTGGTTAGAACTCTTACCTTGCTGAGCTGGCATTAAAGACCGCCAAGTCTATAGCAGATGGCATAGAAATTGTTTATATAATTCGTAAGAAGTTCCTTTGAGAGGCTATCCCATCTCTGCCAGAAAAATCGCTCCCCGGAGGATCACGAGGAAAAGCCTAACTGGAGCTCGAAAATTCCGCTTGCTTAATTTCCGCTAGGAGCAACGACTGTTGTCTTGGTTTGTACTCTAGGCGAACATACGCAGCGGTTAATCCAAAACACGACCACTCTATCCAGATTATGTCTGTGAATATTCAAAGTAGAACGACGAGACATTGCGTGCTGTTCCTAGAAGTCAGCCACCGAAGCTTCCTGCTTCATCTGAACCACTCGTTTCTCCTAGATAGATAGCCCCAAGCGCGCCCCAGCACTAGAAGAAGCTGTAACTAGTTCTCTCCATTCAGGATTCTAATCACTTACAGTCCATATAGTCCTTTTTAATAGGAAGCGAGAGATCACCTGGAGGGTCTGATGTTTTGGCGAATAGTGATGGTTTAGAGGACCCATCAGAGTACATGTTCTGGACAAGCGGCCCCCCATAGTTTTTAGTACCGTTCCGCGTGACTTCTGCTGAGAAACTGAATGCCACAAATACTCAATCCGGGAGTATGCTTCCCGACAAGTCGTAGGGCTAATATCGTCTGCGTGAGCCGCCTCAAGCCTGATGCTACTGTAAGCTACTTCTGCGGAGCTGAGAGCCCCTGATTGGAAAAAGTAGCTGTAGTTCACTCGCTCTAAGAATCGGTTAACCTGGGATGTGTACCTGGGATAAGAAATGGAGAGTTGAGTCATATTCCGTGGCCATGAACTCGGACTCCATAACTCTATAGAACTTTGTGTTTTGATGGCTCTTAGTGAGACACTGTCCGCCTTTGATTGAACCCATGATTGCTGGAAAAGAGCAAGTGGCAGAATTAATGCGGTAGAAAAAACGGATGAAGCTGGAGTAGATGTAAAAACGGCAGAAAGCAGAAGAGGGGAAGTGGAAGTCATAAGAGAGGCAGTCCGCGTGACGACCGATTCAGTGGGTAGGTTTAATATTGTAAAAAGTAGTCTATATGAAATACATGTTGATCCCACACCCCATAACAGACACTCCGACTACACCAGAGGGTGAAATTTGCCTGCTGAACTGGGATGTAAATAGGGAGTGCTTACTTTGCTATTTCTAAGATTGTTGTCTGTGAGAGTTTCCTGGGCAAATAGTCGAGTTTGCACCTGCTTCCTACTTGGGATGGGGTACAGTGCTGGCGGCAAGTCGCTTTGCACCGAGCAACCGTTGGTGAATGGAACTGTGAACGGGCCTACTCCATCAGGACTGGTGTTCGCACCTAAGTGAGGCTCTTCGGAAAGGGCTAAGGGATTTAACCACTTTGGCATCGCCGGTGCCAAAACTAACAACCTTAGACAACACGAGAAGCCTAGCAACAACTGAAGGAACTATCCGCTGAACTACATAATAGGTAGTCGTGTATAAAAATATGTAGATTTCCTTCCAGCAGCTTCTCCTGTGTCTAGTAGGTTGATCGCGGATTATCACAAGCTTGATCGACGCGCCGTTGTGATAGATCGATTAGTTTGGAAATGAAATTGATACCAGTACCAGGGATATCCCGCGCGAGATTTTCACGAAACGCGCTACCGGTGAAGTCCATCGTTAGCGTGGGCCGTTGGTCATATCGGGATGACGGTATGTCATTTGAGGGGGAGCGCGAAATCAAACTTCCTCATGAATGTTTTATTATCCGCCGAATAGAAGACGATGAATGGTCGCTGCGTAATTCTTCACCCAATTCGAGTGATCGAGCATGACTAGTTGACAGAATCCCTGTCTCAGCCATAACCCTTAAATAGCCAATAACGCAACCACCCCAACCAGCCCCAGGGGAGACAAAATTCTTTCGGAAACCGTCGATCTCTACTAAAATTCTTGGCGATGGAAGCGTAGCCGACTATTTTCAGGAGATGCTTGCGATTTGCAACATCAAAGCTTTAAGTAAAGATTTCGAGATTCGCTTCGCGACCAGTTGCACTCGCAAGGGTCGCCGTAGATTTCGGGTTGAGCTCCTATTCGCCCAGATAGCTGCGCATGAACAGTCGTTACGGACAATTAAATACCGAAGTTGATTTTTCAGGATTTGAGCCTAGACAGTGGAGGTACTGGGGATATATATCAGACGAGACTAATGGCTTCAAACATGAAGTGCAGTGAGTGAACGCGTGGCGTCTCGTTTGGTAAAGATGTGGCTAAATAAGTTGACTGAACTCTTGGCAATGCATATACTGGTTACTGGGTGCGAGTGGGTGTCGCACCACCGCAACGCGGCTCCAAGGATAATCGTTGGATCCATACCTTAAATTCGGGAGCCGGTCCACTCGTGGTGAATCGCCACGGCGAGTAAGAGGGATTGGGGGAGAAGCGAAACGAAATGAACGTTTTATTGTAGGCTTACTTAAAAAATATGTAATGAACGGATAGCTGCCTGGCGTCTGGGCGTATAATGACACAAAGCAGTCAGCGAAGGCCATGGAAGTCTGGAAGGATAATAATTTGGCCCCTTATTGCTCGTAAGGAGAGCCTGGACTCTTACCTACAGGCTGCAGGGATAGAATCTAGAGGTTGATGTGGAAAAAGGAGAACGTGGGAAGAAGAGTCAAAATTAAAGATGTGAACGTGACCATTGCGATTATAACAGATGTGTGGATAGTATGCCGATAGAAAGTAATAGACTGATCACCACCACAACAGTAGATAGATACCTCAGTCATTATTAAGATACAACATGCCTAAAAGAAGAGATGTTTGACTCAGATGTCTGCTCTGGTTGGTTCGCTAACTGCGCTGGGGAGTGTTGGAGAGGGTGAATGCATCGAACGGTCCTGCGAGTTTATAGCTGCAGTGCAGAAGCGAGATCCGAAATGCCAATAATAGATTTGGAAGCAACTAACATCAGAAAAAACAAGGAAGAAGTAGCCGTGAGTGGTTGGCAGACAACATTCCAATAAATGAACCAAATTCCAGATGGCGTACCCTACCAGCCAACAACAAACTCTGGTTTGTAGAGAGCTATCTGCAATGTTTGACGGTGTTTGGCCAAACGCTTCAGCGCAGGAACAAGCGAGGGTTGTAACGGACGAGCCATTAACAGTTAGACCGGGTGTGCCTGTATCCTTTCAAGAACCAGATAAGGCAGGAGACCAGGATTTCGATGTCTCAGATGGCACTACACAGGGGAAAGCGTCAGGTACCAAGCAGCAGAAACCACACTTCCCCATGCCCCTCTGCGATGCAATGTGATGTGATGATGGCTGCCACCCCTCTTTCCTCGTCCATTTTTGGTGCCTGTACTCCAATATACACACGCTGCTATTCCTCTATTTCGGCTGGATGCTGGATATTGCTGGGTTGCTGCTGCTGGGAGTCTCGTGTCGTGCGTGGTGCTCCATACTTTCTTTCAGACCTTCTCTCTGCTCCATTCTTCCGAGTGTTGCTCCCTCGGTTTCACTGCTGTGCTGCGCTTTGCTGTGCTGCTGTCACTCTCTTGGTCGTTTTTCCTTCTCTCTTTCTTTCAGCGTGCTTTTGCGGTAGTTATCTCGCAGCCAGTCCCTTCAGCCAGAATTCAAAATCGTGATACTGTCGTGATACTTCAGCTTTTGCTGGGAGTAGAGGTGGTAGATCTGCCCTTTCCCTTCACTTCCGTCTATACGTCGTACACCGCGTCTCTTTTCACCCCTTCCTGGACCCTCGCCGCAACTTCGACTGCCGTGTCCCCATCCCCGAACCCATCCCCGTAACTCGAATCGCCCGATTGATCACAATCCCCTCTTGCTACCTCACTTGCCCTCCTCCCTCCTCCTCCCCCCTCTCGCTCAGAGCTGTACGCTTACGAACAAGCCCACGATTATCATAAAATCGCGAGCAAATTCAACCAACATATATTCCTGCGAGAGGTGAGCATTATTTCACTTGTGACAAATATTGTTTCAATGACCACAAGCTTATGTTTTTTTCGCTGACTTTTTGGCTTTATGCAGGTCAATGAGGCAAGCGTGAAACGTCGCTCACCAGCCTATTACAACCAAAGCGGCGGCTCAAAGGTCATACCAATTGAATAATTGGGAATACGGTGCACTCTTTTATGCCATCACGGGGCAGGCACCTCTAACAATTTTTCCCTCTCTTCCAACATCACTCAATAGCAACTAAAAAAATTTAAAGAAAAATAACGTCAGTCGACATTACAAAACGAATTATTACTACTGGCGCGGAGCGCATATATAATATCTGAGAAATCATGTCGCTCCCTACACCTGATACTCCGTTGGGAAATCATTGCTCAGCCATATTCAACGGAACCCTCTATGCGTATTCATCAACAGCCTTCCAATCAGTGTCTTTGTCAGAAGGTGCTGAATGGAAAACCTTGCCAGCTGGGATAAGCACAACAGGAGCAGAATGTGTGCATGCTCACAGAGGCACACCCCAGGAAGCACTTTACATTGTTGGTGGGACAACTTCCAACTCCTCTACAATTCCAGAAACTGGATTCATGGGATTGCAACGATGGTTATTCAATGATAAAAAGTGGGAGACGATAGGATTACCAGTGCCTGTGACTTTTAATCTCACTAATCATGGAGCAACATTCCTGGAAACGAGTCAGCAAATCATCGTCTTTTCTGGAACAACATGGCCAGATACAGTTACACCCTCAGCCAATACGTTTTTGATCATGACCGCGGCGCCTTTCGAAATCACATCTATACCAGCAGCAGATCCTTTGTTAGCACCTTTAGTATTGCCATGGGGGAATGATGGGGCTTTGGTTGTGGGTGGAGATGCGAACAATAGGGGATTGAAGGTATTCAGCCCATCGACAGGTTGGACACCACTGTCGATGAGTCTGCAAAGTGGTCTGCCTGCGAAGGGGAAAGCTGGTGTGAGCTTGATGGACGGAGATGATGGAAGCAGGATGCTGTATACGTTCGACATGACGGCTGCACCAACAACTGTAACTCACCTTTTGGTGAAAGACGCAGACAAAGCCAGTGTACGGAGACGACAAGCAACCTCGACTTCGTCGTCTTCGACTGCCAGCACTTCTGCATCCTCAACCCCTTTGACTGTATCCACATGGCCATCTTACGACAGCAAACTTGCTCCAAAATTATCAATGGACGGGGTTTCGGTTGCTTATGAAGGTGATATGGTAGTGATCAGCCCATCGGATGATGCGAATTCAATGGCTGTATTTGATGCGAGAACCAACGCTTGGATGAATACTACAGAACTATTTGGTGTCACTAGCACCGAAGACGACAGAAGTGTATCTACTTTAAGCGTTAACCCTAGCACTTCGTCTACCGCCACTATCCCGTCTGGAACTACTAAAGCCAGCTCTCCATCGTCTTCCTCGACAGCGGTAGCAGCCACCAGTTCATCAGGAGGTCTTTCGGTTGTCAAAATACTCTTCATCGTTCTCGGTTCAATCCTCGGGATTATTTTAATCTTAGCTATCGCCCTTATCTGCCTCAAACGCCGTCGCAAGCAACGAAATCAACTAGATGGTCGCGGTGCCCGTCGGATGAGTTTCCAAGATCGTGGAGCATCATTCATGGAAGATGCTGGAGGACCAATACCCCCCCGTTTCCCCCGTCCTGCAATCGATAGTTGGGCCTCCAAGGATGTCGAAAAACAAGGATATCATGCATCCTCCACATATAGTTTGGATAAGAGCGGCCCAGTTGTAACCGCTATTGGCGGTGTTGGGGTCATTACCAGCGGAAACTCTACACCGACTCCTCCGCCCGGAGATAGGAATATCCCGACACGCAGTTCGGGATGGAGCAAGTACTTTTCTGGCGCCGAAGCAACAAACCTTGTGACGCTGCCACAACGATCTTATTCAGGGAACCATTCCGCCCATTCATCGACCTATACCGACCTCTCGATCAGCTTCCCTACTCTTAAAACACACACACGGGAAGGACAAATTCACACAAACCCCTATCTCCACAACGCAGGCGTCGGTATAGCAGCTAGCGGGATCGATATAGCCTCGGAAACGGGATCTGGTAACACTGGCGGATTACAACGATCTGGATCCAAGGGGCTCATGCTGCTAGATCCTGGCGTCGGCGTTCATTCGCCATCTGGGCAGAGACGGGGGAGCAATGCGACTGTGTCTTCAGTAGGCACCAGCGCCTATTCAAGTGGTATCCCGGAGAGTTTGATCGACAATGACAGGAAAGAGCTGGGAGGCTGGAGTCCAGTGGATGAAAGGCATCCTTGGGAAGGAAGGGAGCCAGTGGCGAGCAGTGTTTATCCGGATAGTCCCGGGATACAGGTGCAAGGGCTGGTGCTGAAAAATAGGAACTCTGGGCCACAGGTCAAACCAGGACAGAGCGTGGATAATTTGAGCTGGTTGAATTTACGGCAGTAAGCTTCAAAGAGAGGGGGGAGGTGCAGTTTAGGCGTTTTCCTTTATTGGTATATATTGCGTTGGAATCTTTAAGGGCGAATTCTTTCTTGTTGTATTGTAAGTAAGGGTTTGGCAAGTTTCGTCTAGGGTTGGTTACTGAACGTTGGATATGGGATATTGGTTTGGGTGTTCAAAATGGGGGAGGAGGGATACGGCTTATTCTTGGCTTGTAATTCCCGATTTGTGTTTTGATAAGCATCGCATAGAGGTTGTTTTGTGAGCGGCTTACTTATTCATTCATTACTGTTTTTCCTTTCGCGTCTTTCTTTCTTTCTTTATTCCTTTTTCTATATTCTGTAGCTTGTTGTTTCTTATGCCCTGGGGAAGGGAAGCGAGGAGGTTATTCTTAATACGGGCGTTGAATGAAGTAAGCTTTACTTCATTCTTTTTTACTTTCTATTACTTTGAATGGAAGTGAATTGGCCCAGGAGCGAGATAGATATTTTTGGAACGGTCTTTTTTTTGTCCTTGACGCAGGAGTCGCTTAGATGGAGAGGGGTTATTGAGCTTGATTTGGGACTCTTCATTTTCTTCTGGTTTTTTGTTTCATCAGCGGTGTTGCGATGTTTCCGTTTTTTATTTCCTAGTCTTTAAGTTTTGTTTTTGGCTTGGTTACTATGGCGGAGAAGCGAAAAACCCTGATTTGGTTGGTCAGATGGCTGGCTTATTTCCTATGGTACTGATGATTGATCACAGGGCCTTCGGGAACGAAGAAGGGAATGTTTGAGAGTTTCGTTGTATTTATTTTTTTAGTTTCTGGTAGTAACATATTTCCCATCAAAGTATTAGTTACTTTTGCACAAGCAGTTACAAAGTAAACATCTTACCATAACAAATTTTTCATCCCGGGGTTTTTCTAATGCAGCTCCGAAGCCGCTCGAGCACCCCTAAGCCCACGTGAATCTTGCTTGAATCTATGAGCTTGGCCTTGCATATCACACCGAGTTTTTCCTTCTTTCTCAATTAAGTATATAGAGTATACATAATCTCGGATTTAAATATCCGGGTCGAATTCTAGAATGTGGCACGGACTTCATAATCTTAAAGTGATATACCTCCCGAACCGCAGGGGAGTTTTTTCCCGAGGGCCTAGGGAAACATCGATTCCGTATTTGTGGCTGGGATGAGATCGAGATCACTTGCCTCCCAAGTCCTAGAGATCCGGAGACCTACTACCGCTCAATCTCCCTATAAGGGTTTCTTCCGGACCAACGCTTACCCTTACAAAGCAGATTATTTGCTCGGGTCAGGAGTAAAGTATTGGGACTTACCAGGGTGTCACGGATCTGAGCGGCTACAGTTTCGCTCTGTTGCTCTCGCCGCATCCTGTTGTATTTCACAGTATTTCGCTACGTCACGGCATTGTCCTCCCTTTTCAGGGTGTCCCAATACTTCACCCTTAACCCAAGTACAGACCAACCGAGTAGTATCCGTGAGTCGGGGCTATCAAGCATAACCTTATCCCATAGTCTGTTCAAAATGCTGACCCCCGTATACTGTGGCTCAATATAGAGTTAACTGAAAACTCATCAATAAGAGAGGCTACTTATGTAGGGGGTCGGCTTTACTAGTCTATGGGATAGAACAATTGCCCGTCCCACATAGGGCGATTGAACTATATAGCCCAGTTAATATAATGATCATAAACTATCACTCGCTGCGTGGTGATCTCGAGAGTAGGTGTTGGAGTGTTAAGTACGATTGCTTGATTCTCTGCAGACCGGCGGTGCAACCCCCGCCCATATACCTGAAGTTAGCCTTCTAGAACCTCTTGGTTTCTCGTGTACTTGGGCCTATACCTCTCGCTAGCTTCCATCCTCGATCCTCTCTCGATACATAACTCTGCCACTAATGTGAGGCGCTAAATCTATGGACCTTACTCTGTCGCTCTTTGCCGATTCGGTCGCTGATCTAATAGTTGCCGAGTAAAGAATAAAGAAAGCCACATCTCCAGTGGGAGGAGTGATGAATTATTTTTCTCTATTCCTTGGAGAACGAAGAACATGCACCATAGCGATACTTCAACGCAGATATCGGGACTAGGGGCAGAAGTTTTCGGTGCTAGGGATAGTCGACTAGTTCGAAATTTTTGCCTCGTTGGGCCCATGCCTAGCTTCGACGAATCAATGTAGGGGTAGGCGCAGTTTCGAATTCCATTTATCGCTCATAGCCAGCTCCGCAAACTAGTTTGAGAGTAGGCGTTTGAATCGATCTGCAATAGGTATCTTCGTTGTTACCTAGTTCATCTATATCTTCGACTTCTCTAGAAATTCAATGACAAAGTCCCAATGAGCGTCAGTGTGAAGTACTCGAAATTTTGAAATAACCTTAGCTACCAAACTAAACATTACCGATTTTGAAAACTGTCAAGTAAATTGCTAGACGAAAATCGGTGTGCCTTATGGGAAGAATAATGCTACTGGATTTCTTTCGACTGAATTAAATTTCTTGATATGCCAAGAGATAGATAAGTGATGACAGTGACTTGTACTTTGGTATTGTGATCTGTGTAATTTTACCCTGAGCGATTAGCCGTGTTTAGAGCTGAGAATCAAGAACGCAGATCGAATATCTAGAATCAGTAAAACGTCTCAAAATACAGCCTTGCCAGCTAATATCATCACCATAGTCTCGACTGAAATATAGCGTACTTGGTTCTTACATCCCTAGCTACTGCAAATATTGTTAGAGCTATCCTTGTGAGACTTAGGAGCGATAATTTAGCAAACTTGCAAACTCCTTATTTGCAGAGAGTGATACAAATATACCCTACCTCGTCTATCGCCCTCCGCAAGTAGGAACAAAACACTTTAACAAGATGAAAATTATCCATGAAAGATATGAGTCCTAAGACAAATGAGAAACTAGTCTTTACAAATGTAGCGGATAGATCGCTTCAAACCTTGGATAATGATGGCTTCCGTCTTTCATCGAAGCCGGAACTCGACAGTGATATAATATCGTTATCTTTGTTGAGTCTTGGGCGAACGCATATCAGTGGTGATGATTTCAGATTAAATGCCTAGTGCCCACGTAGTAAGTATTATGATAGGGTGATGACGATGGTCTAAGGCTCGATATTGTCGCCTGTTGATAGAAACAACATTTCTCGGGCCAGGCGACGATGAATCTATGGTAAATTAGTATGAGATAACGAAAGTCAAGTTGCTAGGAATGGAAATGATATGAGGGATTAATTGGGGCTGAATATTGTTTTGTTCTTGCTTGAGATAGTTGCTGGGAGTTCGTGTTGATTTGGAATTGATGATAAAGTTTGTGGTGTTGAGTTGTTGGGATGGTTGTTTAGCTGACGTTAAAACATGTTCCCGATCTCGCTCGGCGGCTCGGGTACCAGCAGCATACTGCTCCATGCTGTAGCACCTGAGGTATTGGAAAGCAAAAAGGCGTAAGGAAAAAAAGAGACAACAAATATGAAATGGGGGGCAGCGTAGATGGGAAATAAAACGTGAAGAAACTGAAAAAGTGAGTCCAGCACGAGCGAGATTAATAAGATCATAAAGTGTCACTCGCTCATCTTCAAGCGATAAAACACCATTCATATCGCTATTGCTATTCTAAAGCGAATTCGTTATAATGTACTTCCCTGATCGTGATTTCTCCTTCTCTAAAACCGCGGCCCCACGCCGATTTGTACATATTAACTTCTCTGCTCACAACATGATATATCTCACACCCTACACTACCGCAATTTCGGCCTCCTCCCCCTTCGGTACCAGCTCCATTGTCAGCCCCAAGACAACATCTGACAACTCCTGCCCATCAATGACATCATCATGCTTTCCTACCGCTTTCACAAGTAACCCCTTATTCCCAGGTCTCGCATCAAGCACCTCCTTGAAGCCTTTTGTTTGTCTCCAAGATAGAAACTCATCTTCGTCCGACTGAAGCAAAACGATCTTCCCTTTATAGTCTGCGTACACTGTCCGCTCGCGTCCAATCCATGTAGGGGAAGCGATTTTCCAGGCCTCCTTATCTTGACCAAAGGCACCATGGACGAACGTATACTCTGGATACTCATCTATGAGGTCAACGAGATCGTAGATGCCTTCAACGCTAACAATTGCATAAGGAACGAGGAACTGATCGTATAGTATAGGGAGGGCCTGGAGCGCTAGAGTAGCGCCTGCGCAGTGACCGACCAGAATATATCGATTATCAGCTAACCCGTAGGATGCTTTCAGGTATGACAATGCAGAAACTACATCGTCGAGATGATCGGGGTGTGCAGCAAAGTTTTTTCCGGCGGGAAACTCAGGGTGCGGTGAGAGCCGATGGTTTAAGGTTGCAGTATTTACAGACGGATTCAAGAGAAGCTGCTGGCGGAGGAAGGGGTGCGAGGAGGATTTTGTAATTCTTGGGTCCCGCCAGGCACCTCCGTGGATGTAACTTTATTGAAACTATTAGTAAGGCTGTGTATTTGGGGGGGGGGTCAATTTACATGAGCCAGGGGGCATCAGGTGAATTATTCTGGACGCGGATATCAAGAGTTTGCAAAGGGTGATCAGGAGATTCGAGGTATGGTTCGTCGTCTCGGGCGATTATTTGATTAATCGACGCCATTGTTTTCTTTGGTTTTTTTTCTTGTTTCCTCAATGGAAGATGGAGGGAGAATGACGCTACCAAAGTCGAGAATTTAAAGGAAAGATCAAATGAGACTGGGGGGACCGTTTGGCTTAAATTAGTGATGTGTAACGCTTCAGCATAGGCAGAAAGACGTCGGCAGGCTTCGAAAGCAAGGACGAAAGAAACTAAATAAATGCTCTGGAGTCAAGCCCCGCATCCAGACTGTTACAGATTGCGGGGCACAGGGTCCCAAATGTGTAGCCGCGCAAGGGCTCAGGGCGCAGGGTTAGGATTCCAGCTACTATTTTTCTTTTTTTTTTTCACAGTCACTGTTTTCGCTAACATTACGTGTATGTACCTGGCCCTATATTCCATGTCTATACATGTACATGTAGTTAACGGGCTTTTATGCGCGCCCGTAGACAATCGAGCAAGTCAACCGCCAACGAGACCGTAAGTGGCCGTGCCATTGACCACGCAGGGATCGTGATACCATGACCCCCACGATAAACGATTCGTTCCCGCTACAACATCACACCGATTCTGGTGATAAGTAGCACTTGTAAATAGCTAGTCTCGTCCCACGTCATATCAGAGCCCATATTAAAGATACGGACGGGACTTTCGGACGTCGCTTAAGACTGGTTATCTCACTTCCACAGCGATTCCATCAAACTACTCTCCCCCTCATTGCGCAGTTGCACATGCTCGAGTTGGCAGCGGGGACCTTACCTTAAGTTTTCCCTGCTTTGTTATCATCAGTCGGCAATAGCAATGACTAAAACCACAAAACTTACAAATGCAATACTGAGCGGGCTCGCCTCATCAGCCCCTCGTTTCTAACCCGTTCCGCGCCGAAAATCACACCAGAAGTCTATACCTCCCCGCTTCTGCAAATTCCGCAGCTTTTTTTCGGCACGTCTCATTTCTCCAGAGCTACACACCAATCGATTGTACTTTGCTTTATGTCCGCGTCTAAAAGAATTAAGCGCCCAATGTCCAATTATGGGGGTTCTTTACCGACAGACAGTACTTGTTAATCTAACTTCTTATAATTCATCTTAATTCTTACTAATTGATGCGGTGGTCGGCTGACCTCCAAATTGAGATATTGAATGCGATGTTTCGTTTGTCAGCAAGTAAGGTGCTTATATTACCATGACATCCGAGATCAGAGTAGCGTGGTTTATATTGGTGCCCCGCTTGTGCATGGAAGACGCCCTAGTACTTTACAGTACCTGATCGACTGCGCCTAGACTTCGCGAAGTCCGTGAGTGGCGGGGTATGATAGAAGACGGGGCAAAGGGCGTTTAATTTGGCTGAATGTACTTAGCTAAGTACTACACGAGATTCTACTCCCAGCATTCAGGTATCTCAAGCAATGTTCCGAACGGTCTTCCGGAATTAGGTCATCCCTTGGCAGCAAAAATCTCTGTCGGTGAGAGAATTACCGCAAGAACCGAGTATTTTGCCAATGGTGTTTTGGGTGATCCTAGCAGCTACTAGATGTTTGCTGCAGCGGGCCTATTCTCGGAGCCTCGCATTTACATCCCCGAATGCCACCTCCAACCCTATTCTTCAGGTTCCCGAAAATGTACAACCTTTGACAGTATGAGTTTGTAGTGCGGTGTTCGGCTCGGCTTCTTAAGCAGAAACCCCCTCAGCCCTGGCGGAGAAGACACGATACCTATTTATTCACCTTGTGTCCTAGTACTCTTTAAATTTAGATATGGCCCCAAATATTTCCTATCTATAAAATCGTCAAACTAGCTTTTATGTAAGGTTCGCTCCAAAGAGTCACATGGTATGAGATGCACATACATGAGCCTATGAAGGGAATAAATGAACCAGAGCGCGATGAAGACTAGATGAAACGTACAGTTGAGTGTGAGGCCGATTGATTTCTCTTTCCCTCAGTATAAAGACTAGAATTCTCTTAGCTAAATCCAGAAAGTATTCATAATAGCAAATTCTGAAAATACCTCCTGACCTGATTGGTAATGTAGAAACCGGACTCCATGTCCTCTTTCGTCCTGCAACATGGTCAAACAGATTTCGACCTGGCTACTAGGGATCCTTTAACTTTATAGGTCAGAGGAAGTTGTAATTTTGGGTCATCACGGTTGCCCGTGTAAGGTAGATAATATAAGATCATATGTTATCACTCGGTTTCAGAGTTTATCTACCGTTGGAAAAAGGCCTTCTAATCGGGTATCAGAAGCAGGCCATAGTAGGGGATCCTGAGGGACGAGAACGAGAATTCCGGGGCGAAGAGTTTTCCCTGTACTAGTATGCTTGTGTTCACTATATACTCGGGCCTGTGGAACCTGAGCGAGCAAACCAATCAATTCTCGATCTCTATTTTTCCCACATCCACTGGTGACAGAAATAGTAGCAGTAAGTCGGATATGAGAACTAGAGCTGAGAGCTTAAGAAAAAGAATAGGCCTGTGGTAGAGGCGAAAATAGATTATAAGTTCGCTATGGAGGTGAAGAAGCAGTGCTGTGACTGGGTCATTCAATTTCCAATCCAACCTCCCACCTTTTCCTCAACGTCACATGAGTCAAGGCATCCGCCGTATTTTGTTCTTTCAGAAGGATTGCAATAAAACCCTCAGCCGATCCTATCTTTGGCCATTAGAGGTTTCTTGGAGGACGAAGATGCGATAACTAAAAATTTCGCGACCCATCACTCGATTGTATACACGAGAGCTCGAAAGTCCAGCTAACAATTTAATAGAACAAGATAAAAATCCATAAGTGGCATTAGGTAATATATTACATGTAGTACAGCGGATATGTATGGGATGATGTTTTGGGAAATAATATAATGGAATACCTCATTCCACTTGGCGCCAAGGCCGTATAACTACATGTACATCCCATCAAACTACCACGTTAATAAATCCTCTTCAGTAACACCATCATGCATCTCTCCTAAAATTCTAAGATAAGATTCTAGAATAACGGAGTCGGTTTTAAGGCGGTAGGTAAGTCCTCTACCTCTTATCGTGTGCGGACGCAGATCAAGTTTTGGATGGCAGACAGTACGGACAAATTCGAACCTATCGTATTGGAAACAGATGGCCTACCAGAGATTTAGATACGTCTTATTTCAACCTAATATAAGAAGAAGAAACGAACCCACCAGACCAGTTCGGAGGTCCCAATGGATCTTCAACTTAACTTTATAAATATATCATTAATAAAACCTAAGAAGTCTCATTCGCAAGATTGCAGGTTAAATTTCACTGACTATTCTGCTCTAGGTGGGAAAAGAGTATAGTTCAACTCCGAAAACTAGGGGAAATTCCCCAACCTACGGTTTATTTACACACTTTTACAAGTGGTCCAAATAATACACAACGATAGAGCGATATTTAGGAATCCTGCAACGCAGTCCCGTAATCTATTAGCATCCTGACAACAGGGGTTAAAAGATATTCAAAGGGGTCTGAGGTGCAAACAACAAACTTGTTGTTAGTGCTGGATCTTAAGATTACAATGGATTATGACCACTTCGCTACCTGTTCGTACTCAGATTAGCACTGGAGATGTTCCTCGGAAATAAGAATGCGGCTTGAAGAACTTGTCTGGATATAGGAGACTAAACTAATTCTAACAAATCTCATATCGTATCATGCAAACTTTACCGATCCCACAAATACTCACCAATTAAAGTTTTACCCAATGGGTAATCGAGATTAAGCATCTATCGGAACACCCGTAAAAAAAAGTAATAATTCAAAGTCAGCTATATCTCCAGGGGACTAGAAGAAGAGTATTATAACGTGGAAGCCGCCAACCCCTAAAGGTAAAGGAGAAACACTCCGACGTTCTACCAGGTCGTGCATTCACCATATCTCATTCAACTTGGGCTCGAGACACTCTATCCGCCGACCCCACGCTCGATGAACACAGAAGATACAAACCGTGATTCAGGAGATCGGGGGATGGCTTCGAAGGAAGAACCTAATTGTCGAATAGTATTTGAGTTCACAATCGATCACTCGATATACACTAGAGTTAAATTTTTAGGAAAAAAAACTCATGGGAGCGAGTACTATTTCGACTTGAGAGAACGAAATATAGGCGAAAACTGTAGCTACGTATTATACAGTAGTCCGACCAATAGAAAGGCTCCAAGGCTCGACTGACCATCAAAGATCTACTAACTAACACGGCCTTAGGATACAAAACTAAATAGATGACTTATCTCGTTTTCAGGATATGTGGGTATATTTTCTGCAGAGGAGAATGGATAGGAGATCCTTATGGGATGGATTATGGTTTAATAGCATGGAGAGAAGAGTGCCGTAATCCTGCTATCCTCGGAGATAAGATAAGCAGGTGATTTTGGCCGTGTTGTTGGAATAGCATTTTATGTCACGTCAGCGCACGTGCACTCACGAACCTAAACTACAGTAGTAACTACATGTAATCATCCTTTGCTAGTAGCGGTTGGGCCTTTACGGATCCCTATTCAACTACGGGGGCGAGCTCTATAACAAACTCTACATACACGTATACCGCAAGCGAAGATCAGTAGTAATTAAGATACATAAAGTATTTAAAAGATTAAAATCGAAAGTAGATAATGAAACTTTTCATTTCTAGAGACTGTAGAATTACAGCAACGCCTTAGTAACAGCTGTATATAATCCTACACGGGGTTAACGTTCAAAAAAAAAAAAAGAGGCTACAAAAAAAAAAATCAAACTGAAATCATCCTGTACCGTGCTCAAGCGCCTGCAGAATGATCCCCACCCACGCCGTAAAGTCAAACCCCAGCCCCAAACAAACGAACAATTCAAAAAACCAGAAGTGTATGCTGAAGAAAAAAAAATAGAAATAAACCCTAATCAATTCTTCGAATCAGAAATTTCCAAGACTCACGTACTATTCTTCTAAACGCTCTTGCTCAAGCGACCCCGTGCTGCTATCCGGAGTACCAATGGCCCCATCCAAGTCAGAAAAACCAGTATAAACGCTGCCGCTTGGAGTAAGAATATCTGCTCGCGACCTCAAGCCAGCGTAGTAACTATTACTCCAATCAACTTCCGGGACCATTACAGCTTCTGGGTTGCGAGCATCTATATCTGCACCGTCAGCTATTCCCGACTCTGCGCCAGAAGAGGAATCACTGTAAACACTCGGCGTAGAAGTTCTATCATCCAGAGTGTCAGTGATTGCTCCTGAGCCAGAGGAGGTGTCGATATCTCTTTCGTATTCAGCATCGCCGCTGCTGTAAAATTCCATTTCTTCTTCTTCTTCCTCGCTTTCGAAATTTAGTTCTTCCTCGTCTTCTGAGGATTCAAGGTATGCCAAAAACGCAGGCGACAGTGCGGCTTCAGAGGATTTTGAGGCTGGCGAGTATGTTGGCGGTTCATAGGACATGTCAGAATCCGCTGAGGATCCAGAATATATTGATTCAGAGTACGTCGAAGAGCCTGAAGATTCAGAAGGCTCGTAGTTCGGCAAACCGGGAAACACGAATGTTTCGTTCTCGTGAATAATGCCTTGCTCCACGCCAAGCTCTTCGCAGATGCGCTTGACAAAGGCTTTGTCACACCCACTGAAATGGACCCTCAGAATATCGCCAGGACGAGTAGTCGTGAGGTCTCCAACCATTCTAAGCTTCTTGAGCTCGTCAGAGACCGCAACAAGGTGCTCGCTGCCGTCCTCGAGACCCTGGAATAGCTCAGGGTTTCCGAGCGAGGAGACGTAGCTCAGGTTCGGGAAAAGGCCAAAGTCGATATATGCGCCAGTGCCGCCGTTTTCCATACGCTTCGAGACCTGGGCACGAACACCGATAAGCCAATCGGTGCCGGCACGCTGATGGCGGTCCACTTTGCGCATACCGTTGACACCAAACGCACGCGTCAGCGCCGAAACATGGGAAAATATCTGAGCCGGTGCAGGGGTGTGCGAAAAATGGCGGGCAGACCCGCCAAGCGAGTATCCACCCGCGCTCCGCGGCATAGCGCCGCCAACGAGTCTGGGACGGAGCGCAGACACGAAGGGATTGGCTGCAGCGCGCGACATTATGGCGGACTGCCTGGTGCTCCTGGAAACCTGCGGAGCGACATCTCGCGAGACGTTTCTGAGCTCGTTGACGAAGGTGCTGTACCACCGGTTGGAGACTTTGATGCGGCTCGCATAGTGCTTGTTGGAGCGGGCGATGGGGAGAAGCGCGTGCGACTGTTTGATTATCTGCGCAGACTCTTGGGCGGCAATGCCCCCTTTGAGCAGCTTGGTGGTGCGTTTAAGCGTTGCCCTAGAGCGCGTTCAGTACTGTATAATTGGGAGGGAGCGGGTATCTGTTGTCTCGATGGTGGGAGGATGTGATGAGAGCCATACGCATACCGTAGGACACGGAGGGGGATTTGGACTCCGACTGCCATATTTGAGGGCTTCAGCTGCCTGTATCCGAAAGAGCGAGGGCTCCAGTTTGGCGGTGGGGGATGGGCAGCCCTTGGAGTGGGACCGCGAACCTTTAAGTTCGCAAATTAGGTTAACTGTATGCCGAACGGCCCTGGGCGCACAGAAGCCAGTGTTCTCTGCAGAACAAGCACCCTGCTGCCAGCCCGGCCGTCCAGTCCGAATCCATCCCGCCAACCAGCGGCCCCCAGGCCGGAAATGCCTGGGCACCATCCCCAGCTCCCAGCCGCTGCCCCCAACTGGGTGCACAAAGTGACAGATCATAACTCTGCGCTGCTGCCTGGGGCAGGGGAGCTTCGGATTCGCTCCGAACAGGACTGGGCTCGGAGCCAACCGGAATGGCGAAGGAAAACTCAAAAAGTCCCATGGGCGATGATTGACCACAGCCCTGAATCTAGATGCCAGATGAACTCGGCACTGCCTAAACCAGCTATGCACATGTAGGCGATCGGCGAATCGTGCCCAGAGGAGTCGTTTTTCCCTGACTTGCGCTGCACAGTAGCTTCGGAGCTTGCGTCATCTAATACTCGACGGGTCTTGAGTTTCGCAAGGCTCCTTCCTTCCTTCGTGTCGTTATCGTTCACGGTCTATCACTCGCCCTGGCATTCGTTGGCGAGTGATCAGCTATGTGGAAACTCCAATACGTCCTCCTTCCGCTTTGCTTCCACTCCGTGCTCGCAACCCCTCACTTGCTTTGGCGAGATCACACTCGTACCCCGGCAAACACGGTAGTGCGTTAAATAGCCTCATCTCTTGCCAGCCTATACTTCCATAATCACTATTTTTACCGTACCAATCACGGCTCTGCCAGAGACGCGTTGAGACAGCAAATAGCCCAGACGTTTCACGCCAAAACTAGGCATTCAATTCAGTTCAATCCAACTCACGCAGTACACGTTCAAAAACACAGTACAGCAGTGACTGTAGTGACGGTTTCTACATATCACAACACGCCTCCAAAAAGGCAATAATAAAACACACTAGAAGCAAAGCCCAAACCTCCTATCGAAAACACCCCTTAGCTATTCCCCCGCCATGAAACAAATTGAACCCAAAACCCAAACATAACTAATGCACAAAAATCCAAAGTTCAGTTCCTCTAATTCCTTCCCAATCGATATTCATCACACTCCTCCAGAAACCTATGTATGCCCTCCAGTCCATCAAAGCTCTGTTCAGGGCTAGCATAAGCGTCCGGAGTACCAATGACTACTCCAGGTTCCAGGTCAAAGAAGTAAGAACTGCCGCCGCCGCTCTCAGAGCCTGATATTGGATGGACGCTGTCTTCATCTTCAAACCCGTCTTCCGAGTACGTAGATGATTCAGCTGGTTCATCGCTTAGCATATCTCGCCAAGACGCCCTAGCATGCGACTGGCCGGGTGCGAGAACGCTAAATGCGAATTGATCGTCTTCGTGAACAACTCCTCGTCGTATGTCAAACTCGTCACAGAGTCCTTCGACAAAGTCTTTGTCGCAACCCCTGAAGTGAACCCTCAGGATATCGCCGGCGGGGCCAGCAAGTGTGATTGGAAGGTCGCCAAGCTGGCTAAGCCTCCTGATATCAGCATAAACAGCGGTAAGCCCGCCCAACATAGCACCAAAATCAGCACCGAGGCTCTCGATAAAGCCAGAGTTCTCAAGGGAGGTAACCTTGGAGTTCAGGGGGGAGAGACAAGTGAAAATGGGTGAGAGGTAGAAGTCGATGTAGGAACCTGGAGCGTTCTCCTGGGTGAGTGCCGAGGCGAGCTGGGCACGAACTCCGATACGGCCGTTAGTACCGTTATGACGACGGTAGTGGTCCATCTGGCCCTTCCCATTGACGGCAAACGCCCTCATCGCGGCAGACACTTGGGACAGAACCTGTGCGGGTGCCGCAGGAGTGTGGGAGAAGAAGCGAGCCGATCCGCCGAGGGAGTATCCGCCTGCGCTCCGCGACATGGCACCGCCAACAAGCTTGGGACGGAGGGCTGATGCGAACGGAGTGTGCGCGGTGTGCGCGGTTATGCCAGCGCGCACTGGGCCCTTGGCAATACGTGACACAGAGTCTCGAGAGGCATTTTTGAACTCGTGGACGAAGGTGCTGTACCAGCGGTTCGAGACCTTGATGCGATTCGCGATGTGACCACGGGGGTGAGAAACGGGAAGACGTGCATAGACTGGCTCGAATAAGATTTTTGAGGACTGTTGAGACGCGGGAAGACGCTCTTTGAGGATTTGGATGCCCCGTTTAAGCGCTGTCCTAGAGATAGAGAGATGAGGTCAGTATGATATATCTGGTGGCAAAGGGCTCAATGGGGGCCTGAACATGAACATACCGCAAGAAACGGAGGGGTACGTGGACCCCGACCGCCATGATTGAGGTTTGTAGATTTGCTTGTCTGTAACAGAGCGGATGCTGCTGTCTGGTGGTGAGAGGAGAGAAAGGGGAACCTGACGTTAAACGCGGGGGGGAAGACGGGCTTTATGAAGCTCGATCCGAGGAGGCAGCAGTAATGCCGGCACTAACACCGATCAGGCGATGCACAGCCACATTGACGTTCCCTGTATAGCCACAGGGCCCAGCCCTGCACAGTTACATGCCAAGAAGAGCGTCGGGGAAAAATTGATTTCTGCAACCACTCATAAATTCGCGCTCCATCTCCCGCATTCTCCGCCCTCCCACGACAAACATTAATTATTTCTTCTGCTGCAGGCCAACAATGCCTACTTCACGACGTGGACGAGGCTTCAATGCAGACGTTTTCTTCAATGGCGATCAAATGGTAAGATATTAGCTCTTTTACGCTCCGTCCTCCTCTCCTCTATCCCCCCAGCCCCGCTTTGCTTTCTTTAGCATTGGAAGACTCGAGTGATGAAATCCTTTTTTCATGAACAATCCAACTCCTACTTTTCAGTGAGGATAACATACTTTATATAATTAGCCTGACTTTATCTTCCCTCTTCTTCATGCCCGTATTTCTCTTCATTCCATTGAACGACATGCTAACAGTCGCTGTCCTCAGACTACTAGGTCCTTTCTAATTGGGTCAGTTTGAAGATATAAATAAAGATAATAAAAACAGAACAAAGGTTTGTTTTATCTTTTACTTCTTTCCTTCTTTTTCTTTGCATTGTTTCTATGGGGTCTACTATATCGCTTGAGTGATGATACATCGACAATTGCTTTTAAGCTATGCTCCTTCCGAAAAATTCATGTCGATATTTTGTCTCTATAAGTTTCAGCCTTGTCTGACTCGCGATTGACCCCTTCCCTGCTGCCTTTCGCTCTAGCTTTTCTATTGTTGCGAGAAACCAACTTACTAACCATCAAGCAACACTTCAATTCAGGTACATATCTCACTCTTTCTTATACTATCACGGGCGGGATCATCACATGAAGAATTTTGAACGTACGGGCGGACAGAACCGCGTTCCTTCTCACCACTCCGGTGGTAGCCGCGGCCCACTGTACAAAACCGGGTCGCTGGGAGGGGATGCTTGTTGATTTCGAGCGTCAGCTGATCATGGTCGCGATTGGAGATGGCTATCGCATTAAAACAGCCTATGGATGGCTTTATGGGCTTAGGCTGACTTGTCCGGCAATCCAGATGATACATCGATTTTATTATTGGATTGTATCTACCAACTGAAAGGTATGGTATTCTCCCTCTTGCACCTTTTTTCTTGCTTCGTGCCTTTTTCTTCTTCTTCTGCCCCCAAATTATCACAGTCGAAATGATGAAACATTTATTATTCACACTGTGTGAACGGGTTTCTGCCCGCTATGAGCACACCCATAAAAAATCTGATTTAATGAGCCTGACTCGACTACCTTCTTACCCTTTTCTCTACCTTTTCACGTCGCCTTGCATTTTACATGGAATAACGGATACTAACTATATCTCCAGACCCGGATAAGCTTTTCTAGTGCAACAACTTTACAGCTCACCTCACTAGCGTAACCTGACCTAGCTTTTTTTGCTGTTGGATTGTTTTGAGTGGGCACAATATGATGAACACCAAATCGTTGCTGTGTTACGGAGTTTATCTTTGACGAAACGATCGTTTTTTCACCTTGGAGAACTGAGATTGTGCAGATTTTCTGTGTAGCTTTTTGCCTCAGCATTGGAAGTAAAGGGTGTGTGCTGACAGTGCTTTACAGGGAGACAGATAGTTTAATATAAACTGACTTCCACAATTGACATGTTTCACTCGTAAATTGTAAATCTTCATCATTAGCGATTTCCCTGCATTTGGCTGTGTTGTGTACCCAAAAATAGAAACCCCCAGATCAAGAATCAGATAAGATAAGATCCCAGAGCTGTGTAGCTATCCCAGAGCCTCAACCTCAACCCCACCAACACCAACACCAACACCTCCATCAGCACATCCCAGCATTAACCACCACCCCCTTTCCTACCCACCACCTCAGCCACATAAAACAATGGCCAATATCTCCGGTACGCCCCTCTCATATCCATTCTATCTCTCCCACACACTCCCACACTCCCACCTTCCCATCCTCTAACCCACCACACCCCACAGACGGCGAAGACTCCCAAATGCACGACTCACCCTCTTCAACACCCTCCACCCCACCTGCTCTGCAGAGCCAGAACCCACTCATCAACCCCGCTGAACACCTATCCCTCCACTCTCCACCCGACACACAGCAAACCCCGCCCGCGAGCCAGCAAGGCACTCCCTTGGTGCTGAAGAGCGCTGACGAAGCCAGGGCTAGTCAGTCGAGTCAGGGCGGGTTCGTGCCGAGCTGGGCGAGTAAGAGGGCGATTGAGGATGCCGAGACTGCGAGGGAGAAACTGGTAGATGGGAAGTTCTCGTTGCGTGAGTTTTGGTCCTCCTTTGATTCGTGGTTGATTGAAGGGGGGGGAGGCAGAGCTAATTGTGGGAGGATAGGTTGGGTGGGGGATGATTATGATGAGAGTGATATGTTTAAGACAAATTAGGGGGACATTGTTATGGGGGCTTGGTGGGATGGATGGTGCTACATAGGCGTTTATAAACTGCTTTAGCATGGAAATTAAATTCTACCTTTTTTTTTATCAATCTAGTGCCTTATGGGGGATGTGCAGTGAGCAGTATGGTTTTGTGTGATATGGTTTTTTATTACAGCCGGGTATGGAGCTCTATATAAATCTACTCCTTGACTTTCAATTTTGCAATATCGACTTCCACGTCATCGGCGTCTTCCTCCAGGTCGTCTGCATTTCCCACAATCCCTCTCTCGTAAAGCTGTCTCCCTGAACCAAGGTTTTATCAGCTCCCCAGCGTTGAATTTGAAAGGGGGAGTATTAGAAAACGACAAACCTGTCAGCCTCTTTTCCTTAACAGCACCCCCGCCTCCTCCACCCCTCTTTCCTTTCTCTTCCGCTTCCTCTTTTTCCTTTTCCGCCAATGCCTTCCTAGCAGCCTCCTCCTTGAATTTGGTAACCCAGTCCATAAACCTCTCCTTTGTCACCAGCGTTCCACGGAACTTCTCCATCTCCTTCTCCTCCTCCTTCCTCAGGTGGTCTTCCCGCTCCTTCTCCACCGCATGCGCGCGATCATGCAGCAGTGTCTCCGCCCCCTCCTTCAGCGTAGTCGCAAGCGAGAATATCATAGCCATCCCCAGATTCTCCTCCACGGTCGGCGCAAGCCCGTTCAGTAGCAACTCCTTATCCTCCGGAAACGACAGCGACGAGCTCGGCGACGCAGCATCGATGGTGAGATCAAGGTCTGGCGCTGTGTCGGGGTATGTAGGTGGGTATGTCACATGGAGGTTTATTATCGCTATCGAGACACACACACACACACACATGCACAGTGTTAGCGTCCTTAGTTTTTATTTATTTTTTTGTGAATATGTTTTTGTTTTTGTTTTTGCTTTCCAGTGTTCTAGGGGGGAGGGGGGAACTTTGTGATTGTTACTGTTGGTGGTCAGTGGTGGTGGTGGTAGTGCATACGCGGTTCATGGATCTGTCCGGGGATGACGGGAGGCTCGAGGACTAGCCGGATGCTGAATTGTGTGTCTGAGATTCCTAGATATATTGGGTTCTTTCCTCCCCGGGTAAAGGAGAGGGTGGAGGGTGGTTAGCTGGGAGAAGTTTAGGTGTGTAGGGAGGGAGTGGATGGGTTCTTACGGACGAGTTCGTCGGGGTAGATGGACTGGAGGACTTCGACCTCTTGGATCTGTTCTTCGGACGCCATTGGAGGCGGTGGGGAGGGCAAGAGGGGGTGGTAAGAGACTGTAGGGCTGGAGCAAGAGATTCCTGGTGTTGATGGGACTTCGAGATGCGATATTCAGCGATTTCGAGAAGGTTGGCGGGGTTGAGTGCAGGTTGATCATTACCACGCACGGCTAGCCGACAGAGGGGAAGTTCGCAGCGTTGCTCTTTTCTTTTTCCAGCTCGGAAAAAAAACGGTAATCTTCGAAACTCTCCCCGCCAAACAAAAACCCCCACCACCACCCACAATCACCACCAATCAGCCAACCCTAATATAAAAACAGCAATGGCAAAACAACGCACAACAAAACGCAAATCCTCCAGAGCCTCTAAACGCGAAAAATCACTCCTCAATTCCACCGGCGCCTTCTCCACAAACCCACACGCCTCCAATCCCACACCCACACCCACACCCACACTCCCAGAACCCTCACCAGCAGAACTAATAGCTCAAGCCACCGTCCTCCTCCACGAGCAAAACTCGCCCCACAAAGCCCTCGCGCTCGCAGCACACGCACTAACACTAGTCCCCACCTCCCTCCCCGCACTCGAGCTCCTCGCCGAAATCCACATCGAGCTCGGCGACGAAGACACCGCCCGAACCGTGTTCGAGAAAGCTGTCTCGCTAGACCCTACCGGATCCGAAAGCGGGCCAGAAAAATTCCTATGGCTAGCGCAGCTGGGACAGGGCGGAGAGAAGATGATGGAATGGTATACCCGCGGCGTCGAAGTTCTGCGAAAATGGATACAGGCGCGCGACAGCCGGGGGAAAGCGAAAGCGAAAGCGAAAGCAGACGAGCGGTTACTAGATGGGAAGCTATGTAGTGCGCTATGTGCTATGGCAGAAATATACATGAGTGATCTATGGTGCGTCTAACCTAGCTTATTTGGAGGGCTGGAGCTGGGGTTGGGAGTTGGGGTTACTGATGGTGATTAGTATGGAACCGGATGCAGAGGAGCGCTGCGAAAAGTATGTTACTGAAGCACTACTCGTGGTTCCAACTTCCGCGGAAGCGCTGCAGACTCTTGCGTCGGTCCGGATCTCGCAGCAGCGGATTGAGGACGCGGTTGCTGCGCTGCAGCGCTCGTTTGGGCTCTGGAAAGATCTGGATTTGGGGGATGAGGAGATACCGACTTATGCATCGCGAGTCAATCTGTCTAAACTACTGATCGAGACCGAGCAGCACGAGACTGCGCTTGAGGTACTGGAGCGGCTGCAGCTGGAGGATGATCAGTTACCGGATCTGTGGTATTTGGGAGGATGGTGCTTATTCTTGCTAGGCGAGCAGGAGGAGGAAGGGAGTAGAGAACGTGCGGATTTGTGGGAGGCTGCTAGGGAATGGTTAGGGAATTGTGAAACGGTTGGTTTTGAGTCCTTTCGTAAGGTTGGGTAGGATGCTGACAGGTGTATAGTTGTATATTGCGCTGGAGTGGGAAGATGAGGGGATTAAAGAACATGTGTTGGAGCTGCTAGCGAGTATAAACGCGGTGTTGCCGGAGCGGATGGAGGACGAGGATGGAGAAGAGGAGGAGGAGGAGTGGGAGGATGACGAGGATGACGAGGATGACGAGGATGACGAGGATGATGAGATGGTAGAGTAATGGCTTGGTGTACTTGTTTGTAGGTGTGAATATGGGTTAGGGATTGGAAAAGTTATATGCTTTTTTTTCTACTTCATCAATGGGAACTGGGTACTGTGGTTCTGTTTGGTGCATAGACTGCGAGTGATATTCTGTGAGTTTGAATATAAAGTCTCACGGCTGGTGCGGAGGAGTGTCAATGGCAACCACGTCTAAGGTTGATTTTGATATGGCTATTATATATGCATACCTCATATATTACCTACTACATGTAATGAGCAATAATGCTGTACAATATCACCAATGGCTATAATAGAATAAATGACCGCGAGGGATACGCTGTGAATCAAAGTAGTGGCAGAGCGTCACGTAAACCACCATCTACAGGGATCCAATAGGAGTCAACAAATGAAGAGTATTCGTCGAAGACTTTTTTTAATGGCTATTTTGCTGTAAACGGGAGTATTTAAGTACATGTATGCAAGGAGTACTGTAGCTGTGTCTGACTTAGTGATATGAACAAAACAGCTATCTTCGTTCCTTAAAGCAAAACCAAAAGGTTGGGTTGTCTATTTAGTCGCTCATGCTTCTTCACTTCTCTTTCATCCGTATTCTGCCAGCTCGTGTTTATGTGGACTCCCACAACCGCCACTCAGACCTCTCCACCATCCCCACTGTCGGCCGATCAATGCGATTCACCATACCCAGATTTCAGTAACCAGCTCTACCCATTTCCCAGGGAAAATAAAAGTAAGCTCAGTTCTGGTTCGAGACAGCATAGCTAACACAGCTTGTTGTGCAGAAAACATTACCCTCCCTGCTTATGTAGCAATCACCCGAACGGCTTTGTTACCCAATACACCGCACGTTAAGGTCTTGACTATTGAACCATATGGCAACTGGTGACAAGACCCAAGTATCATGCATACATGATTGTGCCATTGCCCCGCTTCCTTCTCGAGGTTGTCCACCGGCGCTTTGCTGGGATAGACTAAGGGTTAGGGCACGAATATTTAAGGTTTCTGAGTACCGCTCGGGCCGCGGCGGCCACCTTGGTGAAGATGAGGCTCTCTGCAACAGCATATGCCGGCTTCTCAAGCGGGCACCCATACGGCTGTCTGATGGTGTTTGTTTTTTTTGTTCAATAGTGACACGGGCGCGGGATCTCGTGAGAAGGGCCCCTTGCGGATGATGAATTGGTTCTTGGTGATGGTTGAGACGCTTTTGGGCCAGCACGCGATCTCGTGCTTGCTGCTGTTGCTGCTTTCGCGCCTGGAGCTTTCCGCGGATCTCCTGAAGATCTTGCAGAACTTCATGCTTGCTTGCTTGCTGCCTTTGCTCGGCCTCCCCCCACCGCCGAGGAACTTGTGCCGTCCTAGCCTCATGGCATCGCTGTTGTGCGGGTCAATTGCGATTTGCAAACACATCAAACACCCCTGGCACGCAATTTCTAATCGATCGCTAAAGGCGAATTGATCGCTATACGTATGCAAATAAGAATCCGGGGATGGCAGGTACAGCATCGATTTGTCTGAGCCCCATCAAACTCTGCTGCCTCCATCACAGCGTAGCTATTGGGTGTTCGCATCGCTATGTGGCTGCAGGTACAAATCACTCCCAATGGCTGTCGATATTCCAAAGCAGATTTCACGGAACCCTTGTCGTTTAAAGGGCCGTGCTGTGGAACCCTAGCCGCCGCAGGAAAGCACTCGCTTGTGTCCTCCAGCCCTCTGGTTTTCCCTCCGTTTTGGGATAGCAAGTGGTGTTTTTCTCTCTCTGCTTTCCGTAGTTAATGAAGTCACGCATTGATTGCGGAATCCCATGTGAGAAGGGGAAAACAATTTGAGCAAAACCTGGGATAAAAAAGCCTTAACGAGCTTGTTCTTTCAAGGATATATTAATTTATTCATACTACCGACCTACTCGCTGGGACTGGAGATTAATCAATTGACAGCCGCTGCCGCCGTTTCGTTATCGATTTCGACATTCAATTTTTTCCTGAGCAATTCCGTGCTTGCGTGGCACAAGGGAGGTCAGCTAGGAAGGGAAATCTCAGCTTCCCCTTGCTCAGACGCAACACCAATTCCCTCCTCACCTCCACAACCAAACCTCCATTCATCATCATCATTTGCTGCCTGGCAGGGAGCATCCTTTCGTTGACACCTCTCCTCGCCTCCCTGGCGTTTCATTCATTCATTCGCTTTTTTTATTTTTATTTTTTTACTAATAATACAAACACCACGCTCTTTTTTAATCCTCTCCGATGTCGTCCTACTCCGACTCTATAGCGATGCGATATCCGGCACCACGCCAGCGCTCCTTGTCATCGCTGCGAACCCCTAGTTTGCTACCTGACATTTCCGAGAATTCACCTTCGCGAACACCCTCGCCGCCGCAAGCTCACCAGCGGCCAACTCACGTGCGGAGTGTTTCTGTTGCGTCTTTTCTATCGGACGGCACAATTGAAATCGAAGGGTTTGGTTTCGATAACATCTCGGAGATGGGCGACGATTCTAGTATGTACGGCGGTGAAAGCATCTACGCCGATAGTGTTTTCGACGGCCACGACAACGACAACGAGGGTGGGAGCATCGTCCGTCCACATACTCCGTCCGACCTATCATGGCGGGCCGAACGCATCTTGGCAAACGCAAAAAAGAAGCTGGATCTATGCGGGCAAAACATCAGTCGTGCAAGGAGCTCCCTGATCCTGAGCCCGAGCACTACGCCGACGAGCTTTCACGAGCAATTGGATGGCGTGAAGGCGATGCCGGCGCTGCATTCTCATCGATTTCGGCTTCGGAATGAGGTAATAGCGGGCAATAATATATCCTACGGAAATAGTAACATTAGTTCGCACTTGAGGACCAATAGCGAGAGCGCCGTGCCATCTACGAGGAAGGGCGTGAATGGATCTCGGAGCTCAAGTCGTACAGGGGGTGATGGGTTGGGTACAATTGAAGATGTAGATGAACATCCAGCGGAGATCGAGCGACCACAATCAGAGCAGTCAACTTCCCCATCGAAGAGTACCCAGCAAATGCGCGCTCTGCGGGACCAGATGAAGGATCTTCGGGGTAAAATCACAAATCTTCAAAACCAGGCAAAAACAGACTCCATGAAACGTCGCTCAGTAACATCTCTTCGTTCGACTCCCACCCCGTATGACTCCCACTCTACGCCCTCAGCCGAGGATCTCAAGGCCAATAGCTCAGTTGAATCTAGTGAAATCTGGGAGAATGCGGAAGAAATTCCAGACGACTACTCCTCTACCAACTCTGGTACTCCCCGCGCTTTCCGCCGCTCCGCCTCTCCGTTCGAAGCACGACACGAGGACCGTGAGGACGCATTCTCATACGACGCCTTGTTCTATGGAAACGGCATCTATGCCGCTTCCAACGGTAGTGGGACTAACAGGCCTATGTCCTACAGCAGTGACGGAACCGCATCTACAGCAACCGTTTTGGAGCCGCCACGGGTTGCTGCAGTAAGAGCGACAATGAGGAGAGATAGTTTCGGGAGCATCGAGAGCTTTGCTACGGCCGCTGAAGACCGCTCTTCTTCTGCTGCATCGAGTGTGCAGCGGCCGATTGACCCTACTCCCCCTCTAAACGTACCAGGGGAGTGGCTATCTCCCGCAATGTCATCACCACGTGATGATGGATACCATAGTGCACCGCATACACCGCAGGCTCCATACCACAAGAATTCTTCTTCTTCACTTTCCTCGGAGGCAACAAAAGTCAACTACCCCACCAAGTCCACACCACCACTCAACTCCCCCGCTCCAACCCCGACAGCATACTACCCTCCTTCCAAATTTGCTCCCAGTACATACACCCATGAATCAGATACCTCCATCGACGCCCGCCTTACCCACTCCCAGCCTCTCCGGAATATGCGCCGCAAGTCCGGCATCTCGATCGGCAATACCCACATCACGACTACCCATAATTCTAGCCACGACTCTAGCAATGCGCTACTTCTCACCAGCTCAGACGGCAACGGCGATATCTCACTGAAGCTCGGGCAGAGTGATCGCGAGCTAATCGAGAAGATGATTGAGGGACTGGGCACCGTGTGTTGCAATATGGAGACGGAAAGAGACGAAAGGAGGCGAGGAGAGTGGAGGAAGAGGCTGGAGGGGGCATTAAGTGTCTTGAGAGGTGAGAGCACAGTAAGGCTGCCCGAAGGAAGACGGAGGGTTGGAGGCCAGCAGGGATTAGGTATAAGAGAGGAGGATGTAGGAGAGAGCGATGATGAATGTTTTTAGATGGAGGGAGGGAGAAGGGGCGGGATGAGTATTTCGTCTGAGAAGATGAAAAAGATGAGAGTTTTTCTTAATTCCTAATGACGGATCTGACCTTGTAGGAGACATACGAATGGTTTACATATATATTTTTTTCCCTCTCTTTTCACTGTTATCTTTTTTTTCTTTCTCGTTTGGCGATTATCTTTTGTTTTTGTTTTTTGTTTGCGGTTTATGTATTGTGGGGTTTTTGTGTTCTGAGGAGTACTTTGAGAGGGTTATTTTTATTTTCACTTTTATTTTTATTTCTTATCTAGTATATGGGATGGCTGTTGTTATTTTTTTCTCTCTCTCTTTTAATTCCTTTTGTTTTGTTTTTCTTACCATTCCATTTGTGTTTATTTATTTGCTAGGCTGTCGCATTTGTTTTTCTATCCCTGACTTGCTTTACACGAAAAGCCTTTTGAGATTTTTCTAGGGGATGTTGAAGTGAGGGGGGAGGGGGGGCATACTATTATTTAGCTAGGTGCGCTGTCAGAGCAAGCTGGTGAGAGACTGACTGAATGAAAACAGAAGGGTTTGAAAATCTCGTTCCAAGGCTTCGGTTTCACTTGTGGGGGAGTGTACTTGACGCCTCATAAATGTGAGTGTAAATTTAGAGGTCGAAGGATATCATAACGAAGACTTACGCACGTTTGTGGAGTTCCCATTCCATTACAGTAACACAAAATATCACTCGGCGCACAAACGCGTTTCCTTGAGTTGCTACGGCGATTCTGGACTCGGGCAAATGTTTGAGGAATAAACCCATTTATGAAAGCTGTAGAAAGATGCTGCCAGTTGCGATTGTCTTGTCAAGCACACCACTAGATTTCCTATCCCGTTCCCTGGGGCTGGGGCTGGGGCTTACCCCCAGTCCAACTTGCTGCGCACCAGAGACTATGATGGACACACAGCTAACCAACTGACCCAAGAAGTTTTTCCACCCCCATTTTTTTATTTTATTTAATAGCGCATATACCGCCTGCTAGCAAATATGGCCTGCCTACATGTATTGGTGCAAGTATCAACCCCACCACCACCACCGCCATCCGTCTGGGACCCGCCCATTCTCCCTCCATAGCCATTTTATTCCCCCCGTCCTTCCGCCGGTATTATCTTTTAATTCCGTCTATGATATGACGAAACAGACATAATGAGACTGACGATAGATGAGCGGTAAAAAGAAATAGCGTCAACGTAAGGTGTAAAAGAGGTGACAGATAAATTCAGAAACCAAAATTTCCCGAACAGGAAAAAAAAGCAAAATAGTTTCGCACAGCAGAGATACAAAAAGCAGAAAAGCAAAGCAACCAAAAGAAAAATATCCGACATCTGACAAGCGAAAAATGGGGCAAAGAAAGCCCAAAAGCCCAAAATACGCACCACGTAGCAAAACCCCAGCAAACGAGAAACCCAAGCGAGAAAACCCACAACCAAAACACCGAAAAAGCAAAGTCCCGGCAAACAAAACCCAAATCGACAATAAGAGCTCAAGAAATAAACAAAAAATCAAAGCAAAGGATAGGTATACTAAGGAAAGACATTTAAGACGGATAATTCAAGATAGGAAATTCGCACCGATACGAAAAATAAACAAATTCATAACTCTCCGTCTTTCTTACCCCAAACTAAACCTAAAAATAACGAAATCTTCTTAAAACTGAAAGAGACTGTGCCACTTCTTCCCCTCATGGTCCTTTCCTGCAATCACAGAGCCTTCTGGCGATGCGATACTCTTCAATTTACGCATCGTTGATTTCAAGGTGTCGACACTGCTCTCCATAATTGAACGAGTGAGAGGCTCTATATGTTTCGATTAGTAAATAGCATAATCTGACAGAAATGATTAGACTAAAGACTCACCGTTATCATCGCCATCATCACCACCACCACTATCCATTTTCTCCTCTTCCTTCTCCTTATCTATGGCATCTACTTTCTCTTCTATCTCCTCTTCCTCCTCATACCCCTCTTCGCTATTATCGCCATCGCTATTAACACTAATGAGCTCCCAAAGCTGTTCATGCCGATTTATATCAGCAAGCCATGCTTCCACCGGATCCCATTTTCCCTCAAGCGGGAGCGGGAGCCTGGGGGCGGTACTGAGTGTGCGGATCTGACACCACTCATATTCTGTGAATGGAAATAACGAAAGTGTGGACGCTGATGCTAGTGGGTGAGTCGGCTCTGGGTGTTGTTGTGCAATCTCTGCCAACGGGTCGTCTTCGAATGAGGATATTTCATACACAGGTTTATCTCCCATCCCAGATAAACCGAGGAAGCCAAAAAAAGTATCACCATGGCTAACGGCGCCGAGATTAGCCTAGAGATATAAAGATAACGGAAGGAAGGCGAGATACCTTGAGATATTCTTTGATTTGATAAGTGTAGTAGCTCTGAAACGTCCATGCTTTAGTTCGCTGGAACAAGAGAGTCGAACATGTTAGTACCACGTACTCAGGAGGAGCGAGAACGCGGTGAACGAACCCGTGTTGAGCGTGTTCAGTGCTTTGATGCGATTCACGATTAGTTGTGGTTTGGACTGGAAGCGGTGAATGAGGTGCCATGTTGGTGGGTGACTCGGTTCGAGCGAGATCAGAGTGACTTTTGATGATTGCTCCTGGTTGCTGTAGCTAGAAGAAAGAGAGGAACAGAAACTTTAGATTCAGAGGAGATAATTGACTAAATGAAAGCAATATCGTATTCTAAGACTCTTTGAGAAATTGGTTGGGGTTGCTGAACTATCGACGGAAGTAAGAGAGGTTGGTTGAACTATCGGATAGATGTGGTAGTAGAGAAGTATTGTAGCGTAATGGTAACTGCTACTTATGAGCCATGAGGCTCTAATTCATGCAGGGATTTACCAGCACCGAATTCTGAAAAAGCTGTACCACACAGAGGGGGCGGTGTGCCCATCCTCATTTCCTTGATTTTTTCACATGTCATAAAACTGAAGCGTAGACCGAATGTAGCAGTGAAAAAGCCCCATAGATGGTCGTAACCAAGCCTGTTCCCCCACATTGCTTTTCTGTACTCCTCCTGGCAAGTTTCTGATCGACTGGACTATTTGTGTTGAGTATAATGAATAGATATGTGGTATTCGGTCTCGAGTGAAGTATAGAAGAGAAGAGGGAATAGAAGAACGGGAATAGAGCTCCATATATATACTCCCTATGGAGTCATATATAAACAGGCTTATGGGGGCTCTTTGGGCGCCGAATAGATCGGCCCGAGCAACTCCCATTAGTAGGTGAGAGTATTGACCGAACCGATATCGGTATCCCGAATAATGACATGCCAATGAAACACTAGGAAGCCTATGGATATATACCATATATCCAACAATTTGGATGACAAGAATGGCCAGTAGGAGCGAAACGGGATCAGTGGTTACATGGAAATGAAGAGAAGTGACACAGAAATGGAAAAAAGGCGATGCGTTTTGCACAGATCTAGCTTTCGATGGTTGGGCGGAGAAAGAAACTTATCCTCGAGCCAGTTAGACATGTGGCGCAAAATAGAGTGTGGCAATCAAGACAGAACGAGACCAAGAGGTCAAAGCGTGAGGGGGGATAGTGTTTTCTGATAGGTCACCTTTTGCAAGAACCTATTTATCCACTAGCGTTTCATACTTCATATCCCATCACTCGCTACGTGAGCAAACTCATGAAAACGTTCACGAGAGAATACATAGCTTTTTGTCTCAAGCTTGACTCTTGGACGCCAGATACCCCTAAATTATCGTCCCATTATCTTCGAACTGATATGTGCGATATGGTTGGGATGGGAGCCCACATACGTTAATCCTTATGAGACTACATGTATTCTATTGTCTGCTTCAAGTAGAGAAACAAGCTCCTCTATAAAAAAAAAAGGAAGCAAAGGCCCTGCCCTGCCTCGAAGGAATCGTGCCCATTTCGCGGCCTCCTCAGATATCCTATAGGATACATGTAGCCCTCCTGTCTTACATATGTACTTCTTGGCATACGTACTCAACTAGGCGCCCGCAGGTGAGACCTGTGAACTGAACGGGAAAAATATTGTGAAAAAAGAGCTTTGATTGGAGGTTGTACCTCCGCTTCCCCTGAGCGAAAAAAAAAGACTCCGAAAAACCGATATTAGCTCCAAGTTCTCACCTTTTTAGACTTCCAACTATAGCATTGAGGCAACAGTCACTTCGACTCTCGTCATAGGAAACCGCCAACCCATTTCACCCCCAGACCCAATTATGAAAAAACGGTTCTAATTACCAAATATTAAGGAGAAAACAGGGCTACTAGAACGTGGACAAGACTGCAAAGCCAATCGCTTACTGAAGTCTACCACAAATTAACTCTGCTCTTATCACGTTTCTTAGGTTACCTAAGGGCGTAAAGATTTAAAGTTTAGCTTTACCTAAGAAAAGCTCACTATCTATGTTCCACTCTGATGATCCATTCAGCCTCAACCAGGATAAAGAGGAAACGTAACCATGATAGGTTCCACCAAAACCCCGAAATTTCGTACGATGGCCCTTTCTATGGTCAAAGAATGCAGAATCACGTATTTTTCTTCTTCGCACCGTGAGTTTCTTAGTCGACGTTAACAACGTTGCAGAGTCAGGCATTAATGTCCCCTCACCTTAGTAAACACCCCTGTTCCTCAAAACGATTCATAGGCAACCGAGGGTGGGATTGACGGTATACGCTCACTAGATAATATCTTCTCCCCTAAAAATACGTGCGCATACCCCTCACGATGTGTCGTTAGCTTATCGCCATACATGTATGAGAGCCTCATTGATTGATAGCTGCCTCAGAAGAGGAATTCTCAGCCTTACCTCTACAGTGATGTTCCTGAGGGATTATTCAATCTCCATTTCCCCGCTTAGTATATTCAGCACCTTAATTCTATTTGCTACGTAGCATGTCTAAATTTTTCACTGTCACAATGCCACACTAAGGTGGCTCAAATGGCTACTACGTTCTACCAGACCAATCGATGCCCTATAGTAGTACAAATAACTTTTCACCCTTGTGTAGATCCCCCCGCTCAGTAACAGCCAGCTAGGGACATCAAGGGCTACGATACTAGCTGCAATGCGACTTGCCGGCCAAATTCCTCTACTCGGGTCAGGCAAGAAGTTTGGAAATACAAGGGATATCGATTGGCTTCAACAACAGAAAGTCAAGAACTGTAAGTTTCCTATTTGCCGCTGGGATCCTCCTTGTATTTCCAAACTTCTTGCCTGACCCGAGTACCAATATATGTACTGGCAAATTTTCTCTTTACTGTTATAGCTACTCACCGCAGCATAAACCAGGATATCATCAAACAATAAATAACCTTTCGGCTTAAGGCTCCTCACGAAAATATCCAGGTCAAAATTGGGTTTGTTTCAGGGTTCCCTCAACTTATTAGTATCGGTCGCTCCTGCATTAGTAGCAGAACTAGGTCGGCGATGAAGAAAGGCTCAAAACAGTAGAACTTCTGATTCGAAGTTCATTGTTACTCATTGCCCTATACACTTCCGATCTCTGTCAGTTACCCCAGTTTCATCGGTAGCCCGAAGTGGCTGTACGGAGTTGGTTAAGGTGAAACAAACTAGGAATGAAATCCCCCCCTCAGATATCCTATTCATAGAAAAACTCAGCCTTTTGGGGCCCTTGATTGCGTCTCCCCCGCCTTAACTTTGAGTGGTATCTATACGTACTTGGGTATGGGTGTAAAAATCGGATAACTCTAATCCCTGCTCTCATAGAAATTTGTACGAGAACAGGGATTAAAGTTTTACCCATATCCGAGTATTTCGAGATCGTGCTTGGGTGGCATGTTCCGTGTGGTGTTTGGTCAACAGGGTGGGGGAACGATAGCAAACAACTACATGTACGTCAGCTTGCCAGACCGGGCAATAAAACCCCGGCAAGACAACCAACCAACACCGTGGTCCTTAGTACTTATCACAAACCTCTGTGCTCGTTCCAGTAGGTGTTCCGTCGAGTGAATTTACCTTCTTTAGGTCTCTGAGGATAACCTCTAACTCCCCAGGATTTCTGAGATAACCAAAAACGTAAAAACAGGTTCGTCTTGAAGCTTCAAGTAGTCTCATCTACACTGAGTAAAGCCTTTAATGGCAATGCCGTTGCAAATTTGGGCAGAGGCATAGTTAAATAGAGATATTCCCTTCATCCTAGCCAAAATCCTCGCAGGCCAGCCTGATATACCTCATAGAACATCACCGAGCATTAAGCCCAGTTTATTCCAAGGTAGCCCGTGGCTTTTAAAAATTCCGTATGTATAGTTTAAAAGACAGCTTGGGAGACGTAGATGAAATACTTGGATTGCACATCGCTAGAGACACGTCTCCAACACAAGTTTACTCATACCAGGTGCCGGTCGCACAATAGACTGATATTTCCCCCACTTTATTAACTACAGGCCGAATTACGGAATTAGTAGCTCTGTCACAAACCGCAAATAAATATACACTCATCGACGCTAGCTCGAAGGAGGTTCTAGGCTCTCCCTCCCTCCAGTCTAAAGCTAGCACAAGGTAGTAAAACTCAGTGTAGTCGTAAATCACTACGGTACACGCGGTTGGTAGAGGGTGTGCCTATAGCACGATTTTATTGTGTAAACAAGCACCTAGTTGTGCAAGTTGCACCAAATATAGCCCCAACTCCCCAATAACACATATTAACTGTGTAAGAACCTAGCTTGCCACTAAGAGGTGTCGAATCTAGACATAATTTACAGGATGTAACACTTTTACTGCGCGAGACCAGGGCCTGCTGGATCTGGGACTTAGGCAATTTGAGATTTCTTAGAAGACTCTGTACTAGTGTCTCTAGAAGTACACTTTAATATGAATATTTTCATTGTTATTAGATCAATTACTCTGATAGCCTAGCAGTTAAATCCCTCTACAATCATCCATTGGGTCTGTAGTTCAAACCTCCCCTTAACCTTTTTTTCGTTTTTAGGTATCCAATGTGTTTCTAACACATACTCCATCAGGTTACATACACATTTTTGGCTGCAAGAATATAGGTTTATCACACATTTCTATCCAGTGTTTAAGCAAGATAAAGTTGAAATTCACAGTGTGAGTACCCCATATTTACCCAGCATTCTCTAGGCAATTGGCCATTCAGCTGCGCATCATGCAGTTTTATTGCACATCTTATCTAAATACCTAAAACAGAGATACTGTGTTACTCACACAACCCATCTTGTACCGTAGTGAAATAATGTTGTTAGACATACCAAACCAACTATTTGTGAACTATATTTCTTCTAATAATCTCAAGATATCATTACGCGCCCAGAAAAATACGCCTTTAAAACACGTTTTTCCCCCTTATACCTCCTAAGTTGAAAACGCCCCCACAAAAAGATATCCTTTCTAGCGATGAAATAATTTCAAGACGCTACATAATAAGGTTCCTCGCAAAAACCCTTAAGCCTACTGGTAAAAAAATTTCGTGTTTATTCTTTAATCATACTATCTCACTCGTCAACTTCTAAAGCCAACGAAATATAGCAATTACATATAACTAAACTATACCTTGACACATATCCATATAATTCTTTAAATCGAAGACTGGACGTAGGGATATAAAGTCTACCTGATTTCCACGAAAACGACGGCTCTCGTAACCCACGCGTCGAAAAGTAAAATTGAAATCCGTGATAGATACGATAAATTAGATAAATTAGATTTCTAACAAGCCCCCCACAATCAGCTATTTGATTTAAGCCGTCTGGCACACTCTAGTTAAGCTGCCTGTCGATGGCAACCTAGTCAATTATCGTCATGAAATATCATTCGTTAGTCTACCTACCACCACGCGATTATAAGCTTTCTTGCTAAGTCAAAATTATTATTAAACCTAGTGAGAGGGACAAATTAGAGACAAGGAAAATCACAAATTCGAATTCAATCTCAATGACATTGGCTCCTCCGATGATAACTTTATCTAATCGCAAAGGGCTTGGCACAGTAACCTACATGTATCTTCCTGCCTTCCCTCCTTCCTGTTGTAGTCACAAATTTCCGCTATGCCAAATTTAACTACAATGAGCGATGGTAAAAGCCAGCTTTAGAGAGATGTGCTTCAATTCGTCATGCCCGCTCAACATATGTAGGTTCATAAGTAAGTAGCTATAGGGGAAGTAGGGAATAACTAAACGAGGGGTAAAAGGGCCTACTTACGATTACCTATCTATCGTATATATAGGCATACCCAGAGACAAGACACTCGGTCCCAGGATCTGAATTACATATGCATGTAGTTTTCGCGCATCCGCCCGTATTTAAGACGTGCGGGGTGATATATCCAGCATCTGGGCGGGGTTGGTTGGACGAAGCTCTGACCCGTTAGGTACTACTTTGGTCCCGCATCTTTTGCTTTTAGGACTTTGACCTTCTTGTATACTTTATTTGATGTAAAGTCTCGTTCACAGAATCATTTCAGCCATTCAGAGATCCATCAACACCTAAAGCAAACATGGCTACAAGCTACTCAACTCCAAAGCCCGATCTCAGACCAGCCTTTCCGATCCCGAACATTCCTCTACTTCTCACCAGATTCGGCGACTCGGCAGAGCCATTCGTGTCTGCAGGCCTCTTATCATCATATAAAAGCGCAATAACCACATTATTTACCCCAGAAAAAGCCCGAATCTTGCTAGATTCATTAGAAGAGAAAGAAACAAACTGGTCTAATGCCTGGTTCATTAAATTGCTACTCTCAGCAAGATTTGCAGTCGCTACGGCATCCCGCTTAAGCGTCTTAGTTAATGTTCCCGGAAAAAGCAGGAGCAGGAGCAGGAAATTAGCTATACTTTTAAGGGCTGTGGGTATCTGGAGCCGGGAATACGTCTTCAAAGTTGAAGAAAAAGAAGGGGAGGAAGAGAGGAGAAACTATACCGCCGCGCAAGAACTACTCGAATGGCAGTTGCGAGGTCTCTGCAGTAGCTTCAGAGTCCCCGTGGCGCCAGATACATGCACATTGAAATATGTGGATCCTGAGGAGGCACGACATGCTGTTATTTGGTGCGGTGGGATTGCCTGGAAGGTTCAGGTGGTGGACGAGCAGGGAGTGGTGTTCTCTGTGGGTGACATCGAACAGCAAATTTTAGAAATTCTGAAGGCTCATCATGTATATGCTCCACTATCCTTTTTAAAAGCCTAATGATGTTCATATCTATGTGACAAATACAGTCAGATACTTCAGCAATCCCTCGCATTGCAGCACTTTCCTGGCGCCTTGACCGTTCACAATGGCATGTCCAAAAGGCTGGCATTGACCTGATCCCCGAAAACTCTGCTCCTCTCTCGACGTTATACTCCTCTCTCGTGACCGTAGCTCTCGAGGAGTACCCAGCTCCGGCAGAACTTTCAGAGAGATTGGATGACGTTCGTATGGGAGAAACGAGCGAGAATAGATTTGCGGACCAGACATTTGGGATTGTCTCCTATGCTGACGGTAGAAACCAAGAATCTTCCTCTGAGCCAAACTTAGCTAACGTACAATCTTTAGGTGAAATGGGATTAGCATTCGACCACGTCCTAAGTGACTGCGGTGCCGCAATGGAACTTTCAGCAATCCTCCTCGGACTCTCGAACTCCCCTGCCCTCCGGTTCCCCATATCAAAGGAAACGGCACCCACGTCCCTAGAGCCATTCCGATTCTCCCTTCCACTATATCCCCAAGGTCCGGATAGCTGGCAGTTTCCAATATCACTAGTAGAATCCATTCCACGCAAAGTCATCACCACCAGCATTAACCCCAAAAGCTACCGCGTGTCGCGGATCCACGTAAGAGCCCGTCTCTGTGATACCGTTGTTAACCTAGCACTGCAAGCAGCTGTATACAGAACCGTCGGCGTAGCCCCACCCATATTCCAACCCGTCCAGCTCAAGAAGTTTTATCTGAGTCGATGCGACTCCATGATCCCCGTTTCGAACGAATCACTCGCATTCGTGAAACTTGCTCTCCTGGAACAAACAGAAGATGATAGTGCAGAGGAATATATCGAGGAGTTGCATAACGCGTTTGCAGCCGCTTGTAAAAAACGGAAGGAAATTATCAGTAACACGTTGGACGGTAACTATATCTCTTCATGAAATATCACTCCCACTCATTCACCGAACTGCTAGGCACGACCACAAAATACTTTCGCCAAGGCTACGTCCATCCAGCACTCCTACGCATGGCTAGAGAATCACCGGAAGGGCCATCGGAAGGACTACAGGCGGTGCTCGATGTTTTCCATACAGTCTCTGGACTCCACGTTGAGGGGAAAGACCGCGTACCAACCACGATTCAGTTTACGGGCTTTACGACACCGATGGATGGTATAGATGCAGGCTTGTCTAATATATTCTTGCCCAGTAAGCCCGCAATCTATCTCGTCTATTCGCTAACTTCTATGCATTTTTCTAACTACAGACTAATGGTACAGATCAACTCGCCGTATTCTATCTCCAGAAACCTAGCGGAATATTAACCGTCTCTTTCAGTGGTACGGGCGCCTACTGTTCCCAGCTAGAATCGATTGTCCGCTCTTTCGAAAACAGTTACGAACTCATCTCTGATATCGCGGACGAGCATGTCAAGCGCCTTGCGGCAGTTACTCCCCCTCCCCCGATATCATAAAGGTGAAGGGAGAAAAAAAATGAGATGCCCGAATTGAACCTTCCAAGCCATATATGTACATCGATAATCAATTAGTCGCTTGAATGTTTCTCATCCCTAGTCCCAATCCAAGAAGCTGATGGTAGTAATGAGATCCGTGTACACTGAGAAGGGGAAAGGAAAGGAAACGCTAGCTGAAAGCGAATTCAGAACGTAAGAAAGTAGAGGGGAAAAAATATGTAATTACGCATTCTCGCGCTCGCTCACAGTACACGAAAGCCGAACACACCTTAGTAAAATTCTATCTCGGTAATCAGAGGGAGCAAAAGCAGAAAATAGCTTCCAAGGATGAAAAAATAATTTGAACGAAGGAAACGCATGACCCCACCAAGACAGAAAGGGGAAAAGTATCCCCCAAACGATAAAACAACAAAACAAATAGAAATAGAACGCCTTAATTTCATGATTCCCTGTCTTTACGCGTGCAAATATACCTACTCCTGAACCCCTCCTCTAATACCGTTTCAAGTTCCAAATTCTCAGGTATCATTTCATGACTAAGCTCCCAACCAACGAGTCTGCACAACTCGACAACAACATCGTCACACGAGCCAAGAAAATCGATATCGAATTCAACGTGTGTTACCGGCTATAGGCAACTGAGTCAGAGCAAGGCCAAGGGACGTGTTACAAATCCCTCAAACTGGGGTAAGGCGGGGGCCTACCGTCTTGGAAATGTATATCTGTGGCACATTCGGGGGAAGCAAGCCGATGATTTCAGACACCGGTGCAACCTTTAAAGAGGTGCCTATACAGATGAGGAGGTCACACCTATCACGGTCTCGTTCCAGAAGCCGCTCATAGAACGTGCCTGGGAGCATCTCGCCGAAGAAGGTGATATCCGGCTTCATAACGCCAGCTTCCCGAATCTCAAATTCCTCCTCTTCGACACTACTGTCCTCACTGTACCGCTTCTTCCTCCACGTATCACCACTTTTCCCCCGCTTACGTTTCTTTCCTGTGGTTTTCTTTGTCTCTGCTATTGCCTTGAGACATGCATCGCATTTAGCCACCTTTCCTTCCCGTAGATCCGGGAAGATGGTTTCCCCGGGAACCTTGTGCTTGCACTTGACGCATGAAGCAGTAGCAAATGAACCATGGCACTGGATTAGCTTATCAGGCCTGATACCAGCCCTCGTTTCCAGGTTATCAATATTTTGAGTATATTGCGTCAAGAGCTTTCCTTTTCTCTGAAGCAGTTCAATGAAGGTATGTGTCGGTGAGAATTTATCTGTGGTAGGCAGAATATCCTTGGCAACAGAGTAGAAGATACTGAACATGTAAGCTCCCACTTTGAATATACCATGTGAGGATTTACTAACGTTGGATCATCGTTGAAGACTCCAAGGTCGAACACCTCCTGTGGATCTGACAGCCCAAGAGATGCAAGCCGGGAATATAACCCGGTCTCTTTAGATCTGAAATCAGGAATTCCCAAGCTAGTGGAAATCTAAAAAAATACTTAGTTTCTATATCTACTTCTTGGGGGAAGTGTCACTTACACCCGCGCCTGTGAGAACGATTATGTTCTTAGACTCGTGTAGCAGTTTGGCAACGTCCTTCAGCGTATTGTACTGAGGTAGTTTACTCCGTTTGACCAGTTCTCGGGCAATACCAACTTGCAGAAATGCGTAGTAAGCCGAGTCATTAGCACCCTCCATAAATTCGGGCTATTATCACAAAGAAAATATTAACTCAGTGAATTTTTATCTATCGGCCCTCGTTCCACAAATCGAGGGACTGCAAAAAAAAAAAACACGGGATATTCCGTACCGGTCTGATACCGAAAGCTGTGATAAGCTTCTTCGCCGTGACAGTATTATTGCGGATAGTCTGATCGAGAAACCTCTGCTCCCCAATTTTCCGCAAGAGCTGTCTGAGCTCTGCCCCCTCCTCTACCGAAAACGCGTCTTCATCTATCATAGAGCCCCACCATTAATAATTTCTCCGATACGACGAAACAAGGTTCACTCACGAGGCTCGAAGATCACCGGAGAGCTCAAATCGCCCAACGCATCCCGGAAGAATGATTCAGACTCCCATATTTCTCCCTCGTCATCATCATCCTCGTTGTCGTCCGAAGTAGTGCCCTCAATTTGCCCCACTATTGGCTGTGCCAGCTCCTCGCGCAAGCTCTCTTCCTCTTCGTCCGAACCCTCGTCCTCCGAATCAGGAACCTCAACGACCTCGTTGAAAACGCGCGCGGGCTTGCGTACCTCACGCTGGGCTTGTCTGCTGGTCGTGGCCATTGGCGACGACGGTGAGATTCCTTGTCGACGCGATTATTTTTGGAAATGGGGGGAGATGGGCGAACGGAAGCGAAGACCCGAGAGGGATTTAAGGTGTGGCGTCGAGTCGCGACTCCAGATGACCAGATGTGTGGCACAACAACACTACGCGGTACGGGATTTGTGGGTGCGTGCTGTAAATCCCCGCGGAAAGGAGAGAATCAAGCCGAACACGGGGCCCATAGGCAACCTTAATTATCCACGAAGCACGACATCTATGTCCGCGGGCTGATAAGGGTGTAAGGAAGTTTACGTTCTGGGCAGTGTGATTGCGCGGGCCATGATACAAGTCTACCAATATTGGGGCTGAGAGAACCGGCGAGATGTAACCGGAATTGGTGTAATTTGTGTCTAAACTGATCTGAGCCGCCTTAGAGATACGATATAACCCCCCCCAAAGCTTGCTTAACTTCTAGAAAGGTTGTGAAACTGACACAGGCACTGACACTGGCTTGAGTCGTCGTGAACGAACAGGTTATCCTTGTGTTTCTGGGGTTCTGCATAAAGAATACGCGACATAGAAGGAGTTGAGAATACTGTATTTGTGTATTCCAAATCTCTATAGATTTAATTACTGTGTATAAAGAAGGCGCTTCCTCTCGTGTCGGAGAGGGTATCGACGACGATGAATCCTATATTGTTTGGGATGGCGGCAGCCCTGAGGTTTATAGCCTTTTGAGATTGAGCTGGTGTCTGTATACGAGTGATGATTCATGACCGAAGAGATCAACAGATACATATCCGGTCAACACCAAACGGTCCAAACCCCATACAATTGCTGGTTTCACTGCACAGACACCGTATCGTCGCGTCTCATTCGTTGCGGGTCGATTTATGAGACCAATCACATCATCAGAATGGCCCACGAAGCCTATCACGAGCTTTTGCCCTAGATATTGCGGCACAACTTTCTTTTTGGCAAAGGCTTATATGATGCCTTTCCATCGAACTGTTCTGCTTCCGTCGGCAGAAAGGGAGAAAGCCCTGCACATTAGCCCGACGGGCTGTCTGTCGAAACATATTGTAACAGAAGGTGTCAGAAACCACGTGCACACCCCTGAATACCCGATCCAGTGAGCAGACGCGGGAGAAAATCGCTGCAATGTACCTGTCTGCACCTAACTACCGACAACCGGGTAGCGACGTTTGGAAATATCGTCCTATTTCCTGAGGCGAAGCAAATAGCGATTCCTAGTCTTTTTTCGCCAGAATGAGATTACATTAGCGAGCGAGTCATAATTTTGTCCTACTTAGTAAAAGCCATTTCCAATTGCGTTTCGCTGCTTCGCGCTGTGGAAAATACTTGCAAACAGCATGTTGGGATTGGACCTACCGGCCCGAGCCGTGCCCTAAGCGTTTTGTTGCTTTGAAAGATTTGTAAGAAAAATCTATTTAAAAGAAAAACAAGTCACGGAAGCCCGGTACCCGTTCGATGCTCGTCGACAAACCACGGCGTGGGTGCAAGGCTAGAAAATGAAAAAAACACCTGGAAGCCATGCTTCGGGGCATTCAAAACGATAAATTGAAAGGATTACAGATAGTGCGCAGGCTGTGAACGTTTCTTGCATTCGCTTCCTACGCCTCCCTGTGTTTTTTGTTTTCCCCCTGCAGGAGGGAAAAAGAAGAAAAGAAAAACAACTTCTTGGAAATATCGCTTTTCCCCTTTTCTTGCACGATCTTTGTGCAACTGGGGCTATGATCTACGGGTTATTCCACATCCGTTGTACCCTGTACCGCAGGATGTACTAGGAACCTGTGGAATAAGACCTCTTGACTCCTGTGTTACTTGGTGTGCCAACGTCACCAGTCGGAGCCAATTGCAACATCGAGCAGAACCTGGAGAAATAATGGCTGCAATGCCGTGGATGCGTATGGTTAGGAAATGAGATGGGCTTAGCGTTGGCTGTGGTGGTGGCTTTTTGGGAAGCCTCAAAACCCCGAAAAGTTTTTAAATACTAGCAGTCTCCCCAGCCGTCTGCTCCGAGGATCTCGAACTAATCGACAAAAAATCGAGAAGGAGGCGGCATTCTTTTCGTTGTTCCCTCAGTCGTTCATTTGACAAGACAGTCGTCCATTCATTCATCCATTCATCCACCGACCCTCGGTCGCTAGTCGTTCTCTCTCAACAACAACACTCATTCCTAGTGAATTAATTACTCAAATCTATTTTCGGTACCAGTCAATATATCAACATCTACAATGCAGTTCTTTCGATCCTCATCGTCTGCCGCTCTTTCAGTGTTTGTTTTACTACATGTGTTCAACCTTTCGGTTTTTACAAATGCTTCTCCGCTATCTAGCTTGATTGGAAGAGACCTTGCTTGCGCAACAGACTATCAGTCATGCACAACTGCTGCTGGCTCTCTTTACTGCTGCCCTCCGAACACTGTATTAACCCGTCAGCACCCATCCATGCAAAGGTTTGAAAGCTAATATAGCTGTTAGAGTTGTGCACCAAATGATGGCTGTGCACCTACTCCAGCAGACAACCCATCTCCAACTACATCGGCTCCATCATCAACCGATTCACCGACTGCTTCCTCAGTTACCTCTTCAACTGCTTCCACAGCTTCGAGTGCTAAGAAAAAAGATGCTCCGTTCTTCAACACAACTATGATAATTGCTGTCTCGGCTGGTGGTGGTGTTGCATTGATCCTCCTGATAATCGGAACATGGGCATGCCATCGTAAACGCCAGCAAGGCCGTGCCCTTCTGGCTGCTTATGAATCACCAGACCGAACACCATACGAAGCCATCTCGTTGAAGACCAAGAAATCGACGTCTAGCTTTCAAAGTACAGCACCCCCAGCACCATCAACACCTGTGCCAGGTACGCCCACAACTGGAGGAACCTTCAATATCCCACAGCACAGTGCCACTCCTCCACCAGTATATATGAATGGTGATGAAAAAGAGATGTTCCCAAGGTATCCACCGCAGGCTGCCTATGGAAAGGAGACGAACACGCAGAGATCAGTATCGATGGATCCAAGCCCCATTGTGACAACGAACAAGCCTGTATTCCCAGTTGAGGTGCTGGGTTCACCAAGGACATCAAGCTTGCCTCCGTATTCGCCACAGAGAACTGCGTTCTCGCCTCAACAAGTTCCATTCTCGACCCAACAACAGACCCTCTCGCCCCACCAAGCCACCTTCTCACCCCACCAAGTCCCATTCTCGCATCAACAGACCCTCTCGCCTCAGCAAGCTACCTTTTCGCCTCAGCAGACCCTCTCGCCTCAGCAAGCTACTTTCTCGCCACAACAGACTGGTTTCTCGTTTACCCCACAATCTGGAAATACTCCGGCACATTCCCCACCGCACTCACCAATAACTCCATCGGTGACCGCCCAAGAACTGTTCCTTCCCGTCGACCAACACCAACCACAACCGCAACACGGATACCCAATGGCATACTAGAAAACAAAGCCTCCTCTTGAGCTAGCCCAGCCTTTTTTCGAAACGATTTCTTTGTCAATAGATAATATACTATTTTCTTTTATGCATTAGTTCTGGCTTTCTTATTTTTTGTTGCAACATATCATGTCCGGTTGGGTGGGTATTTCTGGTATTTCTTTTCTTTACTTTACTTCGGTTTCAACCTGGGGCACAGGTGTTCGATTTAGGCGGAAAGGGATGATGATATGGTGAAAAGGGGAAAATCCAGGTTCTATGGTGGGATACACCATACGTTCGAATCTGGAACACGCCGATCGTTAGCTCACGGGGATTAATTTCTATTTCTTTGATGGAGGGGAAGTGTAAGGGGAAGGGGAAAAAAATGTCGGCAGGGTTGATGTATATACTTCTTGTAACGAGGCCGGCAACCTCAGGATATTATTACTTCCAAATCTAGGAAGGAAACACTACATATGTTATCCGCAATCCTTGGAATGAAAAAATTAAAATGTAGCAGATTTAGCTTGGAATGTTCAATGCTCAAGACATTGAAACGATTGCAAGGATTGAAGAAAGTTACGGTTGGCGGGAAAGTGGTATGATGGGACGAGACGAGACGAGAGACCAGGTTTAAGAAAGCGAGAGGAAACGGGATAAACCACCCATGATACTCTACTAGGAAAGAATCAAACCCTAAAAAGAAAAAAAAAATACATAGCAGAAGCCTACTCCAAACACCCCTGCATATCCATACAACAACGACGAGTCTAGGCAATGACAAAAACAACAGGAAAAATAACTAACTCATTAACTCAGCTGCTGTCTCTAGTTTTCCGTACCTTCCTTCCCACCAGCTACTCACGCATACACTCGTACTAGAAAGCAAGAAAGCAAGAAAATAAGAAAGAAGAGAAAAGGGGAAAAAAGGAAGCCTCTCCCTATGACAAAGATGGTAACCAAAAAAAACCACTACTTCCAAAAAAAACGAAAAAAAAAACAATTATTCCACCCCACTTTCTCTACTTCCCCACAGGCTTAGGAGGTTTCTCAAACCCCACCTTTGAGATACCCCTAATCGCCCTCTTCATGCTCTCCAGCTTCGCCCTTTCACTCACCACCATCCTTTTCGCAAAATCTCTGACTGCCCTCTTCGCCGTCTTCTCATGCAGGTCATGGAAACTGCTTAGCTCCGCCGCTGCTACAGTTTGCGTGTATCGTAGCTCGGAACTTAGTGTAAGATATTCTTCTTTACTCTTTGCGACGTTCTCAGCGGCTTCTTGGTGGATCTTTGCTCTTGTGTCGTCGAGTATTCCTAATGGCCATCTATCGGAGCGTCGCAGGGAGAGAATATGTTTATCTACTTGCTTCTGGAGGATAGACATCTCGCCGATGAGCTGCCGGGGACGGTCCATAGCGAGCATCACCCCGTTGAGGGATGCCTGGAGGTTGCGGAAGTCTTCGAGGAAGAGGGTGTAGGGATTTGATTCATTGGGGATTAGGGCTTCTGCGAAACGGTTGAAAGCGTGCATGTGTTCGGTATCTTGGAGGAATTTAAAGCCTAGCAGATGTTTCTGGCAGTGCTTATATGCATCGGAAAGATCTGTTACTGAGTATCAGTTTCTTGGCTCGGAGATAACGGGAGGAATCGATAGGAAGCCTTACCAAATAAACTGTACCGGAGCGCAGTAGCTCTTCTGGTAACGCTCCTGCAGGCATAATTGACACTCCTTACAGAGTCTTTTGCATAGCTCACAAAATTCTCCACATCCCTAATATCCTCAATGGGCGTAAAGTCCTCTCTGATTTTCTCCACTCTGGTCTCTGCTTTCTTCTTACTCCTTTCGATCATCAACTCCTGCTGCAGATCTGGGACTAGAAAGAATTCCCATAACAGCTCATGTGTCGAGAAAGTCGAATGGTTCAAGAGTGTTCGAAGGAAACAGTCTACTCGCAATTGTATGTCCCGTAGCACCGCTCTAGACGGTTTCGATGGAATCTGGTAAGGGCTTCTGAGGACGGGTAGTGTTGGCAACCATGATTCAGGATTCTCATATGCCAGCCATTGCGCCAAAAATTGGAAATCCGTCAAAGACCGCCGACAAGTTGTGATTGTGAAAGTCGATTCTCCTGCTGGGGCACCGCTTTTCACAACCACTCTAATTGTCGCATCCTCCACAAAGAAGCTCCTCACAACTGCTGTCACTCGCCCATCCTCTGCATGCGGATTCTGAAACAGCACCAGATCTACCTTCGATTAGCTTCAGTTCCTTCTTTAGGGTCGAATCGATTTCTAACTCACCATCAATCCGATTCCTTACGTCGTCGTCTTTCGCCAGCTCCACTGCTGTTAATCCTCTCAACTCCTTTGCCATCAAATCTACCCTTGGATCCGCAAAGAAAGTCCTAACAGTCTCAACTCTCCCATACTTGCTCGCAACCATCAATGCCGTGAAACCTCTTTCATTCACCGCATTTACCTCCGAATCGCATCTCAATAGCGTTCGCAGTACCGTCGGATCCCCGGCAATATGTAGTAGCGTATTGCCCTTGTTGTCTACATGTTCATCAAGATGTAATTTACATCCATCCCCCTGTGAATGCTGCGCTTGCTTAATTGCTGAACCCACCATCTCTTTATAGCGTGGATGGTCGTAAGACCTACACAACGCGAATAAAGGTGTTTGACCGTTCTTGTCTTTCACTTTCCAAGGGAGCCAGCGTCCTAAGCGCTTAATCAGGTCCGGGGTGCTGAAGAGATAATGAGCCATTGTCCTTCCCGCGGTATCGGGCCTAGCAAAATACTTCCTCAGTGCTACATCATCCATCTCGAAGAACCGCGGGCAGATCAAGTCCACGATCTCTTGACTCTCTGCTTGTACCGCCGCCGACAAGAGTGTGGTCCCCTCGTCATTGGAGTCCTCAACTAGGAATTCAAGATCAAACATTTGCGTTCCGAGGAGATACTTTAACACCTCTATCCTCCGCTCTTGCACAGCCATCATGAGCACGCTCTCTCCCATCGCGTTCCTTGTCTTGCTCAACTTCTCGACTGAGAAACTGTCTGCGGTTTGAGATTGCGAGGTGTATGTTCTGCTCAACCTCATCATTGAGTCCGCATCACCAATTGTTGTGGCCAGACTAGTTGTGCTCCTGCATCTGTCTCGTTGGGAGAACTTTATACTGGCTGCTCGTGGTTCATCGACCTCAAATCGGGCAACCCCGGCTCGTCCATTAGGACTATGTCGGGTGGTTTTCGGTGGTGGGGGAGGGGGGAGAGCGATGCTCAAGAGCGAGGCGGTGTCGTCCTCGGTGATAATATCTTCTATTCGGAGTGTTGCGATGCCGCCAGACAGGGAGGATTCGGATTCGGCGGGTGCGGGGTCGAAGGGGTCTGTATATACCTCTTCTTCTAAGGCTTCGACCGCAACTAGAGGTGTGATCCCGTTTGTTATCGGGAGATCCTTTATCTCTTCTTTGGCTTTTCCGTTGAGTGATCCAGTCGATGAGGGTTTGGTTTCTTCGTCTGGAGTTGTCGTTTCGCTCAGAGAAAGTTCATTATCTCCAGGTGTTTTCGAGTTCTCGTTTATATCTTCATCCGTTATTTCGTGATTTGTAATGTCATTCCCTGTCGTCACATCATTTATTTCGCCCGTTGGGTGTGACAAGGTCTCGTTCACCGCTTCATCTGATGAGGCAGAAGCCTCGGACTCTGTGTCACCGTTTGTTTCGGATACTTTCTGTAGCTCCTCCATAAAGCCGTTTGCCTGTTCTCTCACCGGACTATACACCTGCACAGTTGGTACATCCACACCCACCTCCCCCGCCGCCTCTTCATCTTCCCCACTATTCTCGATCTCACTACCTTCAGCCTCGCCATCAGATCTCACCCGACTACTCGCTCTACTTCTTCCATCACCTCCAGCTGGCTCCAACAGCCTCCGTACCGCCTCTAAGTCGCCCCCTCGCACACTTCTCCATAGCCTCTCATTTGAGCGACTAGCCGCGCTCAATGCATGGTCTTGTGCAATATGGAATAGCACTGCTTCTAGCGTACTCAGAACATATCCCGTCTCCCCTTGCTCCACATCCTCCGCGAAGATGAAATTCTTCATATAACTTAAACAAGCATGTAAATTCGGCACCTTCGCCCTGATCACAACGATCAGAAGGAGCGAGACAAGCATATCTGCATTCATAGTCACTACCGTGCTCTTCTCCGGATTCTTTGTCAGGGGAGCACCAGAGATTGGCTCTTCCGGAGGATCATCGTCTAGCTTTGTCAGTGTCTGTGCGGTCTCTAAAAGATATTCCGTCATCGCATGTGGGCTCTTTGCAGCTCCAATCTTCGCAAAAGTCTTGATCCCACGGCCAAGCCTGTGAATAAGGTTTTTCTTTTCTTGCTGGTCCAGAAATGGTATCCCTACTTGTGTGAGGTCCACACTCGACATATCCATAATCTTATGTTCCAGTTCCTCATCCTCAATACTTTTTGTTGCACATATCCTAGGAAAGAGAATTGAGTCGTGAAGTTGTTCCGCAACATAGCGCTCAATCAGCCGATCCACCGCTGGGCCCGTTAGGTCCGTTGATGAGGCGAGGAGGTTCAGCTGTGATTGATCAACCCTCTGGAATAAATCAACTGCTGTCATAATTGCGCTTTCCAAATTCCTCCGAATCTCGCTTTCGTCAGCAGCTTGTTTGTATAAATCGCCGTTGACGCTTGAGTGCGTAGAATTTCTGCTGCTTGACATGCCACTCGCGACGCTTCTTGGCGATGGCGGAGGAGCAGGTAGTGGCTTAAACTTCTGAAACGAGACTTCAAAGTCCTGAAATAGCTTTTCAAGGCCGGGCTGCATTTGGCGGGCGATCATCGGGAAGAGCATTAAGAGCTCGTTAAAAGATTTTACATCTTTCCGTTTCGATGAAGAAGCGCTGGGTCTTGATCTTGAGGTGTCCACCTCAGTACGATCTCGAAGTTGCGGGGGCACCGTGGAAACATGTTCTAGCGAACCGATAAGGGGTCTGGAAATGAAATAGACGAGCCATTGTTGGGCATCGCTGATATCAGGGTAGAACAATGTATCGTTCAGTAGCTGTGCCTGATTTAAGCTCCTGAAACCTGTATCCTCCCATCAGCATCTTGCCCCAACATTTCATCCTCTGTCCATTTCCCTCCCCCTCATTCCAGCCCCTCTTCGTGATCTCCTCCGCGGAAGGGCCGTAGGTAACACACACCCTTATTCGAGTAGACCCAACTATCCTTCACGACTACGGTTCTCCCATTGAACGTTGTAAATTGCCTCGCTTTTCCCCTATTCTCCCTGCTTCCAACCATGGGCGATGAGGAACCCCCGCTGGGTACCCTTAGCACATGGCTCCCCAGGAACTCATCTGCTCCGGCAAGGTCAGTGTAAAGTGCTCCAGACTCCCGGTCGCGGGTATTGGTCAGGATCTCTGTCGTAGGAACCAGTAGAATCTAAAGACGGCGTATTGGTCAGCTCAGTATTTTTTTTTCCTAGAGGAAATGGTGTGCGACGGGTTCGTACATAGTCTTGAGTCGGAGTACATTGGGCGGGGAGGGTAGAGCGAAAGAAAGCACGGAGGTATGGGTTTAGTAAAGGCATTCATTCATAGAGGTGCCGCCGCGGTAGTCGTTTAGATAGTCGCAGGTCAAAAGGAGGAGGGATAGAGGAGGAGTATGTTATTTTTGAGTTCCCAACGGAAGTGCAACTTGGATGTTTCGAACACGCCTGCTTGAGCTGTCTGTGGAGGTCTTGTCGGACCCTCGTGGCTCGTGAGATCCTGGCACACCTGCTGCTATCACTCTTAAGTCTAGCAGGATTGTGTGGAGGTGTCCGGCTGGGGGGTCTTTTATTGTGGCGTCACGCAGGAGCTGGAAGCACGAATGAGATGACACAGTAAATTCAGCAGGCAGGGTTCGCAAGGAATGCACCAGCCAGGAGTCTCGCTCCAAGATGAACTTGAAAATCACCATAGCAAAAAAATAAATACGGAACTCATGTGTCGCCCAAAATAGGCTATGGTAACCATTCTTGGATTCGTTTTTATTTATGTAGAATTGGTCAACGTTTTCGCTTCACCAACGAGTCCTTTTCTTCACCAACGAGTTAGTTCCCCGATCGAGCCAAGATGATGATGGCCAAGGTCACTGGGGTGCTTTAATGCTAAATGACACTCTATGCTTCCCCTTAGACACCCCAGATCTTTTATTGCTTCTGATACTAAAAAAATATATGGCGACAACTCAGAACTCTTCTCGATTTCATTCATTGTGTTGGAACGAACTTTTCAATCTCTTATTCAATAGGTACCATGTATGTAGTTGTAGTGCTGGATAGATACACAATTAGAAGCTCACCCACATAAACATACGTAGAAGATGAAGCCTTAAGTTAATAAATAAATAAAAGTCATCAAAAAGTTGGCCTACGCCCTGTCCCAAATTCCCATACCGGCTCACAGTGCAATCCAGCGCCGCCACCCCGTGGGGAGAATTCTCTGCAGAATTGCTTCCCTGAAGGATATTTCTCGCCCTTAGCGGTGTTCAGCGCCATGGATTACTCGCATGGGTGAAACGCCGACCACGGGGTTCGAACCGGACACCGTTTACCGTTGGAATGAAAAGGGAAATCAGAACTGGGATGTGCAGACCTTCTTTCACTTTCGACCATTACAGTCAAAATCATCGACGAGTTTTTCCTACATGAACCTATCCTCTCAACCAACACGTGGTTACAAGAAAAATGCGAATAACTCCAACCACCTCCATACTCTTCGTGATTTATTCCACCGATAGCAAAATAATTCGCCCATTATTTTCACATCGCTTTAGAAATCAATTTATTTATGTTACGCGAGATAATTTTTTTCTCCGATGATGCACATACGCTACCATCGCTTACAGCTACGGGTGTCAGTTATCCCGTACACCAATGTTCATGGTGTCATCACACCTAATATTCACGATTTACGAAGTTCAACGAATCAAGTTTCAAATAGACCCTAAATCTTGTTTGACCATAGAAATATAGGCCATGCCAAAGCTCGCGCCTCGCTTGTATTTTTTTTTAAACTTTATATCCAGCAACATAAAGACAACTAAAACCGATAATCACCCCACTGGCTGTTGAAAACCAAGTACGCCCCTCCTTTTTAACCCGTGAAACCCATGGAAGATGTTTTTTTAAAAGTGAAACCCGAAAACCAACCCTTTCCTAAAAGATGCCGTTGAAGACAAATGCTTTTATACGCCTACCGCCATTTCTACATATGAAATTAACCCGTCTAGTAACGGTAACTAATGGGTGAATTAGTAGATGTTGATATAGGAAGAGAATTCAAGGATTTGCTTACATGTCTGACTTGAAGGGTCCCTCAATCGGGAGAGACAGATACTCGGCCTGCTTGGTAGATAGAGTCTCGAGCTTGACGTTCAGGCTGTGGCAGATGTTAGCGATATCTCTCCAACACTAATTAATATACCATGGGATCTTACTGGTCTAAATGAAGACGAGCGACCTCCTCGTCCAAAATCTTAGGAAGAGTGTATACGCCAACTTCAAGCTTGCCAGCAGCCTTCTGGAACTCGGGGTACTTCTGGGTGAAGGCCACGTTCTGTGCGTTGAAGAGGAGGATCTGGGCAAGTGTCTGATTGGTGAAAGAGCAAGACATGACGAAAGATGAGTGACCTGTGGCACATCCCAAGTTGACGAGACGGCCCTCGGCCAAGAGAATGATACGACGACCACTCTTCATGTGGTAGCGGTCGACCTGAGGCTTGATAGAAACGACCTTCTCGGAGTTGGCCTTGAGCCAAGCAACATCGATCTCGCAGTCGAAATGACCAATGTCTTGAGAGAAACTTTAGAAACTGGTACGCATTTTCAATATTGTGATCGAGTACATACTGCAGACAATGGAGTCATCCTTCATGACTTCGAAGTGTTCAGCCCTCAAGATATCAGTGCAACCAGTTGTGGTGACGAAGATCTGTCCCTGAGGAGCAGCCTCGGCCATGGTGGTGACCTGGAACCCAGAAACAGCAGCCTGGAGAGCGTTGATGGGATCAATCTCGGTGATAATGACACGGGCACCGAAAGAACGGAGGGCATCAGCACAACCCTTCCCAACATCTCCGTAACCGGCAACAACAGCAGTCTTTCCGGCAATCATGACGTCAGTAGCACGCTTGATACCATCGAGGAGAGATTCACGGCATCCGTAAAGGTTGTCGAACTTTGACTTGGTGACAGCGTCGTTGACGTTGATGGCGGGAACCAACAACTTTCCTTCCTTGAGCATTTTGTACAAGTGGTGGACACCAGTAGTGGTCTCCTCAGAGACACCAAAGCAGTCCTCTAGGAGATGGGGGTACTTGTTGTGGACAAGAGCAGTAAGATCACCACCATCGTCGAGGATCAAGTTAAGCTGCTTGCCATCCTTGAAGGCAAGGAGCTGCTGCTCCAAACACCAGTTGTACTCCTCCTCGGTCTCACCCTTCCAGGCAAAGCTTAGATAAGTCAGTAAAATGAGAGGGAGAAAGAGCTGGAAACAGCGTGCTTACACAGGGACACCGGCAGCAGCAATAGCAGAGGCGGCGTGATCCTGGGTCGAAAAAATGTTGCATGATGACCAAGTAACTTCAGCACCAAGAGCGGTGAGGGTCTCAATGAGGACAGCAGTTTGGATAGCTAGATACCAAAAAATCAGATAAACATGAATATCAGTTTACACCCGCTAAGAGAACCATACTCATGTGAAGACATCCAGCAATGCGGGCACCCTTCAAAGGCTGGTCGGCGGCGTACTTGGCACGCGTTTGCATCAAACCAGGCATTTCCTAGGGTCATAATTAATATAGTCCCTCAGCCATGTCATCAATTCCATCGCGGAGAAGACTTACATTCTCAGCCAACTCGATCTCACGACGACCGAACGCCGCAAGGGACTAATTTGAAGCGATGGGTTAGTATATCCGTATCAATTGACCCTATTGGGCTTATTTAGTTAAAGTAATACTCACGATATCGGCGACCTTGAACTTCTGTGCTGGAGCGCTCATTTTGTCTTGGTGTTTTTTTTTACTGACGACTGTCAGTGTTTGGTCCGATATCAACGAGAAAGAGTTCTTGAAGACCCAATTGACTTACGAGATTGATGAAAATAGAGATGAGCGGTGTTAAGGTCTGAAAGAAAAAAAAAGAGGGGCGTGTCGAATCAGGGACTATTTTAAAAGAGCAGAAAAAAGAAAAAGGAGGGGTTCGTTGTCCAGCGCACGGCTTTCCAGGAGGGGTTTCGCTAGCGCCGCTGCGAAGTCTTAGCGTTGCTAGGCATCGCTTTGAGAACCCTGCGGGGTGCCGAACGGTCAGCTCCGGCTCTCCGAGACATTCCAACCCCCACCAAGATCCGAATCGTCAGGCTGACAGATCTTGTCACATAAAGGCTTCAGAATTCTCGATCATCGATATCGTTGGCTGGAGGGAATGAAAAATCACTTTTTTAATACTCAGACACTCTTCTAAAGTAGATATCGTACAATTATTTATCCAATCCCGCTACTACCCGCTATGCCGATCCCAGTACCCGTCCAGCGGGTGGACCAATCAGTCGAAATATTCAAACAACGCCGTATAACACAATCCAGTTATGAATGCCCAAAAGGGCAGACCTTGCCCTCTGCCCAATTAACGATATCCCATTCCTTAGCACCTTCCTTAACCACCAGTCTAAGTCTCTCAACCCTCCATTCCAAATAGAATCCCCGGACGTGCTGCATGGCTCTTATGTGACCCTGCATTGTCGTACAAATTTAGCATACTTTCGAATACTTTCATATCACTCGGGGCATGTCTCACCTTTCCTCCTCCTCCGCGCTTGGCATCATCAATATGTCTCCATAAACAACTACAAAGAGATAAATTAGTAACCAATACGTTCATCCAAGAAAGAGAAGAAGAAAAACTCACGTAGCTAAATTCCTTCCATCCTGATCCGGTGTTCCAAACCAATACTTCAGCAACCACCCTGATGCTACAGCCTCTCGATGAGCTTCCGCATCCATCTCTCCTAGTATACTCCGATCCGTTGTCTGGGGAACCCTTGAACGGAAAACAATAACATAAAAGCTCGACTCTGGGAAAACATAATCCGCACCCTCGGCCTCCGACAATTTCTTCAATCTATGCACCACTTCCTGCCAGTTGAAAGCCTCTTTATAAGCTGTTGTTGCATACCGTTCTGATAATGGTCGCATAATCGTTAGAGCTTGCGCCATAAGTTTGTGGGGTTTTGTGAGGGTATTGAGGTCCAGAAGATGCGCTTCTTCGGTGTAGGGAGAGGCTTGAAGGTAATTTGGTTCTAGAGGAAGCTGCTTCGTCGGATAGCTATCGTGCAAGCTTGGAATTTCCTCAAAAGATTTATCTTCGACAGGAGAATAAAGAATCGGCGCCATTGAAGCTGAGATGAAGGTATACGAATAAGGTAAAAAGGATATATAATAAGCTCCAAAAAAATAGGTCTCGTTTTTTTATGAAAGCAAGATACCAAGGCCCAGCAACTCTAAAAAGACGAGCAGGAAAGGACGAGACTGAGATGTGAAGAGCGATATTTGAAGAAAGAAAGGGGGAAGGGGAAAAAAAAACTTCTGGCAAAGAGCTAAAAGTCGTTGTGGGTCTGAGAAGAGACTAAACAAGCTCGGAAAACGGAGCTCCCATATACAAATCCCGACGGGGAGCAACGACACCATAGCTAGAATCGATGGCGTGATGATAATTTCCTAAATTAGAAATATATCAAGATGGGTTTTGTAAAAACACCATCGCGTTAAGCCAGAGCCGCATGGCGCAATATTAGGAGGAGTGGGCGAAATCATTACCGCTGCCGTCGTAGTTGCATGAGCTTGCGTGCTTGAGCAAGATACGGAGAGAGGCAGGTACAGCCTAGATGCCGATACCACCAGCATTCCTCTACATTTCTTTGTTTTGAGCTGAGCTTTATCGAAAGCTTGGAGATGAGTATTAAGGCACCAGATGCGCCTATCCCAACGAGCGCCGGAAGATCTACACTTTCCAACCAGCCTGGGACCCTTCAAAGCCTTTGGGTCTGGTTGGGACACTGCCAATCCAAGAGCGGTATGGCTCGGCTAAGACAACACCCCAGACACATTTAGAAAAGCAACGACCCCCCACACAGAACATTCGTATGTACGTCCGAACGGGCATGGGTCAGTAGTAAAAACAAGCAGGCGTAGATCTTAACTTACCACCAAACACTCAGTGTGAAAGAATTATCCAACCCTTCCACAACCAAATGCTACTTTACTATCCAAATTGAGAAAGGGTGCAAAGAAACTATGCCCCATGATGGGAGTAGGCTTAGGATAAACCCTTGAGGAAGCAAGCGAAAAAAACTACCTTTTTCGCCCTACTGTTGCTAAGTATCGCCTATTTAGCAACATAAGTACAAGTGTGGTTGAGTCACTCGGCCACAGAGGCAAAGTGACTGTGCCACCTATTGCCCTGTGTATGCGTGTCTTAATTTTGAATTACAATCACAGCTGCTCATTACTATTGGCCGTTTCTATGTTATCCCGTGCTGCATGTAGACCCCCTACCGTCCGATCGCTTACTGTTAGAGCCTTGTAAGACATAAAAGCAAGTTGAACTTGCGATGAAAGCATTCCCACAATACCAATTACTCAATCATCAAAATATTTTGAATAAGCGACCATCTGATTTTCCTACTGTTTCGGCCGTTCGCGCCTGGGCGATCCAGCTTAAGAAACAGAAAAGAAAAAGAAAGCCATCTTGGCTGACGTATTTACTTCCTGCAGCTGGTCGATAAAATTTCCTCGCCGGTCAATCGAATCCGGCTCGCATAAAATTCCTCGCAGCAGTTCTTACTTCGTTATACCATATAAACTGGTCAGATTGGCCTAGCGCTGGCACGTGGCCTTGAGCTAGCTGAATATAAAATATTTTACACCATGTCAGGGGCTTAATTTGGAGTTGCGTCGGGCTGTATCTATTTGTGTGGTGTGTGCATAAGTGTTAAGTATTGCCGTTTGCGTCGGGTTAGCAAGGCTGAGGAAACTAGGTACATGTAGTCTGTGGTATATTTTGTGATTTGTTAAATAATCTGCATACCTTAAACTACTATCAATACGTATATCTAAAGAGAACATATGGGACATAATTTGTGGGAAGAACGGTATGTGTGTGTTGAGATCGTCAAATCACAACACATCACTCGGTCTCAGTAAAAATCGACCAAGCCCCATATTTTTACATTAACAAAGCAAATATAAGTAAAGAGCAGCATTTTTATAAAATACACGCGCACTTGCCAACTCTCATCGTATGTATGCCGAATTTATCATAGTTATCATATCGTATCAAACACCCTAGACTCCGTTTTCTATCGAAGCCAACCCACACCGATCTCTCCAAAATCTCTCCACTACTACGAACCCTCCACCTTCCTTTTCCGCCACTCATCCAGCGCAGTTTTCCAGCTACTCCTTTCGGCAGTCTCACCTTCACACTTCTCGCCAACAATTCGCCAACTCCGTTCTCTCACGATGTCCTCCACCATCCTCTCATTCCTAACCACCCCAGCCAGCACCTCCGTTCTACTCTCCCGAGGATAGAATCTACCGGAATATGGATCCAGTCGCTCATCGATTATGCGTTCCCGGTCTGCAGCGTTCGCTGCCAGCCGCATGAGACTATCCGGATCATCAGGGTCGTCGGACGTTGCAACAGAAGCACAGTAGTTCAATACGTCGGAGCGAGATTGCCAGGATGGCAGTAACACGTTCTCTGTAAATGCCTGACAGGCAGCTGCAGGGAGGAGGCGTTTGGGTGTTGAGCGGCGTGAGGTGGAGGTTGGATCGAAAGGTGCACGGGCTGGGGTGTTAAGTGTGTTTAAGTTTTGAGCGATCGTGTCGTCGATTGTGGATCTGGAGATACGGAGGAACTCTACAGCGGAGAGGTACTGGTTAGTGGTTGGGGATATTGGGTGTGGAGGGGGGCATGATAGTGGAGGTACCTTTCAGTGCGCCGGTCGAGAAACAGAATTGTGGGCTGAGTGGCGGGTGGTCGAAGCGTGATGGAGAAGCCATTGGGGATTCCTTTGGCGTGGAGTCCTGGGAATGGGAGGACCACAGGAAATTGGATGGGCGAGCCACGGTGGGTGAGAGGGCGGGATTTGATAATCGTAGAGTAAGTAACTGGGGACTGCGAGCTCGGGATAGGGCAGTAACGTGGGATTGAAAGCGGGATGATCTGATCGATGTCGCACAGAGCGGGTGTGGAATGAACCGTGGGCCATGACGGCGCCAAGGCTTGGGGCGTATTTGTAGCGCGTCTTCCCCTGTTTCGTCTGCCATTTACTTCCACCACAGTAACAAGATGCCTGAGATCGGCGAAATCGCGCGCATCGTGAACCGTCTTAGGACGCATTTAGTCGGGAAGGCAATAGCGAGTGTGACTGCGCTTGAAGATGTGATCGTGTACAAAGATACTACCCATGAAGCGTTCAAGAAGGCGCTGGAGGGGAAAAAGGTACTTGCCGCGAAGCAATGGGGAAAGTACTTTTGGTATGACTCCAACTCTATAGCTCAATATCTGAATCCCTAATTTGTACCTTTTTATGGGACGGAAGCTAATGAGATACAACAGGCTAGTAATGGACAGCCCTCCACATCCACTAATGCATTTCGGTATATACTTTCCCCCATCTCTAGTAGAGTAACTATATTCGTAACTAACATCGCTCAGGCATGACCGGCTGGATTCACATCAAAAACGACCCCGCCTCCCACTACCGCTCCACCACAACCGAACTCACATGGCCCCCCAAATACCTCAAATTCAACCTGCACCTCAAAGGCACCACCAATGAAATTGCATTCGCCGACCCCCGCCGTCTGGCCCGTATCAGACTAATCCACCATCCCGATGGCCACGACCTCCGCAATATCTCTCCGCTTGACAAAAACGGGCCTGACCCAGTCTTAGAACCTATCGAGCTGGCATGGCTCACCGAGAAGCTGCGCTCACGGAGGGTCCCTGTGAAAGCGTGGCTGTTAGACCAGAGCGCGATTGCAGGCGTGGGGAACTGGGTTGGCGATGAGATATTGTACCAGGCTCGATTGCATCCGGAGTGCTATAGCAACAAACTCACGGATGCGCAGATTAAGGAGCTGCACAGGGCGTTGCTGTATGTGACGAAGTTTGCGGTGGATGTAGAGGCTGATAGTTCAAAGTTTCCCGAGGACTGGTTGATGCTGCATAGATGGGGGAAGGGGAAGAAGGGGAATAAATTACCGACAGGTGAGAAGATTGAGTTTGTGAATGTGGGTTCGAGGACAAGTGCGTTTGTGCCTAGTGTGCAGAAAAAGGGGCCTGTGAAGGAGGTGAAGGGGGAAGATGACGCTGAGAGTGAAGTCGAGGAGGTGAAACCAAAGAAGCCTGTGAGGCGTGTGAAGAGGAAACTGGCTAAGGGAGAAGATGGCGTTGAGAGTGATGTCGAGGAGGTGATGGTGGAGAAGAAAGTGAGGCGTGTGGAGAGGAATGCGGCTATGAAGGGAGAAGAGGATATTAAAAAAGAGGAAGAAGAAGACGTAAAACCCGTTGAACAAAAAGAGGTGGAAGAGGAAGATGAAAAGCCGGAGAGAAAACAGCAAAAGCTAGAAACTGATACAAAGGCACCAAGAGGACGTCCTAAGAAGGTATACCCCAAAATTCCCACAGAGAAACACGCAGGAAGATGCTAACTCAACCTAAAAAATTTCGAACACAGCCACGGAACTTTTAACACAATACCTCTTCTACATACGCATATATAGATAACATTAAAGCCTACTGGCGCGAGTATATTCCGAACCCACACTATGGCGTTTCACTATACTCCTAATCATTATGTTATTGCGTGTTACTATCCGTTCTTACTTTCGAACCTTATGATTGGGTCGGTTCTGTGGCGATCCTACTATAGCTTGGGGGACATAAAGCAGAATAAAATGTGGCATTATTTCAAAACCAGTCTATAAATTAAACGAGTGGCAATACATGAGGCTGTACTACGGTTCTTCTGACTACCACTACCCCATCTCCCCACCAAAAAGTACATAACCTTTCTACTCGTAAGCTGTCCATCTGTAGTTGGCTATATGTGCATATAGCCAGCAAGAAGGTGCATGTGAAGGTGATTGTTGTTGTTGTTTATTCATTAGGTACATTCAACCCGAAGGTCATGGTACTCTTAAAAAAGCCTAAAATCGCAAAACACAAAAACAAAACACAAAAACAAAAACATAAAACAAAACCTAACCACAAAATCACAAAACCAACTTCGCCTAACTTATTAAACCCTCCTTACAAAATGACAAATTTTCCTTTATTGGGTTTTCAGACTTCAACTAGTGCCATTCCTTCGGAAAGGCGGTCGCATGTGAAGGTGGTATAACTAGGACCGGCAATTGCAAGAGTCCATCCTTTATTACTGGGATACGGGTCGTTCGCTAGTATATAAAATTCCTATATTCAGTTAGGCATGAGATATTACCAATGGCTTGGTGAAGTAATTACACAAACAAGCTAAGCCAAATTGGGGCTGGCTCGAGACAATATATTACAGTTCCTCTCTCTCGATATCCTTATTTCTGTGTTTAAGCTGCCGCAAGTTTTTGAGTGGGCTAGTATCATGTTGTTTATTCATTAGGTACATTCAACTCGAAGGTTATGGTACTCTTAAAAAGTCCAAAATCGCGAAAACGGAAAACAAAAAACAAAAAACAAAAACGGGAACAAAAATCGCGAAAACAGAACCTCACTAACTGTAATATCCCAACTTTCAACTTCCTTCCATAAGAAATATAAAAATAAACATTTTCCTTCATTAGGTTTTCAATTTTGACCGGCGCCGTACCTTCTGAAAGGCGGTCCCACTGTCTTAATTTTATCCCCCAATCTCCAAATCCCCCATTCCTATCCTGACCATTTCTTCATTCTCATTCTCCTCTTCTACCGCGCTAGTATCATATTATTTAATAGAAGGTCCGGCTCAATAAAAGGATGCTTTACAAGATCTCATAAAACTTTATAATTCACCCTGGGGCACACGCCATTTAACTGCTTACATAAGGGTTGGCTCTAGGACTCGAGTGATAAAGCGTAATGTGTACGTTCAAGCCCTACAGGATCAAACCATAGATATTAACAATGGAGCAGTAGATCACTTCAGTTCGCGGTTCACTCTTCCATCATCACCGTCGTACGAGCATGCTATTTTGTCATTCTTCTGTTCGATGCCCGTTTAGCGGTGAGCGATAGCGAACCCAACCCTTTATTCCTAGAAACGCTTGGATCTGTGTACTACGAAGTATCACAGTCTTAGGCTTACCTTTTCGAGTCAGCATTGAATCTGAGAGTCCCTTTCTTTCCTCCCCCTCCCCCCTCCGCTGGGGCCTGATCTTTGTTTACTTCTAGAAATGCACAATAAGGCGCAAGAATTAGCAAACTCGTTTTTTACTAGGTATCCGCTCAATGGCGTTTATTTCAATGGATTCTCTCTCGATATAGCCAATATATGCTAACTTAGATGGCAGCGAGACTGGAGGCAGCGAGATCGGAGATGGTGTTAATTCAACTATATTGGAGGTGGGCTTTAAAACGGGTAAGGTGGCTAGAATTGCAGTTCCAAGCTCTTAAGCTTGAAAGAGCATGGGAAAACACCAGGACAGAAGCGGCACTTTCGAGCTACTAGGGCCCCTCCGTCAGCTTTGAGTATGGATTCTCTGTAAGTTTCGAGCACGAAACTTGAACAGATAACAGGGGTTGAGCTCATGTTGATGAGTATCGACGAGTAGCTTATGGCGGCCAAAGATAAGCATCAACTTCGAAAAAAAAAAAAAAAAAAGATGAAGCCTGGCTTCAGCAGCTTCCAGCTCCGATAAAAATCACATGAGAGAGCCATACCAATTTTTGAGAATAGGTATTTATCATGGTGTGTCCCGGTTCTATGATATGCATGATGGTTTCTATTTTTAACTTCTCCTGAAAAGCAGCCGGGTAATATCCACATAACCGTGTAATCCGCTTGTCCGACTCCTGTGTCTATGGCTAGATCTAGTCGTTGCCCCACTTCACTTGCTGAAGGCTGCAATAATCTAAGGCGTTGATTTCAATGTACTCTCTTTCACCATGCTAGCTTTCAAGAGGGTCCACTACGCTCTACAAACTCCCCCGAACAAGTCAACCACCAAGCGCACCAGAACGACATCCATCCCTCTTCGTCCACTCTCATATTTAAAAGGTGCAGATTCAAAGCTTCAAAATCTCTCAGCGCCAACCCTTCCGGCGGAGATATGGTTTATGATTCTTGAATCCCTCGAATACCCAAAATGCATCTTATGCAGACACACACTTCTTTGCAAACTCTCCTTAGTTTGCCGAGTCTTCAACGAATTTGGTACCAAAGCACTTTATCAAACTCTTGATTTGCGGTTTAGTGGAGAGTGCAAAGAATCTCATCGAAATCTTGCGAAATTTCACTGGTATCCGGAACCTCACATCACGAAAGACCTTCTTTTGAGGAAACTTGATAGATTAAATCAAACTCTACGATTGCCACAGGGTCCAGTCTTGCTGGTTCGGCATTTGAAACTTCCAGAAATCAATATTACCAAATACCGGAACTATGCTCAGAACATCATCGATACTTTGCCGAACTGGGTTATGGTTTTCGAGCTATGTTCCAGTAGGCTGGAATCAGTTACAGGGCTAGGGAATCTTTGGTCATATCTCCACCATTTTAATAGACCAGATCTACGCAAACGGCTTTTTGACGCGATTGAGAATAACCCAAATTGGACGCAGTGGGACTGGCGGTTTGCCTCGTGGGCATACGCTCGGTGGACTGTTCTTACCGATGAACCTAGAATCCTCCAGATCTATCGCGGCTGGAAAAAGATTCGACATGTTTCACTTGATGCTGCAGAATGGGCGGCCAGCGTTCTTGATTCTCTGACTGAACTGTGCTCTCTGTCGATTGAGTGTGGAAATCGGGTGTGTGACTTTCGTACAATATTTCAGCATGTGCCTGTAAAGGGGCTTAAATTTCTGACCCTTAATGCCTGGGTACCACTTCAAGAAGACCCTGCGCAGTACGATAACACAGCGCCTTTGAATCCACTCGTCGATTACTTAGAGCGTTGCCGCCTGCAGTCCCTGCAACATATTAGCTTATCAACCTTGACGAATCTAAACATTGGCTGTTCTTGGGCCGCGAACAATCATTTCAACCCTGATCACTATTACCCGAGAACAATTTGCCTCGATGAGTTCTTATTTTTGATTTTCACATTGGCTCCTGCACTCCGAGACCTCAAGATAGCTTTTGAAACACCCCACGAAGAAGAAATCAAAGCGCGCGTGGTCCCAAGCGATGCTTTCGAGAGCACAAGCATGGCACACCAAACTACAGACTTTGTGGCACGGCATCTACGATCCATGACGATCTCGATACCATCCAGAAATAGTAAAATTTGGCTAGCGACTAAGATAGCTTCTGGAGCATTCCCGAAGCTATCTTCTTTTGTTTTTCGTTCAGCTATGACTAGAAGAGACCTGGGTTGTGTATCTATGTTCTGCAGCTGCACGCGAAATTCCTCGGACGGATTTCTGGCCCTGAATGATTTTGGTAGGGAACAAGACACTGCGTTAGTAAAAGCCTGTCAGCAAGCTGGCATACGAGAATGGGAAATGCAAATCCTACATATAAACTCGGTATGGAGTGTAATTCAATATTTCTTAGGGTACAGTATTTATCGTCTTTTTTTCATGGCACTGACCGTCGCTTTCTGGTGATGCCAATTAGCAACCGTGCTTCTCGTTCACGATAGAGGATATGATGGAAGATGATCAAAGCCTATATTTTGCGAAACACAAACATCTGGACTGGGGTGGAACCAAGATAGACCACCTTGGCCGAGCAAATGTGCGGACAATAGAATCGTATGTGATAGATAAAATTCTGTCCGACCTTATTCATATGCGGGTTCTGTGGTGAGCACACTAACTTAAAGATTTTGTCTTACAGACCATACCCATGCTCTAGTCAAGGTATTGTATACGATATTCGACCAAACCGGTCATACCACTATAGCTAAACAGGGCCCGGGACGCTGGCAATTGGATAAGGTGGCATTCAGATAATATTCCAAGAACCCAGGAACTTCTAATAGATTTGTAGACATAGCAGGTCGGATCTGATTTTGTGTGCTGAATGAAATGGGGCTTGGTTGAGGATCGGTGAAATGTCTCTGAGCTTAATGATTTCACGTCTAGGCGGTTTTTCTGATACCCCCACGTTTCAGGTATATAACGTTGATACTTCCTGCCACTTGAGTAATGTAGATTATCAATAAGCTAGGAGTATAGTAATACCCATATACCGGTATATGACTAATAAATAGTGCTGTGATTAATGTTAGGGCTGTGGTCTGAAGAACCGTGAAATAGAGGAAGGAAAGGATCTCTTTTTAATGGATATGCATATGCATATGCAATACTCAAGGATTTGTTGAGACAAATCTATAAAATTCACTAACTATCACTCGGGTGCTTAAACGATAACTATATAAATGGTTTCGCGATAGGGCCTAGGGTGCGGAAAGGGGCATAGAGTTTTGTACAGTTAATGTGGGATACAAGGTCCCTTAGGATAATTTGTTTTGAGGAATCTAGTTCTAGTTCTCAACGAGCTTCTCTTCTAGGCCTCTAAGAGTTTTATTCTTCATAGGAGAATCGATAGCAACAAATTAAAGAAGAGGAAGCAGTATCTTCCCGATGCGTAAGCTTTCGCAGCTAATACTTTTTCTTGTCAAACGTGATTAGAGGTTGCTCTAGGGAAAGCAGATGCTTGTCAATTTGTGGGACGAATCAGAACCCTTCGTCAAATCCTACTTCATGATGGCTAGTACGGTCTAAGATTCCAACATAACCGTGTTTAGGAAGCCCCATCACGGATTCTCCCACATTTGTGATATGTTCGCAAAGATATCGATTTTTTTTTTTTTTTTCTGAAATATTTCTTGATATCTCCCTTCTTCTTGGCCACATAGAGACTAGATATGGTGAGAGCTATACAAGGAACAGAAAAAATAAAATAAAAAACAAAACAAATGATCGCAGCACCAACAATGATGCCTGCCACCATCACTCCCTATTTTATACCATTTCATAAGCCCCATACCTAACCAACTATCCCGTACCCTACTAGTAGACATGACACATAAAAGATCGTGGAAGAGGAAAAAAAAAAACACCAAAACCAAGACAAAACCGAAACACAAAAAAACACCAAAGCAAGAACCACCCGGAAAAAAAAAATAAGAACCAAGAAAGAAAAGCAACAAAAACAAAATGCATCCCACCAAAGCGAATACAAATAAGACCATAAAATGGAGAGAAAAAAGCAATGAGAAAAAAATAATCCAGACACAGCTCCGTTATTTTTAATTGTTTTCCCTTCCGATTATTCTTCTTTTCGACGCTTCTCTTTTTCACTACTGCCGACACATTAAAACGTAATCCTCGCTGCCCGTCGTAAACTCAGCCAAAACCATGTTCCAGATCGCTGATGAAAAGACTCAAAGGCATCATAATAGTATCAACGTCCCACGTCCTCGCACCAACATAAAACTAGGCAATTCCCATCTTTCACGACTCGAATATTTCAACCGAATCCTCGAGAGAATTGCAAGACGGAAATAAAATGAGAAGAATAGTGAGAGGAGCAACGACCAACAAAGGCAAGCCAAGAGAAGAGATGAAGCCAGGAGATCGCGACAAAAAAACAAAAACAAAGCCATAAGGGTGCAACTATGTACGTGAAGTAAAATGAAACAACATCTGCCATCATGCTTGCGTTTTCGTAAAAAGAAACTTCATGAAATGGCAGAAGGAAGCGCAAAAACAGTTACCACACGAAATCTCTCTTGGATCTTCCCTAGCTATAATTTGACCCGATCTCACTTTGGATTTTGCTTTTTTCCCGCCTCACTGTAGTTGCTGAATTGAGGCCTCCTAGGAAGTCCACAAGGTAAAGTAGGTGTAGAAAAGTAAATAAAGCTGAAATGAAGGCAAGGAGGTAAATAGGAGAAAGGGCACAGCCGGTAGAGAAGGTGGACATGGAAAAATAAAAGTAGAAGAAAAGAAAAGAGCAAACTGACGCCATATTAAGGGAGAAGAAAGGTGGATTTTAGAGTAGAGAAAACAGCGATCTTTGAAAGTGAAGGAAAAATCTATGTTCGCGGGTCATGCGGTTGATGAGTCAAGAAGCACGGGACAAGGTTATGAGTGATTTTAAAGGCGGAACAAAAAACCAATACGCCAAGTTGTGCATTTCTGATCACGAAAGAAGAATGAAAAAGCTGAAGTAATCCGTAGTAAAGCGGTCGAAATAAGTGATTGTGATGGGGTGTGAAATAACCCCACGACAAGTGATTTACTATAAACAATGTTAATTGGAATGGTTGGACAAAGGAAGTAAAAGAGTAGTAACGTACAGCAGCGTAAGGTTCGATCAACTGTCCATCCTTCTTCTCCACACCATCCTCAAGAGCCTTGCGGATCTCTAAATCTAGCAGCGCGTCAATCTTCTGTTTATTCTGCGCGCTTAAGCGCGAGCTCTCTAGAACCGAGGCGAGTTTTTCTGGACCAAGTTCTTTCCCGTTTTTTGCATCCTTTTTGGCCAGTGTGATAAAATCCTGGATTAGACTATCGTGGACTTCCTCGCGTTCCTTAAACAAATCCTCATAAAACTTGAAGAGATACTCCAAGCCGAAACGTACGGAGAAATCGGCATCCGCAAGGGCACAAGTCTTGAACTCGTTGTAGATCTGGCCATTGAATTTGTCCAACAAAAAGTGTGACCAAAATTTGTAAAGTGTGACCATCTCACTGGTTTTGGACGATCCGGAAGCTTCACGCTGCCCCAATGACTGGGTCAGGACTGTCTGATATAATTTATGAACGTACGTGTGTGGTGGCTCCTGGGATCCGGAGTCTCCTTCTAGGAGCCATCCAACGTCGGATGATCGGTGTCCAAACGATGGCCTATTCGGGCTAGAGTGCCTATTAATGAGTGTTAATAAATAGAAACACCTAGGCTAAATCAGTAGAATTAACTTACCCTGAAGTGGTGCCGTTAGTAAGGACGCCATTAACAGCCCCGTCAAGAATCCCGTTCGACCGAGTTTTGGAAGGAGATGTTCCAGGAGACGTGTTGTTGCTCTCACTGCCTCCGTTCCGCTTACAAACAACGACAAGGCGACCAATATCACTGTCAGGAAACTCATCTGCCGGAGCAGAGTGGTCATCCACTGACCCATTAACCAGAGGGGTTGCGGATGGCGAAAATTCAGGAACGTCAGCAGATAGCGAAGTGACACCAGTGGTACTTACTGAGCTGCCGGTGCCGACAGAGTAGGAACCCGATGGAATAAAAGCTGGAGCTCCTGGGGTGATCCCACTCTGAGTACGACCTCTGCTAACGTCGGGCATGAAAGGCACAGCCGAACCAGACATTTCAAGCGGCGAGCCCTGCTGAGCGTGTTGTCGAGAATCCGTATGCCAGCTACTCATTCCACATCGGGCAGTAGGATCACGGTCAGCTTCACTAAGAACCCAAGTCTCCCACCCAATCGCTTTCCGAACATGCAAATCATTAACTCCAGCAGCCAAGTGGACTTCTTGTGACTGTAGGCATGCCTGCTGCAGCACATATATATCCTGAGTCAATTCCCTCAGGCGGTTAAATTTGGCGATGACAGACAGTCTAACGTAACCATCACTGTCCATGTGTTTCCGCAAAAATACGTCTTTGCAAAGATTATCGACGGAGAAGTAATAGTTTCTGGAGGAAAAAAGGTTAGCATAAAACGCAAGAGTATACGTTGTGATATAAACTTACATCTGTGTAATTATATCAACTATCCCAGGTAATTCATGCCCTGGCACTCCATTTAGTGCCATCATGTATGCCTCGTAGGGAACTGGATAGGTCGGCATGAAAGCAGGCGGGGGCATATTCGGGTTAGGGAAGCGGTTGTAGTTCTGGCCATGATTGGGGTGTGATCTTGAGCCCCTAAACGCACGCTGCGAAGATTGCGAACCTGGTTGGTGATACTGCCCATTGTTAGGGTGAGAGTTAAAATGCGGAGGAGTAGACGTATAATGTCCTTGGTTTTGATGCCCAGCATTGTGACCATTCGCAAATTGCGGGTTATAGTTGTTGCGTCCTCGATAGCCTCCGCGTCCACGCCCCCCTTCGTAGCCACGTTCGCGAGGACCATGTGCGGAACCGCTATCCCTCATTTCATGATGATCTGACCGATTGCTATTGAAAGCCTGGTAAGATCCACGTTCTGATCTATGGTACCCTTGCCCACTACTATTCTGGTGACCTCTGTCTTGATTCTCAGAGAATTGACGCCCCTCTCCCTGTGCAACAAGAGTTGACTCATCTGCCCTTGACCCACGACGTAACCTCTCAGTGTGCGTCTGTGTCCCAGTGGAGGAGGTCTTGGAAGATTGGACTGATTCGGGAGCCGCTTCTCCAGCCTCCGGTGCTGCGGTGAACTCCTTCCTCTTTTCCTGAGGACTGATCTGTAATGTCCCCTTCGATTCACGGCGGCCCGAGGTACCACCAACACTTGTAGCGCGTTTCCCATTCTTATTTCCTTGGTGCCCCCCACGGGATGGGCCAGCCCCAGAACCTTGACGACCGCGATCATTCTCTGCCCCAGTCCCAGATCCAGATCCAGACCCATACGCGCCCCCTACCTGCTTATCGCCATTTGGCGAAGATGAAGACGGAACGGCTGCTCCTAGGTTCCCTGCCCCCCCTCCTCCTCTACTGCTTCCCTCACGACCACCACGACCACTCCTACCTCCACGTCCGGATTTATTTGAAAATGGAGGAACATATGGTGTAGTTATTACTACTGGTACCCATTTATGGACTTTAGACGACGCGGTTTTATCCTTCTCGTCCTTCTCACGTTTTGTCTTTTCTACCTCATCCTGAGCTATTTCGGGAGTAGGCCATGATTCAACATCTGTGACAGGTGGGGGAAGAACTGGAGCAGCAGGCTCCTTTTCCGATTGTTGATGTGCTTTCCTTGTTGATTTTCTGGGGACGCTAGCTATTGAACGAATGAGGTCACATTAGCTAATTGCCACTCAATCTCTGAAAACAAAAGGGGAAATGATATATACCATCATCTTTGCCTGGATAACCATTTACCCTCCCAGCATCCGTGCTTTTCTTGCGGCCTCCAGGCTCCCTCGCCAATCCATCTTTTCCGATGCTGCTAGATCCCTCCTTAAATTTCTCTTTCTCCAAAACATCCACGTTTTCACCAATCGGTTTTTTTTTCTTTTCCGCCTGCTTCAATTCCGCCAATTTATCCACACTGTCCTTGACCGTTGTGGCGCTGCTTGGGCTTATAGGTGTCTTGGCAGCCGTTGGTGCTATGGGCACGGTTGTAGGTGCATTCGATTTCTTGGCAGGATTCCTCTTTGTATTCCAAGGATTCACTTCGGGGAGCGGCGCGGGAACCAGGGTGACATCCTTGGAAACATCAGGTGTTCTACTACCAGCACTTGAGGTCTTTTTGGCGTCGCGGCTAGAAGTCTGAGATTGCTTCTCCCAAGAAGTAGTCTTATCTTCTGGCGCTGACAAAATCGAAGGTACCAAGTCGTCTTCTTTTGGTAACGTAGGGGTTGATACCGATCCCACGCTAGGAGATGATATAGTGGAAGGAATGACAGTAGAGCTCATCTCCCCGCTCCCTTTCGAATGCGAGTCGGCGACAATGGTTGGTAACGATTGAGGCGTGGAGGTTCCGGTGGTGGGCACTGTGCTACCGTTCATGCCGGGTGCTGTTGACGATGAAGTCGATGATACGGGTCTCTGAGTAGGCGGCCCGGCTGAGGACGAGACGCTAGGTTTAGATGAACCGTTAGTTTGCGATTTGTTTAGGGCAAGTCCAGTAGAATTTTTTCCAGATGCGGCGGCGGCGTAGGAGAAAGTTGTCTCCGTTGAATTTATGGGTCTGCTGGCAGACGTAGTCATGATAATCCTGTTGTTAAAAGAGAAAGAATTCGATCCTAAAATGTCCAGAAAAAGAACAATGTAGAAGGATTTTTTTTTTCCCTAGTGAGGTATCCTTTGGCAGGAGGAGGGGTTGCTGAGGTGCGTCTTGCGAAGAGATTGAGCCGTCAACAAGGTTGTGGAGAACCTAGACGATGATGACTGCTTTCACAGTAGCGGGAGAAGCCGGCCCTTGCCCGTTCTTCACACTCACTCACAAAGGGCTGCAGCAACACACACTAGTCAAGACGTGCTAACTTTTGCCCGTCACCTGTAGGGGAAGAAGTCGGTCTGTGGTTCCTTCTGGAAGCTGAGGGAACAGTAGTACACAGCACGAAGGGTTTGTTGACTTGTTGGTGAAAGACGATGTGTCAGCCTTGCTTGCAGCAGTGGCTTCTTTGCTCGGAAAAACGAACTATCAACGAGCAGGAGGCTGTGACTCTCGGGTTCGAAAGCCGTGTAGTTTCACGAAAAGCAAGCTTTGAGCTGAGGGAGACCGAAGGATCGTGAAGAATTGAGGGAGGGGGAGGTAAAACTGAGGAAGGCAAACGATCAAGTCAGGCAAACCGCAAAGAGCCGAGAAGTAGCCGGAGGGAAATCACTGTGAGATCCGGTCAAGTGGACGGGAGTACTAGACTCTCAAGCAGAAAACGTATCTTGCACAAAACTTATGAGTCAAGAGACTCAACGTCGCGGTTCCTGAAGGGCACCGGCAATCTGTTTGGTTTGGAAGAGAAAAGGTGATGACGAGGGTCAGCCACGACGCTTTGGAACCACGCGGAAAAAAAAAGTACCGGAAGACGGAAGAATTACACAAGACACCACCTGAAGTCAAGCGGGTACAAGCCACAGGCAAAGGGGGAGAGGGGAAGAGGAGATGGTTAAATTACCGTTCCTGTTTGCACAGAAGTGGCGACCTTCAAAAGAGTTTTTGTTGTATGAAACTTTTTTTCAGAGTATTTCTGTTTGTTCTTTTCCAGACTGCAGAGGCGTTCAGTGATCGTGACTGCTTTGGTAGTAGTGGGAGGATCGCTGGGCAGCAGCGGTACGGAAAATGAGGGCCGCAAACCTCAAGTAGATCACGCCAAAAAAACACACACAGAGAAGATGGGAAACGGATGGTGCGGTATGCGGAAAGCGATGCACGGGTTGTCTCTACTATTCCACTGTTTCTAATGCTGCCGTTGGTGGGGCGAACGGGAGGGCGGGGGAAACCAGAGGGTAAGTGAGTAAGCAAAGCGAGAGCAAAAACAATATCCCTCGGACGAGATGACGATGAGATGGGCAGGTAGGCGAAAAAGAAAAAAGTGATAAAATGGAAGGAGACAAGGAAGAGAAATTTCACCCACAGAGGTAGCTGGAATTGAAGACCCGCACACTGCCAGAGGAGGGGTTGCGGGGGACAAACTTTAGAGGTTTTTCTGTTTCTAGGTACATGTATGTACATGTATGTACATTTTTCAGTTTTCACCTCAACGAAACAATCGAGACCTCCAAAGCAGCCCCAATGAGCAATAGATACATGTATATTCCAATTACATCCAATTTAGAACATCATCGCAGCTGCTAAGATGCCCTGAATTGTAGAAAGCTTACTAGTGGGATCCTGCTGTGTGTTCGACGGGCTTTCCTTGTATTGTCTATCTCTGTCCCCCAATCCCGCCAAACGCGCCTTTCCGCATCGCATGTCTCTGCATCACATCGCACTCATTTCTTCGAAATTTATTTATTTATTTTACCCCACCACCATCCGTCAGGCTAAGCATGTATGTATGTGTGTGTATGTATGTCTGGCGGTCGAATGCACATACCTACATCCTGTCTCTATGTCATGCTTCTTTCAGCCGCTGGTAAGTAATTACACGCGCATCTCGCCCTAACTGCCCAGCAGCATCTGTCCATTCAAATATAACGGCCTGCCCTGCTGTCGCCACCTCTCCTGCCAATCAATTGGCCTATGTACCTACATGCCGATATACATGAGCATCTTGATATCTACCGAAGCAGAAAGACGGGATGCTGGGTCTCATCCTTACAATGGCAGTTCTTCGACGTCGACTCTTCCCAATGAACCCATTCTTTATATGGTTAGGTGGAAATCCGGTACCATCGATGGTTCGGGCTGGCTCTTGGCGGGAGATAAATCAGAAATCATTTTTCTGCTGACATCCAGTTAGTCTGAGTTGCCCTACATGTCGTTATGCGAGCAGAGCTTGAAATTATTGCCTTGAGAGGACACCGTTTGCGCACCAATGATATATACTTTCCATCCGCGTACCGGTGCTACAAGAAAACCGCGATACCCGGACCATCCTCTAGTTTTCGCCTAGCTAGGCAAAGTTGGCGTGAATTGCACGAACGCCCTGCAGAATCGAAGCCGCGAAACCCTTTTCTACCGCCATGGTACAAAGCATCTCGTACCCACCCCCCAGCGATATTAACCACGAGCAATAGCGATGCTCAATATCGCCCACCTACTAATCATAGCTGCCCCGCCTTTTCTTCCTGTCAGATCATCGGAAGCGGGGAAGTGTTGTACGACATATTCCAGCTCGATCTTTGCAGCCCATTCGATTGCAGTGCCCTATTGCGACTGGAACCATTCAAACGGTTCCTTTAGACTATCCTTCATACCTATCGGGCCGCAGAGATTGTTTTGACCAGGGCAAAGAAGACCCTACATACCGAAGCAAATTACGAACCACCAAGCGAGTTGCTCTCCCGTAAATGGATCCAACACCCTTACTAGATGTTCTTCATGGGTGCATGTACTTTAATATATTGCTCTGGGGTTTCCTCTCATCACCTTTTCTCCCTTGCTTCTGCCACCGCTATATCACTTTGTTTGCCAGTTCCTTTAATTTGTAGCATTTCTTCCAAGGAAATTTAAATAAATAAAATAAAACCACACCATTTTAGTAAATCGGAGTCACAACCCGATCAAAAATGCTTCGGAATTTTAAGGATGCTCTACCCATGACTTTCCGACACTCCCCTCCCTCCCTATCTCTTATTCTTCCCCGCAAACGACTGACCCTAACTCCTGACCAACTACATCATTGGTTCCTAAAAGAAGCCAAGATCCGAGATCGGAAAGAAAGCGTGAAGAAGCAGCTCGGCAGAGAACTCAGCTAGATTATCGTGATTATCGTACCGGCGACTCCAAACCCCAGAACGGTAGATCAAACGTCAAAAATAAATAAGACTAATTAACACGTTTTCGTATTTGGGATAATATTAATATTTGCCAAAAGGGACTGGGGAGGGCTAAAAATCCAAGATCCCTCCGTCAAATAGCCAACCAAAAAACCAGGTTTTTGCAAACATGCAGATGCTCGGGTCAGGGGTGTGGAGATGGTTACAGGACTCGTAATTTGTATCATGGTTTCAAGGAGCGGATAACCCCGCAGTTCCACTTTTACAACCCGAGCAGAAAGTGCTACAGAAAAGCTAGTCCCGTATCCGTAGACCGGCCATGATGACTTGCAAGCAAGCCGAATAACCGCCCCCCAGTGTACGCAAGAAGTACAGGTATTCCAGGTAGGTCAAGATTTACAGACCGATAGAACAGGAGCCCCCACGACTGATCCACGGGCTGCGGGCAGGTCTTTACTGCACACTCACAGATCCTCGTCACAGATCCATTTAAACTTATCGAACGAGTGGACGGGGCGATCGCGAATATCAAAGGGCACGTAAACGGATGAAATCACGATAATCTCGGTATTTAACTGTGGCTTTGTAAGGACGCGTATTGCCCAAGACTGACTGAATGTATTCAATATCACATAATAGAATCGCATCGAAGATAGCTCAGGAGCTTAGCACTCCACTCCACTCCACTCCATTCCGCTCCACTCCCTCCCTGCTGTCAAGGAGCATACATCATCAACCACGGGACACCCCAGAAGCACGAACCGTAGTCTAAGCTTTCAGGGCCAGGAACATGAAACGAAATAATTAATCTCATGATCAGAAGTTTCATTTGTCTAGATTCTCTACGACATTCCATACGGCTTCCAAAAAGCACCCACCATGAGTCATAAGATGTCACTCGTAGGAAGGACATAGCCCAATTCCGGTAATACGGTGCTTCCAGATATAATGACGTCTTCATCCTGACTGGGGCTAGGTCAGGCTGACAGATAATGATTACGAGGAAATAGAAATAGCACTAGATGCTGGTAATGGGATTCTGAGACGGCTGTAAGCTCCACTTTAGGCAAGGCAGACAACCGCGGCTCTTTTTTTAAAAGGAATAGAACAAAAAAGTCATCTGTGACATGATCATGAGTTCCGAGTTTCATCTTTTAAACCCAACGCCTTCTATTTAGGACTCTGAAATCCTCGGAAAGCGATGACGTCAATAATCTCCAGAGATTCTATTGAGGTCCACCTGGAGACCTACTCTATGTTTCGTAGGAAGACTTCCCCGAAGGTCCCGACTGTGGTGGTTATCAAATTAACCTGTGTTCCACCCCACGGCCAAAGCACTTGCTCGGGGAGTAATAGGCCAGCGGAAGGACATGCATGTTCCTTTTTTGCCCAAGAGTCTGAAACCCGTTCGTCTCCCCCCCTCTGGTACTATCGCAGCAGAGTCGTTTCCAATAAGATTCGTAGGTATTCCACCCTTGCAACCTATCACCTCCAGGCTCCTAGAGGTCATGTAGTCACGACGTTGGTCCAACCTATGGTAAGCGGAGCCTTTTCTCATTCGGAGCCTGTTTTCCCGTTTCGTTCGTCCGAACTTCAGAAAGGAGGGGTGGTTCACTAGCGCAGATCATCAGGGGTCTGGAGATGTGTGAGCAAAAAAGGAAAAAAAATGATATAATATTGACAGACAGAAAGAAGGTTTAGGTATAATGATGTATGCATACATCGACTCGGGCGCATTAACCGAGCCCAAAAAAATAACTGCTATGCACGCCGAACCACGATAGTCTACAGGCTAGTTTTCCTCGTGTTTCCATGCGGTACCCCTCTTGGGGTTTTTGGCAACTAGACTTCCTAACGTCGACTTTTATGGCGACATGATATCTTTCACCCAGTAGAAATGGAATAATAGCTAATAAAAAATAAAAAAAAGACTCCCCATACAATCATATCTCTACGATCCCCGCAGTGTGTAGGCTGCTATTCAGCATGTGAACAAGATATGTTTTACTCTAGAACACATGCAGAATTCAGATGATGAATTATTGGATATTTCAGACTAACCCTGCATCCATGATGCAGCTCGTCTAACCCCTAGCTGACTCGCGAATCTGAGGCCTGTATTATAGTGTAGAGCAGTGTTAGGATGTGTTCCAGGCATTCAGCTTAATGGGAAAAACCGTTGGGAGGAATACCTGACGAGCCCATCGGAAAATATGATACGAGATACCACACCAGCGCAATAAGCTGGGCAACAGCAGAGAAAAAGGTGAGAATCACCGATTGTACCTGACTCAAAACGTAAGTATCTCACAACTCACGGGGACAAATGGACCCAGTGACGAGTCCCAGATTTAAGATAGGGCCGTAGAAGGCAGAGTCTTGGTAAACGCACACTTAGAGCAAAAAACAGGGTCAACCCAATAGACCCAAAATACGCAGCTGTAAACGGCAGTCGCGGGGTTGAGAGAAGGTGCATGGCATATGTGAGAGGGCCTTGAAGTACCGCCCACGATGTCAAGAATAAAATTGACCCCACAGTCCAGCTGATACCATGGATCTCCGTCAGCGGAGGGTATTATTTTGGCGGCCATGTGGCTTGCAGGAAAAAGGATCTACGAAACTTACAGAACTGCAAATTTCCGGGGCCGGAGAGCAAGTACAGGGAAGAGGAAGAAGCAAAGGACGAAACAAGCTGCAGCCCCTAGGTTACAGCATGCAAAGACCAGTAGACGATCCCATCGGCTCACTATGGTTGTGTGGAAAACGAGGGTTCAGATCAGCTAATTGTTTCTTTTGCATTGGCGAGTTTCGTGCATGGACTTTCAACGTGCGCGGCAGAATAGCGATCGTCGAGCACCGACGCCTCTGTCACCATCACTACAACTAACGCATTGTTTACACCGCTTCACCACCTCCTAACACAAATCCCATCGCCACCGACGGCCAGCCACCATAGAGATCAGCACAAGGTTGATAGAAATATAACTCACATGCTAGCCATCCTGCTTCTTCTTCTTGACGAGTTTGGGCTGGGAGCTGTGGAGGAGGATCTGAGGTCGTGGGCAGCCGGACATAACCTCCGTTCCCAAAAGGATTCAAGGATTGTAGTTTGTTCAAAAAAGGAGATGGCGTGGAAGTGTTGACGGGCTCCTCTCTTCTGGACCATCCCAGTGAATTCATTTGTGATCTGAAAGAGTCGGCAGCCATGACGGGACAAGACAAGCCGAAAAATATAAAAAGGTGCTATGTATATTTCGGGGTGGTGGTGGTGGTGCTGCTGAGCTTGCTATCGGAGAATATCAAACAGGATTACTGAGCTCGGAGGGCGGTGATGGTTCAGGTGCACTGTATCCGCACCTCCCTTTCGCAAAAGTGAGATTGGAGTTAAGAGATAGTATGTAAAACGAGTTTCCCTCGCGGATACTGAAGACAGATAGGTCGGCTGAGCACTACAGTATGTATAGTACTGAACTTCTTCGTTTCTGCTCTATCTCCTTTTCCGTAGTATTCCCGTTTTGTTGCTAGGTGTTAGGTTAGGTAGAGCTGCTGGATGGTGGAAGCGTTGTGCTGAGGATGTGGAGGGGAGATGAAAACGGTGCTAGTCTGCATCCGTGTAAGCCTCTTGCTTCAGTGATGCCAAGCCGCGACGGCTGTCTACATGTACTCATTGCCTGAAAGTGGAGCTTTATGGCGCTTTCCAATAATAATAATTAAATCGTTGATTTTATTATCAGTCACTTTTCGATTGTCTTGTTCCCATTTTTATTTTTGAGGCTTTCGGTTTTGAATTTTAAGACTGAATTTTTTTCTGGAATACTCCTTTAGCCAAGTATCCTCGAGGAAATATACGGGCCAGTTATCGCCGTGCTGTTGTCTGATAGGCTGCAGGGGTTGAGTTGGGGGTAGAACCTCCGCCTGTGGTGTGGAGCAATGGCAAAAAGTTGGGGGACCTACGGAAAATCATCGTGAGGTTGCTGTTGAAACCCTGACCGAAAAGGCCAGCCAGCCAAAGAGGGTGGGAAAGTAGCAGTCATCTCTCTTCGGCCGGTAGCCTCCCACTCCGCTCTTCCTCACCATCCTTCCCTACATACTTCTTGTTCGCTTGCACACACTCCCACACACCCCCATCCCATCCTTCGTCCATCCACCCCTCTGTGTTCTGCTGTGATCGTCCACCGTATTATTGCTGAGATCTGCTACTACTTCTACCCCCCTCTCCCCCCGTCCGATTGCCGTCTTTTCGAAACCCCTCCTCCCACCTATTTCCGAGTCCCTCGCCAATCCTTCCCCAGCAGCCTCCCATTTTGCTCCTCTCTGAGCCAAGTACCATTCGAAACAGGTATCAATCATACGTACGAAACAAAAGACTCGCCACGAGTCCACAATACACAAATACAGTGCCTTTATCCTAGATAAAAGCCACAGAGCCACCCCAAGAACGTAGAGTCAGCTTCAAAGTTTTGCGAAACCAACTGCACGGCGGCGGCGGCAACAACAGTAGCAACAGCAAAGGAACAGCTCCTCAGTAGAACGGAGATCGAGTAACAGCGACCTGCATATTTCTCCGGTCCAGTCAGACTTTGAGACCTCAGCCTTCTCCCAGACTCCCCCCTACATCACTCATCCCCATCCATCCATCCCTTCCCCTGTTCTGTGCGCGCAAGAGGCTCGCCATTTGTGTCACCATTTACAAGAGATCTACAATATTTTTTGCTTGAAGCTGCAACCTGGTGGCCGAACCCTCTGTCCATCACACGCTCCCGTCGTAATCCTGCATTTGCTCTGCACAAACATACGCTCGGCACATCCTATTTCTAGAACGGCCGGCCAGTCCTAAGCGATTCTTCCATACCGCTAACTAGTTGGTGTTATTCCCGGGGATTTTTTTCTCCCGTTAGTCAAATCAATCATTCAATTCACTTTCTGGCAGTTTTGCAACCTTGAAAGCCTCGTTACCTGGCATCCCCCCCCTGTCTCTGCCCCTCCAACCAACCAACCAGCGACCTAGCCAACCAACCAGCCCCACCTCTTCCTCCTACCTCCATCCTGCTCCTTCTCACCTTCTTCTACCCCCCCACACAGCTCGACTTGCATTCGGCCCTCCTTTTCGTAGAAAACCATTCTTCTTCATCCTCCTGTAGCCTTCGACCTTCTCAATCTCCCTGAGCTGCATTTTGTCAAGGAATCCATCCTGTCAGTGGTCACCTGGCGACTCATTAAATTCCTCCATACAACCAATTCCGTTTTATTTCTTGCCAACGCACAACATACGAATTCACCTCCCTCTTAAACCGTATCCTTCGTGGCTCCTGCTGTTTCTCTCCTTCTCGTTGTTGCACCAGCGTTTTGAGAACCCACTCTATCACTTAACATATACTCAACCCCTCTAAAACTACTAGAGCAGAAAGTGTGCACAAAAGTAGGAATTTATACGGTCCCCGGTAGTAGCATTCTATTTGAGAAAAAGTGCCTCTGCTATTGAGGTATTACATCTCTGGGCATTCAGTTGGAAACTGTAGAGTCCACCGATTATGCCAATTACTAGTGAGTTTTAGCTCTTTTTAACTATATTTTTGGTTGCGTAGCCATTTTACTCCACTCGTCGTCACCCTTGGGGGTATTTTTTTGAACTTTGCCCAGCAACCTAGTGTTGAGTCAAAAACAAGGCTGACCACCCGTCACTTCTTTCGTCGTCTCAGTGTCCTTTAGCTCCTCTGCATTTAAAAAGAGCTCTGCAGCTGAACTAAGAGTTGACATCCCTCACATCGCCAACGGCATGCACGCTTACAACAGCAACTCCAGCAGTGGAAACGTGCCCAACTCACCTGCACCTTTCATCAAGAACGAACCTCAAGACGAGGCTAGATTCCTTCACCAGACACCTTATCATACCGACGCGTACAGTATGCCTGGGCATCAATCTTACCAGCAAGGTGGATTTGGAGACCAGAGCTATTCTGGTGGCGATGGAAGCATCGATCCATCAGAACTTACTATGTCTCCATCTATGCCGATACAACAAAACGGTGGATTTATGTCACCTTACCAAGGCTTTTCTACCTCTAATAACTTAGGCTATATGGGCGGTGTTATACCAGACGAAGATTTGGCCGCTACCCTTGGAAATTTGGGTGAGGGTCATATGCAAGGCAACGGCCAGTTCGGTATCAACCATCAGGACGATTACGACCCTAACCACGACACCCACGGCTCTCTCCATGGTCTATTCCCCGCTATTGAAGGAGATACGAACAGAGGTCCAGCTGGTGAGAACGGTGCATCGGTTGGTGCTACCAATATCGAGCACATGTATTCACATACTCCCGATGGCGCGCCACAATCACCTTTTGTTCGTGGATTTCAGCCACTACATTTCCACCCACTAAATTCTTACAATGGAGCGACCGCTGAAACACCATCTTCGTACAATGCTTCGCCTGTTATTGGCTCCGATTCAACGCAAGGGACCAACTTTGATCAATATATGACTACTGGCAAAAGGAAAGCTCGACCTGCAGTCCTAGAAAGGACTAGTTCCCGTAAAAGTCCACATTCAAGGTCGCCTCATACGCCGAAAACCCCCGGGATCGGTTCGCTGTCTCTTGGTGGCGAATCATCAAGTGTGCCTGCACAACCTATTCAAGCGTCTCACATGGGTGGGCATCGCCATCACAAGTCCCTCTCGAACCAGTGGGAGGGTACCCCAGGTTCGAATGTCTCGTACCTTGACTCTCCCCTTTCCTCGCCGGGCCACTCCAACGTCCATTCACAAATTGCCGATGTTTTCAAATCTGGAAAACATGCCTCACTACCCGCCAAAGTTGAACCAGGTCCTGGCGGTCATACTCTACAAAATACCCAGGAAGCTAAGAGACGCCGGCGAAGGGAAAGCCACAACATGGTGGAACGCCGGCGAAGAGATAACATCAACGAACGTATCCAAGAGCTGTCTCACCTAGTGCCTCAACACCGTCTTGAAGACGAAAGGATGCGCAAGCATTTGGTGAATAATGGCTCCCTGTCACCAACTATGGGACCTGGCGGCAGCCCGCCTCGTGCAACATCTATGCTTGCTGGAGGCGTTGGTAGACGAGCTAGTGGCGTGACGGCTGCTGGGGTTGCAGGCGACGAGAAGGATAAGGGCCCTAACAAAGGTGACATTCTTAACGGAGCTGTCGGTTGGACTAGGGATCTCATGTGGGCCCTTCACGAGAAGTTGGAGCAGGAGAAGCAGCTTAGAGAGCTCGTGGCTAGCTTGGGAGGAACTTTCCCCTTCGAACCAAGTGAAGACGACAAACGTATGTCTTCTGAACTGTACAACGCAGTTGAAAAGAATGGAGTTCAGACTTTCAGCTACTCGAGGACATCTGGTACGAGTCTAAGGGTCCCAGGCTACACCGATTACGCAGGCAACCCCATCGGTAGTGGTGTGAACGTTAGGTCACCCGGTGTGAGCCCGTCTGGTTCCGCCGGAAAATCAGGCCAGAACGGCTCAGCTCGAGGCACACCTCAACAGCAGCCGCAGTACTGGGGCCGGGATGGTGATAGTGTACCATTCAAAGAAGAGGACGAATATACTATGGACATGTCATAGTCTCTAGGAGGCACACCTGCCCGTCATACGCTTTGGAGGCGATGCTTCGCACAAGTCGTAGCCCAGGTTATTCGACGGCGATGATCGTTACGAGGTTTATGCGACAATGTCCTGGTTTAGATTTGACAGAAATTGGTGTTGTAATGCGGATGCGGGATTGTTTGGATTTGATCAAGTTGCTTTGAACTTTGTTCGCTTTGATGTTGGACATGAAGATGGAAGGTGACATGGCGTTATGTGCTTGGTATGATTAAGGAAGGATATTTATGTTGAAGATTTTCTACGCTTGTTTGCTTGTTTGCTTGCTTTCTTTTCCTTTCTATTATCCTACTCTTTTCTCCACGCATGATTTTCTTTTCTCGTGTATAAATAGGGTAGGATTTATCTTTTGTTCCTCTTCCATTAATCTCATTTGTAAACGCTATGTTTGAGGGTTCTTTTGTATTTCTGGGGCCTATATTTTCTTGTCCTCACTACTGTTTATTTTTTATTGTCCGGTTATGCATGAAGACTTTACCACCTTTTTTTTTCCTATCCGCATTCGCTGGTGTAACGAGAGGGTTCATATTTACTGGTTTTTATGGTTGTTTAGCTTGTGTGTTTAATTTGGCGGCGTTTCAAATCGTTGCTTTGTTCTTGTCCCCTCCTCGAATCTCTCCTTCCCCCATATTTTGTTTTTCCTAAAGTATTTCGCTTCTCTTAATTACGCGCTTGGGTTTCGGGATGTGGTGGCAGGTCCTGCGATTGGAGCTTTCTGTTCTTTTGCTTAGTAACTGATCCCTAACCTTTTTCTATGACGAGTTTGGTTTTTAAATATAACCTGATGCTCCTTTACCAATATTTGATTCGTGAGAGGTAGCATTAGTTAATGAATTCTCGGGTAGATACACAGCAGTATGTAAGCGCGAACGAAACACCGCCAAGAGTTGATGGCACCCGGCTTCGTTTTAACACATACCCGCAGTACTGTAATGTGCATAGTGTTGTATTGAGGATACCCCCTGCCGTAGTGGTACGAATCTCAATGGCGTAATGCTTTTTAAGGGTGTATGCAGTTTGCGCTACTTTGATCAACCGCGGATGTAGTGGATCGACATCCACAGAAATCCTAAAACTTCGGATGCTCTGCCACGACACAGTGTAACTCGAGGGGATATTTGCCAGCGGATTGCAATTGAGGCTCTTTTCACTGCATCCTGTCCTGATTAACCATTTTTGCATAGACTCTGTGCGTAGCCGGTTGAGCAGCAGGCGAGTGATAGCCCATGATTTTCGACGACGAACGAATGGCAATGATGCCGGCTGGATCAGCCCCAACCGGGAAGTTCTTCAGTTGTACAGCATATCTACAGAGTTACCGCTGGCTACGAACCCTACAGCCATCTCATTGCTGCAAGAGAAATAGAGTGGTGACATTCTAATCGTCCGATAGATCTAGGCCATGCGTGTTTTATCCCCGGTCGCCAGAAACGGCTCTCTTCCTTTTTTTTTTTTGGTTGCTTGCTTTCATGATAGCTGAATCCTCTTCCCAGCGCAACGGCCATTGGCGGGCGGTTTACTGTTCACGATCCCCTTGGATTATAGCAATATACCACGTGTGACATTGTTGAACTCAAAAAAAGCAATTCATCACTGAGGGTTTTCGCGTCTGCAAGCCTGTAGCAGAGAGAGCAACTTTTGCGAGAAATTGGATCTATGGAGTGCCCCCCCCCTCTTTGTCCCCTCACCTCTTCCCTTACATCCACTTCCTCGGTTACTGGTGTCGACGACGCGGGAAGGTAGTTTTCGAATAGCGGGGGCCCGTAGAATTCGCACAATGCACTGCAGCCTAACTTTGGGGTGTAGCAGGAATAATGGTGATAATGATAATGATAATTGTTTGACTATCTTACGTCAATAGGTTACTCGAAATTGCTTTTTTTTACTAATAATCTCTAACAAGTTTCTTTTTTTTCTTCCTCTCTTTAAAAATCCACCCCACTTCTGAGAAGGGTTTCACGAAAAAATAAAATAAATACCTTGCCTGCAGTAACGCATGCAACTGATCGCTATCTAACTAGAAATTTATAAGCATATGGCTATTTTTTCTAATAAGAAGTGCAGAAAAGTGTAAGAGAAGCAAGAGTGCAGAGTTATGCAAGCCAGAAAAGAAAAGAAAAAAACCTTACGGAAAAGAAAATATTTAGTAGGCAGTAGGCTATCTCTCTCAGCCCTCAGCCAGCCACCGGTTGCCTATCCTCACGCCGTCCTCCTTCTAGTGATCATGGGTACCCTGCTCACGTGGCGCATTCCCAGAGCCTCAGAATCAAACACGAAATCTCACTCGTAGAAACTGCGTCATAGTCCATGATTCATCGGTGGCCTCGGCGGGGGTCTCGTGGGCAAGCTATTACCGGGATGGACCGGAATCCCTGTGGGGTGTGGGGGCCGTTTGTTTAATTATTGTTATTTTTTTTTTTTCCCTTCCTATTTTTGGTTTCGTTTTGGGTGCTCGGAGTTTCTATCCGCGAGAAATGATAAATCATTATAGGATAGAAAAAGGGCTATGTAGGGTATCGATGACGCAGATGTACTGGATGGAGACGGTGGCCAGATGTAGTTATTTGGTACTCTGTCTCGCCGAGATGTGAGGAGGAGGGGGGTGGGGAAGGGGAATACGTACTCGTTCCTTGGAAACTTGGGTCTTGGATCCTCTTGTGACCTTTTAGGACCCAGAATCTTAGACTAGGCAGATGTCGATACAGCATTCGGCAAGAGTGATCCCGCGACTAGCTGCCAGGAACTGATCCTAGCAGGGTTTGTCAGGGCCCTTGGAACGACAAGGGTGCCACGGGCTCTTGGAGCTCTCTCGACAACCTCCCAGTACTGCATGTAAGTATAAGTAGCCTTGTAGGTACCTTGGAGCAAGTACTCACTTATGAGTGCTAACTGCTAGGTAGAAATCCAAAGCCCGAAAATGAGGGAAATAATACGGTCTCAAGACTTAGTGGGCAAGGGTTCGGCCTGGAACAATCATAACCGTAACACAAAGAACGGAAGTCTCCCGGTAAGTCAGTCGTAAGATACTAGGAGGAAACAAAAAAAAAAAAAAGAGTACTCGTGTGTACATACATCGCCTTATATCTGGACCAGTTAGGCTCACTCGAATGATCTAGAATTCAAGCCAATAAGGCTGCCAGGGAGAAAAAATTGCGGGAATTTCTGGTTTTTTTTTCTGAGCGCGCCCTACCGACAGCGCCAATCTCAAAGAAGCGGGGTTTTCGTTGAAAGGAGACGTTAGTAACGGTTGTGATAATTGCTGTTTACGGTTGCTTCCACGAACATCGTAGGTACGTACGTACCACAGTAACAAAAACCGCTATAATCTAACTTGTAAACAGGTACGTCTGCCTCTGCGAATCAGGACTCGGCGCTTCGCGAGCTCGTTATCCGTCAAAGAAAACTTGGGATGAAGATCCTACTCTAGGATGCGATATCAAAGTCGTACGGGGTGCGCCATGTGCTACCAGTCAGTGGTACGAGGGTAAGCTCCGTACTATTAGAGTCTCAACCAGGGGAGAGGGGGCGGCGGCCATGTCTTACATTCAAGTCATCCAGGAATGTTAACCCCAGCCTTTCCAACAGGCCCACGCGTGTCCCCATGCCTTTTCTCGGCGCTTCTTCTAAGCCCTAGCCAAAACAAAACAACCCCACGACACCACAGCCGATAACAAAAAGAGCCAGAGAAAAAAAACATGATTATTTAAAAATTTATTAATGCTATGTTTCTTTTCTGGAATGATGAATCAGGATAATAGAAATTAAGAAAAAAAAAGAAAGCAAGGCTCATCCACACCCCTCCGACCCTTTCCAAAACTCCATCGGTCCAGCGATCCAGTCTCCAGTTCAATTTCTAATAGTCACCAGTGTCGTGCCTGAGGATAATTGTTCCAGTTAGCAAGTCGTATCTGCTGCATCCGCATGGTCCTGTCACATGCGCCCCCCAAACTCCATATCTCGATCAAGGAACGAAACATAAGCCACTTTTTTGCGGGGCCGCCAAAACAAAATAATGCCCGGTTTCGATGGCCGCACAAAAACGTCCGACAAAGGAAAAAAAAAAAAAGAAATATAGGGGGAAGATCGCAGGGGTGGAGATTGAGGGGCATAATGAGGGGGGACCAAGGGTTTTGCGCGGTCACAAAAGATCGACTAAAAAAATAAAACAAATAAAAAAGCTCACGAGGGGAAAGATAAAGAAAGGGGGGGGGTTGAGAGTGAAGGGGGGGACAAGAACTCAAGTTTGCGACAACCGGTTTCGACAATCATTTCTCGACAAAACCAAGATCCTCAGCGTGCCGTGTACTGCCTCCACATTTTGGTGCGCCCCCCCGGTTTCAAGTAAGTTTCTCGAGAAATAACTGCCGAAATTGGCTGTTTAATTCCCCCCCCGATTACCCGTAAGAGGCCAAAACCGGCCCGGCCGCATATCCACCGGTGGATATGCGGCCCGAATGGAAGCGAAACAGGAACGGAGACCCACACTCCGAAACCGAGGTTCCAAAGTATCACGAACCATAGTTCGCACTTCATACTCAAAACACAGACCGAAGAGAAAGAGAGAAAAGTGGAAAGGAAAAGAAAAGAAAAAAGAGCGGAAATTCTCAGTACTTACATAAACCACATAATCCTCAAACAAATTCAAAACCCTTCTCACGTCTCTCCTACTGATACCCTCCCTCACAGCAATCTTCTCAATCGCATGTTGTCCGTTTAGATATTTCATAATGCGATCAAACAGCGCCCTCACGTCCGGTGTGTGACCACGCATCATCATTTCCAACCAGGCGCTCTCGATACTGCTCGCCTGGTGTGGCTCCAATATTATGCTCTCCTTGAACCTCTCATCGTCGGAATCAGGCTCCTCAAACGCCACCGCCACCGCTGTCGTCGTCGTCGTCGCTGTCTCGGGAGCATCGGACGCCGAGAGCCCCGACGATAAGAGGGACGAAATCGACGACGTCATTTTGTCATTCTCGCCTTCGCTCCCGCGGCCAGGGGACACGCTGCCGCTTCGCGTACTGCTCGCTTTGCGCTGCCGTCTCTCGCGCTCGCGGTCCCGCGCGGCAGTCTCACGCGCCACTCGTACTTTGATATCACGCGTGACGCGCAGCCACGCAAAGTTGCGCAGTTGCGTGACGAGGCCGTGGCGGATCAACCAGGCTAGTATCTGGAGATATGCTTCTCTGTGGGCGCGGCTTGGAATGTATGCGGTGTATGGCTTGGGCTTCCCAGATAGCTTTGATAGGATCATCGGCAGCGTGGGGAGCGTAGGGAATAGGCGCGCGTATATGGGGATCAGTGTGTGGAGTCGCCGCATATCAGCGTTTGGAGAGACTATGTAGATATCGCGGTGGCTGATTGGCGGGATTGCGCGCGCTTTGCGCCAGTGGATTAGGTGGCGTGCCATTAGCTGGATATCATGGAGGGGAATGCTGCAGGAGTTTGAGATTTGGAGGAAGCTGTGCGTGGACTCTGTGTTAGGTTGTTAGGTTTCTGGGGAGAATATATATACGTACGATAGACTTGGTTTGCAGGCTTTTACAAAACATGCTAGACTATTGCTGCTTTCTGTTGTTTCTGCTGCGATGTCTTTAAGTATGGAATCAACGTCTGCCAGGAACAGCAGCGTGAAGTGCCGTACCAACATGTTGTCTCCTTCGTTCTCATCGTCGCCAAAAGAGAGTGCTGTTGTCAATGGGAGTCCGGGGACCTGTGGGTCTGTAAGTCCTGGTAAGACGGTAGTCTCAGTGATGATTGGGATTTGGAGGGAGAGGCCAAGGTTATTGTTGAGGAAGATGTGTGCAATCTTGGACTGTGAAATGTCGGTATAAATTCGAGACATGGCATAGGCAAGAGAGGACTGCTCGAGAATTTGTTTCCAGAGCTCCGTGAAGGAGACGCCTGTGGCCAATTAGCTCTCGTTATCTCATATAGCATTTCCTTACAATGATTCGAGAAGAGGGTGATTATATATTTCATTATATATCCAGGTATTGATGAAAAGGACGACCATACAAAACATACCCTCCTGCACCGCCTTCTCTCGTAGACTATTGATCTTTCCGGCCTCTCTCCAGACATATCCATCTTTTGCCTGTTCGTATTTAAGAGCTCGGGCAAAACGCTTCACAACATAGTCGAATATCTCCTGTGTACGGAAACGATACTCCAACTCAGGCGGATTGAGGACGAAGACAACATGGAACATAGACATTCCTCCACCGTGAGTACTGCTGTGTTCGTCATCATCATCCTTTTCATCATCTGCATCGTCGTCCTCAGGGTCCTTCTCCGTATGACTTTCTTCTGCCTCCCCATTGCCATTGACCTCCTCCTCCTCCTCCTCCTCGCCCTCACCCTTCTCCTCATTACCCTCCACATCCACACATTCCATCCCATCCTCATCCGCCCCATTCACCTCTTTCTCTTCATTATCCCCCTCTTCATCTTCATCATCTCCATCTCTCCTCCGTTTCTTCTTCTTCCGCCACGTTCCATCCGGCCTAACATGCAACGGGAACCCCAAAAACACCACATCATCCACCGTCATTTCAAACTTCGTCTTACACATGCTCGCCTTCGGAGCCAACAATCCAGCCAGAAAGTCCGCTTTGAAACCTAGTACAGTCTCCCACGGCGGCTCACCTATGTCTTCCTCCTCCTCCTCCTTTCGCTCTTCTTCATCTTTGCGTCGTCTCCTGTGGGCTCTGTGGCTGCGCGTGCGGCTCCCGGAATCAGAGCGCTCGGTTGCGGTGCGGCCCCCCCCGGGAATCGTCGTGCCACCGAGATCTTGCAGTGTGGTGCGGGATTGCCGGTCGTCGTCTTCGTCGCCGGAGGAGGCTGCGTCGGAGTTGGAGGAAGAGTGGGAGGACGAGTCGCTGTATGCTGTTGCGGGGTGTGCGGGGTGGCCTGAGTGTGGGGTGCCGGAGGTGTGGGGGAGACGGTGGAGGGGGGTTGGGTCGACGCTGGGCTTGGGAGGGTAGTGGAAGGCGAAGGAGACGCCGGAGGCAGAGCGGACAATTAGGAGGACGGCGATGAGGCAGGCGTTCGGGGTGGACGAGGTGCGGGGGGCTGCCATTGCTATGGGGAGTATGGTGGGGAGGGGGAGAGGAATTGGATATGAGAGGCGGTGGAGGGGAAGTGAGGCTTTGGGGCGGGTTGTTCCGCGTGTTACACGTCAACGGCTTGGTGGGGAGCCTCCGAGGAAATAAGCATAAATTTCACGATCGCCGGATGCAACGAGCGAGAGGATTGTAACCAATAATGTACAGCTGTAGACGAGGAGATATTGGAGATGCAGCAGATATAGGAGATAAACCAATGCAATTTCAATAGAACATCGAGATCCATATTGATTCTACTTCTTCTCGGCAGCATGTTTCCTCAGCAGCTCCGAGTTTTCTCTCTTCAATTCCTCCAATCTGCTGAGTGGCATCCTCTCCGCGGGCTTGGCCTGCCCCTCATCTTGGAAGCCCAGGTTCTTGAACTCATCGGGTGCCATCAGATTGCTGCAATAAAAACTCAGCCTGTGCCCCAAGATGCAAAGGTCCAAGAACCGAGGAAAACAAACTTATCCATCCGGCACTTTAGATAGTCTTTTGCAATCAATCGACACTCCATGTCATTCGTTCCCTTCGCCTTCTTCAGACATTTCAAATAGTCACTCATCACCGATCTACACTCTCCTGTCCCTTCTCATTAGTTCCTCCCATTGGCTAATAAGCAGGGCGAGATCCCAACCTTCATGATCGAGGGGAAAACTGCCACGCTCGGGCCTATGGTACGTTAGCCCCAGAGAAACCAAAGACGGAGACTGCACAAGCTACTCACGGTGTGGGGGAGAAAACGATCTTTGATGATGGGGGCCGACCAAAGCCACTCATGGTGATGATGCAGTTTAGTGGAGAGAAACAGAAAGGATCCACAGAAGCGGGCTAGTCGTGGTGTGTATGTGTATGGTATTCAAGAATGAAAAAAGTCTCTCTGAAAAGCAGCAGGATGGGTGATGGAGCTGTGTAAGGGCATCCGTCTGCATCTCGGGCCACAGCCTATATATTCCCTCCCCCCCACAACACGTGGGCGTTGCGGCTCTCGGGGCTTGGCCGAGCCCCAAACCACCCCTGCGTCGATCTGCCGGGTGTCGCCACTGCCCTGCAGCAACGCATGCACGGACCTGCGTCGGGCTGCTGTGGGAGCCCGCGGTGTTTGTCGCCCGCCCAGCCCGGCCCCACCCCGCTCCCGCCCGCCCGCTGGCTCCGTTGCTGCAAACTCTGCACACAACGCTGGAGTCTCCTGCTTCCATCCTTCATCACGGCTTGACGGGTTTTTCCTTGGAGGTCCACTGTTTGATTGTCACTCACTCTAGAACTGCTTCCGAATTGCTGTCGGAGAAGGAAGGAAGGTATTTTAGATAAAGGATCCACTGGAGAGTTTGTCAAGATGAAGGAGGATGCGAGAAATATGAACGACCTGCCGGATAGGTTTGAGTTGTTCACCCTGGAGGAGGGAGAAGAGAAGTATGATTTCCCTCTACTCCCAATGCTATTCAGCTATTCCCAATGTTGTTCAGCTGCTCCTCACATTATTCTGCTACTCTCAGCACTACCCTGCTCCTTTTACTACTACCACACTCATAAAACCCCCCACTAACAAAACAAAACAAAAACCAGAGTGACCGTGCAATATGATCCCCGTAAGCCTTCCCTCCCTCCCGCCCATTTCTCCACCACTAACATACCCAGATATCCCCAACACTGCAACATTCACCTTCGCCCGCGAAGACCACACCCTCGGCAACCTCCTTGCTTCAGCTCTCCTCGCAACTGACAATGTTCTCTTTGCAGCCTACAAAGTGCCGCACCCGCTCTTCCCATCCTTCGTCCTCCGTGTCTCTACTACCGAAGACACGGGCCCCCGCCAGGCGGTCGAGGATGCTTGCAGACGTGTTATCCATGATCTGCAGAACATGGGCAAGCAGTTTACGCGCGAATGGGAGATCTGGAAGTTGACGAATGAGGCGGCTGCTGGACGGGAGGATCTAGAGAGGGATCAGAGGGAGAGGAAGATGGAGGAGGCGAGGAAGGTGAGGGATAAGATTAGGAATGAAATGCTTAGAGATAGTCACCATAAGTTTTGGGGTGGTGCAAGTGAGAGCGGAGGTGGAGGAGGAGCTGGTGGAAGTGGAAGTGGAAGTGGAGGCGGTGAAGGCGAAGGCGAAGGCGGTGAGGACGGGTATGTGAGCCCGCCGTGGGACGGTGGGGGTACCTATCTTAACGAGGAAGCATCGGGAAGTGGGGATCAAGACGGGGACACAAGTACGCCATGGGATGGGAGGAATAACAAAAATAGCGGAAAGGCCAGTGGAAGAGCTTCATGGGATGAACCCGAACCCACCGTGCCTGGAAGTCCACCCTGGGACGGATCTTCCTCTGTCGCACCCACAAGCGGTAGAGCGCCATGGGAAGAACATGTTGGGCCAATAATTGAAAATGGCGTCAGTAGGGCTCCTTGGGATGATCCCCCACCCAGCTCTGCTGAAATACGCCCAACCTTCGAACAGTCCAACCCCAGGAACCAATCCAACCGGATCGAGCAATCGTCTGCTTCAATTGTAAGGGCGCCATGGGACGCACCTGTTGGTCCAATAATTGAAAATGGCGTCAGTAGGGCTCCTTGGGATGATCCCCCATCCAGCTCTGCTGAAATACGCCCAACCTTCGAACAGCCAAACCCCAGGAATCAATCCAATCGAAACGAGCAACCATCTACTTCAATTGTAAGGGCGCCATGGGACGCACCTGTTGGACAAATAACTGAAAACGGCGTCAGTAGGGCTCCTTGGGATGATCCCCCATCCAGCTCTGCTGAAATACGCCCAACCTTCGAGCAGCCCAACCCCAGGAATCAATCCTACCGGACCCAGCATTCGCCCGCTCCGAACTCAAGGGCATCCGCTCCGACCTCAAGAGCGCCCGCTCCAACCTCAAGGGTGCCTGCTCCGACCTCAAGGGCGTCATGGGACGAACCTGTTGGGCCAATAATTGAAAACGGCGTCAGTAGAGCTCCATGGGACGATCCCCCATCCAGTTCTAGAGAAATACGCCCAGCCCTCCAACAGCCCAACCCCAGGAATCAATCCTACCGGACTGAACATTCGCCTGCTCCGACTTCAAGGGCACCATGGAGCGAATCCGCTGGGCTGATCATTGGAAGTAGTGCCAATAGCGCCCCATGGGATGCTCCATACAGCTCCAGTGAAAGACCCGCAATCTTTGATCGCTCCAGGAATCAATCCCGCCAGAGCGGACAACCATCTGGTCCAACTTCAAGAGCACCATGGAATGGATCAGAAACTTCCTATAACCCCGGCCGAGGATCCCCTACCTACGAGCCCGTCTATGAGGCCCCGATTTCTAGAGTCCAGACCTACCAGCAGCCCTCTCCAGCCCCACACTGGGGGGTACAGCGTGGGGGGACACAGCGCGGGGGAACACAGCGCGGGGGAACACAGAACAGCAGACCATGGAACGAGTCACCCAGAAACACTACCGCCACTACGGCCACCACCACCGCTGCTTACGCTGGCGGACGAAGCCCGACACTCGAACAACGCTCAGCTCCACCGACTGCCAGTGCGCCATGGAATCAGTCTGCCGGAAGAACCCAGAATAGGGTGTCTTGGAATTCTACTTCGTCTAGCGGCAGTGCACCTTGGAACGAGCAGCCCGCTGGCAATATCAGCAGAGCGCAGGGTCAGTATAGTCCTGCAGCCTCTCCGCCGCGCGATCCAGATTCTAGTGGTGAGAGGGCGTATTTGAGTAGGCCGCCAGCTATTGTTGCTGCGAGAGCGCCGGTGGGGGTTCCTAATAACTATGGGCAGCAAGTTAGACCGGCTTCGGTTGAGTGGGAGGCGGCAGCCAGGAGCAACAGGGCTCCGTGGGGGCAGGAAAATTCAGGAAGTGGAAATGCGTCGTGGGACGGCAGTGGTGGAAATGCCGGTAGTGATGATGAGGCGACCAGCCCGCAGTGGAGTGGAAATCGCGGCGATGATGATGGGGAGACCAGTCCGCAGTGGAGCGGAGGGTACGGTGGTGATACTCCGGACCCGGCTGCTAATGCCAGGAAGAAGGCACCGTGGGATAAGTATTAGTTTCCAATATGTGGTTTCCGATACGTGGGTTTGCTTCTGTTATGGGGTTAGGGTCTCGTTTGCATTTTGAGAAAAGTTTAGGGATCGTAGTGATACCATTTCATGTTTTACTTTAGCTGCGAATAAATGGGTTTGGGTTTAATTTGGGGTTGTGTATTGTCTTTTTTTCTGTGATGTGTGCTGCGAGTAGGGTCCGGGTACTCTGGGAGTCTATGGGTTTGGAGATCGACACAGATTAGGTGACGGTCTGGGAACTTTCGGCAAGTCTCATACTCGGGGTAAGTGGGGTTGGATGACATCTGACAGTATAAACTGGTGCTCTGCCACTAACAATCGAGTGATATTCTATGAATATTATGGAGACATTCGACAAGCCCCCAAAAACTATACCCATGATAGGCGTCACAAGGCTTAAGCTTGAGGGATGGGGCTGTGATTAGATTTAGACCTGTTCTTTTGGGCGTTGTGTTCGTTTCCACAAACTCTGAAGCTGATAGGGGTGTGGAAATGATCGTAGCTCATCACCTACAGTTCGGTTTACAGTCTCACGGTCCATGACTTCAACACCTCCACAGGGCAATTGTCGTGACTGGAATAGAGATTCCAGCTTATACCTGGACAAGGGAAGTGGCCGTCTCCAAATGTATCCCAAAAGGGTGTTATCGATAAGCCCACAACCCTAACCCGAGCAAAGGAATTTCAGCTTCAACCAGAATCTCCCTCCGGTCTCTCGTCCAGAGAACACGATGCCCACGCCTCTCGCCCCATCAGGCGATGAACCCCCTCCATACAAGACCGCCGAGAGATCCATCTCTTTTGATGCACAGGATGGACTACCATATCCGAATAGCCGTCCAGGCAAACTCGTCCCTCTCCGAACCCTGGAGGAGATCAAAGCTGCCGTTCAAACAAGTACTCCCCTTCACGCCTAATCACTCGCACCATTTCACTAACAATTACCACCCAGCCGACTGCTACATCCTCCCCATCCCCGCCAAATCCGCCAACACAGTCCTCACCTCCCTGCGCACCCATCTCCCCGCGCTGACACCGCTCCAGCACCTCCGGCGCCTCGTCAACCCTTCGTTCCTGCCCGCCTCGGTAGCCCCCCTCGTCGCGGTAACGGCCGCCGACCCAGTCCTATACCTCCTCGTCTGCCCCGTCTCCGACATCCCACAGCCATCGCTCGAGTCCTTCCTCCTGACACTCCCCGTGTTCACGCACCGCGAAGAAGCCGCTCCGAGGATCAGCACCGTCCCCGTCCCCTCCTGCCAACCAATCTCCGCCGCGCAAGCCAGCGACTGGAGCACGCGCTTCTGGCCAACCGTGTACAAGCGCGGCAACCCCTACGGGCCCCACCCCGCCGTTGTCGAGAACGCCAGCAGGAAGCTGGCGCGCGCAGCGGAGTATATGCGGCTTGCGCGCCGCGCCGGCCACCAGGCCGCTTCTGCGGGGGCTGGGATGGGGTTCGGGTGCGTGCTTGTGGAGCCGGAGTCGGGGCATGTTGTGGCCGTGGCGGGCGACGGACGGCGCGCGGGGAGGAGTCCGCTGAATCATGCGGTCATGAGGGCCGTCGCTATGGTTGCGCAGAAGAGGGTGGCGGACGGGGTGCAGGTTGCGCCGGATAATCCGGTCAGGGCGGAGACGGAGGTCGAGGGCGTGTATTTTGGGGGAGCAGCGGCGGCGGCGGTGGGAGGGGTGGAGAATGGGGAGGGCTATTTGTGTCATAATATGCATGTGTATCTCTCGCACGAACCGTGTGTTATGTGTGCTATGGCGCTGCTGCACAGCAGGGTTGGGGCTGTGGTGTTTGGGAAGCGGGTACGGGATACTGGGGCGCTGATGGCGGAGGATGTAGATGGTGGGAGGGAAGGCTACGGGTTGTTTTGGAGACCGGAGCTTAATTGGAAGTTTCTGTGCTGGCAGTGGGTGGATGGAGACGAAGAGGAGGTGGAGGATGGGATTTCTGTATAGAGGGGGGGGAGGTGTAGACTACGTGTGTTTGCAACAGGCATATATCCGGGAAGCAGGAATTGATGTTTATGGCGTCGGGCTGGCTCGGACTAGTTATCGTTGATATCTGACATAAATAAATAAATACTTTCGTCCTTTGTCGTTTGTGGTCGGTCCTAGCATTACTTGGTTGGGAGTATGTCTCCTAAGAAAGGGCTGAGGGTAAGATCCTTCCCACTCTCTCATGTGATTTCGTATTTATAAACTCGGAATTTAATCCGGTTCTCAAATACCACACTAGAAAGCTCATCATACCCGCTGGTAGAGATTCTTGTTGTTTACTCACTGGGTGCACCCGCTGATAGAGAGGCATATGTAGTCAATAAGAAAGCCCACATCTAACCACCACAAAATAGAAGGGGCTAGCAAAGAGTCCGAAAACAGGGGCTATCGCCAGAGGAGAGAAAAATCACCACTTAGGTTCTATCCAGTGCAGCGGAAGGTGAGAGTAGGTAATAGCACTCTCGATAATCTGCGGTTCTTCCCTCGAATCTTCATGCAGCTGGGATGTCGGTGGTAAAACCCAATCCGGCAAATAGAGATGTCAGTTTACAGCATTTATAATATTCCACCGTTCTTTCCGGATAGGGTTGCATCCTCTACACGGCACGATCATTGGAACGCGGTGACTCGCGGTGAAAAAATCGAGTGATATTTCGTGACGGGTGTATCAAGCTGCCAGTTTGCAATAATTTAAATGATATGCTTCACTACTACCGCTACTACTACCACTGCCGCTACCAAGACACAAAACAAACGCAGAAACAAATAAAACCACGCACCCGCACCATCTAATGCATCTCGCACACCTCTACCAACTAGCCACGGCCACGGCCATAACCATCACAGTCAACTACAGCCACACAATCAACGACAGCCAGCAGCCCACAAAAGAAAGCGTCGCCAAGGACCAGTATCTATTACAACAAGCAAACGAACGAATAGAAAACGACAGAAAAAAAAAAGGACGATAAGCCAGTAAGCCAGTAAGCCAATAATTCCCCATCCAGCAAGCACTCCAAGCAAGGAGGGTATGGTATAATCCTCAAGCCCGCTCCGACACCACAAAGTCGCAGGAAGCAATAGCAAGGCCGTGTATTCACGCAGCAACCGTCATCCGCTGCCTCTCTGTCTCGGGTTCCAGTCTCTCCTATACACGCTATTAGCCATGCGCGAGAGTGTGTGAGTGGGCGAGTGAGCGAGTGAGAGAGAGAGAGAGAACATACCGTGACTTGTTTGCACACCTGCGCATACACGCCCTCTGGCGTACCGCCACTATCAATCCTCACGACCTTCCCCAGACGCTCATAGTAGTCCACAACCGGCATGCTAGTGTCCACAAAGGTCCTAAACCTCTTTCTGATACTCTCGATATTGTCGTCCTCGCGCCCGCTCGTTTCGCCGCGCTTCAGCAGACGCTTCAGCAGCACCTCCTCGGGACACTCGAAGAAGAGCGTGAACCGGCTCTCGCACACCTCGTCCTCAAACTTGACCGCCTGGTCCATCTGGCGCGGGAACCCGTCGACCAGGAACCGCGTCTTGTGCTGCTTCGCGATCGCCTCCGTCATCGCCGCCTCCAGCAGCGCCACCGTCACCTCCATCGGCACGATCTGGCCCTCGCGGATGTACGTCTTGATCAGCTCGCCAAACTCGCTGCCGGGCCGGGCCTGCTCCGCGCGCAGCAGGTCCCCCGCGGACAGGTGCACGAAGCCGTAGTCGCGCACGAGGTTCGCGCATTGCGTTCCCTTGCCGGCGCCTGGGCCGCCGAGGACGAAGATGACGGTTACGTCTGAGGGGCTGAAGGTAGCGCCCTTGGGTTTGGAGAGGCGGTGGGGTTCCATGTCTGTGTTTGTTAGCAGGTGGTAAGGGGGGGAGGAGAGGAGAGTAGAATAGAAGGGAGGAGGAGAGGGGAGGGGAGGAGGGAGGAGAGGAGAGGAGAGGACCTGCTCGTTGCTGCACAAGGAGGTAGAAGCCCCCGCTGCCGGCCGCGAGAATGACGAGAAGCGGGACCACAGGGAACGGGTTTCGACTGCCCGCGGTCTCGCCGAGCTTCCGGCCGGGCGAGGAGTAGAGTCTGCAGCCCTGGCCGAAGCGGCTGTGGGTCAGGCCCTGGCGAAAGCTGCCGACCTTCTTGGTGGGCAGCGAGGGGAGGGTTGGGGACCGCGGGGAGGCGTGGTGGTGCACCGGACGGGTGATGCGGAGCAGAGGGATGGCCGTTTTGGCGGTGCGTGGGAGGAAGGAGCGGAGGGGTGCTGCCATGTTTGCTGGGGCGCCGGGCGGGTTATGTAGGGAAAACAGGACAGGCAGCAGAGAGACGGGGAAACACAAACAGAAGCCGGAATCGAGGATCGCGAGGGAATATGTCTGCAGGCAGAGGAACACGGGGGCAGGCAGAGGAATATAGAGCAGAATATGCAGGCAGGCAGCACAGAGGGAGTATGGAGCAGAATCGGGGCAGAATCGGTGCACCGGCAAGGGGGTGCGCTGGTCAGAAAACAGGCAGGCGAGACATTGGCTCGCCCTGACTGGCCGGCGCTTGCCAGGGAGCCGCAGGGCCGGAACGTGGGGCTGCACACCACCGCCATCTGGAGTAGTTCGCTCCATCGGCACCGCCAATGCGAGGGCAGAATAGCCCGGGGTGCCTGCTCTCGATACGTCTGCGGTCGTCATTGCCCGCGATGGCTGACTGCCTGCCGCCTGATTCACGTCGGCGCAAGCAGATACAAGCAGTGGTGGTGGATCACCATCGCTCTATTTATGGCTCTACAGCAACTCGCACCACCAGAGTGCATGGTGGAGATCTCAAGTCCCACCAGACGGGGTTACACCGCGAAGAAACGACCGTGTCTACTGTGTCTGTTCAGCCTGCAGACTGCATGTCCTGGGATACATGTAACAATGCTATGCTACGCTCCGTCCAAAGCGAAAAGTAAAGAAAGAACCGCCAGATAAAAGTATTACAAAAAGCACAGCAACTCCCTTCCCCGTCGCTAGAAAAAGAAACATAATCTCCCTCCCATAAAAAGCACGACCATGGCACTCCCATTGTCCTAAGGATCCTTCCATTGCTCCAAGGCCTCCTCCTGCTGCTGCTGCTGCAAGGCGTCCATCCCCCCTAGCTCACGAATATGACCGCATGCTTCACACCTGAGCACGCCTCTTGGTATTCTTCTTGACGGTGGGTTCAGCCTTTGGCGTGGCTTTCCCCACGGCTTTCCTGGCGGCCTTCTTGGGGACTTTGGGCTCGGTCTCGGCCCTACGCTCAGACTCGACCTTGATCTCGGTCTTGGTCTTGGTCTCGGGCTCGCTCTCGATCTCTTCAGCCTTGGTCTTTCGGGCCCTCTTGGCCTCAGGTGCAGCGAGCTCGTCGGCAGAGTCCTCGGTGTTTCTGATGTCAGCAAGCCTGTCCGTAATGTCAACAAGCCCGTCCTTCACATCTGTGGAATCCTCTTCGTCCTCCTTCTCCTCCTTCACATCCGTAGAGTCCTCTTCCTCTTCCTCCTCCTCATCACTCTCTCCATAATCCTCATCTTTTGGTCCCGCTACACCAAATCAGCCCTCCACTCCCCACAAAAAAGGAGTACCCCAAACTCACCATCAAACCTAACAGGCGCCTGTCCATCAACCCTCTTAAACGCAAACCTCCACACCTTAAACCCAGCCAGCCCCATCCCCTGCCACGCCTTAACCACCGTGTAGAGCCCGTCGTAGCGGTACCCTTGCGCGGGCCCCAGCTCCGCTTTATACCCGCGGATGACCCTGACGGGCAGCCCCGTCTCGCAGCTGCGCTTGAGCGCCAGATTGCCCCCGCTGAGCGTCTGGTCGCAGCTCTGCGGCGCCGTGCGCAGGTTCTTGGGCTTGTGCACCGTGCCCTTGAGGTCGCGCCCCCCGCTGCCGGTGTACGTGAAGCGGAACCCCTCGTCGATGTCGTCTTCGTAGCCGCCCGATAGCGCGACGGAGAATGCGCCTGTTGCCCCGGAGCCGTAGATCCCGCTCACGGGAGGCTGTGCGTGTGAGTGATTGGCTGTGGCAACAGGGAGAAGGAGAGAGGGAAGGAGGGAAGGGGGGAATTTACAGGGTGCACGCCGGTTGCCCCGCAGGCCAGTCTCGTGGGCCACCATTTGCCGACCCTGATCCCAGGGATTGCACCGTGGATCTTCGGGTCCGGACGCACATGGGTGCGCGAGATATGCTGTGCGGACCGTCCGTTCACAACGCGGCGCCGCAGGCCTGCAGCGTCGCCGTCGGTGGTTTCGACAGCGCTGAAGGAGGTGCGACGTTTCACCGCGCTGCGTAGTCTGCGCTTGCGGGGCTGTTCTTCGTCATAGTCTATGTCGGTGTCGGTGTCTGTGTCTGCGTCAGTGTCGTCGGACGAGGCGTAGGGGGCGTCGTCGCGGTCCTGCAGGCTTTTGGCGACTCGCGCGGACTTGCGTTGGGGGCTCGTGGCGATGGCTTTGCGTTTCCTGGAGGCGGCGGCGGAGGGCTGTGGCTTGCTGGGCGGGAGGGGCTTCTCGAGGCCCAGCTGGGCCAGGAGGGCCTTGTTGGCCAGGATGTTGAGTTCGCTGGGGGAGGGTTGTTAGCCACATGTACTAGTATCCATCCCCCACAGCAGCAGCAGCAGGGAAACAGAGCCCGCGGAGCCAGATCCGGGGGTATTAATAAACAACTCCTCGACAGGAAGGGGGAGGGCTTGTCTTACCGCTGACGCTCGTAGTCGGACGCCATGATGCCGCTGGTGCACGCGGTGAGAGGGAATCCGCAGTGTTTGCAGCAGCAGGGAAGCACGCGGGCGAAAGGGATAAATACACAGCCCCCAGCGCGGATCACGTGAGTACGCGGTGGTGGACCAGGGAGAACCCTCGCGCATCCAGCACAGAACCAGACACTCTGCACGGCGGGTGTCCAGTGGAACGCGCATGCTCCCGCTCCCAGCGCCGTGGGTCTGTGCGTGTTGGTAAACAAACAGCCGTTGCGACAAGCTTTCTGGTGTGTTGTGGGTGGAGCCGGTTTCATCCCTGTGGCAGAGTATTATCCTAAAGATGCCTGCGCCGTTCGTTCGGGGCATGGGTATCGCGGGCTGTGGGGAAACTGCTGTTATACTGCGCTGCGTGTTTCAATCCCGTCGGCCCAGGCGAAGAATGGCGCTGAAACACGACGGTATGCCTGCGTGCACTGTGTTGTATTGATAAGAGCACTGGGGAAGAAAACTGTTTGCACAGTGGGTAAACATCTTCAGCCAGAGGTGTTGACATGGTGCCTGCTTGCCCCAATGCCGGTTTCTAGGTTTCTAGGTTTCTCTAATGCCACGTTGATGCAAATTCGAGGTGTTGGTTGCTATTGCTGAGGTCTACACACTCACAACTCTTTCCCTCTTTTTCCAGCAAGCACTCACGCTTGTGAGTGGATATACCCTACAAAGGTGTATGGTACACAGCAAACACAGCAGACAACCACTATCATTGGCCATCCCAGATAAGGTTCTCTCTGTCCCATGCGCTGGATAGGAACGAGTCCCAGTCGTGTTTCAACCGAACCACCGGCGTCTCAATCCATCTAGATAAAACAAGAACAATCCCCATATCAACCGGACTAAGGGCCTCTAATCACTCCAGCACCGACACTGCTTTTTGAATCAAGAATTCATGGCATTATCTGCTACAGACGTAATAACGATGACACAACAGGCTCTGACTCTTGCTTCAACGCCCGCCCATGGCGAGCCCCTATCCTCAGCTCCCTAGTCGAAGTAGCAGGCTTTGATATATTAGCATCGCACTGTCAATTAGGTTTATTTGCACGCCACTTACATGCCGCAGGACACAGGCCGTTGACGAACAGTACCGACTACCGATAATTTACGGGTAATCAGTGGACGGTTGAAGCGCCAGTGCCAGTCAGATCCGATGCATATATGATGCCAGAATTGCCGAAAGTCATCCTGCGATGGACAGATTCCGGCGGTCATTGGCACGGGCTAGACATCCACTTCATATCCATAAAGGCAGTCTTGTACTTCTGGTAAACAACGACGTACCCTCCTGTAGCACAGAGGTCGTTACCCCCGATAGCAGATAATCCTCTCTGCCCACCCAACATAAATCCTATGGATCAATGTAAGCATCACTCCAGAATTTAGATTAAATATTGTCTGAACCTTATTAATCGAAAGGCAGGTCGGGATAGTGCTCACTGCTTAGTATCTAGTACTAGCCAGCTTTTCATCAACAAGATCTGTCTCGCAGAAGTCTGGTATATTTTTTCTCCCTTAGGATACCGATTCTGAGTCCTATGAGTGACCGCCATCAAAGTCCCCGAATATACGTGCAGCAGTGTGGCTCGCTGATTCGGATAAGGCGAGCGTGAGCGTGAGTGTATGTCTAAAGTTCATACTTCAAGATATAAAAAAACGAGAACACATCGCTCAATTTTGGGTCGGACCAGCTCTAAAGTTGTAAGTGCCACATAAACGAACAATCTCTCAAAAGAATGTAGCTCCCGAGGAACCACATGCTGAGGCTGAGATCCAGTAATGCCTTTCCGCATCATATTCCCTATGAGTCTCGCAGGCTTAGTATTGCCCTCCCTTCGCCCCATCGGTAGTGGGCTTTACAAATAGCTTTGGCGTTGAGTTTAGGAGTGCCTACGATTTGAAGTTGGAGGTAGACCCAAGCCCCCGTCAAAATCCCCAATCCGAAATAGTTCAACGGTATCCGTTGAGATAACAAAAGTATAGGTATCCAGCCACTCACAACTGCCAGTAATATTTCGAGGGTGAGCTCTACAGCCGAACAGCCGTCAAGAGAACTCACCCGTTTGTTTCTTTCATTGGAGAGGAAGCAAGTGGAAACGTCCCATATAATAAAAATAAAAAAAGACTATCCTTGACGATACCGATAGCAACTCGAGAAAACACCAGAGCAGACCAACCCCAACCCACAGTAGGGCTCTTGGCGTGGGTCATTGGGTGAATAGGATGCATCCTAGACCACTCGGGTGTTTGTTCTTTAGAAGCGGCGAGAACAAACACCCAATCGCTCCTACCTCTACCGCTCAGTGCGCGAGTTAGACCAGGAGCGAAGGAAGATACGTGGATCTAGATGGACTAAGTTCGTTGTTAGTATGGAATACAGACTCAGCGCTGGGGCTGGAGGGATAGAAGAAACATTGGAGTTTAGGCCAAATATCCAGTCCTATAAAGATCGCTAATGAACGCTAGGAAAATCTTACGCTCGAGTGAACTCAATATTTATCTACCTCCAGATATAGATAATGTTGGTGGTTAGAGCCAGCCGTGACTAACTATCAAGGAGGAGGAGGAGGGACTGTTAATGATTTCCCTTCTCCTCCAAGTTATGGAAAGAACGGACGAGAGATTGTTAATAGCTCCCTTCCCCTCCAAATCATGGAAAGGGCGGTAACGAGATATTTAACAGTTCCTTCTTCCGAGTCATTGACACAGAGAGGAGAATTCTGTCTTTGACGATTCTGAGGAGATGGTATTAGTTCTCTCGGAACATAATATAAAGGGCTATAAAATCCCTGAGCCAAAAGAAGCTCTATTGTGCTAGAGAATATGTCAGTAGGAGACTATACACGACAGTTTTCTTACCATGGAGTGCCATACGCCGATAAAGAATGGTATCCGCTCAAATAAAAACCCCCCCTAGACCAAGCGGCCATCCCAGCCTAGAGACTATGGATCAGATTGTGAAGGGGGAGGATTCATGTTATTCGAATCCTCCAATAACCGATATTATAGATAGAAGAAGAAAAATTGGTGATGGTGTTGGTGGAGGATGTTTGTGAAGCAGACGGAAAATTACTTTATGAATGTGCTGAAGTCGTTATCGAGATGATCTATGGGCTTATCGAAGGCGTCACCAAAATCTACATGCAGCAGAAAGGGCCACGAGCTAAGCTCCAGAGACCCAAATGCAGGAATAGTTATCGCCTAGAAGGAATATAACGAAAGAATTCTCTATTTTCTTATTGTGTTTATATTTACTCTAACGAATTAGACTATGCATTTGATTTAGTTGTCAGGAAGTGGTGGCTTTCGCGTTATTAGAAGTGCGTTCATATAAAGTTACATGGACTTGGTAGGGAATTTTCGAGTTCCCGACAAGCTTAGAAGAAGGACACTCGAAATAGTAGCAGTGCTAGTGATTGCAATACACATCACTGTTATTATTAGTGTTGTATACGATAGCTTCCAGTACGGCTCTTCTGTCGCTGTCGCAAACACCTATAGCTTACGGGAGCAGGCATTCTGCGGGCATGAAATATCACTCGGCACGTTGATGAATCGTTCAGCCCAGAAACGAGGATCATTGCTACCTCGAAGGATGTTTTTCGTAGAATGGTGTCTGAGGCGAGACGCAAAGATCCTACAGTGCTATGGTACACAGCTTTGTGTGTCCATATGGTGGGGCGGGAAAGAGATATACTATTGGAATCGTGATCGGGTACAAGTTTTGCAAAAAACACGTACCATCATAACGCCAGAAAGAATAGCCTACCTGAAAGGGACATGTGCGATTTCCCCGTTCTAGCGGCCAAGTTGAAATAATGCTTGGCGTAAAGCGCTTTTGTTGCCGGTCAGTTCAAATCCCGCTGGAGCCTTTTTTTTACTTCTCGATATAGCCTTCCTCCTTTATTCTTTGCTCTCTATGCGTCCTTGCGTGTATCTATAAGAGACCCGTAGTTCATCAGCCTATCCTTCGATCCTAATTTATCTCACAACCAATTGCACCAATGCCTACGATACGAAAAGCGCTACTACACGCATCCCTATAGCTATCTTATGACTTTGGCTATTTCCTCAGAATCTGTATCACCGAGGTGTAATTTAGCAATAAATAACCCAGTAATCCGCACTCAAGCCCATCACGAGCATGAGCCTTCGTCTTCTCATACTCCCTCCCAGGCCCATCATCAGCTGTCACTCGATCGCAACTCCTCTGTTGAGCAAACCGACCCAAAAAAAGCCACAATCTAGGAACTCGGATTAATTCACAGCAAATTCCATATCAATTTCGAGACCCAAAACATCTATAGAATTAATAGCCAAAACATCTCTACCCGTGGTTGCGAAAACGCCAATGCCCAACCCCTGCGGGTTATCAACGGATCGGGAATGAGGCCAACGGTGCAGATCACTCAACCACGCGGCTTCGACCCCGATGACGACCTGAGCTTTTTCCACGAGGTACAGATCAGAACAGGCACGCTCAACAGACACAATTGATCAGGGCCGAATTCACCTACCTATCTGCACAACAAAGGCCCCGAATATCACGAAATAAAACACCTACCCGAGGCCGGACGGTCCAGGTTTAGCATGACTGCTCAGTTCCTCACCAACGAGCTTACGAGTCTCGTGCAGGAGGCGAAACGGAAGAATTTGGATCTTAGACATGTTTGCGCTCTGCACTTATCTACTTAGTGCTACGCGAGTGCTGATAGGTTCGGTGTGGTGCTAGGCTGCTGAGAAGTCGCTGTCGGATCTCAAGTCGTTAGGCCCGCTAGCTGAGGTTGCTGCTGGTATGTCGGTCACATGGGGGGGAAAGGTCGAGGTTGTAATCATGAAGCTGATGGGGTGAGATAGAGCTATCTACGAAACCGGGGTTCCTGACGCCATTCTTGATTGCTTGTGGGACTCGAAATGCAAAGTTCAGTACCATTGGTGTGGTGTGCCTGCAACGATTGATTGTTTCTCGGGGTCTGGCGAAGGTGCTCTTCTTATCACGAGTTGGAGTTCGCAACAAGCGGATATGAAAGCTTACATTTGCACAGTCAAGATTACGAGAAGTTCTGGAGGCGTTTCGAGAGGCTGCAAATTTAGGTATGGGGATATCATAGGAAGTAATCACTACGGAGAAGCGCTGACCCTTTGTCCTAACAGGAGTCGAAATCCAGCTCAAGATATTACAGGCACTACCACCACTATTACAGAACTATGCGGAGGACCTAAACGGGAACTTATTGGGGGAGGCACTCTTGATATGCTCAATTCTCCAGGGGAGTAAGATGGGCGTAGTCAATAATACAGCTGCCGCCAGTACGTCCTCATAGCTAAATGCACAAACCCTCTACGATCCCATTGCTAACACCTCTCCCCAGCTCTCTCTCAAATAGTAATCTCCATCTTCGACAAAGTCGTCTCCGAAGACGAACGGGCCATCGATGTCCCCGCAACCGGCGAAGCTCCCACTTCCACCGGCGTCACCCTCCTCCGCCCGGCAGCTTTCGACGCCCACCGAGTCTTCCTCGACATCTGCCTCCTGACGGAGGGCCAGCGCCCTACCTTCCTCCGCTTCTCGCACCTCCCACAACCCTTCGGTCTCGAACTCATCGAAAGCGTACTCACAAACCACCCCGACATATTCCTAACCCACCCCGAACAAGCCCACATCCTAAGCACCCGCGTCGCCCCACTTATAATGCGGGCTTTATCCGAGCGCCTCAACTTCCCAACCACCGTCCGAATCACCCGTGTCCTATATATCCTACTTCGACGGCACCTAACAATCCTCACCGACGAGTGTGAGATCGCCTTAAGCCTCCTCACGCACATGCTAGACCCCGATGCATCAGCCCCGTGGAAACGTGCCCTCTGCATGGAGGTATTCCGCGGGATCTGCGCTGAACCAAGTCTTATCCGCCGTATCTACTCGCACTACGACGCAGCGCCGAACCGTCGCCCAATTATGGCTGACCTGATGGGTGCACTGACGCGGCTTGCAACAGAGAAGCCGTCGATTATCGGTTTAGGGACCGCCAGTACTGCACCGGTAGGCCAGGACCAGAACAATGTTGACCAGGTCGCATTAGAGGCTAGTGGGGTCGCGGGAATCATTGGTGCAGTGGGAATGGGGGAGGTGGTGACCCCGGGGCTATCAACGCAGTGGAGTCTAGTCCGAGTGCCGTGTATTGACCAGCTGGATAAGAGCGAGCCACCGGCTATGCCGGAGAGCTATGTGTATTGCCTCACGCTCACATGTATCAATAGCTTCTGCGAGGGGCTAGCGAAGTTTATATTGCCGCTAACGACAACAACGGGGGAGAAAAAGGCAGCGGGTAAGAGCGGGAGGGTCAGGGGTGGGAGCGCGGTAGCGAGAGTTGGAACTGGATTAAGTGTGTCGGGACAAGGGAGCGATACCGAGAGGGCGGAATCACCAGCACGCACTCCGTCCCCGGCTGCGGGCAAGAGCACTGTCAAAAAGAGACCCACTGTCAGACAACATAAGATTCCAATTAACCCGCTCACGCTGGAAAACCACCCGCTTCAGGTCGAGATTGCGATCTCGGCGGCGATAATGGAGTCTTGCTGGCCGGCTATCCTAGCTGCTTGTTCGACGTTCTTGTATGCAACTCTTGATAATGAATTCTATCATGGACTTGTGAGGAGTTTTCAGAAGTTTACGCATGTAGCGGGGTTACTACGGTTGACGACACCACGGGATGCGTTTTTGACGACGTTGGGGAAGGCGGCGGTGCCAAGCAATGTGTTGAGCGCAAATATTGCAGCAATTCCTGGGGCTGGAGATGGTAGCAGTGGAGGAGGAGGTGGAAGTGGTGGTGGAAGTGGTGGTGGCGGCGGTTCCGCGGGGTTTATGATGAACGCGAAAGGGTTACTGAGTGTTGATAGCCTGAGCGCCGGTGGTGAAAAGACCGCAGGAGCAGCAGGAGAGGGTGCGCCAGGGCTGAATAGTCGGAATTTGCTATGCTTACGGGCGCTTCTGAACTTGGGAATCGCACTGGGGCCAACGCTAGAGAAGAGCTGGAGCATCATCCTGGAGACTCTACAACAGGCGGACTATGTACTATTCGCATCTTCTCGGAAGAGCGGAAGACAAATTTCATTAAGTGCACCGAGAGCAGATTCCCAGAAACCTCTTGATGCTAGTAACCTATCCAACATCGGTCCTGAACTCGCCGCTGTCGAGACCGCTGCTATGAAAATGTTTGAATCCACCCTCTCCTTCCCGGACCCAGCTTTCGTGTTTATTCTTACAGCAATGTGCGCCCTCTCTACACCCTCTATCGACCCAGACTCCCGTACCAGTATCGACAAACCACGCACCTCACCACTACCCTCGCCGCGCACCCCAGGATTCGCCCATAAGCGTGTGTCCAGTGTCTCCTCGTTCTCTTCTTCAGCGGCTGCAGTCAGCGCCGACAACGCCGCTTTTGCACTCGCGAAGCTCGGCGAGCTCGCACAGATAAATATGAGCAGACTGATTGGGCCGAATCCGAGTGAGACAGGATGGGAAATACTTGTAGAACATCTCGCAGGAGTAGCAGGGAGTCGAGAGCGGACCGGCGCAGTGAGGGTAAGGGCGAGTGAGGTTCTGAATGAAGTTGTTGTGGTAGCAGCAAAGACGGTTGGTGAGGGAGCAGAGGATGTGGCAGGTGTGCAAAGACGGATTCTGCGTGCGCTGAGGGAGGGCGTGTGCAGCGAGGGGTTGGAAGGGCTAGCGGGCGATGTGGCAGTAAGAGCAGTAGAGATTGGAATTCATAGGAGTGGACTGGAGGCATTGAATGCGATTCTTGAACACTCGGGCCAGGCACTGATTGCGGGGTGGGAAATTGTGTTTGATATTATTATGAGTGTGTTTGATCCAACAATGGTATGGCGGCGGGATACGCTGCGAGAGGAAGGACAGGGAGAAGCGCCCGAGGCGGCGGCGACGGAGGCAAGAGCGGGGAAGAGTCCGAAGTTGATTAGGAGCTCCTTCTCATCACTTGAGTTGATATGTTCTGACTTCTTGGCGAATCTGCCAACGAGCTGTGTACTTGTTCTCATCGACGCATTATTCGCATTCTGTTCTCAGAAGGATGATCTCAATATCTCACTAACAACGATCACGTTCTTTTGGAATGCCTCTGACTTTCTGCAGACAAAGGGGGAGACGGCAGTGCTAATGGAGAGGGCGGAGAAGGAGCGAGACTTACTAGATATAGTAGAGAGGGGAGAAAGCGGAAGCCATAGTGCGTTGTGGATGTTATTGCTATTGAGGTTGACTGGGGTGTCTGGGGATCGAAGGGCGGAAGTGCGGAATGGTAGGTGGTTCTTAGTTTCTAGGTTGTTTTATACCATTTCTCATGATGTGACAGGTTCAATACAAACGCTATTTCGAATTTTCGACACATACGGGCACCAGCTCGGCCCACAGGCGTGGTCAAGCTGCTTGAAGATTGTCGTCTTCAAGATGATGAATATCAGCCCCGTCCCTATGGATCCTGAAGTTGCTATAGGATCTAAAGGGAGAGCAAGCGAGTTCAAACTGTGGGATGATACGATCAATCTCGTCCTTAGCGGGATTGGGACCCTTTACTCAAATTATTTCGACATCTTTGCACAGCAGTCCGAGTTCCGGAACACTTGGAACGTCTTTATTAAGTATCTCGAGAATTTACTAGCACGAAAAAGCTTTGAGGTTAATACTAATGTATTCACCGTCCTAAAACATGTGCTCGAGAAGGTTTCTCAGCCAGAAAAGCTGGACCACCAGAGCAAGGACGATGTATGGAAGATGTGGAGCAGCCAAGGTGTGAAGTTGGTAGAGGGGAACGTGGAAACGAGTCGGACCGGGATTCAGGAGACGCTGACAGCGTATGTGGACGCTTTCAAGCCACTTTATCGATTACTTGAGCCCACGCTAGATGTGGATATGGCAGGGAAGACGTTGAGTTTGATGCGAGAGTGCATCATCTTCCCAGATGCTCCTGCGTATTTCCAAGATGTCGACATGCTCACGCCGCTTCAGGCTGTCATCTTGGAGGTTGTCCAGCTACTTCGAACAGACTTGGCTGGAGTGCCTTCGTTGGTACTGAAGCAAGTGTCAGAGTTCAGCGCAGTGGCATATAATACAAAACTCCACAGTGTATCAGAGCGGAGAGGGGTGAAAATACCAACTTATATCGCCCTTGCAACACAGAGTATGAAGATTATGGAGATGGTCACGCTGAAACATATCGAGAATACAGAGATATATTCTTCTGGTGCATTAAAGTCGGCATTGGAGGCTCTTGGAGTACCGATCGGGTTGAAGTATGATTTTGCTCCAACGGCAAAAAGGCCAAGTCAGTGGATTCCAGCTACGAAAGTGGTACTATCGATACTACAACGCGCATTACCCGTCATGGACTCTCTACAGATAGATGAGAAGGACCAAGGGGTAATATGGGAATTGATAGTCAAAATCATTGGCAGCGTGGTTCGCGCAAATAGCACAAATGTCGATGAAACTATTCTTTTTGCAGATGAAGACTTCGATATCACTTCTTTTGGAGAGCTACGAGCACTTATCATACCATCACTGGGGAGAGCGGTCGTGCCAGATTCGGTTGTGGCAGCATATACCCAGAGCATTCTCAGGTCCTCACTACTCTATGAGGTTAATGATTTGGAGATGCCGAGTGATGACGGGAGATTGGAATGTTTGAGGAAGAAGAGGCATGGGAAAACGAGTGAACTAGTGCTAGAGAGGAGGGTGAGGATGAGCTATGTCTGTTTAGATGAGCTATTTAAGCTTTCGAAAGTTAAGGATGATGGTACGCCACAACTTCCCAGGTTTGCAGCTAATAAATTGATGTACTAATATTTATGGTGATAGATTCATTAGAATTCAAGCGACTTGCTGCTGTTGCTGCCCCGTTTCTAGTGCTCCGAACAGGGCTTGTATTACAACATTACATCTCTGTAAGATTTTCTAGCAAACCTTAGTCTTTATAGTCCGCTAATAAAATTTATATAGGATCAACCACTACGTGGGCGAATGCCGCAACCCATATGTCAGCGGAAGGAGATGCTCTACGTTTTAAAAAATCTAGTAATTCTTGAATCTGGCTCGGGCACTGTGTTAATAGATTGTAATTATATTCCTCACACACCCATCACCACCACCACTGGCTTTTAAGGTAGACTCTCGACTAACTCTATTTAACTAGCAGCAGCTCACATACCCCCGTCGACTAAGCGACATTTGTTCACTTTGTTCCCGCTTATATCTCAGTGCATAGCGGTTGCACAGGGTGATCAGAACCTTCTTACATGGCTTTCTAAGGCTCTTGATGAAATGGGTGCGGCGTTTGGCGTTTGCTAAAGTTTATTTTCCTCTTATTTATTTTTATCTTGCCAAAAAGGGTTCATAGATGCCTATATGAGGCCTAGACGGTTTCGTGCGCACGAAATGGAGGATTAAACAGGACAAGTATTAAAGATGATATCTCCAATTATGCCTCGTATATGTATATATAATTTTTCTCGTTATTTCTGTATAATATTCATGAAGCGGGCCTGAAACCCTCGAAATACTGTAAAGGGGTGAAATCACTAGGATCAGTAACTTCGAGAAGCATTGCAGACAAGAAAACAGAAACCTACCTTTTTTCGGAAAGAATTTAGCTCATCGGCAGTCGCCTTCTTCGCCGTCTCCGTCATTTCCGTACTTCTACTAGCGGCTTGCTCTGCCGTTAAATTTCCCTTTTTCCGGGAGTACGTCAATAGCCGTCTCGACCCTGCATACAATTCCGTGTCAGCCCGCTATGTAAGCAAGGCTCGAGCAAGCCGCAACGTATACTGGATAGGGCAGGGGTACATTTGTTGAATTCCTGCACGCAAACCGACACGATTTCCAATTCAGGATGTGTTGGTATGTCCAAGTGTGAGAAGTCCTCGTTGGCAGTTGGCATCCAGAAACACAGCCGTCCACCAGGAACCAGATGATCGGCTGCGAATTGGAGTATGTCGTCTAGCATTGCTAAGAAGCTGTAAGGTCGTTTGGGAGGAACGTAGTCGTCTTGCCTATTCGTTGTCCATGTGTATTCGGTTAGCCCTACCACGTCCAGTGACTAAAAATGCACGCGGATACATGGTAATCTCTTTATGACATGCATTTACCACAAAAGAGAGGGGGGTGTCATTACAGATGCCGCAATCCCCCATCCCTCACCACCGGCTCCTTGCCCTTCTCTGGATCCCTGCTACCCAACACCTTTAACCCCTCGCGCACCCCATACGGTGGGTCGCAAACGATTGCATCCAGGAACTTCGCTTTCCGTAGCGGTGAGTTGGTCAAATCAGATACAAACCCGTCCAGGTATGCAGAGACGAGACCATATTGCTTGAAGTTGCTTAGGACGCTTCTCCCTTTCTTGCCCCTAATCTGCCGCCCGTCAATGTCAGAACCCAGTGTGAGCGCGCCGAAATGGGAACACGAAACCACGAATGATCCTGTTCCGACAAACGGATCATATACTGTTTTTCCTGGAGCCGAGAGAGCAAAGTTGGCCGTGATAAGACCAAGCTCAGCGTCCATAGAAGTTGTGCCAATGTAGTGTCGTTTCTTGAGGTCGTACGTGTCGACCAGATGTCTGCTCCCAATCGCCAGCAACCGCCCGAGAAAGACACGTGTAGGTACCTTGACATGCTTGCTCACATATTCTTCCATTACGCTAAAGGTCATTTCAGGGTTTTTCATTTTTATGAGACCATCGAGACCTAGGTAGGCAAACTGTTCGATGATCTCGCGTTGCTCGGATTGGCTCCGCTTCCCATTGAAAACCTCAACATCGAATTTGAAAGACTTGCCCATGCAGGACGGCCACATGTGTGATGTGTTGGTCTGGACAGATTGGTGGAGGATATCGTAACTGGGAGCTACACCCCAGAGCTCGTATATCCCTTTAGCGAGTATGGAACGTTCAACGAGTTTCCGAGCCTCTTTTCGCGAACTGAGATACATTATTGAAAATGGACACTAAAGGTAAAAATATTAGTATAATTACTTGGGCATATATATATACACTGAACGCATACACTGTCGCTGTAGTCTTTCCACTCAATCGTGATCCCATGAAGTTCGGCCAGCGAATCGAGTTCAGCTTTTCGGAATGTCTCATGGATTTGGGCAAAATACACGAGACACTCCACAGGATCATCTTCGCCAAAGCTGTGCATCTCCGGACCTTCGAGAGTTGATGCTTGGGTAGTGGTGGGGTAGTGGTGGGGTTGAAGTTGGACCCTTGTCGAGATTATTTTTTTAAGCCGCAACCGTAATTTTAAGTTTCCATAATCATCCAGGGTCACTCGTTTATGTCTATGTGCTTATTTTAATCTCAAAATACTAAAAGCGATTCGTTGAATCCGTAACCCAATAATCCTTCAGCACTTTAACCAATCACAGCTAACTGGTACTAAATATTTATGCTCGCATCAATGCAGCCCTACGGTGCCCAATAACCAAAGAACACCCACTAATACTTCTGGCGAATCACCAATCAGGAAAGTCCAATGCCATCTCACCAGTAATCGCTTTTGTGAATCTCTGCAGCTGCTCCAGCTGTTCGACAATATCCGTCAAAGCTGATGAGTATGCGTATTCTACCAAAGCCACCATCGTGTTAGTACGTGATCTCGCGTAAAAAATGTAGAGAAGCAACATACGGTAAACATCCGCCCATCTCCTTGTCTTCTCTGGCCTAGGTCTCACCTCCGCCAGCGCCTCATTCTCCTCTTCAATCTCCGCCATGCGATCCAGTAACCTTTTTCTCGCCGCCGCAGCTGACGGGAGATATGTTGGCACTGGTCGTTTCGCGCGCAGTGCACCAGCCAATATGTAAAGGTTCATAAGGATACTCGCGACCGCATCTCGTCGCACAGAAATCATTTTACGCGTAAATTCCTCGGTACCTTTAAATTAGGATGAAATATTTTCAAAAACGTGTCTCCATAAATGAAGCCTAGCAATGATATGCGCGGGAAATTGCTTGATGCTTACCTCCAAAAAGGAACGGTTGGAAAAATAAGCTGGATTGTCGGACTTCGACGATTTGTTCCAGAAACCTCTCACAAGAGTCGATTGCAGCGTTGTACGGTGCCGAATCAAACGGTCCACGTATGCGCTGTAAGTAAAGTCAACCAATATCGTAATTAGCCATGAACCAATTTAGGCGATCGAAATGAGGATATGTATTAAAAGGGGTTCCAAATAGACAGCATATGCATCGCAAAATACATACAATCTCGTGTCGGGTCATTTCTAGTAGCTCGCGCATCCTGACGAAGCCTGATAGGGAACGTTCAGAGTTAGTAGCCTTCAAGTGCATAAGCGGACTATTTGTCAATTGACGAATCACAAGAATGCGATCGACAATAAAACGTGCCTTCCCTCAATCTCGCTTCCTGCATCTCTGACCGCTCCAGATCCTCTTTTGTCGGTTGTGAATCAGCATCGTAATAGATGTACCTGTGGTCTGGCATAAGCAAACGCTCGCGTCATCCGAAAACAATACAAACCTAGCAACAACACTGCGATAGGAAATTCCCAAATTCAGCATCATGAATGACAGTGATTTTCTCAATTCATGACGCGCCACAAATGGCCAGATTACCCAATTAATTACTACCGCCGATATAATCCCAATAATTAGGGCAACCCCTCTCGTCCACGCGATTTTTGCGGCTGATGGTTCACCGTCTAGAGTGTAAGCGCTCATCGAAATGACCGAGAAACTAATACATCCCATCAAGCCAGACCGCGGATGCGAGGACGCGGTAAAACGGAAGACTAAAATTAGGCGGCACCAATTAGCGACGATCTTAAGCGATGAGATGATCATCTAGGCGCTTACTGCAAGGGACCATGAATACCGCGGCAAATACTGCCATCACATATGGATTCCCATCACCGGCAAAATACGCCAACCCACCCCACAATGCACCAATTGCCGCAGAAACACTCCTCGTTACCAAATCTTGAGCATTTCCGCCAACCCTGGGGTGCATCATAAACCATGCCGCTACCACGGACCACCAGCCTTCGTTTTCAATGTACCATCCAAGACTGTTGCTGGACCAGGCAGGTATGCTCAACAAGGTTGTGACCAGCACGACCTTGAATGCAAATCTACTTTCAAATTGCTGGAGCCTATGGAGAAGCTCCCAAGCTTTGTATCGGAATGTCTCGGGTTCTGCAGTACCTCCAATACTTCCGAAATTTCCTTGCTTCTCTTTCTCGGCTTGCTCGCTGCAGAGAATATCCGGAGAAGGGTCAAACGGCCTTGCATGGTACTTTTCCATTGCGTCTTCGATATTTTGCTTACTCTTGAAATAATATCCAGCCGATACTCCACCTCTATCGTGGCGAACCTGTGGACTAGCTCGGTACAGACTTTTAGCCAATGGATAGGATGGCTGATGGAAAGTTCTTTTCCCAGGCTGTCTCGCGATACTAATGACCTTAGCCACCAGTTTGTGTATAGATTCTGCAGTCTGTCTAACAGGATGAATGAAAAGGAACAGCGTGACTAGGTCTGGGTGAGCTGCATATGAGCATGGCAGATCAGGATGGTCGATCAGGGAAATGTCAGCTTCGTCAAAAACACTCATGGCTTCTCGGAAACGTGTTAGCGAGGCTTCAAGATTGACGCTTGTGACGTTTCCGGAATCGCGGAGCAGCTGTTGATGTCCAACAATACACATGAGTGCGGCATCACACCCAAGCAATATGTCGGTCATCGCACTAATAAGCTCCCTTGCAGGGCCTGCCATAGTTTCCCTTACAAGTTTTAAGTGACCTGTGGTCGTCGAAGCCAAAGAAATTGCACCAATCTCATCGTCCGAATCATCTGTAGATTCGATATCGATCACCACGCTATCGACTTCGGCTATCTCTGCTGCACTTTCGGTCTCAGGCGCACGTGCTGGAAACTCAGCATCGAAAAGGATCGCATCTGGTTTGATGGCCATGATGTCTCTAATTGCAGCTTGCAATAAATTGCGTAGATGCAGAGCATCTCCGGGCCCCAGTGACGAAAATATGACTTCACTTCGCATGTCTCTAACGGCTTCCGAGAGATTGACTAGTTGGAGACTCATGTTGCGGTGGGTTTGAGGCGAATAAGGTCTAGGGAGGACAAGCCCTTCTAAGGCTGAAAGCAACGCCTTGTGAAATGCGGCCCTAATGCCCATACCCATCAGTATTGAGCATACTGGCAAGACAAGAGAAATATATCACATAGAAGATGGGTTGAATTAAATCACGAAGATTAATAAGAATAGATAGAAATTTCTCATACGCTACAGCTTTCCCACCGGCTTCAGGCCAGATGATGATGTTAATAGCCAGGCATATTCCCAAGCCCACGACCCATGGTATCCCAAACTCCCATAGCAGTATCCTATCCCATTGACCATGTCGAGTAATAGAGTCAACCCCGACAAGGCAAAGAAATAAGAAAGCCAAGCCGGCACTAATCATCGCTTGATATACCCTCACTAGTGAACATCTTATCCAACTCGCTATTCCGATAAAGATAACGATAAAAACCGTCAAAATTCCCCCATAGCCAACTTCTGAGGCGTGGGTAGAACCCGCTACTTCCAAGGCAAGAGAGCCTACAGCGAGCCCCAATGCGCCTCCAAATATGCAGGAAGCTGTACCATCAATTTGTGCACCAAATGTGCGTCCAGGATGGTTGAATAGTGCAGCCAGAAGAATCCAATACGAATATCTGCCCAGCCATTGCCGAATATGTGGTATGAGGCACAAAACGTAAGCTACGAAATAAGCTAGGAAAGATTTTGCCAAAGCGATTCCCTTAGAAGTTTTAAAGACCATCTGAAACGCGTCTCGGGTATCTGAAACCTGGAATCGCCAAAACTTTCTAGGTGATAATGGTGACGGTCGTTTGGAAATTGATTCTTCAGGGGATAAAAGCGGGCCCGACTCGTCTTGCGGATTGCCACTTTGTTTGATTGGTCTGTAAAAAGAAGCATCGAAGAAGCCGTCCCGCAGCTCTTCCACGCCGTAGGTGTTGTACTGGTCCATTTCCAGTTTTTCCAGTAGATGCTGTAATTGGAGGGTAGATACGCTTGCCCTCGGAGAGTGAGGACTCATGGGAGTTCTTGCTTGTGAAGATTGGATCCCCGAGTGTGTCGAACGATAGGATCGAGGTGTCCTGTAGTAAACGCTACCTAGTCCCCATGGTCTCTCCCGGTTCTCTCTCTGGAGAGTCTGTGCGTCAAGGTGAACATGACGGGGGGTTGAGGAAACCGACATGTTTCTTGGTGGCTAGCTGATCTCCAGGGCAAAGTTACGAATGAAGTGTATGATGTCAAAGGGAAAATTGGAGTGAGATCCTTTGAAGTTGGAGCTGCTGGATCAGCACTAAACTTGGGGCAGGGATTATTCTTCGGTATTCCAGACAGGGAGGCTATGATTGACCTTCTGTGGTGGTATCGCTCCCCGAATTGTGGTAACAATGAGATATTAGTAAGTCCTTTCTGTGAGATGCAGAGTTATTATTGTGGGTGAGGAAAATGTCTTGAGATTTTTGTTACCCATCTTGAATTTTCGTTGCGAAAAATGACATCCTCATGCACCAGTATCTTGGCGCCAAGACTCGTCTGAACGTCTCTCCGAGCCTAGCCGTCACTTAACATCGGCAAGCGCTTTTCACATCGTGAAATTCGATAGAAAGATCAGGTTGTACAAGGGTCAATCTACCAGAGATGACCCGGTCACTATTTTTTCCGATTATTCGCCGAATTGGTTTGTTTGTTTGTTTGGATTATGTGTACCACAGTAACGCGTGATATCGCGTTTTGACCACAATCAACGAGTTCCCCAGAATCTGGCACGATAAGAGATGATCCTCGGCCCTACCCCACCCCCTCGTTGTATAATCTACGGGTGTGGTCTTTCCCGGAAGTTTACGCGATAAATACTAATCAAGGCAATCGTTTCGAGTAAGCCGACGTTTTGAAGATGACCGAATTGGCTCGAGCCCAAATTATTTATACTCAGCAGAATAGTTGATCTGTTTGTAGTTGGAAGAACCAAAGAATGTCGAGCAATATATGTAACTTTCCTTGGCAGCTCATTGCCTCGTGATATGCCTATTGAGCATCAGAATGGCGTCATCCTCTCAATGATTGAGGGGAAAAAAGTAAGAGAAAAAAGTGTTTAAACGTGTTCGATATTGGGCTGAACGGCAGATGGTTCTGCAAAGCAATGGATAGAGGCCCTGGGCAACCGAGCTTCCTAAAAGGGTCATATGCTGCTCCGACATGCGCCCCAGGCAGGGGATATTTGCTCATCACTCAGCTTCCGCGGGTCGAAGGATAGAGCTCCAGTCACAATAACGAGATCCCGGTGTTTGTTTCTCGAGTAGTGGATTGGCTTTTACTTAATGTCCAAACCCTTCTAATTGCAGGGAAATATATTGGAAGGCCCAAAGCCGCGAGAAAGAGAGCCATGTATCGATCTTGTTATCCGATCTTGACTGTTTGTTTGCCCTATATATAGTACCAATGATAGACAGGCATCGAGAAAGCTCTCATGATATTCGCCCGCACCATGGAACACAGACGCTAGATGAATCCAACTCCAAGGGTTACCTACAGCATATGACACGGCCGAGCATTCTGAGAAGGAATCTAAGAGCATATAAACTTGCTAGTAGCATCTTAGGGCTGGTGGGATATGGGGCTGCAGATGGATAGGGTAAAGGTGAGGGGAAGTCATAGCTATCACTTTGCATTCTGTGTCAGGTTAGTTTGATCTTCTCAACCTTGGATACGATCACCTTTTTGCCTGTTCGCCGACAGAACCTTTGCCCGTATTATGCCTAGTGCTTTGGGCCAAGGCCTGTTTGTTCTTTATTTGTAGGACCGAATCGGGAATGGGTGAGATGCGCCAGAACCTGTGATGGCGAAACTTTCATGATAGCACTTTGCTGATTGGAGCAAGTGACGTCTTCTGCCGGCATGGTTTTTTTGTTTTTATTTTGCCCCAGAAACCTCACTGGTGGCTGAGAGCGGCGGCTGAGTCGGCACCAAGGTAACCATCCGCCGAGAAGAAAACGAAGTCATGGTCGTCGTCGTGTGTTGCTGTGGAAACGATCTCACGCGCCTATGCTGTTTACAGCGATTACGGAGTCAGGTGTACGTGACAGGAACGTGAACCTAACTGCTGCGTAGCATTGACATGGGGATAATTACTGTGGGAAGAGAGATATTGTTTGCGTTTTTCGTATTCACGAATTGAAGAAGGAACAAAACGCAATTTTCGCTAGTGTATCGCACAAATCCTAATTCTACAAGCCGGCGGGGTGAGCGCGTTGCGGGCTGTCGGGGATTCCTAGCTGTTTCGACCTTGGCAGGTTGCCAGAAACCAAAACCAACATGCCTTAGGTACTAAACCTCTTCCACTACCGCCCATCTCCTCTTCTCCGTCCGTTCTCACAACAACACACAAACACAACACATACACACCCTTCTTCTACCCATCCTCCTCCTCCTTCCCTTCTTCTCATCCACAACCACCTCCTTCCCTCTCTCATCCATTCTTCTTGCCTCTCTTTTCGTGATTGCCCTCCACACGTTTAATCACGTCTCGTTCACTTTGTCTTGCTCGTTTCTCGTGTTTCTGTCTACGACGCTCCTCTTGCCGAGTCTTCAGCCAGCGCTATCATTCGAGGCTTGTTAAAACACGTACTGAGCATCGGGATTCGATAATCGGTTAGCATCTCCCTTGCAAGCAGGCTTACCGTCCAATCGGTAGTCTGCACGTTTTTCCGACCATCTCAGGTTCGTTCTGTTCATCACGCATCTAATGTATATGCCTTCTGACGTATTTAAATTTTTTAGGCCCGCAATTGTTACCGAATATACGAAGCAGTCGTTAAACAACGACGAGTTTAAACTTTTTTTTTGACAGTGCCCCTTTAATCGCCACGTTTTTACCCGATCCACGTCGGGTTTTTCATTTCATCGCAAAAAATGTCTAATATGCACGCAGTAAGTAGTACTTCTATTTTTCGTCTATTAACGTGAAAAACGCGAATTCCTCCTACTTTTGGAGAATTTGAACAAATTTTTTTTTCGCGTTGCTAACATGAAATACTTAATTAGCGTCGAGCCCCACGTCAACGCCCAGCGAGCAATATCGACGCCAACGATGAAAATAAAGCGGCTACCACAACTCGTTTGACAAGGGCCAAGGCAGCAGCACTTTCCACTGATGCAGCATCTTCAAAGTTGTCCGCTACTACAAACGCCGTTCCAAACCATCGAAAACGTGCTGCGTTGGGCGATGTTAGCAATGTCGTCAAAGCTGATGCTGGAGGAGCAGATGAGGGCAAAAAAGCTGGAGGAAAGAAGGCTGGAGCTAGCAAAATTGCCTTGTCAACCAAGGCTGCCGTTGCCAATGGAGTCACTAAACAGACGCGTGCTAAAGCCGCACCCATCAAGAACGTTGGAAGTACAGAAGAGTTGAAGAAGAATGGATCTGGTGTTATGGCGCCCAAGACTAGGAAGAGGGCCGCGGCAACTACTACCGCTACCACCAAAATCAGGAAGGATGTCATCGAGGATGATGTCTCCTCTACTACAACCACTACAACCACCAAGACCACAATTGCAGCTGTTGAAATCAGCGTTGCCCCTAAAGATGCTGAGACCAGTCGCGCTTCCAAGAAGCTCCGCACCCAGGAACCCTCAGTTCGTCTTCCGCATAATGACCTCGACGACGAGGATGCAGATGATCCATTGATGGTCTCTGAGTATGTTAACGAGATCTTTGAGTACCTTCGCGAACTTGAGCCGACTACTCAGCCAAACCCAACCTACATGGATACTCAGAAAGATCTTCAATGGAAGATGCGTGGTATCCTTATCGACTGGCTTATCGAAGTCCATACTCGCTTTCGCCTTCTCCCTGAGACGTTGTTTCTTGCTGTCAACATTGTTGATCGTTTCTTGAGCAGAAAAGTCATCTTGTTAGAGAAGCTCCAGCTAGTTGGTGTTGCTGCGATGTTCATTGCCGCCAAGTATGAAGAGGTTTTCTCTCCTCACGTCCAGTATTTCCGTCACGTTGCCGATGATGGCTTTACCGAAGAAGAGATTCTTCAGGCGGAACGTGTTGTTCTTTCTACGCTCAACTACAACCTCTCGTATCCCAATCCTATGAATTTCCTTAGGCGTATCTCGAAGGCCGATCAGTACGACTTCCAGACACGTACTGTCGCCAAGTATCTCATGGAGATTAGTTTGTTGGACCACAGGTTTATGGAGTTCTTGCCAAGTCATGTCGCTGCTGCCGCCATGTATTTGTCAAGAATGATGCTCGAGCGTGGGCCCTGGGTGAGTTATTTTCCGTCCCCCCCTTGGGTATATATACTTACTAATTGTCCACCAGGATGCCGACCTTGTCCACTACTCGGACTATACTGAAGAGCAGATAATGCCTGTTTTCCATCTCATGATCGACTACCTCGCTCGCCCCGTCAAGCATGAAGCTTTCTTCAAGAAGTACGCCAGCAAAAAGTTCATGAAAGGTATGATCCCGTCCTGTCCCACTTTCTTGTTAATGCTAATGTTTGATCAGCTTCTATCCACGCTCGTCAGTGGGCGAAGAGGAACGCTAAAGCTCATGGTGTTGATATTACCGCCGAGCCTATCGAGGAGCCCCTTGAGGAGGAATCTCGGTGATCACTCAACGAGAACCCTTTTTACCAACCCACTCCTACCATGCATTATAAATTCAATTCACTCTCTTACATACTCTTTTAATCGGCTGGCGACGACCGACCTCCATTTTTTATTTCACTGTTGGCCTTTATACCCTTTCCAGAGGCCGACTTTGAAACTTACATACGTCGCATGGGGATAGTGGTGGAGTAATAACGAACGATACGCGAAAAAGAAGCCCCTTTTTGATTTCATGGGTGAAGGATGGCAATTGCAGTGCAATGAATCATATCGAGTCATGGGCAATTTGCAATCAGTTGTTGTACAGCGGGATAGGAGAACTCGGCGATTGTGAAGCTGCATAGCTTTCATCGAGATTTCTGCTCTTCTGTGTATGTGTGTTTCTTTTGTATCATTTCATACGGTGTTGTATTTTTTTCCCCTGGGTTTTCATAGTTTCCCCTTTTTCCATTCGGTGTGGTCATCAACTCCAAGGTTTCTTCAGGGATTGTTTTGGTTCATTTTGTTTTTCTCTTCCTTGTCCCTATTCGATATCTCTGGTGGGCGCGTTGAATGAGTCGTTTTTCTACGATGGGGAAAAGGGTTGTGGAAGTCTATGGTTGTTCGGAATTTGGGTTGAGCCAGATTGGTTCACGTGGGGCATATTTTGGTCTCACCACTACTAATGTCTGTTCAATCCTGGGTTCGGGGCCGCTTTTCTAGCAGTTTTACAATAGGCCTCTTTTGCTTTTCTTACTGTTTCATATCTCCAAATCTCTTCCACTTTATTCCTATCGTGCCACTCGTTTTGGTGTCTTAACGTGTGAGTGCGTCGGTGAGATACTACTATCCAACCACCCTGGCTAAGTTGTCGATGACGGATACTTTTGCCTCACCTTTCGTTTGTCTTCTTTTTTCTGGATTTGACTTAGTGTACAACAACTCGAGCACCCCAACCCCCATCAAACTTACGGATTTCTTTTGTATATCAACCATATCATACCCTTCAACATTCCCGGATTGATTACGGTATTCGGAAAAAAAATTAGAAAATTTTTCTTTTGTGTCGCGTTTCTTTGTACCAACTTAATGGTTGTGGCTTTCTGGGTGTTATTCTTTCTCGTGTGTTGGAAAAGCATGTAATGATATCTGTTGTATTTATTCAAACTTTACTCATTATCAATCGCTAGAGAATACGGGCTAGGGAGAAGTTTTAATGCTTTGGTGTTTGAAGAGGTTTGGTTGCATATCAGGGAGATGTACTTTATAGGCAAGGTTAGGTAAGGCGGGTTCGGTACATAAGGGGATATCAAGGATGCATGGAATATTAGTCAGTTTTTGAAATTTTAATTGAAGTACCTAATCCGACTCTCATTCCACAATCCGAGTCTTTTAGCCAGGAGCCCTGGCCTCATTTCGTGAAGCGAGTGAGACATGGGTGAATGCACCCCACGTCCGATGTGATTGGAATCAGACCATCCTGAAACTCGGAAACCCTACCCGCGGAGGCTGAGAACTTGGAAAACATCTTGCGTTGATCCAATCCGAGCCGGATGGGGGGGTGGTGAATTGAATCCTGGAACAGTATTATCGACAAGGTCTTCGTGGTATCGCTGACGAGGGTCTCTATCAGTTTCAGGTGTTGGTCTTAGCTGCCCTGGCACAGTCCCAGCGCCAGTTTCGCTAGAAGTAAACAGGGTCCGGGTTATTATTGCCTGCCCCATAGATCGCCTTCTAAGAATCCAAAGCGTATATCTATTCTAGAAACAACAAGCGAGTTCTGCCATCCTATTGCGATCCCTGTATTTCACAAACTGATCTTATAGTGGAAGTGTTGGTGGGATCTGAGTATTGTTTTTTTTACTTCGAAATTCACGTCTGTAGCCGAGTGATATCTCATGAATTGAATCTAGAAAGTTAAAAATATTAATGACAGAAACCTGAGATGATAATTTTTTTTGGAAGAGTTTTAAAGTTTCCATCAAGAACCCCGTGCGGTTTCTCACGTGACAAGAACGCACCATGCTAAGTACTATATTAAGTGTGGCTAGAAATTCTTATGGTCGAACAAACGTACCTCAAGTGCCTCTCCTCGTATTGCAACAAATGTGGGTCCATTTCGGTCCTTAATGAGTGGCTGACTAGTGGTAATTGAACGACCTTATTTCAGCAAACTCAGTAATAAAAGAATTTGGTTATGGATAATAACCCTAATCATCTGCAGGCAAATAAATGGATGGAAAAAGTAGGAAAAAGAGGGTACTCCTCCGGAGAGAGTGAACGAACCCCTAACCTAAACCTAGATAACACATGATGCGTCAGTTTGGATACTGGAGTATGTTGTACGTACTTAACGGATTTCTGAGTCACTTAAGCTTGCTTCTGAAAATATATTATGTGAATAAAATTTCCATCTAAGTTGAACCTTCCTTTGATTAAGCAAGTTATTTTTAACGGACGTGTTATTGCTTAAGCCTGCAGTTGTTGGCACAAACCCACCCATCGGAGACCGAAAAACCTGAAAAACTTTGGGTGACATATTTGGAGGAAATTTTACTATCACCAACTAATTTCAGAGAGATAGGTTGGGCACGAGATAGTTTAGTGGGCACGAAGGAGACTCTAGAAATAAAAAATAAGAGAGAATTCACAAAATTTCGAGTGATAATCCATGCTTTCAGGTAAGTTCTTTGAGGCACGCCCAAGATCCTGACTTTAGATGAATTGACTGAATTAGACTTTCTGGACACAGTCCACGTCTAATATCGTCTAATATTGTCTAAAATCTACTGTAATCTACTTAGTAGACCGAATAGGGCGACCTTGAGGTATGTTAGTATATCTGTGAAGGCACTAACCTTTATGCTATTGATTCTCTTAATCTATGGTGGGCTTAAAGCGTTCTGGCTAATGTTAAGTGACATGAAGGACTAGTTTGAAAGCTTATGCAGCATATATCCTGGTGATCTCTACTGGATAGGGTCGAACTACATATGTGGTTATTATCCTTGGAGTAAATCTAGTTTCTTACTTGCTCTAATTAGAGATTCGCCCGTGGGTGGAAAAACAACAGTATTTTCGTAAGGGTTCTAGATAATTAAAGAATACCCGAGAAGTGCAAAGAATAGTACAAAGCTTGGGATGTAAGTGTTGCTAACACTCGAGAATAAAAATCTCACAACTACATGTTGCCATTACATTATTTCAGTATTTCTCACACTATGTACGAACTCATGTAGTTTCAAACGAAGTCATGGTAATTGAAAGCCGGCATTTGATATTCCCCCCAATACCCTAGCTTCCTTATCTCTTTCACTACCCGTCTACTCATTTCTTCCCCCTCCTCATCCTGAATTTTGGGTACATTGTACGGCCATCCTCACTTATCCCAACAAATGATAAATCTTCTGAATCGTGAGGCTTCAGGCCATATCGCGATCGGCTGGGGCTTGGTTTAGGGTTAACGTCCAATACCGTGTGATCCTGACTGGTAGCTGTTCCAAAAGTATAACATTCACTGTTGGATATCTCAAAGGAATAAATCGGCAAGCTTAAGACCGAGATGAGAGATATATCGGTTAGGGTAAGTCCTGATAAAAAAGACCATCCCATGCCATGGGATACGGCCGAACTGGTCAAGGACTCCGCCGAGTGATCTGAGTATCTGAGAAGTGCCCTCTTATAAACCCTAGAAACCTGCAAAATTCTTTCAAAAGCAAACTCGATCCCATTCGTTGCACTGTCTTTGCTTGAATAGCTCTGGAACGTACTTAAAGATGATAAGTCCGAATCCCGTTTTCTAGGTGGGCGTGATCGAGCTAGCCTAGACTCCATCGATTTTAGGCGTTCAGCCAGATCTCGGTTGCTTTCCAATAATTGGGCAATTTGTACACGGAGCTCATCTAAGGATCTTCCAGCTTGCGCATCCGATTTACTAGTGGATTATCAGCGATATTGGTGTTCACAGCTAGTAACGTGAAATTTGACTTACCACTGCAGTATATTCAGCATCAAGGTCAATGATGATTTGTGACCTTGTAAACGATCGAGAATCCGGGATATATCGCTTTCCTTGAGAGCCCATTTTACCCGGTCCATGGTACGCATACCATCCCCGGTTTTCAAGCCGTCGATTTCTGTCTGAAGATCTGAAAAGGTATGCACACATCCGGTTAGGGTTATGATTAGGTGATTTACCGTGATCATGGCCTCTCGTGTCTTTGGGGCTCGTGCCTGGTCTGACAGAAATGTTTGAAGGCTGCAGATAACGAACGTGATTGTGTGGATCTCATCCATAACACGCTGAACGAGATTTGGCGCGTCCTGCATGCCGCTTGTGAGCTCGGATAGGAGGGACTTGACTTGGCCAGCTGCGAGAACTAGCCCAACCACCGACGCAGTGACAGAAAGAGGATCCATGAGGATGGTTAAATTTTAGCTGGTAGTCGTTGATATGTAATCCGTGCCGATTTGACAATCGAGGGCACAAATCGTTTCTCGTGAATATATGTGCTTATAGTGGCATTTCAGGTTGATATTTGTCCTCTCTAACACAGGAGCTTACAGGCAAGACGATGATACGACGTATTGCACAACTAGCTATGGAAAAGATTACGACGACGAGCCAATTTGTAAAGCTGGGGGATGCTCTCTCTAAATAAAAGCTATCCTTAAGATCCAACTGTGTGATACAAGACGACAGACATTCAAGGTAACACAGCATCAAGGCTTAGCTGTGGATTGCTAACGCGACCACTTAGCTTGGATTCTGTCAAACCTTGCTCTTAAGTGCATCGTGATTTCTAATGCAGAGATCGGCTTGATGTTTGTGGTCGAGGCTGAGATACCATATATCTCCAAAGGTAAGATGGTGGTATGATATTGTTGGACGAGTCTATATGATTGGTCTTGAAGATTGTCTGGTGTCGCTTTTGCTACCCGACGTCCCTATCGCTCTGGGTGGGACATAGAAACTGCCTATCCGGCAAGCCTTCTTAGCTAAAATTTTTGGAATAGGTCCGGGCTCTTCTTTTGGAGATATACGGTATTTTAAAGCTACATGTATCAACGTTCTCTACCTATATATTAATACAAAGGCGAGGCTATTATAATTAGCGATCAAGCAGAAGTTGGCGGAGATTAGGGTAACACTTAGCCATAGTTTGCTACATGTGGTATTTGGGTATAGAATACAGGTCACATAAAGCGGATAACTTTGCCGTTCTGTATTTACACCGTGTCGGTCTTCGGTTGCTTGTGGGGGGTCCATAGGTGTAGTTATGATGCGGAGTGACATCGTGATTTTACTAGAATTCATTTTCCGTGCCAAAACCTCTCAATAAGTCTTTTATGTATACTATGCCACTGGTGTCCGTAAAGTTTTGAGTACTTTGTTTTAGCGTTTACCACTGTTAGAGCGGACAAATATAATTTTCAAGCCTCTTATTATTGGTAGTGGAGGCCTAATCTTAATTATCCTTTATTGGTACTGTACCGGTGCTAGGCTTTCCCCATTATGGGCTAGGGAGAACAGAGGCAAAGATATAAGTCAATGATCTAAAATCCACAAAGCTAGAATCCACTTGTCATCACCGCTCCAGACCATGCTGGGGTCTCCAAGACACCTTACTTCAAGATTTATCTTGTAATTTCTAAATTACAGCTAGTTGGAGAAAATCCACCATCGACTTGAACCTTAACTCCTCTGAAACCCCTATAAAACCCTATCGGTACATATATCGCCAACCACCTCGAGTCTACCTCGAGACTGCACGCTACATGCGATCAGCTTAGTATTGCAATGACACTCCACTTTCCGCCCTTATATACATTCTTAATGTAGCTAGCGATACATCTACCTCAGAGCGCTCTAGAATAAGTTCAAGCTATACACACCTAGCTTCATGGTTACATGAATAAACCTCTAGTTGGTTGAGTGCTAACTGTATAGTGTCTAGGAAATATAGTGGAGCCCGTGAGTTACAAGGGCCCAGGTACCACATGCTCTACCACAATTTCGAGCCTTGTCAGGAGGAAGTTTCTATGGTACCTCTGATACCCATTGCTGTGAAAGATAGTGCGGGAAAACAGGCGTCGGTAGGAACCTGGGATAGGGAGGATTGTCTTTCGGGGGCGAGGGAAAACTCCTTTCCGATTCTTGACGAAGAAAAAACGAAAACACCAGAATGATATTACTTAATGAAATCTCCAAGTGTAAAACACGTTTTGCAGAAAACCACTTCATGGGTGTGGGTGTGGGTGTGTATGTTTTCTAGGTGTCAGTTCCCGCCAGCGGCCGCCACTAGGATATAAAATTCGAGGCGCTGTTGCTTCATTTTTCGTTTTTTCTCCGCCAGCGCTGCATAATCCACATCTCCAAAAGTATAACACTGAGGATTTGATATATCGCGAGGGAAGATTGGTAGAGCGACGGCCTGGATGTTGGGTACCTCGAATAGACTCAATCTAGACGAAGACCGTATGCTCTGCGATTCGTTCGCGATGTGTAGGGACGAGCGTTTGCTAGTTGATAAAGTCCTCCTATAAACCTTGGAAGCCCATAAAACGCTTTCAAAAATGAATGTGGGGTTTTTATTCGTTATTGTGGTCGCCTGGCTCCAAGTTTTTTGAAGTGAATGTGGAGGCGATATTACTGAATCCGCGGGCTGGGGGATCGATATCACCTGAGTAGATCCGGTTTCGATTCGGCTTAGCCGTTCGGAGATGTCTTTGTTACTCTCTATTAACTGGGTGACGAGTATGCAGAGTTTATCCATAGCTTTCCCAGCTTTCGCGTCTGACTTACTAATAACCGGATTAATTAGCTACTATGTAACCTACGGAGTGTTGTCCGAGTAGCTGGCTTACCACTGCAGTACGGTCAACATTAATGTCAACGAAGATTTATGGTTCTGTAGGCGGTCGAATATCTGAGTTATGCTGTCCTTCCTGGAAGCCCATTTGAACCGATCCAGAAAATTCATGTTATTGTCGGATTTCAGGCCCTTGATCTCATTCTCGAGCTCGGAAAACGTACAAACACATCCAGTCAAAGTAATAACCAGATCATTTACCATGACGAGAGCTTCTCGTGACTTCAGAGCCTGCCTGTCGCCCGCCAGAAATGCATCAAGGCTCCAGAAGACGGACGTGATGGAATGTACTTCGCTCATGATATACTTGACTAGACTTGGTGCATCCTTTAGGCCACTTATGAACTCCTTTAGGAGGGATTTGAGTTGTTCGGCTGCTACGACTAGCCCGACGACTGATGCGGCTATAGAAAGAGGATCCATGGCACTATCTGAAGCGAGAAGGGCCGAGTGCTGGTATGAAGTGGTACTTTCCAGTAGGTATTCTGATTTACAATGGCGTTTTGGTGATGTTTTCGTCTTACACAGCCGCAGGAGTTCGGAATCGGAAAGGGTCTTTCTCGTACGACACGTTATCCAACCGATCCGAAGAACTGCTGAACAAGATGCAGCTAAGACTTATTCTTGAGCTCTGGGGAGTGGGGAGGGGGGCGGGCGAGGCCAGTCAACTATATAAAAACTCAACATCGCAGTAGTACAAGGCTACAAACATTGGGTAACGGCACTAAATTGAGTGGGGGGAAGCATCCAACTGGCCTATCAGATTCCTTAGTTCGGCCAAAAACCAAAAGCGTGTGGTTTTCAGAACGTGACGACACCCGGGGCTTTCGTCTCTCTGATCCCGACTGATGTGATGGGTCAACCCGAGAAAACGAAAGCTTTCTCGTCCATACATGTACCCGACCGAGGCCAGCATATTCCAGTGGTTGATTCCATCAGGGCTGAGTGCCTGCTGCTAACCGGATTTGAAAAGCCACAAAATGTTGTACTACGCTACCTCTTCCAATTTGCTAGCAGATTTCCTGTTTTCGCTTATGTATTATCGTTTAAGGAGTGGCAGTTGGAGCTTCTATCAGTGCGGAATGCTGTTTCGAGGGGCAGCATTTGCTACTTGACTGGCATGACGCGTATCCTTCATGAGTAGTCACTCGGCCACCTGGCCAGATCCAAATGAACTGTGTGGGAATCGTTTCTGCCAGGGTCCATAGGGATGAGGGGAGATGTTGGAATGTTTTGAAGAAGCTACACCCCAATGCGGGGGAGGCTTAGTGAAAAATAGCTGAGCAGAAATCTAGAACACCAGAAACCAGTGACCAAAGCATTTCCGTAAATATCATATAGAAAGAGCGCGCTACATAAGGCTAAACTACATGTATATATCGACAGGTTGATATTAATTAGTACAGACATCCAGACCAGCTATTCTACAAACCCTTTCAGCATCCCCTTTTTTGATATCATCCAGTATCATAACTATGACACACATCTCGTTCACTAACCGCCCGGCCCCAAATCATACTGATATCTCTAAACCCTGCAGAAATCCAAACCAAGAAAAAACCAGAACAAAAAAACCCCCCGAATACTCTTGTTCTAAGTCCCAATATCCAACCTATAAATACAACAGCGCTCCTTCCAGCCCCTTCAGATCTTCCCTAATCCCCGCTATATCACTCCCTGCTTTTCCGGCGATCTCGCTCTTCCGACCCTCTCCAAATCCTATCCATCTTCCGACTAAAGCACCATCCAACACTCCTCTCAGTAAATCCCCACCCACACCCGCAGCACCGCTACTCACAACCGCTCTGTAACCCCGAGGGTTCAAGCCAGCTGTGTGTTCTTCTCCATTCACTATTTGCCCCTGTACGATATTGAGACGGCGGTAGCTTGTTTCTGGCAGCGCTGTAATCATGGCGAGAGATCCCGTGAGCGTCCCGGCAAGTACAAGGAATTCCTCAGGGGACTCTGTGGTTGTGTCCATTGCATCTGGGTCTAAGGAAGCAGTTATGGTATTGCGCGAGCGCGGGAGCATAGTCAAAGTTTTGATTTCATGACCAGCAAAGAAGTCGGCGCGACGGATTAATCGTTGGCCAGCAAGTGACTTAGGGTCTGTGCAGAGTGAAAACAATCAAATTAGTCATTGGCATCAATGGCTTAGCGATAAGGAGCGAGAACATACGTTCAGGGTCATACTGTAGAACATGCAAATTACTCTCCGCATCTGCCACTACGAAATACAGCATATTCCCATCCGGCAAAAAATCGGCAGCCACAACCTCTAGTTTCTGTGTATCCTTCCCGAAAAGCGTCATCTTGTATGGCTCCTCCGAGAAACCTGCGAACCAGATACTCTTCATAAAGTCTCCGAATAGTATCATCCCGTCTAGGTTTTTCGCAACTGTCACATACATGCTCATGTCCATGAACGCGACCGGAAGCAGCGACTGATCTTCTTTAAGACCTCGTACCATAATCTATACCATCACCCCTATTAACCCCACTGTCCTTTCTCCAACAAAAAATCGAAAAGAAAGGGGGAGGAGTATTTTCACATACCTTCTGTCCCTGTGCAGCAAGCAAATACCCATTCACCCCACAAATTGCGCTCACAGTCCCCTTCACTTCCTCTCTACATACTAACTTCAACTTACAATTCGTCTCTGGTTTCCCCGGCTCCGGCACAACCTCAATAATCTCGAAAACATATATACCACCCCTAGCATTATGGTCCTCACCCTTGAAAATCCCCGTGCCTACCGCAACTAGCTGTTTCCGCTCCTTCGTGTGTTCACTAATCTCCATCTCGATCGTCTTGACTACTAGCGCAATTTCATTATGCGCAAATTTAAACTGATCCACAACGCTCCAGTTTAGTGGACTCAGTATCTTAACAGACCCGCTTTCAATTTCCGGCTGCAGCGTCGTAGGATCCTTCACAACGCTCCCATCTTCTTCCGCCAGATCGAACGGCACCATGGTGGTCGTGCTGATTACATATACGCCCATTGGCGGGAAATAAGAGAGAGCCTGAACTGCCTCTCCTATAGCGATCTTACGTGCACCCCAGGCACCATCGAAATTGAACTCAGTTGGCATGAGCGAAACGCGCACGATGCCCGAGGAGTCGACATATACGAAACCCCTATCTGCACCTGCGGAATGGAACGCTGCGAGACTCCGCACAGCGTCGCCGGCAAGCCTGTGCACGTGTGGCATAGATTTGCTTGTCTTGAGTACGAAACTCGGGTTCGCTCCTGGTAGGAAAACACACGCATATCCTGCTAGATTCGCGATCGCTACCAGCGGGCGGAACACGTTCTTAATCTTCCCTTCTTTTATCGGTTTAGCTGGCAGCGCGAGGTGCGGGTTCGCACATTTGACGAATCGTAGACTCGGTTCTCCGCCCTCGTTGTTTGATGGTGCCATAAAAGGCTTATAAAACGTGAGATCGTCACGAGCACTTCTGACTATCAGGAATGGCTCTTTCGCGACTTGGTCACCCAGATCCGCTACCAGAACCTCGACCACCGTCTCTTTGACATTCTTCTCACGGTGAGAATGAGTTGTCGAGGCAGCAGCAACCATGGTATCATCGGCTTTAAGTAATGGTGGAAGAGAGCTGAAGCTCTCCGCGTTAAAGACTGGCGAGGCGAGGCTGGCAAGATTATAGATCTATACTGTATATTAGTCACAATCCATCACTCACCCTCTTTCCAAAGGAAAAACAAACCTGTAAACTCCCTTCGGTAGTCACCAAAAACAAAAAGTACTCCTTCTCCTCCTTCTCCTCCGTCTCATCATCGGCCAATGGCATAAGAGCCCCCTTCTTGGCAGTATACACGCATCCCGACGAATACCTCGTTCCCCTGATCTTATCCCCTCTCTCCTCCTCCACAAGTTCCAAATTCCCTTTATCAACCCCATACACCACAACACTCCCATCGACACGAACCAGCAAAACGTATCGCCCGCCAATCCTCGCGCTTCGTACCGCCGGCCCTTCTTCGCCCGTAGCCTCATCAAACATAGGTATAATTTGCGCCAGCTGTAGCTCCGCATCATATACACGCACCTGCTCACTAACCACCTGTACAACTCTCATACCATTTCCCACAACACCAACTTCTAGTGTTTCCCCCTCAGACTCAAAATCAGTCCCACGCACCTCTTCAAACGTGTCTCCAACTCTAAAAACCTGCGACTCCTCAGACTTGGATACAAATAATAGTCCGTCGAACTCTTCCTCCGCACCACCCTGACCCGCAATATCGCCGCCAAGAGACTTTCCAGAGCGTGCGCGGACTGTCCAAAGGGACTGGCAAGACGGGAAGTCGAAGCGGCCGACAATAGTCGGTGCGATAGACTTGCGTAGGATCGAGACGCCGGCATCTTCAGCGGGATTGAGTGGACCAGCGGTAGCGACGAGTTCAAGTTCAGGAATGACGCCAGCCTGGCGTTCTCGAGACTCGATAGGGAAGATGGGTTTACCTACGACAATATCGCGGAAGGGGCCGAGGTTGAGGAGCCGGTCATGCGTGCTGAAGATGTACTCACCCATTGGCTTTGGCTCGCTTTTGGTTGTGCCACCGAGGAGCGAGTCTTTGCGTGCCGAGGGGCTGCCGCCGTAGAGGTCGTCGTCCATGTCTTCGAGCATTTTGTAAACGTCATCTTCATCTTCGTTTTCGGCGACCTCTTCTTTAGCGCTGTCGCTAGGGTGTTGTTTCTCGCCCTTACGCTTCCATTTTAGAATTCGTGCATCGCCTTCTGGGCATGCAACGAAAAGACGACGGGGGGCGAGGGGGACGATGACACAGACTCGACCGCCTACCATTGAGGTGGGATGGTTGAGTAATCGGGTGATTGTGACTCCACTGACGTTTCTTCCGTCCGTTTTGAAACCCACAATAACTCCCTCGCCTTTCTTCGTGAGAAGGAGGATGTCACCATTCTCGCCCACCAATTCCACAACCTCGCTTCCTTCTAATTCGAGACACAAGTCACTTTGGTCTGCGAGGCCTGCAAAATTGGTGGAACGACGAGCAAACGGATTGACTGCGACTCCGGTGGTTTTGCCAGCTTGGTCGAGGTGGATGAGTTCGTTGCCGCCAATCAACAGACTTCCTCCAATGGGTGGCGCTAGTGCTACTACTTTGAAGATATCGTACGGTAGCTCTGAAACACTCAATATTGGCGTAGATGCTCGTTGTTCGAGGTCAAGAGTGATGACGATGTAAGAAACAGTATCCTTCCTTCCCTCCGCGGCCAATAGACCTGCCCATGTCCGGCGTGGTGCATACAAGATCCCAAACGTAGGCTCACGGTACTCATGCAAGAATGTAAGTGAAATGACATGTGCAATTGCATCGTCAAGCCTCGATACAGGGAGAACAAAACTCGAATGGTAGGGTCTATCCACAGCTGCAGTTTTTGCGGCAGCCAAGGCATCATCTTTTGCTTTGTCTGTGACTCCAGCCATCTCGCTGTCGACGGCCTCGTCTGGGATTTTCTCAGGGGCTGAAGGATCCCAATCGTCATCTTCACCCTCAGCTATGTGGAGATCGTGGCCGCCCACACCATCAACATTTCCGAGTGATAAATCCTCATCTTCCCGTTGTCGAAAAGGTAGGATGGCAACCATGTCACCCGCGAAACTAAGGGCTGCGCAGCGACTGCCAGGATCGGCGACAAGGGTGCTAGATAAACCATCAGGCACTACAGGTGGCCAGAATTCTTCTCGTTCATAGTAATGTAAACTGATCGTTGTAACGTTGTTCGTCAACGGGTCCCACTCGAGTAAAGATAGTTTCGCATCCTTGAATGACAGCAGCAGTGCCTCACCACCAGACTTTGACGTGAGAAGCTTTATCCGCACCATCCCGGTGACAGTCCCAGAGAGGTTATATTCCGTGAGAAGAACAAGCTTCGTGACCGTCTCGACCTGGGAGCGCTGCAGTGCTATGTCCGCCGCGAAGGTCTGCTCCTCGTCATCATCAAGGCCCCTTCGATCAATTCCAGCCTCTTTTTCCTTTGTATTAGGCGGGGGAGATGCGTCATTTTGTAAGGAGAGCTCAGTCTCGTGGGTTGTGGTCGTGAAGATCTGGAGGAGGGACGTTCGGGCGACAATGAGGTTTTCGGCGGTTGCGGAGGTGAAGGGGAGATTGAGGGCGTGGGAGACGGCTGTGGGGGCGGTGAGTTCGGTGTAGACTTCCGGCATCGTGGCAATGAGGCAGAGGGGTGGATATGGGGCGTTATAGACGAGTGAGCGCGGAGAATTGCATTCTTCGTCGCGTCAAAGAAGTTGAATTCTGAGAGCGCTGGGACGGGAGCTCGTGTAGTTTATCCCTTGGCTGATGTTTTGGTGCAGGGCTGAGTGACTGAGCCACACTCCTTATCTACCGTCACGTGCATGCAATTCCAGCGACACCTCGTGTTTTTGGTGTCTCCCAGAGAAGTAATCAGACGACAATGCAGCGCCGAATTGCTCTCACCTAGATTTGGGGATGATAGAGTCTGTTTTCTGCTGACTTCGATCGAGGATCCTCGCTTCATCTGAACGTTTGTTCCTCTCACTCCGGGTGAATGAACCAGAATAGCCCCTAGGCAATCAGTGCCATGAGGCTGGGGCCACTGGTCCCCAGATGATCACTGAACAGACGAGCAAAGGGACGCAGTGAGAGAGCCACTTTCCATTCTGTGTTGAACGCACCAAGACCAAAGTCACCATCTCTCACTCGTTCCTCAGGAAAATCATTATTCCAGCCGCCAAATTACGTCACCTAAAATGCACGTGACACCTCCCCCTCTCCGGGTCCGTCTGGTTCCAGTCTGAATTGCAATCCGCGCACCCCGCGAATTCCCCTCGCAACAGCAGCCGGCGCGCCAGCAAACCCCACCCCACATAATCGATTCCCTTCCGACCTTCAAGCTGTGGTCTGATCATACTACGTATCGCATCTGCATCGGCAATCTTTATCATACATAAAACCCCCCCAGCTCACCCTCTCCAGAGCTACCAGGAAAATAAAATTAAAAAAAAGAAAGAGTAGAGGAAAAGGAATAAACACCAACAGCAAACATGGTCGCCAAGATTCCCAGGAACTTCCGTCTGCTCGAGGAACTGGAGAAGGGGGAGAAGGGTTTGGGTGCTGGTGAGTCATTTTCGCTTTTTTAATCCGCGGAAGACGGTGCAGAGAGGAAATGGGGATCAGGTTCCTGATTTGTACTTGGTGGGGGAATAGATGGATGCTCGTACGGTCTCGAAGAAGGCGACGATGTGATGATGACGAACTGGAATGCCACCATTCTCGGCCCTCCTCACGTGAGCCAACGTCTTCCTCTAGCTTTTTAGTGGATATGGATTAACGTGAACCGGGATTATAGAGCTCCCATGAGAATCGTATTTACAGTCTCAAGATCCACTGTGGGGATTCTTACCCTGATGAACCACCCATCGTTCACTTCATCTCCAAGATCAACCTCCCCGGCGTTGATGGACAAAACGGCAGGGTTTGTATTCCTCCCATCCGCCTTTTCTCTAGCAACAGCACTAAAAACACAATACTATAAAATTAGGTCGATCTCTCAAAGCTTCAGCGCGTCAGTCAGTGGAACAGGGACTACACTATGGAGAAGATCCTTGTCGCCCTGAGGGAGTATGTCCCCCCCAACTCCCCCTCACGCAAGTTTAGTACAGCATGAGCTAAATGTGTCTTTCAACTAGACACATGGCGCACCCCAATCACCGGAAGCTGCACCAGCCCCCAGAGAGCACCACGTATTGAGTATAATACACTCGACGAAGAGATGGGACCAATTGAGGCCCTCTCGTCCGAAGGGTGGTGTTGTTCGCATATTTCCAACTTTTCTTTCTTCTTTCTCGTTCAATAGCTAGGGTACAAGGGCTCCGGAGCATCGTAGTTTGTTTGCTTCAGCAATGGTTCTTATCGTTCTTTTTTTTTGTGTGTACCCTGCTATACTGTTGGAGGTGCGTGCTCTGTGTGAGCGACGGGCGACGTGACGTAACGTGACGTGAGCATATATTGCGATAAGCTGCAATAGCGGAGGCTTTGTGGTTACTAAACATGCCAATATAAAAAGGGATTGGAATAGATACGTGTAGTTGCCTAGCCCTGAATGTGCTGCTCTTCGCTTTATGTTCATGATTTGTCACTCGCTCTTTGTTGCTTTGTAAAGCGTCACGTTAAGACCACGAGCAAGAATTACGAGTAATTATCCAACTACTTGAACAACCTCCTATTCACCTCATGCCATTACTACGATATAATCTCCCACTCGTCATTCAGGCTAACGGTTTCTGGTTTCCTATTTGGCAGGCACTTGTTCTTTCAGCGTGGTCTATTACCTATACCAGCAATAATTCCTCGAATGTGAGAATAAGGGCTGATCTAATAACCGTGTATACTCGTACGTAAGCCATGTGCATAAAGCCTGCACAAAATCCACGTGTACTCGTTCCTAGGCATATGAACCGGAAAATAGAGGTGTGTGGCTTTTTCTGCTACGACACCTTAGACCGCATGTTATATAAAGTCACAACCCCGTTATCCGGTTCGTATGCCTGGGAACGAGTATACCGTATAACCTCTGTTATAAGGAACAGGGCCGGGCTGAGACAGCAGGATGAAATTGTATTCTGACTGGCTGGAAAATCGTTGAGGCTCAATTACAGTACAGCTAGTGAACGAACATCTCAAGAACGAACCGACAACCTAAACAGTATGGATCCTATCACCTCGGCCAGTAATATTACGGCATCCCTTCGTTTGTGTATTCAAGGTAAGGACTAAATTGGAGGGTAACCATAAACTGAAGTATGGTCACCCACCACAGCACATAAACACTTCGTCACTTTGACTTGTCACGGCTAGTGTCCAAATCTTCACTTCTTTAAGCTTAGGCCTTGCAAACCATTGTGCTGGCTTCGCCCTAAAGTACAGTGAAAACCGGACACCAGCGATGGGTTAAGCGTTACACGGCTCCTTCATTTGCTTTCAGGACTGGTACTAAGCAGAGCGCTATACTTATCAAGACAGCACCACCTCGAATTATCTGCGTGACACCGATTAAATTAGCGAGAAAATACCGTTACATATAATTCGCTTGGTTGGGTCGGTGACGAATATAGTTGAATGACTAGTTATCTCATGTTTTCCTCTCGATCATATAACAGATATTTTGGCTGAGTTCTGCCTATGCATCTCGAGTTCGTTGCGTTGTAGTATTTAAAAAATTCAGGGTCTTGTTAGACGCAACTGGATAGTAAACGGTTGGGGCGGTGGCCACTATTCTCTTAGGGACAAAATTTGTTTTATATAAGTAAAGAGAACAAAGAATAGGAATAAAAATAAATAGTCTTAAGCAGTAGAAAATAATATACAGTAGAAAAACCCTGATCCCGGGCCTAATAACGATAATAACCATTGATCTACGTAGTAAACTATTCGACAATCAGGATCTCCACTAACATTTAAGCATGTGAAATATCCGTGTCCTCTACTGCTAAGAAGAAGTATATAAATACAGTACAATCACTCTATAGGGATATAAAATTAGGGTAGTTCTATATCCTTACGGAGCAGAAATCCTTATAAAAAAGGCCTAGCACACACAAAATAACCTATGTCAAGACCTGAAATATTATCGTTATGAGGCGAGTATCCTTATAGCTCGGACTCTTATAAGGCGATTGTACTGTATATGAAAAACAAAGGTAGGAATAAAAATAGTATCAAGCGTGGGGGACGTGTTGCTCGGTTGGTTTAAGTTGGTTTAAGATTTTCAAAAAATTTCGAACCCTCATCCGGATTCGCACCACGATCCAGTAGGAACTGCACCATGCCAACACCACGATTTTGAGCCTTCGCTGCTTGTAAAGCACTCCCGTAATAACCACCCTTAGCATTGATGTCCGCGCCACAGTCTAGTAGCATTCCCACTACCGCCCCCTTATTTTTGGATACCGCTGCCTGCAAGGCATTTCCGTAGTGGCCACCTCCAGCATTGACGTTCGCGCCATGGTCCAGCAGTACTTTCACCACCTCATCTTTGCTCCTCCGTGTCGCTGCCTGCAAGGCACTTCCGTAGTGGCCGCTCTCAGCATTGACGTCCGCGCCATGGTCCAGTAGCATTTTCACCATCTCATTTCTGCCCTCCGACGCCGCTGCCTGCAAGGCATTTCCATAGTAGCCACCCTTAGCATTAATGTTTGCGCTGTGTTCTAGTAGAATTTTCACCTTCTTGCTATAGCTACTGAAGGCCGCCGCTGCCTGTAGAGGATTCCCGTAATAGCCACCCTCAGCATTGACGTTTGCGCCATGGTCCAGCAGCACTTTCACCACCTCATCTCCGCCCCCCACGCTGCTGCCTGCAGGGCGTTTCCATAGTAGCCACCCTCAGCATTGGCGTCGGCGCCATGATCCAGTAGCATTTGTACCACCTTATTACTGGCCTCCGATGAGTATAGCGCTACTTGCAATGCCCTCGTCTCGTAATAGCTACCCATAGCACTGATGTTCGCATCGCGGCCTAATAGAACTTCTAAAATTTTTTTATTACCCACCGATGCCGCTGCTTGCAATGCTCTCCCATGAAAGCCACTCTCAGCATTGACATCGGCACCACGGCTTAGTAGCATATTAACCATTTTCTGGTCGCCCTTCAATGTCGCCGCATGCAGGGCGCTTTCTTGTTCGTTGGGGTAATTCAAAGCATTGACGTCTGCACCACGGTCTAGTAGCATCTCCACCATCTCCAGATTTCCCACCGATATCGCTGCTTGTAAGGCACTTTGATAATCCCTACTCTCGCTTAGGGCCTCGATATTGATGTCGCCGCCGTGACCTAGCAGTATATCTACGATCGTTTTATTGCCTTCTAATGCTGCGGCTTGCAAGGCATTTCCATATTGGCCTCCCAAAGCATTGACGTCGGCGCCGCGGTCCAGTAATATCTTCGCCGCCTTCTCGTTGTTACAAAACGCTGCTTCTTGCAAGACATTCCTATAGCAGGAAGACTGAGTATTGAAGTCGATGCCATAGTCTAGTAGTATCTCCAGCACCTTATTACTACCTCTCCTTACCGCTAGATTTAGGGTATCGCCTAATCTCAAAGCATTGTTGCCGGCGCCACGGTCTAGGAGTACCCGTATCACCTTATCGTAGTCCTTATATATTGCTACTTCGAAGGCATCCCGAGAAGAAGCATCGGCACCACGGTCTAATAACATCTCCAGCAACTTCATGCGACCTTCCAATGCCGCTATTTTGAGGGGATTTCCATCCTCGCCAAGGTCGGTATCAACGTCGACGCCGTGGTCGAGTAGTACTTCCACCATTCTCTCGTGACCCAATTTTGCTGCTGCGTGCAGAGCACAAGTAAAATGCTTATTTGGAGAACCGGCATCTGCGCCACTTTCTAGTAGCATCTCTGCTACTTTTTCGCAGTTACTAAAAGTCGCTGCTTGTAAGGCGGTCTCGAAATGGCCGCCTGAAGTATTGGTATTGGCATTATAACGTAGCAAAATCTCCACAACTTTCACGTGGCCATTGAAAGCCGCTGCTTGTAAGGGATTTTCATAGCGGCCGCCCAATACATTAACATCGGCACCGTTTTCTAGCAGCATCCGCACAGTGGCGAGATCACCACGTAGTGCTGCATCATGCAAGTTATGGAAACTTGGGGTTTGTTTCCTGCGGCTTCTAAGCCCGTATAATCTCGCTTGCGTAAGTGATATATTAAATTTCGATGCCCTTTTAGATAGAACAGGGCATCTACTCGCTTGTTATAGATGATATCAATGCGATAAAGTTTCCTGCCTGGTATCCCCATGAACGTGAAAGATATACCTATAAGTCGAAGAAGTAGGTGGAATATAGAAATATACGAATATCCAGATATCTCCGGGAAAGGCGCTAGAGTGTATAACTGGCACATGTTGGTGACACTGGTGTTAGCCAGACCTCAATTATGCTTAACCAAGAAGCCTCACACCCCTTAACCGATTGCACTGCCTCCACGCATCTTTATAAAGTCTACATGCACCCCAGGTATTGGTATTGGCCATATAATTCGACAACCTTGAACCGAAGTAAGGTCGCCACGCCGTGCTACTCGAGATAGTTTTTGACTATCTAAGTCTCCTTCGTAAAATGTGTAACTCTCCTTTGGTCTATGGCTAGCTTTACACAAAGCGACATCAACAGATAAATTAAGATCCAGAATGATTCCTAGAAGGGTATATCCTCAGATACCAAGGAAGAGTCTTGCCATAGGACAGCATTCGTTTTGTTTCAATCCACAAGTATATTTTCCATTTCGCCCACAATATAAGGAGTGCCAGTGCAACGAAGAAAACACAGAAGGCACCAGTAATGGGTACGACAGCGAAGTAATAAAGACGCAGTTTGAGGAGGTTCCCCTCGCCCAACGCACCGCGTTAGAACTCGCCGGGTATACCCGAATTTGATTTCTTTGGGAGGTACGGGGGAGGTGGTATGGGTCGCTTTAAAACTCTTTCGCGCTCAGCTGTGAAATCTCGATCTGCGTTCTACTACTAAATCAATATTTCTTCATAGCTGAAGTTAGATACGGAGGAGTTAATTACCTTCTCATTTTCGCATTGTTCCCGAAAGTCTTACGCAGCAGTTCATACTGCCAAAGTAGGGGCCTGCACTACTAGCAGTATTCCAAGAAAACTAGCGACGGTGCCAATCAGCAACGGTACTAATATATCAGGCTTGAGTAGATTGAGTAAGATAGACCTAAGCACGGATAACCGACTGCGTGGAAGCGCAGAAGTTGGTGGCGAGGTTGTAACTGGAGGTGGAGCTAGAAGGGAGTTTTGTTGATTTAGCTGAGAGGGGGATGAAGATTGAGGTACGCTAGATTTCTTCAGGGTGGATAGGAATAAGCGCTGATGAGGGGCAGCTATTTGGCACAGGGTTGGTAATCTGTGAAGATGTAGCCATCATCTAGATGTAGAGTCGATTTCACTTGTGACTTTATTATCGAAGATAGGATAGATATCAAGATCCTGAGAGTTCTATAGTTATATCTATGATGTGGATTGTGATGCGGCTATAAAACTGCCCAATCTACATGACGGTGAGGTTGTGCGAATGTGCTTTAGGGCAGCCTCCTCGGCGCTGTAAGGCAGATTAAGAAAGCGAAGACATGCAAAAACCCCGGAAAGTACCAAGAAAAGAAAGAAAAAGGTAGAATAGACGTGTATTAGTGAAAATTAACGATGGTATGGGCCTCAATTATATGCAAGTTCACTCACCACAGCCATCCTGCATACACTCTCACTCGTCCATGTGCCCAGTCACGTGATTATATGTGCTTCTACTTGTAAGTATGTACTATATGGCAGGTAATCGTATCAAGATACGTGTATTCTAGGGAGTTGATGGGTTCTAAACTGGCACATGCAGCAGCCCAGACTCTAAATCGTACATGAGACCTCTAAGGCGAAAAGGTAGCCCATAAGAGTTGCTTAAGACGTGACCTACACATCTCCAGAATGTTATGGCTTTCTTGGCAAGTAGGTGAGTTCTTTTACTATAGGATCAGAGTTTTGCAGGAATGTATTGCATGCCGTGATAGAAACCATTCCAAAACCGAAGGCTCACACAACTTAGCCAGCAGAGATGCTGGGGTAACATGTATCATACTTTTATAGATCATATAGTTCAATACGACTTAGAGACATTCCTTCGCTAATTTCCCACATATCTAGCCCGTAGCTACAATACTTTCTGTCCGCTCAGACCACAGCGGGTTGTGAGGGAGTCTTGCCAACAGGTAGAGGAGCCCTATTATCAGGCAGAGGAACCCTATTATCAGGCGGAGGGGCCTTATCAATAGACAAAGGGTTTCTAACAGCAGACGTATAGGTTCCACCAACAGGCATAGAAGCGATACCCGGTCCTAAAGATTGTCCCCCTTCTGCCCCTCCAGTATTGCTGGCACGAAGCCTCTCTGCAACCTTTTTCTTTCTTCGAATTTTGAAAGTCCCGGTTCTACGGCAACCTTCCCTGACCGTTGTCTCAAGGATCCTTGAAACCGTGCTAGGACTAATATCCAAGCCCGCTGTGCCATATCTATCTCAGCTCATATCCTCCCCCCGCCAACACAGGAAAGAGAACCACCTTCTTTAGCAAGAGCTTTATAGCTCATTCTCTCATGTTGCCTATCTTTCGTCGCCAACTCGATAAGCGCCTGCTCCTGCGCAGGCGTAAGAGCTTTGTTCATCCCCTTAGAACATGTTGGCCTTGGAGCCAGGTTCGCATCCGCGCACAAGTCCAGCACACCAGTTTCCTTTGACCGTGTTTTTGCATTGCTGATGATGCCAGCGCACGTTGAGAGTGGGATTCCGGTAAGCTCTGCAATTTCTTGGAGCTTCATGCTCCGGGAACCGGTTAACGAGGCATATCCAAGAATTTGGCCGCGCTTGGCCATGGAGGTCGTCGCACTACGGCCTGGGGGAGGCATGATGGGTAAGTTGCGAGGGGGGGAATACTCGGATTGTATGTGAGAGGAATTGAGAGTACGATCGTGACAGCTCACAGCTATGCGTTATTGGCTGTAAGGTAGCACAAGGGCACATAGCTGGCAATGTACGGAAATTTTTACATAACTCGCATTTTTTTTCTTCGTCAAGCTTCAGCTTTACAGTAAATATTATTTAAGGCTATATCCTCTTTAACAGCTTCATGAGAGTAGTAGTGACCGCCACTTTACTCGAGGTACTAATTTTACACGTGATGTCACGTGCAGTTGAGGTTCGGTCTCGGCTATAACATCATATCTATCCTAAACTTAGGTTCAACCCCAAAGCAGAGTAATTCCAGGTACAGCATTCTACTATGCGAAGTACCTATATCGTACGGGTTATTTCGCCCAAGTATCTATACAACCCCCGTAAACCCTTCTTCCAGCCAACCACAAATGCCAGGACCCTCCAACATCCCCCTGAAATCCAACCTCGATTCCCCACCAGTGATAGGAGAAACAAACCGCCCTCCAAGAAACGATCATTCACACTCCCGAGCATATAGTGAATCGTGCACCTTCTGTACCATCGCTCGCGCCTTCCCACCTAGCGCACCATTATCACCTCCTGCACCTTCACCCAGCGATGATCCAGTGATATTCCCACAAGCACACATAATCATCTCGACGAGCAGCGTGCTAGCATTCCTAGACATCCAGCCATTGACTCGAGGCCACATCCTAGTATGTCCTCGCAGTCACTTAGAGAGAGTAACAGACATGACGCCGAGCGAGAGCTCGCAGATTGGCGCCTGGTTACCAGTTGTTGTGAGGGCGGTGGTGAAAATGGCTGGGGTAACGGATTTTAATATAGTTCAGAATAACGGTATTTTATACCTATCCTCTGGGCTCTGTGGAAGCTGGTAGCTGAATTCTGGCAGGTATACATGCGGCGCAAGTGGTGCCTCATGTTCACTACCATATTATTCCTCGTCCGAGTGATGAGGAGCGGGAGAAGTTGATTCGTAAGGAAGGTGCTCGATGGCTTGTTTCGCGATATGGGGACGGTGTTCGGTCGGATTTGGATGACGACGAAGGAGCGGCGGTTGCGAGGGAGATTCGGAATAATGTTTTTAAAGAACTAGAGGAGATGAAACAAAATAGCGAAGGTAGGGTCGAGAGGAGACTGCTTTCTTCTCTTTGAATTTTGGATTCCTGGTTTGTACTTCTGGGTGAGAGATGTGACCACAAGTACATGTACTCGAGTGGTTGAGTATATGGATCAAGTGAGAGAGTATGAGAAGATACTAGGCGATAGTTTCGCTTACTTCCCAACTTAACTATATCTCCTAAGTTCTACGCAGCCCGTGGTATAAGCATAAAACACAAGTCATTATTTTTTTCCAGATCCATGTACTCACTCACTCAGACCGTCTATGTTATTTGAGATGATCATGTTTACCAATATGTCTGGAATCACTTTCATTAGGTACTTCTTTCAATGCTTTTAGCTTAGATATCGAGTCTATGGAATGGCTTATCCCTATCAATAACAATTCAACACACGAACCCACGTCTGCACGCACCATTTCGTTGCCTGGTACAAAATTCTCGAGTGATAACGTATGATTGCTAGTGTCAGAAAGTTCATCGTAAGCCTACTGTATTTATCTAGTTCCAATATCAATGATAAAACACGCAACAAACTCCCAAGTAATCTCACGACCAACACCCCCACACAACACAACACAGGCGAGTCCCAACATCTAACACTCAAATCTGCAAAAAAAATAATCCACAAAAGCCATCCAACACCATCGCTAATCCACAAACACAAAAAACCACCTCATCAAACCCTCATTCCATTCAGTGTTCTCCAAAAGACACCAAAATTTCCACCCCCATTCACACCCTTCATGCTCTCTTCCTTCTCCATATCCATCACCGCAAACACCACCTCCCTCCACCAGCCCCCGCTGAACTCCGGCTCAACGAACACCTGTAGAAAGCACTCCGCTACTCTCTCTTTCGGGCCATTAAACGCGCCGCATCCGAGCGCCCCTAGCACGAGTCTAGTGTGTCCCTCTAGCGCGGCGATGCGGAGCGTCATCCTGATCTTTTCTAATGTGATTTCTCTATCCTTGGGAGATTTGAAATCGGGAGGTGTGGTATCTGTTAATGGGGGGTCCCTTAATGCGGCGATAGATATGACGGAGAGGTTATTGAATGGTTTTCCAGTAGGGTAGAGGACGTGGCCGGTGGCAGAGGTAGAGCGGAAGATTATAACGGAGGGGGAGTAGATTCCTGCTACTTCAGGGATGGGGTAGAAAGATCTATAGAGAGTACCCCATAGCGTTGATCTAACCCACATACACAAAAGGGATATTAGTTACTAGCCACAGAGGCGCTGAATACGGGGTTCGTACCGGTAACAGAGTTCCTCTTCTTGTGCCATTGCTCCTTTCCGCCATCCGCCGCCGGGGTGTCGTGCATTTGCCATGTTTAGTACAGCCACGGCTTTAGGTTCACTGACGATCTTGCCCATGCCAATGGCGGTGTCGAAGGTGTCGCCGTTTACCACTTTGATTCTGCATCCCTTCTTCCCGGCATCTGCATCATTCGCTGGGAGTGTATATCCAGGGCATTTACGCGCATCCAACCGTACATCCGGATCGCAATATAAACTCGCCCACTTCTTACCCTCAGGAACCTGAGTAAGCACCTCCGGAATAAGTTCTCTAAACACCCATTAGCCCAAATCCCACCCCCGCCAAAAACTTCCAAAGCTAGACAGAATTCCAATATACACCAAAAAAAAAAGGAGTGGTAATGAGTTACATAGTCTCCTTTGCAACCGCCGCACGCTCCGCATTGTATCTAGCATCAAAAGATTTTGGTTTCCGCAGCGTTTCATCCCGTCCACCATCATCCGAAAGCGATAGCCCTGATAGCGAAGACGAGCTCCCGGAATCTTCCCGTATCCACTGTCGGTTCTTAAACAACCCCCCACGGCCCGTTGGGGTCCGGCGCTGTGAGGATGGAGCAGAAGAGCTACTAAAGTATCGGCTTGACGTTGGTGTTGCGTATGACGCAGAATAAGTATAGCGACTCGACGACGATGTTGAAGACGACGACGAAGGCGTATTGCGACTCGAAGACGGCGTAGACGATGAAGACAAGGAGGAAAGTGTGGACCAAGGTGTAATCCGGGACCCAAAACTGAGTTTGGTCTGGACAAGCTTCTTTTTCTCAGAGCCGGCCTTGGAAGACTCTTCTAAGGGTCTTTTAGGGGCTGGAGGCATGGCGATCGTGTGGGGGACGACGCTGGTAGGGCCGAAGCTGTAACTGAGGGTCTGCTTGCTCCAGAGAAGTGTTTGGGAGGCGGGGTTGAGATGTGAATAGCTGTTTATCACATATGTTTGAGCTGCTGCTCAGAGGTGAGGTTGCGAGTCACGTGTGTAAGCGTCGTGATTCACGCGATTCGTGCCAAGATTTCTCAGCCGCAAAAATCATGTGTTATCACTCGGTCGTATTCTGCATGTCGAAACTATCATTTCACCCTCTATTCACCGATTTGGTGTATGCAGCCGTCGTTTGCAGGTGAGTATAGCAAATGCCCTGCCTCTCTAGTATTATCCCTTCCTCGATAGAGTGCATACCTACACGCAACTACAACTCACCAGCCTACATACATATTTCATAGATCCCTTAACACCCGCTTCATCACAACAGTCATCTCTTCATATACCCCCTCTTCCCCCCTTCTCTATCAAAGCATATACGTTATTACACAAGAGTATCTAAACCCTAGCTCGCCCTTTCACTGCTATTCTCCTTCAGGGTGCCAATCAATCAGAGCGACTAAGATGCTTGTAGCAGGAGTGATCCAGTATCCACGAAAAACGACGCTCAAAGTATCAAAACACAGTACTACTTCTTCGACGACGACTTTTCCTCGATGGCTGTGACGGATTTGGTGGTTTCACTTGTATATGTATCTTAGCGCGGCAAAACACAAAATACCAAACCCAAGACTCTCTTTTCTTTTCTTCACACCCTCCTCACCCCCTCCCCCCACAAACTCTCAATAAACATGCCCAATAAAACAGCACTCTACCCTCCCCAGAACGATAACGGATATCTATTTCACAAAAGCCACTCAAACTTTATTGTTGAAGAATGTCCCTTAACCCATTTTAAAATTTGTTTTTTTGTTCCGCGACCCATCATAGCCTCATGAAAAAACAGAGAAGAAGAAAAAGAAAAAGAAAGAAACACAAACTATATTGTTAAAAAAAAAACCAGAGAACCCTCCCCCCCTTTTTTTAGATTAGCCCCAACCTACCCTTCAACCTCCAACGACCTCCCCGCATTAACCCTTCCAATTGCGCCCTCGACAGCAGCAGACTCTTTCCCATGCTGCTCAACAACCGATTCCCTCGCGCTCCTAACAGTCTCCAAGATGCCTCTCAGACTCAACTTCCATGTCTCGAGTCTCATGCCGATTTCTTCCCATTCCTGTTTTCCAAAAGATCGGTAGGTGGAGCGGTGGATGAGGAAGGTCTGGTTGAGTTGTGAGAGTTTTCCCTCGACGAGGCCGGCGCGGATCACGTCGATGACCCAGAGTTCGACTTCTTCGCTGGGGATGTGGAGGCGGCGGGCGATCACGTTGTAGGGGAGTTCACGGTTGGGAGCGGAGGAGGCAAGGGATGCGAGGGTTAGGAGACGGATTTTGCGGAAAGCGGTGGGGTGGTCGATTCCTGTAGTTTTCTAGGTTAGGATTAGGGCGTGGAGGGAGGGGAGATGAGAGGACAAACCGTTATCATCGACCCAGCCGTCGTGTTCGTCGTTGAATTCCTCGTAGTCTTCGAGATCACCACCGATGAATACTTCCAGGAGCGCATGTGCCTCAGGCTCGCTATTGGCTAAGTTCTGCACAGCGTCAAGAGCAATCAAGTCATCGAACTCAAGGCGTGACGGGATGTTGATAGCAGCCTTAACAAGACGGAGCGCAAGCTCGCCAGCTTGCGTATTATCTGCTTCCTCGGGTGGAATAGTCTGAAGCGCCTTGAAAAGGAATTGGTAAAATTGACTACCACCACGTTAGCCAACCCAGAAAACAAAAAAATCTCTTTCAAGGGACAGGTAGAGGCAGGAACATACTCGTTATCACCAGACTTCTCCGCAATATCCGCAATCACAAGATACAATTCCCTAGCCTGCTCCGCCGGACTCTCCCACTCTCCAACCCACTTCTCCACATTCTTCAGCTGCGACGCTAGTGTCTCATACATCCCATGCTCCGCAACCACCTTCAGCGTAGTCCGCAGAACCGAATACCGTAGCGGACTGTTGGCAGGAAGAACATTGAAGATCGTCGACAGCGCATGGATCGACAACGCAGGTCCGTTATGCGGCGATGTAGGAGGCGGCGTCGAAAGGTTCTGTAGAATCCCCGGCAGGAACGACGGGAGCGACGGCGAGTTACGGATGAGATGGATCAAAAGGTTGTATGCGGGGATATACTCTATAGCAACCACCCCCTCTATCGTTAGCTAAAATCCCCCAGTATAAATAGGAGGAAGTGCTACATACCTTTTTCGGGCGAAGAAGATAGTAATCCGCTAGCCTCCACAATCTTCTTCAACGCCTCCTCCTTATCCTCACTCACCAAGAGCGCTTCTACCTCCGCTACCGATCCATCAGAACCTCGAAGTGTATCGACGTAATGGGCCATCTCGAGGATCTGGTCTGCCGTATCCCCACCACCGCCGTTAGTCCTTTTTTCCAACACCCACCAAACAAAAAAAAAAGCGGAATTTACCGTCAAACGACCCCTCGACCATGAGGGTGTTTATTGGGGTATCCATGATTTAGAATTTATCGATAGAAGATAAATCGAGGGGAATATCGCGATGCGGATTTGGATGGCTCTGGAGATAGACAGCGGGTTGGTTAGCGGGGTGAGAAATCGAGTTGTGGGCTTGCCAAGACAACAAAAGTTCAATCTTCCATGGAGGGGCTGTGGTATGACACGTACCCTAGGTGTGTAGTTCATGTCACCAACGTCGACGCGCATTGTCTCGACTCGATGTCTTTTGGGCGTCTATCTACACGGAGAAGCGTTACTCTGCCTGCTGTCTGTAGAATAGCACCTATCAATCGACATATTCGCCGGCCCTGCAGAGCAAGAGCAGAGATCTCGATGTCCGCATCTCCAGATCACATGACCAGGGCAGCAGCCCTGCTGCACGGTCACATTCGCTTTCGCACCACACGAAAAGCGAAATCTGCCGTTTCGCTTGTCCCCTGCCAAAAGCTATTGGGGATCCAGTAGACGTACTACCAACTCCACGCCGACAATCGCCCACGACGACAATCCGCCCCTACGACTAAATTCCACCTTCCCGTACGTGCGATCCCCCATACACGTCGAAGCTACGCTGACAGCTAGACAGTCGGAAAAAAAAAAGGAAAAAAACCGCAATCATGGTCAAGAAGAGAGCTTCCAAGTACGACCCCTCCAACTGCTTTTGAGCCCACAGAGACAAGTCCTACGGGGATATGGAATGATGGAATGATGGAAAGGATGAATGATGCTGGGAGGTTGGATTGGATGTCGGGGATGAACCTGGATGCTGATTGTTTGTGCTCCAAACAGTGGACGTAACAAGAAGGGTCGTGGCCACGTCAAGCCCATCCGTTGCTCCAACTGCTCCAGATGTACCCCCAAGGACAAGGCCATCAAGAGATTCACCATCCGTAACATGGTCGAGTCTGCTGCCATCCGTATGCTACACCCCCCTCTATTGCTGGCTGGGTTGGGGGGTTAGGGTTGTGAGGGAGTTGGTAGATTGGGGTATTAAGATGGGATAATGGGGCTGTGGGGTTATGCTAACACGGCTTTCTCCACAGGTGATATCTCCGATGCCTCCGTCTTCCAGGAGTACACCGTCCCCAAGATGTACCTGAAGCTGCAATACTGTGTTTCCTGCGCCATCCACGGAAAGATCGTCCGGTTCGTACACGCACCCCCGAGACCCACCCCGTAACTAACATTCCCACCTTCACAGTGTCCGTTCCCGAGAAGGCCGTCGCAACCGTGCTCCTCCCCCAAGAATCCGGTACAACAAGGACGGAAAGAAGGTCAACCCCAACCAGTCGGCCAAGGTCGCCGCCGCTTAATTTTCCTAACAATAAAAAAAGAATTTGAGAGGTGAGGGTGAAAGTTGGAATAGGGAGGGAGACTACGAATATCATGAAATGAAAAAGTAGATTTTTTTTCCCGGGATTTCGCTTCCCTTCGTTTGGATGAATTGTAAACAAAAAACTATTCCCGTAAGGATGGGACGGAACTTGGTTTTCTTTTTCTTCTTCTTTTGCTGTGATTTGAGGGCGTTTCTATCAAAAAGCATTTGAGAGTAGGATTTGGGAAATGACGTGAGGTCCTGTTCGTGATCCTGGTCGAATGCTCCGTCATGATATATCACTCGTGCGATTTTGTCCACGAATTGATCGATATCCCATCAGTAATTCCTTGTTTATGGGTGGTCTTGTTTGGGCGAACCTGGTCACTCGCTTTCGCAATATTGAGACCCGTAATCCATCTATCAACAATATTATATCCAGTGCAGTGGACCTCGGAATAATGCAGAGTGGGGTTAAGAGAATTACCCGGCTCCCCGCATCTCCGTCTCGCTCACACCTCCGATTGCCTCAATTCGCCTCCGATCTGCATAATACCCAATTCACCCCGCCAACATGTTTACCGGAATAGTTGAAACAATCGGAAGCAAGTCACAGCTCCCCTCATACAATTAAACAAAATACCTAACCCCCCAGAATAGCCGTCTCGTCCCTAATCCCCCAAGATGATACCGCAGCTGGCGGCGGTGGCACCTCCCTCACCATCTCCGACGCCTCAGAGATCCTAACAGATGCCCATCTCGGCGACAGCATCTCCGTCAACGGTTTCCCACTACCCTTACCCACCAACCACGACCACCATATCATTCACTAACACCCCCCTCCCCCTCAGGAACCTGCCTCACCATAACCGCCTTCGACAGCACATCCTTCAAAGTCGGCGTAGCCCCCGAAACCCTCCGCCGCACAAACCTCGGCGCCCTCGCCATCTCCTCTCCCGTCAACCTCGAGCGCGCCGTCGCAGGCCACGTCCGTTTCGGCGGCCACTTCGTGCAAGGCCATATCGACACCACCGCGACAATCCTGTCCATAACGCCAGACGGCAACGCACTAACATTCCGCTTCGCTCCCAGGGATAAAGGCGTGCTGATGTATATAGTTGAGAAGGGATACGTTACGGTCGACGGAGCATCATTGACTGTTGTTGCGGTGGGGGAGGAGTGGTTTGAGGTTATGTTGGTTGCGTACACGCAGGAGAAGATTGTGACTGCGAGGAAAGAGGTGGGCGAGGTGGTTAATGTGGAGGTTGATATGACGGGGAAGTATATTGAGAAGCAGGTTAAGGCGTATCTAAGCGGTGGGGAGGGAAATGGGTTGTTGGAGAGGTTGGTGGAGGGTGTTGTGGAGAGGAAGTTGAAGGAGGGGAAGTAGAGTGAGTCGTATAGTGAGGTTTAGGGGAGGGGAGGGGAAGGGAGATCGTATATAGTAGAATGGATGTAACCTCGCCCTACTCGGGGAATAGGGATGGACTACCGAGCAAAATAGGTGTACAGGGACGTAGGGTATAGAGGAACGGCATCTAGTTGATACGATTAGTGATCAACGGGATTAGCTGGAAACCATTACTTGCGTCATAAACCATCACTCGTCGGGAAAATAAAAAGCTACAAAGTGAAGGATATGTTTAATATATGGTACGGGTGCGCTTGGATGTCGACCTCGATTTTAGGCCGAAATTCCGACTCCCACAGACATCCAGGCAGCCCAAGAAAACTTGCAAAGCCTTTCAGTATAGTAATAAAGCTTTCCAAGTTTTTATAGAGTACCGCGATGAGTGGTTGTTGTGGAATAAAACCCCATCTTTGGCTGTAAAAAAGGGAAAGTGGAACCGTTCTGAGTGATACTCTAGGCGTGACTAGGTATGCACAGAGGATGTTTTTGCTAAATATTACATTGAAAAATTGAGTTAAATACCCAAACCCATGGGAAGTTCACATCTGCAGGGATATCTCTTGAGAAGTACTGGTGGTGGATATATTGAGGTTGAAGATTTCTGTAGAAAAACAGCCTGGGGTTTGGCATACATGGATTAAAACTTGGCATACTTGGTAAGACAAAGGCGTTCCACATGCCAATTTTATTGGTCGACATCTAAGAGCACCCAAGCCATACCAATTTCAGGAGCATTCATGTGTGGCTAGTGGACACGGCGGTGGCGAGGGATCAGAGGACGTGGTATATCATGGTATGTTGGCGTGTACCCGTGTAGCAGCACTGGCAGGGCCAGTCTGGAGTCAAAAATCGACCTCAGTCTGAAGTGTGTCTGTGTCTGTGTCGGCAAACGGTATGTTCCCTGCGTTTGACAATGTTACGGTTTAGTTGGTTTAGTTGGTTCAATTGCCGGTAGTGGATCATTGACTCCAGTACAAAGGGCTATGGAGGCCGGGTAACTTCAACAAGCTAGCATCTACTCAGAGTTCTGTAACCATCCCCCAACAATATTCACCCCAGTCCTGTCTTGAGTGCATGTAGTGTGATGGCCTAAAACACCCCCAGAGCTTGAAAACTATTATTTAGAAATAGCCGCATGAAACAGCCTCCTTATGTGGCGGTATTCCCCGAGTGATCACTGATGATTGCCTTTATTTGAAAACGCGTTCTGGCTGTAGGGAACAGGGAACAGAGTTTTGCTCAGAAATTCTCTTATCGCGCTCTTTTTATAGATCTGTATTAAACGAAATGATTTAGGACGAAAGGCCACCATCTACTAACAGATGAGTTCTCCCCCAAAACCATAACCCAAGCTTGACCCGGGATGCGAACGCAGAGACACTGAGGCAACCTCTCTTTGCTGAAGCCAGTTTGTTGTGAAATGCGTATAACCACCAACCAAGAAAAAAACGCTAGCAATATCTACGTTAGGGCTAGCGTTGCAAGTGCTTTAATCTCATCTCGCGATGACATTTTCTATCTAGAAACAAAGGGTCCAATGCGAGTCCTGGTGTACTAACATATTCCATATCAAGATTCAAGATGCTCGAGCTCAACTCTGCCATTTTCACCGTCCTCAGCCGCCCCGTAAAAATATTCCAGGTAAAAAAATCACACGTTGGCCATTGCGTATTTCTTCTATAGGGAACCTGCCTTCGCTGTCTGTAATGATAGACCTCGCACGCTTATAGCCGTGGCCTTCGAGAGCATGTTGGCAATGAGCATGCCAGGCGTGAAGAAGCATTCGATGCCAAGATCGTTTGGGTCATTTGGCCAGGCACGGGAACAGAAGCTCCCAGTTTTCTCGAGTTGACGTGGTCGGTTCCGCGTCCCTAAAGTGAAAGGGTTATATGGGCATTAGCAGGATAATGGATAAATTGCCGTACAGCGGGGCTTGACATGATGGCGGATTATGTTGAGAAGACGGTAGGCTTTCAGGGTGATGGTGTATCTACTAATAGAACTATTAGTGAACTACTAGGCCCTCTGTCTAAACAGGCCCAGCCCTGATTTCCAGCTTGGTTGGTTTCGATCAGACTTTAGCTAGTTCAAACCCGAGGCAGGAGTTTTTTGCACGAAAACTCAACTGCGAGGACGTTTGCAGGATACTAACACTTTTCATCATTTCACGGTTACCCCCCGCGACAGAACGAAGCAAATAAGAGATTACCGTTCATTTTTAATTTATCAGGTTCATAATCTATAAACTACATGTATCGTAGTATCTTTAAACCCTTTTTAGTCTAATGAAGCCGACATCCCCAGACGTTCTATCTAGTGTTACAAATATCAAAAATCTACGTAAAGATACAAATAGTACATACGGTAGCATCAAGCTACCTCATTAACAATATCCCTCAAAACTGGCCTATTGCCCAAAAAATCCTTCCTTGCCACAATCGTCTTCTTTCCGTGAACAGTTTTGGGTGATCTCCCCACCGATCGTAGCTTTCCAGCACCTACTTCTTTCTCCAAGCGCGCCTGTTTCTGACTTTGTGTCATCAAAATTGGCATAATATGTGCTGCTTGCGCGTCCGCTGGTAAATCGTACACCCAACTATTTTGCTCCATCAACTCTACAAACTGCTTCAATAGCTCGTTAGAACTAAGAGTCTTTTTGCTTCCCAACACCAGCAACTTTGTCTTCGCCCTCGTAAACGCAACATTGATTCTTCTCCAGTCCCTCAGTAATTCGCCGACATTCTGTTCGTCGTTACTTCTTACGAGAGAGATAATCACCACTTCCTTATCTCTGCCTTGAAATTTATCCGCAGTGTGCATTTCGACTCCTGTTCGATTACGGAGCAAGTTTTGAATGGTTTTAAGCTGCGACCTGTAGACGGAGATGACACCGATGGATGAGGGAGATATTCCGGTATTTATCAAAGCCTCGACGAGTTGGAATGTGAGATCGGCCTCGGTGGGGTTATTAATCCGATCACCACGACGCTCTTCGCGTGCGGGGACATGATCGGTATTAACGAAGCAGGCTTTGACGTTCTCACTAAGTAGGTCTTGCATCCAGCATGGATTTCCAACGCAAGACCTTGACGCTGAATGCAGTTTCGACAACCCCTCCATATTTGGAATCCTAAGCGTTTTCTCCGCGACCTCTTGATCCCCACACTTGAGTCTTCCGCTGTAGATGAGTTCATTGGATAACGTCATGATCTCCTTACACATCCTATACTGATGCTCTAGACTGACGACCGCCTGCGGGTGGGCTTCAGACAGCAGCTTAAATAAGCTGATATCCAAACCCCCTTCGCGTGCTTCTGGATTCTTGACGAGTGGTGGGAGTTGGTAGTGATCGCCGACGAGAATAAACGTATTTGCCATACGAATAGGGCCCAGACAGACAGGAAGTGTAATCTGGGAGGCTTCATCGACAATGCAATAGTCAAACTTTCTTTCATTGAAGATAATGCTACGTACTAGTTAGCAACGATACGATAGTAAGATAGAGTTAAACCTACTGGTTGACCCCCAAGCAAGTAGTGGCTACTACTTTTGGTTTGTGGAACGTATCGCGAATTTCCTTGAAGTTTTTTCTCGGCGTCTCCGCCAACTGTGCAAACTCCTTCACTTCAGGATGGATCTTGGCCCCCGACCCTAACCGTAAGATATCAATCTTGTCGTTTCGGATCTTCAATAGAATATTATCCACAGCCGTATGGGTGTATGAAGTCAGGAGCACGCTCTTCCCCTGTGACACAAGCGCTCTAATAATATGCGCAATCGTCGTCGTCTTCCCCGTCCCGGGCATTCCTAAAACAAGGGCATAATCTTGAGCAGTCATGACTTTTTCGATGGCTGCACGTTGATCCCTATTCAAACCCGCCCCGCCATCTAACAGCTCATAAGCCGTTGGGGTGTGCTTGAAAGCTGGCGCTTCAAGTTCTACAATCAGCTTCCGATACTTTTCGGCAAAATTTGGCCTCATTAATTGGACGAGATTATTCCGCACGACGGCCATGCCGTTGCTGAACTCGTCTTTATCGAGCCTGAAAAACAGTTGATCCTCCTCTCCAGCTTGAGTTGAAATAGTTGCGGGCTTCCCGTCCTCGGTAACCTCCATAATCCCTGCGAAAACTTGGTTATATTTTCCATCGAATCCTGGCTTCTTTATGCGAGCGTTATGAAGCCTCCTATCCACTTGAACCGTAATCCTTTCTTTGCGAATATCCGTTACATATCCTAATGCAAGAGCAAAGTGTCCTCTCTCATCTGAAATAACAATCGGCTCCCCGTTGTTTATCTGGGAATCCAAAAAACTAAACGTAGGGCCCGCATTCTCTTTATTGAATATATAGGTGTACCTATTAATCTTCCCAGCAGGATTATTGACGGAAATAGACCCCGGTTCGATAACGAGATCCCCAAAGCATCTCCCCACAAGCTCGCGCTCAGAGCTAACCATGCCCCAAAGCTCCCGACGAAATCGAAATAAATCTTTTTCCTCCTTTGATAGAAGATTATCCCAGTGTTTAAAAAATTCCACATGAGGTTTGCCAAGATGCTCGGTCATTTCGAAGAAATGCTTTTCAGCACCGCTGGTCTCCGGGGTACCGTCTTCTAGGAGTCTATGGTAGATGAAACAAGGAGTCTTTGCGTAACATCTTTCACAAGCATGCTCATTCTTTAACATCGCAGGGAGGATAGTACGATTGCGAGAATAGCTTGCAATTTCGTTGCGGGCGATTATCATTCCACGAAGCTCCTCTCGGATAGCGGGTACGCGAATCATTTCTGGCTTTTCCAGGTAATAAAGCAATCCACATGCAATATCAACATCTAGAATAAGGTTAGCTAGTGGTGGTGAAAACCGGGAAGGAAACAACGAACCATAGCGATCTGACATCAAAAGAGTATAAAGCATCGTCTGTGCCCGGTGGACAGCTGAGCTCGAATTCTTGCCGGTTTTGAGTTCAAGGGGAATTGTCAAGGTCTTCTCGCCCTTTTTATCAATGATTGTGGCCTGAACGGTTGCATCGATATTTCCCTTCAATCCAAACATAGGCGACCACACATGTTCTTCGATATCAAGCAACTTATTAATAGCGACAATTGGAGCAGCCGAACCACGATGGTCTTGGACCACTGCAGTTTTCTTCACAAATTAGTTATATTGCTATTAAACACATCAAAGTAAGGGCCCCGTACCTTTGGTTTAGCCGCTAGAAAAGTGTTCGCCCAATCCTGCAACAGTCCAAATTTTGATTGCAAATGCTCCCTCGCTACCGGGATTTGTTCGTGCAAAACATAAAGACTTTCTACATGCTCAATCATAAGTTTCTCTATGCCAGCGTTTAGAAACATGGTCGAAAAATCATTCGCCTCCAAAGCCATTTGAAACAACGCATGCAATATGTTCCCGTAAACCATAGGTTTGCTGAGCTCCCCTGCTGCTTTCACACGATCCTGCATTACAGCTTTTCTAGTGCAACCGAAGGAATCTGCTACGACTGTACAAGAGACGAGGAAGTCTGGATGAAGAATGACCATGTTGCGAGCATTATCAATGATGCATTGGCCGGTTGAGTCGAAAGAGCCAATTAAATGAAGATGGTCGCCTTCAATCACTATGGTGTCATACCATGATTCACGAAGGACGATGGTGTTTTCCGCATTATTATTTTCGCCTCTCACTCGCAATATCTAATTTTATCAACCTCTACTCCGCATAACTTGGTAATCATAGCCAAGCCATACCTTTTCTTCACGAATTGCGTGATTTTTCCATTTCCAACTGCCAAGAGAAATGCTTTCGACCAGATATCTTTTTATGCTTTTCGGTTTTAAAACTTTCTTGAAATCATTAGAAGTCCTATAAACTTGAACTGGAGGAATGCCCACGGTGCTGTTCGATAGTTGAAGCTCTTCATCATTCCACTCATCAATATCAATATCACCAAACTCGTGCAAGACCCGCGTAGCAGCAAGAGAAGTGGCCGTTTCTCGAGAACCTACCCGTGGCAACTGTGCCAAACCAGTTGCCAGGAGCGGCTGTACAGTTTGCGTTTCATATTTGGAAATGATATTCTCAAAATCTGCAGTATAAAAAGTATCATCACCATCATCAAACTCATCATCATCGCCTTCTTCTTCCGCTGAAGACAGCTTCAGTGGTTCCTCAGCTGGGGGCGGTAGTTTTAGTTCCTCAAGCGGGGGCGAGACATTTAGATGTGACATCGGTTCCGCAAAGGAGACATTCTGGTGGAGATTTTGGCTTTCCGCCAATTTCTCTGCCTTCTCCAACATGACCATGTCGATATCGTCATCATCAAAATCTCCAAAATCTTCGGTATCTGAGCTACCAAAATCTTCCTCCTCGATCACAGGCTCCACACCTCCCACGTTACCAAGGTTCTTTCTCTTTGCTATTCTGCGAATTGGAGAAGATATAATGTCGGTGTGATAATCACGTGTATGTGGTAACGGCGAAGAAGACGATGGCATATTAGGCATAGTCGAAGGCTTTTCTAGCGTTTCTTTCACCTTCTCCACCAATCGACTGACCCTTGATAATCTTGACGGCCCGGATCCTTGGGTTTCGAAGTCTTCCTCTCTCACAAGCTGCTCTTCCGTAGATTCGTTCATTTCAGGGAGATCCTCAGCTGAGCTCGTTTTCCTTCTCTTTAATCGCGAATGGGGCCAGTCTGGCCCGCAGCTGTAAGAACGTTTCAACCCCAGCGGAGATTGGTTTGAGCCACCTCGTTGAGAGTCTTCTATGTTAAACAGACGAGCAGCAGGACCAACAGCACGGGCATTCGTGGCGCCCGTGCTTGCACCAGCTGAATATTTGCTCCATAATTGCATCGCCGGATCCGCCAAAGGAGTCTTGAGCATATTGCCCAAGCGTTGGGGGTTTAAAGGCCCTTTGTGACGTTTCTTTCCCACAGGGCTATCGACATTAGGTGATGACATAGGAGGAGGAGAGGCCGGTGCTCGTTTCTTGCCGCGTTTCTCTTTTTTCATGGCAGGTGTTGTTTGTGAGGCATTTGGCGTCCCTCGAGGTGATAGCTGCCACATAATCCGGTCTTCTTGTGAAGCATCAACATGGGGTACTACCTGAGAAAATCCTCCCTCATCGCCAAGGCCTATCAGGTCTGAGAGGGGTAGCCTTGGAGCTGGCGTTTTGGGACATTCTTTCACAGGGTCTGAAACGGGATCTGGCAATGAGTCGGCCGTAGTGTCGGTGTCCTTGGGGATGTCGGTGTCGCCGTCGTTCATCTCAGATCCAAATTTCACGGGCACTTTACGGGGCGTAGACGGCTTGCTAAATGCGAAAGCTCCTAGTTTTGATTTGGACTCGGCGGAAATTTGTATAGCAGGGCCAGCTGCTGAACTCGCCCGAGCTGTATTGGATGAATGGTTCTGTTGGTATGGGCCTCGTTTTCTATAAGAGAAATTTCTGGGCTTCAAGCGACAAAAAGATGTCCAATCAATAAGGGACGTAAATTTGACAGGGGAGCTGGAATAACGCGAATGACATAACTACCTTAGCAGAGTGGTCTTGATCGAAGAAGCTAGTGGAACGTCGAGACATAGCATGGGAAGAGGATACAGCTAAAAGATTGTATAGCGAGTAGGATTGGAAGGATGTTGTTGGGAGGTGTTGTGAAACTCACGATGTTTTTTGTCATGGATAACGCTAAATTGAAATGAGACGCGCTTGTTATCCTCGACGCGCGACGCGTGAACAAAACCCCGCAATTGAGAAATAACCACTTTCGAGATGACTGATCTCAGGCCCAGGAACCCCTTGGGATAAACAATGCTTGGCTTTCATATCTATATGTACAGTCACGTTCGCAAAATTCTGGCACCCTACTAATCGTTGATAATAAACTAAATAGCTACGAATCGAACTGGAAAACAGTAATTCAAAAGGGTGGAAACTATGGAGATCCTCAGATGCTAAATAGCGTCTAACTACCTCACATAACTACATGTATCTTCTGCAAAAACTATAGCCTCAATCCGTCGACAGTCGTGCTTAACAGAGACGAGGAGTGCCAAGACTTTTCGAACGAGACTGTACACATACATACATGTAGCGATAACCCACGGAACTAAATTACTCCTTTCCATGAAACATTTAATAATCTATTGACATCATGAATCTCCTTCGCTTTATCACACATGTAGTTTTGTTATCACACAGACAGCCTCAGCCTTCTCATCCTCCAGGGTTCACGGCGAAGGGTTTGCTCTTGGGAGAAGAAATGTGCAGATTGAGACGCCGTCCTGCCCTACGGATCCATAACCGAGTTCCCTAGTCTAACTACTTGCAAGTCACCCGGCTTTCTCCACCCCCACTTGTTTCTCATTAAAAATGCCCACCCAGAAATCTCAATATGCGACGCCTCAAAACCCCTCGTGTGCCAGCGAAATACTCTTCTTTCTCCTACCATCTCCATTTATTCTAATCTCTACTTTTCTCCCCTCACTATTCCCATCAGACCTTCATATCGCCAAAAAATGACGACCCTCAACGACCCCATCCCATTTTCCGTGACCTTTGCGGCTGGTGAGTTGTTTTTTTTCAATATTGCTTTTTCTATAAAGAAATTTCTGCGCAGAGCTGAATAGAGTTCCCAGGCGCCATTGCGGGGATCTCTGAGGTTTGTTAAAAATTTTGCTAGAGTTTCAGCAGTAATATTCAATAGTGATAGTTGGTACTAATTTAGCTGTTATATGGGTTAGATTCTTACCATGTAGGTATTTTTTTTCACAGCATTGGTATTCAACTGGCCTTGCTAATATAAACTTAGGTACCCTCTTGACGTCGTCAAAACCCGAGTGTAAGAAGAAAACTCCTACCTCTAACGGTCACTCGGAGCTTATTTTTTATAGACAACTGCAAGACAACACTGCAATCGGCGCAGATAGGTACAATGGCACAATGGATTGCTTCAAGAAGATTATCAAGAATGAGGGGTATGATATTCCTTCAAGCGCTATAGCTAGGAGCTCTTAACTAACCTAATCATATAGCTTCTCGAGACTATATCGCGGTATCACAGCTCCCATTCTCATGGAAGCTCCCAAGAGGTATGGTCACCTATAATTCCTACCAAGTATACAGAGAGTCCTGATGCACTCAGGGCCACCAAGTTCGCTGCCAATGACGAATGGGGCAAACTCTACAAGAACCTTTTCGGCGCAACCCACATGACACAGTCGCTCTCGATCCTGACAGGTGCGACTGCCGGAGCTACCGAGTCTTTCATCGTCGTCCCATTCGAGCTCGTCAAGATCCGATTGCAAGATAAAGCGTCCGCGGGCAAATATACCGGTATGATCGACGTGGTGCAGAAGACTATCAAGGCTGAGGGTGTCTTGGCTATGTATAACGGTCTCGAGAGCACACTGTGGAGACATGTTGTGTGGAACGCTGGCTACTTTGGTGTTATCCACCAGGTTAAGTCTCTTCTGCCGAAACGGGATACCAAGCAGGGGCAGATGATTAATGATCTAATTGCGGGTTCGATTGGTGGCACTTTCGGTACCATGCTTAATACTCCGTAAGTTGGAACCAACTCCCAAGAACGCAACCGCAACGCCACTAACTGTGCAAACAGTGCGGATGTTGTCAAGTCCCGTATCCAAAACACGGTTCGTGTTAAGGGTGTTGTGCCCAAGTACAACTGGACTCTGCCTTCAATAGCTATGGTGGCTAGAGAGGAAGGATTCGCTGCCCTTTACAAGGGATTTCTACCAAAGGTTCTTCGTCTAGGACCTGGAGGAGGTATGTGACATCGTTCAAAAAAGATTCCACCCTAGAATTTGCGTTGGTTTAGTTACTAACTAACGCCTTACCCGTGATCAGGTATTCTTCTGGTTGTTTACACCTCGGTCGTTGACTTCTACAAGAACATGAGAGAAGAAAAGCACTTGGCCCTCTAAAATATACCCAAAAGATAGAGTAGATGATAGTTGTCTTTCTTTTTCTTTATAGCCTCTCTATCGGATTTCCGAAGGCTTTTCTGGGTTGGTTATTTTGCTTGTTTGTTTGTTGGCGACACACAAAAGAATAGAAACGAATTCCCTTTCTATATTTCTTTTTCCCCCCTCTTCACCCGTGATTACTTATCGGTGGTTTAAGTTGGTCGTTAAAGCTGGTCGTAAAGTATGATTTCCCTTGTATGTATATACAACACCTTTATGCCACACTTGCCTTCCACGTGGTGATCACACTCCCCCGTCTTGTCTCTGTCTAACACTCCTCTCTGTCTCCGGTTCCACAATATGTTCATGCACCGCCTGCGTAACCAGATCCTTCAACTCCCTTTGCGTCTCCTCACTATTAAAATCCGCACGTGACGCCAGTTCCTGTATCCTCTGTCTCAACGCATCGTCGACCGGCGGGAGCGAATCCGTCGTATCTTCAACGGCCGATAGATTCACCGAGACGCCAGGCGGCGGTTTCGGGATCGGGCCATCAGAAGGTAATTGATCACGAAGATAAGCAGCAACAAGAGGAAACTGCCCATCATCCTCAATTGAATCCGCGGCCTGCCCCCTCATGGTTAATTTTTGCCCTCCAAAAAAAAATCGAAGCAAACACACGTACAGTTAGACCAGCGCTATTCTGATGTGCTACATTAGCCCCCAATTCCTCGACCAGGGCTTTCGCAATCTCGACGGTCTCGGCGGCGAACAGCGGGGTGTCGCCATCGTGGTCTTCGATGTTAACATTGCCGCCGTGATTCCGTATCAGTGATTTTAGCAGTGAGATGTGGTTGTATGATACTGCCGCGTGGATCGGGGTGTCTTTACTTTTCGGGTTATTTTCTTAGAAGGGGAACGTAAATAATTTGTTGTAATATTTATATACTGTAGAGACATGGGACTGGGAGATGCCAGGTGGGGTAGTGGGATGGTGACGTTACTTACAACCATTTTCATCGTGGGAGTTGATGGAGGTGGGATCCTGCACGAGGAATTGACCAACGGCTGCAATATCGCCATCGCTAGCAGCTATCCAGATATTTGGGGAAGGCATTGATTGTTTTAGTTGCTGGAATCGCTTCTTTCCGTGATTGTGGAGATCTGGGGGGTGATAGAGGTAGCGATGTGATGAGGCTTCGTAGGGTTGCTGCGTACAATTTCGGTTCTTTTTCATCCATCCACCGGCAACGCCTGCCAAGGGTAGTTTTCTAACTTCCTCGGAGCCCCGACAGGCAAGGCACTTGGAAATGATATCTAGAGCTACAAATCCAAACCCCTTGACCAGAAAAGACTCGCCAAAACCGGCAGGTACCCTAGATACCCTCCAACTCCAGAGTCTCAGATGCAGGTCTGGGCTCTGTCCCGTCTGTCTGTACCCTCGAGTGACCGCATGCGCATGCGTTACTGGGCCTCCAATCGGTCAAAGGGAACTCATTATCCTCGTACAACCACCAATTGTGGATACCGTAAAATTAAAATTAAATGGCAAGTCTCCAGTGATTGTTGATTGATTTCTTCAAGTTTTATGTCCTCTTGAGTATCAAAAAGCCACATGTAGCCCTTTATGACGAGCCAGCCTCAACTATGAAAAAACCCCACATAAATTAGTCACAGGAGAAATAATGTGCGCGGAAAGGAAGTAACCCATAAGATCATCGATTAATGTTAACAAGTTAGGTCTGGCGACAATGATCCCCTCCTCCCCATCAACAAATATGATCTACAAATAAACAGGATAAAACAAAAAAAAAAAAAAAAAAGGAGAACCCAGAAATGGATCAGTGTGAGCAACGCCCCTTCCTTACATCTCTCCCCTCCCCTCCCCCTGCTTGCTCTGTGTTGTCTGTTTTTTTTCTCCCTGGCGATCACTTGTTTATGGAACGACCATGGTCTGGATCTTCTTAAAAAAAAAAGAGCTTCAAGTAGCGAATAGGTCAACTTATACACATTTCCAAGTTGACTACTAGGATGGCTGAGTATGACGTCGAGTCCTTATAACGACACCCAGATGGGCAAGCAGCCATTGGGCACCTCACGAATCAAAATTTTAACGCTATGTTCGCGAACAAGGTTCGATGACCTGGTCGTGATTGATGCGTGGGGTATTTAGCGTATCTCTCCGAGACATATGTAGGGCGTTCGCTGCGCTGTTGCTCTACTTTTCTCGGAGGTCTTAAGGGCATGCTCGGGTTTGATAGGGTATCCGAGGGGGTGGTAGGTATTGGCACACACGCTGAACCAGATAGGATAGGATTGGCTTACGGGCGTTTGCTGTTGGTGGATCGAGATCACGGGAGGTGCAGTTGCACCAGCAGGGGGCGACTAGGAACAGAAGAGAGCCCTAGCCCTGGGCCCGGTGCCCCACGTACGTTACGTATCTGTCCTACATGGGGCTTGCATCTTCCGGAGCCCCGGCCGAGTATCTAGCTGGAGTTATGAGTTTCTCCGTGGAGCGATTGAAGCACAGGATATCACTATAAGCCAGGTATCTAAGGACATGGTAAGAGCCCATCCACAAAGCTTCTCGTTCATGGGCATCTCGGTAACATCTGAAAGCCCTAATTGCGCACGGCACAGCTTTGGGAAGTTGATGCTACTCTAGTAGGACGAAGCGTAAACGTACAAATGGCAGGCTGCATACGGGATGGACTTCTACCGGTAGTAGTTGAAACGGCAGTCGTGGATGGAATATCATATCTCTTCCAATCACTCGGCATTCTTACAGGGCTTGGCCACAGCACTACATGTGTCCTTCGGCTTTGGAAGAGATCCTGCGTGTCTGCCTGGCTATTTGTATGGGAGGGTGTGTGAATAGTTGCGCAGGCTTTGTAATTCTCAGTATATGATGTGGGGTGTATGTATAGTTTCTCGATTCAATCGAACCGGTCTTAGCATCCGTGCGGCTTGCGTTGCCCGATCAGGAGGACCGGCTGCACGGATTGGGCAGAGAACATTTCTCTCTGCCGGGTGTTTTTGCGTGTAGAAGAACATACTCCATCTGGCTGTCAATCTGGCTGTGTCTGTCTGCGCGCCTTTTGCTCTTTGACAGAGTACTCTACGTACCTACCCGCTGTACCGATACCCACATGTACTCGAACCTGACATACCTGACAGACCGCACAGACACTTTCAATCCAACCCATTTCTCATTTTCTTGCAGCCAGCCTTTTTCCTTTTCTGCGCCAAAGCTGCTTCTTGCGTTCTAGCATAGCATAGCATTACATTACATTACATTTCTGCCTGCTCTACTCTGGGGTATTATTATAGTTGTCCTCATTGTATTACTTGGAGACTGGGCTCTTGGTTACCTTACAACCTCTGTTGATCTTACACTCACCGCCTGTCTGTCTGTCTGTCTACCCATCCATCCATCCATCCATCCCTACGACCGCCGTTCTCCTTGGGCCTTTGTGTTCCTCTCTCTTGCGTTCTTCTCCTCCCTTGCCTGTTCCTCGGCTCAGCGCCTTCCCTCACGCCTGCCACTTTCCCAACAATTGCCTCTCGCCTTGCTCCTCGAGCTCTCCCACACCATCCAGAACTGCTCTCCGGCTCCAGCAGTCTATTCAACCGTTTCTCGCCCCCAACCAAACTGAGCTCGCCAACAGTTACCCGGCGCTGATAACTCACACCTCCGTCGACACGGATAGTGTCTTAATTCTCATGCCTCTTTTTGTTCTGCGTTAAGTTACTTATGGTATAATTCACAGCTTCCCCCCCCTTTGGTGCCTCCGCAGGGACGTCCCCATGATGATAGTGCATGGTGGTGGTGGTTGCGGTTGTGGCAGTGGTGATGGTTTTGTTGTCGATTTCGGCTCTCTGACTCTTCTAGTTTTGGACTCTGATATCACCATTTAGACACACAGCGGAACCGCCGCGGCTCTCTCCCTCCTCACCACTTCGATACTTCTTCCAGCGCCATGGCGACACGATAGCGCGACACCCTATAGTCTCTATCGTCACGTCTGCCGTCGTTGCAGTCATACTATGTTACCCATTCCCACACCTTTATTCAGCCACTTCCCCGGGCCTGCCATCCGTTCCTCACCATGTCTGGACTTCCGCCAGACCGTTTTCGAGCGCCTACACCATCCCCGATATTGGAATAAAACAGGTGTGGGTGCAGGGGTCGTATATGGATGCGTTGAATTCGGATGTTCTGGAGGAGGCGTTGAGGATACAACAGACATTATTCGGGATGGGGAGCGGGTGTGAATCGTTTTCAGAGGAAGGCTATTTCAACCAGATGATGGCGCAAACAGACGTTCCAGTGTTGGATGGGAAGAAGAAGAAGAATAGTAAGAGTTCGGAGATGTTGGTGGACATGTTTTTCCATTCGCCATTGCTATATTGGAATTGTTCGTTGTCTACGATACATAATGATCCGGACTTGCTCAAGACAGTGAACGAGGGTGCTGGCCGGCATTCTGCTGCCAATATGACGTTGCGGTGGGGTTCGGTGTTTGCTGGGAAGAGGTTTCAGAATCAGCAATTGGTTGGTGCGGATGCTTTGGTTATCAGTTTATTTTATCGGCTGGATTCACTTGTGGATGAATTATGGGATCAACGGATGACGCATTTGGCAAAGGGTGCAGAGGAGCACAAGAGATATGATGTATATCCGGCTGATGGGAAGGACAGGGGGAGCACTCTATATGAGGTCTGTCGACTACTTCGAACGTGGGGGGAAAAGGAGACGGAATGTTGAAATTGACGATGGTATAATAACAGTTTCGGTTTCAACCGATGAGCAAGCTAGACAATATTATGCTTGCAGGTTGCTACTTGTTCACATTGGCCTACTTGGCCCTATCACTCCGGAGCCTTAGGGCTGTCAAATCGAGGTTGGGCCTAATTGTAACCGTTTTGACTCAGGTACGGTACCTTTGCTTCTTTTTTCGTTTGCCAGATGGCGCAACACTAATATAAATCTTAGATAGGCTTTTCAATCATGTCTAGCTTTACGATATTGGCTTTATTCAAGGTTCCCGTGTCTCACATACCTAGGTATGTTCCCATCACCATTGTGAAATATAGCTGGAAACGTGTGATAATTAACTTTCTCAACAATTTGAACAGAGAGGTATTCCCATTCGTTGTCATCGTGGTTGGGTTAGAGAACATGTTTCGTCTTATCAACGCCGTTCTTGAGACGCCAGCTGAACAACTTACAACTCTTCGTATTGCAACAGCTCTTGGGGAAGTTGGGTTTGTGTCTACAGTAGCCGTAGCGACAGATCTGGCACTACTGGGCATCATCGGCTATTTTTCGGTGCCTGCAGTTCGCGAGTTTTGCACGTTTGCTGGAGTGGCCTTAATCATGGATTTCGCGCTGCATCTGACATATTTTCTGGCTGTTCTGAGTGTTGACGTGCGGCGTCTGGAATTGCAAGATTCGCTGGACCGATTGAATCTGATTGATAATGAGCCTCAAGAGACTTGGGATGACAATCCGGATAAGGAGGATTCGTTTGCTGATTTTTTTATAAAAGGCGCGATGCCAGTGAGCACAAGAGTTGCTGGTTCGGCAATCGTAAGGCTTTCTTATATTCTCTCTCTTTTGATTGGTCTTGTTACTGAATATATTTATGTAGATGATTTGCTTCCTTGTGGCGCTAAACATGCATTTCTTGGAGAACCAATCTCCTTTACGAACGGTGCGCTCTTTGTTCAATATGATAGGTAGTAGTTTAATCAACAGACATCAAGAAAAAATGGTCCGGGACGTGGCTCCGAGTATGCCAATCAACGTAGCCAGATCGCCAACATCATGGCTGAAATTACAAGATCAGATGACAGGGAAAGAACTGATCCGAATTGTCAAGCCTGGAGCATACCGCATGGTTGCCAAAGCATACAACCCAACATTCTTCGTCCTCCGTGACTCAAACCGCTCTAAAATACCTAGCATGCTACCCAATTTGGTAAACGTCATCGACCTGAATACGATCACCGATCATATCCAAGGCTTCGTCTTGACTATTATTATGGTAATAGCTGGCGTGACTCTGTTAATGAATTACCTTCTCATGAAGTATATCTCCGAGGATGAGGGCGATGTTGTGGAAAACGATGGTCCTCTGTTGACTTGCCAGACGTTGTACGAAGGGCATTCGTTAGACGTGGTGGTGTTGACGGCCTCAGCAAGAGGAGTACTTGTGTCTGTTGGGCTTGATAGGAGGATTGTTGTTTGGAAGCTAAAGACGAGGTGGCGCGTCCCATCAAAGGACATCATCCATCCAACATGTGCTGAGCATTCTCTGTGGCCCGTCATGGCTATCACGTTGGACGAAAAGGGAGAATGGCTAGCAATCGCTCCGAGGGTTGGGAGGATATCGTTCTGGCATGTCGGGGAAGCAACGTTTAAGGGATCGATAAACGTCGACTTGGCTGGACACCAACCAAGCGCCTTCTTCTTCGAGCCCGGAAAACATATGGACCCAAAAGTTGGACCTTGTCTGATTATATTGCGACAGAATGGATGGCTTTCAGAGATATACATTAAGAGTGGACGAGCCTCGCACCATAAAATATGCACTGGCGTGGTGGTTTCATCATCGCATGGGGTCTTCACACCTCGATTACCATTGAGGATTGTTACAGCGTGTCAAAAGGGTAGGATCTTCGTGACGTCTAAATCAGCAGGGGATTGGCACTCAGAGCAGTTGAATATGTTTGAGCAACCGATGATACCACCGATGTTGGAAGCAGGAGGCGAAGCCTCAACAATCTTGCCCATGTCAGCTTTAGGCATGATTGTAGTTTCAAGATCCTGTAACGTCGATCTAGTAGATATTTTATCAGGTACGTATCACGCTATTACACAAAAACGCTATAACGAGTTCTAACACCCTCCAACAGGCAGTGTGGTCCGAACGTTCCAAACCGGACAATTCAAACCTAGCAGTCTACGTGCCTTCCACGCTAAACGACGAACATGTCTCCATTGCGGTTGTCCAGCGGTCCTCTCCTTCTCTATCGCTTACAACGAAAAGGAATCCGGCATGTTTATCATGCACACCTTCTTCTCCTCCCGAGGTCGCATGCGGGATATCTGTGTTCGAGCCGAGCGCGACCGACGTGAACGCAAATGCTTCGGCTTTGAGTCTGTTGTCGAGACTATGCACTGGCTAGAGAACGTCGAGGGCTGGGAGCCCACGAATCTCAACCTAGTCGCTGGGATCCGTCGGCGTGAAGCAGCACAGGAGGACCAGTCTTCGGACGACTATGAACCTTGCGAGTCTACCTCTCAGGCATATTCTCTGCGACGGCGTAGGCAGATGCAGAGGAAGCCTAGCGCCGAGGATGAGGATGAGTGGGAGGCGTGGACTATGCATGCGGATGGCGTCGTCACCAGTTATCCCTTAGGGTACAAGAGCGGCGAAGATAGTGACGACTCGTTGCTCGTGAGTAGAGCGGGGCCCGTATGTAGGGTTGGTCAACGATCTGTGGCGGTCGGGTTTGGCAATACGGTGAAGCTACTATTGGTCGGAAATGAACGATACGAAGATGATGACGATGACGATCTGTATCAGATTTCGCGGAAAGCACGGAATTATCGGCGGCTGTAATGCTGGCAGGACTTTTTTTTTCTTTTTTCTGTTCTTTATTCTTATTTTATATTGTGTTTTCTTTCATCTGGGGGGTCTCTATTCTAGTTTTTTTCACATCTTTTTTCGCTTCTCCTCCTTTCCCTCCCTCTTCTTCTTCATTGATACCTTATCCTCGTCTGTTGTCTGTTGAGACTTATATTTGTTGCATCGTATATCCGATTCAGTTCTATATTATGTTTTTTTCTCTCTTCTCTCTCCCGTCTTCCCCAACTTCGTGTGAGTAGGTTCTAGATATCGTTCTGGTAGAACCTGTGGATGTTTCTTTTTCTTTCTTGTTTCCTTTTCTTTCTTTCCTCTTCTTCTTTAGGGGTTATATGGAGTTGGGTTTGGGGTTCCGTCATTGTAGGAAGACACCACACAAACACAAAAAATAGAGAGGGCGAAAGTGATGATGACGAAAGTGATGAATTAGATTCCGCATCGTAATGTGGGGTCGATTATTGGTCGCGTCTAATTAAATACAGCATTTGACAAAGATCTTTTGTGTTGAGTGCGATGTGGTTCGATATTTGATATCCCCTTATACCTTCACCGTTTCCATTTCACCGCTTCCACTTTCGCCGTTTTCCATTTCACCGCTTCCACTTTCACCGCTTCCACTTTCACCGCTTCCACTTTCACCGCTTCCACTTTCACCGCTTCCACTTTCACCGCTTCCACTTTCACCGCTTCCTCTCCCACCGCTTCCACTTTCGCCGTTTTCCATTTCACCGCTTCCACTCTCGCCGCTTCCACTCTTGCCGTTTTCCATTTCACCGCTTCCCCTTTCACCGCTTCCCCTTTCACCGCTTCCCCTTTCACCGCTTCCCCTTTCACCGCTTCCCCTTTCGCCGTTTTCCATTTCACCGCTTCTCCTTTCACCGCCTCCCTTTTCACCGCCTCCCCTTTCACCGCCTCCCCCTCCGCAACCTCCACCTTCTTCTTCGCCCTTGCCAGTTGCCTCAATCTCCTCCTCTTCGTCCTTTTATACTCCGCAATCCTCCCCTCCTTCACCACCCTCTCCCTGTTAATAATCTCCTTAAACCTCTCCGTCAATTCCAGCGACCGTTTCTCCATAGTCCTCATGCTCGCCTTGACATATTTATACGCCCTTGCCATCTCAGGCTCATACCGTTCCTCCCACGGCTCCGCCCCCGTTGCCAAGCCCAAATTCCATAAGCGGGCATCCCACATATCCTCCTCCTTCGCAATCGCTACATGATCCTCCAACATATTCGCGCGATCGTCGCGCTTCTGCCGCGTCTTGATCTTATTCTTCAGTGTCATCGACACCCTCACGGACTGGCGCCTTCCCGGCCGCCGCAGCAACGGCAGCGAGCTCGTCGCTGCAATGGTTGGTAATCGCCGGCGTAGGATCTGGATCGCTTTGTGGCGACGCTCCCGCGCCACAGGGTCGGTGTGGGCCTTCAGCAGTTTCACGCGCGGGAGGCGAGTCGTGGGGGGGATCTTGGGGGGGAAGGAAGGTGGTGGGCGAGAGGGTGCTCGGGACATTGCGGATTGGCGCTTTTTGAGAGCTTTTAGGTCTTTGAGTTTTGAGGCGAGGAGGGAGATGCTGGGTGGGTCGCCAGTTGCAGCGCGGCGGAAGAGGGCTTCATCCTGAGAGCAGGGTGTTATTGGTTTTCGGGGTTGGGGGTTTGGGGTTGGGGAATTTTTTATGTGGTTATTTGGGGGGTTACCTCGTAGGCTGATGTGAGGATTTCCCGGATGTTGGAGAGGCCCTGTACAGTACGGTCCTTACGGAATTGGCGGTAGACTTTTGAGCGGGCTAGTTTTTTTACTGTGTTGGAGTAGGGCAGGTGTGGGATGTGGGACAGGAAGGCTTTATATAGCCCGAGACCTTGGAAATGATATTATTAGCCTGTGAGTTTCCTGTTTGAGGGATTGGAGGTTTATACACGCTATGCGGTGTGCCGTGATCTTATGGAAAGGCATATTTGCAAGCCCTGCGCCGCATTGGGGCCCTGCGAGGGTGGTGGAGGGTGTGGAGCAGTGTGGAGTCTGTATGTGGGGTCAATGAGAGTACGGGGGATTTCCATGCGCGTCGCAGTCCACGGCCATGCACGGTTATCCCCGCTGCCGGTGTCCACTTGAGCCGCGCATTGCAGGCCGGGTAACACTCTCCGCCAAAGACCACCCACCCGGGCTGGATATGTGCAAAACCGATCACTGAGTCCTCTTCTCCGCCCAATTGATATCGCTCGGTGGAACCAGCGCCTGTACAAATCCCTCCAGGGCCTCCGCTGCCATTGGATACTCTAATCTGGATCTATTGTAATTCCCCGGTGCATTTCTGCAATATGTGTATAAATACGTTTTTGGGAATGATAAAAGTACTGCGAATTCAGCTAACCTGAATACCCAGGCTTCGTCGACCACGATAGCTCCGTCGGAATGATCCAGCCCTGGTCATTGCCACGGCTGCTGCTGCGGCGGCCGTGCACAGCAAACCCACTCACCCACTCCTCAATCTCCAACACCCTCCGCTTCGCATCCACGCGGAACAGAACTCGAAAGCCCGTCCCCCCACCCTCCAAGCCCGCCGAAGCAGTAGTAGAAGAAAAGCCCGAAGCCGTAGGATGGGCCTCCCAGCTCATCGCCCCCGTTGAGCGCGTCGGCCAGGGTAAATCCTTCAGAATGTACGTTCCTATCATTACCACTTCTACACACCAACTACATATATATATATAGAAAACCCTACCACTAACTCCCTTCTTCTCCAGGCGAACCTACAAACCCCGCACCCCCGGTCTTCGCCACTTGAAACGCCCCGTCGAAGACCACCTCTGGAAATGGGGTCCATACCTCCCACTCACATTCCCCAAAAAGGGCATGGCCAAGGGCGGCCGCAACAACTCCGGCCGCATAACCGTACGACATCGCGGCGGTGGTGCCCGCCGCCGTATCCGCACCGTCGACTTCCACCGTCTCGAAGCAGGCCCCCAAAAAGTCGAACGCATCGAAAAGGACCCCGGCCGGTCGGGCCATATCGCACTGGTAACCAACGAAGCGTCCGGGAAGAAAACATATATTCTGGCTGCGGACGGAGTCCGCGCTGGCGACACAGTGCAATCGTACATGCAGGGAGTGCCGGCAGAGCTCATGGCGGCCATGGGCGGCAAGATAGACCCGGGTATGTTGGCGGCCAAAACGTGCTGGAAGGGGAACTGTCTACCGCTGCATATGGTGCCGATTGGTAGCATCGTGCATGCGGTTGGGAGTAAGGCGAATGGGCCGGCGGTGTTCTGTAGGAGTGCTGGAACGTACGCTAGTATTGTGGCGAAGGACGACAGGACCAAGACTGTGATATTGAAACTGCAGAGTGGGGAAGTGCGCCGTGTGAGCCGGTGGGCGCCTGCTACGATTGGCATCGTGAGTAACCCGACGTGGCAACATCGCCAGCTAGGTAAAGCTGGGAGAAGCAGGTGGCTGAACATCAGGCCTACTGTGAGAGGTGTGGCTATGAACGCGGGTAAGTTTATTTTTATTTTGACTCTTTTCTTATTTGTTTTGCTATGCGAGATTTGGGGGGGGGAATCCTAGTTGTGCTTTTTTATTTTATTTGTTTGGATTGGGGCTAATGATTACTGCCCAGTCGACCATCCCCACGGAGGAGGAAGAGGTAAAAGCAAGGGTAACAGACATCCTGTCTCGCCATGGGGTATTCCGGTGCGTTAATTCCTTCTCTGTCCCCCCCCTCCCCGCTGGTAGTAATTTTACTGATACGTTTCTTCTTTCAATACAGACCAAGTCTGGATACAAGACTCGACGGCCAAAGAAAGTTAACAAATACGTGGTTACGCCCCGCCCGCGCAACCACGGCAAGAGAAGAGCCAAGCACTAAACCAAGCAGCATCATCGTTGCTATAAAGGCTACAGGGTTGCTTTGGCCTCGATCTATCCAAATACCCCCTACCCCCTCCCTCGATCTCACGAAGATATATATCTGGCATCGAGTGCTTCTACGGGACCCAAATAACCAGATAGCCAAAATAAATAGAATAAAAAACCTGTACAATAAGGCAATGAATTCTGTAAGCTGACACGGGAACAACAATGTGCACTTCCCCCCCTAATACGAAAAAATAAAGTTAAAAAAATAGTAGTGACAAAAAAAGGAGTGCTATATGATAAACTCCCTCTTCTTCCGTGGACTAAGAATCCACTTACCGCCTAAAACTAGAAGATCCCCCCTACATTGCAACGGGTAAAATAAAACGTTCAAGGTTATTTCTACAAAGAAATAAGGGAAAACCCCCCATGAGCCTATCAAAAACGGTGTCTTAGGGCTGGCCCCCACAAGGCAACAAAGTACCGTTAATGGGACGCAAGAAGAAGGGGGGGCACAGATTTTTTTTTTTTATTTACATTTTTTTTTTAAAATACTTGTATAGGAGGGGTTCAGCCCTTGAGGGGGGAATACATTTCACGATTGAGTTTTAGAGTGTTGACGTCTATGACAAAAGAGGCGCAATTTGGAGGAGGCGCCAAAGGCTCGTAAGCTCGGTACCGACTTGGTGTGGATGTTGATGAAAGGGAAGTGAGACACGGGAGCCATGCGTTATCTGTATCAGGGCCGATCTGTCAGCAGTTTGCAATAGCGATGCATCCTATGTTTCCCGAGAAGAATTGAGAAAAGACTCTATTCTGTATGACGGCGAATAGGAGGAAAAGGAGACTGGGGCGATTAATGTACTGTATTATAGAGATTTCAGAAGAGCAGATAGATAGACCCAGGAACGGTGGCAGAACAACCAGGAACACGGAATAGGTGGCAGAGGCTAACGCGCACGACAACGACACGGCTGGCTTGTCTGTGCAACCCCTCACCACTCTCACCACCCACAATCATCCATCTCGACATCCATCCACCCCCAATTGCCAATGAGTCTTCTCTCTGACAGGGTGTTAGAGTTAGAGTATGGCTGCATCACTAATCCAGAATGTTCCGGTAGCACGAGAGGAGTGTGGTGTGAATCGAGGTGCATCACCATCACCATCACAGCCCGATGCCTCTGCTGTGCTCGACTCTAATCGACCAGGAGTCTGCATAACTGCCCATGCCACCAGCATTCCATAGAAGCTTCTCTCCCTCCTTCGTTTTCTGGGGCTTGTAGGATCACCACCGTCCCATTCATCTGTTAAGACATCTTCTTCAGCCCGTTTCCATACAATTCTGCATCTCGCTCCCTCGGAACCTCACTCTTCCCCTCTTCCGTTCCATTCCATTCGGAGTCTCTGGTCACTTCTTCCGAGAAATCCTTCTTTGTTTGCTGAGAGAGCCAGAGCCCCTCAGCCCCACAGTGAACTCGTATCCCTTAGAATCTGTCCCATATCTGCTGCCTTCGCCGATTCGTGTTCGCCGGTGACTCAGTCCATACGTCCGCTTGCAGAACTCGGCAACCCTTCCGAGTCCTGCCCTGCTTCTCTTCCTTCCCCGGAGTTTCGGAGGCGTCGAGTCCGCGTTTGTGCCTACCCACCATTCCCCCCCCCCCAACGGCTGTGTCTTTCAACATACAGCTTGCCACTTCCTAACGTCTTCATCTCTCTGTACCTTAACCTGCCCGATACTGTGCGAAGCTAAAATAAGCGCCCAGCCGATACATTAGTCTTACTTTAGTGGGACCTCTCATTACCAAGCCATTTCCCTTTTTTTTTAATTTCGGTTTTACAAAAAAATAATACGAATACAAAGAAAGAAAAATAAGGCCAAACTGGGGAAGAAGAGAAGGGAAAAAGACCAACGGCTTTTGGAAGAAAGAAGCCCTTTCTCATCTTAATTCGATTCGCTTGGATGAATAGTAGCGATCTAGCAGCAGCAGCAGCAGCAACATCCTACGATTTCGCAACGTTTCCTTCGGATCAATCATTCGGCCTTGCTGACATCGATATGGCGAGTTCAAGGTCGTCGTCCTCACCGAGTCAACAAAGGTCTTCAGCCTCGAACGACGGTGCTTCGGAAGTGCCCAGACCGAAGCGGATAGCTTGTGTGGTGTGCAGGAAACGGAAGCTGCGATGCGATGGGATGAAACCGAGCTGTGGGACTTGTTCACGGCTGGGACATGAATGGTGTGGTTGAGCTCTTTCGTGATGGCAGCGGTGATGATGGTGGTTGATGGGACGATAGACCTCCGGAACTGACCATGGTATAGTGCGTACGATGAGGTGCGACGGAAGAGTGGGCCCAAGAGAGGTTATGTGAAGGCGCTGGAAGCACGACTTGGTATGTCGCGATGATAATCACGATGCTTCCTGTTTCATCCAGCCGGATGCTGATGTTTGGTCTACCTGTCCGTCTACAGCTCAGGTCGAAACATTACTCAACGACCAGAGCGCACCCAAAGCAGCACCAGTGCTCCCTCCAGGCATAGTTTACGGCACTCCAGCCCTGCTGGATCCACCACTGTTTGGTAGAGGTGATCCAACGATCCAAATTGCTAACAAGGACGATGGTGTTGCCAGCATGTTAAATGCGTCGGAAAGATACTTATTCGGGACAGCTTCCCCCCCATCGCTACACAGCCAGCACTCGTTTGGATCTGATTCACCCATCATGGATATGCCGATGCCGATGCCGTCGAACCTCCTGGATGAGCCGCAGTTATCGTGGGAGCTCATGGCGATGGGGCTTGACGAACCTCTACCACCGCAGGAGGTTATCGATTCATTGTACGTACTCATGGATAGCCTTCGATATATATTATACTGACTGGATTAAAGACATCGAACATACTTTGAGAAAATTCACCCATGTGTTCCCATCATCCACAAAGGTCGCTACCTTGCTAGCCTTGATATGGCTCCCAATATGCGTCCTCCTATCCACCTCCGTTATGCCATGTGGACCATGGCTGCATCGGTTTCTGACGAACACTCAAATCTTCAAACACACTACTACAAGCGTGCACGCAAATACATAGAGGAAACGGAGCTAAAGGGACATGGCGAAAGCATTATTGCTGTTTCATCAAGCCAGACATGGAGCTTGATCGCGTGTTACGAGTTCAAGCTGATGTATTTCCCACGAGCGTGGATAAGCACGGGGCGAGCAGTGAGATTAGCGCAGATGATGGGGATGCATAGGTTGGATGGAGTTGGGTTGGACGTGAAACAGTGTTTACCAGCGCCGAAAGATTGGATTGAAAGGGAGGAGCGAAGACGGACCTTTTGGATCTCGTTCTGTGTTGATCGGTATGCGAGCATTGGGACTGGATGGCCGATGACGGTGGAGGAGAAAGATGTAAGTCGCTAGCTTCCTTATTCCTTGAGATATCTTAGTTCATTGATCTGCACTCAGTTTTTTGCTACTCTCATGATGCTGATGCTAGCCAGATTTTAACAAATCTCCCATCAACAGAAGAGGCATTTGAGCAAGGCCGTCCAATGAAAGGGATGTCACTCAAAGATGCCATGACCTCTGAGGGCGCTTCTGGCCTCTCTCCATACGGCGGTGTCTGTCTTATGGCTTGTCTCTTTGGCCGCAACCTTATCCATCTCCATCGCCCAGATGGCGACGATAGAGATAATGACCTTCACGGGCAGTTCTGGACGCGCCATCGCCATATGGATAACATCTTGCTTAACATTGCACTCTCGCTCCCGCCGCACTTCAGGCTCCCTAGCGGGATCAACGATCCCAACATAGTTTTTACGAATATGAACATTCATACTTCGACCATCTGCCTACACCAGGCTGCCATCTTCAAGGCTGACAAGAACAAAATGCCAGCGACGGTCTCAGCAGAAAGCAAGATCCGTTGTATCACCGCTGCGGCCGAGATCGCAAGTATCATGCGCATGGTGTGCCATTTGGACTTATCAGGGGTTGGTTCCCAACCCCACTGGCCTGGTCTTGGTTTATATGGGCTGATGGATGTGCATCAGATGAATCCTTTTATTTCCTTCTGTCTATACGTCGCCGCACGGGTGTTTGTACAATACCTAAAGTCTCGCCCCCGCGATGAGCAAGTCCGAGCATCACTCCAGTTCCTCTTGACGGCAATGGGCCACTTGAAGAAGAAGAATCCTCTCACAGAGTCCTTCCTTGTTCAGCTTGATGTGGACCTTACTGGCTCCCTCGACGCACCAGAAAATGTAAATAAATTTCCATACTCCCTCAAAAAAGGACAGGTAAAAAGTCCCCGGTTTTGCTGCATCGTCAGAACCGCTGATTTGACGGATAAATTTTGGTTAACATGGCTAGCACCAACAGGTCGAACTCTACCCCTGCGATATTGCCCGTGTTAAGGATAACTGCGGAAACGTCATGATGCCTGAGGTAACCGAGGTTGCTGACAGCAGCCTAGCCAATATCAAGCGTAATTGTCTGTGCATGCCCTCCGACGTACGGGCAACGCTCGAGCAACGTGCTAAGCTCGGTATCGCCTCCGTTAACCCTATTGAAATATTCCGCGGGAAGCTCCCTGCTATATGCCCGTGCATGACCCCCGAGGTATCCTCGTTCATTGAGGCGTGCGCGAAGAAGGCTGGTCAGCAGCCTGAGTACAACGTATGCCCGCAGAGCCACAATAACCATTCATCGGATAATGGTCAGAGCCCCGCGAGCATGGATCTGTCTGATAACAGTCAAGGCTTGACCCCGAGCAGTCATCAGGGCGGGTCCACGGCGAGCTATTCCCCGCTGAACTTCAGCGATTTGGGAGGTATGCCTGATGTGAATGGTGGAGCACATTATGAGATGCCAAAGGATATGAATTGGGAGTTGTTAGACTTTGATAGTAATATCAGTGGGATGAATACGGAGAATTTTGGAGAATTTTTTGTGGAGAGTACGACGTGAGTGAGTGATGGATGGGTTGTTTTTCTTCTTTCGTTGAGTTAAACCCCTGGTGGAGGGGGGGATAGGCGCGAGATTGGAGTTCTTTTAGCAACCGGATTTTTTTGTGGTTTTTTATTGTAATTTCTTCTCGAGAGCTGGCTTTTTTTTTCTCCTCCCTTTTTTTGGTCATATTTCGGGTTGTACTTTGGGGTTTCTCGTTTCTTTTCGCAAAATTTGAACCTTTTTTTCGTCATCCCCCCTTTTCTTGATCGTTTATGGTTGATGGGTAAGTTTTTTTTCTTGCTTTATTTCTCTCGTTTTTTTTTCACCATTCCCACTCCTCGCAATTCAAACCCCCTCCTCCTCTCATCTCTCTTTGTCTTCCTTCTCCTCTCCTTAAAAGCTAATAGCTCCATTGGCAAGTCAAAGCCCGAGAAATAGAATCAGTGTATATAGAAGGTCTTAATGGCGTGAAAAAAGGGTCTTCCTTAGCTAACTCGAAATGTGAATTTTGTACCAAGTGTTCATGAGTCAATGATAGTTGTGTATCGCGTTACAGTACAATCGTTCTATAAGGATATGAAATTAGGGCAATTCTATATCCTTACGGGGCGGAAATCCTTACAAAAAAGGCCTGGCACAAACAAAATAACCCCTGTCAAGACTTGAAATATTATCCTTATAAGGCGATTGTACTGTACTACCATCTAGCTCGAGGTTTGTTAGGTACAGTACCGGAAAATGGGGTGTTTTTGGTACCGTATTGTTAGAAAGTGTAGGAATAAGTCAGAATGATTGCCATGCTATCTTTGAGAACCCCGTAGCACTACCGATTTACTCCCGCATTCATGAGAACAATGTACGAATACCGTACCAATTTCACCCCCCTTCCCGGTGCTATAGTGATTTGTTAGGCATTGTAGCTCCGTAACTTGGTTCACAATTAGAATTATTTGCAAGGGAAGGCGTACACTTATCCGTCGAAGAAGTTAAAACGTAGGATAAATCAGATAACCACTATCGAGCACTCATATGATGCGTCGTTGGGGATAGTTGGGATTTTCATTAATAACGGATGCTGGATGTTTGGTGTTTTATATGTTCTGGATCGTTCAACCAGTATCTAGTCATGCAGGAACTACTTTAAGCATCGGCTAGTCATAATTGAGCTCTTACTACCGATAGAATCACCGTATAAAGCAGAACGTTGGTTCGAGGTTGGGCACAGAAATGGGTGATATCAGCACTTATTCTTGGGTCTCAATAATTGTATTGTAGAAGCTTCCTAATACGGGGGCCTGGGAACGGAAATTAGTAAGAGACACAGGCCCGAGCACATGGACACTTGGGGCTCTAGAAGGATATATACTTGTATATAAACGAGGGCGCGCTGCTAGCCTGTAGAGAGCTAAGCAGTCGATCTCGTTGGTCCTAATATTTAAACAAATTGTAGATGTGGGATACCGAGTGATGCGATATGATGCAAATAAAGAACAAAGTCGCTCATAGGAAAAATTACATCAAAATTAATCTTTTTTCGCGGCTAAAGATCAAGATGTCACTCTACGAAAATGTCATAGTGAGATAAGGCTACTGGGGTATCCCATTACTAAAAACACAACTTCACACACTATCAACCCCACAACCCCACAACCCCACATATATGCTGAACCTATATCACAAGCATTACTTATATCATCCTTTCTTTCACGAATCCAAAGAATAGCACCATGCGACGTCGCCAATCACTTTCAACCGCCAAACCCGTTTTATAAAATACCTGTATCCAATTTATGTCTAGAACCTCAATCACAATCACAGCCTCAGCCCAAACCACCGTCCATGTACACAGGAACCATCACCCCTTAGAAACGCCCATTGAAATCCATGAAATCGTAATCGACTGAAAAACTGCCTCGAAAATTACATAAAAAAAAGAAATTCATCCTTCTTCAATTAAGGAGGCAGAATGTAAAGGGAAGATGGATATAACCCGGGAGAAAGAAATGCTAAACGTTGTTCAACAACCGTCTTAGTTTTCGAGATCCTTGGGATTAGGATCGCCGATACCGTCCTCTATTATGATAAAGTTAGAATTGGACAAGAGAGCAGGCATGAAAGTGAAGGGAGGGTAGAATCATACCGTTAATAGCAAACATACACTCAGACTCTGGTAAACATGGTGAATCGTAAATCTTGCATATACGAGTTTCTGCACGTCCCTTTTTCAAAAACAATCGAGTAGTCGAAGCGTGAGCAATGATATTTCCTCCAATTGGTTTCTTTGGGTCGGGATTAAACATTGCAGCACCGCCGTCAACCTGTGCGACTACTTGGTTTGTAATGACTACCGCAATACCAAATTCATCTGCTAGTCTTTGTAGCGTGCGCATGAATTTTGCTAGATGCGTTTGTCTCGCCGCGAGCTCTCCGCGACCCGAGAAATCAGTCCTGTATAATGAAGTGGCGGAATCGACAATCAAAAGAGAAAAACGAGTTTCTGTCATCATCGCCGCTGCCTGATTTAACAGCTGTAGCTGATGATCAGAATTATAAGCTCTGGCATATGCTACATTATCCAGCACCTCCTCGCCGTTAAGCCCATACCTATTTGCGACAGCGAGTAGACGGACGGGACGAAATGTGCCTTCTGTATCAATATAAAGACACTTGCCCTCACCGCCACCCATGTCGAAGGGTAGTTGACAAGTGACGGCAAGGGTGTGACAGATTTGCGATTTACCAGTACGAAACTCGCCGAAAATCTCGGTTATGGAACCTGTTTCGATACCGCCTGCGAGGAGTGTGTCGAGTTGTTTAGAGCCGGTGGTTACAGATATTAGTTCGGAGCGACGTTGGTGCATTTCTGTGGCAGTGGTAAAACCCATGGGGACTAGTCTTGAGGCTGCAAGGACATTAGCTCAACTCAATGCATATATCGGATGCGAGTGGAATTGGGTTACCTTCAGCAATAAGTTTATCCGCCTTTGCCTCTGAGATACCCTTGATAGTAAGAAGCTGTCGCTTAGGTCTACAAAGATTTGTAAGCTTTTCAATTCTTGGAAAAATTACTCAGGGCTGAACTAACGTATACGCCACCGATTCGACAGTATTGTAGCCAGCCTCAACGACCGCCTTAATATCACGAGCGCTTATTCCATTCCCCTATAAAATGACAAGTAAGTATAAAATACACGAAATTTCCATCTCTGGAGTGGAGGGGGTAAGCGACCATACCTCGAGCTGGCCAAGAGGAGTAGGAGCTCCAGGACCACCGAACTGAGAGGCAGTATCGTCGAACTGCTCTTCTTGACCTTCTCCGGACATGATTGGCACTGTACTGGTCGGTAGAGAGGATGATGCTGATACGGAGTGAATTGCTGTTGGCTGTGAGGGGGGATGTTGCTCGTCTGGTGATGTCGCTGGGGAGGAGGGCTGGAAGGAAAACGCATAGAGCTGGCGTTGAGGGGAGACCACTTAAGAGTCGTGGCAAAGTGTAACGCGTCGGGTGGCTGATGACTCATTGCGCAATCACCTGATCCCGCCACAGTGGTTCAACCCAAATGATCCGGAAAACCCTTCACAAAGGTATTGTTGTGACTCAGTCTTCTGAAACACAGGCAAGGGGCGTATTCGTAGGAACCGGAAACGGAAACATGCAATTCGCGTCTCAAAGCTTTCCCAAAGATCTGTCTGGATCCCAGGAAAATTCCCTCCCCCCAACATCGTCACCCATCACATCCTCCATCATCATCATCAGCTTCACCGCTCAACTACTATCATCTCCCTAGTTGCTTCATCGCCATCGAATCGCGCAGCTCGACTCTGCTAATCTCCTAGAAATCTACAGCGCTTCCTTTCAGCCCCCTGTTTTGAGCGGCCATGACAGATAAACTTCCTGGGAACCTTTTGGTTCTTTTCGCTCCTCGACCACCACTCAGATATCTCCCTCACTGCGATCACGCTCCAGAGAAGCGTAGAACAGCTCCTATTAGCGGCGTTGCTGCTTTCCTCGACGAGCTGCGTAAACCCGATCCCAACTATGTTCCCACCGAAAGCTGGATGCAGAAACGGGATCGACTACGCGAAGAAAAGAAGGAGGCATTAGAACAGAAGACAAAAGAAGGGCTTGCACTTTGTAAGCTAATTCTTGTTTTAAGATTTATTGGCGATGAAGGAAAAAAGAAAAGAAAGAATATTTACTAATTTTTGCGCGTGATAGATGATCCTGAGCATGATCCATCTGTCAAAGGTGATCCTTACAAGACTCTATTCGTGTCTAGGTTAAGCTACGAAGTTAAGGATACCGATCTCGAGCGCGAGTTTGGGCGATTTGGTCCTATCGAAAGGGTGAGATTTTCATCCCTGTCTCTTCTATCTAAAAAAATTACAGCCTGGAAATGATCGCCGTACTAACACTTTAACTACAGGTACGTATTGTACGCGACAAAGAATCAGGCAAGCACAGGGGATATGCGTTCATTGTGTACGAACGTGAGAAGGATATGAAGGGTATAGAAACCAAAGATCCCCCCTCCTTCGATTTTGCTCTCCCCCATATTCGCCTGATACCCCCGGACGTGAAAAGAAAAAAACATAGCTGCGCCGCCGCCTCAGTGTCGTTCGTCGTGTTTTTATCTTCTCTACTCCCTCCCTCAGCTTTATCATCTGAAATTTTATCACCCTACCCTGCTTGAGAGCAAATCTCCTAGCACGGAGTTATCAAAAGGAAAGTATGAAATAAGAAATAAACTGACACGGGTTTGAATTATCTTTACTTCTCTCTCACTACAGCTGCTTACAAAGAAACCGATGGAATCCGAATCAAAGACCGTCGCGTCCTCGTTGACGTTGAACGCGGTCGTACCGTCAAAGGGTGGAAACCAAAGCGTCTCGGTGGCGGGCTTGGCGGTCGCGGCTATACCAAAATTCCCGTAACTCGTCCTACCGGCCCCTCTGGCTTCGGTGGCGACGGGCCTCGGGGACCTGGTGGGCCCGGTGGGCCCGGCGGTTTCGGAGCTCGTGGCTTTAGGGGAGGTGGGGGCGGAGGCGGTTTCAGGGGTGGGTTCCAAGGCGGAAGAGGTGGAGGAGGATTTACTGGTGGAAATAGATTTGAGATCGGGGGAGGCCGCGGTCCCCGGGGCGGAATCGGTTTTCAAGGAGGCGACAGGGGAGCTAACGGCTACGGCGGCGGCGGCGGTGGTGGGCACCATGGGGGCGAAGCTCCACCAAACGCACCAACAGGACCCGGAGGACGCAGAGGAGGTGGTGGGTATGGGGGCGGCGATCACAGAGGTTCGGGCGGAGGTTATCAGGGCGCTGGCGGTGGGTATGGTGGTGATCGTGGCGGCGGAGGCCATGACCGCGGCGGCCGTTCAGGAGGGTATGACCGTGACGGTGGTAATAGGGGAGGGGGTGGAGGCGTAGGCGCAGGCGGAGGCGATAGGTATGGTGACCGTGACGGCGGCGGAGGTGGTGGTGGAAGATTCGGTGGGCACAGAGGTGATGACCATAGAGGCGGAGGATCCCACGGCGATAGAGGAGCTCACGGTGATCGAGGCGCACATGGTGATAGAGGTTCTCATGGTGATAGGGGCGGCCATGATAGGGGAGGCCATGGAGGTGATGACGGGTATTCAAGAAAACGAGCCTACGATGGCGGCGATGGGGGGTATGGTAGCGGCGACAGGCACAGGAGAAGGTATCAGTAACGTGATATGTTGACCGGAACCTTTGAATTTTTGAAAAGGATGAAGGTGAAAGAATCATCGTCATCATGCCCTGGAAATACGTTAGTTTCATCTTGCTATCTATCTCGACAAAAAACTCGACAAAAACTTCAACATCAGCAACTCTTTTTCTTAACGGTAACGTTTCATATGCACTGAAGATTCGTTATTTCTTTTTTGTTCAACCCTCAGTATAACGCCACTGCCATACCACCTTATTATTCACAAACATTTATGAAAACTCAACATCAACAGCAAAAACCCTTTTTTGTGAACGGTAACGCTCCGGACTGCACATCTTGGGAATAAATGGGCCACGGAAAGCCAACCAAACAACGGAGCTCATGAGTGGGTGAGTCGTGTGAGTTATGTGTAGGATTACTTCGTCTCATTTCGATTTTGTGCCACTATTAGTTTCTGCTTTCTTTCCTTCTTCAGGTCCTTTTTCTTTCCTTTCTGTTCTCTTAAAGTAATCACTCGTGTGGTATTTAAATCTTTGTATTTCCTCTTCTTCCTCGCTAGGTAAAGCAAAGTGGGAGAGGAGTGCGGTTTGTATTTCTACTATTTTCTTTCATTTTTCTTCTTTGCTTTCTGGTTCTGCGGGTTTCTTTGCCCTTCCCCCTGCTCTGGGTAGGTAGGGTAAGGTTAGGTAGGAATGTTTAGCATACATGTAATTTCCAGGCGGAAAGGGGGCTACTTAGCACGGCGGAAGAAAGAAAAAGTAGGGATATTCGATTCGGTTTACGGTAAGGAGAAAAGGAAACAAAAGGGAAAAAAAAAGTATCGAAAGGGGGAGAATATCCCAAACAAGCCTCTCTCTAGACCAGGGTGCGTGTCTGAGGGGGCAAAGTTTGTTGAGGTGAGGGTGGGTGAGATTCTTTTTTGTAACTTTCCTGGATTTTATTTTATTTTGTACTGCGTGCTTATGTTGTATTGTTTTTTTTTCTTTTTTTTTTTCATGAACTGGAAAAAAGAAAAAGTTACATGTAGTCATGAATGAAGTTAGTTCCAAAATGAAATGAGTGAAGTCAGGCGACGCGATATGGCCGAGTGCCTAACAACTAATTTGTGATATAGTTTGTTCTTTAGACCGGTGATTATAAGCAGTCCTCTCCGAATTTACATGGCGAGAAGTCTGCAGCGAAGCCTAGGCTACAGATACGATCTTATACCTGAACGGCAGCCTTATTTATTGCTTCCTTGGGTCTTAGGAGTTAGAGTGTGTAGTGGTTGGACGTATTCTAGCATCGAAACAAGTTTCGAAAGGCGAGCATAGATACTGGATATCTTTCGTGCATCGATTAATACAATAGCTTTCGGGCACTCCAGTGCCACGGCAAGGTGAGCACTCGAAAGAACACTTCTGACATTGGCTCGTTGTTGTTTCAGCGAGTGATTGACTGTGACGCCACGTGTGAATTTATAGGACCACACTACATGCCACTCTGTGTAAGACCGACTCAACCAACACCGAAGATCTTCGACCAGATGAAAGCAGCAGCTTTAACGGGGAGGAGATCCAAGCCGTTGACCTAGTCTGATTTGCAGAGCCTTTCGCCAAGGTTGTTCAAATACACAACATTGAGCTTAAGGAGAGGGAGCAAATTAGCAACCGTGTCGAGGATTGGATAGTTGATGCTGGGATTAGTACTGATTGAGGTCTTGTGCTTGCCAGTGGTGAGAGTCATTTTTGTCGCGTGGTGGCTTAAATACTTAATCTGACGGGAAGAGGTTCTTTTTTTGTTATAGTGGCTTGAATTCTTAGCCTGGCGATCGCAAAAGGTTCTTGCGTTTTGTGGTTTCTTTAGGAGTAGGTGGGTGCTTTGTAAAAATCGCTTTTCTACTAGTCCCTTCAGAACTATGTGGCTAAGAAGATGGGATATGAGAGATGTTAGTCAAAAGTGGTTCTGTGCTGTCATAGCTTGAGTGCTGGTTACAATTAGTGAGTTAAAAAAACAAAAAGGTTTCTCCAGGGATATATTTGCATTTGGGTCGTTTATGAAAGGCCCAAGTTTGTGAAGTACTTAAATGGCCTAAAACATACGTTTCCCTACTTTTCCTCTAGAAGGCAAATCCGAATCGAGATATATTAGGATCGTATATTTCCATGTACCTAATGAATAAACAACAACAATGCGTGTATTTCCAACAGATAGAACAAAGTGGCGAATGAGCATCTATGAAGCCTATATATATACCAACCCTTTGGGACATTATGAAAATCGAAAATCCCTATTATACAACGCCATAACCCCCCCTCCAAAAGGAAACTATCAACTAGGCGAAGCTGACACGGATAACAACAGGAATAATACTCCTCAAAATCAAAAACTTAAAGTACAGCTCCTACAATTCGACCGCTTTTATCCACTTGTTTATCCACGCATATTATACGGCTGCCTTTATTGCGTCTAAGATAGAAATTAGCAATAATGAACACATCGTAGCGTCACATCTAACCCTTGTCATCTCAACTAACCTTTCTTTGACTTCTTTTCTGCTTTCAACTCAGCTTTGGATTTCTTCTCTGGTTTAGTTGATGCCTCTGACTTCAATTCTACTACTTCAATAGTAGTAGTAGTAGTAGAATTCATTTACGCATCTAACCCTTAGGTTATGGCGATCGCACTATCTAAACAAAAACCTAAACAAAACAACCTAATAACAAAACAAAACCAAACAAAATAAACCCAACATAACTACCTCTTCATCTCTTATCTGCCTAAAAATAAAATAAAATAAAAATAAACATAAAAATAATAATAAAATAAACATAAAACGTAACAATATTTCAACCATCAATCTCACAATTTAACTCTTCTCACTCCATATTTATCTCGGTTTCAATTTCTCTTCTTACTTTTCCAAATCCCCATACCCCCATTCTAACTCCCTATCTTCCTCTTCTTTCTCCTCTCTCTCACATCGTCTATTTTTCTTAAACTCCTTCCATATCTTAGCCCCGTGCTCTAACCCCTCTTGAGAATATAAAAGTTCTTTAACTCCTACTTCTTTCTCCAGCTCTTTTTCAGCTTTATATCTGGAATCGATCGTAAACATACATTCTTCCAAGATATGTTGTACGTTTTGGGTCCCCTTTCCGCATTCGCATTGGTCGTCTTCACTTTTCTTAATTTTGACTCGATATGCGTTGGTCCAGATATGTCCTGTTCTGAGTCTTCCGATAATGACTTTTTGACTTCGCTCATCATCCGGGATTCTGGTTTCTTTTCGCGTTTTTGGGCTACCGTCATAGCTTTTCCTACTACTTCAATCGTCTCCTCTGACTTATCAGGAGACTCCAGCTTTGACTCGATCGGCTTGATTTTAGTCTTAGTGCCAGTACTCGGAAGTTGTAGGTGTACATTAGCTAGCGTTCCTAAGGTCATTAAGGTTTTTGATTTTCGAGGAAAGCCACTCGGAAACTGCGGACTAAGCTGTGGGGTAATTTCTATGACATTTGTATTCATAGGCTCTGATTGTGACCTTAAGAATTTTCCTCTTAATCCCACAAGCTCTTCTATAGGCTGTGGAAGTCTTTCTCTCGTCCATGCTAGGCCTGGCTGGCTTGCATAATGAGCCACAGAATACCCTTCTTTATCCACGGCTTCGATATCTGCACCTGCGTCTAGCAACATCCCGAAAACGGATTCTAGAAAAAGGGGATCGAAGTTAGACTGCGATTGTCTTTCGTCTTCTTGATGTTCAGTTATCGGTGAGCTATTTTTTCTAGCAAGTCCAGAGCTAAAATGGTAACTGATAATCTGGAGAAATAGGAGGAGCGGAGTTCTCTCCTTCTTATCCCGAGCATTCACATCACAGTCTTTATTCGATAGAAGAATCTCAAGAATCGCTCGTGTCGCAGGTGGTGAGATTGCTTTATGAAGAGGTGTTTGATATTTCCAATCTCTAGCATTCACATCAGCCCCGGAGGCGAGAAGAAGCTCAGCTTTTCTCTGACCATCTGCTCCTGAGGACATGCTACTGGCTCCTTGAGCTACCATATGGAGTGCAGTGCGACCCTGCCCGTCAATCGCAGAGTGATTTGCCCCCTTCTCCAGTAGAGCTTCTAGGGTTTGCGCTGTTCCTATAGACTGTGCCGCGATGTGTAGCGCGGTTAAGGAGCCGATAAGGTCTCGAGCATTGGATAATAATCGCTTGAGGGAGTGTTTTAAACTGCCAAGAGCTATGGTTTCACGATACACTTCTGCTGGTGCAATGGAGGTTCGCCCTTCAATATCGGCACCCTGATCCAAGAGGGCTGTGACAATTTCTTGCAAACCTGCAGTTGATGATGCTATTGGAGTGCAGTTAAACCACGTCTATTAGTTAAATTTGGATTGGCTCCTGGTGCTGACAACAGCATTTTGACTGTAGCAACTGAGCGTCCTTTTATGGAAGAGTGAAGGGGGGTCTTCTTTCCACCTGTAGTCTCTGCAAGGACGTTGGCTTGCTTGGCAAGCAGCATTTTGACCATCTCGGGACCATTATCACCCCATTTGGCTGCTGCGATGTGTAGAGCTGTAAGGCCATGCTGCCGTCCCACAACAGGAGCGTCCACGGAAGTCCCGTTCTCCAACAACCATCCCAACATCTCTACCGATTCAGAGTCGGCAGCCAGATGAATTGGCAACCATCCAAGGTTATCTGGGATATTGATCTTTGACATACGGGCTTCACCTGACCCCTTAGTGGTCAATGCCTTATTGGCTAACCATACCAAGTCGAGTCTTGAAGCCACTGAAAGGAAAGTGACGTTTTTCGAGAAACCGGTATCTATGGCAGAAGTTTCGAGTTAGTACCCGTTTAACCATAAACCAGAAAAAGTGTGAATATTTCCAAGAGTGCTCCTACATTTGCCATGAGTCCATCTTTTCATTAGATCGTACGCATGCGCCCAGTTCTTCAGAGGGGCAGAGTCGTGACTAAAAAAATCGTTGAAACTTCCCACAACGCTATCGTCGCAATCTCGCAGAGCACGAAGATGATTCCCCAAATAAAAAATAGAGTATTCGAGGAAATTATGCTCGCCAAGATACTCTCGGACCGTAGCCTTGTGCTGTTCCGTGTCAATCAATCCGTCCTGGTCGAGTGGAGGCGCTGGAACCTTGTGTTTGCATATATCCTTTAATGAAAGGTAGTCAATACAAGTTCCAGCCATTTTTGCATGGGCATCGCCAGGAGCCCTGGAAAAATTTGGATTCAGATTCTCAGTATGTATGTCAAAATACTGACTGAGGAAATCCTTCACGGACTGGTGGGCGAGTAGTATAGTACCATCGTCCTGGATCGTCACTAAAGGCCCACAGAGATCTGAAATGCCCTTTCGAAAATCCTCTAGTTGTGGATAGCTCTGTATATACCTCTCCTTCACTTGAGATTCCTTCTTGTCGTCGTGTCTTATAAACAAAATAATCTGCATCTCTTCGAGTTTCAAACTACGTCCCGCAAAGTACGCCCACATCAGAATCTTGCTTAACATGATAGTGACTTTGTCGTCATTCTGTGCATTAACTCTCGTCAAAACCTCTTCATAAACGGCACTCAAACTTGAAGGCATGTTCCGTAGCATGGTTTCAACGGCACCTTCGTTCGAAATCCCAACCCATTCATTCAACCGATCCAATGCTAAGCAGACCCATAAAAACATACCACCTGAACGATCTTTCAGAATATTTTCAATTTTCTGGCATAGGCTAGGGTTGAAGCCCCGGTAGTCCTAAAGGCGTTTCATCCTTGCCGCAATGATAGTATTGATGTCATCTTGAGTTTCCTTGACAAGTTGGATGACATAAGGGGTTTCGACCTTGCGCTGAATAAACTCGTTGGGCCTGCTTGAGATGACACAGCGCAATTTGGCGGTAATTGGAAGCTCAGCCGCGCTTGTTCTGTTGACCAGATTGAGGAAATCCCACGCACCAAATCCCCACTGATCCAAGCCATCAATAGATCTCTTCGATCTCTGGGTCAATCGCAATGGCTACCCAAACATCCCGGAGGCGCTCGAATGACCCCCAAATTTCTTCATGGTTGATAGAATCAAAATCTACCATTTCAGGTTGGAAATCATCACTTTCAAATTGTTGATACAAGCGCACCACGTGCTTCAAAAGATTCTGATTTTGGCTAAATGTTTGGTGAAGAAGAGACCTCAAAATCCAGACAGATGTTCGTTGGGATTCATCTCTATCGTCACAAAAGAAATGGGCCACGATGGTCTTGGAATTTGCGTGCACAGACAGCTCCTCTACCATAGGTGACATAGGTGATCGAGGTGACCGAGGCAAAGACTCATCCCTAAGACAAAATTCTTTCTTCAAATTCTCGAGGATAAAAGAAGATAGGACGCTTTTGCCATAACCAGGACCTCCTTGAACCCAGAGGCACTTGAGACTGTCCTGCGACCATGCTTTATATGTAGGGTGCTGGAGTATCCATGAACAAGTACCAGCGTACGGTGCGGCAACATTCACGGGAGCAATTCCGTCATTGTCAGGAATCAACGATTTGAGAACTCCAGATTCGAAGATTTCTATCAAGTTTTAGAATGAAATGAATATTCTATGGGCTTCTGACAGCTACATACTTTTTTGCTCCGAGGCCTTTTTCTCAACAATATCCTCGAATATAATACTCAGACGCTCGCGAAGCGTAATCGCCAAATCGTGCTCCTCTTCGTCCTTCGCAAATCTGCAAATCTCGGTATGATTTGTCTCTACCGGAATCTGTTCCTCGTGCTGTAGATTAAATAGTGCCGAAGTTTTGTCAACGATCTTATTCGTTAGCTATGCTATGATTAATGTAGGTAGGTGATTTCTAGGGAGATATACTATTTTGCCATGAGTTTTCTTTTGTTCGTAAAAAGACAAGATTTTGAAATCCCCTGAATCATGCCTAAATTGCTGGGTGAGTTCTTGCAGTGTGGGCGATCTTCGCTTGAGAATCTTCAACGCCTCCGAGCGAAGCTGCCCAGTAACTGCATGGGCAATAGATGCGAGAACGCTTGCATAATCTGCAATTTCCGATCCTCGATGAGGTGTGCCCAGGAAGAAGATTGCCGCCACCGATGCACGGATATTTTGGAACTTTGGGTTTATCTTAGCTTCGACTAATGCCTATAAGATTATCGTGTTAGTATTCACCAAAGGTTGCTTCTAGTTAGTAGATATGTGGCGGGTACTTTCCTGCTTCACGACAATACCGCCTAAGCTATGGCTGATAAATATTATAGGACGCTACTTGGATCAGCAAAACCTGATATCCCTCATACTAGGATGAATAGGAATTGTTATACGTTTGGATCCTTTATTCGTTTTGTTTCTAATGATGACAACAGTTTTTGAGACCAATCACTGAGATTGGAGTTAGATTGAATGAAGACGTCCGAATTGTAGCTGTAGATGAATATCCGTGATTGTGGGATCCAAGCTGGCAGAGAATCCTTGAGCCAAAAGTGCCCTTCCCGCGTGAAAGTATTTTCATAATGGCCATTAAGACCATGTACAGCAACAATGCTGTTCAATCGGTTAGGGCTAATAAAAAATACGGGCGTTCTCGAGTGTTCAATCTCATACTCAACAATTGGTTGGTTGCTTTTCCCTTCGGCACTATATGTAGTTCCAGATGGTTCTGGGTACACTTGCTTCATGAGACCGAAAGTTTTGGATTTATCGGCGGAGGACATGTTGTTCAGTTTGAAAACACGTGTTTTTGGATAGAGAAGGATTAAAATTTCGAGTGCCTTGAGGCAGCACGCCAACACCTTGATTATATAAAATGTGGGTGAGAAAAAAGTCCCATAAAGGAACCCCCTTTCAGTATTTAGGGTATTTGTACAAGCGAGTTCCTGACAGCCATGTGTCCTCCCTATCGGCCTATCTTCCGTCCATAGCCTCGTGACCCGATTTAGAAATTCAAGTATACATGTGCTATTGTCTCGGAGAGTGAGGGTGATAGATTGATCTTCGGGATACGAAATCCCGCATGGGCGCTGCCCTACAATAATAGATAGCGTACGAAATGGAATCTACATTATCTACTTGTTAGCATACGAACCGGAAAAAATGGGGGTGTGGCTTTGTGTGCTGCGACATTAGGCATGGGTTCCGTAGCATAGAAAGCCACACACCCCATGTTTTCCGGTTCGTATTCCTGCTAACAAGCAGAGTAAAAGAAATGCGATTACTTGGGCAATAAGAATCGGGCTGCACTAGTACTGCAAGGAGTGCTTAATCTCCAGTGACTTCGGTGTGACATGGAGGTAAACTATGTGAGGGGAAATGGCTTTCCCCCTTGAAGTTGCTAGAGCTGTGCATTCTACCCTAAAGTATCAAACTGGAAATAGCATCCAAGAATTTATTTGGCAGATGATTTCAACGCCTACTCTACCTTTTATGGTAATAGCCTTACTATTACACCAAAGCTCCGACAAATATCGCCCCGATTTTATTTCGCTTTTAGTGACTCCCAACTGCAACAATTGCCCCTCTTTTCCTGTGCCTCCCAGCCCACGCTTCACTCCAGGACTCCCACAAATTATATTTACTAGGATTGGAGGTTACCAAGGTACAGATCCCACAGAGCCAATAGGGTGGGTTCACAGAGCTAACGGACAATCCCGCCATACCATCTTCTACTCAATACCCCTTAATGCTTAAATTTTTCTTTTCTAAACCTAGTCAAGGGCTATGGCCCACACGCTCTCGAGCCTCGATTAGAGGTTTCACATTTTTTTAAGCTGCTGATGGCGATATGTCTTAAAGTGGAGCGTCCTGGGTTTTGATGGGTGACGTTAAAACTATTTTCATGACTTTTGACACACCCTCTGGGCGAAGAACACATCCTCCAGGGTAACTATATTTAGGAGCAATTTCTCACGTAATTGATAGTGAATTTATGGCTAGTATAGTGAGTTTATATTTGAGCCTTGACTCTTAAATACCGAATGCATTTTCACTGGTAATTCTCAAAACCCAGAGTACGGGTAGCAATCAGACAAGCGGCAAGCCAGAAAAACTAATATAGTGTTTGTCACTTGGTCAAGTCGCAGATACAAATAGTCAGAAAGCCCTAATATCCCTTATTCGAAATTAGACATCAAGAACATTCTGAAACTTCGGCGAGATCTGGTCCCACCATCGACTTACCGGATTTACGGTTCCCAAACTTGGTAACAGCGAATAGTGATTCGTCTCACTCGATCGATTGTGGTGTTGGGATCCCCCTTCAAATCCCCCTTTCCCCTGATCTTTTGAACCTTTAAAGAACCGCCCACATGGCGTAGGACAGAAATTAGGTGCTATACCCTCCAACATTGCATTTGAGTACAGTCGCACCTCGCTATGCCGAAACTCAGTATGCCAAATCCCTTACTGTCCCGTACAAAATGCCCTGACAAAACATTTTTTCTACTGCAAAATGAATTTGCTGTCCCGGATTCTTCAGGAAAACTTGCTATCCCGTACGGGATCCACTGGATTCTAGGCGTCCGGCATAACGAGGTGCGACTGTACATCACACCAAGCAATCAGGCATCCAATATTGATGGGGTTGCAACCACACAACACACCAAAGTAACTGAATCATATCAACAACCCTCTAATTTCATCTACTTCAAAGTCGTATATACATCACTTCCCCCGTACCTTAGCCTTTTATAGAATTGCAGACGAATTCCAGCGTCAAAAGCGCGTTTATTCTAGTCCGATCGTCTCAAATATCTAATAACGAACTCCTGACTCAATACCCCAGGTCGTAGATTACCATGAGTACACTGAAGACGCATGCATATTTCCATTCAGCGAACTGCATAAGCCACACGGACAATCCCATCCCAGATAGATGATAATTGACTCAAAGATACCATATAAACCCAAAAGTACTGCATGGGCAGATGTTTGAGTCACTGCTAGCACTGAAGCCCGGTGAGAGTGGAAACAAGCAATTTTTGCGGAGCAAGGCCTCTAATACCGTATTATCTCGGGTATAAGGAACGGGGCCGGACTGAGACAGCATATGGAGGAGGTTCTCTGAGTGGGTAGTTTTGATGCCACATCTAGGTTGCAACCACGTAGGTAACTTCAGTTGAACGTCTTGACGGTGGGAAAGGCTCGGACTTTCAAGTTACTCACTAACTACAACAAAACACTGTACCTACAATTTCACTGTCCATGGCCGATTGCAAAATCCCAAGCCACGTGCGTCCAGGCAAAAGGCGAGTGCCAGTGTCTGAAAAACCTCGTGCTTTCCGTGCACAGCCAGTGAAGTCCAAAGCCCGAAGATCATACACAAGCAGGCGAAAGATCGAAGTACTTTCTTACTGGGCAACACCATCAATTCCAGAAGAAGGAGACCCAACAGGCCTACGCAAGCGAGTCCCCACTGTGTTGGAAGTGTCAACTTATTTCGGTGGCATTCCCCCTGCATCTATTTCTAGATGGCGTCGTGATGAGAAGGATATTTTGCTGTGTGAGAGAGAAAGAGGTTACAGAGTAGAGAAATCTGCCTCCGGAACTTCAGGCTGTAAATGGCCTGAGATGGGAAAAGTTGTATATGAGCGGTTTTTGCAGCAAAGGGAAGCCGGTCAAATTGTACGCCGTGGTTGGTTTTGGCACACAAGTCATACAGTTTTTCGAGAGTGCTATCCAGAATGCACAGATGTTTTTCACTTCTCTCATGGCTGGTTTGTACGCTTTCTTGCCCGATATCGGATAACTATTCGATTTACAACAAATCGTGCCCAAAAAATCCCTCAAGATTATTTGACACCGATAATCAACTTTTTCCGATTCAATCGACGAAACCTACAGCTACGAGAAGGTGACTTTGATTTCACTGCTGATTCAGGACTTGGTCGAGCAATACCTTCACGTATTGCAAATATGGATCAAACACCTGCACCATTTGAGTACCTTTCGGGAAGAACCTATGCCTTAAAAGGATGTCATACTGTTTGGGCAAAAGCTGAGAAGAGTGGGTGGGATAAACGGCAAGCAACCATACAACTTACGGTATTAGCAGATGGTACGATGTTAAAGCCATGGATCATTTATAAGGGAAAAGGAAACCTGCCAGATGCCGAACTCAATCAATACGACAAACGGGTCACAGTCAAATTCAATGATGAAGGCTATGCAAACGAAGATATCATTATGGAATGGATGGAACAGCAGTTAATACCTGTTATTCATCGTTCCAGTCCATTCAATAATGATATTTTTATGTCTACTGGCCTTCCTACTGGTATTGTGGTCCCCAACGCACCTGGTCTTATTGCACTCAATGCTGCCAGTTTTCATAAAACCCCTACCGTGTTAAACACCCTCCGGAATGCAAATATCACACCTTCCTTGATTCCTGCTGGGTGTACAAGTTTAGTCCAAGTTTTAGATGTGTCGGTAAATCGTACATTTAAAGACTTTGTGAAGGAGGCAATGGAAAATGAGTTGTATTCTCTTGTTCGCCTACAAGGAGTAAAGATCCTAGCTATGTTGGATAGTTGCGACTCTGACGAGGGAGAAGAAGAATCACCGGCTGTTGGTGTTATTTCAGCTGTTGGACTGCGAAGGATTCTTCTAACCCGAGCAGTCGGTGAAGCATGGATGCAATTTAGCACAGAAAAATACCAGATTTCATGGATTGACTTAGGAAAGGAATCGTGGTCTGGTTGCTGGTTATTTGGAGGGTTGTATAAGTTCTTTGTTGTTCGGGTATGTTTTGGTTATCGGGATAATGTCTTTGTGTTTTGGTTGTTGTCGGGTTGTTGTTGGTGTTACTGGAAAAGCGGGGTATTTAAGTAAAGGATTTCGGTCGTTTATGTTTTCCTTTCTCTTCTCTCCTTAAGCAACGTTCTCGTTCACTTCTACCTGTATTATCTTAATACTATCTCGGTTCTATCTCAGAACCTTCGCTGTCGCTGTGAAACATCGCTGATACTTCGCCTTGAAGTACACTCCCCCGTAGAACTTGTAGAAATACCGCACTCTTCGAACGAGTTAGGACCTCGCTTAAGTAGCACTGCTCACCTTCAGGGATACTGAAGGGCTTAACGAGAGACTAACCGTGAGACCAGAATATGATCATCAAAACTTTTCGAAGGTAATCTATTCACCTCAAAACTATAAGCTCAATCACAGTATTTTTTCACTAATACTAATATTATTGTACAGCATAGGTCTTGCATTACCTATCGATGGATCATGCGATACAGAGTTATCTGTAAAAGGTTTAACTGCAGAAGAACTGAGTATTGGCGACTGGTGACAAGATCTTTCTGTCTCGGGTACCTCCTCTAGCGATAGCATTGATATATCAAGTTCAGTGCCTGCAGCCGATCAAGTAGAAAGTCCTGATGATGAAGAAGAAATAGGTCAAGAAGGAGACGAAAATCTGGGTGTTTATTTTGTTGAGTTGGGCGGCGCAATACTCCAAGTTGGCAGGTTGAAGAAGAAAAAGCCCGAAGGTTCTGGTGGAGAAATGGCGGGCACTGGAGCAAAAGAGCGTCGTCAAGTTACTTGCTCTGCTTGTTCACAGTCAGGACACAATCGACTTTCATGGATTGATTCAGGAATGCGTCGTGGTTCGGATGGTTGTATAATTTCCTTGTTGCTCGGTTAGATTTCGGGTTAGTATAATAATGTCTTTGTGTTTCGGTTGTTGCCGGGTTACTGTTGGTGCTATTGAAAAGCGGGGTATTTAAGGAAGGGTTTTGGTTGCTTTCGTTGTTCTTCTTCTTCTTTCCTTAAGCAACATTCTCGTTTACCTTCTTCTGTAATTGCTACAATACTATCTCGGTTCTACCTCAGAACCCTTGCTGTCGCTGTCCACTTCGCTGCACTTATCTCGCCTGGAGATAAACCCATTGTAGAACTTGTAGAAACACTGCACTCTTCGAACGTGTTAGAACCTCGCTTAAAGTAGCACTGCTCACCTTCAGGGATACTGAAGGGCTTAACGAGGGACTGAACCGTGAGATTACGTTGCTTCTGACATCTACACCTTCTACCACACAACCCATACCCAACCCTCCAACGCCACCATGGAAGGAGCCGCCGTCGCAGCAAAACGATTCCCCACCAGGGAAGCTTTCGCCCAAGCCTACAGAGAGGACCCCGCAGAGCTCTATAATGAGCTCAGGGACCTAAATCAAGCCCTGGAAGACCAAATCGACGTCCTCCAGGAAAGCGAGCGAGAAAACGAGGTCAAACTCAACACAGCTCGCATTCAAACCGATAATGCCCTCCGCCACGCTGCCGAACAAGATCAACGGGTCACAGAAACCGCTAATCTAATCGCCCGGTTACGGCAAGAACGAAATGATGTTATACCTGTACCTTTTGAAGGAGTTCCTGGCCCTGGAGTTACCCTATCTTTGGAGTTACCCTACTTTAGCACCTTCCGGATCGGGACTGGTGCCTGTTACCCTGCCTCCAATCCTTCCAGTAGGTATAGTATTTGGAGAAGAGGGGTTTCACGGATAGAGTCGAGTAATGGGTTAGGATAACTGTGGATGGTTACGAAAGACTTTCTTTGGATATAATGGCTTTGTTGTTCGGTTAAGTTTCGGTTGTTGTCAGGTTGTTGTTGGTGTTACAGAAAAGCGGGGTATTTAAAGAAGGATTTTGGTCGTTCTTGCTTTCCTTTCTCTTCTTTCCTTAAGCAACGTTCTCGTTTCACTTCTCTTGTATCAAAGTTATAATCTCACTCGATTCTACTTCAGAATCCTCGCTGTCGCCGTGAACCACTGCCGATACTTCGCCTTGAAGTATACCCATCGTAGGACCTGTAGAAACCCTGCACTCTTTGAACGTGTTGATACCTCACTTAAGTAAGCACTGCTCACCTCCGATACCGAAGGGCTTAAACAAGTGACTCAACCGTGAGATTACGTTGCTTCCTCTTCTACACCTCCTACGCAACGCCCCTATATGGAAATCCTCGGTTGGATTCGCCAATCCATCCTCCAAATCTTTCCCTGCTTGACCCCGCGAAGACCCCAAACTCTCGCTGAAGTCACTCCTGAGTGGCTTGACCAACATTACTTACGCACCAACTCTATCCCAAGTGATCAATCTAGATCATGAGTGCCTCCGCCCCCGCTGCCTCCTCTGAAGGAGCCGCTATCACTACCCCCCGCTTCCCCACAAAAGACGCCTTTGCTCAGGCTTACCGAGACAACCCTGTCGAGTTGTACAATCAACTCCGAGATCTCAACCAGGCTCTAGAAGATCAAGTTGACGTTCTTCAGGAAAGCATGCAAGAGCTGGAGATAAAACTGAACACGGCAAAAATCCAAGCGGACAATGCGACCCGACACGCCATGCAACAGGACCAACGAGTCACTGAAGCCGCCGACCTCATCGCCAGATTACGCCAGGAACGCAACGAAGCCAGAGCCGCTAATCAGGCTCCTCCAGCCCCACCCAACCTCACCGCCACTCCACCACCTCCATCGACCGCAAGTCATCGCTCAGAACGGATGCCGGATCCAGAAAAGTTTGACGGTTCCCGAGCCAAACTTCCCGGCTTCGTCCTCCAACTCCGCTCCAAGCTCGCAGTTAACCGAGATAGATTCGCTGATGAGAACACTATGATTCTCTACACTATCAATCGCCTAGAAGGAGCAGCCCTAGAGCAAGTTCGCCATACCGTCCTCCCCTCTGGTCTCACTACCTGGACCAACGCCGCCGCCCTCATCGCCGCCCTAGAAGCAGCTTTTGGAGATCCAGACCCTACCGGTACCGCCCGTCGAGAGTTACATCAGCTTCGCCAAGGCAAGCGAGACTTCTCCGCCTACTTTCCCGACTTTCAACGTATCATGGGACAATTAAACTTCGATGAAAATTCGAAAATGGACGCCCTTGAACATGGTATGTCAGAAGAGTTGAAGGAAGCTATGGTCTTTGCCGCCTCTACCCCCACTAGCCTCAATGACATGATCCTCGTTCTCACCCGAATGGACAATCGCATCCGAGCCCGCAAGGCAGAGAAACGAGGAAACAATCGAGAGAACATGGGACAATTCAGCGCCCCCACCAACGCAATGACCCCTTTTGTCCCCGCCTCATCGTTTGTACCAGGCGGTCTAGCCCCTATGGATCTTTCCTTCGGACGTACCAGCAACCTCTCTCGCCCACCTCAGGACCAACGGTACACGATGGTTAATGGAAGAAGAAAGCTGTCGGAGGAAGAGAAACAGTGGCGCCGTTCCACTGAAAATGCATGTTTTGCCCCGCCCCGGACCACTCTTATGCCAATTGCCCCTCCGCTCCCAAAAAGCCTACCATGAGAGGAGCCCTCACCGCACCCCCCGCCCCGCGTACACCCCCCGCTTCCTCTTTGCCGCCACCACCTCTTCCACCTCAGTTCTTTGCGTTAGAATCAGCAGACTCAGCCAACGGGTCTTTAAACTAGTACAACCAAGGTCGATCAGTGACCCTACCTTGGTTCAAAATTTCTTACCTTTATCTGCATTTTCGATTTCTGGGTTTTCGGTTTCTGGTATAAGCGTGAGGATCAATTGGATAACACTTTGTAATATCGTGCAATATTTCCCATAGCAATAAAATTATAAAAACCCACGCTTTACTAGACACCGGAGCCTCCGGATTTGCATTTATTGATCAGAAATCCGCGAGACACCATTCCTTACCTCTTACCCGCTTAAATCCCCCTCGCCAACTTGAAGTCATCGATGGTCGTCCTGTCAGCTCCGGAGATATCACACATATTGCCAATCTCAACCTCTCGGTACAAAACCATTGTGAACAAGCCCCCTGCTTCGTAACACAACTTGGCCATTACCCCCTCGTCTTAGGCATACCATGGATGAATCACCATGATGTTCGCCTCCATTTTGCCGATAAACGCATTGAGTTTAATTCCAAACTCTGCACTACCCACTGCGCTCCTCGTTCACCAGTTGTATCCACTTCCTCGATCCCAGCTCCCCCTGTGCTAAACCTATCGTTTATTGGCGCTGCCAGTTTTAGAACTCTCACCAGAAAACGAAACTCACAAGCCTATGCCATGTCACTATATGAAATAAACAAAATCATAGATGACAAAACGACCAAAGAAGAATGGAAGTCACGTATTCCTGCGGAATACCACGAATTTCTGGACATGTTCGACAAGAAAAAAGCCCAAGGATTACCTCCCCGCCGCTCCTATGACCATAAGATACAATTGATGGACGGACAAGATGCCCCCTTCGGACCACTGTACGGAATGTCCCGAGAAGAGCTGATTGTTTTGAAGAAGTATATCGAGGACAATCTTGAGAAGGGATTTATTCGTGCTAGTTCCTCTCCCGCCGGATCCCCCGTCCTATTTGTTAAAAAAGCTGACGGCTCCCTACGACTCTGTGTGGATTACCGAGGCCTTAATGCCATTACTGTTAAGGATCGCTATACTTCCCCTCTCATCCGTGAAACCCTAGACCGACTTGCAAAGGCACAATGGTATACTAAGCTAGACCTTCGTGATGGGTACCATCAAGTGCGCATTGCAGAGGGGGATGAATGGAAAACAGCTTTTCGCACGCGCTATGGCCTTTATGAGTATCAGGTTATGCCATTCGGTCTAACAAATGCTCCGGGAACCTTCCAACGATTCGTGAATGACTGCCTTACCGAATACCTAGATATCTTTTGTACAGCATACCTAGATGACATTCTCATCTACAGTGATACCTTCGCCGAACACCAAACCCACGTCCGAAAAGTCTTGCAGACACTCAAAGACAATAGCATTCTTCTCAAACCGGAGAAATGCGAGTTCGAGGTACAAACGACTAAATACCTAGGCCTAATACTCACACCCGACGGCATTAAGATGGACGAAGAGAAACTCAAGGCTGTCAGAGAATGGGGGACACCGAGGAGTGTAAAAGATGTTCAGGCATTCCTAGGCTTCGCCAATTTTTATCGACGGTTTATCTTAGGATTCTCTAAACTGGCTGCCCCCCTTACTGCCCTTACCAAAAAAGGTATCCTCTTCGAATGGTCTGTCAAAGCTGACATAGCTTTCGAGAACCTCAAACATGCCTTCACCACCGCCCCGATCCTTATCCATTTTGATCCCGATAAGAAAATTATCGTGGAAACGGATGCCTCAGACTTCGTGTCAGTGATGAGTCCTATCACAGTACGATGATAATGGGATCCTACACCCAGTGGCCTTCTTCTCAAAGAAACATTCCCCCGCAGAATGCAACTACGAGATTTATGACAAAGAACTACTGGCCATTATCAGGGTATTCGAAGAATGGCGCCCGGAACTTGAAGGTTCAAAACACCCTATCGATGTGATCAGTGATCATAAGAACCTCGAGTATTTTATGAGCACCAAACAACTCAACCGTCGTCAGGCCAGATGGGCTGAGTATCTATCCCGCTTTGATTTCGTGATCACATACCGACCAGGCAAAGAAGGAGGGAAACCGGACGCTCTGACTCGGAGATCGGGAGATCTCCCCAAGGAAGGGGATGAACGATTAGCACATCAGAGCCAGGTGGTACTAAAGAAGGAGAACCTTGACCCTAAGCTAAGTTTGTTGTCGGCTTCTTTACCAAATGAAGCCGCTGAATTGGACGCCCCCCTAAATAAACTCTTCCAAGAAGGATATAACGCTGACAAATTCGCTGATGAGATACTCGAAGCATTAAGGAATAAAGATCAACAATCAAAAAAGATCACCTTAAGCGAATGTACCAACGAAAATGGAAGATTATGCTACCGAGGACGTATCTATGTTCCAGACCTCGACCCTCTACGTTTAGAACTCATTAAAAGACATCACGATGTACCAGCCGCAGGCCATCCCGGGAGGGATAAAACATTTGAACTCCTGGATAGAAACTTCTATTGGCCCAAGATGAGAGAATCAGTCGCTCGTTACGTACGGAACTGCCATACCTGTCAGAAGGCAAAACCAGTCACCCAACGTACTTCGGGAGTACTCCGCCCCCTACCTATTCCGCAAAGACCCTGGCAGGAAATCTCGATGGATTTTGTTACAGGCCTTCCCGAGTCTAATGGTTACGATGCGATCATGGTAATCGTAGATCGATTATCGAAAATGCGACATCTAATTCCATGTAACACTACTATTAATTCACGAGATGTCGCTGACCTTTACCTACAACATGTCTGGAAGTTGCATGGCCTACCAACGCATATTACTTCCGATCGTGGCACCCAATTCACGGCCCACTTCTGGAAAGAGCTTTGTCAAAGACTAGGAATACAAGCCCGGATGTCTACTGCTTTCCATCCAGAAACGGACGGACAAACAGAGAGACTAAATGCTGTAATGGAACAGTACCTTCGATCATACGTATCCTATCAACAAGAAGACTGGAGTAGATGGTTACCGATGGCAGAATTCTCCGCAAATAACCAAGAATCGGCGAGTACGAAAGTATCTCCCTTTTTCGCTAACTACGGATATCACCCTCGGTTCGATACTTCTTTTCTTCCCCCGACCAATACCCCCCAGAGTCAAGATGCCACTGCCTTTGCGAGTAGGATGCAGGAACTGTACGATTATCTAAGGACACAAATCAGAGCCGCTCAGGACATCCAAGAAACTGCTACAAATAAACATCGAACACCTGCCCCGGCATACCAAATCCAAGATCAAGTCTTTGTGTCGATGAAGAACATTAGGACAACTCGCAATGCTAGAAAACTAGACTGGAAATGGATGGGCCCTTATGCCGTAAAAAGAGTTATCTCTCCCTTTGCCTATGAGATAGACCTTCCCTCCTCCGTCAAGTACCATCCTGTCTTCCACGTTTCCCTCCTCAAGCCTGCCCCTAATGACGCTCTCCCGGGACAACTTATTCTTCCTCCAGCTCCAATTATCGTTAATGAGCAGGAAGAATACTATATTGAAAAAATCCTCGATCAACGCAACCACCGAGGACAACTCCAATACCTTGTGGAATGGACTGGGTATGCTCACCCGACATGGGAACCAGCCGAAGACCTTCAAGATACGTCTGCTCTCGATACATTCCTTGCTACAACGATTGTCGCTACTCCTAAGGTTCGCAGGAGCTCACGTTTGAAGAGGGGGGCTACTTTCACGGATAGAGTCGAGTAATGGGTTAGGATAACTGTGGATGGTTACGAAAGACTTTCTTTGGATATAATGGCTTTGTTGTTCGGTTAAGTTTCGGTTGTTGTCAGGTTGTTGTTGGTGTTACAGAAAAGCGGGGTATTTAAAGAAGGATTTTGGTCGTTCTTGCTTTCCTTTCTCTTCTTTCCTTAAGCAACGTTCTCGTTTCACTTCTCTTGTATCAAAGTTATAATCTCACTCGATTCTACTTCAGAATCCTCGCTGTCGCCGTGAACCACTGCCGATACTTCGCCTTGAAGTATACCCATCGTAGGACCTGTAGAAACCCTGCACTCTTTGAACGTGTTGATACCTCACTTAAGTAGCACTGCTCACCTCCGGGGATACCGAAGGGCTTAAACAAGGGACTCAACCGTGAGAAGGGGACAGCACCAGAAAAGACCTGTCCCGGAGGGCAAAAGTAACCCCTAGGCCGTCAAGCAAAACCGTCCGGCGGAATGGGACCCGGAGGGTATGTAGGGGAAGTGTCTGGCTTCGCTGTGGTTCAAACGGATTGCGAATCGGACCAAAACTGGCGGAGTTACAGACTGACAAAGATAAGGGAACGCAATGCTACGCGACGATTCGGATAGGCGAAATGATCGTCTCGAAGAGACGAACGCAATGAAGACGAATACGTAACTCCCGTGTTACCGACATGCATATTGCTCGGAGAATCGGGCCAGAGACTCAATGGGGTATCGGGTATGGAGATAAGGCGAAGTGGTTTCATGTTGTCATAGTAGTTAGCGCCTCTACACCACACTATACCCAAACATAGTAGAGAGGAGGCATTATAAATACTCTCGCAGTGGATGTAAACTCTGAGTCGGATCATTAGCGACGAAGAACGAGCCTTATCAATATTATATTGTTTCTAGCAAAATTACTTCCGTGCAATTTACTCTATTACTTGTGAATTACTTTTATCTCGCTTAGCAAGGCCTTGGCCCTTCAGCGTTAGTTATTAAAACCTTACTATTGGAAGTTCTTCACGGAACTTTGCTCGATCCCTACTTTGAACCCTACGGTTATCTTTTAGCGGTTCATAAGAAGCAGTTAGGACTTGCGCCTGTGTATTGTGTTGCGGATAGCAACCGGGCAGGTTATAGCGTCTAGATTGTTATCTAAAGCTTCTTGGAGATTTCCTGTGCGGTAAGAAGTACCGGTCTTACAGTATATTGATAGGCATATCAATACTTTGGTTATTCAACTATAATGGCGGACGTATTTGTGATGGACACAGACATGTCTGACGGTTCTGAGGATCCCATCTCGAGACACTCTTCGAGGAACTCCTTGGCCCGTCGAAGAACTACCCATCTCACACCCGCTCCTAAGCCCTTCATTCCAAAACACTTCACGCCTCATCCGCAATTCCTACGGAGCAGTGCTCAAATTGAGGATGTTCATGCACAGCGTGATAATCTCATGCTTACGCTAAACGAAGCCTTTAGACACGTTGTACTAAGGCAAGAAGAGGCTCAGGCAGGAAACACCGTTGCCCTAAACCAACTTAACTCACAGGCTCAAACTCAATATCTAAGCCTCACCCATATCCAGCAGCGCATGGCAGACCAACAGGAGTTCTCGGCCGAAGAACTTGCCCGTATCGAGGTACTGGTTCACGGTCTTGGTAATAACATTGGCCTGGCCCTGCAACAGCAAGGACATGAAGCACACCAGCGCATTGGAAGGGTGGAAACGGTAGTCGAAGCTATAGTGGGGGAAACAGTAGGAGAAATGCAAAGACAACGAAGTCAGCTTAACGATCAGGGAGTGTTACTCAGTCAGATCACTCAACATATTCGAGCTCAGTCAGAACTACCAGCCCGATCAGAAACAGGCCTCAGTGGCTCTATTCATGCACCCCAACTACCTCCCACTAGAAGCGAGAAAGGAAAGGAACCAGCCCAAAGTGAACGAGGTGAACCCTCCGGAGCACACGGGGGTAATGGTGGGCAGCCCCCACATGGACCTAATTACCGTGTTGGTGCTGGCGCCCCTGGATCAGGTGACGGATCGTCATCGGATGATTCGGAGGAAGAAAGGGCCAGGAAGAACATCGAAGATACCAATCGGTGGCTGGCCAGCAGAAAAAGAGAAAGAGAGAACCGGCGGCGGAGGGCACCAAGTAATGCTCCTCCACCGCCACCCCTGTAAGACCGGTACTTCTTACCGCACAGGAAATCTCCAAGAAGCTTTAGATAACAATCTAGACGCTATAACCTGCCCGGTTGCTATCCGCAACACAATACACAGGCGCAAGTCCTAACTGCTTCTTATGAACCGCTAAAAGATAACCGTAGGGTTCAAAGTAGGGATCGAGCAAAGTTCCGTGAAGAACTTCCAATAGTAAGGTTTTAATAACTAATCGCTGAAGGGCCAAGGCCTTGCTAAGCGAGATAAAAGTAATTCACAAGTAAAAGAGTAAATTGCACGGAAGTAATTTTGCTAGAAACAATATAATATTGATAAAGCTCGTTCTTCACCACTAATGATCTGACTCAGAGTTTACATCCACTGCGAGAGTATTTATAATGCCTCCTCTCTACTATGTTTGGGTATAGTGTGGTGTAGAGGCGCTAACTACTATGACAACATGAAACCACTTCGCCTTATCTCCATACCCAATACCCCATTGAGTTCCCTGGCCCCGATCTGCGATTCTCCGAGCAGTATGCATGTCGGTAACATGGGAGTTACGTATTTGTCTTCATTGCGTTCGTCTCTTTGAGACAATCATTTCACCTATCCGAATCGTCGCAGAAGCATTGCGTTCCCTTATCTTTGTCAGTCTGTAACTCCGCCAGTTTTGGTCCGATTCGCAATCCGTTTGAACCACAGCGAAGCCAGACACTTCCCCTACATATCCTCCGGGTCCCATTCCGCCGGACGGTTTTGCTTGACGGCCTAGGGGTTACTTTGCCCTCCGGGACAGGTCTTTTCTGGTGCTGTCCCCTCTTCTCCAAATACTATACCTACTGGAAGGATTGGAGGCAGGGTAACAGGCTCCAGTCCCGATCCGGAAGGTGCTAAAGTAGGGTAACTCCAAAGATAGGGTAACTCCAGGGCCAGGAACTCCTTCAAAAGGTACAGGTATAACAGTATCCTCCTGTGCTAGTCGTCCTCGTCTAACTATAATACAAAATAATTAACTGATTACAAAGTGGTTCTATAGCATCTTGGGTACGTAAAAACCATCGCGTTTACTTGGCCACGATGGAAAATTTTCCCCGCTAGTTTCTTTTTAGTAGTAAAACATTTTATACATATTCTAAACGCAAAAAGAATACAAATGTGAAACAGCTTATGGCTTAGGCTGTTGTGGGTAAAGACTGTGAAATTCGGCAATTGCTTCTGGCCCGGCTAATCCTCCTTCGTCGGCAGGTTCCCATGAGTTCTCATCTTCCGGTATCCCACCCATTTGATGAAGTAGAACATCCGGCTAATCGTTCGTCGTCCCACTTTGGTTTCTCTCTTCTCGCTTTTGACGACGTATTCCACCTCGTACTCATTGTCACCTTCAATGTCGTCAGGCGGTCGGTCTTGTTTTCGGGTTTCCTGACGCTTGTCCGGTATGGCTCGAGCAAGGATACATGGAAGGTGGGGAATATCCTCCAGCGACCTCCTGTATCTAAAGGGCAAGCTCTAGTACCGACTCGTGTAATCGGGAAGGGTCCGTATGACTTAGGTGCTAACTTTTCGTTGGACGTTTGGTTCTAATGTTTTTGGCGTCGAGCATTACTAAATCTCCGACCTTAAAGGATGGTTCCACCTGTCGTTTCTTGTCAAAATATTTGGACATGTTTTCTCGGGTGGCTTTGAGCGAGGTAGTGGCAAAATCGTTTACTTTCTGAAGCCAATGTGCGTATAACTTCGACGCTGGATTCTTGACTTCTGTATCAATCGTCCAAGCTGTTCTGGGATGGAAACCATGATTGGCATAGAAGGGGCTGATTCCAGTGGCTGTGGCTTCGGCATTGTTGTAAGCGAACTCCGCTAACGGCAGTAGGTCGTACCAGTCATCTTGGTCGTAGTTGACGAAGTTTCTTAGGTAGGCTTCCAGGACTTGATTAACCCTTTCGGTTTGTCCGTCGGTCTCAGGATGGAATGCGGTAGATTTGCTGGACTTAATGTCTAGAAGTTTGCATAATGAGGTCCAGAATTCCCCTGTGAACTTAGCATCTCGGTCTGAAACAATTTCTTTCGGAAGCCCGTGAAGTTTCCAAACTTTGTCAACAAAAGCCTTTGCCACATCACTTGCTGTAGCTCTTTCTATTAGTGGGATGAAGTGCGCCATCTTGGTAAACCTGTCAACTACTACACATATTTGGGTGAATCCTCTCGACTCGGGTAACTGGACGATGAAGTCTGTTGATATCGACATCCATGGAGCGTATGGGGTCTCTAGCGGTTGCAGGAGTCCATATTTCTTATGACGCACGGATTTGTTATGTTGGCATGGATCGCATGAGCGGACGTAATCTGTAATCCACTCGGTCATATGAGGCCAGTAGAAGTTCCGCTGAACAAGTTCCGTGGTTTTGTCCATGCCAAAGTGCCCTGCTATCTTGGAGTCGTGTTCATTTTCTAAAATGGTAGTTTTGATTTCATCATCGTTAGGGATTGTTAGCCTGTTTTTCCAATAGAGGAGTTCCTCCATCACTGTGTAGTGTTGTAGCCTCTTGATTTCGCTGCCAGCTTTAACTAAGTCTCGAATTTCCTTATAGTCTTCGTCAGACTCGACCTTCCTTTTAACCTGCTCCAAAAAGTCCGAATTAAATTTAAGGACTTGAAGCGCTTTGAGGGATGCTGATGAAATAAGTAGCTCCTCGTGTGTTGTATTAGGATTAAAATTATAATGGTGATGATTGCCGTTTGAGTCCAGCTCGGTAAAGTGTAACGGGTCATCGTTTTGGTTTTGTACAATTGTGTTATCGTCTTTTCTATGAATTAAGGATATAACGATTGACTTACTGGGACGGCCAGTCATATCGACTTGGCCGCTTCGGAACATGGCTTCTGTAGGCTGTGTTGTATCCCCTCCTTAGGACGATACTCCGGTCGTCTTGATAATGCATCTGGCTTTCCTCCCGCTGATCCAGGTCGATATATGATTTTAAAGTCGAATGACGATAAATATTCCGCCCATCTAGCCTGTCGTCGATTTAGGATCCTTGTCTCCTTCATGAAATATTCGAGATTTTTATGGTCCGTATAGACGATCGCTTGGTGCTTGCTTCCTTCTAGGTAATGTCGCCATTCCTTGAAGGCGGTTACTATCGCGAGTAGTTCTTTATCGTGCACCTCGTAGTTAAGTTCGGCTTTATTAAATTTTCTGGAATGGAATGCTACGGGATGTAGCTTGCTATCGATGATCTGCGAGAGGACGCAACCTAGCGCATAGTCTGAGGCGTCGGTTTCTACCACAGCCTGCCGTTCCGGCGCAAAGTGACAAAGGATAGGTGCTGTCGTGAAGGCAACTTTTAGGTACTCGAAGGCTATCGCTTGACGGTCACCCCATTGGAATTTCTTGGGGTCCCCTTTGGTTAACTCGGTTAAGGGACTTGCAACTTGGGAGAAATTTTCGATGAACCGTCGGTAAAAATTGGCGAATCCAATGAATACCTGAACATCGCGTATGCTCTTCGGGGTTTCCCATGAAAGGATTGACTCGACCTTCTTCATTGACATAGACACGCCTTTGTCAGAAATTATGTACCCTAAAAACTCAACTTCCCGCAAGTGAAAGTAGCTTTTCTTAATGGATACTGCCAAACCCTCGTCCTCCAACCGCTGCAGGACTCTGGTCACCAAGGCCTCATGTTCCTCGAGGGTCTTTGAGTAGATGAGGATGTCGTCAATATAAACCACGACCCCTTGGTCCAGAAATTCGCGGAGCACCTGATGCATCATATCTTGAAAGGTTGCGGGGGCGTTTGCCAAGCCGAAAGGCATGACTGTGTACTCGAAATGACCATATCTTGTACGAAACGCTGTTTTCCACTCATCGCCTTCTTTGATACGGATCTGGTGAAAACCGTCTTTGAGGTCCAGTTTGGTAAAGATCGAAGCCCCATTGACTCTATCACGCAATTCGGACATTAGCGGCAGAGGGTATCGGTTCTTTACTGTCACCTTGTTCAAGCCACGGTAATCTACGCATAGTCGTAGCCCTCCGTCTGGTTTCGGCGCGAATAATATGGGCGACCCAGCAGGTGACTTGCTTGGCCGTATCTTCCCTTCGGCCACCATTTTGTCCAAGTACTTCCGGAGAATCTCAAGTTCTTTTTCCGAAAGTTTATAGATTGGACCCCACGGGGCGGTTGTCCCATGCTCGAGATCAATAGCGTGATCGAATGGCCTTCGTTCTGGCAAGGATTCCTGGATGGGAGTGCCAAATAGACTGACAAATCGGTGGTATGCTCCCGGGAGAGTCTTCAGAAGTTCAGTTTCTTCGTCATCGATTGCACGCACCATGCCAATTATTCGGGCATTCTCGTCCAGGCCCAGCCATTCGTCATATTCGATATCGTTCTCGGTATTAAGAGGAGCAGTCGTCACAGAGCACTGGTTACAGCAACCAGGAGATTCGAACTTCCAGTTTGCGTGGTCGTAAGGGTTTTCCAACCGGTGACTCGTCAACCACCAACCCCTGGCACTATCAAGTCTAACCCAGCCTCGACTGGCCCAATCTCGCAAGATACATTAGATGTATGATTATTCCCTATGATCATAGTAATAGGGTTAGTAAAGGCTTGTCCCGCCTCCAACCACTTCTTCACCTGTGAAGTTTCTAATGGTTAACGGGACGTCTCTTTGCACCTTTGGGACCGACCATTTCTTAACAAACAAAGGGGACAAGAGAAAAACATTAGCTCCAGAATCTAGCAATACATTGACTACCACCTTCCTTCCATTGATTACCAGTAGCGCTTGCCCTCGGGGCCGCTCGTATACGGTGGGTTCTGTATGTTGTTTTTTGTTGGACGATTCCGAAGAGTCGTCCTCCTTTCTTTTTCGTTTGTTTTTGTATTTTTCGGTCTCAAGGATTGAGACAATTCTTTCTTCGATTGCCAGGGTTTCGAATGTTTGGTTAACGTCTGCTACCTCCTGGCCCGCCGGTAGTCGACCTAGTGAAAATTCTCTGACATTTCTTCGTCAGAATTTGTATTTGCATAAAGATTAACAGGGGTCCTGGAGATCCGCCCCTTTGGAGCGGTAACTCCGCTCACGGCCCCCTTTGCAGGTGGCGCTGTCGCGGCCCTCGTCTTGGGCGCTAGCTTCAAACGCTTCTCCAATGCATCCCCAGCACTTTGCTCATTCTTTTCGGGTTTGACCCATTTTCGTTTACGACTGGCGCCGGCTTGCGCGGATGATACCGTTCGAGGATCCTTCACGTCGCACATCTTCCAATGACAGTCGGGCCGACCACACCTAGTGCAGTGTTTCGCCGCCTGCGTCGATCAACTAGGTCCTGACTTACCCCTTCATGAGCAGCCTTCCAACCCGAGGCATCTCCGGTGCTGTTAGTGGGGAGGGGCATCCTTTTTAGGGGTATCCTCCTTGACATTACTTTTTGAGTCCTTCTTGACTCTGCTTTTGAACCCCTTTTCCCGACGTTCCTCCTGCTTTTTCTCCTCCTTTTTCCCACGACCATCCGTGGCTGGGAGACCTCTATTCTCCAGTTTCTGGTGATACAAATACTCCTCCCACAACCTTCCTCTTGATCGTAAGGCCTCCAGCCATTGCACATCATCATCAAACGGGCCACACCCTACCATCAACTCTCGTATCTTGAGAGGGATCTTCGCTTCGACCTTCATCCTCCACAGTGTCCCAGCCATCCCAACCTTTATGTTTAGGTTGCTCATTTTGAGGATATATTCCTCAACGGTTGTGTAAGGTACACGATCCATGGCATATATGGCATCGCGTTTTTCGTCCGGAGAGCAGAATACTTCCTTCATCTTTAGTGAGAAGGTTGCCCAATAGGCGTACTCTGGTTCCTGGATTTGTCCTTCGGCTCCGTCCATCTTGTTGGTATACATAACAACGTATGGTCGAGCCTTGTTTCCTTCACAACGGCTGGCGGCATAGTGGATTTTGTGTCGGTCGCTGGTCCAAAGCCACTCATTCATCTCAAAATATACTTCGCAGCTTCGGATCCATGCTCTGAGATCCTGGTTTGTGGCAGCAGTGAATTTTTCTGGTTCACCGATCGGGATCTTGTGGTGTCGTGATGACGGTGACGCTTGGGGGTACCTGTGATCAATGGTGATTACCATCTCACCAGGGTTATTTGGGGGTGACGGTGGAGGAGCATTACTTGGTGCCCTCCGCCGCCGGTTTTCTCTTTCTCTTCTTCTGCTGGCCAGCCATCGATTGGTATCTTCGATGTTCTTCCTGGCCCTTTCTTCCTCCGAATCATCCGATGACGATCCGTCACCTGATCCAGGGCGCCAGCACCAACACGGTAATTGGGTCCATGGGGGCTGCCCACCATTACCCCCGTGTGCTCCGGAGGGTTCACCTCGTTCACTTTGGGCTGGTTCCTTTCCTTTCGCTTCTAGTGGGAGGCAGTTGGGGTGCATGAATAGAGCCGCTGAGGCCTGCTTCTGATCGGGCTGGTAGTTCTGACTGAGCACGAATATGTTGAGTGATCTGACTGAGTAACACTCCCTGATCGTTAAGCTGACTTCGTTGTCTTTGCATTTCTCCTACTGTTTCCCCCACTATAGCTTCGACTACCGTTTCCACCCTTCCAATGCGCTGGTGTGCCTCATGTCCTTGCTGTTGCAGGGCCAGGCCAATGTTATTACCAAGACCGTGAACCAGTACCTCGATACGGGCGAGTTCTTCGGCCGAGAACTCCTGTTGGTCTGCCATGCGCTGCTGGATATGGGTTAGGCTTAGATATTGAGTTTGAGCCTGTGAGTTAAGTTGGTTTAGGGCAACGGTGTTTCCTGCCTGAGCCTCTTCTTGCCTTAGTACAACGTGTCTAAAGGCTTCGTTTAGCGTAAGCATGAGATTATCACGCTGTGCATGAACATCCTCAATTTGAGCACTGCTCCGTAGGAATTGCGGATGAGGCGTGAAGTGTTTTGGAATGAAGGGCTTAGGAGCGGGTGTGAGATGGGTAGTTCTTCGACGGGCCAAGGAGTTCTCGAAGAGTGTCTCGAGATGGGATCCTCAGAACCGTCAGACATGTCTGTATCCATCACAAATACATCCGCCATTATAGTTGAATAACCAAAGTATTGATATGCCTATCAATATACTGTAAGACCGGTACTTCTTACCGCACAGGAAATCTCCAAGAAGCTTTAGATAACAATCTAGACGCTATAACCTGCCCGGTTGCTATCCGCAACACAATACACAGGCGCAAGTCCTAACTGCTTCTTATGAACCGCTAAAAGATAACCGTAGGGTTCAAAGTAGGGATCGAGCAAAGTTCCGTGAAGAACTTCCAATAGTAAGGTTTTAATAACTAATCGCTGAAGGGCCAAGGCCTTGCTAAGCGAGATAAAAGTAATTCACAAGTAAAAGAGTAAATTGCACGGAAGTAATTTTGCTAGAAACAATATAATATTGATAAGGCTCGTTCTTCGTCGCTAATGATCCGACTCAGAGTTTACATCCACTGCGAGAGTATTTATAATGCCTCCTCTCTACTATGTTTGGGTATAGTGTGGTGTAGAGGCGCTAACTACTATGACAACATGAAACCACTTCGCCTTATCTCCATACCCGATACCCCATTGAGTTCCCTGGCCCCGATCCGCGATTCTCCGAGCAGTATGCATGTCGGTAACACGGGAGTTACGTATTCGTCTTCATTGCGTTCGTCTCTTCGAGACAATCATTTCGCCTATCCGAATCGTCGCGTAGCATTGCGTTCCCTTATCTTTGTCAGTCTGTAACTCCGCCAGTTTTGGTCCGATTCGCAATCCGTTTGAACCACAGCGAAGCCAGACACTTCCCCTACATATCCTCCGGGTCCCATTCCGCCGGACGGTTTTGCTTGACGGCCTAGGGGTTACTTTTGCCCTCCGGGACAGGTCTTTTCTGGTGCTGTCCCCTCTTCTCCAAATACTATACCTACTGGAAGGATTGGAGGCAGGGTAACAGGCTCCAGTCCCGATCCGGAAGGTGCTAAAGTAGGGTAACTCCAAAGATAGGGTAACTCCAGGGCCAGGAACTCCTTCAAAAGGTACAGGTATAACAACCCCCCCCAAATAACCCTGGTGAAGTGGTAATCACCATTGATCACAGGTACCCCCAAGCGTCACCGTCATCACGACACCACAAGATCCCGATCGGTGAACCAGAAAAATTCACTGCTGCCACAAATCAGGATCTCAGGGCATGGATCCGAAGCTGCGAAGTATATTTTGAGATGAACGAGTGGCTTTGGACCAGCGACCGACACAAAATCCACTATGCCGCCAGCCGTTGTGAAGGAAACAAGGCTCGACCATACGTTGTTATGTATACCAACAAGATGGACGGAGCCGAAGGACAAATCCAGGAACCGGAGTACGCCTATTGGGCAACCTTCTCACTAAAGATGAAGGAAGTATTCTGCTCTCCGGACGAAAAACGCGATGCCATATATGCCATGGATCGTGTACCTTACACAACCGTTGAGGAATATATCCTCAAAATGAGCAACCTAAACATAAAGGTTGGGATGGCTGGGACACTGTGGAGAATGAAGGTCGAAGCAAAGATCCCTCTCAAGATACGAGAGTTGATGGTAGGTTGTGGCCCGTTTGACGATGATGTGCAATGGCTGGAGGCCTTACGATCAAGAGGAAGGTTGTGGGAGGAGTATTTGTATCACCAGAAACTGGAGAATAGAGGTCTCCCAGCCACGGATGGTCGTGGGAAAAAGGAGGAGAAAAAGCAGGAGGAACGTCGGGAAAAGGGGTTCAAAAGCAGAGTCAAGAAGGACTCAAAAAGTAATGTCAAGGAGGATACCCCTAAAAAGGATGCCCCTCCCCCCACTAACAGCACCGGAGATGCCTCGGGTTGGAAGGCTGCTCATGAAGGGGTAAGTCAGGACCTAGTTGACCGACGCAGACGGGCGAAACACTGCACTAGGTGTGGTCGGCCCGACTGTCACTGGAAGACGTGCGACATGAAGGAACCTCGAACGGTATCATCTGCGCAAGCCGCGCCAGTCGCAAACGAAAATGGGTCAAGCCCGAAAAGAATGAGCAGAGTGCTGGGGATGCATTAGAGAAGCGTTTGAAGCTAGCGCCCAAGACGAGGGCCGCGACAGCACCTGCAAAAGGGGCCGTGAGCGGAGTTACCGCTCCAAAGGGGCGGATCTCCAGGACCCCTGTTAATCTTTATGCAAATACAAATTCTGACGAAGAAATGTCAGAGAATTTTCACTAGGTCGACTACCGGCGGGCCAGGAGGTAGCAGACGTTAACCAAACATTCGAAACCCTGGCAATCGAAGAAAGAATTGTCTCAATCCTTGAGACCGAAAAATACAAAAACAAACGAAAAAGAAAGGAGGACGACTCTTCGGAATCGTCCAACAAAAAACAACATACAGAACCCACCGTATACGAGCGGCCCCGAGGGCAAGCGCTACTGGTAATCAATGGAAGGAAGGTGGTAGTCAATGTATTGCTAGATTCTGGAGCTAATGTTTTTCTCTTGTCCCCTTTGTTTGTTAGGAAATGGTCGGTCCCAAAGGTGCAAAGAGACGTCCCGTTAACCATTAGAAACTTCACAGGTGAAGAAGTGGTTGGAGCGGGACAAGCCTTTACTAACCCTATTACTATGATCATAGGGAATAATCATACATCTAATGTATCTTGCGAGATTGGGCCAGTCGAGGCTGGGTTAGACTTGATAGTGCCAGGGGGTTGGTGGTTGACGAGTCACCGGTTGGAAAACCCTTACGACCACGCAAACTGGAAGTTCGAATCTCCTGGTTGCTGTAACCAGTGCTCTGTGACGACTGCTCCTCTTAATACCGAGAACGATATCGAATATGACGAATGGCTGGGCCTGGACGAGAATGCCCGAATAATTGGCATGGTGCGTGCAATCGATGACGAAGAAACTGAACTTCTGAAGACTCTCCCGGGAGCATACCACCGATTTGTCAGTCTATTTGGCACTCCCATCCAGGAATCCTTGCCAGAACGAAGGCCATTCGATCACGCTATTGATCTCGAGCATGGGACAACCGCCCCGTGGGGTCCAATCTAGTAACTTTCAGAAAAGGAACTTGAAATTCTCCGGATGTACTTGGACAAAATGGTGGCCGAAGGAAGATACGGCCAAGCAAGTCACCTGCTGGGTCGCCCATATTATTCGCGCCGAAACCAGACGGAGGGCTACGACTATGCGTAGATTACCGTGGCTTGAACAAGGTGACAGTAAAGAACCGATACCCTCTGCCGCTAATGTCCGAATTGCGTGATAGAGTCAATGGGGCTTCGATCTTTACCAAACTGGACCTCAAAGACGGTTTTCACCAGATCCGTATCAAAGAAGGCGATGAGTGGAAAACAGCGTTTCGTACAAGATATGGTCATTTCGAGTACACAGTCATGCCTTTCGGCTTGGCAATCGCCCGCAACCTTTCAAGATATGATGCATCAGGTGCTCCGCGAATTTCTGGACCAAGGGGTTGTGGTTTATATTGACGACATCCTCATCTACTCAAAGACCCTCGAGGAACATGAGGCCTTGGTGACCAGAGTCCTGCAGCGGTTGGAGGACGAGGGTTTGGCAGTATCCATTAAGAAAAGCTACTTTCACTTGCGGGAAGTTGAGATTTTAGGGTACATAATTTCTGACAAAGGCGTGTCTATGTCAATGAAGAAGGTCGAGTCAATCCTTTCATGGGAAACCCCGAAGAGCATACGCGATGTTCAGGTATTCATTGGATTCGCCAATTTTTACCGACGGTTCATCGAAAATTTCTCCCAAGTTGCAAGTCCCTTAACCGAGTTAACCAAAGGGGACCCCAAGAAATTCCAATGGGGTGACCGTCAAGCGATAGCTTTCGAGTACCTAAAAGTTGCCTTCACGACAGCACCCATCCTTTGTCACTTTGCGCCGGAACGACAGACTGTGGTAGAAACCGACGCCTCAGACTATGCGCTAGGTTGCGTCCTCTCGCAGATCATCGATAGCAAGCTACATCCCGTAGCATTCCATTCCAGAAAATTTAATAAAGCCGAACTTAACTACGAGGTGCACGATAAAGAACTACTCGCGATAGTAACCGCCTTCAAGGAATGGCGACATTACCTAGAAGGAAGCAAGCACCAAGCGATCGTCTATACGGACCATAAAAATCTCGAATATTTCATGAAGGAGACAAGGATCCTAAATCGACGACAGGCTAGATGGGCGGAATATTTATCGTCTTTCGACTTTAAAATCATATATCGACCTGGATCAGCGGGAGGAAAGCCAGATGCATTATCAAGACGACCGGAGTATCGTCCTAAGGAGGGGGATACAACACAGCCTACAGAAGCCATGTTCCGAAGCGGCCAAGTCGATATGACTGGCCGTCCCAGTAAGTCAATCGTTATATCCTTAATTCATAGAAAAGACGATAACACAATTGTACAAAACCAAAACGATGACCCGTTACACTTTACCGAGCTGGACTCAAACGGCAATCATCACCATTATAATTTTAATCCTAATACAACACACGAGGAGCTACTTATTTCATCAGCATCCCTCAAAGCGCTTCAAGTCCTTAAATTTAATTCGGACTTTTTGGAGCAGGTTAAAAGGAAGGTCGAGTCTGACGAAGACTATAAGGAAATTCGAGACTTAGTTAAAGCTGGCAGCGAAATCAAGAGGCTACAACACTACACAGTGATGGAGGAACTCCTCTATTGGAAAAACAGGCTAACAATCCCTAACGATGATGAAATCAAAACTACCATTTTAGAAAATGAACACGACTCCAAGATAGCAGGGCACTTTGGCATGGACAAAACCACGGAACTTGTTCAGCGGAACTTCTACTGGCCTCATATGACCGAGTGGATTACAGATTACGTCCGCTCATGCGATCCATGCCAACATAACAAATCCGTGCGTCATAAGAAATATGGACTCCTGCAACCGCTAGAGACCCCATACGCTCCATGGATGTCGATATCAACAGACTTCATCGTCCAGTTACCCGAGTCGAGAGGATTCACCCAAATATGTGTAGTAGTTGACAGGTTTACCAAGATGGCGCACTTCATCCCACTAATAGAAAGAGCTACAGCAAGTGATGTGGCAAAGGCTTTTGTTGACAAAGTTTGGAAACTTCACGGGCTTCCAAAAGAAATTGTTTCAGACCGAGATGCTAAGTTCACAGGGGAATTCTGGACCTCATTATGCAAACTTCTAGACATTAAGTCCAGCAAATCTACCGCATTCCATCCTGAGACCGACGGACAAACCGAAAGGGTTAATCAAGTCCTGGAAGCCTACCTAAGAAACTTCGTCAACTACGACCAAGATGACTGGTACGACCTACTGCCGTTAGCGGAGTTCGCTTACAACAATGCCGAAGCCACAGCCACTGGAATCAGCCCCTTCTATGCCAATCATGGTTTCCATCCCAGAACAGCTTGGACAATTGATACAGAAGTCAAGAATCCAGCGTCAAAGTTATACGCACATTGGCTTCAGAAAGTAAACGATTTTGCCACTACCTCGCTCAAAGCCACCCGAGAAAACATGTCCAAATATTTTGACAAGAAACGACAGGCGGAACCATCCTTTAAGGTCGGAGATTTAGTAATGCTCGACGCCAGAAACATTAGAACCAAGCGTCCAACGAAAAAGTTAGCCCCTAAGTCATACGGACCCTTCCCGATTACACGAGTCGGTACTAGAGCTTGCACTTTAGATACAGGAGGTCGCTGGAGGATATTCCCCACCTTCCATGTATCCTTGCTCGAGCCATACCGGACAAGCGTCAGGAAACCCGAAACAAGACCGACCGCCGCGTGACGACATTGAAGGTGACAATGAGTACGAGGGGGCATACATCGTCATAAGCGAGTAGAGAGAAACCAAAGTGGGACGACGAACGATTAGCCGGATGTTCTACTTCATCAAACGGGTGGGATACCCGGAAGATGAGAACTCATGGGAACCTGCCGACGAAGGAGGATTAGCCAATGCAGCCGAAGCAATTGCCGAATTTCACAGTCTTTACCCACAACAGCCTAAGCCATAAGCTGTTTCACATTTGTATTCTTGCGTTTAGAATATGTATAAAATGTTTTACTACTAAAAAGAAACTAGCTGAGGGGAAAATTTTCCATCGTGGCCAAGTAAACGCGGTGGTTTTTACGTACCCAAGATGCTATAGAACCACTTTGTAATCAGTTAATTATTTTGTATTATAGTTAGACGAGGACGACTAACCTAGGAGGGGGATACTGTTATACCTGTACCTTTTGAAGGAGTTCCTGGCCCTGGAGTTACCCTATCTTTGGAGTTACCCTACTTTAGCACCTTCCGGATCGGGACTGGTGCCTGTTACCCTGCCTCCAATCCTTCCAGTAGGTATAGTATTTGGAGAAGGGGGGACAGCACCAGAAAAGACCTGTCCCGGAGGGCAAAAGTAACCCCTAGGCCGTCAAGCAAAACCGTCCGGCGGAATGGGACCCGGAGGGTATGTAGGGGAAGTGTCTGGCTTCGCTGTGGTTCAAACGGATTGCGAATCGGACCAAAACTGGCGGAGTTACAGACTGACAAAGATAAGGGAACGCAATGCTACGCGACGATTCGGATAGGCGAAATGATCGTCTCGAAGAGACGAACGCAATGAAGACGAATACGTAACTCCCGTGTTACCGACATGCATATTGCTCGGAGAATCGCGGATCGGGGCCAGGGAACTCAATGGGGTATCGGGTATGGAGATAAGGCGAAGTGGTTTCATGTTGTCATAGTAGTTAGCGCCTCTACACCACACTATACCCAAACATAGTAGAGAGGAGGCATTATAAATACTCTCGCAGTGGATGTAAACTCTGAGTCGGATCATTAGCGACGAAGAACGAGCCTTATCAATATTATATTGTTTCTAGCAAAATTACTTCCGTGCAATTTACTCTATTACTTGTGAATTACTTTTATCTCGCTTAGCAAGGCCTTGGCCCTTCAGCGTTACTTATTAAAACCTTACTATTGGAAGTTCTTCACGGAACTTTGCTCGATCCCTACTTTGAACCCTACGGTTATCTTTTAGCGGTTCATAAGAAGCAGTTAGGACTTGCGCCTGTGTATTGTGTTGCGGATAGCAACCGGGCAGGTTATAGCGTCTAGATTGTTATCTAAAGCTTCTTGGAGATTTCCTGTGCGGTAAGAAGTACCGGTCTTACAAATGAAGCCAGAGCCACCATCCAAGCACCCCCCGCTCCACCTAATCTAAGCGCCACCCCACCTCCACCAACAAACTCCCACCGCTCAGAACGAATGCCGGACCCGGAAAAGTTTGACGGATCCCGAACCAAACTCCCCGGTTTCATCCTTCAGCTACGCTCCAAGTTGACCGTCAACCGAGATCGCTTTGCAAATGAAACCACGATGATCCTCTATACCATCAATCGGTTAGAGGGAGCAGCTTTAGAGCAGGTCCGTCATACTGTCCTCCCTTCCGGCCTCACCACTTGGACCAGCGCAGAACAACTCATTGCCACCCTGGAAACCGCCTTCGGAGATCCAGATCCAACTGGCACCGCTCGACGGGAACTTCACCAACTCCGGCAGGGAAAACGCGATTTCTCGGCATATCTAGCCGATTTCCAAAGAATCATGGGGCAGCTCAACTTCGATGAGAACTCGAAAATGGACGCCCTAGAACACGGCATGTCTGAAGAGTTAAAAGAAGCCATGGTGTTCGCACCCATCGCCCCTGCCACCCTTCCGGAAATGATCCTCACTCTCACCCGCCTAGATAACCGGATCCGAGCTCGCAAGGCAGAGAAACGAGGAAATACCCGTGATAACATGGGTCAATTCAATGCTCCGGCAGCCTTTACTCCCGCCTCTTCCTTCACTCCAGGAGGACTTGCTCCGATGGACCTATCTTTTGGCCGCACTAGCAATATCTCTCGCCCCCCGCAGGATCAACGGTATACAATGGTTAATGGAAGAAGGAAGCTCTCGGAGGAAGAAAAACAGTGGCGTCGCTCCACTGGAAAATGCATGTTTTGCGCTGCCCCTGACCATTCGTACGCCAACTGTCCCTCCGCTCCTAAAAAACCTACTATGAGGGGAGCCCTTACCGCACCGCCCGCCACTCGTACGCCTCCCGCTTCCTCACTCCCACCGCCCCCTCTTCCACCTCAGTTCTTCGCGTTAGAATCTGCAGACTCTTCCAACGAGTCTTTAAACTAGTCAAACCAAGGCTGATCAGTGACCCTGCCTTGGTTCCCATTTCTTTACCTTTGTCGGCTTTTTCTATCTCGGGTTTTTCAGTGTCGGATGCATGCGTGGAGGAACAATTGGATGGGGAACATTTTGTTATATCATGTAACATTTCCCATAATAATAAAATTATAAAAACTCACGCACTATTGGACACTGGAGCCTCAGGATTCGCCTTCATTGATAAAGACTTTGCGAGTCACCACTCTCTACCTCTCCTACCTCTAAAAATCCCTCGGCAACTCGAAGTAATTGATGGCCGCCCAGTGTCATCAGGGGACATCACCCATATTGCTAATCTTAATCTCTCCATTCAACAACACCAAGAACAAGCCCCCTGCTTCGTCACCCGACTAGGACACTACCCCCTTGTCCTAGGAATCCCATGGATGAACTATCATGACGTTCAACTCCGCTTTGCTAAAAAATGCATTGAGTTTAATTCTAAACTCTGCACCACCCACTGCGCCCCCCATTCCGCCACCGTGACCGCACCCTCAATTGTCGCCCCTCCCAAGCTGAATCTATCCTTTATTAATGCCGTTAGCTTCAGAACTCTCACTCGAAAACATCACTCCCAAGCATACGCAATGTCACTATATGAGATAAACAGAATCATAAATGACAAGACAACCAAGGAAGAATGGAGAGCGAGGATCCCTACGGAATACCACGACTTTCTGGATATGTTCGATAAAAAGAAAGCCCAAGGATTACCCCCACGCCGCTCGTATGACCACAAAATACAACTGATGGAAGGAAAAGATGCCCCCTTCAGACCCCTTTATGGGATGTCCCGAGAAGAGCTGATCGTCTTGAAGAAGTATATTGAGGACAATCTTGAGAAGGGATTCATTCGTGCTAGTTCCTCTCCAGCCGGATCCCCCGTTCTATTCGTCAAAAAGGCAGACGGTTCCCTAAGACTCTGCGTAGATTACCGCGGCCTCAATGCAATCACTGTCAAGGATCGCTATACATCACCTCTCATCCGAGAAACACTAGATCGTTTAGCAAAAGCCCAATGGTACACCAAGCTAGACCTTCGTGACGGATACCACCAAACACGCATTGCAGAGGGAGATGAATGGAAAACCGCCTTCCGCACCCGGTATGGTCTTTACGAGTACCAGGTTATGCCGTTCGGCCTAACTAACGCCCCCGGAACATTCCAACGCTTTGTAAACGATTGTCTCACTGAATACCTGGATATCTTCTGTACTGCTTACCTAGACGATATCCTCATCTACAGTGATACTTTCGCCGAACATCAAATCCATGTTCGCAAGGTCCTCCAAACCCTCAAGGATAACGACATTTTGCTAAAACCGGAGAAATGCGAATTCGAGGTACAAACTACTAAGTACCTCGGTCTTATCCTTACCCCCAACGGCATTAAGATGGACGAAGAGAAACTCAAAGCCGTCGGAGAATGGGGAACTCCAAAGAGTGTTAAAGATGTGCAAGCATTCTTAGGATTTGCTAATTTTTACCGTCGATTTATCCTGGGATTCTCAAAGCTTGCTGCCCCCCTTACCGCCCTTACCAAAAAAGGCATCTCCTTTGAATGGTCTGTCGAAGCTGACATAGCTTTCGAAAACCTAAAACACTCCTTTACCACGGCCCCAATCCTTATCCACTTTGATCCTGATAAAAAAATCATCGTGGAAACCGATGCCTCGGATTTTGTATCAGGAGGAGTCCTATCCCAATACGACGACGCCGGAATCCTGCACCCGGTAGCCTTCTTTTCGAAAAAACACTCACCAGCTGAGTGCAATTATGAAATCTACGACAAGGAGCTACTTGCCATCATAAGAGTCTTTGAGGAATGGTGTCCGGAATTGGAAGGCTCAAAACACCCAATTGACGTCATTAGTGATCATAAAAACCTTGAGTACTTTATGAGTACCAAGCAACTCAACCGCCGTCAAGCTAGATGGGCTGAATACCTATCGCGTTTTGATTTTGTGATCACGTATAGACCAGGAAGCCAAGGGGGAAAACCGGATGCGTTGACCAGGAGATCAGGAGATCTCCCCAAGGAAGGGGATGAACGATTAGCACATCAGAGTCAGGTGGTGCTAAAGAAGGAAAATCTTGACCCTAAGCTAAGTTTGTTGTCGGCTTCTTTATCAAATGAAGCCGCTGAATTGGACGCCCCCCTAAAAAAGCTATTTGCAGAAGGATATATCGCTGACAAGTTTCCTGAAAAAATCCTCCTAGCGTTAAGGAATAAGGACCAACAATCCAAGGAGATTACCTTAAGCGAGTGCAAGGAGAAAAATGGAAACCTCTATTACCGAGATTGTATCTACGTTCCAGATTCTGCCCCCCTCCGCCTTGAATTGATCAAGAGACACCACGATGCCCCTGCCGCAGGCCATCCAGGACGTGATAAAACCTTCGAACTCCTTGCTAGAAGGTTCTATTGGCCCAAGATGAGGAAGTCGATCGGGCAATATGTCCGTAATTGTCATATCTGCCAGAAGGCGAAACCAGTTACCCAACGTACCCAAGGAGTTCTCCGTCCCCTACCCATTCCTAACCGTCCATGGCAAGAAATCTCCATGGATTTCGTTACCGGCCTTCCTCAATCGAACAGCTACGATGCTATCATGGTAGTAGCCGACCGACTGTCCAAAATGCGCCATCTTATCCCTTGTAATACTACCGTCAACTCCAGAGATGTAGCTGATTTATACCTACAACATGTCTGGAAATTACATGGGTTACCTACGCATATTACATCAGACCGAGGTACCCAATTTACAGCCCATTTCTGGAAAGAATTGTGTCAACGCCTTGGGATTCAGGCCAGAATGTCTACTGCTTTTCACCCTGAGACAGACGGACAGACGGAGAGACTAAACGCGGTTATGGAACAGTACCTACGATCTTATGTATCGTATCAACAAGAGGACTGGAGTAACTGGTTACCTATGGCCGAGTTCTCAGCAAATAACCAGGAATCTGCGAGTACCAAAGTTTCTCCCTTCTTTGCTAACTATGGGTACCATCCTCGTTTCGATACTACTCTCCTCTCAACCCAAGCGACCCCTCAGAGTCTAGATGCTGCTTCATTTAGTCAAACAATGCAGGAACTCTATAACTATCTACGAACGCAAATAAGGACGGCCCAAGATATTCAAGAAACGGCCACGAATAGACACCGTATACCTGCTCCAGCTTACCGGGCCGATGATCATGTCTTCGTTTCAATGAAAAACATTAGAACTACCCGTAATGCTAGAAAGCTGGATTGGAAATGGATGGGACCCTATCCGATTAAGAAGATGATCTCTCCTTTTGCCTACGAAGTTGACCTTCCTCCCTCGGTTAAGTACCACCCTGTCTTTCATGTTTCTTTATTGAAACCTGCGGCCCATGATGCTCTTCCCGGACAAGTCATTCCTCCCCCAGCGCCTGTTGTTGTCAACGACCAAGAAGAATACTATATCGAGAAAATCTTGGACCAACGGACATATCGCAAGAAACAACAGTACCTCGTTGAATGGACCGGATATGCTCACCCTACCTGGGAACCCGCTGAAGATCTAGCAGATACTTCGGCCCTGGAAAAGTTTTTAATTACCCCGACCTTAACGATGCCTAATGTTCGCAGGAGCTCACGCTTGAAGGGGGGAGCTACTTTCATGGATTGATTCAGGGATGCGTCATGGTTCGGATGGTTGTATAATTTCCTTGTTGCTCGGCTAGGTTTCGGGTTATTATAATAATGTCTTTGTGTTTCGGTTGTTGCCGGGTTGTTGTTGGTGCTACTGAAAAGCGGGGTATTTAAGGAAGGATTTTGGTTGCTTTCGTTGTTCTTCTTCTTCTTTCCTTAAGCAACGTTCTCGTTTACCTTCTTCTGTAATTGCTACAATACTATCTCGGTTCTACCTCAGAACCCTCGCTGTCGCTGTCCACTTCGCTGCACTTATCTCGCCTGGAGATAAACCCATTGTAGAACTTGTAGAAACACCGCACTCTTCGAACGTGTTAGAACCTCGCTTAAGTAGCACTGCTCACCTTCAGGGATACTGAAGGGCTTAACGAGGGACTGAACCGTGAGATCGACGGTCTCAAAAATGTCCTGCAAAGTTAGCTCTGTGTAATGTAGAATCACGATAGTGTACATAAAAAATGAGGATCTCATCGTAGTTTCTGATATCGTGAATTGGACTACCTTTGCGTACAACCATTCAACACCTTTCGCTTGCCTGCTGTCTCAGCCCGGCCCCGTTCCTTATATCCGAGATAATACGGTACCTGCCTAGGTATATGGGACAGATACAAAACTCGGGATACGGGGGATCTCATAGATCCATGAAGTGGACCACACCTCCGCAGTTCTATCTTTGTCCTTCGCTTAGTGAGACTTGCTGCAGGATGGGCGGGTGATCATCAATCGCTAGGAAGCGTTTGACAAAGCTTTAAAGAACTTTTCTTGCCCGTAATTACGGGTTTGTCTCTTGCGTTCTTCGCGATAAAAAAATTTAGGACGCCTAAGTATAGTCTAAAAATAATCTACAGGTAATGATCGAACTAAATGTTCTAGATAGCTCATCGTACCCTAAAAGTATGGCATTCCTATTTCTATGAATGTGGGCAAATAATAGCTAGATTAAGGATTTAGCACCTTACCCGGCCTTCACCCCGTCCCCATTACCCGTCACGCCCTAGTCACGCCCCTATACTAAAGAATAGTAGTCCGTCCATTTACTATGTGTAGTGGGTAGTAACTGAGCTTTGCAAGGGATTCCACATGCGCGATACGCGAATACAAGTGACCCATAAGTCCTAACGATAATGGTATATTACCTGACGTTTAAATGAGCTCTGTATAAATTTTGGAAGATAACAAGGTCGTTGAGCTCTTGTGGGAATACATAGACTTTTCGTGCTTTAAACAGAAGAAAATTAATCAGGATCATGATTGGTAATAATCGTAAGCCATACCAACGAGGCAAATGCTAAACGAGGCAAATGCTACTTACGAGGCGGAGACATAATGTAACGAATTGCTCTAACCGAATAGTATAGTACTCCCACAAACCCTTAAGTCTCGTGACTATGGTAGCAGACCTAGAATTTGGAGTGAAGTCTATGTCTACTTTACATCGAAGATGAAATTCAATGCTAGAGGAACAATTGGTTAGCGATCTCCTTGATTTGATATTTTCCTCTCCTTACATTTACTGAAAGCTACTAGATTCGGATCCATTTCTATCGAAGGTGGTGATCACGGTTGTACTGGATATAGCGCTAGTGAATACATATACAGTCGCACCTCGCTATGCCAGAACTCAGTATTCCAAATCCCTTGCTGTCCCGTACAAAATGCCCTGGCGAAGCGGTTTTTCTACTGCAAAATAAATTTGCTGTTCCGGATTCTTTAGGAAAATTTGCTATCCCGTACGGGATCCACTGGATTCTAGGCGTCTGGCATAACGAGGTGCGACTGTACTCTTTTGTTTTTCTTAATCATGTTTGCTACTAGCTCTGCTGGGCTAGCTTGTGTTCGTTAAACAACGCTAGTCACTAAATAAGCAGGAAGTTATGGTATGCTAAGGTACATGTATCGTAACATGTAACCTTGAGAAGTTGGTTTACTCATGCATATTATGGGTGTAGATACCCAGATGGATGAACCAAGAACGCTTTTGCGTAGAGGCACGTATTTTGTGGTTGTGGTCGGGAGTCAAAAGTGGCTAGCCTTGGGAAAAAGCAAACACGATCATTGACACCATAAACTCTAGTAATGTAGGGTTCCTAGCCGCTTTTATTTCGTTCCTATTCATTTACGGAAACTAGTCTATCTAATCCTTCTAACGCTTCAAACAGGCAGTGGAAGCAATTCTAATAATCACAAATTGAGAGCTGTAATAATCGACTTACCTTCCCATCCACCCACCATCAACAACTAGACACTCTCCGCTTATATACCCACTCGCCATCCCACTCGCTAGGAAGACAACCGGTCCCTTAAAATCCTCTGGGCTTCCCCATCTCCCAGCAGGAATCCGCTCTAAGATCTGCTTCCCTCGGGTTTCATCCTTCAACAATGCCTCGTTCATCGCAGTATTAACGTACCCAGGTGCAATACAGTTAACACCGATGCCGTGTCCAGCCCACTCGTTGCTTAGAGCCTTTGTGAGCTGTAGAATGCCACCCTTAGACGCAGAATACGCCGGGACAGTTAATCCACCTTGGAATGAGAGGAGCGAGGCAATATTGATGATCCGCCCACCCCGCATCGGTGGACTTGAAGTAAGCCAGTAGTTCCCGATATCACGGCATAGCACAAATGGGGTGTTTAAGTTCGTCTGTAGGACTTCATTCCAGTCATGTTCTGGGAACATATGCGATGGATGGCGTCGTTGAATGCCAGCGGCATTGAGGAGGATATGGATGCCGTTGTTGGGGAGGACAGCGTCCTCGGCTGTGAGCAGCGGCACGATTGTTGACACAGCGGCGGCATTGGAGAGATCGGCCACATAAATGACGCAACGGCGGCCAAGGGCAACGATTTCATCGTGGGTTTTCGTGTTGTGTGGGTCTCTCTACAGATCGTCAGTGTCTGCATGTAGTTTTGAATCTGGAAACTTGGAAAATTACTTGAACAAGAATGATGTCAGCGCCTGCCTCAGCCAGCGCCAGAGCCATGGCTTGTCCAATACCACGGCTGCCGCCTGTGCATAGCGCGGTCTTCCCGCTGAGGTCAAATATTTTTGAAGCCATGTATCGTCTAATTCAGATAGTCAATTGGATCGTTGGAGTAGAAGTAGATTGAGTGATGTCAGCAAGGAGAGACGAATCTCGAAGAACCGTGAAGGATCAGAGGTCTGTGCGGGGTACCGAGCACCCGAGCACCCCTCATCCTCGCGCACGGCCGGATATGCAGGCGCCCGGTGCGTACCGCGTTCCAAGCATGCGCTACCAGGTATGCGTTTTACCGCATACGAGTGATATCAGATCCCGCGGAGCTACCATAAAGCTCAGCTTTAGTAACTCCTGGAACTTGGAGTTCTTCCAGCAGTTGCTCCATCAAGACTGCACGCCAAATCTCGCTCCGAATTACTAAACGATACCTACAGCCCACTTTATCCAAATCTCGGGAAGACAGTAAACATGCCACCTCGAAAGAAAGCCGCAGCTAAGCCCGAAGCTGCTGCCACTACTACTCCAGTCCCAGCTCCAGTCCCAGCTCCAACTGCTGAGAAACGAAAGACGCATCCAACCAGTGATGGCCATAGTAACAAGGCTACTAAAAAGATACCGAATCGTAAAGTCAGCTTATTCCTCTAAAAAAAGTCGCATTCAATCACTGACATGCATTCATCCCTAGTCTCTCAAAGACATCAAATATCGCGAACTAGTCCAACCTCCCTTCCCAACCGAATATGACCCTGAAGACTTCCCCTTCAAGGTTGATGGAGGAGACTACTACTGGCTCGTTTCCGACAAAGCCACTACATACTACCAAGAGTTGGTCAAGGCCTCTGACAACTGCAACGCCGACGCATGGGGTGTATACATCTATAACGACTTCACCGGATACGGTGAGATTGAGTTGCTAGAGAACGTGGTACGTTGTATACCCACTCTTCGATGACGAAGTATTACTGCTGATATCGAACTTAGATAAATGCATTTGAGAAAGAATGGAAGAAACCTCGCGCAAGGAAGAGCGAGGAGCTATTTTTCCGAATCGAAGCCCTTGCGATATACCTATTTAACGATTCAGGGCGGTGGGGAATGTGTGACGATGGCGAACGTGTAATTGCACTTCAAGATCTTATCCCAGCTATGTTTCTCGAGGCCTTTATCATCCTAAAACACGACAATCTTCTTACACCTGATAGCCCACTCAAGAATATCGGTTTCGTTGCTGCGCTTATTGCAAACTGGTCGCAGGGCGGTAAAGCGAGGAAAGTCGTGAATCTTTGTAAAGAGCCCGGTATTAGGGTTGCCTTAGGGCCTGAAGAATTTGAATATGATGAAGGTGTTGATGTCGAGAAGTTGGCGGCGGGTGAGCTTGATAATGATGACGGGAATGGTGAGGACGAGGATGATGAGGATGACGAGGATGACGAGGATGAAGATGAGGACGAGGAGGATGAACCGAAAGAGGAGGAGAATGGTGGATTCGGGAAAGCAGTATGACCTCTGCCCGCGAAGAAGTAGGAGTTAATGAGCTGACCTAATATCAGCTACGCCGCTATACGCGAATCGTAGGCACAAGTAAAATTGGCGGACACGAATTCGATCTCTCGAAATGGAGCAAGGCGCAATTGAAACGTCATGAGCTTGGTAATCTGTCAGGTGTGAGTAGTTCCTTGTGTATATCCAAGAGGTGCAGTGTTGGCTTGCTATTATGGAGACTGACATACTTATAGGGATCTGACGATGGCTTCGATCTCTCGTCTTAGACGAGGGGGGGATAATAAAGGGCGAGAGGCATCTTCCCTGTTTATTCTTTGTTTATTTTTGGCGTTATTATTGAGAGGTCACGTATAGTTTAACACTGTGTCCATAGCAGAAATATTCTGTATCTAATTTGTATTTACGGGCATTTTATGGCTGTAGTAATTGGTAATCGAACTTTTGATCTGGGATATCGGGGACGAGAAAACCCGAGTGGCAAGGCTGGCGAGTGCTAAACATAGGGTCAGAAAGCCCTTGACCTTCCGGGTTGGAATTTTGCTAGCTTGAACTTTCAAGAAAATAAACATAGTCCAAGTGATGATCTTCGCCGTGTCTCTGGTCGTCAATGCGGGAGAGCGCGATCACGCGATCACGCGATAGCACTCGTTCTTGGCATACCGGGAAAACATTTTCTATCTAGCTTTGCACTATTCTCACGATGTCCCTCAAGTTATCCTCGTACTCTATTTGCTTTGTGTGCTCCATCACAACTTTATTTGTTCATCCGCTTCTCTACTTCTGGGGGGATACGAGAGAAATTAGCTGATAGTTCATAAGGCGGCTTGCCGGTTTGCCGTATAAAGGGATATCCCTCTCACTGGCAGGACGCTCTGTCTTTTCTAGAGGCTAGGTTATTGGTAATCTCAATTAGACCTTATGATTAGATATATCGCTTTATTCGCAATCTCTCAAACTCGTCGTGAAACGGTCACTATCCCTTCGTTCATTTCCAGGGCAGGTACTGGGAAAAATACTACGTACACTTATCAAGGCAAAACCATCTTGGATTCTCTGCGTGATGCAAATTTAATTGGTAAGAAAGCACCGTTACTCCTCCCTTCTCTTGGTTGTATTGGTGACGAATAATTTTGATAGAGTGTCGTGAAATCTAGGCACAAGCAATAGGATAGACAATCTAGCTATGATTTCTAAGCTAAGTACTTCCTCCCATTTTTTCACAGCTTAATACAAGTTCAGGATAGGGTTTTTTAAAATGACAGACTGATTTATTCTCGCCTGCACAGCCTTCTCGGAATGGTAGAGGGTTTGTTCCCAAATTGAAGCTGTTACTGTGAAGCTGTCGCGCTTATACGAGGAACTAAGAAGATCATGAAGCGAACAACATGGGGAGATTACAGTACATTCTAGAGCCTGGGGCCTGGAGACGGATCACCCGAGTCGGGTTTCCCCCGACATATGAATAGACGCCGTATATTAACGTCGAAGCAGCGGGTAGCGGCTCCACAGAAAAAACTGTCTATAGCACATGAGGGTGATTACCTCGAGGCGTTTAGTGCTTCTCTCTTAGGATTAATTTCCGGGGCCATAAGATATAAACCTGTCTAACATGGCCCTGTTAACATGGTCTACATACCCGTTCCCGTGCCGGCCTGTCGGACTCGCTTCCGTCCCAATCAATGTAACCGTGGGAGCTGTCAGATTCGATCACAGCGACAGGATTGTGCAGAGGAAACTTGTTGGCATTCACGAGAATGATATTACTTTCGGCCGATAGCAGCCTCGTGATAGATATTTCTATTCTCGGATTCTATAACTGCCTCCACGGTTTGAAATGGGACGGCGCGCTGTCTATGGCTGTCTGGTGAAGCAACAATCTCACTCGGCGTCTCCGTCGGCTAAATGGAGATGCGCCTAAAACAGGCTATATTATGCCTGCCCTTAAATGACAGTGGCATGGTTGGGACGATCCGTGTTTGCGGAAGTGTGTGCACAAGTGCATAAGCGCAGCCAGGATTTTGGAAAAGAAAAATGTGTATGTACCTTTTGACTGTCCTAAACTCGAGCTCGTACGTAATTTGCTCCTCTCACAAAAGTATCAGGCCTTTGTAACTTGGTCGTTGTCATATCACGGCAGAAGGAGATAGTTACTATAAAACGTCTAGGATAATATCATTAAGATGCATTTTCTTGCCAACAGCACTGTTATTTAAGGTCAAATGTCCTATGTCCTATTAGTGTATAGGTTGGCGTTTTTAATCGGGGGATAGTCGACTCCATCTTAAAAACAAGCTTCTAGATTTGTCTTCACCGCTCAAAAATGATATTGCGCTACTCTGGATTTATGCGGTATCGTCAAGTGCCAGAAATAACCGGCTCTCAGTGTCAAACCCTGTAATTTCCAGATTATATCGCGGATAGTAATAGGCGGTCAGTAGCACGCTATAGTTGAGTCGCTATCCCCGATTGTAAAACATAGCATGTCTTGCGGATAGGTATGGGGCTGAGCTATAGATTATAGTGCAGTGTCCGTTGTGGTGCTGGTATTTGGTTATCTTTGATACCTAACAGTAGGTTTTAGGGTTCGTTGGCTGTCGGAGGTGAGCAATGGAAATGACATGAATAATTTGTGCGCGGATCATGAATAAGTTAAATAGGAATGAAAAGAAGTGTCCGGATTATGAGATATCACTTGATCTTGGGGAAGGTTCCCAGCGCAGCCACCCTTTATGAGGTAGCTACCCCTATGGGAGATGTTTCTCCTATAGTGCTCGTGAGCAGCTACGCAGAATAGGATGCTATTTACCTCGCCCACAGTTTAGTAGACAAAATAAAGCAAATGAACATGGGATGACGAAGGAAGGGTAACGATACGGATCCTGAGAATAGCGATTTCCAATTTGCTGGCTGCTATGCCTTCGTCAGGCAGATATCTCAATATCTCAAATACCTATAGCTATTGCGTTACCCTGTGAGTATGAGGCTAGGCACACCGTCTACCCAAGAGTAAGAACAAGCAGCCCCCCCTCCCCCCAATGAATATATCTATCACCAAGTAAACCCTTTATTGCGTTACAGCAAACCCATTAAGGAAGCACCACACCCACCCTAAGAGTATATCCAACCACGTATTTTTATAAAATCACCCATTAATCACGTGATCACGTATAGCCCACTTATATCGATCCCACCCAGTATTAACCTAACTCATCTGCTCGTAGGAAAAAGAATATAAAGGAACAGAGAAAAAAAATGCAAATACGATTTTTAGATATCCAAAAGCGAACATCAAAAAAACTAGAAATACAAAAAAACACCCCAACCCTCAAATTTAAATATACCAAGAAAGCAAAGAGTAAAGGAGAGAAGAAGAAAAGAAAAAGACAAAACACGATATTTCTCCATTCTTATACAAAAAACCCTCCATTGAGCAACAACCCAACCCTTTCCACCTCCGTCATATAGCGTTTTCTCACATCATCTACAGTGACAACCCCCCTCTTGACTGGTGCGCCGCCGGCACCTCCGTCCTTCCTTAACCTTTTTCCTTGTCCTTGTTCTCCTTCATCTACCCTCTTGCTACTCAATAACCATGCCTGTTCTTCACCGACGCAGCTCATCGCGTTCAGCAATACCAAGAATCCGTCTGTGACGCTCCTACTCGTTGGATCTGCGCTTCCTACGTTCGCTGTTTGCAGACGCTGTAGACGCTCGTGCAGTATTTCTGCGGCGCCCCTGTAGTCGCCGTGTTGGATCCTCCACGCGTATAGGACTTTATGGAAGGGTGGGCCGGTAGTCACGTTCATGATGGAAGCGCACTTGAAGGACAGCGCTTCATCGACCTCGTCCTGCAGTCCAACGAACGGATAGGTACAGAGGCGCGCGCCTTGGGATTGAGAAACCATGGCATCGACAAGGTCGCGGAGAGCGGTGCGTTGGAGGGGTGTGTTAGTGTAGCGGGTTAGTGCTAGATAAGCTTCATCGAAGCGGGAGACGGAGAGGGTAGATTGGAATAGTTTGAGAAGGATCTCTGTACGGAGCTCGGGGTTGCTCTAGAAAAGCATTAGTTAGAATAAAGCGTAAGAGGTGTGTGGGAATTAGACTCACCGATTCTTCAAGCGTGACAAGGGCGGCTTGACAGAACTCCGCCACGTATAGAGGTGCCTTTGCTTCCTCGAAGAGAATAGCAACATGGAGATTATAGTACGGGAACCCTTTACCAATCGCCGACTCCAGTTCAATCTCAGTCAACAGCGACTTCACAGCAGAGAAATATTCTTTTTTTTTTGCAGTAGCTATACCCCGTTAGCACCGCCATCAAAAAGGAACCGGACACAATATAGCAGAGAGGGAAAACCGTACCCAAACCATATCCCGCCTTCCTAAATCCACCCGCAGCGGCCTCCAACCCTCCGTCCTTCAACTGTATCCTTGCCTTAACATACCCACCCCACGCCGTCGTCGGTAAAAACCTACTAAACTCCACCGCGGCACCAACAGCCTCGATTCCCAGCAGCTTACTCGTAACTTCCACAACCCCATTACCCATCTTACCGGCCAGCTCCAACCCGGCCAAAAACTGTCTAACACACACACTAACCGCCAGACTTCCACTCCTCCCAGGCCCCGGTGGCGGCGGCCCATAATTCTCTCCAAGCATCAAACTCAACACACTGCCCTTCCGCTTCGCTGCCGCGGTAATCGCGCCATGGTCCATACGCAGGCTCGCAAGGCCCTTCGTAAGCTCCTCTTCAATCGACAGTCTGCGATCCGGAATACTAAGTGGTGTGCGCGCGAGCCACGAAAGGATTTCATATTCACGGATATAGTCTAGGAGCTGACTATACAACTTTTCCGGCTGCGCAATCCGTGGACGTGAGTCTGCCGGTACCGAGACTAAGACTAGTAGGAATGTGAGGTTGAATAGTAGGTTGTAGTTAACATTAACAACTTCCTGTGATCCAGCAATGAGGACGCTTCCGCCGAACATTGTTAGTTTGGTTTGCCCACTATGGGTATCGGAGTGGAATAAGCTGCTCATGATGGATAAGAACGCGGCTTGTGGATCGGACATTGCTTCGAGTGCATTTTCGATCTTTTCGAACGCAAAATCTGATAGTTCACCTTCTATACAGTTGGAGTAGAGACTCCACATGCGGTCTTCGAACGAGTAGAGTGCATCTTCGAGGACCTCGCGCTGGAGTCTGTAGCTACAGTTATCGTACGCCCGATCGGAAAGGTCATTCTTGAGGTCTGTGCAAGCTTGGACAAGGAGTAGTGCATCCGACAATTCCGCGTCCTTTAACTGCGCACCAAGCCGCTTCGGTGAGCGCTCCGACAAGAGCGCGAGGTTGCCCGCGTGTGTCCCGTAGTTATGCGCCAGGATTTCACTTTCGGTGGCTTCCCGGAGTGCTGTGATGCCGTCTGCGTTAACGGTCCATACGAATCCGCTCACTGGGTCAGCCACCAGACTCAGGGCTTCAGAACGCTGCTTGTCAAGTTCCGTACACAGCCGGCAGTACCGCAGCCACTGCAAGCCGACTTCGTACGTGTATATGCCGTAGTCCGGTGACCCATCGGGCTTCTTCTTAAGCTCCACCATGCTCGGTATGCTCCGTGCGACCTTCGTCTGGACTGAGTCAGCACCATCGTCGACACGGTCTGCGTAGGCGCCTTCGTGGATCTTGAGGGCGGTGCGTAGGACCTCGTCTGTGAAGCGGCCTGGGTAGAAGATCCAGTCAAGCCAGTAATCGGTCAGATCCTCGCTGGTAACTTCGGACGGGGTACGACCAGAATGAACGTGTAGTGAGTCTGGGGTCGCGGTGGCCCATTTGTTCCACGAGACGGGAACCTCTTTCATGTTGAACTGGAGGTTCTGGACGCGGAAGGTGGTGTTGCTCTTCCATAGTACCCATAGGTTGAAGAGGGCCGGGTTGGTTGCGGACGCGGGGGTGACGCGGAACTCGGAGATGATCCAGACGGAGTTTGCGGTTGGTGGGTCTGCGCGGAATTCTATGCCGGGGTAGAGATCTACTAGGCCCTGGAATTGTCCGCTGATATCGCGGATGGCAGCCCAAAACTTGAATTTGCCGGTTGTGGCGGAGGAGAAGGACGCAAGGTAGAACATATGATCTTCCTGCAGAGAGGTATCGATTATATGGAGGAGTTGCGACGGGGAGGGGTCAAGAAGAGTCTTGATGGTTGAGCTAGAGGTAGGGAGCGGTTCATTGAGGAGGTCAATGGCATGCAAGAGGTTCCCCTTTTGGAGGGACCACGTTTTGAGTGTATGATTTACGGAGACGGTGAACAGGAGAGGCTCAGCATCTTGCTGGTAGTCCATCATTTCATCGTGTGAACGTTTTGGCATATAGATGGCCGAAGAAATAACCGCAGAGAACGAAACATTATCATTTCCATGCCGTACCGAACCCGTCCGGATCCACGGGAGTTTGTTCTTCATGAAAGCCAGATAACTCCCCTCACTGAAAGTCTTCTCGAGGTACTTTGAAGTCGAAGTATCGGGATCTACACACCCACACCGCACCGCACCAATTAGCCAAACGCCTCTTCCTCCACCCCTCTCCCAAGACAGAACTCTCTAACCTTCCGGAAACAAATGACTTTTCTCCAACTTCAGCAGCACCCCGTCCTGCAATGGCACCAGCAACGACTCGTGATCAATCGGGATCAAAAAATGCGGCGAATGCAGCGTAAACGAGCTCGGCGAATAAGTCCTACAGTAATCGCTATCCTTGACATTCTTCATCTTGAGTGCATTCCTAAGCAGGAAATCCGCCGTCAGGTTAAGCGTATAGATGACCTTCCCGGTAGTCATGACATAGACAACCAGCTCATCGCGGTCTGGGGCGTCCGTGAAGCCTACACAATTGGGCTTGATGGGCTCCGGGAAGTAGAACCTAAACGTAGTCCCGAATTCACCGCGCGCATCATTCGGTTTCGTGAAATCGACGGATGCCAGAGAGAGGACCTGGTCGTTCTCGGTGACCCTCCACATGATGCATCGCGGATAGCGCTCGACGGGACGGTAGTAGACGGAGGCAGCGCTGGCGAGGTGACGGTGCTGGAAGAGGGTGTCTGCGCCATCGGGGGTTGGGATGTGGGTGGAGGAGTGGATGGAGCTGTGCTTGCTGGGGCCGGCGTGATGGGCGGGGAGGAAGATGTTGGCGGTGGTGCCGTAGGCTTCGTCCCAGTCGAGGTTCAACCGCGTCTCTTTGTAGAGGAAGCAGGAGGATTGGTCTGCCATGGCTGTAGTAGTGTGTATTCGCTCTCTCCCTGTCTCTCCCTTCGCTTTCCGGTATTCTCTGTGGATTCTCGCCGGGGCCGCTCCTTCTGCGCAGGTGGATGGGCCTGGCTGTGGTGGGAAGATGAAGTGTTGTTTGGCTGCCCAGCGACGCGGATGTTGGGGCGACGCGGAAGTCCCGATGCGGATCGATTCCCTGCCAAGACAACCCCGGGACTGCACCGTCAATGATCCGCTTTCCGCTTTCCTCCATCCATCTCTCCCAAGGCAACCTCTCGCCAGTCCATCTGATCCATCCAGGCAATGTAGCTGATGCCCCCCCGATGGCGATTGCAAGAACCGTCTGCCTCCCATCGAGAGTCTGCCATGCCACACCACACAGCATTGGGTTTGTTTCTCCACTCCAGCTTTCTGGTAATACACGGGATGTCGACTGCAGCAGAGGCGGATGGTGCGCAGAATATAGAGTAATCAGTCCCAAGGATTCGCCTGAGATCGTGCGTGCCGCCGTGACACAAACCCGAACTTTTCTGCTTCATCGCAGTGCGTGCAGTAGAAACTTCTAAACACCAGCCCACACCCCTAGATATCCCCCGCTATGCGTTGTGTTCTATTTTTCTTCTATTGTAAAAAAAAAACAGAATGTGACCTGAAATCTAGGACCCTCAAACTCTAGATCTATAATATTGAGAGGAGATGGAGAGAAGTATAGAGAGAAACACACAAACAACAAAGAAACTTTAAGTTTTTGGTATGCGCAATCATAAGCGTACTCGCTTCCTCATCCAAAACATATACAAACAACTCTCCACCCCAATTCATAAAAAAGAGATCTCTGACAAACTCAGCAAAACACCCCTTTTTCCCCGCCATCATGCCTTACCGTTTTTCTAATCTTACTTTTTGATAAAAAAAAGGTTTTGTTTTTTGTTTTTGTATTTTGTTTAGTACGGCAGTGAACATTTACTGGGTGACCTTGTGGATTGACTCGGCAACGTACTTCACGTTGCCGGAAGTGAGCCCAGCAACTGATATTCTGCCGTCCTTAGTGCCGTAGATAGAATACTATTCACATCCAGTTAGCCAACATGCATCCCACTTCATAATCCCTCCCCTCCAGAAAACTCACCTTCTTGGCCAAAGTATCCACCTGCTCCGGCTTCAGTCCGGTATAACAGAACATCCCGATCTGGGTTGTAATATGGCTCCAGTCAAGCTTGCTTCCACACTCCTCAAGACCATCCTTAAGCGCATGTCTCATGGAAATGATGCGGTCGGCCATTCCCTTCACTTCGCCGAGCCATTGCTTGTTAAGCTCAGGGTCGTTGAGAATCTCGCTGGCAATGCGGGCACCACCGATGGGAGGATTGGAGTAAAGAGGGCGGACAATAATCTTAAACTGGGAGTCGATGCGTTTCTTTTCTTCTGCCGATTCAGCAAGGAGAGAGAAGGCGCCAACACGCTCACCATAGAGACCCTGATCAAATACATGTAGTTAGCAAAATGATAATAACAGAAGAGATAGAGGAACAAACCATGTTCTTGGCGAATGACTGGCAAAGCGCAATCTGGTGACCCTGCTCAATAAAGTAGCGAACAGCGTAGGCATCCTTGTCAGTATCACCAGATGCAAAGCCTTGGTAGGCCATATCGAAGAACGGAAAGTGGCCGTTGTTCTTCACAGCATCGCTGATAGCCCTCCACTGCTCAGGAGTTGGGTCAGAGCCAGTGGGGTTATGCGCACACGCATGGAACAGGAAGATGCTGCTTTTTGGCGCATCTCTGATATCCGCAAGCAGACCGTCAATGTCAATCCCGTTTATATCCTTGTTGTAGTACCTATACTGCTTGACGTCGAGCCTAGAATCCTTAAAGATCGCGACATGGTTGGCCCACGATGGGTTCGGGATGTAGACAGTCTTGTTGTGAGGATAGAAGCGCTCCATGAAAGCTCCACCAATACGAAGAGCGCCAGTACCAGAGATGGACTGTGTGATAGCAACGTTATCAAGAACCGGGGAAGAAGCACCATAAGCTAGAACCGCAGCAGCCTTGGTGATGGAGGGAATACCGGTGATACCAGCATACTCTTTGTCGAGCAGTCTGTCAAGGACACGCTGCTCGGCGGTGCGAACTGAAGGGAGAACGTAAGGCTTTCCAGTGTCATCACGGTAGGCTCCAACTCCGAGGTTGACCTTGTTGGAGAAAGTGTCGGCCTTGAAGGCTTCAGTGATACCTTGGGGAGTGTCAGAGCTGTCTCAATGGCATTTTCATGGTGAGTCATACCTAGAATGGCCTAATTGGGAGTCAGAATCGAACTATCAGTAAAAGTGAAAACTTTTGTATTTGTGAAATCACTCGACGGGCAATCGGATAGAAACTCACATCCTGCATCAATTTTGTTAGAAATTATATCAATGAGTAGATGAGATTTCCAAATAGCTTACAGGTGGGCCCATGGGAACACCGCTCCAGGTGCTAGAAGCCCTCGAGGTGGCCAACAAACGAAGGGCGGACGAAGGAGTCCTGAGGGACGCAGTTCTCACGGAGGAAAGCATTTTCACAGCAATTCGGATCGATGAACACAGACGATGAACACAAACAGAAAGCGGGGAGGGGCGGGACAGATATAGGGCAGTGGTGGGGGAAGTTTGGGATGTCAGAATCAATGTGGGGGGAGTAGAGCAGTGGGCGAGTCTAAGCAGAGGTTTAGCCTCAATCTCGCCAGACCACCAAACACTATTACAAAAAAAGTCTCAGAGGCGAGCAGGGATGGGATGTTCGCGCCTCGGAAGCTTCCCGAGTCCCGGTTTTGGAGTGCTAAACAGGTACAGCGACGCTTGCTGCTGGGACTGGGTGGATGTGCCAGGCAGGGTCTTTCTGTTGTGCCACTGCCACTGCATGCGAGCCGCAGCCGGGCTTTGAGCCTCTCGCTGTGTGCGAAGCCACACTCAATCCCTCTGTGCACCAGCCACAGGGCTCAGCCCTTGCAACGACAGTCCCTCTCCACACCAAGCAGTTTTCTCATGACCAAATATTCCCCCAACATCGCCGGCCACAGCATCAACACCAAACAACAACCCTCACGACAATCACCCCATCAGCAACCCCTCGGTCGACGAATTCCGCCAAAATGGTCAACGCGTACGCACCCCTCTCCCTTGTCCCTTTAGGCGCTCCGAATATGGCCTCCGCTCGCTGGGCCTGCCATTTTCTTCCTCGTGGAGATCTTTTGGCAGGCCAGCTCGATTCTTACTTCTCCTGGCCTCTGAGGTGATTTGTTTCGACAACTGATCCAATAGAGGCTGGGGTTTTGATTTGAAATTGTCTTGATTGCTTTTTCTTTTCTAAATCCATACTGCCCCGCAATCGCTACCTGAGATTGTCTATCTCTAGACAGTCGAAGATTTTGTATTTGCGTGTGCATGTTTCTCTCCTGGAGTTCTACTTTGGGGTCTTGCCGGATAAGTTTGCAGTTCATCCCTCTCACTATCTCCCTCCGCGGACTACCATATCCAAGGAAACGAGCTCTGGTGTTGGGATGAACACAGTCGTTCTTACCGATTAAATCTATACTCGTCGAGTTTGATTCCAGCCTTATATATCAGAGGTTAACTCTTTTGATATATATCCGGCGCTATCTTGACTTAAACATATACTTTGCGGAACGGCCATACTGATATTATTATTTTTCATGTGATTAACAGATCAGTCCCCTCCTCCCAGCAAATCCTGGTCCCTGAGACCCTCCTCAAGAAGCGCAAGGCCAATGAGAAGTCTGCCGAAGAACGTACCGCTGCCGCTGAGGCCAGGAAGAAGGTTTGTGATTCTCCACCCCCACACCTGGATGTCAATAGAAGGAATTTCTCTAGGACAAAACGATTTGATGATGAAACCTACCTTTTACATGAAGACCAGTCCTTCGGGGCGATGTTGTCATTGTTAACCATCTTTCGGGACTGAGAAACACTCGTTTTGAGAAAACCCTGGAATTTCCTTGACATACCAGCATCATGCCTTTGTGATTCGATGCTGACATGGCCTTGAAACTGCAGGAGAACAAGGAGAAGCGCGATGTCATCTTTAAGCGTGCCGAGAAGTACGTGAAGGAATACCGCGAGGCAGAGCGCGAGAAGATCCGCGTCTCTCGCGAGTCTAAGAAGGATGGTGCTTTCTACGTCCCCGCCCAGACCAAGCTTGTCTTTGTCGTCCGTATCAAGGGGTCAGTATTTCTTCTCTGGTGTTTCTACACTAGCGCTAAGGCTAATATGATATGGAAATCAACAGTATCAACAAGATCGCCCCCAAGCCCCGCAAGATCCTCCAGCTCCTCCGTCTCCTTCAGATCAACAACGGTGTCTTCATCCGCCTCACCAAGGCCACCCTTGAGATGCTCCGTGTTGTTGAGCCATGGATCGCCTACGGAGAGCCTAACCTAAAGTCCGTCCGCGAGCTCATCTACAAGCGCGGATACGGAAAGATCGACCGTCAGCGTATCCCCTTGACTGACAACAAGCTCATCGAGGAGAACCTTGGCAAGTACGGAATAATTTCCATCGAGGATCTGATCCACGAGATTTTCACTGTTGGACCCAACTTCAAGCAGGTATGTTTTAACCCCCCTAAATTATTTCATCCACCCCTCTCTATTCCCAGACATCACCTTTCCGATGATGAAGAATTTTCGGATGTAAAAACATTATTGTAATATCCGAGAGCGCAAAACCATGTGGATATTTTCCGTTGCCTTCCTTCTGAGATTCTCCCTCCCCATTCACATTCACCAACTCGCATGTCTCCACCTAAAATCAAAGCTAACCACAATCCCAGGCTTCCAACTTCCTCTGGCCCTTTAAGCTGTCTTCTCCCACCGGTGGCTTCAGGACCCGCAAGTTCAAGCACTTCGTCGAGGGAGGAGATCTTGGTGACCGTGAACAGTTCATCAACCAACTTATCCGCAAGATGAACTAAAAGCATGTTCGTCTACCGTGGTGATGGGAGGGTTATTGTTGACAGGGTTGGTATTTAAAAAAATAAATTCACAATGTTAAATACACCAAGTTTCATCGAAAAGTTCTCTTTTTCTTTCTTTATACTTCTTGGAGGAACGGGGGGTCGGGAATGGAATGGAATAGTTGGGGTAATCATAGGCGTTTTTTTGCTTCTGAAAGACTCGGTTTTTTTTCGTGTGAATTTTGCGGATATGAAAAATTGCCTTAATTTTGGACCTTAAATTATCACTCGCTTGCTTATAATCATTAGATATCACTCGATAAAGCTTGAGATGTAGATTCTTGGCGCGGGGTGTCATGCAGGTATATCAATCACCAATATGCACTCGATTACCATTTCCCAGGGCACATGTATGCCCCGAACGCTTGATATTTACACCCAAATACCACAACGCGATATATTCCTCTATGCTACACTATACATACAACGAAAAAGTATATCCACGAAAAGTAAAGTATAAAAATAAAATAAAAGTTGTCCCCTCTCCCCTCCCTCCCCAATCTAATACTTCAGTCTCAAACACTCCGAAAACAGCTCCTTCTGATTCCCGCAACTAATCACATACTTCTCCGTCACCGTCTCCATATTGATCGGAGTATTCAGTATGCCACCGGCATTATACCACTCCATCAATATGCGCACCTCCTCTCTCGTCAATTTCGTAATACGGATAACGTCAGCCCCGTCGATAGATGCTGCGACACGCTCGTCGACTTTATCCCAGGGACCGGCAGTCTTGCGCCGTAGCGCTAGATTGAGGTCTTTAGTCTTGCTGCAGACCGACGAGGTGGCCGCGAGGGTTAGGCCGCGCGGGAATTTAGATTTGCCGGAGAGGTAGGAAAGGAATGTGCGTGGGATTGCGAGGTCGTGTGCGTGGATTGGGGCGAAGTTGATATCGCGGTATGCTGATGGGAGGGATATTTGGTTGAGGTTGTCGAGGACGAAGAGGACTGGCGGTCTAGAGGGCTGTTAGTCGTGGAAAGCGGATATATGGGGTTTGGGGGGATGGCGCAGGGTTGGCTGCACCTTCCGGGTTGGCTCAGCTCTTGTAGAAGCGCCATGAATACGTCGTGTGCTACAGTCGGCTCTTGGATTCCCATGTCCACTAGTTTGTCTAATGTGGGGGGTGTCACTTCATCTTTTCCGATTTTGTGACTTCCGCTGGTTTTGAGCTGCGGGTGATCTGTTAGTATTATTTGGCATTATCTGTCTCAGCGGTAAGAGAGGGGTACGGACGCTCCTAAGACCATTGTTGGCAGTTGCTATTCGTCCTAGCAGTGCGGATGTGTATTCCTTCTGGACCCATAGATCCCAGGCGGGATCGAGTTCGTATTCTGTATGGCCAATCACCAAGTCCTGAGCTATAAAGCAACCCCAAAGCAGCCAGTTAGATTAATATTGAACCCAGCAATGCGAAATGGCAAAAAAAGCATACCATTAGGAATAGAGATAACCACCCATTTATGCTGCAGCGCCCAGGTCATTGCCTGAGTCAACACAGTAGTCTTCCCCGAACCCCCCAAGCCGTCCAAAATCCTCCTCGCATATCTCTCCTCTCCCTGCTCTCCCTGCTCGCTAATCCACGAAATCAACTTTCCAATCTCCACGCCCTCCTGCCTCACCAGCGTACTCGGCTTCTGGAAGTACCGCCAATGCTGCCCAAGCTTGAACGCCTGCAGCGCCAACAGTTGATCCAGAACCGAGCCCGGGATCTCGAACACGGTCCCTACAGTATCCTCCTTCCCGCATAATTCAGGCGACATCTCGGGTAGTGGTATGGCAGGCGCATTCGTATTGCTCAAGACGATATTCTTTCGAAGAATCTTCCGCTGGCCTATTGCATATGCTGGTTTCGAGAGCACAATGTCCTTCTTCCTCCTCTTGTGCTGGAATTTGTTGGACGTGGTTTTCTGTTTCGCGATGATGGCTTTCTGGTTTCCTTGCCCGGTGTTTTGCTTCTTTGGCGGATTTGCGAGGAGCACGGAGGTCGTGGTGAACGGTGCAGAGCGAGGCTGCAGCGGAGGGAGGCCAACACGGGTTGCTGGGGTGTTGAGAAGTCGCGGCGGAAGGCGGAGACACCGCCAGCAGCTCGTGAGGGCCATCGCGAGTGTCAATTGGAGGAGTGGAGGGGGATATCAGAAACGCGATGATTGGAAAAGTTTGGTGGGGTTGAAGTTGCGGCGGGATGCTCGGGCGTTACCCTGTCGGTGCTGCAGCCCAACGACATCCCGCTTTTTTATTTTTCTCGCTGGTGAGGCTCGAACTGCGCTTTTCTCCCAGCGACGTCCCCCCCAATCTCCAATCCACACACACTGCCAATCGCAGAAACAATACCAGACATGCCAGCTGCTACAGAATCGAAGATGGAAAGACTGTGAACACCCTACTCCCCCAATTGCCTAGCCAAGCTTAAACTAACACGCTTCTTCCAAGACCCGTACTAGTAGAAAAACCAATCCCTCTCGAATTCGACATGGGCAATCTCTGCGCCTTCGACACGAACCCACTCGACCCAACCCTCTACGCCGAAGACCGCGAAAAATGTCTCCAGGAAGCTGCACGAGACGGTGCACAGGCGCTCATCAACCAGATCCTTACCCAGATCCCGTTGAAAAGCACCGCCGATGGAGTGTACGCTGAGCTTCCAGCCCCGGCTACGCCACTGCCTAGAGAGAAACCGTTGCCGAAACCGAAGGAACCTACTAAATGGTATTATTTTTATTATTATTGCTTTTTACAGTTCATTGGATTTGTATCTATATGTGCGGTTGCTAATACGCTTGTGACAGGGAACTGTTTGCGGCGAAGAAGGGTATTAAGGATAAGCAGAAGGATGGCAAGCTCGTCTACGATGAAGAGAAGGGCGAATGGGTTCCTAAATGGGGCTACAAGGGCAAGAACAAGGACGGTGAAGGGGACTGGATTGTTGAGGTCGACGACAAGAAGCAGAAGACGGGCGCCGAGGAGGTGGACCCCCGGTCGCTCAGCAGGGAGGAGAGGAAGGAGAGTATTAAGAAGAACGAGAGGCAGATGAAGAAGAACGAGAAGAGGTCTATAACGGGTGCTAAACCGTGGGCGCCCAAGAAGGGTTCAGGTGTTGGAAAGAGGAGATGAAAATGGGTGGTGAGAGATGTTGTCTTTTTTTTTATATTTACTTTCGATACGACATAATGAGAGTTACAAAAGTTGGGGTTCTCTTGGTTGACTGTATAATTCTTTTCTTCCACAAATATTGTACAATATTCTGCTTGTTTGATTTTCAGCTCTGGAGATGATTTAGAATGGCTAGCGCCTTACAAAACTGGATATCCTTTACACTATTCTAAATTAACAAAGTCCGAGCACACCTTGGGAACTTTAAGATTAAGACAGCCTTAAGCCTGCGGTAAGAGGCGTTCTTAGAACAACCAAAATGGCGGTTTTCACTTTGACCAAAGCCGTCATCAAGAACCTCTATTAGACTCACGCTATCAGCCAACACTTTTATTACCTCGGTGTACTTGGGGCAAAATTAAGTATGGCCAAAGCTCTATCTAATCGCAACAGTGTAAATGACAACAGTTAATCTCGCCCCAAGCAATCAGACCCCCTCCCCGGCTGATTAGGGATACCGGATTAAAGAGGATGAAACTATCTAGAGACACATATTCGGTGGCAAGGCGCTCGTGATAGTCGTGGTGACCAGAAGTATATGTATGCAGAGCGGCTAGTAGCTAAAAACGCCATAGAGATATTTTCTTGCTCGTATTTTTATCATATTAGTGGCTTGACCCTGATGAAGAAGGTTGCTGAAGGGGTGTTGGTGGAGAAGGTGTTAACGAGGGAGGTTAGTGGCGAAGGAAACCAATGCAAAAGACTGATAGGAAGGATCCTCAACTACAATACTGCATGTGATAGTAGCAAAGCATGAATATTACGATGACGACGATGATGATGATGGATGTTACATATATCCACAGTTGGTGGCTTGCTCGGAAGCCTGATTTTGTACCGGATAAGAACCAATGTGTATGAACATGTATGAACAAGTCTATGTAGTTATGGATTACTCCAGCAGTGCCTTGAATTCTCATAGATTAGTTGTTCATATGTCACATTTAGCACTCGCTCCTCCCATATCAAACCCAGTTTTATTTTAGTAACAGAGTGGGACACGGCAATCCTCGAGAAGGAGACTTTGAATGTGGTAGAGTTTCTCCAAATTGAGGTTCACAACTTATCACCCGCATGGTATGGCTTAAAAGGGGTCGGTAATTACCGTCACCAAATCTCGCACAACATATCGTCAGCCCCGACGGGCAAAGCACAGGAAATCGAGAGCAAGAAAGATTCATCATATGACTTCTGGTGCGTCCCCCAAAGTCATCTCGATTCCAAAGCTAGCCAACGTAGCTGAACTCTTACTGACTTGATCACATATGTGTGTATATCTCTAGCAAGCGCAAAGGTATGTTTCCTTTTTCCAACAACGCATCTCCGGATTCACCAAGCGTCGGTTATATGCGTGGCTATCGTGCATGTGAATCAAGTACCTATTCGATCGAAATACTTGAAGCAAGGCTTGCAGTCTGGGCGAATGGGGAATGGCGTTTTTTTAACGATGGAACACTGCTGAATGGAGCTGAAGCATCGACTGAAGTAAGGTCTCCCATACGACTCGGTAGATATGTTTTAGGGCAAATAAACCCGAAATTACACCATACAATTCCGATATTCACTACATGTAATCCTGCACCTCGCACGTTAATCCGACTTGGGTTTCGGACTCTGCTTCGGATTACTTGGCTCTAGTGTCTTCTCAAAAGCTATCTGTAGAGCTTAAGGTAGAGGGAAAATGAAAGATGTTCTATCTTCAATACAAGAACAAATAATCCAAAAAATAAAATAAAAAGGCTTTTAAAACCCTTCGCGGTATATATATAAAAAGAGATATATATAAAAAAAAAGCAGTATATGCTACCAAAAATTACGCCCACCCCCAAAAATATACGCAATATCTTATCTTCGTGAGGTATAAAACACCCATCCCTGCCCAAACTGCTATCGTACATCCACCCATTTACTCACCGTTGACGCCATTACTGATCGGCTTCAGCTCACTCTCAAGTACCGTCTCATGCGGCACATCTTTCTTCCCAAATAGTCCATTTCTGGCACCCAGGATTCCGGTCGAAGTTGTCGACGCATCATGGGATGTGTGATCGGTCCCAAACCTCGCAAATATGCTCCGCTTCTTTGGACGCGCATCGTCATTAAGCTTAACGTCTTCAAACGTGTCGTCGGATGAATCACCTAGACCTCTAGAGAAATTCGGTCCCCTTCGCATGGGGCGCTGGTCAAGGCTGAGCCGGGATGGCTGAACATCGAGACTGGCTCGAGAGGGACGGGCGTCGAGACTTTGTCTGGTATTAGGGCGAACGTCCAAGCTGGTGCGGGAACGAGAGTCAAAGCTAGTACGACCTGGTGCAACATCTGATATCGGGGAACGGGCTGAGATATCCTAGAACAAAAACATTGATTAGAAAAACTTCCCGTCTCGACGAGTACTGTATGTTTGAGAGAAGACCAACAAATGAGCGCCGGTATGATTCGAATGACTCCCTGGGTATAACGAATTGTTCCTCCAATACAGGGGTCTTCGCCTTGGAGGACACCGATGAGCTGTCTGATTTTTTCCAGAAGCTCTTTTTTTCTGGGGGTGAAGGCTACAGGGAATCGAGCATTAGCTTCACAATCTGTCAAGAGCCGCAACACCCCACGTTGCACAGGTACATGGTGGCATCCCGCAGTGAGGGGGTTGGTATCGTACAGGTAAATAGACCCCGCTATCATTCACAACTAGAGTTTCACACACGGTAAATTAGCGAAAGTCCTCCCTAGCCTTTTTTCCCTCCCCCTTCCCCGATGGTAATACGACCCGAGGTGTTGTCTCCACTTCACACTCGCAGCTCGCAGCTCGCAGCAGCCCGGAATCGGAGGCGAATCGAACAAGGAAAAAACAAAAAAGCAAGATTGGAGATTAAGCGCACAACTCTATGCACACCCTGGGACAGCTGGAACACCCACCGCTCAACTTGTAGCCTTCGTCATGTTCTTTGGGAATACTGATTGCGCTAGTTGACCTCAGAGGTTGTACATCTTCGACAGCAGAGAACTTCCCGCTGTCAGCAAGTGAAACCGCTGGCTGACCGAGAGTTTCGGTGGTTACAGACTCGGAAGAGATGCTGAAAGGCGCAGCCGGGGCGGTCCGGCGGAATGGGTTTCTTATAACTGGCATATTCAATGAGTGCAGAAGGCGTATGAAAAAGTAGAGCTGAAGGATGAATAGTGAGCTGGGAGAGAGGGTTGGAGGTTGTTTACTGCGAGAGCCAGTAACGAACCAGACTGAGACTTTTTGCGGTCGGGTATCACTGCAAGACTACGGGGTACGAGAATATCACCAGATTATTGCCAAGTTTTAAAGCACCCCAAGCAACTATTTGCATTAATGGGGTAATACGGGGATAACGGAAGCTGGAGCGCCCGAACTTTTTTTTTTCTTCTTCCAGTTTTCTCGCGTCGACCTAGCCACCTCGGACCTCCTCAGCGAATCCCCACGAAGGAACAGCTGTGGAGCGAGCATCGAAGGTCTATGATGGGCTATGGTAGACCCAGATATGGTTCGGATCCACCCCGTAAGCCGGTATTTTTTCTTTCTCGAAATTCCATTTCCTTTCGGAGCTCCAAATGTGAATATATCCGGAATCCGGATAGCCGAAGGAAATCACTTCGTGCCTGGAGAAAGACTTGTCGATAGATTGCAACACCAGCTAGATAGCAACCAACAGTACATACTTCAGAACTAATATACTTATTCCTCACTTTAGCAACTCGGATTGCACCTCTACATACCCTATAGAGCTCTCATTAAGTGCCTCGCATACATGTACTGTAGGATGTACGTAAGTAAGCAAGCTATATTGCCTTTAAAGTATGAACATGACGCATGGGTGATCTATCGACAGCATCTGCGGAACACGTACAAACAATAAAACAAATACCTGAGGTCACCATAGAGCCCAAAAGCTTGGTTTTGCGGCAGGAACTAGGCACACATACCCGGCTTGATGAATAGTTTCCCTACTCTGCTACCGAGGCTAAATCCACCGGGAGATTCAGGCACCTTTTACCATATGCACCTTTGATGATACGAGAGCGGGTAAGGCTGATAAAACTTGGATTTTGGTTGTCTCGTTCTCGGCATTCGAATCATTTTCTATGATCTTTACTCCCCAACACCAGAACCATGCAAATCCTCTGCTTGGGAGCTGATTTGGAGAATGTGCCTTGTGGAAACTGCATAACGCGTGTTATGGCAGAAACTAGGGTGCCAGACCAGCAATCCCTGCGCTAGGAGACACTAGGGTAGGGTTTTTGCAGGTCTAGGCTACTGCCAGTTGTTGGCGCTCCACGCCCACACATGTATCCCTTCCTCCGTTCCCAAGCCCTTCACGCTATCCCCAGAAGGGTGACCAAAAGGCGCGATCATGCTGTGACAATTATTCTATTGGCGAGATCAGCAGAGAAAAATCTGCTACAAGCAAGCTTGTGTTGTTAAAACACGTTTCCAAAATGCAGGGATTTTTATTTGTCTTCGGAATTTGTAACTACATGTACCTAGGCTTCTTGGGGTACCAGGGTATCTAAGATTCAGATAATTATAGCAATTGCAAGAATTAAACACCGACTACTTATAGAAAAACAAAAAGAAATCTGCCATCTCTTCCATTCTGGCATGTCTCACCGATATGTGCGTGCGTGGTTGGTCTACAGTGGTAGGCCATGTGGGGATTGTACTCTAGGTACCTGTGTATACTTTTTTACCTTTACTTTTTACATGTTGCGCCAATCCCCATACTGTTACCAATCGCGAGCCTACATATATAGCACAAATGAAGCAACATACAAACGCAGACGGCACTCGTGGGTAATTCTTACGGGAGGCAGGTTTCCGTAGCCCTATGCCATAATTCATAAATTCAGCTATATTGGTAGCGAGTATTCGGGCCCCATGGTTATATCTACTTGATTTGATTCGTCCGAACGGATCGCTGAAAAATATAAACCGAGGTCTGTTAAATCCTTGATACCAGTCTGCCATAGGAACCCGAAATACACGCAGATATCTGATGAAACTTCCCCCAACTAAAAGTGAGTCCTGATATTAATAAACAAGCGCTTTGTAGAAGCAGTGGCTCCAAGATTGCTAGCGTGGGTGATATTTAGTAGCGATGTCTTATCGTGTACTTCCGATACATAATCGTTCCTGCTGTGTGTGAACGCACGAACTCACATCCAGAAACGGAAATTCCAGGCTACATGAAGGTACTCCTTCGCGCCGCTTTATCCCTTACTTAGTCCCACGTTTCACTCGCTAGAAGTGCTGTAGTGGTGTTTCCTCTAGTGCCCTCACAAATAGAACAATTGTCACGGCGTGATGCCACCACCTCTTGACTATCCCTCCAAGAATAGTATGAGTGTTTGAAAAATGAAGGAAGGGATAGAGTAGCCCCCCACTTAAGTCTTGTGCTATCCATAGGATTTAGAGCAAGTACATGTAAGTAAGCGCTAAATGGCCTGCTTATTTAACACTGCCGAGAGCGAGTAGAATGATACTGTCTAGAGAAAGCGAGCTACAGCAGAGAAGTGCTCGCTTGTACCTTCTGAGATGCGCGACACACTAATTTCATAGCTCTTACCTGTGCTTGCTGGTATGGGATAGGAAACTACACCGCATAACGGGATTCGTAAATTTATAGATATTTGCCCATGTGACTTCCTGTTTCTATGTAATGGCTGTTCAATACAGTACCATTTCAGAGTGAATGTTGTTGAGTAGATGTACGTTAATAGTGTTTTGATTCCCAAGTACATCTCATAATCGTCTCAACTAAATTACCGTGAGCGAACATCGCACAGCTAGAAATATGGACTAGTTTGCCGAAAACCTCTATACAGACATGTGGAACCTATTAGACTCGCATAATCCAACTTCCAGTAAACATTACTATTGATTTTTACCAACTGGGGGTCACTCAGGATCACGAATCAAATGCCTCGTGTCGACGTCAAACACTATAGTACATGCGCGCATATGCCAACCAAGCAACGCAGAAGAACTCCCGAAATCAACACCTCTTTCAAAAGAAACGTCCCATATAACTCTGTTTATGCGTAATATTCATAACAAGCAAGCCCAACCGCACTCAAAAGAAGTTTTCTGCATCAACTCTGGAACGCGCCGAGTGATATCGCATGATTTGATCATACACACACCACCTTATCGTGAAGTAGTGATTCCGGGTGCGGAAATTAAAGTAATAAGATCAATGATAGAGAAGTAACAAACCTTATTTCCAAGCCGTGAGCGTTTAGTGTTACATGGTGGTAGGTGGGGGTGCTCTGTGCGTTAAGACAAGGCTGAGCACGGGCCGTGAAAAAGACAACAATCGTCTGATTGTTTGGCTTGCTGGACATGGGTTTAAGGCGATGGTCAACGGTATGTGACGGAATACGGCCACTCTGTATTTGTTTTTTGATGCAGGAACGCGGGTAAATCCGCAACAGGTTACGAGTCGCATTTCAAAGGAATTCCAAGCAATTCTAGCAGCACATGGGTTGCTAAGGCTTCGATTTTGTGTGTGTGGGTGTGTGGGTGTGTGTCTACATATGTAGTTTGGTTGAATTATAGTCGTTTATAGTCCAATCACTCCAGAAGCGAACGTTTTATCCATGCAGATGGATCTGATCTTGAGTATGCGTAATATCTGTCGAGTAAGTCGATCTCCCGCTTGCAGCTTGCTGTACGTTTTTTTCCATAGCAAATAACAGCTTTGGGGGCAGAAATACGGAATATACCGACGGTGGTATGAATGATTGATCAATCGAGTCTCTATCATGATTGCACGTCTGGACTGCATCGAAATCGATCTAACGCTTTCCTACCACGGTAAGTGCCTTTGGGAAATTTACAATGCCCAGTACTGTACAACAATTAATACGTGATATTCGCGGTAGACCGTCCAATTAGAGGCTGGGGGGTGCATAGTAGTTCTTCAAACCTTAATATTGAAAACGGGATGGAAATGGGGAAATGAGCGCTAAGAAAAAAACAAAAAGGTGTGGCTTCAGTACCTCAAATTTTCCCATAGCTACCCATCGCGGTACTAACTAAGCGATACGATGCCCAGGTACATGATGAAGCGGGCTGAATCACCCGTTTTCATAGCCCTACAACCGAACAAGATCACTTCCATCCGATTATTCTTTTCAGCGCCTTGAGATGTCTGATACGCCCCAGCTTGGTAATACGATATAGAAAGTACAACACATCAGTAGTATGTGCTCCTCGCCTGATTGAGTTGTTTTAGAATAACAGCCTCCGAGGCAGCCTGGGCAAGCAGGAGAGACTCAGTGAGTCAATGATCGATCAAATAGTTTCTTCCTGCTTGACTACGGCGAAGGCGCTGACGGCATTGTAAACAGACTTCCCCGGGTAAATTGTATTTCTCCAATTCGCTTTGCTAATACCTGCAATCCTACAGGTCAGGGATTGTACTAGCAGCAGGCATAAAAACCCCGAAAATGACTTTTGCTGGTAATAACTTTTTGGATTTGTCTTAATTTGGCGCACCCACGACTTGGTTGGTTAGCTCACATTTGCATTTTCTGGTTCTCTATGCCTGTTGCGAGTACAGTTCAAGGAATCGTTTTTCGTTGAAATCACAAAAATAGCTTTTTGCTATATAGGGTAGGTTTGGTATCAAATAGTTTCGGCGGGATGCCTGCTAGGCTACTATTCGCCACAGACGAGATGGTGGCATACGTACTTGATGATAGAGGCAAAAAGGCTTTCTGCGAAAAGTATTCGCTCGGTGTCTCCCTGGTTTTTTTCAAAGCAAAGCCACGGGAACACTGGTAAATTCTTGGCTATGTTTAGGGCGCAGCCCCAGCGCCTCAGCGCCTGAAAAATCAAGATACTTAAAATGTCTTTAGCTTCCTAGGAATCATCAAAATAGAAACCGCCACCACGAAAATATTAATCAAACCTCTAAAAGTGAGGAAGATTTAGCAAAAGCTGAGTGAAGTGTACATGTGGTTGCTGCCTGTGGCGGTTGTAAAATATGGCTGCTCTGATGCGACGAGGAGCAATTTCGAAAAGGGCTAGATAGGTATGCGGCTATTGTTGACTTTGGTTGGTTACGTGTATGATGCCGCCCGCCGAGTTGACCCGTGCCGAAGAAGGTGCAGCAGGGGTGTTTATTATTTCGTCATAACCTACGGACCTGTCTTGCGACCTGTGTGACGTTGCTGGTGGGGAGGTGACTTGTTAACTCTATCGCCTTGTGTGAAGTACTGCGAGAGAAGTGTTACTTGTCCGTGTAGCAATAAGAGCCCGTATTCCACCTAAGAGAGGAGGACAACGTGATCCGATAGCAAGGTACTTGGTGGTTAAGTGTATTCTACCGTAATAACCCAAGTACTGCTTATAATTGACTGTAGCACTTGTTTCGAAACCGATGGTATCCTATACCCTGTTGCTTTGGGCAATGATCAGGCTGCCGCTGTATCCTTAATACCAATTCTGAATTATGTATGTCAATGCTCGCTTTGTGCTGTTGGGTCCGTAAGTCCGCGGCACACCTGGCCCCAGGCAGCATCCCGCATTCTGCAAATTTTTCCAAAAAATAGCCTAACGTAGTATGTGTATTTCTTCCGAGTTCCGAGTTCTATTTCTGGCGATGGGCACCAAACGAGTTCTGTCAAATCCTTTACACTAACGTGGGCCATCATGAAACTCCGACTGGAGCGGATGAGACCGACAAAAAAAATAGAATTAATTATTTGTCGACTTTTCGCTTGGGGAGGCAGAATAGTTTTGACTCAATTCGGAAGATTGACCCTGTCCAGAGGATTTCCCCGCAACACCACAACCCTCGCCAAATCAACGTGGGTGATCGAGGAAAGCCATGCCGATCATAATCACAGTGTCGTCCCGAGAGCAGTTAGTCCGTGTCTCTCAAGTCCTTAAAATAACGCCCCTCGCAACGCGACTTCTTTGACGACATCACAGGCTTGCTAACCTCCGACAGGGGGCACACGCACCACCACCTCCACAACCGCACTTTCCTTTGTATTGTGCGTGCATTTTCCCAACCTTTCTTTTTTTCTTTTCTTTCTTCCGTCTTCGATCCCTCCTCTTCTAGATCAACCGCGGCCAGCTCCTAACGCTTGAGCACCTGTTCTTTGTTGCACAACTGTCCCCTTGCACCAATTTCTCCGTTTTGGTCACCCGTCTCTGTTATTCATGGTGGGACCTAAAATCTGATGTGCATCACACTACCTGACACGAGAGTGTATTCTCTCCAATGTTTCAAGGGTACCTGTCGCTCGGTGGGGGTGAGAGGGGTGGTGGTGGTGTGTAAACGTTAGAATATTCGCCAGTTGTTGATATCATGTTGTTTCTCAATACCTACATGTACCATCGTGAGTTTGTGTCTGTATATAGATAGGGTATATCTTATTGAGTCGCGGGCAAGTACCTACTCTATTTTATTTGATGAAACTCACCCTAGAGCAACCCACTCCTTCTTTCCGTTAGGACCCCTTCGTCCGTGTAGATCTGATCGTACATACATTACATCCCCATCCTGTGCAAGACACGCTTGCTTGATACTGCCAGCACTGCAAACCGCTGGGGACGACGATCTAGATATTTCTTTTCCAGGGTGGTGGTAACGCCCAGGTGTGGACTGGACTGCCAGGTCTCTTTAGCGCAGCGAGACACAATAGTACTGACCGAGACAGTAACTTATAACCTGCAGTTGCTAATACCGTACACCAAACCGATCGAAACATCACCCTCGCAGAAGAGTGCGAGCCGTGCGTTGGCGAGGAGGGACAAGGAAACCCGAATAGTATAGTGGCAAGGATTGTATTTACTAGGGAGCATTATCTGGAAGAAGCAATTTGGAGATTCTTTTCCCAGTTCTGCAGTTTCTGTCTGCCCATCCAATCGTTGCGCTTGGGCCCCCCAGAGACCCGACTGTGCTGTCCAGTAATTAATCTGCTTGCTTGATCCTATTTTTCCTTCTTCTTCTTCCCTCCCCCCACCTCTTCATCTCATTCTATCCCTCACCTCATCCTCTATCTACATCTCCCTCTTCCCTTACTTATCCCCCCTCTCCCCCTCTCCCCTACCACTCGTTTTGTATACCGCTCGTTTCACCCTCCTGCATATCATGCAACAGTCGCTACAGTGTGTCAATTGAATACCACGAGTTATAATATCTTGCTTCCCTACTGCAAAATAATAGAATGTAAGTATATCTCTGCTCCCTGCCGAACCTTATTTGATATCATAATATCACGTTACGTATCACTAACTAGCTCTTTGCAGAATCTATATCTCGCTGTTGGCTGCATCCTCCCGTTGGAGCTACCCTGGGTTATCAGCCCCTAAGAGAAACCGTTGAAATTCCTTCAAACCCTGGAGACCTGCAGCAGTTCACCTTACAGTCGTTTGTCATTTGTTCAGTAAACCTTAATACAGCCAATCTGTCGCTCCTAGGAGGAATCTCAATTGAAACGCTCGTTATCGATACCTAATTACGCTTCTAGCTTATCGCTAGTTGTCGCCGTGTGCTTATATCACAACCCTGCTACTTTAGACCTCTAACTGTTTGTCAACAGTTGCCCAAGATGAGTTTCTGGGACCATATGCAACTATGGGAGAAGATGATAATGGTTTGTCGCCTCTGCTCAAGCTCCCTTGGGACCTACTAATAAATGCTGCTCTGTAGGTACTGGCACTCGCGATGGTAGCGACTCTCCTTGGTGGTTGTTGCAAATTAATATACGACAAATTACGGATTAAAAAGTACACCAAGCAAGCTGAAGCAAGAAAATCTCATCTGGAAACTGTCCGGGGAAGCCGCAACGTCATTCAGCTAAAGACAGATGAAATTCCGTTTGGAATCAAGGCGTTGGAGGCTGGATTGGAAGTGGAGGGGATTGTGATTTCCCGACCTAACACACCCGCTCGCTACACTCAAAGTCAAGTTACCCTTGTGGCATCTGATGCGTCAAGCACAAAATCTCGCGGCCAAGGACCCCCAAGTCCCAGATTCGCGCCAGGTCGTGGTTCCGCATCTTCTTCTCCTGCTCCTTCAATGAAAGGAGCCCGGCCGATGGTCTATCAACCTAGTCCATATATGCAAATGCCACCTTCAAACCACTTTGGAGGAGGAGGCTCGGTTCGCTCAAGTGCATCTTCTCTGGCTACACCACCCATTACACGCACACCATCAACTGAAAAAGTGATGCAGGTTGGGGGGTCTTTTCCCGGCACCCCTGTTGGACATGATCATACATGGCAACATTCTGGGGGATCTATCGCAACTCTTCCTGACCCTGATACTCTGGCGAAATTGGAGGGGAGGCATTCACAGCCTAGTTACGATCGCGGAAATCCTCAGCGAAACTCTAGCAGAACTCCAAGTCCTCCAGAAAGCCATCTTTCCAAAAGTCTGCCATCGGTTGACGAGAATGAAGTTTCAGAAGAATCGTCTCGAGAATCTGACTCTAGCCTTGAGCGCATGTCACATATGCGATATTCGAGACCAGGGATGCTGGCAACATACTCTTCACCTTCACTACCATCACAAATTCATCGACCACTACCTGAATCGTCTCGAGGAGATCTCTCTCTTCTTCATACGCATCGTCTGTCTCACGCAGCTGAAGTTGGTCAACTTCTTCCCCGTCGGCGCGACCCAAATTTCGTGGCCAATGGTTCGCCGATAAGCGCTCCAGGAACCCCTCCAATTTTTGACTCATCAGCTACTCCCGATCCCATTTACGCCCTAGATATCGCTATTCCAGGTGGTACACTCGAGGGACTTCAATTCCCAGCTCCATCATATGCGTCGAACTCGGCACCTCGAGAGCTCAGACCTGTTTCAGATCCAACTTCGCCACAGTTTAACGGTGTATGGGTTGCGCAACAGGGAGGAGCAAGGAATGGACGACCTTCTGGACGTGATAGTAGGATTGGTTCTTTTGAGGCAAGCGCTGTCCCAGAGGATCAGATTCTCCGGCCCTCGAGCTCAGAATCCGAGTCTCCTGAGCGAAAATCTACAAAGGGGAAGGGGAAGAAGTTGCAGAAGAGGGGCAAAAGCCCAAAGAGTGTTGCTTAGGTAAATGCCAATTTAGGGGATAAAAAATAGCGAGGAAGTTTTATTCTATTTTCTTTGTTTTCTCATAGCTTTGTTTTTTTTTTTCCCTCATTTTTTTGAATTCTTTTTGGGGGGCCAATCAATGAGCCAGTAGCACTCGTGATAAGACGATTGCAATATTTTATGACACAGCATGTTTTTACGCCTTTTTTTCTTACACTCCTTTACATGGACGGCGTTTATTATGATTTGTATTAAAGAGACACATAAGGTGGATAGATGTGTTTGACAGGAGATTCATGAGGCATAGCAACATGGTAACGACGTTTGGGGATATTTTTTTTACATGGGTTTTTCTCTTAATCTCATGAGTTGGCTTTTTTTGTTCATCTTTACTTACTCGATGCCGTCATCAACGGATTGAGATTTTTGTCTTGAGCACTTGGTCATGGTTGACCAAGCAAGCAAAAGGGGTGGAATAACTTAGGTTGGAGGTGGATCTCCCAAGGGAAAAAAAATAGCAAATTGGGAATCATTATATAACACCCCCTAATATCTAATTATCTGTTATATCTCGCTTCTCAGATCTGGAAATGATGTTAAATGCTTTCTTTTCTCAGCCGTCCTGTTAGAATAATTGATATTGGCTTGGCCTGATACCCGGTGCTTCTACAAATTACTTTGGGCGAATAGAAATAACAGCCAACAACTGGTCATCTGGGATAGATATCCGAGGAGGTTTCTTATGTTTAGTACGCATTAGTACTCATTTCGACAATAAGTGATATTCGGTTAACATCGAACCATGTGGATTCCGGTGCTGGAGAATGGTCTACCGTATTTACTCGAAAAATTGGGTAGCGTATTCACTTCGCCACTAACCCGCGAAGGAATTTGTCAGAGATTGAGCGGCGTATCTAAGCCGATTTCGGGTCGTTTCTAAACTAATTTAAGTTAGATCCAAGAAAGCACGCTACCCAATTTTTCGAGTAAATACGGTACATACCATAATTTCGTTCCTGAGCGCTGGGAACACGGGCCGGAAGCTTGGCCTAGCCACTACAGGGGGCCGTTGCAAGGGTCATGGGCTTTGTACCACCTGTGCCGTGACCTGGGAACTGAGCCAATGTCGGTTACGTACTAGGAATAGCCTAAGATGACCATTTAGTGGTGCCTAGAGTAAGTGTATGTACAAGCCTGGTACCAAATGTGACTGAATAACCTCCCACCGATCACAAGTTAAACTCACAATCGGCGTATTTAAGGGAAAACCAAGCCTGCCAATGAGGGATATGGGACGCTACAGGTACATGTAAGCCTCAGGATAGAGCAGCTAGATTAAGATTTTCTTTTTCTTTCTTTCTCTCTTTATTCCCGATTGCCGGTATTGTTTTAGTAAATAAAAGTATGTAGCTCTGGTGTTGTTAGGTTACAGTACATAAACTAGAGTACTAGAGTGGGTACAATTAGGTGATTGGTACCTGGACGCGGCATAATTCGCTCCCTGGGAGACCCTGGCAATGCGTTGACAGTTGTACATTCAAAAAAACGCGCGACATCAGGATAGTTTACTTTTTTAACTCGCTACCAAAAAATAGATAAAGCGATTCCTTTTTAACCTGCCGAAGCAGCAAATCATTTGAGCGCCTCCAGAATTACGGCTGAACCCTTATTCCCTCCGTCCGATGCGGCCTTCAGCTTTGCAATGTTCTTCTTCTCCTTCAGCTCTTTGATCAAATCGGGCTTGTGCTCGAACCCATCGGCTTCAAGAAGTCCAACAACGACAAAAGATCCCGCACCAGTTGCCCAAGACAGAATATGGGGCTTGATTTTGGGGTATAATAGGTTGTGAAAGCCAATGGGGGGATCAGCAACTAGGGATTGCCGGCGATTCCATTAGTTCTTTTTCCTTCCAGAAGAAAAAAACCGGGAGGAAGCGAGAGAGATCTGATCGAAAGCATGGGGGGGCTTGAACTCACGGTCAACTTTCTTCGCCTTGGAGTTGTAGTGACCGCCTGCCACAAGCGTTTTCAACATCCGTCCGCCAAACGCAGTACCGACAATGTGGCTTTTGGCGGTTGGATCGCCAGAGGCCTGATTGGCGATGTTTTCCAACGCAGCAGCCTTGTTGCCTATGGAGATAAGTTTTCTAGTTAGTCCACAGAAAGTTTGTTCCACTCACACCGCCTCATGCGCATTTGTGGGGAGGGGGAGAAAGGTTTTAATAAAGCGTATTTTGCAAGCGAGAATTGACAACCTTACCTAGAGCACCTAATAGGACCTCTGACACAAACTGACAGCCGAATGAGTCTGTGCCTAAAGCCTCGGCGTGTCCGGCCACTCCCTCTATCAGAATAGAGGAGAAGTGGCTTCTCAGCTCTGCTTGGCGAGTTTCGGGATCTTTCTTACTGGATAGAAAAGATGCATGTTAGTATTTGTCAACTCTGAGTGGGGGTATAGCGGAATACAGGGCTTTCATGTATGTACCTAGTCACTTGGCGAAGTTTGTCGAGTTCTTGGAGAATGGGAAGTGCCGATGGCGGGAGGAGCCTGGCCTTCCGCCCAGCGAATGGGTATAACAGTGGAATCCGTCCAAATTTGTCAGTTGCAAGATCTAGAGTGTGCTGTTGAAACTCGGGCAACAAGCTCTTCGCTACGAGAACTGTGTCGTCTACGACTTCGAAGATTGCTAGGAGGACGAGATAGCCAGTTTCATTGGCCGCAAGTTGCGGAGTAACGGGTTTCAGGGATTTTATCATAGCTTTTCGATCCTGCTTCAGATCAGTATGCTAGCACTAACACCTGAAGGGAAGTTTGTTACCTTTGCAGCTCCCAGTGCCAGACATCGCATGACTACCTGGGTACCATCCTTTGTAAATGCAATTTCCGCCACATGCTCCTTTACCAGCTCAATGAACTCTGAGATTTCAGTGCTGCCAGGCTTAATGTTCAAAATATACTCTAGCATAGCTCTGTGAATAATACTGAAAAATATGGCCCCCTTTTCAACCACTGCAGCTATGAGATCGTAAAGACTCTTCATGATGACAGCTCTCTTTTCAGGTGTTTTTTCTAGAATATCCTTCAAGGAAGCCGAAGGATCTTTCTCATCCTTGAAGATGGCAAACTCCACACCATAAAACTCACGGAGAAGGGCTGCCTTCTGTGCTGGGGTAGCGTACTCCCGGAAACAATCCTCGATAACAAAAGACGCCTCGCGGTGTTTGATTAGTTTTCTAACGCTCCCATAGAATTCTTCAACTACCATCTTCCTCGTCTCCGGAGAGCCGTAGTGACAAATCTTAACAACCATGTATTTTCCGTAGCTGCCTGTATTCACGGATCGATGTCAATGATCAGAATTCCATGCCCCCAAATAGATTTCCAGGAAAGTGCCCTTACTCTGTGCCAGAGCAACGTATGTCCCCTTCAATTCTAACGCAATGTTCTCTTTCGTCTGTTTGTCACCATACTTTAATGCTGTCTGTACAATCCTCGATGCATCGTGCTTGAAAACCAGATCTTTGATATTCCCTTTAATCAATTTAGACAATTCCTCGATTAACTTTTTACGCTCGTCGGCTGGCAAATGTCGTCTTCTGATCTGCTCCCAGATTTTCTTTCCGCGGATAAGGATGTTTCCAAGTGGTTTCGCCTGTTTGCGTTCCGCTGCAAGGCGTTTCTGCTCTGCGTGCGACTCTTTTGATTTTGAAGCTGCAAAAGCCAATTGAATCAGTTTCGGGCCAAGAGAAATTAAAATATAAAGGCGCCTAGCATTTGGGCCACTCACAGCCAATTCCATTCTCAGAATTTCCCTTCAGTGCTTCCTCAGTATCCATATTGACGTCTCCGTCACCTTCCCCCTCTTCGTCCTCACTCCCATCGTCCTTAATAGCTTTAAAGGCCTCACCATCATCCGATTCGTCGCTATCAGACTCAACACTCAATGTCGTGCGCCTAGGTGAGGGTTTCGCAGCAGCAACAGGTTTTTTGCTCTTCTTGGCCTCGCCATGATTTCTGCTCGCAACGCTTTTCTTCGGCTTGTCTGATTCCTTCCCGAATTTTGGTTTCTTGCTCGCAACAGGATAGCTTGTCGTCCTATCTTGTTTCCTCTTAGGGGCCGCCATATTTTTTTCGTTCTTGTTTGTGGTTGTAGAAGACACTTAGTTAGGAATAATTACACAGCAAATAAAATAAAACGCCGAGCGACTGAAAATTGACCACCACGGAAAAATTTCGAGGATGTCTTGGCAGCTGTGGTACGGGGGGGCTGTTACCCTGTCGTTGCAGAGCCGCATCCAAAAAAAAAAAGCTTGGACCTAGCTCTGCAAAGGAAAAAACCTGCAGCAACGACCTCCAATCCAACCAAATAGTCATCCCGACTTCACCCCACTATCAGAATCAGCCATGCGTCCCCTCACTGATGTCGAAACTGAGCGCTTGTTTGAAAAGCTTGCAAATTACATTGGCCGGAACATCACCCACCTGATAGACCGTCCTGACGACCCACACTGTTTCCGTATCCAGCGTGATCGTGTCTACTACGTCCGTGAATCTATCGCGAAGCTTGCTACCTCCGTCGCTCGTGATAACCTTCTCTCTCTCGGGACATGTCTTGGGAAGTTCACCAAAACCGGGAAATTCAAGCTTCACGTTACAGCGCTCGACCATGTCGCTCAGCATGCGAAGTATAAAATTTGGGTTAAGCCGAACGGAGAGATGCCGTACCTTTATGGGAACAACGTCGTCAAGGCCCATGTCGGAAGGATTAGTGAGGATACGCCGGAGCATCAGGGAGTTGTGGTTTATTCTATGAATGATACACCTTTGGTTGGTCTGATTATTTAATGGGATTGATGGAGACGGGATGAAATACTGATTGGGGCATCCAGGGCTTTGGAGTAACAGCGAGATCAACAGCAGATGTGAGGCGGCTAGATCCCACTAGCATCACTGCTTTTAGGCAGGTCGATGTCGGCGAATATCTAAGAGATGTGCGTTCACCGTTCCTGGCTATTTTTATTTCCACGTTCTACGTCTAATATTCCCATAGGAAGACACATTATTTTAAAAACAAGGCTCCAAGATTTATCTGTACAATGGATGTTTATGGCGTTATTATCTTTTACGGCTCACCTTGTAAATAATATCATTCAAAGCAAAGTTGACAATCAGTATAGCACCACACTTCCTACACGCATTTCGTAGGTTCACATGATACTTAGGTCATACTAGAATGTGAACACTGAGAAATGGGACAAGAGAGCTATGATACACAGCAGAATGAATTACCCCACAAACAATCATCAAATATACCAAGCCTCCCATATTCTGTACTTCTATGCCTAACCCTAAAACCTACAAGTACAGCCCCTCAGGTTCACCTTCGCTCTTGGTCTTCAGGACTCTCTCCCTAGCAGTCCTAAAATCCGCCATCTGTACCCTCATCCTTCTTTCTCTCAGAGCAAGCAAGCCAGCCTCCGTGCAAATGGCTTTGATATCTGCACCCGAGAGATCATCCTTTTGGTTGATGAATTCCTCAAGTTCAACATCATTGCTGAGGGACATTTTTGATGTGTGGAGGGTGAAGATTTTACGTTTGGTGTTTTCTGCAATATGCGATGTTAATACTAATTCGAGATAAGAAGCTAAATTGACAACCTGGGACAACTTACGATCTGGATTCTCGAACAAAATCTTACGATCAATACGTCCAGGCCGAATCAAGGCAGGATCCAGAGTTTCGATCTTGTTGGTTGCCATAATAACCTTAACATCCCCTCGATCATCGAAACCATCCAACTGGTTTAGAAGCTCCAGCATAGTTCTTTGTACCTCCCTCTCACCTCCGCTAGTAGAATCATAACGTTTTGTACCGATTGCGTCGATTTCGTCGATAAAGACAATGCTAGGTGCGTGCTCAGCCGCAACTTGGAAGATTTGGCGGCAAAGACGAGGTCCATCGCCAAGATACTTTTGAATAAGCTCGGAACCAACAATACGAAGGAAAGTAGCAGAGGTTTGATTTGCAACAGCCTTAGCAAGAAGGGTCTTTCCGGTTCCAGGAGCTCCGTAGAGGATAACTCCCTTCGGGGGCTTAATTCCCATTTCCTCATAAAGCTCGGGATGAAGTAATGGTAGCTCGACCGCTTCTCGAACCTCCTGGATTTGAGTCTCCAGGCCACCGATATCCGCGTAAGACTCGGTGGGAGCTTTATCGAGCTTCATGACTGAGATCAAAGGATCCGACTCTTCTGTAAGGACACCAACAATCGAGACAGTCTTGTGGTGAAGTAGAACGGAGCAACCAGGTTCAAGGAGATCCTTGTCGACGAAAGACATGATAGAGACGTAATATCTAGCGAATAAATCAGTATGGGTGAGCTCTCCAAAAATACCCGAGTGCTTTCATTTAAGGCAACGTACTCTGGCCCAGTCGCACTGGAAACAATCGCATGGTCATCATCAATCATTTCTTCCAGGTTCCCTACACCCATCGGGCTTCCTCGCATATCATCAACGCGACTCCGCTCTTCCTCTTGCCTCTGCTCTAAACCGCCCTTCTCGCCTTTATTCCGACGCAGCTGTTCCTGATTGTGCACAAACTCTTCCTCAAGCAGTAAGTGATCCTTGATACGCTCCATCCGTAGTAATTTAAGTTTACACCGTGCGTTAGGGAAAACCGTTGGGAGCTTGCTAGCGGCATCAGGTCCTGCAGCGGCACGGCGTTTGCGACGTCCAACACGAGTAGTTGGTGGCGGAGGTTCGTACTTGGGTTTCTCTTTCTACAGATGCTGTTAGCTATTTAGAACCTCTTGCTAGTGGATGGTGAAAATTTATTTGATGGAAACGCCGTAAACGAGAATCAGAAGCTGATAAGAGTGATGACCGAGATGAGTCGAATTTACCTTCTGGTCCTTGGACTTATCGTTCTGATCCCCGGAAGGAGGGCCACCCATCCCAGACTGTGCACTACCCTATATCGATTATAGCTCGTTAGCACTTTTTTCTAGGGTTAAAGCTTCTAAGGGTAATAAAACTCTCTTAATGCAAAGAAGATAGCACCGAATGCTAGGAAATACCCGGCCATCTCTCCTAAATCAGTTGGAAGTAACTCACCATCTTGAATTTACTTGCTGCTGTGCTTCCGGAACGATTTTAGATGCTTGCTGGAGATAACTGGATGGATCCTGGAGATGGATTGATGAAGGATGTGGATGGAGATCTGTTTGACGGAATGATGATTGTGGGAAGAGGAACGAGCGCCGCGTCAATCGGCAATCTCAAGATAGAACCAACCCTGTACCCTAAATGGAATGGCCTTGGTAAGCGAAAGTCCGGGTAACACGATCATCCCAGTGGATCACTCGGTCCGGCTGGGACAGAAAACCGCAGCTCCCACACGCTGGATAATTATCTGAATTGTGCCCTAATATATTCGCTTCTTGTACTACCTCCTCACCTGTCTCAATAGTTTGTTTTATTTAAGGGAGATGCAAAAAATTCTCGAGTGATGTATGGTGATGCTCATGCAACCCAAAGAAGTGATTGCGAATATGCGGGTTGAGAAATAAACGATAGTCGGTTCCACCAGGTAGTGGGCTGTTTCATGTAGACAGTACAGTACAACTAAAATAAACCGAAGGTATCATGAGACCGTAGCCTACGACGGATATCCCTATAATACCGTGCCAGCGCAATAGGCAGACATTAACACTCTGCGAGAGGGCTTAGGCTTTTCCATGAGAAATACTTTGATGATTTTCTTAGGGCGCGAACTAATATAGAAGGCTAAGAGCAGATTCGTAAGGACCTTCCGCTCTGCCATCATTGGCATTCATTCCTTGAAATCTTCACCCATATCCTTCACAGCAGTTACCATAGCTGCCCTCCCTTGAAATATACTACAGAGAGCTGTGTATGTCTGTAACACTTACTACAAGACAGGGCATTAGTAGTAGTGAAATTTCCAGCCTGTATCTATATCATACTACCGCTTAGTCTATATGCGCATGTGTTTGATGATTTTTCCAGTAGCTAAGGTGGGATATCTTCATGTCAGGCTTATCGTCCACGATATTTTACCTTAATATATTTGTTTCCCCTGCGGCCTAGTCTTGAGGCTGTCCCCATTGGCCATCGCCATAGATGTTCTGTTACCCCTCTTGAAGCCACACCCATCAAGAATTACAGGCGTTGCAGTACCATTGTGTTATGATCTCAACGCGATGCAATGCGACGATCACTGATTGCTGTGTTGCGATATCATTGGCCTGGAAATCGTGGCCTAAATCTTGCGACTTTGCTAATTCTACGTTTAAATTCTCATGGCCATCTATTGCTCCACCATCTGAGTGGCCAACATATTCATGGAAGATCACTCAGTAACCCTATCATTTACTTTATTTCCATTACCATCACCTCTCCCTAAGTTAGATTCACCAGGGTATATATTGTCTCTCACTATATTGTTTACTTCACCACTCCTGGCAAGCCCATAGAAGCTAAGTAATGGCGAAGCTGATTTATAAGAGGACCTCGATATTCCGGCAAACATTCACTAAAAGGCCTTTTACGACCATTGGAGACTATCCGTGTATCAATTCTCGACACCTATAGTGGCAATATAAGTACGTATCCTTGGGGTTATCAAACCCTCGTCGCTGATGGTCGTTGTATATATCGTTTTAGCCTCATGCAAGCGTCCGGCGGCTTCTCGCAAGAATGCGATAAATGGCTGCTATCCGGCCGAGTTCACACTCGGTTACGAAAATGATACGGCTAACTACATGTACTTTATAGTGACCATAAGCCACATCATATATTTTACAAAACTCAGCCCTTAGCGTGGGGCCAGGGATTACAGACACTTGATTGTTGTTTTAAGCTTTGGTACTACATGTGCCTCTGAACAGCCAGGCCTTCTCAAACTGTTCCCCTAATATTACTGCTTCGAAGGCATTGAGTATCTGGGGTAGCATAAATGTCTGTATAGAGGCAAGCGCGTACCGTCGATACGTACATGTATACATGTAGCTACATGTATTTGTTATCACTCAAAAATTAATCCCACTATATCTGATTTCATCCCCATTGATACACAGCCTTCTGTATCCAATCAATCCACTTGGCTCTGTGATGATTCAGAGCTTAAATCGTTAAACCACCATTACTTGGTCTGAAAGTAAGTTCTTTGAAGAGGATTTAAGAGTGATTCATCACTGCCACCGTCGTTACTGCCGATAAATTCTTGAAAATTAAGATCTATGTAGTACGAAAACTAATTTCGTATAATGGAATTAAATTCATTCTTATTTATATCCCTAAAAGATGTAGAGGACCAGTATATATTGCCATGTAGTTTAGACATTATGATAGCCCAGCACTGCGCTTTTTTGATGTCGAGTTTAAAACGAGTGACGATCTATGACGCATCAGAACTTGATACCTGGCTATTATAGACTGAGCCTTAGTAGATCGGAAAACTTCATATGGTAATAGGTATTTCAATCGTTTCCTTTCTATCCAGCTAGTTCTGTTGAATTACAAGACATAAAAACTCAAATACTCCGCATCGGTACAGACACGTGAGAAGCCTGTGCCACGACATGAACCCATCCGATCCCAAACGTCTCAGCATGAAAATCCACTAGGATTCGCAACACCACCATATGTATACGTGTACATTGTACACTATAGTATACGTTTGCACCTTGCATTTACACCCCAGCATAAGATCCCACAAAAACTCAAATCGATCGCGATCCAAACTTTGTAACGCCCTCGGAGCAACGTGGAACCTCTAACCCGACAAAAGACCTAAATAAAAATAGCAAAAACTCCTAAAAGTGTCTAGAATTGAACGCAAGCAAACAAAACTTCCGTAGTAAAGCGAAAAATGTGTCGGCTATGGATCCTCTGTTGAAGGGTGGGAAAAAAGCAAGAAAAAGAAAAAAAATAAAAACTAGCCAAAAGAGAACACCAAGTCCACACTCCAGTCATCTACCAATACCACACCCTTCCGTATATACACCCTCTTATCTTGATCCTTCTCCCAATATGTCCTCTTTGGGCACCATGGTTTACAATAGGTAGCACAGCTTCAGGTAAGGTCAGAAATTTGAATCCAACCGCCGTGCGCGTTCCCCCACATTCCCACCAATTCCCTGCGTTTTCGAGACCTAACATATAACCTTAACAAAAACACCATAACTCCAATTCCAGTCCTCACAAAATCCACTCAAAAAATGTATTATACAATTATCCTATTCAGTTGAGTAAGCTGGCGATCGGAATACTTGAGCTCTTCTCGCTACTAAACGAAACTATCGAAGTAGGAGTAGCCGGAGACGGAGGAAGCATGGTTATAGTCGAAATAGGTGGCATAGCGACAGTAATGACGTCGTGTCTTGCCGGAATTACAACTGAAGCAGCCATCTTCTTTGCAGCAGCTGTGGTTGCTGCTTTTGTTACCCTTGGTGCTTTTGGTGCCGCTTTTGGTTTCACTACCTTCACGCCTCCAACCACAGAAACAGCCTTTTTCACTGCTTTGAAAGCAGTTGCGATACTCCCCTTCTTTTTAGATTCGGTCTTCGCTCTTGGAGCTATAGCTACTGTTTTTGCTTTACCCCTTGCTTTCTTTGCTGGCGGATCCGCTTTCGAATCTGAGGCTGGTCTTTTCCGTGCGCCCTTCGATTTCGGTGGTGGGCTTATAGATGGACTAGGAAGTTGGGAGTGGGGAGGTTGTGAAATGCGAATTTCCACGGTGTCACTGCTCCTCGGAGGTTCGTTCTGATCCAGTTCGATGAATGAGCCACAACTGTCGCTGTCCGTCTCGGATTCTGCTGGAAGAGGTGGTTCACTGCCATCCCATCTTGGCATATCAGCTATCTTTGCGACTTTCTCACAGTCTCCGCGGACAATGAGATCAAACGCTCCATCGAAATCTTTCCCAACGGGCGGATCATCTTCATTGATCCACACGGTCATCCCACCACGGTAATCTTGAACCACCCCACACATTTCTCTCACTATTCTCCGCACTCCAGGCACTTTGAGGCTGGTACCAACGACAATCAAACAATCCGGACGTGATTTCAGATCGGCCTTGGTTACCGCACCAATGGCTTCCGCGTCAGGGTTAAACTCGTTGTACAGCACGATCCTCGGTCTTAATTTCCCGACGCCAAGCGCCCGCTTTCCTGCTACCCCTCTAACCGAATCCATTTCCTCGCATTCCGTGCAATCCGGAGGCTCCGACCCCCTAAACAAATTTGCGTTGAAGGCAGCCAGCCATCCACACTTGGAACAGACCATCTTTTCCAGCCCCCCATGCAATTGAATAGTTCGTGGCCAAGGTCCTTTATTCTCAAGTGGCACTGTCGTTTTTAAAGGTTCCAATTGCGTATCGATGCAGTCCACATTTTGCGAATATAAGCGGAGCAACCTTCCCTGATTCGCTAATGTTGCTAGCAGGTGATGAAACTCGGTTGGCGACGCATTGGCGGTCATGGTGTGGAGATTGCGGACCATATCGTGAAAAGACGATGTGAGTTGATCATCCTTGTAGACGGAGGCATCAAATAGCTGTTTCCCCGATGTCTTGAGCTTCATATCCGTTCGAAGCGAAGAAAAGAGCCCATTGGAGGATCGAAAGTCAGGAACTGTGAGCCAGGTGGGCTTAGTCAGCATTTGGTGGGACCTTAGTAGAACCAAGTGGCAGAGGACCACAATAAAAACAAAAGAAAGGGGAGGATCTTACTTCCAGCTCCAACAGAAATACCAGCTCCTGCAATGACTACTATTTTCTTCTTTTTGCGAAGCAGCTTCAGAAGAACATCAACTGAACGTTTTTGTGTTTTTAGCTCAACTGGGTCAGTAGGTGGGAACCGTAGATCCAGGTGTAGGGGTGGTTTTCTGGCGAGGGTCTCGACGGGAGCGACCGTGGGTGCAGCGGCTGTGGCAGCAGCAGCAGCAGACGAGGTCTTCTGCCTCTTTGTGGGAGGCTCAGAGCCATTTTGCATTGTATGATCGGTAGCAGCAGCGTAACGAACGAACGAGCGAGAGATGATGAAGATGACGATAAAAAAGTAGAGAACAGAGGAGAAGGAAAATTGTGATGATGTTGTTGATGGATGGGGGAAGGGGATGGGTAGGGAGGGAGGCGAAGTAGGGGAAGGGGAAGAGGAGCAACAACGACAACAACGAACATGAGATAGGTAAAATTACAATGAGGCAAAGGCTCGAAGGGAAAGAGCTAACAAAAGGCTTTTTTGCTTTGGCTACGACGTAAGGTTAACCTAGATGCTCCCGCAGCAGCAGCAGCAACAGCAGCAGTACACCGAACGAAGGCCAGACGCTGCCGGAGCTGCTTGGCACGGGGTTTCAAGAATAACAGCAACAAACCACTGCTGGCTGCTGCTGGATGTTGCTCCTCTCTCACCTTGCTCCACTGGGGCCTGAGGTGTTCCTCCTTCGGCTCAGCTGGCCCGCACCGGGGCCGCGGCGTTTAATCCGCCGCATTACTTTCAGCGCCTTCCCCACTCTTATTCGATTCCTTGTTCTGTGTGTTATGCGAGGTATTCGTGTCTGTTGATAATGTATCTCTATCGCTACGGTTTCCGTCGTCCTGCATGGAATGCAGTTCTCTCTTTCCCCTCCACCCTCGAGCTCTTCCGCCCTCTCTTGCCCTCTTCCCCTGTTGTAGTTCCGGAATGCAAAGGAGATTGAATATGGTATACGGCTGATTACGTGCACATCCATCGTGTCTTTCGCTTGCCTGCCCACGAGAGCAGCGACCGGTGACCGATGTTGGACCAACTGCCGGGGGGTTTCGGGCCTACATGTATGTTAGGAACCTGGCGCAGGAGCACAGCATACATGTAGATGATGTAGGTGAGTAGAGCAGGTACCAGGGTCCCTGCCCTTTCCCGCTGCCCTAGGTTCTATTGGGGCTAGGGTTGAGGTTCCCCATGCAAGACATAACTTGGCAATGCTGTCAACCAACTGCCCCACAAAACATTCTCTCAGCCTCGTTCAGGATCGAGGAGGTGGAAAGACGATCTTGGTGGAGGGCCGATCGTGTATCCAGTCTGGATTCCAGGCAGAGAGATTCTTGGGGCCTTGAGTCTTCCACCGTCACAGGATATCACTCATCGATTTCAAACACCCGATTTTCCTTTTCGACAACCCCAGATTGGGCAGGAGTAAGCACGAGTTGGATCTTAGCTGAATATACTTGAGAATCATCTCTAGCACTGAACGCAATTCCCTTGGTCGTCCAATCTCATGTTTAGTAGTGTGTGGCTAGCTAGTAGCCAGTACGAGGGGGTTTAAAAGCAGCCTGGGCAGGCCGAATTGAGCCACCGACTTGCCGTACCGTACTGGGGCTGCGCACGATAAACCTCCCAGGTTGCCGCTGCTACAATTCCAATACAGCCCCAGGACAGGCAACCCCACCAAACGTATCTCTGTATCCCCACGATGTTACAAACTCGGCGCGCTAGACGACATCACGTGAAATAGCTTGGCGTAATCTGCTCACATGTATTTAAACGCGATAGTCTGGGAACCCTTGGCCGCATTCGGCAGATAGGAATGAGTTTTTGGTCTCTTCAATCTATATATTGCATGCCGCTCGCCTGCAGGATCCGCAGTGCGTGTAATTGCGAATTTTGACTCACTAACCCAACACTCTAGCTCTATTTAAACGTCAAGATGTCATCCCCGTTCGAAGCTGTTATGGATTTGGAATCCGCCGACAAGCGCACTGACAAAGAGCGATTCTTCGAAGGTCTCTACTCGATTCCTACGGACGACGACCCGCCCGAAACCAGCGAGGTTACTCTCCTTCTTGCTGCAAGTCGAGCCCAGCGGAATATCGTCAAGCGCTTTGAAAGGAGAAGTACCCGTGCATCTACAGCTGCACCTGGACCATCCAGAACACCTAGAATCACAAGGGCATCCACGATGCCGCTCCCTAAATCCATAGGTCTCACCTCGAGTGCTTCATCAGTACCAGCACCCCTTTCACTTCCACCGCCACTACCAGCTTCAACCCTACCACAGCCATCGCCGCCCCCTGAGTCGTCGCGGCTGCTGAGCTCGTCCGCAGCAGGAAAGAGAAAAAAGCGGAAGAGGATATCGAAGGCAACGCCGACGCCGACGCCGAGTGCGAAGAAATTGATATTTAAGGATTTATATTTTTGTATAGGCCTAATATTTCATCACTGGCTGGGATTGTGGGGAAAAGGGCTCGCGGTGCTAACGGGGAGTAGATTTCGTCCCGAACGACCTGAAAAATCCAGCGCGGAAATTTAGAGCGCAGAAGACGGATGAAAACGGAGGGTTTTGTCTGAATGAGTGGAGAGAGAAGAGTATGTACATATCAATACCAATACATATATATCTTTTCGTTGCCCCCGAGTAAAAGAAGCGTGGGGATGGTACTAACGTTTGGAAGGCATCACGCATGTTATTGTAGACTCCCGTCTGAATTACGATGATGTGCTGAAGTATCTCAAGCGAGATAACATTCCCGTAACCCCCCTTTAACTCCCTTCTCACATGCAAACTTGCGGCTGCTATCCCGAGGCAAGTTCTGAGTTGGTGAAAATTGCAGGAGCACATGATCGTTGTCAATGAAACCTTTATTGGTGATTGCCTTGACTTCAACCGCATTGTCGACTATGATCAGCCCCAATATAAAGTTCCTGGCGATGAGCCTTCGTCGTCTCCTCAGCTTCCAGAACTATCTGGTTCTGCTATTATTTCTACTACTACTTCTATGCAGAGTCTGCAACCTAAACCAGCAAGGCCTAGGCGAAGAGCCGGAACACCACAAAGGTCACTTTCTATTCCAATTTGCACCATTGATAGAGGATGTGCTGATAGGGTATGCACAGTACGCAAGAACTCTCCTCAGTTCTCTACACAAGCCAACGTTCCGAGGAGTCTCTAGAAGAGTCGGCAATTGCGATGGCAGCTCCTGCTGTGTCTGGAATAGCACAGAAGCCTGCGTCTGATGAGAGGTTGCTGGAGGGTATGATATCGGTAACACCGAGAACTGCTGCGGTACCTCCTGGTATCCACGCATCAGCACCTCCACCAACCTCTGAGCAGAGGGTGCCAGAGAGGCTAATGACGGAGATGGTACCTGAAAGACTAAAAGATGAGCTAGATATAATGATTGAAGAAGCTCAAAGGATGGGTGACCTTGTAAGTCCCTCGACACAAACTGTGTTTTTACTTTATTTAAAACAAAGTCACAAGTTATCACTCGTGGCGAATTCACCTTAAAAACTAACCCTCAACAATAGCCATCGTTGGATGATGGTGATGAAGCAGATAAAAAAGATTCATCTGATAAGCGGGATACATCTTCCGAAGACGAAGGATCCCTTACCCGCAGCAAAAAGAAGAAAATCGCGTCTAAATTGAGTAAATCCGAAAAACTAGGAGGATGGCAGGGGACATTTCAATGTATGCAGAAGAACGACGGGGTGGAGAGCGACGAGAACCCAAATAAGAGAACCATTGATATATTATCGGAGATGCAGAAATATTATGAGATGACTGGAGATCAATGGAGAAGTATAAGCTATAGAAAGGCGATTAATACGTTGAGGAAACAGGAGAAGAAAATCGTATTTGCATCCGAAGCACGAGAGTAAGGATTTTACTTTTTTTCCCCAGGGAATTAGGTACTGATAGGATATGGTAGGTTATTCAATATTGGGCAAAGCATTGCGGAGAAAATTGAAGAGATCGGTATGTTTCTATACAAGTATCTCCTAGAGGCAGGGACTAAACTGAGGAATGGTGGGATAGTTCGAACAGATCATCTTCGGAAACTCGACTACTCAAAGTTGGAACCTGCAGACGCGGCTTTGAAGTTATTCTTGGGTATCTATGGCGTTGGGTTTGTAACATCTTCACCTACTTCCTCAATAGATGTGCTAATAAAACTCTTACTGCTTCTCTCACAGGCCTTCCCTTGCGCACAAATGGGTACAAACAGGCTATAAAACCCTTGAAGACTTGAAAACTAAAGCGAAATTGTCGCAATCGCAAAAAATTGGCGTGGATCACTATGATGATTTCAATTGCCGAATTCCGAGAGAAGAAGTAAAGCGGCATGGTGATATTGTAATGCAGGTTGCAGCATCGATAGATTCCGAGTTACAGCTCGAAATAATGGGGAGCTATAGAAGGGGGGCTAAGGACTGTGGGGATATCGATATTATGATTACAAAGGAGGACGCAAGTGCAAGTTGGCTCTCGCAACTGCTTGATAGGCTGGTGGAGAAATTGTTTACGGCCAAGTTTTTGCAGTGTGAACTCGCAATTCCGAGAGGGCGGGACGACGGGTCGAAGGTAGCGTCCTTCACCTCCCGAAAAACCCTATGAATAAAGTTGACCAATCCTCATAGTGGCACGGTGCCTCCAAAGTCTCTAACATTCCTCAATGGAGACGGATCGATTTCCTCGTGGTCCCCTGGGATGAGCGAGGGGCGGCGCTACTATATTTCACTGGCAACGACATCTTCAACCGTTCGATGAGATTACTGGCTTCAAAAAAGGGGTACGGACTAAATCAGCGTGGGCTTTTTAAGAATGTTATGCGAGGTCCGCAACGGGAGAAACTTACTGACGGGACAAAGGTTGAGGGGAAGGACGAAAAGGTTAGCCGACTAATCCTCAGTTTTTTTTATAGGGATGAAAGAAGTGGCTAATGGGAACATCTAATAGAAAATCTTTGAAATTCTTGGGATCCCGTATAGGATGCCAGAGGAACGGATCTGTTAAATTTTCTGGCCAGTAGGATGCCCAAATATATGCATGAGGTGTTCTGGCGTCTCGTTATTTTGTTTTCTTCTTGTGCGAATTTGCCAGATTAAAAATTCCGAGCGAATGTTTAGTGTTCCATATGCCTTCGGCTTGAACCCTCTTAAACCCACAACATATCCGCGTCGTGGATTGTTTTTAGTTGTGATTTTAACCAAAACATATCAGAACAGACTACTAGATGTAGTGTAAGAACTGGTTTCTTTGATTTTTGGTTCACGGAATAATCGCGATGTATAGAGCAACTATATGTAATTGATTGAAATCGATCAATTTTCCGAACCCCAGAGTTTGGCGGTTGGCAAAAAACAAAAGGTTAAACCCCGACGTCGACGACCACCCTTCCACAGTAAGATATCAATAAACGTGATAGCCACATGTATCTACTATGTAAGACACGTCCAGAAACCTCACTTGATAACGCCCTACAGTATATCTCCTTAAGCGGATAGCCATCCTTTGTGCAAGGTAGGTAGGCTAGGATAATGTTTCCATCCGAATTCCTTTTATCCACAGCACCCTCGAAATTGATGTTGGCAAGTGTGACTGAGTGCCTCATCCTGCCCATTGTGGATAGATGCCCTACAATAAATCTATAGAGTAAGGTTGGTGAACTATTATTTGCTACTCTCCTCTGTCACTATTTAGCCCCCCGCTACTGTAGTGGTATCGATTAGTATACTCTCAAACGTAATCACTCAGCGAAAGTGCCCCTGGCACAAGATAGTGCAGCCAGGTAACCCCTAATTGGTGGTCTGGGCTCTGAATTCCACCCGTTCATGATGCAAGGGGTGATACCGCCTAGACCCCATACTCAACATTAACACCAGAATAGTTTACTATAGCTATTAAAGTTTCCTACCATAGAACTCCTTCGCAGAATACGCTCGTGTAAGGAGATAATTCAGAATACCTTGCGTGTGTGCGTTCCATATGGCCACGTCCCCTTTCCTGAAATGTATATAGAGAACGAGAAGTGTCATAGTGGCTATAGATTATCCAACATCTTCACCACTCTCTTTAGTATTGCAAATTACACTCTTTCGCGACTCTCTTTTCTATCCTCGAATCCACGGTCCATTTCAGATATTCACATTCCTTTGGTTCAACTTCACATCAGAATATTTTCAACATGACGGGCCTCATATTTATCATCACTTTCTTTTTCATTGCTTTATCAATAGTTCTAGCCACTCCTACAGCTGTGTTTGCGGTACAGAAACGTGATGTTGTAGAGGAAATATTCCCACACTTTCTCGTCCCTGCCGTACAGGCTTTCCCGAATACCACATATGCTACACAGTACACAGCTCAAATAAACTATACCGGCCAGGATATCGACATGAGCGAAACGACCATGTTTGGTAGGCAAGAGGTTCTCAAGAGAGATCTTGTGATGACCCTTAGCTAACTCATACGATATTCGTGCAGTTGGTTTTGATGTCCCCAATAACAATGCAACAAACTGCCTCATCAAATTTACGCTCCCAGAAGTTCTCCCTAACGGATACGAATGGACCGCGAAGGGTAGTGGAAAGTTCGATGTATATATGGTCACTAGCCCTATCGTTCCCGGTGAGCTTAGCTGGAATCACAAGCCTCAGAGATATCCCACATTAGATCCAACCCCGCTGTTTCGAGTCACTGTATGTGCTACTCCTCACCCATGTTCTCGTTTAGCCTTCGACCTCTCTAGCATATAAGTGAGACTTTAGCTGATGAAGGTATCGAAGCAACCAACACAAGGTGGTGAGGCTACCGTAGATGGTTATTTAATTAGGTGTTTTAATGGCCAGAGGATGGATTTTGAACTCGTAGCTGACCGCCAGGCAGGGGCGGTTGAATTTGATTGGTTCGGTATGTGTATCTTCTTGAATATAATTAAAGATACAACTCCCTTGCGACGAGGATTCGATGCTGACGAGACTGTATTCACAGAATTGGATAACCCTAAGACTGGTATTACTATGGAGATGTCGATGTAAGGTTTGAGCAGCATATACCCTTTGCTGTATATTAGCATTTATAAACGTAATATCTTGTACATACCAATAAAATGAACCAGCGTGCATACCTACATGTAGTTGCCTGGGCGAGTCTCAGAGGGCCCTTAGTTCCACATCGTTTCTATGTCTCATTCTAACTATATGCTCGGCTGGTTAAGACGATCGGAGGGATAACTCGATCAAAAGGTGGCTTGGGCAAAAACGGCTTGAAGGGTCTTGCTGGAATATGCATTCAAGGAAGCTATAAGCAAGAATCGAACCGTCTTGTACTGCAACTATTGTCTTTTCTTAGCAGGTTTACATCCCGGGAACCCAAATTAAAGCTAATGTAAACGCGACAACAAGTATCGCGCGCTAGCCTCTCGAATTGGAGATGTGCTTTTGCTTTTGTCGCTAGCTAATCCGATAGATGTCCGGTCTTGACTCAACCCTGGCTATTATAACGACAGCCACATTTTAACTTGTACTAGAATTTTAGATTCGATTGGTCAGAGCTGTAATCCTTTAAGCTGTTGGGTTTGATAGGCTGCAATTGCATACTGACTGACCATACATGTGCTCCGAAGACATTCTCAGCAGAAAAAACCCTTGGCGTATAAACTCAGAGGCATTGATTTATCGTATTCGCACCTTCTAGCAGCCGAGACTTATTTTAAAAGGATACACCCTCTAAAGTGATCTGGCCTTATAATAGAAACTAACTATGTCAAAAAAATGACCTCCCCTTCGTTGGGTTATGTTTCTCGGTACTTTGGCTTAAGGTGGGCGAGTAATAAGACTTTAAAGTGTGCCGTCACCTTTTGGAATGTCATCCTCTCTTTCCTCGAGTTCTCCATACAGGATCCCCCGCCACGAATACATGTAATTGCAAAGGGAAAAAACGAACCTTTAGGCCACAAGTTCATCCACTACAACAATTCGAGTGATGGGGGATGAGTCCCACACACCACGTTTTCTCCACGTGTTTGCGATTAGATCGAAATTTACTTGTCTCGGAATAAGGCTGAATGAAGATAAAAGAGACGCTGACTTCTTGGAGTTGACATTTTGGGAGCCAGAGTTCTATTCCCGAAAAAGAAAATGGTGGAGTTTTTCCGGATCAGGACTGCTGTTGCCTTAATGGTAGAGTTTGTGTCATATCCCCACTACCAGAATCCGACAGCTTCATAAGTACACGCCTGGGCCACCTTCCTCCTAATTCCCTACATGTAGGCTTAAAGGACATCGATGTCTGCGTTAGCGTTAACGATGGCTCTACCAGATTTTCGTTAACGGGCCCAAAGAACTGAATGCCGGTATGTCCTTCCGCTATTCCGGGACACGCTGCACTGCCTGTCAGTTCCATAATGGGCTTAAGAGGCTTGATATTGATGTTCATCATGATCTGTCCTCGCTAAAACTTTCTCGGGTAGCCTTAAACCCGAGGGTTGTTGCGTATTTCCCTGCTTACACACCGATTTGCACCCCGTTGTCAACCGTCGTCCTCATCGCGAACGATTAGGCCGAGCCTTCAGTGATTCCATCATACCCCCTATGTAGGTCTTTTTTTTTCTAGGTGGATATTTATCTCCCCATAGAAATTGAGATTGTTTGAAAAAAAAAATACTTACCTCACCGAGCTAGAGATCAATATCGTACCGCTATAAATTCACCCGTTTTCCCGTTCTACAAATCACCGGTAATCACTCGAAACTTGCTACAGTTAGCATGCAAGGCATGGTTCTGAGGCCTGTGAGCTGAAGGGAAAATCCTTGAAGCCTTCATGCCGCATCTCCAGGTTTAGACCTCATTCAGCGAATTCGTGGCAAAGGAAGCATGTGAAAGTGCCGACTCGGCTCTTGGGGCTCCCAGACCATCTATTCCTGATCAGGCTTTTTAATCTGCCAGGGACAATGGACAAATCAGATCTGCCAGGTCTGAAGTTCCGGGATGGAGGCGGAGGATGGTATGGTGTTGTGCCATACCACCCCATCGATTGTGCTGGTAATAACATCCAGATGCGCCCCGGATGCATACCAATCAACATCGAGCGGTGATTCACCTCCGCGACTGATCCTCGGGTTTTCACTGGCTGATGTACGGCGCGGAATTTAAGGCAACGAGGGCTGGCTGGGTGAGTTTTTACGCAATCCATATAACAATGTTTTTTTTGCCAAGGCCTTGCGCTCAGGTCTAGTTTTCACCCCCCGAATATAGGGAAAAATACACATCTCGCAAGGTTGTATGAAAAGGGCCCAACTGCAGCACTGGGTTCAACCCTTCGAGAATTTTGTTTTGAAAAATGTCTCGACGATTATTACCCAAGCCTTCGTTTGCGGCAGCGTCTTCTATAGATGAAAAACGAGTTTCTAAACCCCTTGACAGGCGAGCTAAGCGGAACTGTGTAGCTACCGCTTGTATGCCATGTCGGAAACGGAGATCAAAGGTGTATTCCTGGGATGAAATAACGGGACCCCCCAGGAAGCGGCGTATAATTATAGGCTAACATGATCTGGAATTCCAGTGCGACGGCCAAATCCCCTGTGCAGCGTGCCTAGCGAACGACAAATCCGAGTGTTTTTACGATAAGGAAAGTGACGGCAGGCGATCGGGCACCTTGAAAAAACACGTAAATGAGCTGTCCTCAGACAACAGCAACCTTCGTTGCATTTTGGGAACTTTACAGAGCTCATCGGACGACTACGTGCGTAGCATAATCCATCGCTTACGAGCAAAGGAGGATATCGAAGTTATTGCGAAATTCATTAAGGAAAATCCACCAGAAACCGAAGAGCCTGCGACCTTTAAGAAGCCGAATGCAGAATTGTGGGGACGAGACTCCGAGTCTATAGCGGAGTCTAGTACTCCTGAGGCCAGAACGCAGCGTGGATCATCAAGATCGACAGATATCGAATCGTCAAACGGATATGTGGGGTCGTTTGGATCCCCAGAGTTCGAAGGCTGGCCGGCCCATGATATGCGTGGCTCGACTCCGAGCTCGGGCACCAGCCCCTCCGTTGGCAGCCCTCCTCCTCATACTTTGGATACAAACTCGGTTATTCGCTCTTGGACGAAAATTACAGACGACGTTGATTTAATTCAACATCTGCTGCATTTGTTTTTTGTTTGGCAGCACAGCAGTTTCCCCATCTTTTCAAGAAGGAAGTTCCTGGAAGATCTTATCAGCCGTAAATCAAGATTCTGCAGTGATATCCTGCTAAATTCTATCCTTTCCCTGGGCTGCGCCTTTTCGGATAGGCCGGAGGCTCGCACAGACCCACAAGACTCTTCGACGGCAGGAGATCATTTCTTTGCTGAAGCACAGCGCCTTTTGGATCTTGAAGGTGGGGAAAGCAAAATCACTACGATCCAAGCACTTGCTATCTTGAGCATCAGAGAATGCGGGTACCTTAGAGATGTCAAAGGATGGATGTATGGAAGTGTGGCTATTCGCGCAGCCTCGGAAACCCTGTATAAGAGCGGCCATGAAATCGCTGATAATCTTGACGACACTGAACTTGAAGTCTGGCGTGTGACATACTGGGGCTTATTCTGTCTTGATTTGTATGCGCCCTTCCCGTGACACTTTTCTTTTTTTCCAATGAGTTGTAATTAATACTGCCATGATCTAGATCATGGTCACTGGCAATAGCAAGATTGCCTCAACTTTCTGGCGAAAGTTTCCCTCTACCACGGATAGACTTCGAGACCGAAGAACAGGAGAATTTTTCTGAATATACGGAGTTGGAGGCCAAGTGGCTACTGACAGGAAAATCCGTTCAAGTGCACGATACACTCTTACAATTCATCAAACTCTCAGAAATTATCAAGGACATTACATACGCTTTCTATGGCCCAGCAAACCGGGATGAAAAGGTCACCCCCAAAAAGTTGATGCAGTTCCATAAACGTTTGTGTACGTGGGAATTAGAGCTTTCCGACGAATTAAACTTGCACCCCTCAAATAATTTACCTCATTGTTTTCACCTACAGTAAGTACACCTTGTATTCCTACTATGGAACCAAGAAAATCTCTAAACATACAACAAGCATGTGTCTCCGAGCAACGATCATAATGCTCTTCCGGCCATTCCAAAAGATCCATGTCGGTAATATGGATAAGAATCTCCCAATGTCCATTAGTAGGAAGACAGCAAAAGAGATTATCAATATTGCACATAAATACGAGGAAGAATTCGGGCTTCGAAGTCAAACACTTACGTTCTCCCATTATGTATTCCTGGCATCCCAGACGCTCCTACTTAACCTCCCTGCAGAAACAGAGGATCTGAACCGTGGACTACGTATACTTGCAAAGACAAAAAACATCTGGCTCGCAGGAAGCCTTGGACTCTTCGCGCTACCAATGATTGCTGAAAAATCAGGAGTTGAGCTTGCCGAGGAAACCCGCGCAATCTTGAATGTCTTGACAGCAGCAGAACGCAGCAGGATGGCCTCCACCGCCTGGGTCTCGGCTAGGGAGGAAGAAGTTAAGGTGGTCACTTCGGAGTTTCTCGAATATTGGGAGAAGGCATTCTTGGACATATAAAGGCCAAGTACATTCGGAATCAAGCCTTGCAGCTTTTCCCTTTCTTTCTGGAAAGTAGTTGCTCTGTATACCGTGTATAAGAGCTTCTTTAGTTGATTTTAAAGATGGGCCATAAAGCGTGAGCTTAGGCCTGTGTAACGAAGTTATGTTGGGATCGGGAATAGGAGTTGATGGGAGCGAATAGGGTCGAAGAGAGAGACTTAGGAGTGATTCAGTCCGGAGTTGTGGAAATTTCATAATTAGCTTGAAGTTATCGCCATCATTACTGCTATTATTTTTTGTGGATGTGAAACTTGACGCCCGAGTCGCGACGCTGCGTTTAGAGAGAAATAATTGACGAATTAAATTGAGGAAAGAGGTGGTAATGATCATGAACTAATCTTAACCCTAAAGCGGTTGGCTAGATCCGAGGGTTTGGATTTTTGGTAGTACCCGGTTCCATAGCGCCCCAGATAACATCGCGAATTTTACTTGAGCATCCGATGTTATTTTTTTCCCGGATAAATCTTCAACCGATTCTCGCGTTATCCATTTTAAGTCTTGGGGATCAGGAGGTCGGAAACTCTAGGTAGGGTATAAACCGAACGCCTTTGTTTTGATTGGCAAGATGGGGCCATAATAAAGTGGAGCCACTAGCATCTCTAAAATCGGATTGGCAATCTGATATTATGACATGAGAAGAATACGTGTATTGACTTGTTACTATCAGGTATCTGTTTTCAACTGATGATTTTCTCTTACCTACTCTATCTCGCGCGGATTCGCGCGGATTACGGGGGTTTCGTTTACTACAGCCCGTTGCGTCATGGTCAGATTAACCATAGCGTTACCCCTCCACCCCACCCTCTTGACCGAGGATGGTTTAATACCATTTACTCCTCCCCACTCCGTCCCTGTCCGAAGAAACTTCAGTTGGCACGGATACCATTGAATCTATTGCAAAGAAAGCCCGTTCTGCTGCTACCTTCAAGTTTCGTATAGTCCATCAAACATAAATCACGAAAATTCGAAATGTCTCTTAGCAACAAGCTCGGTACACTATTCTTCTCCTTATGGGAATATCTCCCCCCGGGCTACGCGGATTACTGACTTTTGTTCACCGAGGGTAGCCATCACTGACGTCGACCTCGCTGACAAGCGTGTCTTGATCAGAGTAAGTAACCTAATCCTAATTGGATATCACCTCTATCAAGCCATTCTAACATACAGGTTCTGCTTTTAGGTTGACTTCAATGTCCCTCTCGACGGCGACAAGATCACCAACAATCAGCGTATCGTTGCTGCTTTGCCTACCATCAAGTATGCTTCAGAGAAGAACGCAAAGGCAATCATCTTAATGTCCCACCTGGGGCGTCCTGATGGACAAAGGGTCGCCAAATTTTCTTTGGCTCCTGTCGCCAAGGAGCTGGAGAAGCTTTTGGGCAAGAAGGTTACTTTCTTGGACGACTGTGTTGGAAGCGAAGTTGAAGAACATGTCAAAAAGGCTACTGGTGGTAAAGACTACCGAAGATTTAATACGCCTAGAAAGTTTGGTGCTGATCAGCTATATAGGCGAAATCATCCTTCTTGAGAACTTGCGTTACCACGTTGAAGAGGAGGGTTCCTCTAAGGTTGATGGAAAGAAGGTTAAGGCCGACCCAGAAGCAGTCGAGGCGTTCCGAAAATCGCTTACTTCTCTTGGGGATATCTACATCAGTAAATTCACCCAATCAATATATCCAATGTCATTAATCCGAAACTGATAAAACTATTAGACGATGCTTTCGGTACTGCCCACCGTGCACACAGCTCCATGGTCGGTGTCAATCTTCCACAGAAGGCTTCTGGCTTCTTGGTCAAAAAAGAACTTGAATACTTCGCCAAGGCCCTTGAATCCCCAGAACGCCCCTTCCTCGCTATCCTTGGAGGAGCCAAGGTGTCCGATAAGATCCAGTTGATTGACAACTTGATTCCCAAAATTGATAGTTTGATTATTTGTGGTGGTATGGCGTTTACATTTAAGAAGACTCTGGAGGGTGTATCGATCGGTAACTCTCTCTTCGATGAAGCCGGCGCCAAGAACGTCGGCGAGATTATCGAGAAGGCGAAGAAGCACAATGTTAAAGTTGTTCTGCCGGTGGACTACGTCACTGCCGACAAGTTTGCCAAGGATGCGAAGACTGGATATGCCACCGATGAGCAAGGTGTTCCTGACGGATGGATGGCTTTGGATTGTGGAGAGAAGTCTATCGAGTTGTTCAAGGAAACAATCGGCGAAGCGAAGACTATCCTCTGGAACGGGTAAGAAATTTTCCGGATTAACTAGTAGTACATATTTGCTGATAGTAGAAGGCCTGCTGGCGTTTTTGAATTCGATGCTTTCGCAACAGGAACCAAGAGCATGTTGGATGCCGCAGTCGAGGCAGCCCAATCAGACAAGATCGTCATCATTGGTGGTGGGGATACCGCAACTGTGGCTGCTAAGTACGGCGTTGAGGACAAGCTGAGTCATGTTTCAACTGGTGGTGGAGCGTGAGTTTCCATATATTTCGTCACGGGAGCCCAGTAGCTAATGATACGCGATATATATAGTTCTTTAGAGCTGCTTGAAGGAAAAGATCTTCCCGGTGTCTCTGCTCTCTCGGTAAGTTAGTTATTTCCTTGATCTTTCGAATAAAGTCCATCAAAACACATTCTGACAGAATCACAGAGTAAGTAAACGAGGTTCACTGAATACCAAAAACAAAAAGGGCATGAATCTCATTTAATGATGTTACGTTAACTTCCGGACATCGAATTTGTGAGGCATTGTTCCCTTAGATAGTAATAAAAACTACCTCTCGAAATCGGGTTAACGTTGAAAAGTTGGATGTGGTGCGGCAGATATGTATTATGCACTGCAAACATTGGGTTCAGATGAAATAATAATCAAGATTGAAATGAAGCTCGCAAATTGATCGATATCCTTCGTGATCTCTGTGGACTATATTACAAATGCGTGTCCACAGCTTTCTTCAAACAATGCCAACTCTAAGGGTGCTATATTAAGGCCATCTTGATCTACGACTTGCTCGCGTTTGTCTTTTTGAGTTCCTCTCTATGATGTGGGTAATACGTAAGCTTGAGCTCTGTTATAAATGGCAGATATAGGAGGTGGAGTAAGTCAACGGATAATAACCTTAACTGAGCAGAAAAGTCCTCGCTAGTATCATCATCGTCCCAGCTCTCCTCCCAGAGGTTTCCCTTGCCACCAGGCACATCAGCTTCTGCATCCTCCCAGTCTATTCCCGCAATTAGCCATCCCCCATCTCTGTTCACATCATCACCACCACTATCATATTGATGGATTACAGCCTGTCACAGCGCTGATGTAGCGGCTCACCTTCGACAGGAAAGTCCTCAAATTCGTCGTCCTCTTCCAGAGAGACTTTGGGCTTCTGGGCGGGCTTATCGGCGTCCTTAGGATCCGAGGACTTAGGTGCAACGGTCTTTGATGACATGATAGATATTGATGGTGCTGGTAGAGTAGTTTCCGGTGGGTCGTGAAGAGGATGACGGAGCTGAGATGACGGAGCTGGCTGGCTATGCTTCCTGGTGATAGAGCAAGAGGGCTGGTGGTGCCTGATACCAGACCGGGTAACCGAGTAGGGCTATCAAACCGAGCCTTACCGCATGAGTGAGCGGGGCTTGGTACCATCCTAGAACCCGCCTGAATGGTAAAAAGGGACGGAAGTGGAGAATAAAACGTCAGCCCAACGGAGGCTCTCACTCCCGGCCCGGTGTTAACGATTTTATCAGCGGGGGTAACTCCCGTACAATGTATCATGTATTCATATATCTCATCCGCAGCAGATACCTACGCATTTTTGTGACACTCTATGAAATCTAGACTACAGATCTACGGTCATTCGTGCCTAGATCTCGCACACTGCGCCGATAGACGGACGCTAAAGTGCAATAGCGCAGATTATTATTCGATCAAGATTTTCTATTTTCCGCCTGCATCAAATAACTGTCTCGAAGATTAGATTCGACGAAGCCCGTGACTAAAACGCCTTCACGCGTCTCTCACCGGCTTCAGCCTTTAGTCTGTGCTTTTATTTCGCGACTGACCCGCCAGCCTTTGCTGGTACTTCTCTTCTTTCCTCTTATTCCCCTCCTCCTTCTCCTCTTTCCCCCCTTCTCCTCTACTCCTTAGCCCCGCCACTATATTACTTCTCTTATCCCGTATAACTCTGCACCAACCCTCATTCCCATTGCCCAACTTTCATTCACTACTTGTGATCTTCTTTTTGGACGCCTAGTCGCTGCTACTGCCACCATGTTTAGAGGATGGCTTGGAGGCGGAGGCCCAGCATCACATGTTACCCATGCCACATCTACTCAATCTTTGAGTGCCCTGGACGAACTTCAAGCATGTTTGTACACCTGATGATTCAAACATGACGAATAGCGAGCTTTGCTGATAGTTTGACGACATGTAGTGGACCAGGCCATGAAAGGTTGCTTCCACACCTATGCATATTGGGGTGATTCTTAATGGGGCCATAACACTAATTCAATTAAAGCCATGGATTTACTCTTAAACGATGATGTTCTTGGTGCCGAGAAAGCTGTCGAAGGTGGGACCTCGAGCTACCATAAGGTTCACTTCCAAACCATTTTATTTGCCGCTGTTGTGTTCATGGAAACAAAAATAATAATTGTATCTTTCTTGACGTGTGTAGCTTGCTGGTGGCGTCGCTGCATTTCTTCGTGCAAGCCTGGGTTTCGAACCAGAAATCATGAGAGAAGGTGTTTGATATCTTTAATTCTTGTGACATCAGCGTGCATATTTTTTAACCCCTAGACAACCGCCATAGCCTCCGAACGCCTAGCCGATGCCGAAGCAACAGCTGAACGGGACCGGAAGAAATCTCTAAGGGAGAATCATCACCGGAGCTCCTACCCCCCCGGGGCGGAGTTTGCATTGTGTCATGCGGAGGCGCAATTGATGTCTGCCGTAGTGGGCGTACTCTCGGAATCCGTGGTCGAGTCTATGAAAGCATTTTACAAGCTGCGGACCGCCTATAAAACTCTCGAGGGGATCATTGATCAGATGGCTAAGTTGCAGACGCCAATACAGTTGGATGGAGCCAATCAGAGCAGACAAAATCTAGGTGATGAGGTTTTGAGAGGCTCTGGGGGCAGCACCCCCGAAAATGAGCCGTCGGGTTTGTTAACCCCTGGATTGGAGATAAGGGGTTCCAGTGCTAGCATCAGATCAGCTAGATCCGGCTCCAGACCGAGTTCCAGGCCAGGCTCCAAAAGCCGCCCCTCCACTAGCTACATGCAACAGTCGGATCTCGTGGATGAATTTGTGACTTCGGGAGTTAATCTCTGCTTCGGATTTTTACTGTTGATCCTTGGGATGATTCCCCCGAGTATGAGAACAGTAATGTCCATCGTAGGATTTAAAGGCGGTAGGTAATCCAAGCCATGGCACTTTTAGACCAGCATCGACAGTGAACTTATTTGTTTCCAGATCGCGAGAAAGGCATAGAAATGCTCTGGAAAGCTTCCAAATATAGCAATCTTCACGGTGCGATTGCTGTACTAGTTATCTTACAGTATTTCGGTAACTCGGTGCAGTTCTGTGACATTCTACCTCCACAGGACCATCCATCGGGCGCTGGATATCCCAAACAGAAGTGCCAAGAAGCATTAGAGAGATTAAGAGCGAAATACAACAAAAGTGCGCTATGGCGTTTGGAGGAAGCTCGGATGCTGGCGGTTGATCGCCAGCTAGAAGAAGCTGTATCAATGCTATCTCAGCCAGTGGCGACCCAAATGAGGTATATAATACCTTATGATTAGCATTAATGTGATAAGATTAACTTACTCTGGCATAGGCAGGTGGAGGCTTTGATGGTATTTGAGAAATCTTTGTAAGACGATTTTCCCTCGCTGCACTAGACGCGCATTTCTTACACCTCTGCTAGGAACTTGATGTTTATGCATCGCTATGAGGAAGTGGCCGAAGGTTTCCTGAAGGTGTGATATCCAGTGATATTCAACGATCAGTAGCTAACTTTCACACAGCTTACTGAACTCAATAGCTGGAGCCACGCATTATACCACTAGTAAGTTATGCGTCGAATCGATCATACGAAATGTGATCGTAGGTTAACGATCCTTAGTTTTGCCGCTGTGTGTCAAGTTGAGTTGTATAGGAAATATCGTGACACAGATATTGAAAAAGCTGTAGGTTCCATATCATAAGTTGGAGGAGCTGGGAATGTGTTAACAATTGTGATAGAGCCGTCATGGTGAGCTAGCAGAAGAGTTGATCGAAAAGGTTCCCACGTTTGTGGGAAAAAAGAAATTCATGGCGCAAGGCCTCCCGTTAGAGGTCTTCGCTGATCGCAAGATCAAGAAATGGAGGGCACGAGCTCAGGCTCGAGGTGTAAGGCTTGTGGAAGGAGTTGGTGTCAGCCCTCTAGAAGAAATGTTATATTTCTGGAGTAACTCACCATTCTACATTTTTATTACCTAAAACGTAGGACTAATAGAAATTTCACGTATAGATGGGTACAAACGGATGGACCAGTCGAATTTCGAAGTATCACTAAAAGCATTGCAATGGCGACAGGACGAAATGGAGGGAGATGCAATTGATGAACAGGCAATCCGGTGGTTACTACTTAGTGTTATCACAAGGAACCTTGGTGACCTCGAAAAAGCAAAAGAGTATATTCAGAAAATACTAGCAATCGATAGATATACGTTTAAGGGTAACTTTGCCGATAATTGGATGCGTATGTTTCTCCTTCGTTTGTGATTTTCATATCGATGCCTCGGGTTAAGAAATACTGATTGTTGGTGATAGCACCAACTGCGCACTATGAATGGGCGGTGGCGCTTTGGAAAGAAGGTGGGCTTAAAGAGCACGTCGAAATCAAAAATTGGCTTACCAAAGCCGCGGCTTGGGGGCCGTTTGATCTCGATGCGAGAGTTGGGCTGAGGGTGACTACGGCATTAGACACGGTCAATAGAATGGAGGAATGGGAAAAGAATGAGAAGTTAAAGGAGAAGGAGCAAAGGATTGAGGAGAAGAAAGAGTAATCGGACCATGACTTCTCTTCCTTTTTATTACTGTGAGACTCTGAGACTTGTTAATTATAGAAAGGGCGGCGTGGGTGAATGGCTGTGCATGTCCCGATGCCGTTATGGATGCAGTCTGAAAAGACCACCACAACACTGGAGCCTCACTAAAAAAAATGAAAATCGTATCACTCACCTATTTTTACTTGGAAATTTCTTCGGCCAAGAGAAAAGCCTTGTCCGTGGAACCAGACACCAAGCCTGATACGTAAAACGAGTGACCAATCATGATTAAAATACCCGCTTATCCCATTAGCTACACCCGACCCGGCACTGGTCTGCGACACCACACTAACAGCGGCTCTAGAGTACACCTAACTACATAGACAATAGCCTCCGATATTCCTTAAGCTAAGCTAGACGCGGACCAGACCCAGTCCAGGTACCAGCGCCAGTGTATATGACATATCTATCTATCTATCTACACGCATCTAAGGTACCAGCGCCATAACAGTATGGCCTACAACGCCAGGGGAGATTTTCCATACCCGGCGCCCAAATGGGACATGTTTCAAAAGAGGAGGAGAAAAAAATACACCGCCATAACCTAAGGGTTGCATGCGAGTATGAAATAAACAGAACAAAACAAACAAAACAAGTATGGCTTACAAGAGCTCAGTGCTACCTATCCGTAGTAAATATACTGATTAGGTGTTTCTAGCGCGCACATCAACAGACTGAAAAAACCAAATCTACAGGAAAGAAAGCATTAGGAAATTACTAGATCCGAAAGTTCACTCCTACTATTGTCTGAAATACGAATTGTCGCCCCATTTGCCATAGCTGCGCAACCACTGAACACGGTAACAAATTCCCAGCAACTGTGTGGTTCCATTGTTGCTGGATAAATATATAATCCCTAAACATCCGAGACTATCATCGTACCGAGTGATAGAGTATGATTTCACGTTCGTGGTGGTTAAATCTGTCACACTAACCTAAATAAGAATGGATACATGTAGTTACGGTTTGTCTAAGTGAATTAAACCTCCATAACAACAATTTGCGCGGAAGAATCTGGATATTTATAGGGTATCTGGTGAGCCCATGCCCTCATGAAAGCTAAAGGACCATATCAGCATCTACTGGGAGTATCGAGTGATAGCTGGTGCATTCCTCCCTCCATTCCATATTTTTCTCTAACGGGATAAAAGGCAGCAGAACAAAACACTAAGTTTACAAATTCTTTTTTCAAGTTCCTAACAATAACTCCAAATCCTTTTAAGGCTAAAGTACATACCATTTATATCTAGGGCATCTCGTAGTCAAAGAGGAGCTACCACCTCCAACCACAAGATATCTCGTCTCCGGTACTGTCCACAGTTTCCTTCATGGAGGGCTGCTTATATGCATCCACAGGGTCCCGCAAAAGCACATTCTTTGCATACTTCCCAACCAATAACTAGGACTCTTCACAGGAATAATGTCCTCAACCACCGCACAACACCGTGTGCACCGTCGCAGCTTTATTTTATCATCTCCCTTCGGCAACACAACTTTCCGGATCGCATCGATACGGTTCAGCTTTCGGTATTCCTGCGAAGCAACATCATCATGAAAACCAAGCCAGGTCACGTCGTGCCAAAAAAGCTTGGCAACGTCGAGATCGTTCCGTAATGTAGGAAGCGTGGTGTTGAGGAGACGATCAACTGCGAGCATGAAGACGGGCGGAATCTCGTTATTGACGAAGAGCAATTTTTCGGCGGTTGCCCTTTCTGCTTCTGGTACGGCTTTTCGGGTTGTTAGCCACGTCCAAACAAAATGGTTTGCGATGGATACAACAAATAGAGGAAGGAAACATACCGATATAAGCCGCTCGAATAGTCCCGTCAATATCCGTCATAATCCTCTCAAATTGACTAATCTTCACCGCGCAACTATCAATCGGGACCTTTAAGCTTCTAAAAGTTGTCCTCTGCTCTTCGTCTATCTGACCACCCTGTAGCATAGCTAGTTGCTTCCCCGCTGTTGTTTCCAGTCCACGGAGGCTTCTACAATTATACCGTAGTAGTGCTCTAGGGGCACTTGCAAGCGCTAGGAAGAGTGCTGGAGAATTGCCTTCAATGACTTTCTGACGCACAAACGCCAGATCCCCGGCTCTCCCCTTTGTCGCTTTCGCTAACTCAAATAGATCACTAATTGTTAAGGACATGATATCCATCAGCCACCTCACTAAACCCAGCAATGTTTGCAGCGCCTCCGGCCTCAAATCAAAATCGTTACTCCCTCCAGCCCCACTTGCTCCCGCTCCTCCAGGGCCCACCTGTCGCTGCGGATTGTTGAAAGTTAACGCAAATGCAACGCTAGCCACTCTTAGATGCAGCGTCGCCCACGCCAGCTTCCCACTCAATCTCTTATTGACCCTCTCGCCCTGAAAGTCTAGGCTATTCTGCAGACTCAAACATCTCTGTAGCAACGGATTCCGGAACAGCCTCTCGCTGGGAGACTCTGTTGCAAAGTCCATTTTCAGGTTTAGGGCTCTGTGGGCTTCTGATAAGAAAGTATTATTGAAAACAGGGTTGCGGTACTGCTGCGCTACGAGAAGCAAGTCGTCGTTGTTCAGGTGGTTATTGCAGCTATAGGCGTGTTGGTGTGCAAGTGCCACACAGGCAACCTCCATATTATCTGGCTCGGCCATTGGCCCTGCAGAATATTGCATCACCATAAGTTCGATATCATTATTCAAGCCAAGCCTAATAGCAACCGCGTTATTAGGCGACAACGCAAGGTCGACGCAAGGTGCGCCGGGCGGGAACGAGAAGCCAGCTTGTACCATATTCATAACAAGGTCCTTATTCGGAGGGTGGTTTTGCAGGGGGTTGAAACTATACCGATCTCGGAGGTCGAGAGAGCCATCAGTGAAGGCGAGGGCGACAACTGTGCCCGAGGTGACCAGAGAGACGGAAATGACACATTTGTCAATTATCACGTCGTCCATTCTGTGCAATTCTAGCTCTGGGCTCGTAGGTGAAGAAACGCTGCCCCTTCGTACACCTAACTGGTCGAAAGATGGGTGGAGGGTGGAAGGACTTTCTTTTAAGCTCCACCTACATACAACGCTGAATGATTGACCGTCTGCAGTCCTGTTGGAGAAAATCGCAAGAATCCCCGGGACATTTGGGATTTGCGGGGGGCCTGGGGTAGGCGCCATAATTTCGAGGTGAGATAACTGCGCCCTCGCAGTATCGTGTGTGCCGGAGTCAGCAGGACAGGCAAAGTTCTCGACTTTGATGTGCTTGATCACGAGCGTTGGTGGAGCCGGGAGCATAGTTGGTGGTTGGTTAGGCTGGTTTTGCTGTAAATCCCAATTGATATTAATCCTATATACACGGAGCTGTTTAGAGAGCGTGTATGCCGCCAGGACCGCAACATTATCTATCACTAAATCAGTAACACCTCAGCTTTTGGGGAAGCAAAGTACAGACGGCACCTTTATTCCACGAAATCGCCGCATGTGAGAATAAGTCGTCCAAGCTCGAGAACCCCTCCAGTTCCGTCGTGGCTTCTTGATATCGACCCTGCACGTCCTGATACCACATTTTCGCCTTTTCCCTCCCGCCCTGAAATCAGCATCACCGTAACCAGTAGTCTGAACACTCAAGGTAGAGAAACCAACCGTCCCTCCCCTCGTTATCCCAATTGCAGCCACCTTTCCTTGGATAGGATGAAACGGTCCATATGGTCGAAAGCTCAAGGCCTGGTACCTAAACGAACGATCCTCCTGTCTCGCGGCAGGTCTGTACAAAGCATACTGTCCACCATAACCACATCCATCAGTACCAGTCCCCTCCCCCCCCTCCCTTCCATATTCTCGCCTCCTAGCAGGGGACCTACAGCTCTCTCAACCGGTAGCCACCAGAACCCGACCAGGGCACATAGATCATCGTCCTGATCCAGAATCTGGTTCCGCGTAACATTCAAATGATTCACTGCCAAAAACACCGTATAGAATGACACCCTGCCAAGACGATCCATAACCGCCAGTTCCGCGCCATGACTGTTCCAGGTGACGTGCGTGAGCTGCTGTCCCTCGTGGTAGCGCGACACGTTGGCGACCGGGTACGCATCGCTGAGGAGCCATCGCCCGTCCTCAGGACTACACGAGAGATGGCGCGTTTCAACGCCTGTGCCAGCGGCATTGATGATGGCTATTGAGCCGAGTTTGGACCATGCGATTTTCCTAGGTGGAGGGTTTGTCAGCGGGGCGATGGCTTTCTCCAAGGAAAGGGTATGTACTGGTTGCATCCACCAAGTCGGAGCTCGTCGATACGACTGTCAATACGGCGCGGAGGAGGGGTGGAGTCGTCTTGGAAGAGGTCTTCGACACCGAAGCCAGACTCCATGGTGGTGGTGGTGGTGGTGGTGGTGGTTTGGCGGTTTAATGAAGCTCTAGATGGCCGAGAGCTTTGAGGCTTAAGGAAGGTTGCTCTGCTCTGCATGTAGATAATATTATGGATCCCTGCTTACTTGGCCGTCACGCATAAAAAGGCAATTCACATCTCACACCTTACACCTTACACCTCACACCTCACATCTTACTGACCATCACCCCCTATGAAAATTTCCACGTAATATACAGAATTCAATAACAGAAGGGAACTGATTGGAGATGTTCACCCTATTTACCTGGTAGTGAAGGGCAAGAGACGAAAAGTACATCTGTAGTCTTACCAACCAATATGCCTCTCATTCCTTACCCTCCATCACGTAATAATTTTTTTCACCTTTTTCACTTTATTTTGATTCCTCCCAATGTTATACTACAAACTGTTAAGAAACAGTAAGAAATTTCAATTTCCCAAATGACGCAATGATCACCCCTTGACGATCACCACCCTTCATTCCTTGGTGGTACAATGCTCGTGTACCCTTCTAACAAATTATAGAAGTCATTCCATCTCCTTCCTCTGAGCAATATAATTCTTGCGTTGTTCAGCTTCGGCATCTTCGTATTTCTACACACAACCCACGTCAGTCACGTACTAAACAAAATAAAACAAAAAAGGAGGGTAGAAGGGCCACTGAATGGAGATCAAACCTTCTTTTCAACCGGGCTCAAGTTTAGATATTCCTCACGAAGAATCTTGGCATTTTTGATGATGGAGTTCCTTCCATTTTCGTCCTTCTCAAACTCCCGACCGCTCCGGTACTGTTCCTTCATATACAACATATAGGCGGCCGTTGGACGCTTTGGAAGACGTTCGTCTGCGAAGGGGGTGGTACCGTGCTTAGCTCCCAATCTACGAAGGCGGCGACGGGCGATGTTGGCGCGATAAAGATCCACGGCAGGTGTTTTTGCAACCCAATCTTCGAAGGCTTTACGGGCCGCGGGAACAGCTCGCTCGGATTTCTCGATATACGCCTACAAAAGTTAGCTGGGTGTATTTGAGGGAGAGAGGAGGGGCTGGGGAATAGTGCATACGTTCTTGGTCTCTTGCGGCAAGGATTTCCACCTCTCACCCACCGCTTCATCCGGTTTCGTCTCTGGTTGATCTCTGTACCACATGAGATACCCGCTAGCATGCCCTCTAGGCGGGGGGTCCAAGGCGCGAACCCGTAACTCTTTCATCAGTCTATATTGCTTCTGTTCAGGAGTTAACTCCTTCGCCTTCTTCTTCTTTGGAACAGCCTTCTTCTTTGCAGCCGCCTTCTTAACGGGTTTCTTGCTGGCAGCCTTCTTAGCGGCCGGCCTCTTGGCTGCTGTGGTCTTCTTGGAAGCAGCCTTTTTGGCGGTGGTCGTCTTCTTGGTCGCTGCAGCCTTAGTCTTGGCGGCAGGCTTCTTCGCAGCGGCTCTCGACTTCAGGCCTGGCTTGGAGCTGGCAGCCTTGGTGGTCGACTTCTTTGCGGTGGCAGTGGAAGCAGCACGGGCAGCAATTGCAAAGAAAGGATTGGACTGGAGGGAGCGCTGAAGGACACATAGGGAACGGAAATGTGCAGGGGTGATGCGGGCAGAGAAGAGGAACTGACGGGTGAGAGCACCGGTCGCCATTGTAGCAGAGATTGAGCAGAGAGTGTGTCTCAGAGAAACAATTGATGGAATGGAGATGAGGTGACTTGGGATGTGAGAAGACTGGAGTGTTGATTGGAGATGAAAGCGGGACAATTGGAGGTGAGGTGCAGGGAGTTTGTGGGCTTGGCGTAGGCTGCGATGGTGGGGGAGAGGATGGGAGATGCGCGGGGCTGCAGAGGTCAGCACGCGATTGAGTGCTTGGCAGACGTTATGTTCCCGTGTGTGCCCATGTAGAGTAGCCGCTGGGTCCGCGGGCTTGAGCGGAATCGACTTGATTCCTGTACCTTTAGATAAGCATTTGTCGCCAGTGTTGCCAGGGTAGAGAAGGACTGGTTCTATACATTTACGAGTGCATGTAGCTAGAATGCTCTGCTCTGGATCCCCGCATCAGTCGACAGGCGCCTCAGGGCACTGCGGTCTCTCACGGGGGGACGGCGAATCCTGTCTGACGGCGAGCAGGGATCCGGTTGCATCTCCAAGCCATGGGGTTCGCAGAACATTAGAAATCTTGGATTCCCAATTATCTCTTCAGTCTGTTGATTATAGGTGTTGTTCCAGGGCTATCTTATTCTTGAATTCGCTGTTGGGCACATGTATTTCCGCGTTTTCTTGGGGAATCACCATTGCTGGTTTAGTGCTTGGCCCTTGCAACCCTTGTTCGCCAGCAGAGCAGACAGGACTCGCCCCGTGGGTGGCTGTACGTCACATCTTCACATTCTCGGCTTGCAGGCTGGCTGGCGCTTGAGTTGATTCCTGGTTAGACACCGCTGATCCGCTGCAGGACCTGGCCATAAGCGCGCAGCAGATTCACGAGAGTGAGTAGAGGGCTGAAAAGTACGCCGAGGGGACCCAGAAACCAGAGTCTGGGTTTCGACGGCGGCGGCTGTAGAGCGCATGCGGCATTGGTTTTGCTAGAGAGAGGCGAAGACGACGTATTCCCAACACCGAGTATTTCTCGGGCCGGCGCTCGTCTGCTCGACGCGAGAGAGAGACCGAGGCCGCGCGAGTGAGATTAGATGACGCGAGCGAGACAGACAAGCCACACAACAGTCCCCATCCAGGCGAGCACACGCAGCGAGTGACGGGCGGTGAGTGCCCCGGCAGCGACGTGACGGGCCATGATGCACCGCGCGAGCGACATCGAGGAGACATGCCCACACATACGCGGGACAGACCCTCGCGTACCGCCAACACGACGACAACCTCAAATACCGACGGCGAACACCTTGGTGGATACCAGCTCAGTCGGCAGATCCACCCCACTTTATTCTCTTTTCCGCCCGAATGAAATCCCACCGCTCTTCCCTCCTCCCAGCGCTGCAGCAGTCGCCCCGACAGCCGCGCTCTCCACCGCCGCCTCCCCCCCGCCCGCTCCAGCTGTTGGCCGAATGCTCTCTGGCTATAGCTTCCCGCGACCAGTTCTCTTTCCTGTCGTCGAGCTTCCCAGGTATTCCCCGTTTCGTACCTCGGGCTCCTGGTCCGAATCCGTTGCTTGCCGACGAATCCCGTGAGAAACGGAAGGCGTCACATATCATGAATGCGCATCAGCCTGATGGTGACTACCTCCAGTTGCAGGACCAACACCAGCAGCAGCAGCACCACCACCAACTACTAGATCACCAGCAAGGGCGGCCTTTGGCTCTGGGGAATTTGTTATTTTCACATCCATCTCCGTCTCCTTCCCCTTCATCAAATCCCCCTAACCTCATCAAAGATACTGGATTAAATACCTTAATTTGCGCCGCGCAATCATCTCCCTGTCCTGTCCAAGACACACCTCCATCTCCACCTCCAAAACACTCCAGACCCATCCTCACGCTCCCCCTCGCCCCCTCTCTCGCCCTCCTGGTTTCAAAACCTGCCTCGGTCTGCTCTTCTGTCGCCTCGTGTTGCGACGCTGATGACTGCACCTCAAAATGTCCCTCTGAGTGCGATGATGAGGGCTGCAACGAGCCATGCGAAGACTGCCTCGATACCACTTGCCAAATAGTGCCTATCCTCTGTTCAGAGAAAACTTGTCTGGGTCAAAAAGCACCATGTCCGGAAGACGAGACGTGTGTACAGGAAATCATATGTCAGAAAGATGGGTGTGAGGTAATGAGCTGCTATCCTTCCTCAGATCATAGTGGATATTGGCTCAATGGGCATATGCATATGCAGTCCTTTGTAGAGCCTCCGCCGACCTGGGGGCCATTTCACACGTTTCATGGGAGCGTCGAGCCTGGGCTTCTCGATTTAGGTTACGGCAATGACACACCGCAGCAGCAGCAACTACAGCACATGGGCTATCAACAACAATTGTTCACCTTCTCCAACCAGCAGCAAGTCAATAACCATATCCAAGCTATCGCAACATCAGAGCCTTCGCAGTCCTCACGCTCATCGTCCTCTGCGTTCCTAGAGCCCTACGACTCGTTCTCCTCAAATTCACCCTTTGACCATGGCTACAGCGCGCCTACCAAGCGCCGTCGCGTCTCTTCAACAACGCCGCTAACCTCTCCCTCTTTCGAGCCCTACGCTGCAACTCCCTCGAAATCCAGCACCCCGTTCAGCGAACACTTACCCCAATGGCCAAGCTACAACTCACCCAGCAACGTCCAACCACCTTGGAGCGGAAATGGTCTCCTAGGCAGTAATAATCTACTTGACAGCAACAGCTGTCTGAGCAACAACAACCTCTTTACTGTTACCGATACCAGTCTGCTGGAGTCTGGTGACTGTCACTGGAATGGCTGCAACGCACACCTAGCTACCGAAGATCTACAGCTACACCTGTCGGCGCACCTTGACCCCTCACTCGACCAATGTCTTTGGGACGCGTGCGGGATTGAGGTCCACGGGATTGATGAGCTGAAAAATCATCTGCAGCACGAGCATCTACTACCTGCAGATGCTGAGTCGGCGTCTACGGCGTCTGCAGGTGAGGGACCGAGAAAGTGTGAGTGGGAAGATGTTGGCGGAGGAGCTATGTGTGGAAAAGTGTTTGCGAACACGGAGGAATTGCAGAGACATGTGAAGGAAACGCATATCGCTGTGTTGAAGAAGAAGACGGGGTATTACTGTTGTTGGAAGGGTTGTGGGAGAAGGGATAGGGGATTCAGTCAGAAGGGAAAGGTTGAAAGGCATATGCAAACACATACTGGATGTAGGGAATCTCTAGCCTCGATTTTTCTTTCCTTTCTTTCCTTTCTTTTTTGAAGGGAGCAGTTGGGCAGTTGGGCACCGAATGATATGAGGCTACGAGGGTGAATTATAGTGCCACGGCTGTGACTTGATCATTCCTACCCTTACCCCCTTACAAGCTTAGATCCGACTACTCCTCTTTGGTTCGTGGCGAGTCTTTTGTTAACGTTATGAGAGATATAGTCAAGAGCTGCAAGTGCCATTTCTGTGATAAGGAATTCTCGGCTACGCAGGCACTACAGCAACATATTAGGACTCATACGGGCGAGAAGCCGTACAAGTGCGACGTAAGATCCTTCCCATTTTGTCTACTTTTTCGTACCTTACATTTCCCTACACTTCTTCAGTCATCCCTTTCTTCACCTCCCCGCACTTCAATCACGATCTCGGCATCGGCTTTGAGCTCAACGATATTAAACGTGTGCACAGGTCTGTCAAAAGGAATTCGCGCAAGGCTCGGCCCTGACGATGCATAAACGTGTACACACAGGGGATCGACCGCTGAAGTGCGAATTTCCGGGATGTGGGAAAAGATTCTCGGAGAGTAGTAATTTGAGCAAGCATCGTAAGAGTGAGTTTTTTCTCCCCCCTCCCTTGATCACTTCGAGGTTTCCTTTTTAGGGCCTCTGTCAATGGAATCCCACCGCAAAAGGGCCTCTGAGGGTCAATGATACTAATGTTATCACAGCACACCTTTCCGTTGGGCAGCATCGGTGTGGGTATCCTGGATGTGATAGAACTTTCCATCGGCTTGGTATGTTTAATCTTTTTTTTTCCTCCTCTCGTTCTCTCCCTCCCATACACCCTCATTTCAATTACCAATCCCAAAATGCCTTTCGGGCATCGATCCCAACGAGAGTTATATTAAAAAGAGGTATTGGATTTTTTTGGCCACTCTATTGAATCAGCTTTGGAGCTGAAGGTACCAGAGTGACTATGCTAGGGCAAGTGGAAATAGAAGAGAGAGAAAAGGCACATTCAGAACCCAAAGATGGCTGCAATAGAGTGGTCAAAAAATCCAATACCCTGCCTTTTCTTTCTTTGTTTTTTTTTTTTTGAAATGATGAGGTTTCTCGATCGGACAGTGCAACCTCAATATAAAATATGCATACGCTCGGTAAGAAAAGTGGGATGTCGATATCGAAATAACACTCATCGCGGGTGGCGAGCTATCTGGGATCCCCGATGATTACGATAGACTGAGCGCATCATTCCAACCTTTTTCCCTGCCTTCCTCATCAAGTTTTAAGCATAACTTCCGGCGTAAACATTACCATGTTTTATTCCTAAACTGTGTGATGATAACTTTTATATTGGGGTTACACTGTGTCGACCGGAGTCCCCGGATATTTCGGAGAGAAAACGAGATTGTTCCGATGGAACGGATCATATATCTCGATTTTAACAACCCTAACCAAATCTTCAAGGTCCCCCTTTGAGAAAGAAAAAGAAAAAAGAAAAAAGAAATTCTTTCTTTTTGCTAATTATATTGGGTGGGAGTTTCTTTAGATCAGATGAAGCGGCACCAGAAAATCCACGGCAACATCGTCTCTTCCAGTAATAATCTGTTTTTGGAACAGCCCTGCGCTCCGCCGGACGACTTTGCCCTACAACCAGCAAATTAAACAGCCTTCAACTGCTTCCACGGGCGACAATAATCTGGATCAAATCGAGTTTTTTTTTTTTCTCTTTCTTTTCTTCTTCTCTGGATAAATCAGGCTATATTGGCGTTTACGGCGCGCGAAATGAGGAAGGAGGGGTGTGTGGAGATTTAAACGCCGAGATGGGAGGGATTGAGGCATGCTAATATCTAGCTTTTGGGTTGGTAGGGAACTTGTGTATTATGTCGGAGTTCTAGGGAAGTATAGAAAAAATTTTCTTTTCTCAAATATACTTATCAAATAATCACCCGGGGAGAAGAGAAAATAAAAGAGAAGAAAAAAGAGGCTTCTCTATAAGTTTCTTTACTTTTTGTAGAGACTTAAAAGCGATGAGCACTCCCCTGACCGAGGATGCTTCTTAGCCATACTTATTATCTCATCCGTACATAGGAGGCTAAATATTTTTTATGTTAGGGTTTTATAAATTTAATTGTTAAGTTTGATATGTAAAATACGCGCAATCTCTCCCCGACAAAATGCGTATAGTTTTTTAGAAGCAATACTAGCCGAATATGATCCTTATCTGCACTTAGTTAGAACTGTACCAAACTCTTTAATGATCCGTTTAGATCAAGTTATATACTACAGTTACGTCCATGCTTGCTCCCTTAGACGTCAAGCTTAGTCTTTTTTAGAATTTTAGTGTCTAAGAAGTATGACAACTAAACGATTTTATAACCCCAAGATAATCTTTCCGAAGCCTTGTTTCGAAGAAACAAGAAACTCAACCTGCTCCTTTCCGCCATAAATCTAACAATTGGTGAAAAGCAATATATTACAGGAGGTTGTGGGCCGTCCTAGATATTACCTTAATTTACCTGTTACTTCGGAGCCCACTATGCAGACGATGTTTACATTTCTCCTTGACACTTCCTTTTTTTTTTAAATCTTCACTATTCTTGTCGCACTAATCGTAGATCGGATCGTACATGTTGTAAAGGCAGCCACGGGTCAATCATCAACATTACTCTAGAATAGATTACCTTTTCTTCCTTCCTTATTATTATCTTTTCATTTCGCAATTCCCGGGGTAGGAATTGGTTCAGGAGAATAGTGGGCATGGTTCGCTACAGGTAGTTTGATCAAAGGGTGGGTTGTGCGAGAATAAGGAATACGTTCAAGCAGCATGGTCTCAGGCATGTCTTACCCACTTTGACGACACCCAAGACAGGCCGTGCAAACAACGCACACACCCCGGGCCCTCCCCTTTTCCCCATCGTAACTATACTCTCCGCCAGTTTAATTGTACGATCTTTTAGCAAATAATAGTTATTCTAATGCTATATTATATGCTCTTAGGTATTCTGTAGTTTTTTACTCCCTCTTTTTGTGAAGTTTTTGGTTCACAAGCTGTCAAGTGTGTCGACTGAAACATTTTAGTGTGTGCACAGATGTCTAGTGGTTTAAGGATTAGGGTTAGGTGGTTTAGAAGGTTTGGGTTAGGAGGTTTATGGTTTGGGTTAGGTGGTTTCTGTTTAGGGTTAGGAAGGTTTAGTTTAGGGTTAGTGGTTTAGGGGGTTAGGGTTGTGATGGGGCTCCCGGCAGGGGGATAACAACCCGCAGGGGTTCTCCCCTGTTTTGGATTATTTTATTAACCAGAGTGGTGGTGGTGAGCTCTTCTAAAGCCGTGGAAATTCGTGGTTTAGGTGTCGTCAACTAGCTGAGACCATGCTGCTTGAACCCATTCCGAGAATAATAATAGGTAAGTTGCTATTGCATGACGGCATAACTTCTCTAAGAATGTTTATGTATGTACACGGATTTATGTTAATACGGAAAAAAATCTAGATACACCTAGATAAATAAGTTTAGATAAGCTCTGTCAATCAATTCCCTTTTTCAAGCCTTTTTTCTTTTTCTTTTTCTTTTTCTTTTCTTCTCGTTCCTTCTACTCATGTCGCCGAGTTGCTATTGCTTTCCCGATCTAGGAAATAGATCTGGATTCTTACGCAAGTAGGAAACTTTCCAGCGTGGCAACCAACTTCTTGGCCACTCTTTCCAAGAATTAGCCTCTCATAACGGTCTCGCTGGGTAGTTTTTGGTGGGCAGATCTACTTCTATAAAGGGGAAAGCAATAGCAACTCGGCGACATGAGTAGTTTTGAGGGATATTCGAAAGTTGCTGTAGACGGTTCGTACATAGCCTGCTCTAAACGATAGCTGCACATGTGCTACAGACTCTCTTTCGGGCATACGGTGATGTTGTGGCAAGCTCAAATTGGGTGTGGTGTTCCCTATGGTCCAGTATCTTGGCCACTCAAAGCTAAACTCCGATGTTGAATGTTTCAAGAAAGGAGGAACAGCAAACAAAAAATAATAATAATTTCGGGAGGGCAAACGAGAGACTGTGCAGGGGCCATTTGCCTTACACTTGAAGGTGGTAGGTTGGACACAGGGGTTGGTGGTGTGAATATTTTACTTGGTATCAATGTCTCGGGGAAGCGGGTACTCCTTTCTCCTGGGCCCAGATCCGCCCCCCGCGTATGGCCCTTGGAAGTCGGAAAAGTCATTTCATGCAACATTGGTGATTGACATTCTTGTCGGGTTAATCTTGCCTAAACGGCTAGATTTCGTTTAATTTCCCGACAAGGTAATTTCCAACCTAGAGGCACGAGCAGGTATATGAACAAAACATACACACCCAAAGCTCGAGACAGTAAAGTAACTAAGCCTTTAGGCGAACAGAGGCGTGGGATTGCATACTTGTGGGAGTACATGCTATGCAGCGACAAAAAAATTTCTCTCAGGCGCCTAGGTATCTCCAATTGCCTAAATACAAGAGTTCATCCGATAGCCATTTTGTATTGGATGGTTCGGGCAAGATCGTCTCTTTTTTTGTACGTAAAGTAGCACGTAAAGTAGCACGTAAAGTATCTTGAGAGCATCCGCGAAAACTACCAGGACTTCGTTAGGAAAGCCAGCTCACTGACAACAGAAACTTCTATTGACCCTCACGGAACCTGGATGTTGGGACTTGAGGCACAGCGAAGCAGTGTGCCCCAGAAAAATCACAGGATCACTATGTAGGTATCTTGTAGAAAGTGCTATGTATGCATGTCTATATGTAGGCAAAAGGCATCAAACTTCACAGCAAAACAGAATCAAACTAGAGATGCCTTGGTGCTTGTCTACAGAGTGGCCTGTTTGGTGATCAACAATTATCCCTCTAGCCTTTCCCAAAATGTTTTCCGAGCCTACAGTTTTTCTGGGCGATTTTTCCGGTGATTTTTCCGGTGATTTTCCGCTAGGCATTTCAGCAGCCCTTTTGCTTGAGAATGACGCCAAGCACGCTTACCAGCAAGATGTAATAGCTGCGCGGAACGGTCCTTCAAGCATCAAGAATCAAACCAACATGCAGGAAAACCCTGTTCACATCATTCGCATTTACTACAAAGAAACAAGACGAGGAAAAAGAAACACGGAGAGTCGCGTGCAAACCAAACGAGAGAGGTTAGTAGCAGCATCTAAATAAACACTTTTTGCTCCAGACTACTATAATTAGTATGCCATAAAATGATATACTCTCATCTCAATTCTCCGAGGAGAATTGGCTTCAGCTTCAAGGAGCCTGACGGAAAAGCAAGATTTCCGATTGTTTGAAATAACGTCTCGCGTCTGTGCCCCATGTCATCGGTTAGCGCCTTTTAGCCACATCATCCCCATTACCAATATGCCGGGGCTCGGCTTTAGATGTCAAGAATTGGTCCCCCACGCCAAGGAGATTACCTCGCTTGCTGCGAAAGAAGGGAAACGAAAGAAAGGAAGAAAAAAAAGCGAGAGCAGCAAACGCGCATAGAGGGATTTGATAAATATGGGAACAAACCCTCATCAATCAACACTAAACTCAAATAGTATCGAGTTGAGTATTTTTTGTTGACTTCGCGGAAGGTGGGGGTTAGGTCGAAGCCACCAAGAAAGAGACGGATTGGAATAGTTTCGCCTGCAGCACCCCCGCCGTGTAAGCAACCATGCAAATTACGTGTTAGTGGCCCTGGTGAGCCGCAGAGTATATAGGTTACGGGGAATACCTCTGGAAGGAGATCCATCCATAATCTAGGCGACACGTCAGACTCTCGCGCGATCCCTAACAAAGAAATCATAATAGATATAAACATGAAAATCCAGACTCACCTCAAACCTGACAAGGGTCTCGCTCTCGTTGTATTGATTTGGAGCGGTACCTGTCGTTTCTCGGCGAATGATTGATAGCTCCATATGTTTAATTTTGAGCCGTACTAAAAGAAAGTATATACGACCAACGATAACATCTTTCAAGTGGTACTTGGACTTTGAGTACTCAAACTCGATATGAAGGCAGTCTTCAATGCCAACATCCATCTTGATCGAGCTGTTACTTTCTGGTGGCATGCGGTAAGAGTATACCCAGATGTCCTTTTCGCGGATCACATCCGCCATTCTGCGTGAAACAGTAACACGGATAAAGTAGCGAAGCTTGACGTTAATGCCATTGTACGATTCGTACTGTTTTTCGACGTTCTTGAACTCGAAATCGAAGGTTTGGGGATGCTGAAGATCACCTGGAGCAGCAAGCTCTTGCCCCAGCGACAAGAATTCATAGTGATTTCCACGATCAAAGAACATTTCTAAGAAAAACCCCAGCCATTTGTTCAGCACAATTCGTTTTACCAGCGGATTTCGGGGCAAGTGCACAGGTTTTCCCCCCCCAAACAGAAGGACGCCCAACCTATTGTCCCTATGAATTGCACTTTGATGCCTGTATGTTCCAAACGCTTTCCATCCTTCGGTCGGATGGTCACCGCCCCCTTTACAGATTCACCATCCATGTAGAGAGGACACTTTTCCCGCCTATTCTTATCCAGCTTAACATCCACCATCTGCCGGCTATCATCACCATCATCGAGCCTGATGTCGATATCCAGCGGGGTAGAGAAGAAGTATGACATTTGAAACACAATTCACGGCAGAGGCAGTTGTTTGAAGCAGTTGCTGTGACCGAGTTGATGCTGCTGCTGCTGCTGGGTTCTTCCTGGTCGGTAGAGGGATTTTTTTCCTTCTTCTCGCGAGAGCTGAGGTGTCGAAATCCGATTCAGTGCAGAGTCGATACGCGTGCGATGTTCGGTGATGTCGTGTGTGTCTCCCGTGTTCTGTGTGAATAACCGCCGTAGGAAATTTCCTAACCGGGTAGTCGTAGCTATGTTTCTGTCTGGAAGGGGGATGGTTTTGGTCCGCGTAAAGCACACAGAAACCACCTTACGCCTCCCAGGTATCACCCCGCTGCACCAGGTGGATAACTCATACCGCCAAACCAGCCAGCACCTTTCGGGTTACACTCTGTGCAGTGCGCTTCTGGCGACTGTCTGAGTCAGTCCTGCATGTGCACCTCCACGCGTAATAAACATCCCTGTCACCGATCGCTGATCATTGACTTCACACAAAGGCATCCCATGCTCCGGAGTGCTCTAACTTACACCAGGTGACGTCACTTACTCAGGGTCCAGTCCCATTGAATATATTCCCACCTGGTTGGTCCTTGGGCGATTTATTTCACTGAGATCCTGCAATCTGGCTTGGGGCGCTGGTGAGACGCCCTCTGTTCCTCAAGTTCCATCATTCTCGCTGCAGCATGTAGCTGGTATGTGATGTTAACCGACATACGTACCTCTTATTCGCGTTGACCAGCGCGATCCTCCCCGCATCATGTATGAGCACTCACCCAGACATATGTACATACTGCGTCAGCAGCTAAAGTAGAGTCGAGCACGTAGAACTCGTTTGGCCAGGCAGGTAGTGCTACGAATAGATGAGGTTTTTATTTGATTTTTCAACAGGATTGCGGTAAAGGACGTGATATGCTAGCGTATGCACCCCAGCTTTTACTGCGAGGCAGCTGCGGCCAGTTTAAGAAGCAAGATGGGGCTGAAGCAAGATGGGGCTGAAGCAAGATGGGAGAGGAACGCAAGGAGGATCAAAGGCCAGGTGAACAAGCAAGCAGGTCTCGCTCCAAGAGATCGTTCGGAACCTCTGTACTCTGCTTGCGCGCTGGAGAAACAGAGCCGTCGAGTGGGATTCGAGCAGCCGAAAGCCCACCAGAGTGCCCGCCGGCTGATTTCATAGGACCATCGTCGAGTTACCAAACCGGGCAGCTCCTCGAGAACCTCCAATAGGCCATCGTCTGGTATTTTTGATCGACTCGCTCGCCTTGCCTCTAATTACTAAAAGTGTCGTTGTGGGTTTGGCTTGGTCCCCCACAACGCAATGCAAAACAGGGATGTAAAATCCCACGGTCCTGACCGAGCACGACGAATAGTTTGCAGCCGCAGCCATCCGTCCAAACGTCTCCATATTTGTCCACCTTCTTCCAGAAACGCCCAGTAACCCGGGCAGAGAAATAACTTTGCCAATGCAACCGGCCAAACTCTGCGTTAGGAAGGGAGACGAGCAGAGCTGTCCTGATTCAGCAGGATCCAATCGCCGTGGCGTCAACTCGCCATCACGCCTGCTCTGCAGCACTCACTTGCGGAACGAGCCTAAGTACATGTAATTACTCGACGCTGTGCATCACGACAAGTGAGTGCTCCAGCAGCCTACATATTGTACTGGCATACATCTTCGATGGGTATGTATGTGCTTGATCTTGAACAGTGCTGTTGCTGGGCGTTTTTGGCAGATGTTTTGTGGTGGATGCTGCACCCCAACAATAACCCCAGGTGGACCCCAGCTTCCTCCCGCGCCATGGTCCCCCACGCTTTTTTTTTTTTATAGTGTCCCACGGACTACACACACCAAACGTCCCTGTATCCCAAGCCGCCTCCAGGGAGCTGTCTCATTCCCGAATTCCTCTCCGCCGCATCGTTGACCGCACACCGCAGTCGACTGTCTCCTGAGTTACTGAATCCCCTTTTGAGCGAGCTATTATTATTCTAATTGGGGCGTGTCGTTTTCCCTCGTGACACCAGAGAAGTGAAGGCAGATCTCCAGTAGTTTCCGTCTTCAGTGATATGCTTCTGTTTACTGCAAAGGCCGCAAAGAGGAACCCCGGTGGCGTGCGGGGTTGGGATGGGGGAGGAGAAGGTGGTGGTGGTGAAGGCAGTGGAAAACCACAAGGCCATACGGGATTTCCGCTTGAGCCAGGCTAGGGGGTGGGGACACCGGGACGGAGAAGCATGGGCCCGGATTCTTTATTGTCACTCACTTTTTTTTTTCTTCTTCTTCAACTTTTTCCATTCCCACTTGCTTTTTCCGCGTGACTTCCGAGACAGCTATGTACGTACATGAGCACAGGCATGGAGAAGCTGGCTGGAACCTGGCTTGGTTCTCAGGGCTTACGGTGGTGGTGGTGGTGGTAGTGGTGGTGGTGGCATTTGGTTCACCACAAATTGCCAATGTAATTTCACTGCTCCATTCAAGTATTTAATGCTTCAGCCAGCCCGCTTACTTTGCCCTCACAGTTATCCGCTAAGATCCTTCGTGTGTAGTTCACAATCCGTCCAGCCATTGCGTCACCTACAACTATAACGTTATTATAAAGGATCACCCTCCAGCATTCTTTTGCAATCCGCCTGCTCTTCAAGCCCGCCTTACTGCCAATCCTCAATCCCCTTGTTCTCTGTCGTCTTCTCTCCTACCACCTACTGCCACCAACATGCTCACCTATTCTGAGAGACCCGGCGCTTCTGTTGCGACAAAACCCTCTGCCATCCACCTAAGAGGCAAGGTACACTCAGTACCTCGAGAACAGCAGCTCCGCCATATTTGGATTATTACGGGTCCCGCGGGTTGCGGAAAGTCTACTGTCGCCCAGTTCCTTGCTAAAAGACTCAATCTGCCTTACATCGAAGGCGACGATGTAAGCAACCCTCTCCCTCCCCCAACCCGATTCTTAAAATTCGAAAGGAACTCTTAGCTAACGCACCTCGTAGTTTCACCCTCAAACCAATGTCGATAAGATGGCCAACGGCATCCCTCTGACCGACGACGATCGCTGGGACTGGCTAGAAACCATACGCAACGAAGCCGTGAAAGAACTCGAGGGGGGCGCGGATGGTTGTGTCGTCACCTGTTCCTGTCTCAAGCGCAGATATCGTGACGTTATCCGAATAGCTGGACGAGAAGCCGATGACGTCGCGGTCCGCTTCATCTACCTAGCCGCTGACGAGGAGCTGTTACTCAAGCGTGTTCGCGCCCGTAAGGGCCACTACATGAAGGACGACATGGTCCACAGTCAGTTCAGTGCCTTGGAGGAGCCGGATGAGTCCGAGGTTGATGTTATTCATGTTGACGTTGATGGGACTCAAGCTCAAGTGCAAAACCTGGCTTTAGAAAAGGTTCAGAGTTACATGGATTCGAAATAGCTCCTGCAGTTGCTGAGGGATTTAGACCCGGGAAGCCCTGAGGCCTCCTGTCTTTTTTCTTGCTTTCTTGGTTTGATTTCTTATTTTTTGGGGCGGTTCATATGTCCTATAAAGCAGCGTTTGTATCTGTGTATTTCTGGGAGTAGTTACGGTGTTCTTCGTTTATTTAATGAATTTGTTTCCGGTATTTGCAAATGGTAGATTCTTGAGTTGGAGAGTAAATTGGCTTCGTTTCCCTGCATAAAACGGGTTGTATCTCTAAATAATTTACGCATATCGCACTCTATCGAAACCTCGATATATTGAATGTTGAACTGATCAAAAAGAAATTCTAGAAATATAAATTGTGGGGTATGTCGGCACAGGAACCATGCGTGATGAACAACTAGGGTCCATCGGGGAAGCGGTTCGTGGCTCCGTTTTGTAGTTGAAGGTGGTCGAAGTTGACGGTCGTCATCACGTCCAATTTTCAACTAGGCGAAAGTGAGCCCTGGTACCTGTCAGTAGCTATGCCACCCTGATGTCAAAAAGACCCCGCGACGCGATAGCGGATAGGTACCTATGGTTGGTATTTCCATGAATTTGCCTCATAACCCTACCGGAGACATAGGCAGCAATTGGCTGCCTTGGGTGTGGGGGAAACAGGCAAGGTGCTTCCACGCCAAAGGTTAACGGTAGCAAGCTGGGACTTTGGAATTACAACGCACCCGCTAAGAATACAGACCTGCCATGCGGCCAATGAGCTCTGAAGACGTTTGGAGGAGTTGAATCCAGAAGGCGGCATGGATTATGGAGTCTACATGTATACATGCATAGCCCTGCTCAAAAGAGTGGACCAGAATGCTTGCATATTGCTGTGTCCTTGGCTCTGGTCAGCTGCCATGGAGAAAGATCATTAGGAACCGAAATGACAACATTGACTTCTGCAGCGATTAAGTCGCCACGATATCAGCTTTGGGGATCAGGCACAACCCCTTGGGCGAGGCTCACTGGCACGAGACCAGCCTTCCAGCTATCTTCAGTATGTGAAGCCGGGGAAAACTTATCCCAACGACTGCCAAGGCCATCTCAAAGCTGGAGCCCCCCACTTCACGTGTGGCCATGGTTTTGCTGCTAGCTACATATCTGCTGTAGGATCTCCGTATAAGCATATGGCCTGCATCCGTGGCGAAATACATATAGCGTCATTCTCTTTCCAATACCGCTGTCTTTATTAGAGACCAATCTTCATGGGTAGAAGACCGAGTGATATTTTGTGAATATACGGAGCCCTTTCGTTTATCTCATCTATGTATGAACATATATGTAGCACTCAACTCTGAATTACATCAAACTACATATGTATCGAACGCTGGGTATTCTGGTTCGGGTGCGGGGAGGATAGCCCGCTAAGCCTACGCATACATGTAGTTCTGATAAATGGTTAAGACCGGAATCTAAAGAGAGAAAAACAAATCTTCAGTAAACTAGCTCAAATTATAAACGTACTTGGTCTATTTTCATAGAAAGTTAGGTGGTTAATGATACATAGCCAATGAAATAAAACTCATTAATTCGGCAATTAGCAACAAGGAATCTTCGTAGGAAAATACTGAAAGAATTTTCGGCCATAATCGTGTCAAGGTATCCACAAATCACGCCGAGGCCACACCTCCGATGATCTTATCTATGGTTGTTGCTTGTCGCAGAGCATACAGGGAATTTTCTGGAATTTCTGGCCGAATTTAAAAAGAAAACCCTATCTTAGCCTTGCCAGCATCAACTCCGGCTCCTCAACAAAAGCCCTGACCATAGCCGCCATTCTCGCCATTGTTGCCCCGTCCACCACGCGATGATCTGCCGACCATGAAAAATTAATGACCGTTTTTGGGACCACAGCTCCATTATTGTCGAAAGTTGGAACCGTCCGTGCGCGACCCATACCCAGGATAGCCACCTCGCTGGCAACAATCACTGGTGCAACCACTGTGCCCCCGATGTTCCCAATGTTGCTCACAGTGATAGTTCCGTTCTGCAGGTCGGCGGGTGCGAGCTTCCCTTCGGCCCCGGCTACTTGAAGCCGTTTCAGTTCCGCCGCGATTTCTAAGATGCTCAAGTTTTTCACATCTTTGATATTTGGAACTAGCAACCCAGCGGGTGTATCCATGGCGATGCCAATGTTGTGCTGTGGGCGTATAACCAATTGCGGTTTCTCGCCGTCGAGATCAAGGCGGCTGTTGAGAAGAGGATAGGCATCGAGGGCCTGAGATACGGCCTTGATAGCAAAGGGCATGTACGAGACTTTCTGCGCCTGTGATTTGGCTTTCAAGGATTCGTTTATGATTGCGCGAGCCCGGGCGAGAGGGTCTAGGTGAATCTCGTCCGAGTAGAGGAAATGGGGGATCGACAAACTGTTGGTCATTGCTTTGAACATTTGTGTCTGTATGGGTGTAAGAGGCTTCCGGTCCTCCTTTGCCGATGCCCCACTGGCTACGGGTGATGACAGGGGCGGGGCTATTTCGGAATTTCGGCGTTTCATAAACGCTATAACATCTTCTTTCAGGACACGTCCTTCTCTACCGGTACCGGAGATCTCAGAAATGTCAACGCCGAACTCTCTTGCTGAATGTCTCACAGCTGGCGTTGCAAGTGTTGCATGCTTTGATAGGGTCTGTGGTGTATTTATTGCCCGTGGTTCTGTCGATTTTTTCGCGCTAGTTGCTTCTAATTCCGCTACCCCCAGCTGTGATGTATCGTTGATTTCTCCTTGTATATCGATGTCGACCAGAGGCTATATTTTTCCCAACTGATAAGCCAACTCTTCCCAGGGACTAGTTAAAATATAATGGTAAAAAACAAACAAACCATACATACTTTTCCAACTATAGCCATATCTCCAGCTTCATAATGTAGTTTCTTGATTACACCATCAAACCGTGAGGTGATCTGTCCTAATAATTTTAGTAATTGTGTTGAAAACACTGTAGAGAGAGGCCCCTTCCTCAAACAGCAGGAAAGAACCTCCGGAAAGAACCTCCCAGAAATATTCACATACCTCCACTGAAGCTTTGTCACTCTGTACTTCACAAAGCTTGTCAAATTGTTCTACCCTCGCTCCTGACTGAACAAACCATTGTATAACTTCACATTCTCGGATTCCTGTTACACCCAATATTTTGGATAAGGGCTAGAAATAACAACTTGGGGTTGCGCAAAAATTTGAGGATTCTTTGCTGGGTGGGAAACGAACCTTCACCAATATCCGCCAGTAAGAATGGTTTCACAATTTTTAGCCGAGAAGTCGAGTTGAATTCCCTGAGGGCTCGTGACGGGGCTAGCGGCCCTCGTCCCCGGAGCGGGAATACAGATAATTGGTACGGTGGGCCAGCGACGTGACTATAAGTTTTGGTTCTGCTGGAGAATGCTCGAGAGAATTTGATAGATCTGGAGGCGCAACCCAACCTCATATTCATTGTTATAGGAGAGGAGAAATCAGAAATAGTAACACAAATTTAAATGAGAGATATGGGATTGATCAACCTGAATTTTATAGCAAGGTGATGGGAGTAAGAAAAAGAATAATGGAGAGCTGCGAGAAGGGAACAGTGATGGCGGGGGTGGTTGCAACGATACCCGCTTCTAACCGCAGTTCCCAGCCAAATTTTGTGGAGATGCAGGCACTGTTTTCCTTACATGACAAGGCTCTGCTCTACCCTCTGGATTGCTTGTTCTCGAACCCACGCGAGACCCAGGCTGTGGAATTTTATTCTATTCAGGGAAGCTAGCGAATAACATTCAACTTTCTCGCCGACCCTATCCTACCGTGCTTGCTTCTACCTCTAAGCTGAGGGGTTGATGCCTATTGTAAAACAAATATAAAAAGGAAGAAAAAGAATGGTAAATTAATTTTTGGGGGGCTTTTTTTTAAAAAAAAACAAAAGAAAAAGCCTAAAGACCCTGTGAAAGTAGAATAAAACGCAGTTTGGGAAAGTAAGAAAGCACCCGGTAAAATAAAAAAAGAAGGAAAGAATCCACACCGGCCTGACACCAATTGTACACCCACAAAGATAAGAACAGACAAGAGAAAAGTAAAGATTAAAGAACAAAATTCTCAAATGTACGCCATGATGTGCCCGCTTGCCGCAATATCGCTCCCTAAGTAAAAAAGTAATTTAAAACAAGAAAGAATATATATAAACCCAGCGGCTGTGGGCAAAAGAAATGAGAACTCAACCCGAATTAGAAGAGAATGACAAATAGATAAGGGGGCGAGAATAAGGTATGAAAATAAAGTAGCAAAAGGACTCCTATCCATTCAAACACAAGAAACAAAATGGTCGTTTCGCATTCAACAATCAAACCATACCTGTGCTATACTACTTCGTTCGCCATTCTTTTGACCTTGCCAGCCGTCTCCTCACTATCCGCCAGCTTCCCAAAAAAATCGGCCAGCGATTCCCAGGGTTTCTCGTGATGAGGCCAAAAACGCCAGGCGATATACCTTATAGTCTGTTAGTTACATTAAAACGCAACATTTCCTGGGACTTTTCTCACCAAAGATCTCTGTACTCTCTCGTCCCCTTCTTCTCAATTGTATTGATAAATTTTCCCACCGCCAGAAGACCTTCCTTCAAGACCGGAAGCCTTTGGCTTTTATCAAGTTTCTTCACATTCTCAAGCTCCTTTAGTTTGTTACGAACAGGGCGTAGTTTTTTCTGCCGAGTTTGTTAGTCCCGTATTTTATATACCACTAATTGATTGGGACCCTACTCTAGCCGCAGACTCTTCAGCGGTTAACGGTCTCTTCTCTTCCGACACTTCTCCATTTTCTTGCACCTCTTTCTTTGCCGGAACCTGTACCGCTTTTCTCGACTTCCTTTTTATCTCAGCATCATTTCCCTCGTATCTGTGTCTTCTTTTTAATAAATCCTTCTTTTCTAGTGATCGATGCTTCTCAGTTACGACCATTGTGGATTTATATTTATATCTTTTGGGGTTTGGCGCAGGGGAAGCAGATATGGAAATTCGGTCCTTCTTGCCAACCCTATCAACCGCAGACACGCCATTCCGTTTCGTGTGCCTAGAATTTGTGTCCGGCGACCTTCTATGTTGTAGATTGTTGTTTGTCAAAGAAGCTTCCCCACAACGTTCCCTTAGAACACTCAGTAGGTAATCTGCCCTCCGAACAAGGTGAACTGCCCCAGGCGACTTTGCAGTGGATTCTGCTCTTCCCCTTTCTTCCTTTTTATCGACACGGTGTTCTTCTAAGAAGAATTTCCCCTGCATACCGAGCTCAGGGTCATCACGGATTGCGACCCAAGCACCATAACCATGTTTGGCAATGCCTACACAAAGCATGGCATCCTCGCGGGCACCCCACTCACAAGACCAATTGTGAACTGACTTGACATCGTTGATACGGAATTTTGATCGGTCTGGATAAAGTGAGACGGCTTTTCGAAGGTCTTTCAGCTCCTTAGGCCTTTGCACAATGGTCTCGGCATTGAGCTTCTTAGTGCCCTTATAATCGAATAGGATCGCTTTTTTCTCCTTCTTACCCATCCCATCATCCAAAGTTGACCGGTGCTTCTGTATTTCGATCTCGCTTAGCGCAACCAGCTCTGCAACCGTTGATTTAATAACCTCTGGATCTCGATTGGTTAATCCAGAATCGCTGATAATTTCGACCCAACACTCGTCAAGACATCCATAGCGACCGTAAGCCCTGTACAAGTTCCTGACCTCGCGTTCAGTCAGTGGTCTCATTGGATCCTCGTCTGGTTCGTCATCGCTATAATCAATTCTGGCAGCTGATAGTTCTTTCGCGCGCCGTTTGGCTGATCGACCTTCCAGCTCGCCATTTGCAGCATTTCTGCGTTTACGTTTTGTGTTCATTTCGATCTGCTCGTTAAGGAACTCCTCCTCCTGAGTGAAATTAGCAATGGTATATACCAAAGCAGAAGAAAATGGTAATATTACCTCTCTTACTTTCTCTTCGCCTTTGATCGCATCTAATTCCTCCTTTGGAATAATATCGTCCCAAGATACCTCTGCCTTAAAATCCGTTACTTCAAATTGCTTCAAGAAATCGTCACCACCTTCTCCGCCCAAGCCAGGTTCAACTTGAGTAATATGGTCTTCTGCGTTAAGTAAGATGTCATCAATTTTAAGCTCTTCAAGCTTTTTTTGGTTGTCTGTGGCTTCGAACATCTTGGAAGCACGAGCCTATAATTATTTTCGAGCACGTTAGTCTCACCACTTAATCACCTCAAGAATGGATCACACCTTAAGGATGGCAGAGAGCTCTGCCGACTCTAGTCTATCCTTCTTCTTCACTTTGTCCGTAATACCCTTATCTGTCACACCAAGTGAGATCACCAAATGTTCTAGGATCATCTTGTTACGTGCGCGTTCCAAGACTTCCTCTTCAATAGTGTCTAAAAACAATATTCATAAGCTATGTAGATCTCAAGATTCTTTTACACGGAAATGCTTACTTTTTGAGACCAGTCTATACACCATGACGTGTGACTTCTGCCCGATCCGATGTGCTCGAGCCATAGCCTGGAGGTCCGCTTGGGGGTTCCAGTCCGAATCAAAAAGGATTACAGTATCTGCCGTCATTAAGTTGATACCAAGCCCACCAGCTCTAGTACTTAGCAGAAAACAGAAGTCTGGGCTATCGGCTGAATTAAAATGATCGATAGCGATCCGGCGGGGCCCAGCGGCAATCGTACCGTCTAATCGCTGGTACGAATAACCCTTAAGATTGAGGTAGTCCGCGAGGATATCCAGCATTTGAACCATTTGACTAAAAATAAGAACCCGATGGTTATCCGCTTTGAGTTTGGTAAGTAATTGATCCAGAAGAACCATCTTGCCGCTGCTCATGATAAGGGCTTTAAGAACGTCCTCGCGTTTATTGCTTCCTTGTAGTATTCGGTCTTCTGCAGACGGAAACATAAATGGATGGTTGCTAGCCTTCTTCAATTCCATCACAATATTCAACAGTGATTGCTTCGGGCCTGTAGCGCCAGCGTTCAAGGCTGCGTAGTTACGGGTGATGATATTTTTGTAATATTCGGTTTGCACGTCCGAAAGCTCCACACGAATGATTTTTTCCGTCTTCCCAGGTAGTGATTTTTCTACTGACTTCTTCACCCGTCGCAGCATATAAGGCTTCAGGGTTTCTTGCAGAGCTTCGATTTGTCGAGCTGCATCCGCGGACTGAAGATCAACATCGTTGTCAATTTGGATTTTTCCAGGCATAAGAAAATCAACAAGCGCTCCAAGTTCTTTCAAGTTGTTCTGCAACGGGGTACCGGTGATAAGTAATCGACTTGGTGCCTTGAAGTCGTTTAATTTGTCATAGAGTGCAGAGTCCTTATTCTTTAACCGATGCGCTTCATCAACTGCGAGGAATTGCCATTTGATTTGCTGTAGGATGTTGGCATCATTCAAGATATACTCGTAAGTAGTGACCATACAGTTAAACTTGGTCTTTTTGGTATTTCCGTCGACAAACATCTCGTAGTCACGCAGGACCTCACGCGCCTTGCCAGTACCGGTATACACAATAAAATTCATATCTGGTGCCCAGTTCTCAAGTGTCTCCGCCCAAGAAGGAACTGTAGATAGAGGCACTACTACTAGGAATGGACCATGTTGAGCACGATCATGGCGAAGCTAAGTGTTGAGCCAGTTAGCTTACGTCCCGAGGCGGGAGGGGGCGTGAATATATACCCAACTCATGAATGCAACTGTCTGAACGGTCTTCCCTAGACCCATCTCATCCGCTAGGATCCCATTGTTGCCTTTCGTCCAATTATATGCCAACCAATTCAGGCCCTTCATCTGAAAGTCTCGTAACTCGCCACCCTTAATGTAACTTGGCTGAGCATCAAGCTTTTGGTAGCTACGACGAGTACCAGTATCGGTTTCAGATTTCTTTGATAGAGGGGCAGAGCGAGTCCGATCCCAATATTTATCAATCTGTTCTTGGGCAATCTTAGAAACAAGATCCTCATCTTCCCAGGTACAATATTCGTATGGGAGTCGTTTCCCTGTAGTTGCCATATCAGTATTCTGGAGTAAAGAAACGAAAAATGGGAAGCACCACAAACATTTGATCATGTACTGTTGTACACCGTCCAGATCCTGATGGCCGATTACTCTTTCCACAATTACATATTCAGCTATCGCATCGCGTTCCCGCTCACGATCGAGATCCATTGCTTCCATGTCTTCTCTAGTAGTACTCGGGTTCATTCGTGTGTAGTAGTCTTGCTCAACTACTTTCCGCATATAATTATCCAACTTCCTGATCCCCTTATATTCAGCTAAGTTTTCCGCTGTTTCCCATGTCGCATGATAATGCGACATTCCTTGCCATTTAATCTACTCAGGTTTAGCATGGTATAAAGAGAAGGAGGGACGTGATCAAGTGCTAGAGATAACATACGTGAAATTCGAGGTCGGTACGTTTCACAACGGGCTTCGGGGTATCTGTATATAAAGAAAAGAAAAGAAAACCTTGATTAGAGACGAAGAGGTAAGCTCTAGAAAGCAGAACATACCAACACCCTCCCGTGGTCGGTGATCAAGAATCAAATCAATTCCGCCAATATCTGGTTCTGGCTCCTGGTAATCGTAGGCCGGTGTGATATCCTCTTCCTCAAAATCATCTTCATCATCTTCGTTGTAATTTGTCACCTTTCCGGCTCGACGAGTGGAGAAGCGAACTTCGGCCGGAGGTGTGTCGTTGGTGGCTGTAACGCGCCGTCTCTTTTTACGTGACTTATGGGAGGGCCGGGCTCCGTATTCATCTTCGCTTTCGTCGTCGTCAGATGTGCTGTAACCAGGTATCGGCGAAGGAAGTTTTGATGCTAGAAAAGGCATATCAGTACTATTTCTTTTTTTTTTTTCGGGGGTGCCTTCTAAGAAACACCAACATTTGGACGATCGGATAGTAGTGGGCTTTCGTCGTTTACGGGAGCGGCTACTTTTAGGCTCGGAATCATCGGAATCCGAGGTACTATCAATCTATTAAACACGTTAATTGTGTTTCCAGGCTGGCTTGAGGTTAGGAATGGTGAGGGGGAGGAGGCGTGCTGCAGGTGGGAGGGAGGGGGGGGGTTACAGCCGGTCGTGCAGCTGGTCGAGCCCGTTCCTACAGGAAACTAGTCAGCATGGGCTATGATCAATCATGTAAGGGCAAACCCACACTCCTACGTAGGCCATATAAGTCTGGGTTCTCGTTGTAGTCATCAGCCACCCTGATCTTCGTGCTCTTCCGAGACTCTTTCGCAGACTTCACAGCACTCTCATATCCATTCTCTTCGGTTGGTTCTTCAGCTGGTGTTTCAACTTCATAATCTCCGTCTTCCGATTGACCTTCGACATCTTCATCTGACGAACTATTCGAACTCATTTCCTCTTCCTCTTCATGGTTCGATTCGGGGGTCGACGCCGATTCTTGTTGTGGTGTACACTCCTCTTCGGCATCAGACAAGGCAGCCTCGCTTTCCGAGGAGTTGTCTGAGCTAGACGCATGATTTACGATAGGGTAGGATGTATCCGGAGGAGAAGTAACGAATGCTTCCCCATCCGGGGGAGACGGGATAACCACACTACCTCCTATGATCAACCACTAGCATCAGTAACGAACCTAGAAATCAACTGGAAAGCAGCGGAAAGCTATGAGGGGTGATCACGAGAGGGGCGACGAAAAAAAATGCATCGGAGAGAAGATAGAGGTATTAGACGAGTCTGGAAGAGGTTTCGGGGATGCACGACTCGATGCTGATGAGAGCTCGTGATGCAAGACAGCGGGGTGAGCGCAATTATAGCAAGGCTACAGGGGGGAGTAGGAGATAAAAGCGAGAGACGGGCGCCATCTGCTTGCCCAGCAGGCTTTGAAGGGGGACAGGCAAGGGAGTGGCCAACGGGTACCTTTTTGGGGAGGGGGATGGATTCGAGATGGAGGACGAGCGAACGGAGCACACGAGGATGACAGGAATTTTTGGGAACAACAACGCGCCAACACGGAGAAAAAGGAGGCCTACCAGACATGGTTTACCAGCACTAGTAGACGATCCGAATGTAAATACGGTATCGCTATGCTGCACGTTACGAAGAACTCGTTCGTGCGAGGATGCTGGTGGTTGGGTGATGAAGAGCGGTTGAGGTTGTGGTGTTGCGGGAAGGAGTTGTGGGGGTTAGGGTGGGTGACCGACGTAGTATGTAGAGTACCCACAGCTGGGCGAAGAGCAACAACGGGCCTGGGACTGGGGAGGAGGGAGGAAACGGGAAGAGTGGCAGGAGAGACACCACCACCAGCCCGCGTCGGGCGCTTGCTGAGTCAGCCGACGGCCAAAACCGCACTGGGAGGAAACTGCACTTCCAATCATCAGCCGCATCTTATCAGATCCGACAGATTGCAGCTCTCTTGGTGGGCATGTACATGTGCATACATGTATGTAGAGTACATGTAGGCGCAGGGGCTCCACTGCCCGCTGTCCTGTGTGTCCAAGCTCCCGTGCTAGCTGTCCTGTTCGCTCCACGCCCTCACTAAATACCGCCTCTGTTTCTTTTTACCTCTCTCTCCACACGCAAAGCCCATCCGGTCACCTAGTCAGTCGCTCGCTCAGTCAATCACTCGCAATCTACTAGATAGCATACCTCGCCAGCCATCCCAGCCACGCGCCCCTCATCTCCTCTAGCGCTTCTGCCGATTCATCTTACATCCCTCTCAAGTAAATAACACTCGTAGAATGACCACTGTCACCCGCTTCCGTCTGCTTCGAGCAGCAAATAGCCATTACATATGTGGCCGCGTGGTGCGCCTGTTTCTCTCAATGCTGCTGCCAGCTCTACCCCCAAACCACGCCGTTGCTGATGGAATGCATAACCCCACACAGCCCCTAGTAAACCTGATTGTTCTGTTCACCGAGGCGGTTGGTTTGGCATGTTTGGCCTTTCAGTTCGATCTGCATTTTGCCTCAAAGCCAGTCCTGACGATGATGATCACGAACTCGGTCCGATTCATTCCCTCCATCGTGCTTTGGGGATGTGACGGGAGAGCTAGAAGCTAACGCCACACATCACCCCGCTGGTAGTAGATGCTGCACGGAGTAGCGGATACCATTGCACAAACCGTATCCTCTGTACGAGCAAAGACCACCAGGAAACCCTTAGACCCTAGCAAGAAAGATAGCGTCTCCATAGAAATCCATGATTTGAGCGAAAAGGGCCCTCTACCTAGCCATCGAGGGGATCTGGTCGGGACCCCCACTGGCTTCGATTTTGAACGATTGGTCAGATTTATGGCATGGGGTTTGTAGCCTTATTCAATAACTACGATTGGGAGCAGACACCAACTAAATAACGCCAACACAGGCTTTCTCATGGCGCCCGTCACATTCGCATGGTTTGGTTTTCTCTCCGAAATCTTTCCCGTTACAGCGGATAGTCAAACTGGTCCTGCGCTATTGCGTGTTGCTTTGGACCAGTTGATTTTCACGCCTATTTGTGGGTTTATAGATCTGAGCCTCTAAAAAAACTCCCCCCGTTAACAATAACCTATGTAGCTCTAGCATTATTCTTTGTTTACATGACGCTGGCTGAAGGTGGTGGGAAAAAAGCAGTGATGCGCAAGTTTAGCATGGTCTATTTTCCCACGCTGTAAGTACTTTTTACTTGACGTTTACACCATGAATACATGTAGCACATGTATCTAAAACTACATGGAATATACACTAATCTAGATAATAGAAAAATGAACTATATTGTCTGGCCGGCCGTTCAAATAATAAACTTCAGGCTTATCCCCCTTGCGTTACAGCTAGTCAGTCTTGGTTCCACCTCCCATTGCGTGTCGCACTAATAATTAGTATAAATGTAGCCTTTCGCATCCACTATCGGCATTGCATGGACTACTTATCTTTCACTATCAATCAACGCAACGGAACACTGAGGCGTACATATAAACCCCGGACGCTACCCTATAGTTAAAACTTGGTTCTTCTCTTTTATATATATATATATATATTACTTTTAAATACCTACCACCACTGGGTGCGTAGAAGAGACTCGGCTTGGGCGATCATAGGAAGGAAATTATGATTAGATAGAAAAGGAGGGGGGGTTAGAGTTCAAAAAGATGTACTTCAATCATCGGCGCTGGGGCTCATTGCTGGAGGGTTATTGTTTAACCCCCGGTATCGCTGGGGGATATGCATGGTGGGCAGCATAAGAATTTTTTTTCCTTAGGGATGGCGTTTACTGGCATCTCAAAACACCTAAATGACGAAAATCCGAAAAAAACAAGACAAGGCAAAAGAGGGCATTTGGCGGATACACGTATGTATATATTAGCTAAATTCGGTTTAGCTAACTTTCAATGTTCTCAATGTTCTCGGTCGATATAGGGGAACTACGCGTGCGCTACCCTTATCGATTACGCAAACCCCAGAGGTATAATTTTTAAGATCGAGAGGACTACATGTTGCTTTGAGAGGATTACAGAAGCCAAAATCCAGCAATAAATCGGGCTTATTGTCTATTGTCATATATTGTCACTCGATCAATCCACTGAGATTAGAAATGCAAAACTCGCAAAGACAATTCAATCTCTCCAGCTAAACCCGTGGGTTCAGGGGCTATTCAAAATGCGCGTCAATACGCTAGGACGTGGTATTCATGGGAGATACCTGTAGTATATACTAAATAAGTAAATGTCATCAACTTAAACGCACTAGGTAGGGGATTTTGATCCAAATCGTCAAGAAATTATATCGAAACAAAGACGGTATGGGCCTGCTAGAATCTAAAGATCAGAAGAACTGTGATGAGTTTTGGCGCCTCTCGCTGTTTTTAGCTTTACTCACGAATCCCACAATAAGTGTACTCTGCATGATATTGTATTATACAACCTGATTACCGTATCCTGCGCAGTGGCGAAATTTCGGTGAGGCGAGAACTAAACTAGATGGACAAGATTTAGGACAAACGAGAAAATCTCACTTACTTCTTGCTTCACTATAATCTCGCCATTGTGCAAGATAAAGTAGTGCTATTAGAAATTCCACCACAACATATTCTATGCTTTTGTATACAGAACTAAAAACCATAATTTCTTGCTATATCGTTATGCTCTGGTAGTTGACTATATATTGGGTTTGCTAAACACAAAGATAAAAGAGCCGATGGTGGATAGGGTGAGTAAAGGGGACACTAATCTTGAGATGAAATGGCCATAGGCAAAAATAAATCAACTGCGAAAACCAAGCGTAGCGAAAACACGAAAAAAAACAAAGTAACCAATCTGTCGCTAGGAAAAGATTTCAATTCGATAACCCTCGCTATTTCACCCTGCGCCCCACATTAAGTCCATTATCTTAAGATACAATAAAACATCTGACTTCGCTCCGATATCACAGCCAAGTATTCTACAAGAAGGTTGTTGGGCCGACGAGAGGATTACTTGGGCGGTGGGGGGCTACTTCAGCGAGTGAAAATTACCTGCCCGACGAGACAAGTGATGGGATCGCCATCTTCGAGATACGCGTTAGCGGCGACATTGTACTTTCCCTATGATTCAAGCTTGTGTCAGCAAGAGACTGATGGTGCATATATGAATATCCCGCCGATAAGAACCTCTTCTCGTACAGGGTGGAGTGTTAAGAGTAGGGGCTGCCACGACCCTGAAGAGAAAAAAAGATAAGATCAATACTAAAGCTAAAAACAAAACATTCTACTTACGGGGGGGACTTGTTTTGGGATATCAACAACTTTCGTGAGTATCAACTTGTCCTTTTTGATCGGACATTTGAGATCGACTTCGCTAACATGATCACAGAGATCAAGGGTTTCTTTAATTAAGGTGATTAAACCATATTTGACGGTAACTTCGACTTGAGCGCCTTTCTCGACGCTCTTGTGGAGGGTACCCGAAGCTTCAATTGTGAGAGGTTGACCACTGAATCCGAATCAGTACTCGTCACGTGTTAAATGGCGGAATGGACATACGGAACAGGAGGGTTCGGGACCAAGTCAACTTTATCAATGGTGAGAATGTCGTCTGAAGTAGGTCCGCAGTGATAAAGAGGGGATTCTCCAGGGACTTTTGAACCAGTAGTCTTAACATTTACGACACTCCCTGCAAGCTGCTGGAATAAGTTTGAAGCGGCAGCAGAAGCGACAAATAAGGAGATTATTGGGAGAGTAGTAGAGAGTTTCATAGTGAACTGTAGGGTATTTTAAAGGGCTAGAAGGATACGAAGTACACAAATAGGAACGAATGAGGGGAGGAGGATGTGGGGGAGGAGGAGGAGGAGGATGGGGAGGATGAGCAAGCGAGAGAGGCAAAAGCCATATCAGTGTAAGGGAAGGGTAACTACATGCACGCAATTATCCTGGAGGAGGTTGGGAAGAACCTAAGCATGACCTGTGACGCCACAGCGACAGTGCCAAGTCTTACCAAGCCTTTAATGTTCACATCACTGGAATGCACTTTAGGGTAAGGCTGGTGACAGGTGGCGGTGCGAGTAAGAGATCGCAGTTTTCTTTCCCTTTTACAGCTCCCTGAGAGGTCTGATATAAACTCATAATGGATTAAAAACGCTATGCTAGACATCAAATAGAGTTAATTAACATAGTATGAAATTCAAACAAGTTTGGGCTCACCAAGAGAGCGGCAGCACCGCCACCTACCAACAGATTTCCTGTGTTAGTACAACTTCCCTTCTTGGCGATAGGCAGGTTGTTAGGCAACCCGGCTTTTCTTGACCTCGCCCCAATCGCGTTTTCGGGACTCCATCGCCATTTGAACCCTCGCATTGCTGTAACCTCGATATCAAACAGATACCAAACATCATGGCTTCCGGCTACGGTATTCATGGTGGTACGTGCCCCTCACACCCCCCTCCACATCATGGAAATCCTACTAGGACCGCTTGGTATGGAAGCGGAGGCTGACGAGATCTATGATTTATGGATAGGTGTTGGCAGAGTAAGTTATTCCTTACTCTACATACATGTGTCAGGTTTCAATTGACAGTTTGCTATCTTAGTGTTTTCCTTTCTGGCAAGATCTCCTAGCCTGCTACGTCATGAACACCAATTCTGCGAGCGATGAGGGAAAGTGGAAATGTGTTCCCCAGCGTGACGATTACTATGAATGTCTTCACCACAAGAAGGAGGTTAGTTAATATATTTTCACCGATGGGGGTGTACGAGGGGTTGGAACAAGGGAAATCGAGATGGAGAATGTTCTACTTCTGAAAACTACTATGGAACGTAGAACAGTGTTAACATCACCTGCTTAATTGCCTAGGTTGCGAAAACACAAGCCATCCAAGCTGCATATATCCGCCGAGCCAAAATCGACCCTGGTTTTGATAGACGGCCTGATAGTGAAGCAGATGTTAAAAGTCTAGGGTTACTAAGCTCAAAGTAGCGAATCCTGTTACTGAATGTAATCAGGGACGCAATGGGGCTGTGGGACCGGGATAGTGGCGTATAAAGGTTTACAAATGTGCATGAGGATGCTTCGAAATGGGGGTGGGCGTCTCTTTTTCTTGCTAAAAAGTAGAGATGATTTGTAATTGCTGCCTGATCACCTTCGAAGCGAATAACCGAATAGACAAGCTTGTGCGTCCTGTCCGGAAAATCCTGGCACCCCCAGCAACGTGATTCAAATAGCTATAAAACGAAAAAGAGAACAGCGAATAGTAAAAGGAAAAACATGTACAAATACTGATATCCTAAATGAGATTTTACTACTTTATGTGACCACCTTCTGCAGAAATTACAGCCTCAATGCACTCTCGAATACTGTCTACTAGATCCAGTTTTTTTTGATCCAAAGCATTCTACTCCTCTTGTATTGCCTCCCACGACTCATCAGCACTATGTGTTTCGCAGTTTTTTTATAATCAAGGCCATAACCAACGAGAGTATCTATGTCTCTATTACGTATGTGGGGGGTCGATACTCGTTAGCGAGGGGTGTCAGGACTTTCCGGACAGGACTGTACCGTATCGCATAACATAGTAATATTGAGCGTCCCATCAAGTATCTAAATTTTTGCTCCTCCAAGTTTATATGTCTATATGCAACCATCCAAGTTGTGAGAATGCAGGATTTACACTGATGCTACTGGAGACTATATACAAACAGTAGAAGAGAAGTTGGGGGGAAACGCCAATTTACAAATCATAATCATCATCCCATCCTAAGCTATCGTAAATAGAAACATCTTGCTTTCCCTTTACGACCATTGTTGAACCCACGGGAATAGCTGCGGGTTTACATGGCGTCTCTCCTACGGTATCATTACCAAAAAATCTCACTCCACCCGCAGGTGGTGAAACATTGTCCATCGAATCGAAGGAGTTCCGTGACATGAACCTTGAAACCTCTACTGACTCAATCGGTTGTAGAAAAGGCCGAGGAACTGTCTCCTGAGTTTTGGAGGTTGATGACGGAATAAAATTTACAGCCTCCGAGCCAGTACCCATCGAACGGCATAGCTTCTTTTGCGGCGTTACAAGCCCGTCAGTCATAGGGCGGAATGCGGGTGGCCGCCGGTCTTTAGATGGTTCAAATAGGCTAGTGGAAGGGATCATCTCGAAGTCTGTAATGAGGTCTGTCTGCCGGAGTGGAGTTCCTGGAATATGACGTTGAGTTTTCGAGCCTAGGATCCGAGGGGTATAGAATGGATCATACAAATCCGATTTATATGTATCTTTGGCTGTAGAAGGAGGCTGATGCGTGGGTGGAATTGTCCTCCTCCGTTTTGGAGTGGCCATGACTTGAACTTTTGCTAGTGGGTTTCTGGTGGGTTTCCTTGGCTCTAAGGGATATGTAGTTAGCAACTACTCCAAATAGAAAAGATATACCATAGGTAGCCTACTTTGAGAGAGCCTTTTAGCAGACTCGTCGACTAGCTCGGATGCTACAGCAACACGGTTCGGCTTCTTCAAGGCATTGATAGCTACTTTAAGTTCCTCGTCCACTTTCTTATGTTGCCCACTTTTGGAACTGATCTGTACCTCCCGTTTCGCAAAGCTTTTAGAATTGAGTGTTCCTCCGCGGACAGTTCCTCTTGCGTCAGCTGCGACGAGAGCCGCTAAATTATCCACATTTGCTTCCCTAATAGCGGAGGGTATTGGTGCAGTGATGGACCGTAAAAGCGATGGTGTTTTTGTGGAACGTTTTTCCTTCTTCGCTTTCACTTGGTCTGGTGAATCGACACCTCGTCTAGAGTTAGAGCCGCCACATTTTTTGTTGAGGGATGCACATTCATCTGGAAGTCTTGATGCATAAAAGGCTAAAACGACTTCCACGCAAAAATGCCTGAGGTGATCGTGTTCCCGATCTGTGATTTTCTTTTGATCGCAATTCTCTTCCTTGAGTTCATCGGAACTTGAGCTGATAGATCTCCAAATACAAAGACGATCAACAAGTAAATCCAGCAACAGTGTAGGGTCCTGCACATTGGGTTTTGGTTTCCGCTTCCCTCGCTTTTTGCTCTCGCTTTTAGACTTGATCTTCGGAGATGACCGGCTCCCGTTCGTTGCCGCCTTTACTGATACCGCATGTTCCCGTTCTAGTGCTAATACTTCGAGTATGATGATAATCTGTAATTCGGTCCTAAATTGTTCTCAATATCGGGATCAGGTGCGTATTAATAGAAGAACTTACTCTCTGATCTTCAATTCCTCTATCTTGCGCTTCAATATCGGATCATTTGCTCGCACTAGCTTCTCTTGCCATGTAGCAAGCCTCCACTGCTGCACATACTCCTCTTCACCAGGCTTGAACACTGACATGTCCTCTATTTGATCTTCCATAGCAATTTGAGGGATTGACTTTCGGTACTTGATATCCATCTTATCGAAAGGCAGGTACATCTGCATCAAAAAAGCACGCAATTTACCCCCGGCGTCCGGTGATAGACGTAGCATATTCTCTTGCTGCATAGCGACACGAGCCCGCGATAGGGTGGACTTTGCGAAATATGCAAGAGAGGTCTGAATAATTAGCGGATTTTCTCAGATCTAACACTGTGACGAAGTATACTTTAGCAATATAAAGGGTCTGAAAATATTGTACCCCAGTCTTTTCCAGAATGTCTTCCAAAGCAGGTTCTACGAAAGCGTCTAACTCCTCTAAGCTGGCATCGGCGGCTACTGGGGGAGATAGTGGCGCATTTACATGTAGAGGCCTGCGAAATGAAATTAATACCGATTCCAATATGAAAGAACCAAAGAAATACACCAACAGTGAAAGAATCTTATCATCTTCATCAACGGCCAAGTCCAAAGCACCCACAGCTAACTTCGCCGTCGATTCTGGGACACATGAGTCCTGGATAGAAAAATCCGGTATCATAAGGCTGGACCACCATTCAGAATCCAATATCTCTGTCGTAAAACTAGCGCCAACAGAGCCTTCTAAAGTTTGGTGCAGCTTCTTGACTTGCGTAAAAGTCTTTCTAACGTCTCTCATCTTCAACTGTGTGGATAGTTTGTATAGCGTGTAAATATCCTCTTCAACCTTTTCCACAGCTGCCAGTTGCCGCTCCCCCTCGACCTTTACAATAAGAACATTCCCCGGAGTATCTAGTGCAGGTGGGTGGGTTGGGATGGAGAATAAACGTGATGGGTGACCAGCGAGCCATTGGAGGGGGATGTATGTGCGTGGGAGGACGACGGCTGGAGTGAGCTTGACTGGAGAATCGAAAACCGAGGAAGAGTGTGGCTATATTCAAATGGTTTTGAGCAAGTAGAGGCAATATAAGATCGTGATGTATGGGGGTAGCAGGGTGGCTTCTATAGAGTTACCTTTATAACAAAAGAATCACCAAGTACGAATTTCTCATCTTCACGCTTTCTCTTCCGTGAACCCGACGCGACGGTATCTGGAGCAATAAGACCATAATTACGGTCTGGAGTGAAAGATGCCATAGCGATGGAGGTAAAATGGGCTATGTGATTTTGAAAAAACTGCAGCCATCTCTTTGTCCACTCACGCGTGCTTGTGTGAAGTCGCGTTCTTCTGAAGGGGTAAGATGTACCTACCCTAACCCTAAAATACCTACATTGATCAATGGCAGTATCACAAGCTACTCCTGGCCTGCGGCCGAATTTAAAGGGAATACATGCATATCGGCAAACGGAAACTCCAGAGGATTAACTATATGTACTCATGTCGCCAGATTTATAATGCCAGATGACTAAAGTCTGACTATGGATATTGAGCGCGAAAATGGGTCCCAGACACCGGTGAAACCCTCAAGGGAAGCTCAATTCTTCAACAACCACAGGGCATAGAAAATTATAATAATTAAGATACATTGTCTAAGGTGTAGTGAAGTTGCTGCCGCTCTCAAAATGCTGCTTTTTGTTGTATCTCATACCACAGACATGATAATTCTGACCTTAGTCAGAATTTAGTCATCTGGCATTATAAATCTGGCGACATGAGTATTGTTCATCAAAGCTCTAGAAAAACTAAAATAGGGTTCTTTGTGCTCCTGTTGTACTTCACAGATTTCTACCGTTTACATAGATCAGCATTGCCAAGCCTAAGCCAGCTAGGCAATGAGAACCCATTGAGCTAATAGTGTATACGACTATACCGTATGTAGAGCACTGTCGAAATACGGCCTGCACCTGCCCCAGACTAAACCCAGTACTTGTTAGCAAGCATACGAACCGGAAAACACGGGGTGTGTGGCTTTGTGTGCTGCGACATTAGGCACGGTTTCCGTAGCATGAAAAGCCACACACCCCACGTTTTCCGGTTCGCACGCCTGCTAACAAGTATGGTACAAAACGTGGCAAAGGAGGATCTATTCCACCACCCAGAAGGCTGCTCTCTGCGTAAACCACGTAGTCTTGTCACCTAACCCAGACTTTTGTATGGGGCAGGTGCAGGTCGTATTTCGACAGTACAAACTCCTTATATTAGATAGATTAGATAGATAACTGTATCAAATTCCAGTCTCGCTATATGAAATAAAGCCGTGGGCTTAGTAGGCCCCGCCGCCCCGATACTCCACATTTACAAACTCCAGCGAGATAGGTACATGTAGATACCAAAGTTACAACAATGAACGACCAAATATGCAGAGCTCAAAATGGTCAACTTGCACTGTTTTTGGCTCATGCTTTTTGCCCAGGAAATAATTTCATCAACCCTAGCCCATCGCCAAGCATTTTCGATTCATCAACGAGCCACATATGTACCATCACCAACACACTCTCGCATCTCAGAGAACTTGAAAGGTACTGATGAATTCTCCCCCTTCGCAATAGTAATATCCCTTATCCAACGGCATTTAAATCGACCACATGGAGACAGACCGGAAAAAACGATGGGAGGGTCACGCTTCCTAGGGCCCAACCAAAGTGTACAGAACAGACTAGACAAGTCATGATGAATCAATGGGGTTTTGTTATTGCCGGGCGAAGAGGGCACCGGATTTTCCCTAACCTACATATAGGTTCCCACGGCCCAACATCCGATGCCAATCACATCAAATCACTTGTATTTCGGTACTCAGGCACACTACTTTAGTACTACTCTGCTTAACTTTAAACCCTTACAGGGTTGTTGGACCCTGAGATTTATAGCGATACTCATACAAAAAAACTATCAGAGCTAAGGGTGTCACAACAAGGAGATATCACTATTTTTACATGCCGAAAATACTCTGAATCAAGAACCATATCTTTATAAGCAAGGTGCCGTTATGTGTCGAGCCGACTGTATAAATAAAAAACAATGTTTTATTTAGATGTACCTCAAAAATTTCATCGCATCGTTACAGCAACATCATGCTACTCTCGAATAAAGAGTCCCTTTGCACTTTATACGGATTAACTACTCAGCTTTCTATCAAGTATCTCATAGCCTTGCCATATCAAAATGAGGTATATAACTCTGTTTCTGAGATAATTTGAGGCCGAACCCAAACCCCACCCTTCGAAAGCAAAATAATATGTATGTAACCATCAAACTTCTTACAGGTTCATGTCTCCCCTACATCGGCTCAAATGTCAGGATTAACAGTTATATGAACCAACTTTCGAATTAAAGTATTACCCAGGACAAGATTCAGCTATCGAAAACCACCTTATTTCCCCACCCCTTGGGATCCTTTACGCCATCCATTTCTTCTCTTTCTGGTAACGTTGCCCATTTATCGTTTGTAGTGTTGCTGGTTGCGCCGTTTTTATTACTAGGCGTCAGCCCTAGTTTTTGCCTCGCCGTGAGCGCCGTGAGAAGATTTCTTGTGTCGTTAGTTTCAGGATGATCACTGCCTAAGGTCGTCTCTTTTCCCGCGAGTGTCCGTCTATACCACTCAAGCGCACCGTCATGCTTATCTTGCTTTTCGAACAAAAATGCTATATCCTGGGATATGGCTAGGGCGTAGGGGTGGCCTTTCCTTAGAACTTTCTCGTACCCGGAAAACGCTCGTGTATACCAGTCAAGCGCCTCGTCGTAAATTCCTTGCTTATCGAATAAAGACGCAATGCAACTGACAGTGTTGAGCGTATCCGGGTGGTCTTTTTCTTTCCCAGAAAGCGCTCGTCTATACTACTTCAGCGCATCGTCGTACCTTTCTTGTTTGTCGAACAGGGACGCGATAGTATATGCAGTGACTACCGTATAAGAGTGGTCCTTGCCTAGTATTTTTTCATATCCCTTGAATACTAAGCTGTACCATTTAGTCGCCTCATCGTAATTTCCTTGCTTATCAAAAACAGCTGCGATGTAGCTAACGATGTTTGACGTATCGAGGTGATCGTTTTCTCTCCCAGCTAGTGCCCGCCTATACCACTCCAACGCATCTTCGTACTTTTCAAGCGTGCCGAACACATACCCGATGTTTTGAGCAGTGGCTAGCGTGCTGGGGTGGTCCTTTCTCAAAGCCTTTTCATACCCGGCAAATGCTTGTTTATACCAGCGAAGTGCCTCGTCGTACTTTCCCTGTGTGTCAAACAGAAGTGCTATACCACCCACTGTATCCAGCGTCTCTGGATGATCTTTGCCTAGGACCGCCTCTTGCCCAGCAAGTACCTCCTTATACCACTCGGTCGCATCTTCGTATTTCCCTTGCTTAGTGAACACAGATGCAATCTTGGCGGAAATGCCTAGTGCATCTGGATGCCCCTTGTCTCTTCCATCGAGTGCCCGTCTATACCACTCTAGTGCATCGTCGTCCTTGCTTTGCTTAACACATAGCCAATATTATGGACGGTGACCAGCGTATAGGGGTGACTCTTTCCAGCGGCTTCCTCATATCCAGTTAGGACCCGTTGATACCACTCAAGTGCATCTTCATATTTCGTTTGTTTTTCAAACATAGATGCCATACCGCTAACAGTTGTCAGTGTATCTAGGTAGTTTTTGCCCAAGGCCTTCTCACACCCAGCAAATGCCCGCCTATACCACTCGAACGCATCCTCGTACTTCCCTTGCCTATCGAATACCAGTGCTATACCGTTGACAGTGGCTAGTGTATCCGGGTGATCTTTGCCTAGCGCATTCTCTTTTTTGGCTAGTGCTTGGCTATACCACTTGATCGCATTGTCATACATCCCTTGTTTCTCACACACAGATCCCATACGGTGGATGACGACTAACGTGAAGGGGTGATCCTTTCGTAAGGGTTTCTCATAGCTAACAAGTACCCTGCCAAACCATTCAAAGGCATCATTGTACTTTCCTTGGTCTCGCAGCACCAACGCTATATTGGCGACAGTGTCAATGGTATCCGGGTGGTCCTTGCCTATGACCGTCTCTCGCCCTTCAGGCGCCCGATTATATCACTCGAGGGCATCATCGTACCTCCCTAATCTGTATAACGTCACTGCTAGACCGTTGACGGTGTCCAATATATTTGGGTGGTTCTTCTCTAGAACCTCCTCTCTCCTAGCAAGTGTTCGTCTATGCCAATCGAGCGAATTGCCGTACTTGCCTTGAATATCGGAAATAAATGCCATATTGTGGGCATTAGAAAGCGTATCAGGGTGGTCTTTACCCAGAACTATCTCTCGTCCAGCTAGTGTCCATCGACTGAGCCCTTCTACCTAATCCGGTTTCCAATGGTAGCGGAGCACTGCCTCTAGAGTATTAACCTTTTCGAGCTGATCCAGATCCGTATTAACAGACTCTAAATATTTCTCGCTACAAATATGATCGAAGCACACAGTAACGTGTCCCATAAGTCTTATCTGCAGTGCCAACCTGCGCAACTCTTCACGACCATGATCAAACGAAACCGCGGTAGAAACAAGGGACACTGCACCCGATGCGTGGACTTCTTTTTTGACTCTATCCAACCTTTGGCAAGACCACTTGTGAACCATGGGATGAATCCAAAAACTCTAGCCCAAGTCTTTGTTTGAACGTCTTCTCTTGGCCAATGACAGAGAAAATATCTCACCGATAGCATATCCCACAGACTCTGGAATTCTTGTGTCATCAGTGATATTCTTTGACATTTGAACATAACGTAAAAGGTATACATAATTTGCTTACTTATTCCAAATTTTTCTTCTACAATTGCCGGTGAGAAAAGCCCTTCCCAAATATCCTCATTGTCCAAAAAGGCACACAACATCAGCAACTCCTGAGAGGCCTGCCCGAGAGAATTGAAAGAGATTTCCCAAGTAGTGAATACCGTATCCTCTCTGTAGTCCCAAAAAGATGCTGGTGGCCTCTTAGCTGCCAGCTCCGCGAATCTAGTGTCAAAGCGCGACAAATATTCACGGTAGGGAATTTGCATTTTGCTAATCAAAGCACCGGCCTGGTCCAGGGCAAGCGGAAGGGCACCGACTTTCTCTATAATAGCTAGAGCATCACTTTTTTCTGTAGAATTCAGAGTCAGTAAAAGTTACTAATAGCTAGTCTCATGCCCTGCCCCAGTGGGCAGCTTGACAGTGAGGGTGAGAATGAACCTAACTAATAGTAACAAGGGTTCGAACTCACCTCTTTCAAAGTCCGCTAAATCTGTCTGTGCGCTTTTCCGTAGTATTTCCATAGCATCGTCCTGTGTAACCTCTACTATTTCAATACTCTTCCCCAGACGCCGACTTTCTGTTGCTTTGGATGTGATAATAACGCTTCCTAATAGATTCGTCGGCAAGAAATCCCGTGTATCAACATTCTCCAGATCATCGTAGTTATCGATGATCAATAACCACCCGTTGTTTTCCCTAGCCGCCAACCATGCCCCAACTGCGTCAATAACAATTTTCATTAAATCCGTCGAATGCACGAGCTGTCCTGTGGGGCTAATGGCATCAAATGGCAAGCCAAGTGCAGTCGCTATCCAACAGTAGTCCGGTTTCTGTCCAGTAAGGACCCGAATTCGGGCGTGATGAGCAACCAATTACTGAGCAATCTCAAAAAAGCTCCGAGAGAGAGTTTCGTTGGATTTAGCATTAGCCCACCATATAGAAGTGTAGTTATTCTTATGTATATAAGCATACCGAGTTGCGAGCTGTGTCTTTCCCATACCGCCAAGGCCATATAAGACAACAATTTTGAATTGGGAAGCGGAAGCATCCAACTTAGCGCCTTGTAATTCCTCGTGAATCTTAGAAAGCTCTTTATCGTGGCTAGTAAAGTTGTGATTGATTAAAAAGGGCAATTTTATGGGGATAAGATACGAAATCCTCTGCGATTTTCCGATAGCTAAAGACAACAATACGTAAGCGCATGATTTACAACCCAGGTATAATTTTGCTAGGGAATTTTATGAGGTAAAGGGTTTTGTTCGCGTCATAACTTGAGGTGCATTAAAAAGCAATAACACAATAATTTAAAAAATAAAATAAAATCGCACTCTAGGTGCCAGGGCTACGAACCCTTAATAGCTTCTTCAATTTACCAATTTTCGTGGACTTTTTCCTTAGCCTTTTTGAGCATGATACGCAATGTTCCACTCACTCTTTTAAACCCTTCATCCTCTGCATTTCTATACTTGACCATGCCACTACGGTCAGAATTAATGCCAAATACGGCTGCATCTGATAATCCGAGATAGGCGGAGTATTTTGGCACGATCTAATACGTTAGTAAGTCTTCAGGGAAGTTTTAAGTAGTAAAGCTCAAGGATATATACAATAACGGCAGCACCAGCAATCATGGTAGGGTATCTCTCGTAGAAATATGTTGTGTCGAGCTAGCCACTGATCGGTAGATACATGGTTTGTTGATTCTCAAGCCATTCAGAGTTTTGTTCGAGATGACCGAGAATCTGTGTTCCTGTGTTGGGCTGCAGCTATGATATTCAGGGCCATGTTGGCCCATGAGACCCTATTACCACCCCGGTGTGGTGTGCCCATAAATAGGATACCATACGTAGAAAGCTGGATATCTCTCTGTGTCTCTCTATGACTAGCATTGCGACTTGTAGACAGGCTAAGCGTCTATAGTCCGTTAGCTTTTGCTCAAATTAAGAGGTCCCCATCACGAAAACATGCATATTCCTTCCATAACCTTTCAGACTTCCTAGATCTCCATGTCAGGCACGGTTTCACGATTGTTTTCATGAGTCAAAATATTCTCTATGAAGAGTTTTGGCGAGACCAGAAATATCCCTACAAGTGGCGTAGAGTGTTTGGGGCTCGACAAAACCATTCCCAACAGAAGAAACGTTTCCCGCCAGTGCATTCACTCACACTTTTTACAATAATACCACCGAGGCTATGTGCGACGAATATAATAGGGCGTTTAGTAGTCTTTGCGGTATTGTTAGCGCGTGCCACTCCTAGCTGTTGACGTTCAGTTCCAACCTCTGTTAGAATTCTTTCCGTGGTAAGCGACTCAAGAAAATCTTCCGCATGCCCAAGTAAATGCTCATTGCTCAAGGGGGAAGAGCTATTGGTTTTCGCGTCACAGCCATAGGATAGAACCCGAACCTGAGGAACTAACGACGGGAGGAGAGATGCGAGCTAACAAGTACCATTATCGGCAGTAAACGCTCTTTCTCTATGCCCATTTAGGCCGTGGACAGCGACAGCGCTGCATAGATGAGGCTATTGAGTATCAGATTTTACCCATAAGTGGATCGTGACATACTCTACTTCAACATTATCACCATCGTATAGTGTCGCTAACCCAAACGCTGCTCCCTCAAGATCTGCTTTTTTAAGTTTAAGTTCCCGGCCAGGTTCAGATACAATTTCAGTAACCTATAAACTCGCTGCGGTTAATAGTAAGTTCAGAAGCTTAAAGTATGGGCTGCTCTACCTGATTCGATCCCCTTTTGGTCTTTCCAAGACAAGCTATCCTTCCCGCAGCCCTATCCAAAATTGATACCTTTTTGTCTCCCTTATCCTAAATAAAGCAGTATCACAAGCTTAAGTAAGTAAACGGCTTGAGATGTGGGACTGCTTAGAAATTTGACTTACCTCCTTTTTTGACCGAAAGTGAGAAAGCGACATTTTACTAGCTATCTTCTCGATAACTGTAAGTAGACAATGTTGAAGGAGGTGTAAGTTTAACCCGGAAAGTGTTGCTCAGGTAAAGTATATATTTCCTTGATCAGCGTAGGCAGTCCTAAAACTTCGAAAGCCAAAACCTTACCCTGAACACATACCCCGCATGCGCAGGGGCGTGGTAAGCAGCCCACCTGAGGGTTTGGTCACACGTACTGCTTGAACGAAATCGTGTTCCAATGAGAGTGCACTTCGCGTTTGTGTACTACAACTTGTTGATAGTAAACCGAATAGCTGTAGATCGAGCTAGGAAATGGCAAATCAAAAGAGAGGAAAACTATGGAAATACTAACGTGCTAAATAGCATCCAGCAATTTTTATATAACCACCTTCTATAGAAACTATAGTCTCAATCCGCCGGCAGTCGTGCTCAGGAGAAAGGAGGGCATCAAGGCTTTGGGAACGAGAATACCTACCGTAATATCTTGCAAAGAACAAACACGCCCGGGCTAGGGGTATTGGAAATCTACCTGAATCCCGATAGGTCAAATTGACGTCGTTGTAGATCCAGTAGTTCCAGTGGTATATCCTCTTGATGAAGCAGATTTTAAGGTTTGATTCTCGGTACTGGATACTGAATCTCACCAACTATAAAAAGAGTACCAAAGCTAGGCTAGACAATTAATCCCTTTGGTATATCCTACTAAGCGGGACACGCAGAATATTGATGCTACTCTGCACCTAGCCATTGCTAGCAGAGTGTAGATAAATCCTTTATATCTCGGTGCTATATAATTTGGCCAAACAAATTCCCAGTACCCCCGGCCCGGGCGTATTCGTTTTTTCCGAGATATCAAGGTGTATGCACTAGGTACCTTGACAGCATCACATGTAGTCACTACCAATAAGTATGTTGGCGCCATGTTGGCCTTCCAGCCTTGTTGCGTAGGCGATGTAGCATTTAAGAAGAATTACTAAATAGATAGTATTCCAGCCTTGCGTATGCGATACAGTATAAGATTAATTGATACTGTGTAATATACTTGAGCATAACGAGGTGGCCTACATGCGTCTAATTAACTCAGAATTTTCATAAAAAAAAGCAGGCAAGTGACTTAGGCGATTATCCTAAACATATGAGGGCAACGTTGAAATCCCAATTCGAAACCTTCTTTGCGCCAAAAAAAACTGTGACAGAATTACGTTTTTAGCATCGACTGGATAGAAACCGCACAAAAGAGGAAAGAAAAAAGAAAAAACTACTTACTTTTCTTGCAATTGCTCCCATCATCTCCATCAACTAAGCCATTACCTTTCCATCTTCTGTCAACGAATCAATCACCCCAGCAAGATAAAATAAGATCGAGGCGAATCAAAGCGCTAATCGTAGCCAATCACGATACGTCAACGTTTAATGCGATGTTGCGGAGCCACCAACTTCCTATTTTCTCGACCTGGGTGGTAGAAGCGTCGGAGAGGATCTCTGGCCGTCCGGAAGTAAACTCCTTGTCCCAGGGGTAATTCTACCGAAGTCCAAAAGAGGTCGGTTGCCGAGACCATAATCCGCATACGGCTAGATTCAGGGGTACAGAAGAGATACAAACCAGGGTAACCGAGACCGCGCAAGTCCATTCCGGTCGCCATCCTAAGTCTGTCTCCAGTTAGAAAGCGTGCCACGGGTGCTGGGGTAAGTCTGTCGCTAGGTGGCGGTGCGGGTAAGAGAAGATGGCCTTTCCTCCCAACCCACAGCTCCTCGAGAGACCTGATAGAAACTCTCCAGTGACCGGAAGATACTACGGACTAAGTATCGGCCTAAGTTAATTGGTAGAATTGGGAGATTCAGGCAAGCTTAAACCCCTCGAGAGAAGTCCTGGCACCCCGCAGCCCACTGATGGTGGATCAAAAGCTATCAAAACTATGGAAATACTTACATACCAAATAACATCTAACAACCCTACAGTCAACTTCTACAGAAATTATCACCTCGATTCACCGGTAATACGTGCGCGACAGAGAAGAGGGAGCCAAGACTTCTCGGGCAATACTATATACGTGAGCTGGAGGAGCTACGAAAAGAAGATTATCTCCACCAACTCCGCAGTTTTCTTTCCTTCTTTACAACAGCTACATAAAGTATGTAGCTACACCCACAGCAATCTTATTGACGATGATCGTGGTGCACGCAAACCAACAAACAGCATCTCCAGCGCCACTAGCAAGCGCCCCACACCAGGAATTAGAGCAGCCTAAACGAGCCTTAGCACCGATTGCCCCTGTTAGACAGCAAGGGACCCGCAGCCCCAGCCAGTGAGTGAAACACTGGGCGCCATTTGACCAGCAATCAAGGCGCTGGCCCATCGAGGTCCGAGACGGCAAACGCCAACGCCAACGCCATCCCATCCCATCCCATCCTCTCCTGTCTCCGAGACCTTGAAAGATCAGAATCGCAATCAAGTCAACTAATGTACATACATAGGTATTCCACAGCGGGTATTCGATATTAGTGTTGGCACAGTGCAGACCACGTACGAAGACATTTAAATGTCTTTTGGATACAGAAGGCATACCTCATTCATTAGCCACAAGGAAGCCCAACTTCAGCGTCACTACGCATCACACTACCCTACACCACATCGTATATTTCTTTGTATTATTGCACTAGCAAAATATAATTTAGAGGGGTTCAACCCATAGCATAACATAACCACTGGCATCCCTCGACAGGGAGCTAATATTGGATTGGGAAAGAAAGTACATACAGCATCGCCATTACAATTCTCCACTCCCTCCCTCGCTTTGCCCCCTTACCCGCACCAGTGATAGCAACCACCCACCGACCTGCCCTGGAGGCACTAGCCAGCTACGCTTGCTGTTAACTCCACGATCCATTAAATTGCCCAGACTGCAGAAGACGGCTGTTAGATTTGGTTTGGTCCGTGCAGGTGATTGGCCTTCCCGTTTCCTCAATATCTCTAGCGCATCACGTTCACGAATTTTCCTGTCTCTCTTCCCCCATTGCGCTTCTCCGTCAGCATATGCCCCTTTTCTTCCTCAATATACATCTTATACATACGCATATCTACGGCTCCCGTTCTGTGCTGCCGATGCGCTGACCATCGAGCTTCTGCCAGGAATAGTGGAGAGAAAAAAGCACTGACTTCGCGCGCGCTCCCCTCATCCTATCCTGAATCATGAGCATCCACGGCCCGTCCACGTCCCAGAATCAATCTCCTAGTCCGCCTATACCTCCCCAATCTCCCCCCAGAACCTACAATCACCTGAAGTCTCCTCCCTTCTCTCCTTTTTCTCCCGTCCGTCGAAAGCCTCTCCCTCCCGGTTCATCATCTGTCTACTCTTCTGGTGGTGCTCAGTCTCCTAATCAGTCACCAAGACCCCAACAGTCTTTAGAGAGACAAAATCCGGTTACTAGCACAGGTAGACGTACTCAAGCTCTCTTAGAGTCTTCTCCGTCCTTGGATCAGGACGGTTTTGTCATTCGGGATCTCGACAGGTACGGAACAAACCAAGTTCCATGGCATGTTCCGGAGACCTATTCCTCTGACGTATATTTTCTTCTCCAGATTCCCCCACGGAGATTCCCCGAACATTGGGCAGGGCCGTTGGGCTGTCGAATCACATGGTGGAGTCGACATTCGAGTCCAGTTTGCCACACCACGCATCTATTCCTTTCCCTCAAGCCCGAATCTGAGCCATGCGAGAGTCTGGAGCGAATCTTCCGTGAACAAAATCAATCATCAACGACTCGATCCTCCACATCGTCGTACTGCTTCCGCAATGGCTGCTTCTTCTTCTTCACCGACAATCCCGGCGAACCTAAACCTTCCGGAGGTCCCATTTCGCAGTCGCTCCCCATCAATATCCGATCTCAACGACGAAATCAGTAAACCAAGGTCACCCGGTTCTAGACTCACCTCTTTCTTTCGGTGGGGGAGCACTTCAGAACAAGGAGGGATTGCATCACCTTCCACCTCGGTTTCCGAAAGAGTCCCTTCACCTGCGCCTTCACCTAAGACTGCTGACCCATCGTCATATTTTTCACCCTCCAGAGGGATACCTCCAGCAATTGATATACCTCGTGCGAATGCGGCTCTTCACGATGGACTTCACTCGGATTCAGGGGTATCTATGGTCCCCCCCACACCATCGTCTGTCGAAGCGATAGAAGAGGAGGTACGACTCGTTTCAGCAGATTTAGCTGCTTCAATCCGTCGAGAAATGGATCTAGAAGACCTAGTGGAAAAATTGCAAGCTGAAGCTGCGGAGCGTAACGGTGAAGGGAAACGAACAAGTGACTACTTCTCTGATGCTGGAACGTCGACACGGTATCTAGACGCAGAAACCAAATTGGAGGTTGATGTGGAAAAGATGACTCGCAAAGCCGAGCAACAGATATCAAAAGTACGACTAGAGATGGTGAATAAGGTTCAGGAAGAAAGACAACGAAGAAAAGTAATTGAGCTGCATGTGAAAGACTTAGAGGAGCAATTTGCGAGGGTAGGGAATTTCCGGGGGGCTGGGGGCGCTCTATGATAGATATTGGGCTTAGATGCTGACTTGACCTGACCCCCAGCGAGAGAGTGCACAGTTCTCGGGCGCAGGTTCTACTGGAAGGTTGAAAGAGTTAGAGGTTGCTCTGGAAGAGGCTCGACGGAGACTCGCAGAGGAGCGACAGATGAAGGAGAACTACGAGGATCTCCTCACAGCCCTCCGAGAAGAACTGGAGGAACATCGAAATGAGCGCGACAATCTACGGGATGAGATTGTCCCTCGATTACGAGCCCGTGTTGAAGGGTTGGAATCAGAGGCTTCAGAGCTGCAGAAGCTTCAGTATGAGCATTCGCGGATGCAGCAAGAGTTGCTTAGTCTTCGAAATGAAAGTGTAGAATACTCGAGGCTACAACAAGAACTACTTAACCTCCGAAGCGAGAATGCATCCTTGGCTGCTTCAGCCATGCGAACCCAGGCATCTGCATCACGCCAGTCTGTGCGCCTATCTCGACCCTCTTCAATGTTCGGATCCCCAACTTTAGGGCAATCAAGCATGGCTCTACCATTAAGTCTGAAGGATAAGGAATCGTTAGTGGAGAAAGTTAAAGACATCGAGGAACAGCGGGATGCTTTACATATTGCACTAAAGAGTTTGCATGATCGGCATAGATTTGAGAGTAAAAGAGCAAGGGAAAGGATAAAGGCCTTGGAAGTAGAGCGTGACAAAGCATTGCAGCAATCAAACAGACGCTATGGAAAGGATCGAGAAATAACATCACTACGGAAGGAAATGGAGCGATTGCGCCACCGTGCTGATGAAGCGTTAGAGCAGAAGTATATGTGTGAGCGAGGTCTATCGACATTAAAAATGGATTTGGAGAAGGCGGAACAAGAAACAGTTAATTTGCGAGCTCTGCTTCAAGAACACGATTCTCTCGTTAGTCGACATACCGAACTTCGGGATTCGCATATACGATTGTCAAAACAGGTTTCGCAGCTGAAGCACGAACGTACTGGTGAAGAGACGTCTTTATCACTCCAACAAGCTTATCATGACCTTCAAGATATCCATGAAAGATCATTAGCACGTTTAGATGAGCTTGAAATCAAGGGAAATGATCTTTCTGATGACCTATCTGATCGCGAGCGACGGCTTTCAGAGGCGCATTCCGAATCACAACGAGCTATTGAGAAGCTTAGGCAGACAGTTGCTCAAGCTGAGGCTGAGCGGGATGAGGCCCAAGTCGAGGCAGAAACGTATCGTAAACGCGCGGAGGCCCTTCAAGATGCGGAAAAGAAACACCTCTCTGAAGAGCGGGCCCTTGGGGTGCAATTGAAAGTTTCAACAGAGAGGATCGGAGAATTGGCAACGCAAGTTCGCGTGCAGCTTGAGTCGAACAACGCGTTGAGAGAAAGGCTCGCGGAAGCGATCGGCCGTGGGGAGGAGGACCAAAGATTGTCAGCGCGGAAAATCAACGAGCTTCAAGATAAGCTTAGGGATTTGGAGGATAGGGTCATTGAGGCTCAGATTCAAACAGAGGAAGCTGTTGCTCGCCACGAGGAAGAAGTACGACAACTCAAAGAAACTCATACTTCGCAACTTCGCAGACTTAAATCATCTGTCCTAAAGTCGCCGACTCAGCTAGGTCTGAAATCACCACTATTACGATCACCAAAGTTGGAGTGGACAGGATTCCGTAAATATTCACAGTCGATCCCAGACACCTCAAGAATCGAATTCTTGGAAAAACGAATTGAGGATTTGGAAGCAACTTTGACAATAGCTGATAATGAAATGGCGGAAGTCGTTGGGAAAATGAACTTTGCGCAGATCGAAGTTATGGAGCTACAATCTGAAAGGTAGTTTTGCTACTACCACAATGCCCCTCCACCGATAACTTTCATTTCTAACTTCGGGTAAATAGGGACGAGGCTCTTCGTCAAACCAGAAAACTTCAAGCCGAAATCGAAGCTGAAAAAGCGAAGTATGCTCTGACTATATAGTAGATTTGCGCTGCGACTGTCTTGCAGCTGTTCGAAACCATTTTCTTTTACGATTATACTTCCTTTGTTCTAACCGATGTTGATAGCGAGTTGTTCAGTGGTAAAAGTCCATGCTAGGGAAGATTTAGACTTGTTTATCTATAAAAGCGTACTATTTTGGGTTTCCTTCCGGGCTGGGCATATCTGCGTGGATCTTTAGTTATTCTTTTTCTTCTTTTTTTCATTACACCTGGGTCTTTTTATATCTCTCTGGCATATTGCATTGGGGCTGGTAGTTTCTTTTTTTGCTTAACCTATTTTTGCTGGCGTTGCACAAACTGCTTTTTCTGCTTTCACCATTAAATCGTTATCCCCACTGTTCTCGTCTGCTAGTATCTCTTATCCTTTGGACTTTATGGATTGTTGGTTACATAATTACATGTAAATGTAATATCTTGAGGAAATTGATCTAGTGGTTTGTGTATTCCATCCTTAATTGTAGTCCCAAGCATTCACTTGGCCGTACTTCGAGTACAATTGGAGACGGGCTCTTTCACACAATAGACTTCGGCTAAAAGAATACGGTTGAGACCGGGATATCATTCCTATAAGCTATTTATTCTTGAAGGGAAAGTCAAGTGATAATACATAATAAATGTGTATACTTCCACACAATCGCTCTCCGGGGCCATGAAAAATAGAACGATCTTACGTTGGATCTGATTTCCTATGATTTGGGGCTTTTTGATCTTGATCTCACGATTTAGTTAAGGAGAATATTAACTGGCGGGTATGGATCTAGATCATGACCCTTGCAATCTTGAAAACAATTGTATACTCACAAATATAATCCTCATTCTCGAGGACACGATCTAATCATTCTCTTCAGTATCCCTGAAGATGAGCAGTGCGACTTAAGCAAAACAAAATCCTATTAAAGAGTGCAGAGTTTCTACAAGTCCTACAGCAGCGAAAAATCCAAACAATCCTTGTGATTGGTACAGAGGCAGTCTCACGGGCAAGGCCTTCACTAAGGTTCCCAGTATTCCTGAGAACGAGCAGTGCTACTTGACAAAATTTTTATCTGATGGGAAGTGTGAAGTTATCAACGGTTACACAACAGTGAAAAATCAAGGCGATCCTGGAAAGATTCTGCAGCAGTGGACAGTAAGGTTTCTAAGATAGAAATGAAGGTAAATTACAGCAATACAGTAGAAGTAAAGTAAAAGTAAATAAATATTATACTGCATCGAAGTACACGTAACCTTATTGCACTCCTCCACACCCTGAACAAACTACAAACAATTTTGAAAGAAATAACGAAAATCCTCCATAGCCATAACCGTAAATCCTTTTATCACTGACAAGATATGATTGTTATAACAAACCAACGAAACCAGTTGTTGATTGTTACCCAACACTTAATAGCTATAGAGAGAGAAAAATCCTTCATATAAAGATATTAGAAAAACAAAAAGAGAATTAATCATAATTATAACTATAAAAAAACCCTACTCTGTTCACAAATTTAAGCATCCTCCTATAATTCGTCATATCTGAAAACATCCAATATTCCCATGTTCTCAGTCCTTTAGTATTCACGATCAAATCTATTCATTCCTTATTCCGCTTGGAGCAATCTATCACAGTATGCTTTGTAGAAACCTCAAAGCCGTACATCAGCAATAATAATTATGCCTCCTGGAGATCGGGTGCGCCTCCCCGGGAGACGGTTTACTCTCTGATCTCCTGGAGAAGCGGGAGCGCAGACCTCTCCTCCCGAAGGATTTGGAACCCCTCTGCAGCAGTTTTTTCCTCCTGGAGTAAACAGCTCTCATACCTCCTATACCTGTCCTCAATGAGAACTCCCTTTCCCAAAGAATCTTATGTGAGCCCTAGCCCACGAGATTTTGAGAAAATTTTGAGGGATTCTCTCACTAAAGAGCCCTGACCCACGCTTTTTAGGAGGAAGTAAACCCTGGCCTACTCATGCTGCCAACTTTAAAATTAGTCACGTGCCAAATTCATTAGATATTTTGGAGGCTCAGCCACGTCAATCTGATCACGTGACTAGTTTTAAAGTCAACGGCATGAGTACAGCGTGGCACGGGCGGATGGCGAACATGGTCGAATGACGAACAGGGGTTGGGTCTTGGCAGGACTATTGAGAGGGTACTACGGGGGCGGAGGAAAGTCTGTCACCAAGTGGCGGTGCTAGTGGCGGTTCTTCTCTTAATGCTCAATATCCTGGTGCTCTTCTTTCACTAAATAGCTTTTCAATCACTCTATCTCGGAAGCATCTCTACTTTCCGTAAGCTTGCTGCAAATTTTTAAAGGTTTCCCGATCTTGAGTTAGTTGACGGTTGAGTTTGGCACTACCAGCACCGCCACCTGGTGACAGACTTACCCCTACACCCCAAGTACAGGACTATAACAAGGGTACAAAAAATCAGTACCCTTTCAATAGTCCTTGCCAAGCCTCGACCCCTGTTCGTCACTCGACCGTGTTCGCCATCCGCCCGTGCCACGCTATACTAGCCAAAAAATAAAGTCTGTTCGGTTCGGTACAAAGCAACAACCCTCCACTTATTGAACAACATCACGCTATAATCATGAAAATTAATAAAATGAAATAGGAGAACCCCATACGGTTACAGTACAGCGAGAGATATTCACGTGAATCGGGAGGCATAGCATTGAAGAAATTCGTTGTTCTTGAGGGTTTCTTCCGCGGTGCTTGTACAGAACCGAATAGACTTTATTTTCTCGCTGGCACACGACTTAGAGCATTTTGTCACGTCTTCCTACGCTCTAACCCCTAAACTCTTCTTTCCACACCCGCATTGACGCCCAAGACCTCCCCTAGGAAGCTGCTCTATTGGATGCTTGCTAACTGCCATATAGACGTGTTCCCCTCCTAAAGCTCGCCAAGGAAACAGTTATATCGACTGCTCGCTGTCTGCCAAAGAGATGCCTCTCTACCCTCTAGAGCTCGCCTAGGAGAGAGCTATATAGACATACTCCGATCCCCAAACGCTGCCAGGATCTTGGGAAGGGCAGTATCCTAGGGATGAACTGTATCCTGGAGGAGGTGGGAGGAGCTGTATCGCGTCAATTGGCATATATACGTTGTACATTGAGCATATGGAGTATATAGACCAGTAATAAACATTTTCGCAAAACAAAAAAAGCCCACCATCCCAAATAATCGACGTGACGAGCGTGACACGCACAGTATATCACGCTCTTTGAGCTCCTCCATAGAGTTCCTGAAGGTATTATGGAGGACGCAGCAGGCTCTCCAGGAGACACTGGGAGACGTGTGGAGGAGCCAGCAAGATCTCCAGGAGACTCCCGGAGGAAGCGGGTCAATACTCGCTCCTCTACGAAGGCACATTTACTCTCTGAACCTCTAGGAGGTTAGGGAGGAAAAAAATATTTTTACTGATGTGATCTTCATGAGACATAGCTATTATTCCTGATGTAACCAGATTCCTAGAACCGGCAGTATAATAAATTGATGGTAATGGACGTTGAAAATCTGGAAATATTGCTTAACGATATTAGTTATCAGATTACGCACCTAATAAGCAGCCTCCCTCTTCCTACGAAAGGTATAACATTAATACTTTCATAGGCCTATAAGCAAACCAAAAACCATATAGAGTCGCAAATTCCACTCCATGCAGACTAAGGATGGCTAAGACTGGTACTAGGGATGCGGAAGAGAAGATCGTCGAAAGATCTCCAGAGGTTGGTGACCCCGCAGCCCAAACTCTCAAGCTCTATTAGAGTGTTTTGGCCACACCGGATTCTCAGATTTCGAGCTCAAAATTTGAGTTCTTGACAGCTGCGTGGCTAGTCTGTTAGGGGTATAGGTCTCCACTGCTGATCAAGTTGATACTGTGGCTCCCACACAATTCTCGGTGGCTTTCGCGCGGATTGTTTTCCGGGAAAGGTGCAAGCTCTCGAGCCATACAGGGAGTAACAGCCTGACGGCGGACACTGTCTAATGGCGGACAGGGTCAGATCTACTTGGCAAGAACTATAGAGGGTACAGGACTATAAGACAGCTACCAGAAAACCAGTACCCTATCCATAGTCCTGTACCCTTTTGATACAGTCGAACCTTGATATAAAGAACCACGATATAATGGAAGTTTGCAGTAACGGACGGAAATTAGGTGCAACTTTGAGTCCCTAACACCACCCAAAATTTGCTGTAAGGAAAAATTTACTATAACGAACAAATTCCCACGAATTATGCACGTCCCTTACAACAAGGTGCGACTGTAGTTCTTTGCCAAACCCCAAGCCCCTGTCCGCCATCAGACCGTGTCCGCCATCCAGCCGTTACCCCCTGTACCTTTTTAAATCGATCTTCAGCGCAGCAAAGAACTCAAATTTTGAGCTCGAAATTTGAGAATCCGGTGTGGCCAAAATACTCTATTCCTCCATCTGAAGATGTGGGTGCGGCGACAATTTTAGCGGTGTTCCAGCTTCAGAAGGTTATTATAGTGGTGGGAGGGGGGGTGGAAGAAAACTCCCGGACTCTCTGAGAAGCCGGCAGAATCTTGAGTGTATTTGGCGGGCAGCGTATTTCACCGTGTACCCGATCATCACCGTGTACCCGATCATCACCGTGTACCCGATCATCACCGGGTAACCGATCACCTGGGACACTTTTCACCCTAGGAGTCGATATACAATAGTAAATGTATGAAGTGTATATAGAGAAGAACTGGAAAGCTTTCATAGGCTGTCAGTACCTATTTGGGAGATTCTAGGCCACCAGGGGGTTGTTGGTGTTGCTTTGAAGGCCACAAAAAAGGGCCAATTTTCGCGATTTTTAGACTACACTTTTAGAAAAGCCACCCCAGAGATCAAAAAATAATTGGAATCCGAAGCTAGATACCCAAAGGGCTTACCATTAGTTTGGGGGGGCGCAGCTAGCCCCCTTGGCTGTGGTAGAGCAACTATTTCCAATAGAAGGGGTACACTCCGCTCCGAGCGGAGCGACAATTAATTTTTTTGCTGATGTCCGCAGTGCACAACATTCCTCTGTAACAGTTTCCGATAAAATTTCGCTTTCTCACCAAATAGGGCCTACAGAGGCCACAGAGACGACACAGAGGCCACAGAGCCAGCAACCAATACATATTTTTGCAGAGGCAGGATTTTGTTCTTGCTGATACATTACATTGTTCATTCTCAGGGATGCTGAGAAGCTTAGCGAAGGCCTTGCCTGTGACAACTAGTGCTCTGTAGTTTTGTGTAGTTTTTGGTGTTGAAAAACTACCAGGCACCCAAACCTGGATAGATAGATACATGTAGATAGATATTTCATGCACGCATCCAACCCTTAGGTTATGGCGGCTAGCTAAAATTAATAAAGCGGGGCCAAACGAAACGAAACGAAACATCATACTCCTCGTCATATTCCAACTTATAACAATAAAACGAAAACACAACGAAATCCTACAAACAGTTTTTATCTTTCCAAATCCCCATATCCCCATTCTAGTTCCCTGTCACCCTTTTCTTCTTCCTCCCTTGATCGTCTTTGTATCTCTTTAAATTCCTTCCAATTTTTTATCACAAATTTAATTCCTTCCTATATAACAGCTCTTCCACACCGACCGCTTTTTCAATTTACCCAAACCTGGAGACCTTGATAGTACTAAAAGTTTTTGTGGGTTTTACTGAGTATATCTATCCATGTTATATGATGGCAATGATATACAGGGTTTTGTTCACGCTATAACTTCGGTTGCATGTGGCATTCTTGTACCAAATTTAAAACAATGAAACAATGATTTAACAAAAAAAAAAAGATGGCAATGATATACATGCTCCCTCTTCTCAAGGAGCAGGGTTCTCGTCAAGCTCTTAGGTATCCCCTGAGATGAGCAGTGCTACTTGAGCGAGAAACCAGTAACGAGAGAGTGTGCGAAGATTCTACAGGCTCTATGAGTGGATCAAGTTATGATGACTTGATGGCGGCGACAGCGAGGGATTACGAGGTGTAACCGAGATTTGTATTGTAAAATACAAGAGTGGACAATAGAAGACGTTCTTAAAGAAGAAGAAGGAGAGACAACAAGAGGAAAAGTTCCTTCGCTTATATACCACGTTCCAACTCCTTCGATGACAAATACATGACTCATTGTAACAGGAAACCCATAGAAACACAAAGAACAATATCAAGACGCAACGACCATGTACCCATGTACCTAACCAATCAACAAAACATCCATCCATGAAACCTCTCCTCTACATTTCACTCGCTTGAAGCAACAACTCCTCTTTCTGCGTTTCTCACAGTTCGATTCATAGTTAAGCGCGGTATCGCGAAGGTGAGCGATCTTCTTAGCGAGTCTTAACACGTTCGATGAGTGCGGTGTTCTACAAGTTACGAGGGGTCTATCTCAAGGCGAGATAAGTGCGGCGGAGTGGGCGGCGACGACAGCGAGGTTCGAGGAAGAACCGAGATAGTATTTCGACGATTCTGAAGGTAAACGAGAACGTTGCTTAAAGAAAGAAGAAGAAAGAGCACAAAGACGACTAAAATCCTTCACTTAAATACCCCGCTTTCCCGTAACACAAGCCAACAACCCGACAACAACTGAAACGTAACCAAACAACAAAGCCATTATACCAAAGGAAATTCTCCGTAAACACCAGTCCTTTCGTCCTAACCCATTACCTGGTTCCATCCGTGAAAGTGTTGCAATGGGGTGACACAGGGCCAAAAGTCTTTAGCACTTAGGCTTCACCCCTGCTTCGTGATACTTCTCCTCCTCTCATGATCTTGCGAAGATCCATCACGATACACTCTTTCTTTCTCTAGCGAGGCTGAGGCGCTCTCTTTCTCAAGGAGCGAGATCCCATCAAGCCCTTTGGTATCCCTAAAGGTGAGCAGTGCTACTTGAATGAGAACCAACAACAGGAGGTTAAGCGACAATTCCACAGGCTCTAAGACAACGAGGAGTTATGATGACTCCAACGGCGAAACTATGTTGATGTAGTGGGTGACAGGAGTGGAGATGTCACGAAGGTGGCGAAGGATTATGTGGGAATCCTGGCTTGTATTATAGGATACAAGTAGAGTGACAATAGAAGATGTTGCTTAAAGAAGAAAGAAGAAAAAGTACAACAAGAGGGGAACACCCTTCGCTTATATACCCAAAACCTCATCTTCCACTGACCAACATATGACTCATAGCAACCGAAACCCAAAGAAACACAAAGAGCACCAACAAAACATAACAACCAAATACCCGTAAACCAAACTAACCAATGAAACAACCATCCATAAAACTCTTCTCTCTTCGGCTGTAACTCCGAGTTGGATCTCGGTTACAGCCACTCTTCGCCCTCATTTAGTGCGCACCTTCGTCTCTACCTTGTTTGTGTTTGATATGCCAGTAGACTGCTACTACCAAGGCCAGCAATCACACACACTAAACTTCGCCATCATCGGCTCCACCAACAGTACTTGTTCACTGGATATTTTGTTTCTTCAAGTTTTGTATTTTCTTTTGTCTAGGAACTTGAAGGTTGAGAGAGTAGGGTTTTGTTCACGCTATAACTTTGGTTGCATGTGATATTCTTGTACCTAGATAAAACAATGAAACAATGATTTAAAAAAAAAAAAAAGATGGCAATGATATAAGATATTTAGTTGAAAGTAGGTAAACAAATGATACTAACTTACTGAAGCTTCCGACTTCGTTTGCATCAGGTAAATCCTCGCCAAACTAAAGTTTTTATACCTTCCGGCTGGAGCTGGGGTACTCTATCGTGAACTGTTTCCCGGCGATAGGAAAAGTGGCTAAACTCTCGGGAGGGGTGGTTGAGTCCTTGACGGTTGGCGGTATTATGTTCTTGCTTCCGTTATAGCTAGGTTATGTAGGTGACGTCGTAGTACTTACCCAATATCTAATATATTAAGCATCTTAGTGGAGCAACTGTTTTACGTTGTGTTTACACATTATGCGGGGCTGAATGGAGCTTGTGAACAGGTTTCTATTGCTTGCTCTATTGCTTGGCTGCTGGCAAAAATCTTTTCGTTTTAAAGCAATTCCTGCACAACATAATGCTAACTAATTCAAAGCCTGGAAAGCAACAAAAAAATAAGGGAGATTTTTATATATAGTAGAGAATGGTTATATGGAACTATATTACGTCAGGGGCCTGATATCGCCGATGTGCAATGTTTGAAAGGCTTTCTAATTGGATAACGGAAGGAGGCTCGAGGGACGAGAACGCGAGTCCGGGTTGAAGAGATTTCTTTGTATTAGTATACGTGTGCTCTTTATAAATTCGGGCCTGTAGAGCCTTAGCGAGTAAATCAATCAATTCTCGATCCCTATTCTACGCCATGCAGCTATATGTAATCGAGTGATTTTTTATGACAAGCCGAGATAATGGCTTACCAGTATTCCTATTATTCGAAGACTGGTGGAATTAATGACGAGTATGGAACTTGAAGTGGTATGTAATACTTACTATGTTTGATGGAAGTTTGGTGGTATAGATTTTAGGGTAAAATTGTTGTATTGTTGGTAGGACTTATGCTTGTTATAGCTTTGTTAACCTTTGCATAAAGTCTTTACTCAACTGCCGAAGCCTAGGCGTTTCTGAATCCTTCTCGGCCTCTTTACCCCATCTCTTGATTTGAGCAATTAAATAAACCACAGTAAGCTCCGCTATTCCCAACCTTGTTAGCATTCTTGAACCAGTTAGTTAGCGCTATCTTCCTTACCTGTAAGAGTCGGGGCCTCGAAAGGAATCAGGTGTCCACATTCTTCTACGACTTTTATCTCAGCTACGTGCGTGTTTTTCAATTTTCTCTGGTTGACGATCGGCGGCGAAACCGGTGATTTACCACCAACGATATAGTACACAGGTGGAATTAAGTACTTTAAGTGTCGAAATGTGGCGCCAGGTTCGGGGCGTCCAAGTTGAGCTGCGTTTTTGAATTCGGAGCCGGGCCTGACATACGTGTATACTTCCTGGTGTTTTGTAGTTGCTAAAGTAACACCTACCCTGTCAGGATATGTTGCCGTAGGAAGAGGCCGGAAACCATATTTCTGAAAGCGTACTGGTTAATCGCGGGAAAATTGTACCGTAAATTAGTAGGGTACATACGATGTGAAGGTCCAAGACACGGGAGTCCCAGTCTTTGTAGAAAGGCCTTGAACGTAAGAACTTTTCCGCCTCTCCTAAAGACGGCCAGATGTCAAGACGCCTGGCAGTTGCCTGGGCGGGGTGTTTGCCGGGGGTAGCGGGAGGGTGCTTTTCATCCTCTTCCAGAACGGGATCGAGGAGAACTAACGAAGTAAAGAGGGAGGGGTGGATTAAGGCTGCTCGGGCTCTAGTGGAACATTTATGTAGGTATTAGTACCGTTGGCTGCTACTGGAGATTTTGGATTGGGTTTCTTACACGGCATGTCCGCCATAACTATGGCCAATACCCACTAAGGGGGGCTGCATTTCCGCACTGAAAATGTTCACCATATGCAAAATATCTCTGGGAAGATCATTCCAAGAAGCTTATGAATATCAGATCTACGTCCCAGCCAAATAATACAGGTGCCTGGGGAATCCTCACGTTCGTCTCCGAGAAACGGCTCATTCAAAATACCCGAGGCACCTTGGTGAACAGCATCAGGTGCCCAGATTGAACGTATTCTTAACCCCGAATTTTCATAAAACGACAAAAGTTCATCAAAAAAAGGTTCATAGAGTTCCTGTGGAGAATTTCATTGAGTATGGAATCGATAGAGCTAGATAGATAAATTGTAACCAACCTTGTGAAAACCGTTGGCATGGCAAAATATTATTGTGAGATCGCCTGGAGATGGAGGAGAGAGTATATGCGAACGGGGAACATATTGATTGATAACGAGCTTGAGTTCTGGAGGATTTATGGCTGCCGAAATTGAACCACGTGGATATTCGCGGATGTGAGAGGCTGAGATGGTGTGTGGGATGGTGTTAAAGAGTGACATTTTGGAGACGCTTCACTGCGTGTATTCTACAAGGGTTCCAGTAGGAAGGAAGGGAGATAAGTTATACTACTGGGGAGATTTGATCGGCTAACACGTGAGAAGAGTGTTAAACTGAGGTCTGAATTGATGTTTGCGTTGAAGCCAAAGAATGTACATCATGTATGTATGCATGTATGCTCTAAGCCTGCAATAAGGTGGTTTCTTTCGGCTGTGCTGAGTAATCGAAACCAAGGTCCTTGAGTGGTTTTCTTGGGGGTCGCGACTTACACGCGTTTCGTTTAGTGCGTGACCTAAGTCTCAAATCTGATCGTGTCTGTCGGTCATCATTTTCATTACAACACTACTCTTCATCCCTTCCTTGCTCTTGGCCTGTAGAACCATACGAGTTACCTCCTCCCTCTAGCCTTGCCACATATATCGTTCTCCGGAATACCTTGGGAGGTTTGCAGTGACAATGGTGGCTCCTGGCCCAAATGCTACAATTGGGGAACGGCCTACTCCGCCACATCTTCCTCCTGCATTGTTCAACGAGGTCGTCTTCCACGTCGTTGAGAGCCAGATTTTTCCCCATCAAAATGCTCGTGAGGTTTGTGCCATGAGTCTCCAATGATCTCGCACCCAGCTTATATTTCCTTGTAGATTGCTCGTATACTTGTCGAGAACGGTGCTAGGGAAGCTCCGCCCCTCGATCCAGTACATTCAAACGTGCGCATTGACCTTGGAGAAGTCAGCCATATAATTTCAGCAAATATCGACTTTCCTGGCTATGTTGAAGCGGAGAAATTTATGATACCCGTGGTCACCCCCGAGTGGACCAAAGCATCACTACAAAAGAAGCGCCTGGCTCATGTCCGGCCATACAACCCGGATCCCAGGTTCTTTTTCTCGGGGGTAATGGTCACGGTGGCGGAGCTACCTGCTGGGGATAAAGAGGCGATATGCGGCGGTGTTATTGCTATGGGCGGCCAATATTCGAGTAATCTGACTAAATTCACCACTCATATAGTGGCATTGAATATGGATAATGTGAGTCTGAGCGGGTCGAGCTAAGAAAACCCACGTGAAGTGGAGAGTGGTAGCTGATGGGTTTGACCTATCCAGGACAAGTGCAAACAAGCCATCGCTAAACGGTTAGCTGTTAAAATCGTCCTCCCACACTGGTTTGACGACTGTCTCAAGCTTAATCGCCGTATTGATGAAGCACCGTATCTCCTCCCAAATCCCGAAGTCGAACGCATTGATAGTTCAGAACCTGTACCGCTACCGAAGGGTCCAGATCTATCGTATAGCCATGCTCACAATGGTGGGCCGATGGCCTATGACCCGCCCTCGCCACGGCCTAACTTTGCAGTGTTCGCACACAAACGTATCAAACTCGGGGGAGATTTGGGGCTAAGTTCACGGCTACAAGCCGTCATATCTACAATCATCCAACAAGCGAAAGGGGATATTGTGGCGAAGATAGAGGACGCAAATACTTATGTTGGCCAATTCCGAGAGGGAAATGACTATACACATGCACATCGAAATGGAATGGACATAGGAAACTTGACTTGGTTGTATTGGATGTTTGCTCATGGTGAATGGGCGTCACCACTGCGGAAATTACTTCACTATCCAATTGTGAGAGGAGGGCTGCCAGGGATGCATGGAAATGTGAGGGAAAACTCTCCCCAAAGTCTTTAGAAAGCTCTTCTAACAGATGGCAGGTGATAACTGTATCAAACTATGGAGGTGATGCGCGACTATATTTAGAGAATCTCATTGAGGCATGTGGGGCGAAATTTACCAAATCGATGAAAGCTGATAATACACATCTCATCACGGCAAGGTACTAAATCAGCTCGAAGCCGAATTGGTTGATCTATATTTACACCAAATGAATACAGGAGCCATAGCGAAAAGTGCACCGCTGCCAGAGAATGGAACATCCACATGGTTAACCACCTTTGGATTGAGGAATCATACGCTAAATGGCAAGTCCAAAGCCTGGCGCATCCGAAGTACAGTCTTTTTCCACCACGGACAAATCTGATGGAAGTTGTTGGTCAGACATCAATCGATTCAAAAGCTTTAGAGTTGTCTCTTGGAAATGGCGACGACATGATGAACATAGACACAAACCCAAGCAGCTATCCTGATGTAGCGAGCGGGTCGTTGATGCAACGTACAGCCTCTGGCAACGCGGAAGCAATGAGTCCGCCAGCGCATTCACTCAATGAACGGTCTTCGACACCGCAGGTGAGGACCAATAAATTAGGCGCAAATCAACTATTAACGGTGTCCACGCCCTCAAGATGGAATCGTTTCGACCTCTCAGAAACCCCACTTTCTATATCGAGCAGCGGGAGGAAGGCAAAGGAACAAGCAGCAGCCAGGTTGCATGACTCGATAATGCCAGATGTTATGAAGTATCAGAAGGAGCAAAAGAGGAAGGGAGGTGTGATGGGTGGCGGCCGAAGACGAAGAAGTGGGAGTCTAGTGGGTGATCAGACGACTTTGTCGAGAAAGAGGACAGCGTCGGTAGGTGCTACGAGTGCGAGTGAAGATGAAACGAAGTTAGGGTCGAAGAAGGGAAAAAAGCGACCAAAGCCAGCAGTACATTTGCTCATGACCGCATATCGAGATTGGGTGGATAATCCTCAAAAAGAAGAGGCGGATAAGGTAAACAAACACAGTCCGCGGTAGTTTAATTATTAGGCTTGATACTGATGGATGAATAGAAAGGGCTCGCGAATATCGGAATACAATGCGTCACTGACCCGGCGGTTTGCACACATCTAGCGGCTCCCCACATTGTGCGGACAGAAAAATTTTGTTGCGCCCTAGCTGGGGCACCAATTATTGTTTCTACTGAGTGGCCGCAGGCTTGTCTGGAGGAAGAGCGAATCGTGGACCCGCATCTGTTCATTTTGCAAGATTCTGAGGGAGAAGAAAGACTCAATATGAATCTTAGTGAGTCACTAGCACGAGCTCGGCAAAATGGTGGCAAGCTGCTAGAAGGGCAGACAATTTACTGTGCTCCTGGGGTGAATGGCGGTTTTGAGACATATAGGAAGATAGTAGAAGCAAACGGAGGAGTCTGTATTGCTTTTCGAATGGCGAAAAAGGCTGTGAATGTGCCTGACAGTGACAAATTGGTATTGCTGAGTGGCGATGATGCGGGAGACAAGAAACTGTGGAACCCGTTTCTCAAGATCGCAAAAAACACTGGGAAAGACGCTGTCATTTACAAGTCCGATTGGTTGCTTGATCTGGCGATGACACAAAAGGTAGTTTGGAGCGACAAGTATGAATTTTTAGTGTAAATAATTTTCAAGCCTGCTGGAGAATTTTAGATACCGCTTTGTACTTTAGTTGTAGGGTAATAGAGATGTCTAAGGGCTAGAGAAATTGATCCACTTGTTTGGGTATCCTTGATCGATCTACAGCTGTAAGGTACAGACCTGAACTTCATTTCAAGCCTCTCCTCTACATAAACGCTCTAGATATTTTCGGTTAAATCTTGAGTTCTCGGTTCTAAAGCCCAATTACAACCTCCGTGACACCTAGACTATTTAGCAAATAATTATTTCCCTATCCCCTAAGTTGTAACAACCGATTTCAGGTACTAATTCAAACCCAATTCAAACTGGCCTTCTAGATTTCCTATAGACTCACAACGAATGCTTTTAGTACTTTATAGAAAGTAAAATATTAAACAAAATGAATAGATTTAAGAGGTCTGATAATGTAGCCTCTTAATATCCTTTTAAGTAAAATGTTAAAAAAAATGCCAACAAAGGTGGTTTTCTTGAGCATGCTCCACCAAAAAAAAGAGGCTAAAATATAGAACCCAATTATAGTTTAAGAGCAAGAAAAAATAGAGGAACTTCAAGAAGAACATAATGTCATAAAACCTATAGAAGGGCCTTTTTTCTCAGGCTTTTCTTGTTGAGCTGTGAATTTCTATAGTAATGAATTTTTGCGAATTTTAGGATAAAATTGAGTGATTTTGTATGGAAGCAACCATCTACTCTACATTATCTACCTTTCAAAAAACTATGATGCAAGAATTGAATAAGGTGTACCTACTTTTTGACCATCAATAAGTTTAAGCAGAAGTATAATTTAAATAAAAATGCTCTCCAGTGGCATTTATTAAACTTGAATAATTTGCAAGGTCTTGTTAAAGAGCTATTATAAATTAAATCCAAATTTAGAATAAAATAGGATTTTGAAAATTCAGGTTTTTGATGGTGTTTAAATGAAAATCTTGCAAAAATGCAAAAAATGCAACATTAATGTCTATAATATAGAGGCCAAAGCATGAGACATAAATTAGTGCTACTTTGTAATCAGAATCTGACAATCATTAGTCTCAAGGAGCGAGATCCCATCAAGCCCTTTGGTATCCCCAAAGGTTAGCAGTGCTACTTGAATGAGAGCTAACGACAGGAGTTTAGGCGATGATTCCACAGGCTCTATGATAAAAGGGAGTTATGATGACTCTGACAGCGAAACTACATTGATGTAATGGCGTGATAGAAAAAGAGGTATCACAGGGGCGACGAAGGATTATGTAGGAATCCAGGCTTGTATTGTAGGATACAAGTAGAGTGACAATAGAAGACATTGCTTAAAGAAAGAAGAGGGAAAAGTATAATAAGAGGGGGAAGCCCTTCGCTTATATACCCATAATCCGACTTTTCCATGACAAATCTATGACTCATCATAAGGGAAACTAAAGGAAATGTAAGGAAACAACAACAACAATTGACAACCATGTACCCATGTACCTAACCGACCAACGAAACAACCATGAAAGTGGGGGTGGGGTAGCGGTGAGATTGGGTGGAGCGGGAGGTGCTTGGATAGCAGTTCGAGCTTCATTCCACTCTTGTCATAACCGGGCGATTAGACTAGCGGCCTTGGTGACCCTTTGATCTTGTTCTGTAGCATGACAGAGGGCATTTTCAGTCTGAATTTGAGTGGTGTTGAGTTTTAACTCGTTCTCTCGTTCGCTCTCTTGGAGGACATCAATTTGGTCCTTTAATGCTTGGTAAAGATCTCAGAGTAGATTGTAGTGCTCCGAGAGGTCTTTTCTGATGGCTTGGGCGAAGGCCTCTTGTGTAAGATGAAGTCGACGGCGATTCCTTCCGTGGAAGGGGCAGCGGGAGCTGATGAGCTCATGATCTCAAGGAGCGGGTTTCTTGTCAAGCTCTCGAGTATCCCTCGAGATGAGCAGTGCTACTTGAGTAGGAAACCAACAGCGAGAGTGTGTACGGAGATTCTACAGGCTCTACGAGGAAGTCAAGTTATGATGACTTGAGGGCAGCGACAGCGATAGGTTACGAGGTGTAACCGAGGATTGTATTGTGAAATACACGAGTAGACTATAGAAGACGTTGCTTAAGGAAAGAAGAAGAAAAAGCGCAACAAGAGGGGAATTCCCTTCGCTTATATACCACATTTCAACTCCCCTGATGACAAAGACCTGACTCATGATGACAGAAACCCAAAGAAACAAAAGGAACACCGACATAACACAACAACCACTAACCCCTGTTTCTAACCAACCAACGAAACATCCATCCATGAAACATGATGAGGTTCTGTGGGTGAGGTGTTTGCTAAGTAGAAGGTGTAGATGTGGAAGCAACGTAATCTCACGGTTGAGTCCCTCGTTAAGCCCTTCAGTGTCCCTGAAGGTGAGCAGTGCTACTTAAATGGGGTAACAACACGTTCAAAGAGTGCAGTGTTTCTACAGGTTCTACTAGAGGTCTATCTCAAGGCGAGATAGAGGCGACGAGGTAGACAGCGACAGCGAGGATTTTGAGGTAGAATCGAGATAGTATTCTAACAAATACAGCAGAAGGTAACGAGAATGTTGTTTAAGGAAAGAAGAAGAAGACAAAGAACGAACAAAATCCATTGCTTAAATACCCTGCTATCCCCATTAAAACCCAATAACCGATAACACCCGAAATACAAAGACAAGATTCATCATAACACCTAAAACCCATAACAACCATCGAACCGAAACCAAACCCTATACCCAATCCTTAATCCGTGAAAATACCCCACTTTTAATCATATTAAATCATAACCGAAAGATAATCGAAGAACAAAGACATTGTATCCCTAACCGAAACCTTTACAACCCATACCCTATCCTAGACCCATCATTCATTTCTATCTGTGAAATCGTGGTATTCGGCTGGGATTCATTGTCTCAATTTCTCACGGTTGAGTCCCTCGTTAAGCCCTTCAGTATCCCTGAAGGTGAGCAGTGCTACTTAATGAGGTATCAACACGTTCAAAGAGTGCAGCGTTTCTACAGGTTCTACGGCGGGTCTATCTCCAGGCGAGATAAGTGCAGCGAAGTGGACAGCGACAGCGAGGATTCTGAAATAGAACCGAGATAGTATTCCGACAAGTACAGAAGAAGGTAAACGAGAACGTTGCTTAAGGAAAGAAAAGAACAGGAACAGAAGCGACCAAAATCCTCCCTTAAATACCCCGCTTTTTGGTAACACCGACAACAACCCGACAACAACCGAAACACAAAGACATTATTCCAACAACCCTAAACATAACCGAACAACAAAGGAATTATACAACCATCCAAATAACGATACAGTCACCAGTCAAACCACGATTCATCTTCTAAGTCAATCCATGAAACAATTCCTCTTTAGTAGTCTTACTATCGAGGACCTTATTTATTTCATAGAGAGACATAGAATAGACCTGAATACCATTTTTTCTGGCGAGCATGCGGAAGCTCGCAGCGCTGATGAAAGAAGTGTTGAGCTTTGCTGGGGGAGGAATGGTTTCACGGATTGAAGCAAGGAAATGGATTAGGATCGTGTCTGATGGTTGCGGGCGAATTTCGGTTATTTAGCACAATGTCTTTGTGTTTCGGTTGTTGTCGTATGTTGGTTGTGATACGGGAAAGCGGGATATTTAAGCAATGGATTTCGGTAGTTCTTGTTCTTCTTCTTTTTCTTTCCTTAAGCAACATTCTTGTTTGCCTTCTTCTGTAATTGTTGAAATACTATCTCAGTTCTGCCTCAGAACCCTTGTTGTCGCTGTTTACTTCGCTGCACTTATCTTGCCTTGAGATAGACCCCTCCTAGAACTTGTAGAAACGCCGCACTCTTTGAATGTGTTGTTACCTCGTTTAAGTAGCACTGCTCACCTTCAGGGATACTGAAGGGCTTAACGAGGGACTCAACCGTGAGATTACGTTGCTTCCTCTTCTACACCTTCTACTTTGATGCACCTTTCATGGAACTCATTGCTTGGATTCATCAATCCATTTTGCAAATTTTCCCCTGCTTGACGCCGCGAAGACCCCAGACCATCATGGAAGCCATTCCCGAGTGGCTCGACCATCAATACTTACACACCAACTCTATTCCATGTGATAAACCAAGATCATGAGCTCACTTGCCCCCACAGGTCCTTCTACTGAAGGAGCTGCAGTCGCTGCTCAAAGATTTCCCACAAGGGATGCCTTCGCCCTGGCTATGAGAGAAGATCCGGTTGAGCTTTACAACCAGCTCCGGGAACTCAACCAAGCGCTAGAAGACTAAATAGATGCTCTCCAGGAGATCGAGAAGGATGCTGAAGTCAAACTCAGCACAGTGCAAATACAGGTGGAAAACGCTCTCTGCCACGCTACCACACAGGATCAACAAGTCAACGAAGCCTCGACCCTCATCTCCAGACTCCGTCAAGAGTGAAACGAAGTCCGCAATGCCACCCGAACACCCCCCGCTCCACCTAATCTTGCCCCCTCGCCTCCACCAGCCCCATTGACCACCACCCATTGCTCTGAATACATGCCAGATCCAGAAAAATTCGACAGCTCCAGAGCTAAACTCCCCAGCTTCATCCTCCAACTCTGCTCTAAACTTACTGTCAACCGTGATCGATTTGCTGACAAGACTACCATGATCTTATACACGATCAACTGTCTTGAAGGAGCTGCACTGGAACAAGTTCATCATACTGTCTTCCCCTCTGGCCTCAGCAGCTGGACCAGTACAGAGCAACTTATTGCTGCTCTGGAAACAGCATTTGGAGACCCGGACCCTATTGGCACTGCGCGACGAGAATTGCACCAACTCCGCCAAGGAAAGTGAGATTTCTCAGCCTACTTGGCCGATTTCCAAAGGATCATGTTTCACGGATGAAGAAGGATAATGGGTTAGGTTTCGGTTAGAAGTAATGTTTGTGGGTTATGGGTTCTCTTTTGATAACAAAGTCTTTGTTTTTCGGTTATGTTCGGTTATGAGTTTTGGATAGGAAAAGCGGGGTATATAAGGAGAATGGTTTCGCTGTTTTGTAGTTCTTTTCTTCTCTTCTCCTAAGCAATGTTCTCACTTTACTTCTACTGTATTGTTTTAATACTATCTTGATTCTACTTCAGAATCCTCGCGGTCGCTGTCGCTGTAAACATTCTCACACTTAACTCGCCTGGAGTTAGACCCACGTAGGACCTGTAGAAGACTTCACCACTCTTATCGCAACGATTCCCATTTAAGTAGCTCTGCTCACCTTCTGGGATACAGAAGGGCTTAGACTGGGATCGAACCGTGAGATTACGTTGCTTGTCCCATCTACACCTCCTACGCCGAAGTAACAATGAGCTCCCCCGCCCCCGTCACCTCCTCCTCTGAAGGAGCTGCCGTCGCCACACCCCGCTTCCCCACAAAGGAAGCATTTGCCCAGGCCTATAGAGATGACCCCGTCGAGTTGTATAATCGACTCCGGGAACTCAACCAGGCCCTTGAGGATCAGATCGACGTCCTACAAGAAGGAACGCAAGAGCTAGAGATAAAGCTCAACACTGCCCAGATCCAAGGAAACAACGCCAACCACCACGCCCAACAACAAGACCAACGGGTCAGCGACGCCTCAACCCTCATTGACCGATTACGTCGTGAACGGAATGAAGCCCGTGCAAACCTTTCCCTTCCCCCGGCTCCACCAAATCTCACTGCCACTCCTCCGCCGCCATCAGTCACCACCCATCGCTCCGAACGCATGCCGGACCCAGAAAAATTTGACGGATCCAGGACAAAACTACCCGGCTTCATCCTCCAACTCTGTTCAAAACTTGCTGTCAACAGAGACCGATTCGCTGACGAGAATACTATGATTCTCTACACAATCAACCGCTTGGAAGGAGCAGCCCTGGAACAAGTTCGACACACAGTTCTTCCCTCTGGCCTTACAACCTGGACCAACGCCGCTGCCCTCATCGCCGCCCTGGAGACTGCCTTTGGAAACCCCGACCCTACCGGTACTGCATGACGAGAACTCCACCAACTTCGCCAAGGCAAACGCGATTTTTCCGCCTACCTAGCTGATTTTCAACGCATCATGGGGCAACTAAACTTCGATGAAAACTCGAAGATGGATGCCCTTGAACACGGTATGTTGGAAGAATTGAAAGAAGCCATGGTCTTCGCCGCCGCTATGCCCGGTACTCTCAACGACATGATCCTAGTCCTCACCAGAATGGACAATAGTATCCGAGCCCGTAAAGCAGAGAAACGAGGGAATGTTCGCGAAAACATGGGACAGTTCAGTGCCCCAACCAATGCAATGACCCCTTTTGTTCCCGCCTCATCGTTTGTACCAGGAGGCCTTGCTCCTATGGATCTCTCCTTCGGACGTACTAGCAATCTCTCTCGACCCCCCCAGGACCAAAGATATACAATGGTCAATGGCAGAAGGAAGCTATCGGAAGAAGAAAAACAATGGCGCCGTTCTACCGGCAAATGCATGTTTTGCGCCGCTCCCGATCACTCCTACGCCAATTGCCCCTGCGCTCCAAAGAAACCCACGATGAGGGGAGCCCTCACCGCACCGTCCACCAGCCGCACCCCTCCGGCCTCCTCTCTACCGCCACCACCTCTCTTTCATGGATTGATTCAGGGATGACTCGTGGTTCAGATGGTTGTATAATTTCTTTGTTGTTCGGTTAGGTTTCGGGTTATTAGGATAATGTCTTTGTGTTTCGGTTGTTGCCGGGTTGTTGTTAGTGCTATTGAAAAGCGGGGTATTTAAGGAAGGATCTTGGTTGTTTTCGTTCTTCTTCTTTTCTTTCCTTAAGAACGTTCGTTTACCTTCTCCTGTATCGATTACAATACAATCTTGGTTCTACCTCAGAACCTTCGCTGTCGCTGTGAACCATCGTCGATACTTCGCCTTGAAGTATACCTCTAGTAGAACTTGTAGAAACACTGCACTCTTCAAACGTGTTGTCACCTCGCTTAAGTAGCACTGCTCACCTTCAGGGATACTGAAGGGCTTAACTCGAGGCTCAACCGTGAGATTACGTTGCTTCCAATATCTACACCTTCTACCCCTCAACCTCCACCAACCTCACCATGGAAGGAGCCGCCGTGGCCACGAAACGCTTTCCCACTAGAGAAGCTTTCGCTCAGGCCTATCGAGATGACCCTGCAGAACTCTACAATGAACTCAGGGAGCTAAACCAAGCCCTGGAAGACCAAATCGATGTCCTCCAGGAAAGCGAACGGGAGAACGAGGTGAAACTCAACACCGCCCAGATTCAGACCGACAATGCTCTCCGTCATGCTACGGAACAAGATCAACGGGTAACGGAGGCTGCTAGCCTTATTGCCCGACTACGACAAGAACGGAACGAAGCCCGATCCGCCACCCAAGCACCCCCAGCTCCACCCAACCTTACAGCCACCCCACCCCCGCCATCGAACAACCACCGCTCAGAACGCATGCCGGATCCAGAGAAGTTTGATGGATCCCGAGCAAAACTCCCCGGGTTCATACTCCAACTACGATCCAAGCTGACGGTTAACCGAGATCGCTTCGCCAATGAGACCACCATGATCCTTTACACTATCAATCGGTTAGAAGGAGCCGCCTTAGAACAGGTCCGTCACACGGTTCTCCCATCTGGCCTTACTACCTGGACTAGTGCGGAGCAACTCATTGCAGCTCTGGAGACCGCTTTTGGAGATCCAGACCCAACCGGTACCGCACGACGAGAACTTCACCAACTTCGTCAAGGAAAACGTGATTTCTCTGCCTACCTCGCTGACTTCCAAAGAATCATGGGACAGCTCAACTTCGACGAAAACTCGAAGATGGACGCCCTCGAACATGGAATGTCGGAAGAGCTGAAGGAAGCTATGGTATTTGCCCCAATCGCCCCCGGCAACCTCCCCGAAATGATCCTTACCCTCACCCGACTGGATAACCGCATTCGAGCCCGCAAGGCAGAAAAACGGGGAACCGCTCGAGACAATATGGGACAATTTAGTGCCCCCGCCGCATTCACTCCTGCTTCCTCCTTAACTCCAGGAGGGCTAGCCCCCATGGACCTATCTTTCGGTCGCACCAGCAACCTCTCCCGTCCGCCTCAAGACCAACGATATACCATGGTCAATGGACGAAGAAAGCTCTCTGAAGAAGAGAAACAGTGGCGCCGTTCCACTGGAAAATGTATGTTCTGTGCTGCTCCCGACCACTCCTATGCCAACTGCCCTTCCGCCCCAAAGAAACCGACGATGAGGGGGGCTCTCACCGCACCACCCGCTAACCGTACACCTCCGGCCTCCTCGCTACCACCACCACCTCTTCCACCTCAGTTTTTTGCCTTAGAAGCTGCGAACGCCTCAAATGAGGCTTTAAACTAGTCCAACCAAGGCTGACCAGTGACCCTGCCTTGGTTCCAATTTCTTTTCCTTTGTCTGCATTTTCAATTTCTGGGTTTTCAGTTTCCGATGTAAGCGTGGAGGATCAGTTGGATGGGGAACATTTTGTAGTTTCGTGCAATATTTCCCATAGCAATAAAATCATCAAAACACACGCTTTACTGGACACCGGAGCCTCTGGATTTGCATTCATTGACAAGAATTTTGCGAGTCACCACTCCCTGCCACTCTCTCCTCTTAAGACACCCCGACAACTTGAGGTCATCGACGGTCGTACTGTCGCCTCAGGAGATATTACCCATATCGCCAATATCAACCTATCCATCGACCAACACCAAGAACAAGCCCCCTGTTTCGTAACCCAACTCGGACACTACCCCCTCGTGCTGGGAATACCCTGGATGAACCATCATGATGTCCATCTACACTTCGCCGATAAACGCATTGAGTTTAACTCTAAACTCTGCACCACCCGTTGCGCCCCCCGCTTACCCGTTATATCTACATCCTCAATCCCTAATCCTCCTAGACTAAACTTATCATTTATTGGTGCTGCCAGTTTCAGGACTCTTACCCGAAAACGTTCCTCCCAAGCTTATGCCATGTCCCTCTATGAGATCAATAAAATCATAGACGACAAAACCAGCAAGGAAGAATGGAAATCACGTATTCCTACTGAATATCACGATTTCCTCGATATGTTCGATAAAACCAAAGCCCAGGGCCTACCACCTCGCCGACCTTACGATCACAGGATACAACTCCAAGAAGGGAAAGACGCCCCATTTGGACCACTGTACGGAATGTCCCGGGAAGAACTCATTGTCCTAAAAAAATATATTGAGGACAATCTAGAGAAAGGGTTTATCCGCGCTAGTTCTTCCCCTGCGGGATCCCCAGTCCTCTTTGTAAAAAAGGCTGATGGCTCTCTACGACTATGTGTTGACTATCGGGGCCTAAACGCTATCACAGTCAAGGACCGATATACCTCTCCCCTTATCAGAGAAACGCTCGATCGGCTAGCAAAAGCGCAATGGTATACTAAACTAGACCTTCGTGATGGTTACCACCAAGTACGCATTGCCGAGGGAGATGAATGGAAGACAGCCTTCCGCACCCGATACGGTCTATATGAGTATCAAGTCATGCCATTCGGTCTGACAAACGCCCCCGGCACATTTCAACGCTTTGTGAACGATTGCCTCACCGAGTATTTGGACATCTTCTGTACGGCCTACCTGGACGATATTCTTATCTATAGTGATACCTTCGCCGAACATCAGACCCACGTACGAAAAGTTCTCCAAACACTCAAAGACAATGACATCCTGTTGAAACCAGAGAAGTGTGAATTTGAAGTGCAAACTACGAAGTATTTGGGTCTCATCCTTACCCCTGATGGCATCAAGATGGACGAGGAAAAACTAAAAGCAGTTCGAGAATGGGGAACACCAAGAAGTGTTAAAGATGTCCAAGCCTTCCTAGGTTTCGCCAACTTTTACCGCCGGTTTATCCTAGGGTTCTCCAAGCTTGCCTCACCCCTCACAGCACTCACAAAAAAAGGGATAGCTTTCGAATGGACGATTGAAGCAGATGTTGCTTTTGAGAACCTCAAATATGCCTTTACCACCGCCCCTATCCTTATTCATTTCGACCCTGACAAAAAGATCATCGTAGAAACGGACGCCTCCGATTTTGTATCGGGAGGAATCCTATCCCAATACGACGATAATGGCGTCTTACATCCAGTAGCCTTCTTCTCGAAGAAACATTCCCCCGCGGAATGTAACTACGAGATTTATGATAAGGAACTGCTGGCAATCATCCGAGTCTTTGAGGAATGGCGCCCAGAATTAGAAGGATCTAAACACCCCATCGACGTGATTAGTGACCATAAAAACCTTGAGTACTTTATGAGTACCAAGCAACTCAACCGCCGTCAAGCTAGATGGGCTGAATACCTATCGCGTTTTGATTTTGTGATCACGTATAGACCAGGAAGCCAAGGGCGATAACCGGATGCGTTGACCAGGAGATCAGGAGATCTCCCCAAGGAAGGGGATGAACGATTAGCACATCAGAGTCAAGTGGTGCTAAAGAAGGAAAATCTTGACCCTAAGCTAAGTTTGTTATCGGCTTCTTTATCAAATGAAGCCGCTGAACTGGACGCCCCCCTAAAAAAGCTATTTGCAGAAGGATATATCGCTGATAAGTTCCCTGAAAAGATCCTCCTAGCGTTAAGGAATAAGGACCAACAATCAAAGGAGATCACCTTAAGCGAGTGCAAGGAGGAGAATGGAAACCTCTATTACCGAGATTGCATCTACGTTCCAGATTCTGCCCCCCTCCGCCTTGAATTGATCAAGAGACACCATGATGCCCCTGCCGCAGGCCATCCAGGACGTGACAAAACCTTCGAACTCCTTGCTAGAAGATTCTATTGGCCCAAGATGAGGGAGTCGATCGGACAATATGTCCGTAACTGTCACATCTGTCAGAAGGCGAAACCAGTTACCCAACGTACCCAAGGAGTTCTCCGTCCCCTACCCATTCCTAATCGCCCATGGCAAGAAATCTCTATGGATTTCGTTACTGGCCTCCCCGAATCGAATGGCTATGATGCTATCATGGTAGTAGTCGATCGACTGTCTAAAATGCGACATCTTATCCCTTGTAATACGACCGTCAACTCCAGAGATGTAGCTGAGTTATATCTACAACATGTCTGGAAATTACATGGGTTACCTACGCATATTACATCAGACCGAGGAACCCAATTTACAGCCCATTTCTGGAAAGAATTGTGTCAACGCCTTGGGATTCAGGCCAGGATGTCTACTGCTTTCCACCCTGAGACAGACGGACAGACGGAGAGACTAAATGCGGTTATGGAACAGTACCTACGATCTTATGTATCTTATCAACAAGAGGACTGGAGCAACTGGTTACCTATGGCCGAGTTCTCAGCAAATAACCAGGAATCCGCGAGTACCAAAGTTTCTCCTTTCTTCGCTAACTATGGGTACCATCCTCGTTTTGATACTACTCTCCTCTCAACCCAAGCGACCCCTCAGAGCCTAGATGCTGCCTTGTTTAGTCAAACAATGCAAGGACTCTATGACCATCTACGAACGCAAATAAGGACGGCCCAAGATATCCAAGAAACGGCTACGAATAGACACCGTATACCTGCTCCAGCCTACCGAGTCGATGACCATGTCTTCGTGTCAATGAAGAACATTAGGACTACCCGTAATGCTAGAAAGTTGGATTGGAAATGGATGGGACCCTATCCGATTAAAAAGATGATCTCTCCTTTTGCCTACGAAGTTGATCTTCCATCCTCGGTTAAGTACCACCCTGTCTTTCATGTTTCTTTATTGAAACCTGCGGCCCATGATGCTCTTCCCGGACAAATCATTCCTCCCTCCAGCGCCTGTTGTTGTCAACGACCAAGAAGAATATTACATCGAGAAAATCTTGGACCAACGGATATATCGCAAGAAACAACAGTACCTCGTTGAATGGACCGGATATGCTCACCCTACCTGGGAACCCGCTGAAGACTTAGTAGATACGTCGGCACTGGAAAAGTTTTTAATCACCCCGACCTTAACTATGCCTAATGTTCGCAGGAGCTCACGCTTGAAGGGGGGAGCTACTTTCATGGATTGATTCAGGGATGACTCGTGGTTCAGATGGTTGTATAATTTCTTTGTTGTTCGGTTAGGTTTCGGGTTATTAGGATAATGTCTTTGTGTTTCGGTTGTTGCCGGGTTGTTGTTAGTGCTATTGAAAAGCGGGGTATTTAAGGAAGGATCTTGGTTGTTTTCGTTCTTCTTCTTTTCTTTCCTTAAGCAACGTTCTCGTTTACCTTCTCCTGTATCGATTACAATACAATCTTGGTTCTACCTCAGAACCTTCGCTGTCGCTGTGAACCATCGTCGATACTTCGCCTTGAAGTATACCTCTAGTAGAACTTGTAGAAACACTGCACTCTTCAAACGTGTTGTCACCTCGCTTAAGTAGCACTGCTCACCTTCAGGGATACTGAAGGGCTTAACTCGAGGCTCAACCGTGAGACTCTCCCACCTCAGTTTTTCGCCTTGGAATCCGCAAGCGCTTCAGGGGAGAATTTCAACTAGTTCAACCAAGGCTGACCAGTGACCCTGCCTTGGTTCCAATTTCTTTTCCTTTGTCTGCATTTTCAATTTCCGGGTTTTCAGTATCTAGTATAAGCGTGGAGGATCAATTAGATGGGGAACACTTTGTAATTTCATGCAATATCTCTTTCATGGATTAACTTAGGGAAGGAATCGTGGTCAGGTTGTTGGTTTTGTTATTTGCTTGGATGGTTGTATGAGTTCTTTATTGTTCGGGTATATCTGGGTTGTTGGAATAATGTCTTTGTGTTTCGGTTGTTGTCGGGTTGTTGTTGGTGTTACAGGAAAAGCGGGGTATTTAAGTGAAGGATTTCGGTCGTTTATGTCTTTTCTCTTCTTCTTTCCTTAAGCAACGTTCTCGTTTACCTTCTTCTGTAATTGTTACAATACCATCTCGGTTCTACCTCAGAACCCTCGCTGTCGCTGTCCACTTCGCTGCACCTATCTCGCCTGGAGATAAACCCCTTGTAGAACTTGTAGAAACACCGCACTCTTCGAACGTGTTAGAACCTCGCTTAAGTAGCACTGCTCACCTTCAGGGATACTGAAGGGCTTAACGAGGGACTGAACCGTGAGAATCTCCCATAATAATAACATCATCAAAACACACGCTTTGCTAGACACTGGGGCCTCTGAATTTGCATTCATCGACAAGAATTTTGCGAGTCACCACTCTCTTCCGCTTTTTCCCTTAAAAACACCCAGACAACTTGAAGTAATCGATGGCCGTCCGGTTGCCTCAGGAGACATCACTCACATCGCCAACATTAACTTGTCTATCCAACAGCATCAGGAACAAGCTCCCTGCTTCGTTACCCAACTCGGACACTATCCCCTAGTGTTAGGGATTCCTTGGATGAACCAGCACGATGTCCACCTTCACTTCGCCGATAAACGCATTGAGTTCAATTCTAAACTCTGCACCACCCGTTGTGCTCCTCATCAACCCACCGTATCGATACCCTCGATCCCCGCTCCCCCCAGACTAAACTTGTCATTTGTTGGCGCTGCCAGTTTCAGGACACTCACTCGGAAACGCTCTTCTCAAGCCTATGCCATGTCCCTCTACGAGATTAACAAAATCTTGGAGGAAAAGACCAGCAAAGAAGAATGGAAAGCAAGGATACCTGCCGAGTACCATGAGTTTTTGGATATGTTTGACAAAAGCAAGGCTCAGGGCTTACCTCCACGACGCTCGTATGATCACAAAATACAGCTGATGGAAGGGAAAGATGCACCGTTTGGCCCCCTCTATGGAATGTCGCGAGAAGAACTCATTGTCCTCAAGAAATATATTGAGGATAACTTAGAAAAGGGCTTTATTCGCGCCAGTTCTTCCCCCGCCGGATCCCCCGTCCTCTTTGTAAAGAAAGCTGATGGCTCCTTAAGACTCTGTGTGGACTATCGAGGGCTAAATGCGATTACTGTCAAAGACCGATACACCTCCCCACTCATCAGAGAAACACTAGACAGGCTAGCCAAAGCGCAATGGTATACTAAACTAGACCTGCGTGACGGCTACCATCAAGTACGCATTGCCAAAGGAGATGAATGGAAGACAGCCTTTCGCACCCGCTACGGCTTATATGAATACCAGGTCATGCCATTCGGTCTGACCAATGCACCCGGAACCTTCCAGCGATTCGTCAATGACTGTCTGACGGAATATTTAGATATATTCTGCACAGCATATCTAGATGATATCCTAATTTATAGTGATACATTTGCAGAACACCAGATCCACGTATGCAAGGTACTCCAAACGCTCAAGAACAACGATATCCTGCTTAAGCCGGAGAAATGTGAGTTCGAAGTACAAACAACAAAGTACTTGGGCCTCATCCTCACCCCCAACGGCATTAAAATGGACGAAGAAAAATTAAAAGCCGTTCGAGACTGGAATACCCCAAAGAGTGTCAAAGACGTACAAGCCTTCCTTGGGTTTGCAAATTTTTACCGTCGCTTTATCCTAGGTTTCTCCAAACTCGCAGCTCTTCTCACCACCCTGACCCGAAAAGGCATTACTTTCGAATGGACAGTCCAAGCCGATATAGCCTTCGAAAATCTAAAGCACGCTTTTACTACTGCCCCCATTCTCATCCACTTTGATCCGGATAAGAAAATTATCGTGGAAACAGATGCCTCCGATTTCGTATCCGGAGGAGTACTCTCACAATATGACGACAATGGAATCCTACATCCGGTTGCGTTTTTCTCGAAAAAACATTCACCTGCTGAATGCAATTACGAGATATACGACAAGGAACTGTTGGCTATTATCCGAGTATTTGAAGAATGGCGCCCGGAGCTCGAAGGTTCCAAACATCCTATTGACGTAATCAGCGATCATAAAAACCTCGAGTATTTTATGAGCACAAAACAATTGAATCGACGTCAAGCACGATGGGCCGAGTATCTTTCCCGCTTCGATTTTGTAATTACCTATCGCCCAGATAGTCAAGGAGGGAAACCAGACGCATTGACCAGAAGATCAGGAGATCTTCCCAAGGAAGGGGATGAACGGTTGGCACATCAAAGCCAAGTGGTATTGAAGAAGGAAAACAAAGACCCTAAGTTAAGTTTGTTGTCGGCTTCTTTGTCAAATGAAGCCGCTGAATTGGATGCCCCCCTAGAGAAACTCGTCCTAGAAGGATTTATCGCTGACACGTTCCCTGAAGAGATACTCGAGGCACTAAGGAATAAAGATCAACAATCAAAAAAGATCACCTTAAGCGAGTGTACCAATGAAAACGGAAGACTATGTTATAGAGGACGTATCTATGTTCCAGACCTCGACCCTTTACGCTTAGAGCTCATTAGAAGACACCATGACGTACCAGCTGCAGGCCATCCAGGGAGAGATAAAATGTTTGAACTCCTAGATAGAAACTTCTATTGGCCCAAGATGAGAGAATCGGTCGCACGTTATGTATGGAACTGCCATAATTGCCAGAAGGCCAAACCAGCTAGACAACGTACTTTGGGAGTACTCCGCCCCTTTTTCACGGATGGGACCGGGTAATGGGTTAAGATGAAAGTTGTTGGTAGTGGTGAAAGGTTATTTGGATATAATGGTTTTGTTGTTCGGCTGTGTTTCGGTTATTGTTGGGTTGTTGTTTGTGCGACGGGAAAGTGGGGTATTTAAGCGGAGGACTCTTGTTGTTTTTGTGTCTTTTCTTCTTCTTTCCTTAAGCAACGTTCTCGTTTACCTTCTATTGTAATTGTCGGAATACTACCTCAGTTCTGCCTCAGAACTATCGCTGTCGCTGTTTACTCCGCTGCACCTATCTCGCCTTGAGATAGACCCCTTGTAGAACTTGTAGAAAACTTTCATTGACTGACTTAGAGAATGAATCGTGGTTTGGTTGTTGGTCATATCGTTGTTGGATGGTTGTATAATTTCTTTGTTGTTCGGTTATGTTCTGGTTATTGGAATAATGTCTTTGTGTTTCGGTTGTTGTCAGGTTGTTGTTGGTGTTACAGGAAAGCGGGGTATTTAAGGAAGGATTTTGGTCGCTCTTGTTTCTCTTTCTCCTTCTTTCCTTAAGCAACGTTCTCGTTTACCTTCTCCTGTACTTGTCGGAAATACTATCTCGGTTCTATCTTAGAATCCTCGCTGTCGCTGTTCACTTCGCTGCACTTATCTCGCCTTGAGATAGACCCATCGTAGAACCTGTAGAAACGCTGCACTCTTTGAACGCGTTGATACCTCATTAAGTAGCACTGCTCACCTTCAGGGATACTGAAGGGCTTAACGAGGAACTCAACCGTGAGAAAAACACTGCACTCTTTGAACGTGTTGTTACCTCGCTTAAGTAGCACTGCTCACCTTCAGGGATACTGAAGGGCTTAACGAGGAACACAACTGTGAGACCCTTACCCTTTCCTCAACGACCCTGGCAGGAAATCTCGATGGACTTTGTTACAGGCCTCCCCGAATCTGATGGCTATGATGCTATCATGGTAGTTGTAGATCGATTATCGAAAATGCGACACCTTATTCCATGTAATACCACTGTCAATTCACGAGATGTTGCCGATCTTTATCTACAACACGTCTGGAAACTGCATGGCCTACCGATGCACATCACTTCCGATCGGGGTACTCAATTTACGGCCCACTTCTGGAAAGAGCTATGCCAATGTCTGGGGATACAAGCCCGAATGTCTACCGCTTTCCATCCAGAAACGGACGGGCAAACGGAAAGATTGAATGCGGTAATGGAGCAGTACCTTCGATCATACGTGTCCTATCAACAAGAAGACTGGAGTAGATGGCTACCGATGGCAGATTTCTCCGCCAATAATCAAGAATCAGCGAGCACGAAAGTCTCTCCCTTTCACGGATTAACTAGACTGATGGGTTAGGGTTCGGGTATTAAAGGTTGTAACGGGTGATGGGTTTCATAATGTTTTTGTTGTTCGGTTAGGTTTCGGTAATGAGTCATGGGATGATAAAACGGGGTATTTAAAGGAAGGATTTTGGTCGCTTTGTATTCTTTCTCTTCTTTCTTTAAGCAACGTTCTCGTTTCACTTCTTTTGTATCAAAGTTATAACCTCACTTCGATTCTACTTCAGAATCCTCGCTGTTGCTGTGAACCACCGCCGATACTTCGCCTTGAAGTATATCCATCGTAGGACCTGTAGAAAACCCTGCACTCTTTGAACGTGTTGATATCTCGCTTAAGTAGCACTGCTCACCTCCGGGGATACCAAAGGGCTTAAACAAGGGACTCAACCGTGAGAATATGTGTATGTGTATAATGGATAAAGATAATTGCTTCAGCAGGAAGTTGTTGCTCGCCAAACTTAATATAAATAAGGTTTTGCTTCACTGGTAACTCGCTATTGCTACTATTGTGTGGAAGATGAGGATTCTTTACAGGTGGCCATGATCTTGATACTTTTATACTAGTAATCCAGACCCACGGCCTTGAACCAACCTGTATTTACTTCGCTCAGATTCTACTCTGGCAGGTTTGCATTCTGTTGCTGAGAGAACACTTATTTCTGACAGCTGGTTGTACTGCATGGTAGACTCAAGCCTGAGGATTACGTGGACATTCCAAGCGACAGAGCCTGCTGCAGAATACTGCATTGGCAGAAGGATCCGCTTCCGCAGTCTCCTCACCTCTTTTCATGGATGGTTGTTGTGTTGTTTAGTTAATGGTATAGGTGTTTAGTCGTGTTGCTTTGTTGTTCTTTCGATATGTTTCCCTTGGTTTCCTTTACAATGAGTCATGCGTTTGTCATCAGAGAGGTGGATTATGAGTATATAAGTGAAGGGATTTCCCCTCTTGTTGTACTTTTTCTTCTTCTTTCTTTAAGCAACGTCTTCTATCGTACACTCTTGTATTTCACAAGACAAACCTCGGTTATACCGCATAACCTCACGCTGTCGCCGTCTTCAAGTCCTCTTTACTTGAACCACTCGTAGAGCCTGTGGAACCTCGTGAATACTCTCGTCGCTCAAGTTTTCCATTCAAGTAGCACTGCTCATCTCGGGGGATACCTGAGAGCTTGCCGGAAAACCTTGCCCCTTGAGACCTCTCTGCCTTCAGCTCTGATGGTTCAGTCCTTCATGAAGCCCTTCAGTATTCTTGAAGGTGAGCAGTGCTACTTAAAGGAAGTTCCAACACGTTTGAGGAGTGCAGGGGTTCTACAAGTTCTACATGGGGTCTAACTCCAGGCGAATTAAGTGTAGCGTGATTGTGACAATGACAGCAAAGGTTCTGAGGTATAACTGAGATAGTATTTGAACAATACAGGAGAAGGTAAACGAGAATGTTGTTTAAAGAAAGAAAGAGAAAAGAACAACAAGAGACAAAAACCTTTTCCTTAAATACCCCGCTTTCCGCATTCAAATAACTCATAACCGAAACTAATTGAACAACAAGGACATTATACAACCTCTTCTAATCCATTACAACCGTTATCCGAAACCTAACCCATTAACCTAGTTCATCCGTGAAATCAGCCTGGGGACCTGTCATCGCTCCAAGGCGATTGGCAGGTGTCAGGGCAACATTCCAAGCAGCCAACTTCGGGAGCTCATAACTCAGCCAATACTTGTCCAATTGACTTCATTTTTTCACAGGACCTCCCTCATATAACCTCCGGGCCACATTCCGCCGGACGGTTTGGCTTGACGACCCGGGGGTTACTTTTACCTCAGGGACGCGCTTTTTTCGCCCATGTCTCATTTTCATGGACGAGTATTGTTGGTTGGTTGGTTGGGTTTGCGGTTGTGTGATCGTTTAGCGAGGTCGTTTAAACATGTTTTCTTTGGCTTCCCAAGTATAATGAGTCACACGTTTGTCATTGAAGAGTTGGATTATGGGTATATAAGCAAAGGGTCTTTCCCTCTTGTTGTACTTTTCCTTCTTCTTTCTTTAAGCAAAGTCTTCTTTTGTCACTCTACTTGTATCCTACAATACAAGCCAGGGTTCTCATAAATCCTTCGTTGCCTCAGTGATATTTCTCATCTTATTTTATGGATCGGAACGAAGTATTGGGGTAGAAGCACGTTTGGCGGTTGTGATGGATTTCGGGTGTTTGTATAGTGTCTTTGTGTTTCGGTTGTTGTCGGGTATTGGTCGTTGGTTGGAAAAGCGGGGTATTTAAGTGTGGGATTTCAGTCGTTCTTTGTTTCTTTCTTCTTCTTTCCTTAAGCAACGTTCTCATTTCACTTCTACCTGTATTACTTAAATATCACCTCGATTCTACTTCAGAATCCTTGCTGTCGCTGGTTACCTCGCTGCACTTATCTCGCCTTGAGATAGACCACACGTAGAACTTGGAGAAACTTTACACTCCTCGAATGTGTTAAGTACTTCGGTTGAGTAGCACTGCTCACTTTCAGGGATACTGGAGGGCTCAACGAAGGACGAGACCGTGAGATCTTATCACTCCACTACATCAACATAGTTTCACTGTCAGAGTCATCATAACTCCCTTCTATTATAAAACCTGTGGATTCATAGCCTGAACTCTTGCTGTTAGCTTTCGTTCAAGTAGCACTGCTCACCTTTGGGGATACCAATGGGCTTGACAAAACCTCACTCCTTAAGACTCCCCTTCTCCAATAGTATGGATCAGGATGGCTTTGCTGTCACAGTGGGGCTAGTAGCACTAGATAGAACTGTCTAAAAACTTCTTCTGAGCCCTCTACATGTGTTGGCTTGTACTGGATTGCTTGCCCCAGGCACAGTGTGCCCACTACATCAGTAGTTCTTACTGAGGGGTAACCTCAAGTGCTATCCAATCCAACTGCCATGATTGTCTGCAATGTTATCATCAGCTAGTTACATACTTAGAGTTCTTGGCCTATGGAAGAGAGTCTCCACCATCCAAGTTTCACACCGGTAGTGGTTACCCTTCGGCAAAACCCCTCCTGGTGTTACCTCGTAGGTCATGTCGTCATGGGGGGGTGGTGTGCCCCATGGGAGCGACCCCGCGCCATACTCCACTTCTCCAACTAAAGTAGGTGACTGGACCATTGTGGTTACCCTAGCAGTCGTCTTGAGGCGGGGGTGGGGCAAAAATATTTCCTCGCAACTCGCCCCTACTGTGCCCCGCTCGAAAGGTGCTCTTCTCACAGTTAAGTCCTTCGTTAAGCCCTTCAGTATCCCTGAAGGTGAGCAGTGCTACTTAAGCGAGAGATCAAGCGACAAGAGTCACGATGTTTCTACAGGTCCTACGGGAGGGTTTATCTCAAGGTGAGATAGATGCAGAGAAGTGAATAGCGACAGCGAAGGTTTTGAGGTAGAACCGAGATAGTATTTCAACAATTACAGAAGAAGGTAAACGAGAATGTTGCTTAAGAGAAGAAGAAGAGAAAAGACAAGAACGACCAAAATCCTTCCCTTAAATACCCCGCTTTTCCATAACACAACCGACCTTCCGACAACAACCGAAACACAAAGACATTGTTCCCAATAACCGAAATCCGTCCCAACCATTCAACACAGTTCTAACCTACTTTCTCGCTTCGATCCGTGAAAATGAGTGGTGTAGCTACCACATGCTAGAGGATACCTGCTACCCTGCTGTTCCAATGGAGTGGAACCAGCAAGAATAACATTAGCTGACAAGCCAATGATATATCTCCGGTGATACCAAACACAGGAAGCTCCTGTGGTGGCGTTCCCAACCCATTTGTGCACATACTTGCAGCCCAGAGCCATTGGTGTGGCAATAGGGAATCTATTAAGTGCAAAACACCTCACATGTTTCATAGACGGTTGTTTTGTTGGTTAGTTCGGTATATAAGTATATGGTTGCTATGTTTTGTTGTTGTTCCTTGTGTTTCTTTGGGTTTCTGTTGCACTGAGTCATATGTTGGTCGGCGAAAGAAGGGATTATGGGTATATAAGTGAAGGGTGTTCCCCTTTTGTTGTACTTTTTCTTCTTCTTCTCTTAAGCAATGTCTTCTATCATACACTCTTTGTATTCTTATAAATACAAACCTTGGTTGCACCTTGCATACTTTCGCCTTCGCTGTTCTTGAGTCGCCTTAACTCAACACATACGTAGAGCCTGTGGAATCTTCGTACTTTTCTCATCGCTTGTTACTCGCTAAGTAGCACTGCGCATTTTTGGAGATACCAAAGAGCTTAGCAAGAACCTCGCCCCTTGAGAACATGCGACAGTAGACTTATCAGCACCAATTCCTGCATCCAGCATAGGCATGGCATGCAGCTGGCGGATCAAGAAGGTCTAACTGGACAGAACAACTGAGGAGTGCCGGAGACCACCGAAGTAATCATTAGCTGAATCCTGAGGTGCCCCACTCGCAATAGCTTGGCATGTTCTCAGGGTCTCGACGGGCTCCCAGCAGAGTAGAACAGAAAGAGGGTGGCGAGTCAGCAGCACTATCAAGATAGTGCATGACCCTGCCACCTGTTGCTCTTCTTCCCAGTCTCATCAGGCAGAATACTACTGAGTAGAGCCCTTAAGATTATTGAGTACTTTGCACAAAAATACTCTTAACATCTCAACCTGATTTAGTATTTGCAACGGTCGCATTCCTACACCTATTCCCACTACAGAGCAGTAGGACTACCCCCATTACAGTTTATATCTCCTAAATATCCTGTGCTATTAGGATCTGTGTTTGAAGATGATTGTATAACTCTTGCATTCAGCTGGCAAAAACAGCAGCGTCCTGGCTCTGGGGGTTGTTTGTAGTTGGGGCAAGAGAGTTATCGAACGGAGAGTGATAACCATAGTTAGTAAAAAAGGAAGATACCTTGGTGCTTGCCGATTCCTAGTTATTGGTTGAGAATTCTGCCATCGGTAGCCATTTACTCCAGTCCTCTTGTTGATACGTCACATAGGAGTGCAAGTATTGTGCCATGACAGCGTTTTACCATTCCGTTTGTCCATTGGTTTCTGGGTGGAAAGCGGTGGACATTCTAGCTTAAATCCCAAGTCGTTTACAGAGATCTGTTTTCAAGGAGTGAAATTCTCGTCAAGCTCTCAGGTATCCCCCGAGATAAGCAGTGCTACTTGAACGAGAAACAAACAGCAAGAGTATGTACGAAGATTCTACAGGCTCTACAAATGGTTCAGGTTGTGATGACTTAAAGGTGGTGATTGCGAAAGATTACGAGATGTAATCGAGGATTGTATTGTGAGATACAATGAGTGTACAATAGAAGACATTGCTTAAGGAAAGGAGTAAAAAAAGTACAACAAGAGGGGACAACCCTTCGCTTATATACCCATATTCCATCTCTTTGATAACAAACGTATGACTCCTTGTAACAGAAACCAAAGGAAACATAACGAACAACAATGTAACATAACGACCACGTAGCCTTGTATCAGACTAGCGAACGACAATACTCATTCATGAAAGTAGCCCCCTCTTATAGCTGTGAGCTCCTGCGAACATCAACTACTCCTTCCTTCGGCTTATCAGGATATCTCTGGTGGAAAGTATCTACCGCCTCTGTCGCTACATGATACTCAGCGGGTTCCAAGGTGGGTAGTGCATAGCCGGTCCATTCTACCAGATATTGAAGTTTTCCACGGTGGAGACGAGAGTCAAGAATACTTTCGACCAAGTATTCTTCATGATCATTGACTTGAAAGGGCAGTGGCGGTACAATGATTTGACCAGTGAGTGGATCGGCAGGGGCTGCTCTTATCAGCGAAACATGAAATACTGGATGGTACTTCATCGAAATTGGCAGTTCGATCTTGTAGGCATTGGCGGAAATAACATGCCTGATGGGAAATGGGCCGCTCCACTTCCAGTCCAACTTTCTTGAGTTTTGTGTTGTTCTCATGTTCTTCATTGACACGAACACTTTGTCTTTTTCTTTGAATAGCGGAGCAGGGGTACGATGTCGATTAGTACTCAACTCAAAGACATCTTGGGCTGTCTTCATCTGCACCCGGAGGAAGTCTCTAAGTTCTTCCATCTTAGACGTGAAGTCATTGGCATCGAGGGTCTGGGGGGAACAGTCATTAGGGATGGTAGAGGTGTCGAAACGGGGATGGTAACCATAGTTTGCGAAGAAGGGCGATGCTTTTGTGCTGGTGGATTCTTGGTTATTTGCAGCGAACTCGGCAATAGGTAGCCATTTCGACCAATCATCCTGCTGGTAGGAGACATAGCAACAAAGGTATTACTCCATCACTGCATTAAGGCATTCTGTTTGGCCATTGGTTTCTGGGTGAAAAGCGGTCGACATGTGGGCGGCAATATTCAGTCGTGAGCAGAGGTGTTTCCAGAACTTAGCGGTGAATTGCGTTCCTCGCTTGGAAGTGATGTGGGAAGGTAATCCATGTAACTTCCAAACGGTTTGAAGGTACAGCTCTGCTGTCTGTCCGGCATTGATGGTGGTATTACAAGGGATCAAGTGCCGCATTTTTGACAGTCTATCTACCACAACCATTATGGCATCAAAGCCATTAGATTCTGGAAGACCGGTGATGAAATCCATCAACAACTCTTCCCAAGGATGGTTGGGGATTGAAAGAGGTTTTAGAACACCGTGTGTACCAAGGGTGCTTGGTTTAGCTTGTCGGCATACATGGCAGTTTCAGGTATACCTTTTGATATATTCTCTCATTCTTGGCCAGTAGAAGTGTCTAGAGATAAGCTCGAAGGATTTTTCACGTCCTGAGTGGCCGGTGGAGGGGGCATCATGATGTTGTTGTAGGATAAGGAGACAGAGAGGGTCATGATCAGGGATGTAAAGCTTTTGTCGGTAAAAAAGATGACCATTGACTTCAATGCAATCACCTAGGGTGATTTCCTTGGAGTGTCGTTCACCATCCTTAAGTGCTAAGAGGATTTTTTGTGGGAACGGATCAGCAATATATCCATGGCTCATCAAGGTCTCAAGGGGGGCATCCAATTCAGCAGGTTCGTTTGTCTCACGGTTGAGTCCTTCGTTAAGCCCTTCAGTATCCCTGAAGGTGAGCAGTGCTACTTAAACGAGGTCACAATGCATTCAAAGAGTGCAGTGTTTCTACACGCTCTACGAGAGGTCTATCTCCAGGCGAGATAGAGGAAGTGAAGTGGACAGCGACAGCAAAGGTTCTGAGGGAGAACCAAGATAGTATTCTTTTAGGTACTGCAGAAGATAACGAGAATGTTGCTTAAGGAAAGAGAAAGAAAAGAACAATCAAGCGACCAAAAACCCTTCTTTAAATACCCCGCTTTTCCATATCCTGACTCATAACCGAGATCCAACTGAACAACAAAGACATTATAATCAACACATCCTCCGTGACAACCAATAGCTCCACCATGACCTATCTCCTCATACTATCCATGAAAGTTTGACAAAGAACCCAAAAACAAACTCAGCTTAGGATCCAAGTTTTTTTCCTTCAAAACTACTTGATGTTGGTGTTGTCGTCTTTCATCCCTTTCTTCAGGAAGATCTCCTGATCTCCAAGTCAATGCGTCTGGCTTCCCTCCCTGTATTCCTGGTAGGTACGTTATAACGAAGTCAAAACGTGAAAGGTACTCTGCCCATCTGACTTGTCTCCGGTTAAGTTGTTTGGTAGTCATGAAATACTCTAGGTTCTTATTGTCAGTGATAACGGAAATGGGCAATTCGGAGCCTTTGAGTTCTGGTTTTCATTCTTCCAAACAGCGGATGATGGCTAGGAGTTCTTTGTCATAGATCTCATAGTTGCACTCGGCTGGTGAGTGGTTCTTGGAAAAGAAAGCCACTGGGTGAAGTATACCATTATCATCGAGTTGGGAAAGAACACCGCCGGAAACGAAGTCAGATGCGTAAGATTCCACAAAGATCTTCTTTCGAGGATCAAAGTGGATGAGCACAGGGGCTTTTGTAAAAGCATCCTTAAAGGCTTTGAATGCAAGTTCAGCTTCAACAGTCCATTCAAAGATGGTGCCTTTCTTAGTGAAGGCGGTAAGGGGGGCGGCGAGACGTGAGAATCCTAGAATAAATCTGCGGTAGAAATTTGCAAAACCTAGGAAGGCTTGAACATCTTTGATGCATTTTGGTCGGTTCCAATCATGCACAGCTTTGAGTTTGTCCTCATCCATCTTAATTCATTCGGGGGTAAGGATTAGGCCAAGATACTTAATCAATTGGACATGGAATTCACACTTCTCAGGTTTGAGAAGGATGTTATTGGCTTTTAGAGCATCAAGGACTTGTCTAACATGTATTTTATACTCAGCGAGAGTATTGCTATAGATGAGAATATCATCGAGATATGCCGTGCAGAAGAGGTCTAGATATTCTCAGAGGAAGTCGTTGACAAAACACTGAATGGTGCCGGGGGCATTGTTTCACGGATTAAGATTAGGTATAGGGTTAGGGTTCTGTTCGATGATAGTTACGGATTGTGGGACTGTTGGATAATGTCTTTGTGTTTTGGTTGTCATCCGGTATTAGGCTTGATATGGAAAGCGGTGGATTTAAGCGGTGGATTTCGCTCGTTCTTTGTCTTCTTCTTCTTTCTTTCTTTAAGAAACATTCTCGTTTACCTTCTCCTGTATTGTTCGAAATCCTATCTCGGTTCTACCTCAGAACCCTCGCTGTTGCTGTCCACCTCGCTGCACTTCTCTCGCCTTGAGACAGACCCCTCATAGAACCTGTATAAAACACCGCACTATTCAAACGTGTTGACACCTCGCTTAAGTAGCACTGCTCACTTTCAGGGATACTGAAGGGCTTGACAAAGGTGTTGAACCTTGAGACTGTGTGGATTACCGAGGGCTCAACGTTTCATGGATGGTTGTTGTGTTGATCGGTTAGGTGTATGGGTACATGGTTGTCGGATTTCCTTGTTGTTCTTTGTGTTTCTATGAGTACCTCGTTGCAATGAGTCATGTCTTTGTCATCGAAGGGTTTGGAAAGTGATATATAAGCGAAGGGATTTCCCCTCATCTTGTACTTTTCCTTCTTCTTTCTTTAAGCAACGTCTTCTATTGTACACTCTCTGTATCCTACGAATACAATCTCAGATTACACCTCGTAATCTTTCGCTGTCGCCGTCTTCAAGTCATCATAACTTGAACCATTGGTAGAGCCTGTAGAATCCTCGCACTTTCTCTTGTCGTCGGTTTCTCGTTCAAGTAGCACTGCTTATCTCGGGGGATACCTGAGAGCTTGACGGGAATCTCGCTCCTTGAGACAACGCTATTACTGTCAAGGATCGTTACACCTCCCCTCTCATCTGGGAAACCCTTGACCGACTTGTGAAAGCCCAATGGTACACCAAGCTAGACCTCCACGATGGATACCATCAGGTAGGTATTGCTGAAGGAGATGAATGGAAAACAGCCTTCCACACCCGCTACGGCCTGTACGGATACAAAGTCATGCCTTTCAGTCTGACTAATGCTCCGGGAACATTTCAATGCTCCGTGAAAGACAGCCTTACAAAATACCTCAACATCTTTTGCACTGTCTACCTCAACAATATCCTGATATACAGTGACACCTTTGCTAAACACCAAATCCATGTACGAAAGGTGCTCCAAACTCTAAAGAATAATGATATATTGTTAAAACCGGAGATATGTGAATTCAAGGTACAAACCACAAAGTACCTTCTCAAAGATTGAGTTATTCATCAAGCTCTCGGGTATCCCCCAAGATGAGCTGTGCTACTTGAATGAAGAACAAACAGCGAGAGTATATGCGAAGATTCCACAGGTTTTACGAGTTCTTCGAATAATTGGGGTTCAAAGACAGCGACAGCGAAGGGTTATGAGATATAACCGAAGGTTGTATTTGTAGGATACAAGAGTGACTATAGAAGACGTTGCTTAAGAGAAGAAGAAGAAAAAGTACAACAAGAGGGGAATTCCCTTCGCTTATATACCCGTAATGCATTTCTCTGATGACCAACGTATGACTCATTATAAGGAAAACCAAGGAAAACATATCGAAACAATAACAAAAATAGAACAACCGAACACCCGTACAATCAACTACGCGACACGACAACCATCCATGAAATACCTAGGCCTAATTCTGACCCCCGATGGCATAAAGATGGAGGAAGAGAAACTCAAAGCTGTCCGAGAATGGGGTACACCAAAGAGTGTCAAGGATGTCCAGGCCTTCCTAGGGTTTGCTAATTTTTATCAACAGTTTATCTTTGGGTTCTCAAAACTCGCTTCCCCACTTACTGCGTTAATGAGGAAAGGAATCAGCTTTGAATGGACCATTGAAGCGGACATTGCTTTTGAGAATTTAAAGCTTGCTTTCACCACAGCACTGATACTAATCCACTTCAACCCCGATAAGAAAATTATTGTCGAAACTGATGGCTCCAATGTTGTGTCCGGTGGAGTCTTATCACAATATGATGATGCCGGCGTTCTACACCCTGTAGCCTTCTTCTTCAAGAAACATTCACCCGCTGAATGCAACTATGAGATCTACAACAAGGAGCTGCTCGCCATTATCCGCATGTTCGAAGAATGGCGCCCAGAGCTAGAGGGCTCAAAACACCCTATCAACATAATCAGTGATCACAAAAACCTCTAGTACTTTATGAGTACAAAACAGCTAAATTGCTGTCAAGCAAGATGGGCTGAATATCTGTCTCAGTTTGATTTTGATATCACTTATAGACCAGAAAACCAAGGAGGAAAGCTGGACACTCTGACCAGGAAATCAGGAGATCTCCCCAAGGAAGGGGATGAAAGATTGGCACATCAAAGCCAAGTGGTGCTGAAGAAAGAAAACATCGATCCTAAGCTAAGTTTGTTGTCGGCTTCTTTATTAAATGATGCCGCTGAATTGGATGCCCCACTGAGAAAACTTTTCCAAGAAGGATATATAGCTGACAAGTTCCCAGGAAAAATACTCCTACCCCTGAAGAATAAGGAACAGCAATCAAAGGAGATCACCCTCTTTCATGGATAGTTGTTTCATTGGTCGGTTAGGTACATAGGCACAAAACTGCCATACCTGCCAACGAGCAAAGCCTAATACACTTGGTACCCATGGCGTCCTCATGCCCCTTCCAATTCCTAACTGCCCCTGGGAAGAGCTATCGATGGACTTTGTCATGGGTCTCCCCAAATCCGATGACTTTGATGCGATAATGGTTGTAGTGGACAGACTATCAAAAATGCGGCACTTAATACCTTGCAACACCACCGTCAATGCTGAGCAAACAGCAGAGCTATACCTCCAAAATGTTTGGAAGCTACATGGACTACCTTCCCATATCACTTCTGATAGAGGAACACAATTCACTGCTAAATTTTGGAAGCATCTCTGCCAATGTCTGAATATTGCGCTCCGTATGTCTACCTCTTTCCACCCGGAAACCGATGGCCAGACTGAATGCCTGAACGCCGTAATGGAGCAATATCTTCGCTGCTATGTCTCCTATCAGCAAGACAACTGGTGTAAACGGCTAGCGATGGCAGAATTCGCTGCCAATAACCAGGAATCCGCCAGTACCAAGGCTACACCCTTCTTTGCCAACTACGGCTATCATCCCCGTTTTGACACCTCTATTGTCTCCAATGACTGTTCTCCTCAAACCCTCAATGCTAATGACTTTGCCTCCAAGATGGAAGAACTTAGAGACTTCCTCCGAGTGCAGATAAGGACAGCTCAGGATATCTTTGAGTCAAATACCAATCAACACCATACCCCCGCTCCATCATTTAAGGAAAAAGATGAAGTATTCATGTCAATGAAGAATATGAGGACAATGCGAAACTCAAGGAAATTGGATTGGAAATGGAGTGGCCTGTTCCCGATAAAGCTTGTAATTTCTGCCCATGCCTATGAGATTGATCTCCCAACTTCAATAAAGTATCACCCTGTATTCCATGTTTCATTGATCAGATCTGCCCCTGTCGACCCCCTCCCAGGACAGGTCATCACGCCATCACCACCAGTCCATGTAAACGACCACGAGGAATACCTTGTCTAAAACATCCTAGACTCACGTTCACATCGCGGGAAACTTCAATACTTAGTCAAATGGACTGGCTATGCACTACCCAGTTGGGAACCCGCTGAATACCATGAGGAAATGGAAGCAGTAGACGCCTTCCATCAAAGATATCCGGATAAGCCAAGGAGGGACTTGGTTAGTGTTCGCAGGAGCTCACGGCTATGAGGAGGGCCTACTTTCATGGATGGTTGTTTCGTTGGTCGGATAGGTACATGGGTATATGGGTGTCGCGTTTCGTTATCTTTCTTTGTGTTTCCTTGGGTCTTTGTTGCAATGAGTAATGTCTTTGTCATCGAAAGGGTTGGAACTTTAGTATATAAGCGAAGGAATTTCCCCTCTTATTGTACTTTTCCTTCTTCTTTTTTTAAGCAACGTCTTCTATTGTCACTCTACTTGTATCCTACAATACAAGCCAGGATTCCTTCAAAAGATTCCTTCGTCGCCTTCTTGATACTTTTCGTAACTATCACGCCACTACATCAACGTAGTCCCGCTATCGGAGTCATATCTCCCCCTCGTTGTAGAGCCTGTGGAATCATCGCTCAAACTCTTGTTGTTAGTTTTCGTTCAAGTAGCACTGCTCACCTTTGGGGATACCAAAGGGCTTGACAAAACCTCACTCCTTGAGAAATTTCAACCCTGGCCATATTATGGATATCTCTCCTAGATGGCTCACCCTAACTGAAAAACGAAGAGGGAAAACAGTTTCCTCACATGTTATCACACTCTCTGGCCCCAAAGCTAATGAGATCACCAACCGCACTCGCTTATCCACCTTGTCTACCACTGTTAGATCTGAATGCAAACTCCGCTTCAGACCCTCCATCCTGTGCTCCCAATGCCACAAATTTGGACACCACACAAACAAATGCCCCAATCAACCATGCTGCCGCTGTCTCACAGTTCAGTCTCTCGTTAAGCCTTTCAGTATCCCTGAAGGTGAGCAGTGCTACTTAAGCGAGATACTAACACATTCGAGTAGTGCAGTGTTTCTACAAGTTCTACAAAGGATCTATCTCCAGGCGAAATAAGTGCGGCGAAGTGAACAGTGACAGCTAGGGTTCGGAGGTAGAACCGAGGTAGTATTAAAGTAATACAGGTAGAAGTAAATGAGAACATTGCTTAAGGAAAGAAGAAGAACAACAACAACAACGACTAAAATCCTTCACTTAAATACCCTGCTTTCCCGTAACACAACCAACGAACAAAGAACAACCCAGAACACAAAGACATTGTCCACCCTACAATCCAATACTCATAAAACCCTCAAACCAAACCCTTAACCTTATACCCGGTCCTTAATCCATGAAACGCTGGTGTGTTGGACTTCATCCCACTGCAGCGCATACCTGCCCTTGTTATACCTGTACCTTTTGAAGGAGTTCCTGGCCCTGGAGTTACCCTATCTTTGGAGTTACCCTACTTTACCACCTTCTGGATCGGGATTGGAGCCTGTTACCCTGCCTCCAATCCTTCCAGTAGGTATAGTATTTGGAGAAGGGGGGACAGCACCAGAAAAGACCTGTCCCGGAGGGCAAAAGTAACCCCTAGGCCGTCAAGCAAAACCGTCCGGCGGAATGGGACCCGGAGGGTATGTAGGGGAAGTGTCTGGCTTCGCTGTGGTTCAAACGGATTGCGAATCGGACCAAAACTGGCGGAGTTACAGACTGACAAAGATAAGGGAATGCAATGCTACGCGACGATTCGGATAGACGAAATGATCGTCTCGAAGAGACCAACGCAATGAAGACGAATACGTAACTCCTGTGTTACCGACATGCATACTGCTCGGAGAATCGCGGATCGGGGCCAGGGAACTCAATGGGGTATCGGGTATGGAGATAAGGCGAATTTCATGGATAGAACCGAGTAATGGGTTAGGATGGCTGTGGATGACTGTGAAGGATTTTCTTTGGATATCATGGTTTTGTGGTTCGGTTAAGCTTCGGTTGTTGTCGGATGGGTATTTGGTGTTACGGGAAAGCGGGGTATTTAAGGGAAGATTTTGGCCGTTCCTGTTCTTCTTTTCTTTCTTTTCTAAGCAACGTTTTTACTTTACTTCTATTGTACTGTTTTAATATTATCTCGATTCTACCTCAGAATCCTCGCGGTCGCTGTCGCTGTGATAACCTTTACACTTAACTCGCCTTGAGTTAGACCCCCCGTAGGACCTGTAGAAACATCGTATACCTTGTCGCTTGACCTTTCGTTTAAGTAGCTCTGCTCACCTTCAGGGATACTGAAGGGCTTAATCAAAGATCAAACCGTGAGAGCGAAGTGGTTTCATGTTGTCATAGTAGTTAGCGCCTCTACACCACACTACACCCAAACATAGTAGAGAGGAGGCATTATAAATACTCTCGCAGTGGATGTAAACTCTGAGTCGGATCATTAGCGACGAAGAACGAGCCTTATCAATATTATATTGTTTCTAGCAAAAATCACTTCCGTGCAATTTACTCTTTTACTTGTGAATTATCTTTATCTCGCTTAGCAAGGCCTTGGCCCTTCAGCGTTAGTTATTAAAACCTGACTATTGGAAGTTCTTCACGGAACTTTGCTCGATCCCTACCTTGAACCCTACGGTTATCTTTTAGCGGTTCATAAGAAGCAGTTAGGACTTGCGCCTGTGTATTGTGTTGCGGATAGCAACCGGGCAGGTTATAGCGTCTAGATTGTTATCTAAAGCTTCTTGGAGATTTCCTGTGCGGTAAGAAGTACCGGTCTTACAGCCCCACCCTCACTTGCTTAATTAAGGCCTCCTCTGCTCTCAAACTCTTGTTAAGTGTGTCAACTGCGACAGACCCCATGAGTCACACCTGAACAGCTGCCCATCACGCCCTTCAAAGGCTTCATCACCCCCTCCGGCAGATGACCAGATGGACCTTTAGGTCACTTTACTTATACTTTTTCAACCCCAACTAACTTTGATTGGAATCTTTTCCTGGCTGCTCTTTACTTCCATTGCGGCTTTACTGCGGACCTACTTCTACTGTTTCTCATTGTTTTTTGGCTGTTGTTTGCAAGTCTCTTTATTTTCACAGGCATTTGTTGTCAATTTTCCCTGTACCGTTAAGTCGTTTATCGCAGAAACATCGTCTTGTTCTGTTGGAAGTACTTGGTTTGCTTTTCCTTTGTGTTCTCTCTTGTTACCCAGGCAGATAAAGGTGTTTATTTGGTGGGGATAGGTTTTTTGACTTCATAACCTTCGTGTTGCATAAGCGGTTTTGTACCTAGAAACAATAATCAAATGATTTAAACAAAAAAAAAAAACCACAGACATGATAATTCTGACCTTAGTCAGAATCTAGTCATCTGGCATTATAAAGGGAAAATGTTTTGGATACCATGTTTCTGATGAGTTTGTGTGCCAGATACCACAACCACTTCGCTTCGACCGTTCCCACCACAACTAAACCTATACCATCAGTTGCTTACCCCCTTTAACCCACCCAACTAGGTAAAGAAACTCTCAGATTTCAAGCAATAAAATCACAGAAAATCGAGCACTATTATATTTTTCTCTTAATATTCTTAAATAAAATAGTATGCGAGGAAGAGGGTTTTTAGGCCTGAATTCTACATAATAGTGTTGTGATGGCCGGTACCGGTAGGTGGGCGTGGTCAGAGCAAAGTAGTTGTGGTATCCGGCATACAAACTCGTCAGAAACATGGTATCCTGAACGTTTTCCCCATTATAAATCTGGCGACATGAGTACCATGTCTTGAAGAAAGCCACTTCTTATTCTAACATCTTAGCTTGTGGCCGCATACGGCCAGTTAATGCGGTATCTCTATTCCTCTTCGGCCTGGACCAATTACCAAAACCCCCGGCCCGGGCGTGTTCCTTAATTTCGAGATTATACGGCATGTAAACTATGTAATTTTACCGATCGCATCCCTAACACTGCTACCTGCCCACAGACTTACTCTGGCATCCGTAATACTAGTACTTATGATAGAGCAAATAGATTACTAATAAACATCGGCAATCACCAACAAGCATCGATAGGGTCATGTGACATAACCACGACATCCAAGACACACTTCACAACCTGCATGCTGGCTGCCAGACATCCTGTGTTAATCCCCCGCAATTCTGTTTATTTTGGTATCTATCCTTGGTCTTAAAAGGTTCACCAAGGTATATCTTCAAATTGCTAGCATCGTTCAAAACAATTAATTCTGCCTCTCCCGACAGTTAGCCGCTCTCCATCGCCATTTCACCAGTTATGACCCCTGCGTCAGCTCGAGATGTGGAGGTTGAGCCTTTTACTCCGCGTGGAGTCCAGTTTGCGGCTTCTGAAATACATCACCAGGACGGAAGTATGAACGGGATGGCACGGCCAACACTCTTGCAAGCTGGTGGCTCCAATTCTTCCGAAGATATGCGCCCCGAGTATGATGATTTAGACGGTGAGGAAGAGGTAGTTCCCGGCGACGACGACGTTTCTCCCATACGCAATGGTTCGTTTGTGCCCTGGAGCTCCGGCTCGAATAGGCCTCGAAATGGGAGCAATTCTTTGCCATATCCTAACTCCGTGGATAACACGGGAAGGTTGTCTCCGGAAAGTGCTCCGAACCCTACCCGCCTTCAGCGACCATCCGGCCCTATACGCACTCCTTCTAGTACATATGCTCCTGTTCGGCATCCGCTCAATCTATTAAGCAATCAGCCGAGACATCGGTCATCCTCCGCAAATCGTTCTCGGCGGGACCCCAGTGCGTTATATAGATCTCAGGAGAAGGCATATGTTCAGCGACTTCGCCAAGACCCGAATAGTGACTATTTCAATTCTTCATCATCAAATATCTTGTCCTACCAGACAGAGCTAGAAATGGATGATGAATCGCCATCCTCAGAAGTGCATTTTGATAATGATCTGTACGATGGCGATACATTACTACTTTATGGTCACGATGAAATGGAACCATCACCAGAAGAGCTGAAAATTCCAGAAAACCGAGAACGTTTAGAATGGCATTCGATGTTGGCTTCGGTTTTGATGGGCGATGTTGTGAAGCAGGAAAAGAAACGGCTCATTGGGAATACGGAAGAGAAGGAAGGTTTAACTATGAAAACAGAACTTTTCATCGGCATTCGTGCTAAAATTTGCGGCCGCTCGATCCCAGCGCAGAGAAGGATCATTGAGGATGGGCGATCAAAAGTAGATGCCCTCATTGATGAGATGATACATTTTGAAATCCAAGGTAAAGATAAGACTGAAATGAATCCACGTGAGCAAGTACAAGATATTATCGCAAGATGGGAGAAGTGTGAGCAACTGTGGCCAACTAGAACTGCTATGATGGAAGCTAAGCAGTTATGCGCTTCTCCAGCATTTATTGCAAGTTGGGATGCTATTGTTTCCTGGAACAACATCACAGAACTCATCAATACGGAGCTCAAGGTCCTTCAAAAGTGGGTTGGTAACGATGATCTCGATTTTGGGCGCCAGAATATAATTTCTACAAGCGATACCTCCGGTATTGATCGCGAATCCTCATTCCTAGATCGTATTTTGAAGGAGGATAACTTGAAATCGTTGATTGGCGATAGCAACATGCTTATTGGATTGAGTTCTGTCATCGGAAAAGCAAAGAAAACATTAATTGACTTTGCCGAGGCATTCGAAAAGCGGCACCTTCCACCATATGTTGAAGAGCTACTTGTCTTGATCGGTTTCCCCACGAGGCTTATCGAAGAGGTTATCGGCATGCGCCTGAAATATGCTGAGAGGATGCGAGAGCCAGTGTCTATGATGACGGATCAATTGATATTACAGTTTCAATCTGTCCTCCAATTGGCAGTTAAGATTAAGCAAGAATATACAGTGATTTCTGAGCCTGAGCCTGGATGGGATTTACCTCCATGCATGGATGAAAACTTTGAGCAAGTAGTGCTACAAGGGCTGAGATATTATTTCAAACTTATCGGCTGGAGGATCGGATCAAATAAAAACACTTTCAAAGAAGCCGAAATTCTTGAGACAGAATGGCATTTTTCGAACGATATCGGTCGTTACATCGAGGGTGGCGATGTGGAGGTAGCTGAACAGTTCAGGTGCGCTATACCTTACCCCGAAGTCTTTTCTTCATTCTTTCTAACACTATTTAGCTCCTTGACAAGCAAGCTTTTAAGCCGACTAATGGGTCACTTTGAAAAAGAGCTCCAGAAGCAACCAGAAAGAAAGGGGGAGGACATCAGTAAACGGTACAAACAGATTTTGGACTCAGTCCGGGTACGACAACGAAAATTGTTCCGTTTTGCTAGGTATGCTCTAACGTCCTGAAGCTTCATTGGATCCAACTAACGCCATGAAGGCTGCTGAGCCAGCGTTTTGAGAATGCAACGGAATATAGCGTTGAAAAATATAAGCTGCGAAGGCTTGTGGATGCGTTGATTGAGTCTGGTCACTTTTTAGTATATACGGCCAGCGTCGAGCATGAAGGTGTATATCTAGTGGCAGATCCGTCTTTATATGACCGACCTCATCAGATACAATCCATCCTTCGAACATGTTTTCACGACGATGTAGTTCGGGACGATCCATCCTGTCCATATGTTTTGGTTATGTTTCCTCAGGACGAATTACTGTGGGATGGCCGTATCCTTAGCGTTGATATGAAGGAGCCTATTGTCGATATAAAGCCCGGAAGACTTCGGTTAGTAGCTGATGGCTCACAAGCAAGGCTCGCGAACGCTCGCATTGCTTTCTCTCATTCAACAAATCATAACCTAGATATCTTGATAGAACAACGAGCCAACCTTCCTCGAGTCAACCAGGAATTGATGAAAATTAAAAAAACAACTTACAGGCTCTCAAACACCATCATGGACAGTGTTGAAAAGATCCGTTGCCAAACTGTAGGCTTAGGTTGCCAGGAACTCATTCAAACTTGCTTCGCCTTCGCGACGGAGTTTGGTCAACGATCTGTTCTCTATATGGATAACAATCGTAAAGCTATGAACAATCTGAAGCTTACCCGTCTTGCCATCGACTGGGTAAGCTTCATTTGCGACGATTGTGTTGCCTCCAACCGAATGACCTTCCGTTGGGCAGTAAAGGCTCTCGAGTTTGCGATGGTCATGACCCGTGGCCAAAACATCCTCTCTTTCAGCGAGTCTGAATATGAAAGGTTGAGATCAAAGGTTGCTGGATGCATGTCGCTGCTTATCTCACATTTCGATATCATGGGTGCTCGGTCTACCCTTGCTGCTCAGGCCGAAAAACAGAGAATGGAACTTTTGGCTGGTCAGTTGAAAAACATGGACGTTGGGAAGATGATGGAAGACAGCCAAGCGGCGGAACATGTTCGGAGAGAATGGCTGCGGCAACTGGTGGAGATTGATGATGCTCGCAAGAATCTCATGCGTGAACGGCAGTCACTAGGCAGAGTTCTCGACGACAGTAACCAGACCGATCGATCTCTTACGTCTCTTTCAAAATCCTCGTTTTCAAATGTTTCCCTACGTTGGCAGCAGGGCCAGTTTGTTGGGGGGGGTACTTTTGGTACAGTATACGCGGCGATGAATCTAGATTCAGGTTATTTGATGGCAGTGAAGGAAATTAGGTTGCAGGACCCTCAGATGATACCTCAAATTGCCAATGCAATTCGCGAAGAAATGCAAGTCCTTGAACTATTGGATCATCCGAATATCGTTCAATATTTTGGGATTGAGGTCCATCGGGATAAAGTGTGCCTTTTCATGGAATATTGTTCTGGTGGTTCTTTGGCCGGGCTTCTCGAACACGGTAGAATCGAGGACGAAACTGTAATCATGATCTACGCCCTTCAGATGTTGGAGGGTCTTGCATATTTACATGAGAACGGGATTGTTCATCGAGATATTAAACCTGAGAGTAAGTCGCATCCATGTAGACATCGTCTAATGATTCACTTATATTAATGTATGCGATAGACATACTCCTTGATCATAATGGTATTATCAAATATGTAGATTTTGGAGCTGCCAAGGTTATCGCAAGGCAAGGGAAGACTCGAGGAGCAGCAACCGCCGCAAAAACAAAGCTGAATAGCATGACTGGCACACCGATGTACATGTCTCCTGAAGGTACAGATTCTCATGGTCCGTCTATTTTGAGGGTTTCGCTAATGTTGCCACAGTTATCACAGGCACAGATAAGGGAAGACACGGCAGCATTGACATATGGTCCCTTGGCTGTGTTGTTCTGGAGATGGCAACTGGTCGTAGGCCATGGGCAAATCTTGACAATGAATGGGCGATAATGTGGAATATTGCAGCCGGCCATCCTCCTCAGCTACCTGCTCCAGATCAGCTCAGCCCATCAGGAATCGATTTCTTGAAAAAATCTTTTGAAAAGGACCCAGCACTCCGACCATCAGCCGCTGAACTTCTCCAACACGAATGGGTACGTCTATGCTCTTTGAATTCCCAAATATTATGTCGCTACAATAACTCACCGCTGATGCACCCGCATACAGATACTTACGATCCGTAACCAAGTCATCGAACCGTCGACCCCAGCCTCTGATACCTCATCTCAAAGCGGTCGGTAATCTCAAGAATGTTTTCGTCTTTCTCTCTTACCCAGACTGCTAGGTTTGGTGTTTTCTTGGGTATTCATACTTTTACGACGATTTCCTGTTTAGTTTATATTTGCCTTCGTAATGCGTAATATGATTGGCAAATACTGTAGAACATGTATAATGACCTTCCCGGTTTTTCCACAATTTCAAGATAGCACATGGAGCAGTGATGCTTTTGTATTGAGTTCCTACACTGCTGCAGATTCTCCTCCCTAGACGGAACTTTACAGTTAGTGACTAGTGAGTCTAAAGTACTGGCATAATGTATACAAAGGACCATCCTGTTATCCCCGGTTATTTCTTCTCTTCTGGCGAATCCTTGCTTCTCATTGCTGGGCAACACCGAAACCGATTGACACGATTTCGTCAAGTATACCATATATTATAGATGTACTATATTTGTAATTCGAGAACACGTATTAACTCGTTAGCTATATCTACTATCTACAATAGTTGTTCTGCGCACTCACTTGAGACGTTGGTTATTAAACGCAGCGAATAATCTCCGGCCGGCTGCTTGAGCGTTAGCTCGTCCAACCACACTTGCTGCGACATCTTTCGAAACTCGTAATTAGTTTCTTCGAAATATTTTCGCTAATTATAACCATTGCTCACCAGGCAGTAGGGTTGCAAGCATCAAACTAGCCTCAGTTCGTGTCTTCGATTTTTCTTTCGGTGTTCGTATTTTCGTCTCCTGTCGCAAGTCTCCATTGGGCCACATAGTATCTTTCAGAAGGCGCATATACCTCAAAATAGATTCCTCATCCAGAAAACTCCTGGCTTGTTCACGTGCTTTCCGTTCAATTGTTCCTCCAAGAAGTTGATGAAGCACCACGACAACAGCCCGTCCGCGCAACCAATTGCTACCCCTGTTAAGCTCGAAGACTTCCAGGAAAAGATCACATATTGGCTTTACAAACGGCTCTACCTCTTTATCTTCGAATGCACTTAATTCCGCCTCAGCTTCTGCTGCATTAAGCACCTCTCCTCTAATACTGCTCTTCTGAGGTGATTGAATCTGACTTGCAGCAGCCGTAGCTATCATATTTGCACTAGCGAGAGAGAGCTGGTCCAATATCGGAATGTTTCCCAATACATCTTCCATTCCATCGGCAATCGAATTGTAGAGACGTGATATTATATCCCTTCGGTCATCGTCAGGGCTTGACTGGGTAGGACCTAACTGCGGCGCAATACTTTGCTGGGAAAGAAAAGCTCGAAGTTCTCTACTGCGACATACATCAGGTATGAGAAGCATGGACTAATTTCCGAGTTAGTAAGAACTGCCGTGAAATCTACGAAATTTACCTTGAGGTATTTATCTAGTGCGATTCGCCTCTTTTCCAAAAAATCTTTCTGTAATTTCATGACGACCCGTCTCCGAGGGAATTCCAACTGTTTGACGGAATCAAATCGAGCTCGGAGTTGCTGATGGAGCTGAAAAAACTCGCTGTATCTTCTTGCGACTGCCCACTGCGCAGCAGGGATCTGCTCACCCCCTTTCCGTTGCACCTCAATTATGTCTGCGAATTGTTAGGATAAAGTCCGTTTACGCACATTCTCTAATTGGAGAGCATACTAACACAGTGCATACTCCTGTCCATTTTCGTTTCCAACCATAGTCGACTTGATCCTAATAGTAGATCTCCCCTAGCACATGATCAGCAAACCATCGCATCGCATTGGTGGGAAGTAATCGCACAAAAAGACCATTGTCGCTTTCCTGAACGATATAGTGCTGCCTTTGCAATTCCTTCCGACGAATTTCCCGCTGCAAGCTAGATTTGCTCTTTCTCAGAATTCTCAATTCAACGGTATTATTTGTTAGCTCAGCTTTCCTGTAAAGACTATCTATGACTGCTTCCTGCGTTGACAACTTCTCAATGTCGAATGTCAATGCGGAGATCGCCTCTGCCAATCCTAAATCACCTGGTGCCGCCTGATGGATCTCTTCCTCTGATCTATTCGCATCATAATGCCCCTCTTTATCATCATTTTCTCCACCAGAGGATGCATAATCTGCGGTAGCGTCTTCATCGGGGAATAACTCATCCGCAAATACAGCATCCTTAGTGCTAAAATTTACCAATCCCAAAGAAGAAATACTCGGCGCTTTCGATTTTCCTTTCTCTTTTGCAATTGCCGAAGCTGTTGATTTTTGCCCATTACCGTTGCTATTACTCGCATCTCTAGGAACATCAATCGAACTCCGTGGCGAATCAGGATTCGTTAGGGCTATATCTAAGCTATTTTGAAAAAGCGAGCTCCTACTCTCGTCCAGGCTATTTGGTCGCTCTTCTATTATATCGTTTAATGCCGCTTCCATTGCCTCAAAAATGCCATTTTCAGGCGTCTGTCTTCTGCGTTCTAAGGCTGCTTGGGAGGGAGGAGGATATAGTTGGTCCCGTAGACTGAGCTGTTCATCCCCAGCGCCTGGTTTCGAAGTGGTGAGAGGATCGAAATCCCAGTCTTCTAAGGTACCTTCCAAAAGGCGGTTTCCATCGAAAGAATGTCTCGAAGCTAAAAGATCTTCCGGTAGATCTTGTACTCGTGAAGACTCTGTCCATGATGAACTTCTATACATGTCCGCACTTGAAGAGTTTAGAGATGGCCTTCCTTGTGCCGCGGCGGTTTCATCTGAAGCCAGATACTTGTAAAACAAATCACTTCCCTTAAACTCATTAAAATCTTTCTTCTGCATATCCTCGAGTACCGTAGTCTGAGCTCTCAAAACGGCAGCTCTTGCCTTAGAATATTGTCCCTGCGTTGCCTTGCTCCCGGCTTGGAGGAATCCCTTCACGGCATTCTTGGACTTCTCTGAGATCTGGAGTTCAGGAATCGAGAGGTATGCATCATGGATCTGGGCAATATCGTTACGGTCAGATGTTGTCCATGCTGGGTGAGTTGTCGATGACGAACATTCCTGCTCATCATCCGAAGACGATATGTCTTCTTCGAGAGGGTTACGAAGGCCATCTACAACTAGCCAGAATTGTACTGAAGCTAGTCGTTTCTGGCGATCCATATGCTCCTGTAATATCAATAAGCATTCAAATAGCCGACAATTGGACTAGGAAAAACCTGGTCACCATAAAGTAGGATAGTCCGGACGAATCTCGCAGAACGTGGTCCAATGAAGCAAACTCTAACCGACTTGGTGCGTTCTGTCCTTTGAGAGACATCTCAGACTGAGATCTCAATGGCCCAGCCCCTGGTGCTACGTGTCCAGCTGATAAGGAGGTGACTTTCTGGTCCACAACCCTCTTTCCTGTCTCCAGCCGCTTGATATAAATACTCCACCCCTCACCTCCTTCAACTCTACCATCCCGTTTCAGTTGAGCGCCAATTTCATTCCTCAGCCTTCTAGCATCAGAAAGATTTGCACACATCCGAATTGAACGTATAAAGCGCTCAAACGTACGTTCATCGTCCTTTGGACCAAGACGGATAAACGGTTGGCTAAAAGCAGTACCTGGTTGAGAATTATACTTCGAAAAAGGCAACGAGTTTGATTGCCGAGGGGTCGCGTGTTGATCAAGGGCAGCTCGAAGCTGTCTAACAGTTTTACGGTCTTGCAGAGTGGATCGTCCCTAGAAAAGAAAGCCGGAATATTAGCTTTAGATATCAAAACTCTCACTTACTCACAATATCACCAATAATCTGCGTAATATAAAGCAATGTTATAGACATACAATTGCTTCGATAAATTGATTCCAGAAATCCGGGTCACCTAACACCCCCATTATCGGGAAAATTATGGCACAGGCCACAATTTCCTTGACTAGTGTCCCAACCACTTTACTCTCTTTTTCATTCTCTGGTAATATCGACGGTAATATACCCTCTACCAAATTCCTCAGATGATCTTGCTGTGCCAATTTGGTGTCCGAAAATTTTAAGCTTGCGGCTGGATGTAATTTCCCATCCCGGTATTTGCTGGCGATAGCCAGATCAAGTTCTTCCGACTCTGTGAGATTCTTATTAAGATGTTTCCCCCGCACGATACGTTCTGCAGCAGAGAAGTCATGCAAATGAGAAGTGAGCAGAGGGACAATTTTTCCTACAAGTACCTCGACTAGATCAAGAGACTGTAGACGGTCACGAAGATGCTTTAGGGCATGACGGACTGCCCTGTCAACCTGCGTGGCGAAAGACGGATCTGCGGATATTTTGGAATACCAAGAGCTCACGAAGTCGCGGAGAATACAGTCGAGTAACACATCGAGGGAATCTGACAAAACGACCGATGGTGGGTGTAGCGGAACCCGGTAGAAAGAGTCTTCAAAAGTTATGGCGTCAATCTCCTCCAACCATAACTCTGATGAAGTAAATGCGAGAGGCTTGATAGATCGCAGAACATCATGGGAGCTATAAAGGCTATATCCAGCCCCTTGGTGGGCTGTGAGAAACGTCAAGGTCAGAAACAGCCCTAGGGAAACAGCTGTACCGGCGAAAAAAGCCCACACAATCAGACGCAGTGAGGGAAACCAACGGGCGGTGACATTCACCAAAAGAGCTAGTATGGCGAAGATAACGAAAAAGATAATTTTGAAGGAATGACAAGCCATCGAGGTCAGTTACATGTGTTACGTGATTATGCGAGCTTGAATTAGATGGAAGTGATGGTTGCGGTAGGCTAGCGGAACAAAGACAATTGGTCGTGTTGTTGCTGAACTCTGACAAAAAAAAATTAAAATTGTCAGCCTCTTCGTTGCTGCGTCAGCGATCGAAGCCCGAGCCTTGCACCCAGACTGTGGATGATAAGGGAAAACGCGTGGCGCAATGCCAACGAAGCTAGTCCATATTTGGGTCTTTACAACTTTTTCATCTCAACAGCATGGCGGATTTGCTTATCAAAACCTTCACTCAATAATTAAACTCAATCAATTGGTTGTGAGGTATAAAATTGAAGCAGGGACGTACATAGAGACAAGGACTCAGAAGCGTAGCCACGCAAATGTGAATGTATATAGCATAAAAATAAGTGATTCAGTAGAAAGTTGTAGCTGGCCAAACATAATATAAATAAGATTAGTTTTGCAGGTAACCTGCTATTGCTTCTATTTTGGGAAGATGAAGATTCTTGACACTAGCAAATGACTGTGATCTCGATACATTCAAACTAGTAATCCAGACCAAAGACCTGAAACCATTTATTATTTACTTCGCTCAGATTCTACTCTGGCAGGTTTGCATTCTGTTGCTGAGAGAACACTTATTTCTGACGGCTGGTTGTACCGCATGGTAGACTCAAGCCTGAGCATTACAAGGACATTCCAAGCGACAGAGCCTGCTGCAGAATACTGCATTGGCAGAAGGATCCGCTTCCGCAGTCTCCTCACCTCTCTGCCTTCAGCTCTCATGGTTCAGTCCTTCATGAAGCCCTTCAGTATTCTTGAAGGTGAGCAGTGCTACTTAAACAAAGTTCCAACACGTTTGAGGAGTGCAGGGGTTCTACAAGTTCTACATGGGGTCTAACTCCAGGCGAATTAAGTGCAGCGTGATTTCACGGATATGAAGGAGTAAAGGAGTTAGGGATATTTTATGGGTTGTGGTCGGAATCTCGGTTGAGGAGTATGATGTTTTTGTGTTTTGATTAGTGTTTCGGTTGTTTTCGGGTGTGAGTCATATCTCAAGGAGCGGGTTTCTTGTCAAGCTCTCGAGTATCCCTCGAGATGAGCAGTGCTACTTGAATGGGAAACCGACAACAAGAAAGTGTACGGAAGTTCTACAGGCTCTACAATTGGTTTAAGTCGAGGTGACTTAAAGACAGCGACAGCGGAAGATTATGAGATGTAACCGAGGTTTGTATTTGTAGAATACAAGAGTGAACAATAGAAGACGTTGCTTAAAGAAAGAAGAAGGAAAAGTACAATATGAGGGGAAATCCCTTCGCTTATATACCACATTCCAACTCTTTCGATGACAAAGACATGACTCATTGTAACAGGAAACCCATAGAAACATAAAGAACAACAACAAAACGCGACAACCGTATACCCATGTATCCAACCAATCAACAAAACATCCATCCATGAAATCATAATGGTTGGAAAGCGGGGTATTTAAGGGGTGGATTCTGTTCGCCTGTATCTTTTTCTTCTCTTCTCCTTAAGCAACATTCTTACTTTACTTCTACTGTATTGTTTTAATACTACCTCGGTTCTACCTCAGAATCCTGGCGGTCGCTGTCGCTGTGAAAACCTCTACACTTAACTCGCTTGGAGTTAGACCCCCGTAGGACCTGTAGAAACATCATGACTCTCGTCGCTTGACCTCTCGCTTAAGTAGTACTGCTCACCTTCAGGGATACTGAAGGGCTTAACGAGGGATCAAACTGTGAGATAACGTTGCTTATTCCATCTACACCTCCTACGACGAAGTAACAATGAGCTCCCCCGCCCTTGCCGCCTCCTCCTCTGAAGGAGCCGCTGTCGCCACGCCACGCTTCCCCACAAAAGAAGCATTTGCTCAAGCCTATAGATATGATCCCGTCGAGTTGTATAACCGACTCCTAGAACTCAACCAGGCTCTCGAGGATCAGATCGACGTCCTACAAGAAGGAACACAGGAGCTAGAAATAAAGCTCAAAACCGCCCAGATCCAAGCAAACAACGCCAGCCACCATGCCCAACAACAAGACCAACAAGTCAATGATGCCTCAACCCTCATCGACCGATTACTTCGTGAACGGAACAAGGCTCGTGAAGCCATTCAAGTACCCCCAGCCTCACCAAATCTCACCGGTACAACTCCCCCCGCCCCAGCCGCTGTTACTCATCAATCAGAGCGTGTGCCAGACCCGGAAAAATTCGATGGAACACGAAGCAAACTCCCCGGCTTTGTGCTCCAACTACGCTCCAAACTCGCGGTAAACCGAGATAGATTCGCTGACGAAAACACGATGATTCTCTATACCATCAACCGTCTAGAGGGAGCCGCTCTAGAACAAGTCCGTCACACTGTCCTTCCGTCAGGCCTTACTACCTGGACAAACGCCGCTGCCCTCATTGCAGCACTAGAAACCACCTTTGGCGACCCCGATCCCACCGGCACAGCCCGTCGAGAGCTACATCAACTTCGACAAGGTAAACTAGACTTTTCCGCTTACCTAGCTGATTTTCAACGCATCATGGGGCAACTAAACTTCGATGAAAATTCAAAGATGGATGCCCTTGAACATGGAATGTCGGACGAACTAAAAGAAGCAATGGTCTTCGCCACCACTGTGCCCGCTACCCTCAACGACATGATCCTAGTCCTCACCAGAATAGACAATTGTATCCAAACCCGCAAAGTAGAGAAATGAGGAAACGTTCGTGAAAACATGGGACAATTTAGTGCCCCCACCAATGCAATGACTCCTTTTGTCCCCGCTTCGTCGTTTGTACCAGGAGGCCTTGCCCCTATGGATCTCTCTTTCGGACGTACCAGCAAACTTTCTCGACCCCCTCAGGAACAAAGATACACGATGGTTAATGGCCGAAGAAAGCTATTGGAAGAAGAGAAACAATGGCGCCGTTCCACTGGCAAATGTATGTTTTGCGCCGCCCCTGACCACTCCTACACCAACTGCCCCTCTGCTCCAAAGAAACCCACGATGCGAGGGGCTCTCACTGCACCGCCCGCTAGCCACACACCTCCGGTCTCCTCCCTACCACCACCACTTCTCCCCCCTCAGTTTTTTGCTCTAGAATCCGCAAGCGCCTCAGGAGAGGCTTTAAACTAGTTCAACCAAGGCAGACCAGTGACCCTACCTTGGTTCCCATTTCTTTTCCTTTGTCTGCATTTTCAATTTCTGGGTTTTCAGTTTACGGTATAAGCGTGGAGGATCAATTGGATGGAGAACATTTTGTAGTTTCGTGCAATATTTTCCATAACAATAAAATCATTAAAACACACGCTTTACTGGACACTGGAGCCTCTGGATTTGCATTCATCAATAAGGATTTTGCGAGTCACCACTCTCACCCGCTCTCCCTTCTAAAAACACCCAGACAACTTGAAGTAATCGACGGTCGCCCTGTCGCCTCAGGGGACATTACCCATATCGCTAACATCAATTTGTCCATTCAACAACACTAGGAGCAAGTCCCTTGCTTTGTAACCCAACTTGGACATTACCCCCTCGTACTGGGAATCCCATGGATGAATCACCATGACGTTCACATCCACTTCTCCGAAAAACGCATTGAGTTTAATTCTAAACTCTGCACCACCCGTTGCGCTCCTAACCTCCCCACTATATCTACATCCGCAATTCCCGCACCCCCCCGGCTCAACCTATCTTTTATCGGCGCTGCTAGTTTTAGGACTTGTACCAGGAAAAGCACTTCACAGGCCTATGCTATGTCCCTCTATGAAATTAATAAAATTCTAGAGAAGACCACGACCAAAGAAGAATGGAAGGCAAGGATACCTGCACAGTATCATGACTTCCTAGTCATGTTCGATAAAACCAAGGTTCAAGGCCTACCTCCCCGCCGTACCTATGACCATAAGATACAGCTAATGGAAGGGAAAGATGCACTGTTCGGACCACTCTATGGGATGTCAAGAGAGGAACTCATTGTCCTAAAAAAATATATTGAGGACAATTTAGAGAAAGGCTTTATTCGAGCCAGTTCTTCTCCTGCCGGATCTCCTGTCCTCTTAGTCAAAAAAGCTGACCGTTCCCTAAGACTCTGTGTGGACTACCGAGGCCTAAATGCAATTATTGTCAAGGATCGCTATACCTTCCCGCTCATGAGAGAAACACTGGATCGACTGGCCAAAGCGCAATGGTATACCAAGTTAGACCTTCGTGACGGTTACCATCAAGTACGTGTAACGGATCTACAATACCGTTACCTGCAGTGAAGCATAATAGCACTGGACAAGCAGAGAGGTAGTAAGGATCAGCATGAGTGGTGTAGCTACCACATGCTAGAGGATACCTGCTACCCTGCTGTTCCGATGGAGTGGAACCAGCGAGAATAACATTTGCTGACGAGCCAATGATATATCTCCGGTGACACCAAACACAGGAAGCTCCTGTGGTGGCGTTTCCAATTCATCTATGCATATACTAGCGGCCCAGAGCCACTGGTGCGGCAATAGGGAATCTATTAAGTGCAGGACACCTCACATGCAACAGTAGACTGATCAGCGCCGATTCCTACATCCAGCATAGGCATGGCATGCAGCTGGCGGATCTAGAAGGTCTAACTGGACAGAACAACCGAGGAGTGTCGGAGAGCGCCAAAGTGATCATTAGCTGAATCCTGAGGTGCCCCGCTCGCAATATCTTGGCATGTTCTCAGGGTCTCGACGGGCTCCCAGCAGAGTAGAACAGAAAGAGGAGGGCGAGTCAGCAGCACTATAACGATAGTGCATGACCCCGACACCTGTTGCTCTTCTTCCCATTCTCATCAGACAGAATACTACCGAGTAGAGCCCTTAAGATTATTGAGTACCTTGCACGAAAATACTCTTAACATCTCAACCTGATTTAGTATTTGCAATGGCCGTATTCCTATACCTATTCCCACTGCAGAGCAGTAGGACTACCCCCGTTACAGTACGCATTGCTGAAGGAGATGAATGGAACACGGCCTTTCGCACCCGTTACGGCTTATACGAATACCAGGTCATGCCGTTGGGTTTAACCAATGCTCCAGGGACCTTCCAATGATTCGTCAACGATTGCCTCACCAAGTACTGGGACATTTTCTGCACTGCCTATCTCGATGATATCCTGATTTATAGCGATACCTTTGCAGAGCACCAGGTTCATGTTCGAAAAATACTGCAGACACTCAAGAACAATGACATCCTACTCAAGCCTGAAAAATGTGAGTTCGAGGTACAAACAATCAAGTACCTAGGCCTCATCCTCACCCCAGACGGCAGTAAAATGGATGAAGAGAAACTGAAAGCAGTCCGGGACTGGAGCACCCCAAAGAGCGTAAAGGACATACAAGCCTTCCTAGGGTTTGCAAATTTCTATCGTCGTTTCATCCTCGGTTTCTCTAAAATCGTCGCATCTTTTACTGCCCTTACTCGAAAAGGTATTAGCTTTGAATGGACCGTTGAAGCAGATATAGCCTTCGAGAACCTGAAATACGCTTTTACTACCGCCCCAATCCTAATCCACTTTGACCCCGACAAGAAAATCATCTTGGAAACTGACTCCTCTGATTTTGTATCTGGAGGCGTTCTATCACAATACGATGACGCCGGAGTTCTACACCCAGTCGCTTTCTTCTCCAAGAAGCATTCACCTGCTGAATGCAACTACGAGATTTATGACAAGGAATTACTGGCTATTATCAGGGTTTTCGAAGAATGGCGCCCAGAACTCGAAGGCTCAAAACAACCCATCAATGTTATTAGTGATCATAAAAATCTTGAATATTTTATGAGCACGAAACAACTCAACCAGCGACAAGCAAGATGGGCAGAGTATCTCTCCAGGTTCGACTTTGTCATTACATATCGACCAGGAAGCCAAGGAGGAAAACCGGATGCATTGACTAGGAGATCAGGAGATCTCCCCAAGGAAGGAGATGAACGGTTGGCACACCAGAGTCAGGTAGTGCTAAAGAAGGAAAATATTGATCCAAAGCTAAGTTTGTTGTCGGCTTCTTTGTCAAATGAAGCCGCTGAACTGGATGCCCCCCTTAAAAAACTCTTTGAAGAAGGTTACATTGCTGATAATTTCCCGAAAAAGATACAGGCGAACAGAATCCACCCCTTAAATACCCCGCTTTCCAACCATTATGACTCACACCCGAAAACAACCGAAACACTAATCAAAACACAAAAACATTATACTCTTCAACCGAGATTCCAACCACAACCCATAAAATATCCCTAACTCCTTTACTCCTTCATATCCTTGAAACGTGATTGTGACAGTGACAGCAAAGGTTCTGAGGTATAACTGAGATAGTATTTGAACAATACAGGAGAAGGTAAACGAGAATGTTGTTTAAAGAAAGGAAGAGGAAAGAACAACAAGAGACAAAAACCTTTTCCTTAAATACCCCGCTTTCCGCATTCAAATAACTCATAACCGAAACTAATTGAACAACAAGGACATTATACAACCTCTTCTAATCCATTACAACCGTTATCCGAAACCTAACCCATTAACCTAGTTCATCCGTGAAATCAGCCTGGGGACCTGTCATTGCTCCAAGGCGATTGGCAGGTGTCAGGGCGACATTCCAAGCAGCCAACTTCGGGAGCTCATAACTCAGCCAATACTTGTCCAATTGACTTCATTTTTTCACAGGACCTCCCTCATATAACCTCCGGGCCACGTTCCGCCGGACGGTTTGGCTTGACGACCCGGGGGTTACTTTTACCTCAGGGACGTGCTTTTTTCGCCCATGTCTCATTTTCATGGACGAGTATTGTTGGTTGGTTGGTTGGGTTTGCGGTTGTGTGATCGTTTAGCGAGGTCGTTTAAACATGTTTTCTTTGGCTTCCCAAGTATAATGAGTCACACGTTTGTCATTGAAGAGTTGGATTATGGGTATATAAGCAAAGGGTCTTTCCCTCTTGTTGTACTTTTCCTTCTTCTTTCTTTAAGCAAAGTCTTCTTTTGTCACTCTACTTGTATCCTACAATACAAGCCAGGGTTCTCATAAATCCTTCGTTGCCTCAGTGATATTTCTCATCTTATTTCATGGATCGGAACGAAGTATTGGGGTAGAAGCACGTTTGGCGGTTGTGATGGATTTCGGGTGTTTGTATAGTGTCTTTGTGTTTCGGTTGTTGTCGGGTATTGGTCGTTGGTTGGAAAAGCGGGGTATTTAAGTGTGGGATTTCAGTCGTTCTTTGTTTCTTTCTTCTTCTTTCCTTAAGCAACGTTCTCGTTTCACTTCTACCTGTATTACTTAAATATCACCTCGATTCTACTTCAGAATCCTTGCTGTCGCTGGTTACCTCGCTGCACTTATCTCGCCTTGAGATAGACCACACGTAGAACTTGGAGAAACTTTACCCTCCTCGAATGTGTTAAGTACTTCGGTTGAGTAGCACTGCTCACTTTCAGGGATACTGGAGGGCTCAACGAAGGACGAGACCGTGAGATCTTATCACTCCACTACATCAACATAGTTTCACTGTCAGAGTCATCATAACTCCCTTCTATTATAAAACCTGTGGATTCATAGCCTGAACTCTTGCTGTTAGCTTTCGTTCAAGTAGCACTGCTCACCTTTGGGGATACCAATGGGCTTGACAAAACCTCACTCCTTAAGACTCCCCTTCTCCAATAGTATGGATCAGGATGGCTTTGCTGTCACAGTGGGGCTAGTAGCACTAGATAGAACTGTCTAAAAACTTCTTCTGAGCCCTCTACATGTGTTGGCTTGTACTGGATTGCTTGCCCCAGGCACAGTGTGCCCACTACATCAGTAGTTCTTACTGAGGGGTAACCTCAAGTGCTATCCAATCCAACTGCCATGATTGTCTGCAATGTTATCATCAGCTAGTTACATACTTAGAGTTCTTGGCCTATGGAAGAGAGTCTCCACCATCCAAGTTTCACACCGGTAGTGGTTACCCTTCGGCAAAACCCCTCCTGGTGTTACCTCGTAGGTCATGTCGTCATGGGGGGGTGGTGTGCCCCATGGGAGCGACCCTGCGCCATACTCTTGTAACAGTACTACCATTAGTTACATGTAATGAGCAGTATTATCTTAGTGGTGTGCAGTCATTGAACTTAATAGACAGCTGGAGCCTGGCATTGCAGGGTAACAGCTGGGAGCCAGTTACCCCACCATACAGGGTAACCTAGTGTTCATCACGGGGGGTCTGGGCCCCGCTGTTTCTACCTCCTCCCAAATGCTTGGGGTGGGGCAACGGGGTGGGGTGGGGGTATAATTCTGGCCTGTACCCACCCCGACCCCGTCGGTGCCCCACTGATTCCTACATTAGACGGGGTTGAATTGGGGCCCCACTGTTTCCTACCTTCGATGGGGTAGAATTGGGGCCCTGCTGTTTCACCTGCAACGGGGTAGAATCAGGGCCCCGATGGTTCTTTGCCCCGGCGGGGCAGAACAGGAGCCTTGATCAATTTTTGCCCTCGATGTAAGTTGTTATAATTATAGCAGAGTATATATGGTCATGGCGTCTGTATTTATGGTTTATGTATTTTGTCGGATATTGGTTATTATTGTGGCATAGAAAGGCTCTTATTTATTGTATTTACAGTATATAAGTGTTTACTATAGATATATATATTCCTTCTCCCTTTACCCAACTGTGCCCTCCTTACTCCGTTTGGCCTTTCTTTGTGACTCCCCAGTGTTCCTCCTTGCTTTCTTGCTCTCAAGGAGCAAGGTTCTTGTTAAGCTCTTTGGTATCCCCAAAGATAAGCAGTGCTACTCAACAAGAAACAGGCGACAGGAGAAGTGCGAAGATTCCAGAGGCTCTACGTGTGGGTTTTGTCACGGCGACTCGTGAACAGCAACAGCAAAGGTTTGCGGGGTGCAAACGAGGTTTGTATTGTGAGAATACAAAGAGAGTACTACAGAAGATATTGCTTAAGGAAAGAAGAAAAAGGCAGAACAAGAGGAGAACATCCGTTACTTATATACCCATCATCCTATGCTTCGCTGACCAACATATGACTCATTGTAGACAGTAACCCAAAGAAACACAAAGAACAACCATGTAACACCACACTGAAAGAGATCCCAGCGACCCTCTAGCGATACAAACCATCCATGAAACTTGCCTTTCCTGGAGTGTGGTTGCAGCTTGACACCTAATTGCTATTTTGCTAGTTAGATTTATATGTATCACAGTGATGGTGGGAGGCCCCTTACCTTCACTCCGTTTTCATGCTGCTGCTGGCCATTCTCCTTCTACGAAGGAGCCGCTATCTGACCATCCTTCAATCTCCTCCTCATCCTCCTCATCCTCACCATCCTCCTCATCCTCCTGCTCCTCCTGCTCCTACTCCTTCTGCTCCTCCTACTCCTGTTCCCGCTCTTTCTCATCCCCCCCCCATTCTCCCCCTCATCCTCATCCTCCCCTTCACTGCCTACCCTCTGCTGCCGCTTCAGTTCGCCAGATACATACTCCTTTGTTACATACGCCGATTCTAAGGTTTTAGGAGGTAGATTTGATAATGGGTCTCTATCGAAGGCTCTCTCCCCATTTTCATCAACAGAGCTTCAGTCTGTGTCTTGCTTAGCATCTTAGTTGTCATCAGATATATATATTGCACCCCCAGAAGCATCTTGCTTCTCTAAGAAATGCTTGAGATCTGCATGAAGGGCTTGCTTCTCTAGATGTATTGCTTCTACTGATATATCAGACTCAGTTTCTATGATAGCAGTAAGCTCCCTCTGCTGATAATGCTTTACTATCATTGAAGTTCGTATCATCTCTCTGCGCATCCTGTTCCGGCGGTATGGCAGGAGATCTCTTGATATATTGAATACCCACTCTACCCCTACGCCATTAGCGGGAACTGCAAGGATATCTCTTGCCATCCTTGCAAGATTTGGAAGCCTCCCGGAGGTAAACCTCCAATACCCTAAGAGATCCGACTCATAGAATCGACCCTGGGGTTTGTCAGGGTTGTTGATTGTAGAATCGGGCTCAGGTGGCTCAGGCTCTATGGGGGAATTGATATACTGAATGGCTTCAGTGGTAGGTGTAGAATCACTACTAGCAGCGTTTCATGGATAAGTACATGGTGTTGTGGTTAATGATTCGGGTATCGAGGTGTGCATCTCTTTTTTGTTCTTTGTGTTTCTTTAGGTTTCTATTTGTGATGAGTTATGTGTTTGTCATTAAGGAGTTGGAACTTGGGTATATAAGTGAGGGATTGTACCCTCTTGTTGTACTTCTCCTTTTTCTTCCCTTAAGCAACGTCTTTTGTAGTACTCTTCTTTGTATCTTCACAATACAAAACTTGATTACATCTCGTGATCTTTCACCATTGCTGTCAATAGGTCGCCTTGACTTATCCCACCTGTAGAGCCTGTGGAGTCATCGTCACACTCTTGTCGCTTGTCTTCGCTCAAGTCGCACTGCTCACTTTTGGGGATACCGAAGGGCTTGACAAAAACCTCCCTCCTTGAGACAGCGAGTGGCTTGGAACGACCTACACCCATACGCCAGGGTATGGCTGGTGCATGCTTTAGTGGTGGCTTCGAGGTTTGCAGTGGCAGGCTTGGGGCGTAGTGTGTATTATAGTATTCAATAAATTGGCGGCGGTAGTCTGATGTATATGACCCTGCATCATTAGGATCATTGCCTTTGTCTCTATCCCATTCCTTATAAAGCTCCGGCTTTTGATAAAGATCAAAGCAGGTAGGTAGCAAGGCTGAGCAAGAGGCCTTGTGTATTCTCCATTTTTCTATGATAAATCTTTGTCTTATCTAAGGCCGTTGTTATACCTATTGGTAGCTTAGTTGGTTACGACTTGAGTTCATTTACGATGCACACATATGGACTAGCGTTCAATCCCCGACCATGTTGGTTATTATTAATCTTGGTTGCTTATTAATAAGATTCGGATAGGATGTTTGGTTTCCTTGTGTTATCAATGCCCAACTCTTTTGATCAACATTTCCCCGATTAGCTTATACATCGCGTTGTCGGTTAATTCCGACAATCACGCCATATGATAATGAGAGGGGTAGGAGCGAACGAAAGCGTTTCAGGGTCTATAGGATTTTTCCATGTTAATGTTATTACATAGCCTTTGTATTCGACGCTTGACTACTATAAGTAGTCCAGTGTTCTACCGTTGAGAAAGGTCTTCTTCCGGATCATTAGTGATGAAGAACGAGCCTTATCAATATTATATTGTATAGCTTAGTAGTATACGACTTTCATTCATACTCTCAAGGTCCTGTGTTCGTTTCATCTTCAAGTGATACTTTCTTCATGCAAAGAATCCTTTATTTCTTCAAAAGACTTTGTCTCATGGTCTGTCCCTCGTCAAGCCTTTCAGTATCCCTGGAGGTGAGCAGTGCTACTTGGACAAAGTTCCAATACGTTTGAGAAGTGCGAGGTTTCTACAAGTCCTACGTGGGGTCTAACTCAAGGCGAGTTAAGTGTGGCGTAGTTATCACAGCGACAGCAAGGGTTCTAAGGTAGAACCGAGGTTTTGTTTGAATAGTACAAGAGAAGTAAAACGAGAATGTTGCTTAAGAAAAGAAAGAAGAAGAGAACAAAGAACCGACAAACTCTAGCGCTTAAATACCCCGCTTTCCTATCCCAAACCCAATAGCCTATAACAACCGAAAATACAAAGACATTGTCCCTCACGAGACCCAAAGCCCAAAACAACCTTCGAACCGAAACCCTAACCCTATATCCAATCCTTAATCCGTGAAACTTTGTTGTTGCTTCACGCGACATGAACCTCAAAGTCACGACGCGTCCACAACAGACCTCGTCCTTCCGGATTGGTTAGACAACGAGTATATTCGAACGAACACGATACCAAACAAGCACAGTAAGTGATATTAAACAATACCCAGGGCCAAGGACCCTTTAGCGTTAGTTATTAAACCTTACTATTGGAAGTTCTTCACGGAAATTTGCTCGATCCCTACTTTGAACCCTACGGTTATCTTTTAGCGGTTCATAAGAAGCAGTTAGGACTTGCGCCTGTGTATTGTGTTGCGGATAGCAACCGGGCAGGTTATAGCGTCTAGATTGTTATCTAAAGCTTCTTGGAGATTTCCTGTGTGGTAAGAAGTATCAGTCTTACACCTACCTCTATGGAGCCCTCATCCTCCGTCCCCGCTACAACCTCTTCGATTGAAAGTTCACCACCACTTTTTGCATTGCAACGGCGTTACACACAGCCAAAAGTCTCTAGCACTTCAGCTTCATTTCATTACCCCGCTCACAAAAACAAGTTGGATCCTTGTTTTAACACTACCACTCCGATCGCATGTCTTCAGAAGACACAGCAAGAATCTTCACACCTCTCTTCCCCTCTCTTCAAAGAGGCAAAGCCTCTACCACTCCTGCTTTCCCCGCAACTGCCATGGCGGAACCAAGAACCCTCTCACCATCGAAATGGCAGAGAGCTGACACCTCTCCTCCTTCACCACCTGTCTTTTCCCACCCCACTAATTGGATTTCCATGATCCAAAATAAGGACAACGGGATAACAGGAGCCCCCATGACCCTAAAGACAGTTAGTCAGTTCCTCACAAAGGCTGACGAACTGAACCTCATTCACTTCACCTCCCTCCTTAACATGATCCAGCATCTACAGAGCAAGGTCACCCTACTGAGAGAGGCTGCTAAGAGTCCAGCACCTCTCCCTGATATGTTTCCAGAGTCACCAACTCTGAATAAACAAGAGCGCATGCACCTTCTCACAGTAGGGAAAGCAGTGCCCTCAGCACCACCTGCACCATTTGGTGCTCCTCCTCCTCCTGCACCTGCTGCTGCAATTCCTGCTCCTCCTGCCCCAAAGCCTTTGCAATGGGCCCAAGTGGCTGCCAGCAAACCAAAGAGAAAGCCCCAACCAGCAAAGGCCAAACAGGCTGCAAACGCTCCTGCCCCTAAGATTTCATCTTCCTCTCCTTCAACATCTCCCACCATGCGCGCTTGTTGTTTGATTGTCAAACACGACGGCTCTCCCCTTTCTCAAGAGTCACCCACGGAACTCAAAGATAAACTTGACTCTGCCATTGGTTCCATCACCATCCAGTCTGTGGCAATAGACACACATTCCCAGAATGTGTCGTTGACAGTCATGAACAACATGCCTGCCAACACCCATTACAGGAAAGTTGGCCAATTTCTTCACCTAATCCCAGGAGCTTGCTCCCTACACCTTGACGAACCATTGTATCAACTTATTGTACATGGTATTCCCACTTCTATGGAGCCCTCTGCCATTCAGCAAGAACTCTGCAACTTCAACCCTGGCCTTATAATGGACATTCCCCCCAGATGGCTCACTCTACCTGAAAAACAAAGAGGGAAAACAGTTTCCTCAATTGTTATCACACTCTCTGGCCCCAAAGCTAATGAGATCGCCAACCGCACTCGCTTATCTGCCTTTTCTACCACTGTTAGATCCGAACACAAACTCCGTTTTGAACCCTCCACCCAGTGTTCCCAATGTCACAAATTTGGACACCACACAAACAAATGCCCCAATCAACCATGCTGCCGCTGGTGTGTTGGACTTCATCCCACTGCAGCCCATACCTGCCCCACACTCTCTTGCTCAACCTAAGGCCGCCCCTGCTCTCACACTCTTGTCAAGTGTGTTAACTGCGACGGACCCCATGAGTCACACCTGAACAGCTGCCCATCACGCCCTTCAAAGGCCTCACCGCCCCCTCCGGCAGATGACCAGATGGACCTTTAGGTCGCGTCACCAATACTTTTCCAACACCTACTAACTTTGATTGAAAACTTTTTCTGGCTACTCTCTGCTTCCTTTGTGGCTTTACTATGGACTTTCTTCTATGGTTTCTCATTGTTTTTTTTGATTGTTGGTTGCAAGTCTCTTTACTCTCATAGGCATATGCTGTCAACTTTCCCTGCACCTTTAAGTCGTTCTATCGCAGGAACATTGTCTTGTTCTTTTGGAAGTACTTAGTTCGTTTCTCTTTTGTGTTCTCTTTTGTTACCCAGGCGGATAAGGGTGTTTACTTGATGGGGATAGGTTTTTTGACTTCATAACCTTTGTGTTGCATCAGCGGTTTTGTACCTAGAAACAATAATGAAATGATTTAAACAAAAAAAAAAAAAAAAAACTCTCTAGGTTCGACACCTTTGTTAAGCCCTTCAGTATCCCTGAAGGTGAGCAGTGCTACTTAGGAGAGGTGTCAACACGTTTGAATAGTGCAAGGTTTCTACAGATTCTACAAGGGGTCTATCTCAAGGCGAGATAAATGCAGCAACAGTGACAGCGAGGTTTCTGAGGTAAAAACGAAGTGATATTGAATAAACACAGTAGAAGGTAAACGAGAACGTTGCTTAAGGAAAGAAAGAAGAAGACAACAAAAACGACTGAAGTCCATCACTTAAATATCCCGCTTTCTATACAAAATAACTCATAACCGGAGAACAACTGAACAACAAAGACATTGTATCTCTAACCAAAACCCGTTGCAATCGACACATTACCCTAGACCCTTCACTCGTTCTTATCCGTGTAACCCACCATATTGCTTAGAAAACTATGAGAAGAGGCATCCGAGAGGAATCTGGGATCCGAGAGGGCATCAGGCATCCTATAGAGCAGAGGCATTGGGCATCCTAAAGAGCAGAGGGGATCCTATAGAGCAGAGGCGTTGGGGATCCTGAAGAGCAGAGGGCATCCAATAGAGCAGAGGGTGTTGGGCACCCTAGAGGGCATCGGGCATGGTTGAAGGCGTCAGGCACCCTGTACAACAGAGAGCGTTGAGCATCCAAGAGAGAGTCAGGCATCCTAGAAAGTGTCTGGCATCCCAGAAAGTTTCGGGCATCCTTTAGAGCAGAGGGCATCCTTTAGAGCAGAGGGCGTCAGGCACCCCGCACAGCAGAGAGCAGAGGGCATCCGAGAGAACAGAGGGCATTCTAGAAAGCAAAGGGCATCCTAAGAAGCAAAGGGCATCCTATAGAGCAGAGGGCGTCGGGCAAGCTAGAGGGCATCGGGCATCCTGTACAGCAGAGAGCATTGGGAAATTCAGGCAGTATATACGATAGAGAGTATGGAATTATAGTGTCTTCAAAGGAAGGAGACAGTAGGATAGTCGATATCCGACGTGGACAAACTAGAAATAACTATAGATAGGCCAATAAAAGCATTTTATATAAGATATTGAGGAAGCTTAGTAAGCTAAAAACCCTAACCCTTTTACCAAATACTCCTGGAGATAGGGAGGTAGAGAGGGGTGCTCCAGGAGGAAAAATCATATTGTAGGAGTGCCAATATCCTCTGGGAGGAAATTGGGACCACAGGGAAGAGCCATATCCTCTGGGAGGATAGGTCTGCGCTTGAGCTTCTCCAGGAGGTCAGGGAGCTCAGGGAGATCAGGGAGGAAAGCATCTCCTGGGGAGAAATGCCTGATCTCTAGGAGGCATAATTTTTTTTGCTGATGTGGCAGGAGCAGCCTTGGAACAAGTCTGTCACACTATTCTCCCCTTTGTCTCACCACTTGGGCCAATGCAGCAGAACTTATAGCCGCAATCAAAACAGCTTTTGGATACCCAGATCCTACCGGCACCGCATGAAGAGAACTACCCCAACTCCGCCAGAGAAAGTGAGACTTCTCTGACTACCTCTCAAGGAGTGATGATTCCACAGGCTCTACAACGAGGGGGAGATATGACTCCGATAGCGGGACTACGTTGATGTAGTGGCGTGATAGTTACGAAAAGTATCACGAAGGCGACGAAGGAATCTTTTGAAGGAATCCTGGCTTGTATTGTAGGATACAAGTAGAGTGAAAATAGAAGACGTTGCTTAAAGAAAGAAGAAGGAAAAGTACAACAAGAGGGGAAATCCCTTCGCTTATATACCAAAGATCCAACCCTTTCGATGACAAAGACATGACTCATTGCAACAAAGACCCAAGGAAACACAAAAAAAGATAACGAAACGCGACACCCATATACCCACGTACCTATCCGACTAACAAAACAATCATCCATGAAACTACCTAGCAGACTTTCAAAGGATCATGGGACAACTCCATGTAACGGATCTACAATACCGTTACCTACAGTGAGGCATAATAGTACCGGGCAAGCAGAGAGGTAGTAAAGATCAACATGAGTGGTGTAGCTACCACATGTTAGAGGATACCTGCTACCCTGCTGTTCCGATGGAGTGGAACCAGCGAGAATAACATTAGCTGACGAGCCAATGATGTATCTCCGGTGATACCAAACACAGGAAGCTCCTGTGTTGGCGTTTCCAATCCATCTGTGCATATACTAGCGGCCCAGAGCCACTGGTGCGGCAATAGGGAATCTATTAAGTGCAGGACACCTCACATGCAACAGTAGACTGATTAGCGCCAATTCCTACATCCAGCATAGGCATGGCATGCAGCTGGCGGATCAAGAAGGTCTAACTGGACAGAACAATCGAGGAGTGTCGGAGAGCGCCGAAGTGATCATTAGCTGAATCCTGAGGTGTCCCGCTCGCAATATCTTGGCATGTTCTCAGGGTCTCGACGGGCTCCCAGCAGAGTAGAACAGAAAGAGGACGGCGAGTCAACAGCACTATAAAGATAGTACATGACCCTGCCACCTGTTGCTCTTCTTCCCATTCTCATCAGACAGAATACTACCGAGTAGAGCCCTTAAGATTATTGAGTATCTTGCACGAAAATACTCTTAACATCTCAACCTGATTTAGTATTTGCAATGGCCGTATTCCTATACCTATTCCCACTACAGAGCAGTAGGACTACCCCCGTTACACTCCACTTCGATGAAAACTCGAAAATGGACACCTTGGAACACGGCTTGTCAGAGGAACTAAAAGAAGCCATGGTCTTCACCACAGCCTCTCCCACTACCTTCAAGGACATGATTATCTTCCTCACCCGACTCGACAACCGCATCCGGGCCCGCAAAGCAGAAAAACAAGGAAACAATCGAGACAATATGGGGCAGTTCTGTGCCTCAAATACCACGACCCATTTATCCCCGCCTCTTCTTTTGTACCAGCAGGCCTCGCCCCTATGCATCTTTCCTTTGGTCATACTAGCAATCTCTCTCACCCCCCACAAGACCAGTGATAGACCATGGTCAATGGATGCAGGAAGCTCTCCGAGAAAGAAAAACAATGGTGCCGATCTACTGGCAACTGTATGTTTTGCGCCGCCCCCAATCACTCGTATGCCAACTGCCCCTCCACCCCAAGAAAGCCCACTATGAGAGGGGCCCTCACCACTGTCGCCAATGCTTCCACTCCTCCTGCCTCCTCTGCTCGTCAGCTTCTCCCTCCACCGCTACCACCCCAGTTCTTTGCTATTGATGTACCAGGCACCTCCGACGTGGCTTTAAACTAGTTTCTCTGAAGTCGATTGGTGACCCTGTTTCGGTTCCTTTTTCTTTACCTTTGTCAGCATTTTCCATTTCTGGGTTTTCAGTGTTGGGTATGTGCGTGGAAGATCTGCTAGACGGGGAATATTCTGTTATTCCTTGTAGCATTTTCCATAGCAATAAAATCATTAAAACACACGTACTATTGGACACTGGAGCCTCTGGATTCGCCTTCATTGATAAGGAATTTGCAAGTCACTATTTTTTACCTCTCTCCCCGTTAAAAACACCTAGACAACTTGAAGTTATTGATGGCCATCCTGTGTCCTCAGAAGCCATCACCCATATCACCAATATCAATTTGTCTATTCAACAACACCAAGAACAAGCCTCCTGTTTCATGCTCCAGCTTGGTCACTACCCCCTTGTACTAGGAATCCCATGGATGAACCACCATGATGTCCACCTCCATTTTGCCGACAAATGCATGGAGTTTAATTCTAAACTCTGCACCACCCACTGCACCCCTTACTCCCCTGTTGTATCCACTCCCTCGATCCCCGCTCCCCCTAGGCTAAACCTGTCTTTTATTGGTGCCGCTAGTTTCAAAACACTCACCAGAAAACGTACCTCACAGGCCTATGCCATGTCGCTATATGAAATTAATAAGATCTTAGACGACAAGACCACTAAAGAGGAATGGAAGTCTAGGATTACTGAAAAATACCACAACTTCCTCAATATGTTTGATAAAAGTGAAGCCAAAGGACTCCCCCCTTGCCCACCCTATGACCATCGGATACAACGTTAGAAAGGAAAAGATGCTCCTTTCGGACCCCTTTATGGAATTTCTCCAGAGGAACTAATTGTCCTGAAGAAATACATTGAAGGCAATCTCGAAAAAGTATTTATTCATGCTAGCTCCTCTCCTGCCAGATCCCCCGTTCTCACGGTTGGGTCCCTCATTAAGCCCTTCAGTATCCCTGAAGGTGAGCAGTGCTACTTAAGCGAGGTATCAATCTGTTTGAGGAGTGCAATGTTTCTACAGGTCTTACGGTGGGTATACTTCAAGGCGAAGTATTGACGACGTTTCACACTGACAGCGAAGGTTCTGAGGTAGAACCGAGATAGTATTCAAGTAATACAGGTAGAAGTAAACGAGAACGTTGCTTAAGAAAAGGAAAAGGAAGAGAACAAAAACGACCGAAATCCTTCGCTTAAATACCCCGCTTTTCCGTGACACAACCAACAATCTGACAACAACCGAAACGTAACCAAACAAAAAAGCCATTATATCCAAAGAAAACCCTCTATGACTGCCACCAACTTCGCCTTAACCTATTACCCGGTTCCATCCGTGAAACTCGTCCTCTTTGTAAAAAAGGCTAATGGCTCTCTTCAATCATGTGTTGATTATCGGGGTCTCGATGCCATTACAGTTAAAGACTTGTATACCTCTCCCCTCATTCAGAAACCTCTCAACTGCTTGATCAAAGCACAATGGTATACTAAGCTGGATCTCCGTGACGGCTATCACAAAGTGCATATCGCAGAAGGAGACGAATGGAAGACAGCCTTCCGCACCAGCTACGGACGTTATGAGTACTACATCATACCATTTGGCTTAACCAACGCCCCCAGAACATTTCAACGCTTTGTAAACGACTGCCTCACGGAATACCTCGATCTCTTTTGCACCGCCTATCTCAATAATATCCTGATTTACAGTGATACCTTCACCAAAGATCAAACCCACGTTCGAAAGGTCTTTTAAATGCTAAAAAATAACGATATCCTGCTGAAACCGGAATAGTGTGAGTTCTAGGTACAGACTACAAAGTACCTAGGCCTCATCCTCACTCCAGATGGCATCAAGATGGATGAAGAAAAGCTCAAGGCAGTCCGGGAATGGGGTATGCCAAAAAGTGTTAAGGATGTCCAGGCTTTTTTAGGATTCACTAATTTTTATCACTGATTCATCTTGGGATTTTCCAAACCCTCTGCTCCCCTTACCTCCCTTAATCGAAAAGGAATTGCCTTCGAATGGACTGTTGAAGCTGATATAGCATTTGAAAACCTCAACCACGCCTTTAACGCAACCCCGATCCTCATCCACTTCAATCCTGATAAAAAAATTATTGTGGAAACAGATGCTTTGATTTGGTGTCCGGAGGAGTTCTATCACAGTACGACGATGCCAGAATCTTTCACCCAGTTGCCTTTTTCTTTAAGAAACATTCACCTGCTGAATGTAACTCCGAGATCTATGATAAGGAACTACTTGCTATCATCCATGTGTTTGAAGAGTGGCGCCCGGAACTCAAAGGATCTAAACACCCCATCTCTGTCATCAGCAATCATATGAACCTGGAGTACTTTATGAGTACAAAACAACTCAATCACCGTCAAGCTAGATGGGCTGAATACTTATCTCGCTTCAATTTTAAAATCACCTATCGACTCTGAAGTCAAGGAGGGAAGACAGACGTGTTGACTAGGAGATCAGGAGATCTCCCCAAGGAAGGGGATGAATGACTAGCACACCAGAGTCAGGTAGTGCTAAAAAAAGGAAAATGTGGATCCTAAGCTAAGTTTGTTGTCAGCTTCTTTGTCAAATGAAGCCGCTGAATTGGATGCCCCCTTAAGAAAACTTTTTCAAAAAGGATATATTGCTGATAAATTCCCGGAAAATATATTGCTTGCAATAAGGAATAAGGATCAACAGTCAATAGAGATCACTTTAAGCGAATAGAGTAATAAGGAAGGATGACTACACTACCGAGGATGCATCTATGTTCCTGCCTTCGACCCCCTTCATTTGGAGATAATTAGAAGACACCACAATGTACCAGCAGCAGGCCACCCAGGATGACATATATCAGCAAAAACCGGTCTGTGCTTGGGCACATGGGCACACGTCTGAACGCAGCCCTAAAAGCTTGTGTGTCTATTTTTTTTTTTTTGTTTAAATCATTTGATTATTGTTTCTAGGTACAAAACTGCTTATGCAACACAAAGTTTATCAAGTCAAAACACCTATCCCCAACAGTGACCATCCACGCCCCAGGATAACAAAAGAAAGATACAAAGGAAAAATAATAAACCAAACCAATAGGCGTACCTATAGGGAAGTGACCCCATTGATCATAACAATGATCCTGCAATATATGACTTTCATAAGTAAGGAGAAGTAACAATTAAACATTAAAAAAATTGAGTAGGTGTGTTGATCCTACTGTTTAATATAATGCTAAACCAGATTAGACACTTTTTGCCAGATTTGGAAGCACATCGATTTTCTTGATATTTAGATTTTATATATGATATCGCTATATGTATCAAAACACATGTTATTGTTATAATTACTTTTATAAGGTATCGTGAATGGTACATCATCCAAATAGTTTGCTTTAGAAATATTCAAATTCACTTTTGAACCTTTTCCCTTCATGTTTTTCCTTCGAGCCAATCCTAACATAAAATTTTAGTGTTTTTGTCTTCTCACTTCAATACTTCAACGCTAATTATTGCTCGATTCACCATTTTCAACAACATTCAAAAACCCTAACCCTTCGTGATGTCATTCCCCAAACCTTCACAAATATCATTCGTATGCTTGGATACACAATCATACTAAACATTAGATTGTGTTGCTTTTTCAGCCTACGTCACCTACAACTTTGTTGTTGTATGAATAGTGTTGGACATCGTACATTTTGCACCAGATCGCTTCTTATTCTTTCTTTTTGCTCTGAATCAGCTGATTCACCTCATTCTTAGTTTGAGCTATCAACTCTCACCATGTGCCTTTCCGCATTCAATTTCCTATTTTAGCCCGTGGCAAGTTATTTCCTGCTCGATTAAACCTGTTTGGTATGTAGTACGTGTGATCTTAGAGCAGTTGTTAAGCTCAATTGCACAGACTTTTTTGATATCTGTACAGAATCAGCATAATTTTTGGTTTCTCTTGGTTTCGCTTATTGCTTCTCTTTTGGTGTGTATGTTATAATTAGTTCCTGTGTTATAGCTTTGAACATGACGTGTTAAATACCCCATGATTCCCACCTGGGTTTTCATTCTCCGCTTTCTTCTTCTTTTTTCAAACATTTGGGGTTTACTTCAGTCACCCTTACCTTTACCAACTCACACTTTTGGATGAACATTTTTCACACAGTATCAATTGTAAGTATTATTTCCACATGCCTATTTATTATTCTTTCGTTGGCAGAATCTCCTCAATTTCTGGTGTGGGTGGATTCAAATTGGCAAAAGTCCTTCATCATGATGCAGATGGTGCATCCCGTGAGGTGTCTGTGAAGTACTACCAAAACACCAACAACACTCTCTATCCTGATCGAGTATACCTATTTTATGGCACTGTTATCTTTTTCGCTGGAAACACTCCAAAGGTTGGCTACCATCTATCATCCTTTTGTATGCCTCATACTTTTTGATTATGCTAATAACACAAGTAGTACTCATTGATCCGTAATGTCGAGCTTATGAACAACGCACCTGCAGACAAATTTATTTCCAATGATCCCTTCTGTACATCAACTGTCACTATGCTCTCGGATCTTGAAGATATGCCCAATACAACGTATTCTCACTTTCAAGGTCAGATGTATCAGTATAATAGTGAGGCTAAAGAAGATGTGCTGGTAATAGCTTAAATTATTCCACCCGTTAAAACAAATTTGACAAAGCTAATTTGAATCCTGTAGTGCGCTCTCACCTTTTTGATTGACACCAAAGTCCTATTGTTCTCAAAGTTGGTTAAATATTTGCATTCGGGGAAAGTACTGGATATAGCTTTCAGGTATATTTATGAGAGTGATATAGATAGAGGTAAGATCACATCAATTACTCAACACCAATTTTTTAGCTCTCAATTTACTAAATATATGACATTATAGCATATGGGATAACTCACGCTATAAATTTCTCACGTGATGGTGTTCCCAAAGATGACAAAGCCTCCATATTCCAAACTCCGAAGTCCAAACGCAAGGTTTTATTGGGCCCAGTCAATACCTCGCCAAGTCCAATGAAGATAATTAAGCCAGATCCAGACAGTGGTCCTGCAACACCTACAAAATCGGGAGTGTCTTCAAGCACAATACCAGGATCGCCAGGTCAGTTTTGCATATAACAAGTATTGTGGATTTTAATACTCACAACTCCTATTTGTAGGGCCCATTCGAGCTAAGCTGAACTTTGGACGAGATGCTGATAGAAGCAATCTGTTCAAACGACCGGAAGCAAGAGCGAGTCGTGCTCCTTTTCATAGTCCAGAGCATTCCAATGATCAGCCATTACCTATGGAAACTATTGATATGGTTGAGTCTTCTTCGGACGAGGATGAATTGTCTGCTGCAGTGTCCATCCAGTCTTCAAAGTCTAAACGTGGTGGTAAAGGACAAGGGAAAGGAAAGGATAAAATGTAACAATAGAAGGATTGGATACTGTATCTTTTTTTTATATTTTTTATATTTTCAATTTTGTCATGGTGGAATAATATAAGGGCTTTACTGATAGAGAAACTCAGTAAACCAAAATGTCAATTCGCTTTCGCTCATATGTCCCTCATCGTACAACTAGCACCCAAATAGCAGGTGATATGACGAATATATCACAATCCATTGCATTGACAGCTGTACCATCAGATGATATCCTGATGGATTCTGGTGGCCTGTTTTCTACTTTTAGTTTTGTTCAACATAGTAATCAACAATCTCGCCAATACGCAGAGTCTACCAGTAATAGAAGACCTCGATTGGACAACACTAGAAAGGAATCCTCACCAAAAACCAACATCCACAGCTCCATCCAAAGCATCTTTAGCCCTGATGTACCTTTTCAACGACTTCTTTCTAGGTTTCGAACCACTTATGACACATATTTCCCTGACTGTCCATGTTCTTTTTGTGGCATATTGATGCGTCAAGTCAACTGGATCAATAAGGATAATAACAAAATTTATCCTCTTGTAGCTGTTTTAGGCTTTTCAGTATCCGAGAGAATGAAAAGTGGATCACCACAAATCGCTGTCTGTACTCATTGCAAGACAACTCCCAGGGAACCACCAGCTGCAGGCCCATGGCCTGACATTCTTATCAGTTTGTCTCAACGCTCTAGGATTTTCCTAAGTCCTGTTTCTCTGCAGACAAGCTTGGGCCGCACACAAAGTCACTCTCAGACAATTAATCCTTATGCTACCTACCGCACTGTCACTGGTAAGATTTCCATCTCGTGTTCCAAATACATTGAGTGCTGAAATTAGGTAGGGAAGATGTCATTATCGAATAATGAACGTGCTGTTGCATTGTTTAGTGGCTGTATTGGTGCTTTTTTGGAAAGTTCCAATAACTCGGTTGATCAAGGTCATGATATTCAACATCTGCAACACTGCCGTGACTGGCTATTAGCAAACAATCCACTATATCACAGATATTATGTTTGTACTCACTTGCAACGTCATCCAGTTCCCACTGCTTCTATCTCATCATTAGCTCCATCAGAAGAGTCACGTCCAATGAATTGTCCAGATCTTGTCCTCCATCCCTTTGACTATACATCAGCAACAGCAAACGAAGATCATCGTGGATTCAGACTGCCTGTTGGATCTTTACCAGGTCCATCTTCAAGCCCTGAACATCATCATATAGGTCTCACACGATCTGATCCTGCCTTAGAACCTCTTTTGTTTCCTGTTCTCTATCCATGGGGTCAGGGTCACTGGCAGTTGGCTTCACGACAAGAAAGGATCCCTTATCACAACACTCGGTTGGTGGACACCAAGACAAAGTTAAACTCCATCGTTTCACATTATCGGGATGACCACTACTGGCCTGCATGGACTTACATGGAAATTGAAGCCTCTCGCATCTTCCAAAATAATTGCAGATTAATCAAAGGCCAAGCTCAACAATCAGCAGATCAACGATATACTGCTTCTCAACTACTCCAACCCAGTCAATATGGTTCTTGGTCCATCCTCAACGAAGAACTCACTACCACGATTCCCAAGTTTATTCGAACTGGTGATACCTTTTTTAGTACTGCTGAGGCCAAGATTCGTTGTATGCTTCAAACATTTGGGGTTCCAACACTATTTGTCACAACAACCTTCTCAGAACGTTGGCCAAAGTATCAGCAAATTCTCCTTCAAACTGGCAACCATGATACCTTACCCTCCAATCGCCCATGGGATGCTATTCAATACTACTATGAACGTTGGCACTGGATCAAAACAACCTATTTTCGTGGATCAACTGTCTCAGGCTTTGGTCAGTTGCGGGAGCTGGTGGAACGTCATGAATTTCAACTGCGTGGTGCTATTCACACTCATTCACTTCTTTGGACAGAATTTGATCAAGCAGAGTTAATTGGCAAAGCCTTTATCCGTGCAGATATTCCTGATCCAGAAATGGAATCTGAGTTGTATGAGCTGGTCTTGATGCATCAAATACATCACTGCCATATCCATCTTTGTGGGCGTGATGATACAATGACAGGCCCATGCCGTAAAGGCTTTCCTGCAGAATTGTCACCAATCACGTTCCAAAAGCCAGGAGAAGTCAGATACACATACCGCAGGCTGACTGAAGCTGATCAGTATGTTGTTCCGTACTGCCCACAACTTCTTCTCCTGTGGCAGGCTCATTGCAATGTCCAGTACTGCACTTCCGGAGGTCTGGCAAAATACATTTCAAAGTATGTCACAAAAGCTGAACCAAAATCTTTGGTTGATATCAGGAGTGAGAATCATACCACATCACATCTTCTTTCTCGTAGGATGGGTTCAATGGAGTGCATGGTTTTGTTATTGAGCTTTCCCATCTTTCAAATGTCGAGTGGCTGTTTGTATCTTCCAACCTCTATTCCTGCTGAACGAACATCAGTTGTCAAACCTGCTTGGCTTCTCGAACAGCAAGCTGACGATGACACACCCTACTATCCCGATGCATTAGAAAAGTATTTTGCTCGACCAGCACATCCCATGTTTGAGAGACTTACATATTTCCACTATCATTCTTATTATAAGCTGGAACGGAGAAAAAGGAGAAGTGAAGGCAATTATTGGCCTGACAAAAATGGAAACTTTGTATATGCCCGTAAAAAGGTAAAGTTGTGTCAAAGGTTTGCTTGAATATTTGTTAACATGGAATATAGCCTGTCCTGATCCGTACTGTTCATCGTCGCTTAGCTGATGGTGATTCATTCTTTTTCGTCAAACTTCTTCAACTGAAGCCATGGAGATCTGACGAAGAGATCTTTGGTAACGGCAACTTCACTACTTACAAAGATCACATGTTAGCTCAGTTTCCAAATCTCTATCGTGATTTGATGTCAACATACCGGTCAGGAATCCATCAACATTCACTTCAGCAAGCAGATATTTACCTGGAGCTCCTTGATACGATTGTCGATGGTCATTGCGTATCTGTGAAGTCAGTAATTCAAGACCAGTTAATTATGATGCAACGTTCTCCACTCCCAGTCCCCAACTCAATGGCAATATTTGATCTTCGTGGAGATCAATACACGGCATACTGTAACATTACTCAAGCAGTAGCTCAAGCTCGCTTAGGCAGCCCTGGAGTGAAATTGTTTATTACTGGCCCTGCAGGTACTGGCAAGTCCTATTTGCTTCGTGCCTTACAGCAATGGTTTTCAAGTCAGCGTATGGAGTTCCTGTTACTGGCACCTACTGGAATAGCTGCCAACAACATAAATGGTCAAACGATTCACTGTGCCCTTCACATTGGTGGTCATGGAGATGGTGGTGGACTGAAATCGAACATCTTTCAGTGAACGGAAAAGCTTCACCAACTCAAAAAAGTCAGGGTTCTGATTATTGATGAGATATCCATGGTTAACTCTGACCTATTTGAATTCATATCCTCTCTCTTTGCTCGCCTTCACAACAATATCAAGCCTTTTGGTAACCTCCATGTATTGTGTTTGGGCAATTTGTTGCAATTGCCTCCTGTCACCGGAAAGAAGATTTTCTTTTCACCAATATGGAGGCTTTTCAGTCCAATATTTCTGCGGGAATCAATGCGTCAACGTGAGGATCCTGCCTTTTTTAACCTATTAAACGATCTGCGCTTTGGCAACATCAGTCCTGCCAGCAGTGAAATAATTCAACAAAAAGTTCAAGCCTTTCACGCCCCTGCAAAAACCTACCTAACAACTTATTTGGTCTCTTTTCGCCAAACAGCCAACAAAATCAACAATCTTCTTCTTGATACCCTACCTGACACTATGAGACATGTCTTCCATGCAATTGATCGAGAGGAAGGACAACTTCTATCAAAGGAATCACATGAACGTACCTTCAAAAAAGGTACCAACTATCCTGTGGAGGTTGTCTGTGTACTTGGAGCAAAAGTAATGTTTTTAAATAACACATTACTTACTGTTGGAGTATCCAATGGGACCTGTGGGGTGATTGTTGCCATTCGAGAAGAAAGACTACCGACTGTAGCATTCCCTACTATTGAGGGTATACGGGTAAGATGAAAATATGCATTGTTTAGTAAACAGTCAGTAACTAACATGCAATGTAGATGGTGGAAATACAACTTGATACAGTCCACTTTCGCAGTTATGGAATCCTATATTCCAGGACTCAGTTGCCAATTCAAAATGCTTTCGCACTCACGATCCACAAAACACAAGGGCTCTCCTTGAACAATATTAGCGTTGCATTAGATCAAACCCTTTTTAGTGCTGGTCAGGCGTATACTGCATTAAGTAGGGCCAAACGCTGGGAAGATGTCAGTATCTCCTGTTTTGATTCATTAGCAGTAAAATTTGACATTGAGGCTGTGAAAGAATATGAGAGATTGGCGGTGTTGGTATCATAAATCATAGTAGTGTGTTCAGTGCTGGTGCCAATTGTCGTGAATATTTGATGTCAAAAAAATTAAGAGATCGAGAAGTGGAAAGTAGATGGTTATACTGTAGCTAATTAGTGGTAACGAGGAAAATAAGGTCAGGAGAGTTTAATAAACTAAGGGGTGATTAGTCTCAAGAGAATCGTAAATTGTTCCGGGACTGTTAAAATGATTGTGGTGGTAACAAGGTAACAGTCTCAAAGAAAGTAGAAAAACAGTATTTAGTAACGAGGAAGTAAATAGTGGTAGCCAGGATGCTGCATGTGGCAGTTGAAAAATTTGTAGTAAGGTAAAACCATGCAGATAATGCTGTTTGATGTTCTTGCTAAAACATTGGTAACAGTAATCGTAATTATATTAGTAGTAGTAGTTGGAGATATAGAACACTGGCATAAAAGATATTCATTTTCTTGATCGTTAGTAGAGTAAACCTGTTCGAACAGCATCTAAATATAGAGGGTTAGTACTTACTGCCTAGTGCCATGCAATATAACACACAAATGACCTGTTAACATTCCATACCGTAAAGACACTCAACTCGTAAATCACACATGAATACAAAGAAAATCCACTAATTATTACATCTTGGCTTTTCCTGCCTCATACCCTTTTGCCTTTCCCTCTTTGCTTCTCGTAGCTCAGCTCTATGACTCTTTCTATCCTTTTTTTTCTTTGCCAATCCTTTTTCCATTCTCTTTTTCCCGTTACTCCTACCGTACTTTTGATTTCCTACCTTTTCATTGTATCGATCAAGTTTGTCAAAATTGCCTTTTGCAGTAAAAAGATCAATAGAGTTCCTTGTCCCCTCTGTGATCTCTGTCACCTTGTGAGCAATTAGAGTTCCCAAAAACATAAAGCATTCACCAACGCCAACCTGAATCTTTATTTTCAGTTGCCATAAAACCAAATCTCCACCTTTGAATCCTGTCCCATATGGTGCCATTGCATTAAAACAAGTAGGCAGGTCCATCCAATCCTGATGTGTAGCTGATACATCACCTTGCTGCCCTCTATTGATACAAACCCCATGCCAGGCACCTGCAGCAGGTGTTAATGCCTTCCCCGCTTTGATTTTGTATGTTGCCATATGTTTAACAACAGGGCCCGTGAACTTCACCCACTGTTCTGGTGCTTGCATTCTCAGTTCGTAGGAGATTGCCTCAAATAGTTCCTGATTTTCCTTCAACCATTTATCAGCAATAGGCTGATCCCTTTTTGTCTCTGTTGTCTCCATCATTCTCTTATTGTAATGAGCCCACACACCATAATGCCTTGTGTCATATACACCCCGTGCAAGTGGATCTCCACCTCCCCCCTGTTTCCTGGTAGTGAGATCAGGCAGCAATGCATCAGATTCTGTCAAAGTTTGCACCTGTGATTTTGCAAGCTTGAATCTGTATCCCAATAAAACTCCTTCCTGATCACGGACTTCCAAATCTCCCATGCTAGAAGGGTAGAATGCAAAGGTATGAATGGTTTCTGTGTGCTCTGTGATGCTTGCCATCAACTTTTGTTCTCCATGATACCTTTCTTTCAAAAGTGTGTAAGAAATTGGAGAGCGAACAACAAAAATATTTTGGATCGCTTTCCATGACTGGTAGATGGTAGTAACTTCTGTCTCAACAGTGCTGCCCTTAGGAATTTGATCTGGGAAGTTGCTGTATTTGGATGCTTTGCTGTCCATCAAGTGACGGATTCTGGATAGTGTATCATTCGAAGCGGAAGCGGAAAGGGATTTGGAAGCGGAGGTGGAGGCGAGAGCGGAAGCGGAAGCTACGGAAGCAGAAAGAGATTTGGAAGCGGAGGCGGAGGCGAGAGCGGAAGCGGAAGCTACGGAAGCGGAAAGGGATTTGGAAGCGGAGGTTGAGGCGGAGGCGGAAGCGGAGGCGGAAGCGGAACCTATGGAAGCGGAAGTGGAAGTGGAAGTGGAAGCGGAAGCGGAAGTGGGGGTGGAGGCGGAGGCGGTAGAAGTGGAGGAGGTGGAAGCGGGGGTGGAGGTGGAGGCGGTAGAAGTGGAGGAAGTAGAAGCAGAGGCTGAGGCGGAAGCAGAAGCAGAAGCAGTGGAAGAGGAAGCGAAGGCGGAAGCGGAAGCGGAGGTGGAAGAGGAAGCTGTGGAAGCGGGAGCTGTGGACGCGGGAGCTGTGGAAGTGGGAGCTGTGGAAGCGGAAGCGGAAGTGGAAAAAGGCATTTTAAATCTATTGGTCTCCTGTCAGCTTAATGCTGACGGTTGAATGCGGTATTGATGAGTAGCGAGTTTTTGCATGTTTGCCTCCTGCGCGAGGGTTCTTTTGCATGTTTGCCTCCTGCGAGAGGGTTCTTTGCCTTGACCTCGTGCACAGGAATTTTACCCTCTTTATTGAGCAGCGAGAAGTGGGGCCGGGAAGCCTTACACCCAGGCGGACCGTATTGCCACGCGTCACCGTCAAAAATTGACGTTGTAGTAGCCAGGTCCCTGACCAACAGTACGTATACCATTGGCGCGGTCATAGGAATTCTCAACTAGCTTGCTACACAAAGAACGCGAATGGAACTAGTACCAAGGCCGAAGCCAAAGCCATACAGGGACAGGGACAGGGACAGGAACGAGGTTGCGAGCGAAGAAACTGACAGGAGAACGTTAAACGAACCTTGAAGTATAATAAAAGCAGTTGGTAGGCAGAGAATAGAAGGCAGGCGGAGCGCGGTAGGCAGGCGGTAGGCAGGCGGAGCGTGGTAGGCAGGCGGAGCGCGGTAGGCAGGCGGAGTGTTGTAGGCAGGCAGGCTGAGAGTCGTTTGGTGGGAACTGTGGGGTTAAGGTTTTGGGGTGGGCTGCTCGACCAGAGTGCTTGGGCGGGGGCTGCTAGGGTGGGGGGAAGCTGGCAGTCGAGAGCTGCTCGGGCGGGGGCTGCTAGGGCAGGGGCTGCTTGGGCGGGTGCTGCTTGGGCGGGGGGAAGCTAGCAGTCGTGAGCTGCTTGGGCGGGGGCTGCTTGAGCGGGGGGAAGCTAGCAGTCGAGAGCTGCTCGGGCGGGGGCTGCTTGGGCGGGGAGAAGCTGGCAGTCGAGAGCTGCTCGGGCGGGTGCTGCTAGGGTGGGGGCTGCTTGGGCGGAGGCTGCTCGGGCGGGGGCTGTTAGAGAAGAGCTTGAGGCGTAGGAGAAAAGCTTTGGATCGAGAGTTGATGGGCGGGCACAAGATGTGGTGATGTATAGGCGAGGTGTTGACTTCGTTAGGTGTGGCTGGAGCAAACAGAAAATCGAAGGACAGGTAACATGCCAAGGATAGTTACCCTGCCCTGGCCCAGCGGTCCCACAAATAGGGTATCAAAAACTAGTTGAGGTACTAAAATAGTAAAGAAAAGGTAGATGAAGAAACAGAAACTGCAGAAGATAACTGATCCGAAGTTCCAGTGAGTGATAGAGGGTACCAGTTATTCCACTTAGGTGGGTAGCCGGTCATAGTGTGGCGAATATAATTAACAAATGGTTGCAGTTGGGTAGGGTCGTTCCAGATATCTTCAACAGAGATTAGGTCAGGGATGAACTTTTCTCTGGCTTCTGCTCTAGCTGGGCAGCGAAGAATAGCATGCTCAAGGTCTTTGTCTTCCTTTTGGCATCCGGGCAGCGTTTAGAGAGGCCCTGGGAATGCCAGGACTGGTGGGCTGCAAGATAGCTTTTGTGGGCACGGAATTGGTGGAGTCTCCCGCTCATGAAGCGATCCAATCTCATGAAGGTTGGTGCAATAGTGGAGAGAGAGTTGGTATAATAGCTGGGAGGGGGGCGCAAGGTAGCCCAGAGAGTCATGCAGAGCTCTTGGACTGTTGCTGGTGTGATGGTAGGTGGTTTGGAGGAGGGTGTGAGATTGTTTTGTAGTTCGTTATTGATCATGACACACAGTTGGTCAATTGGGAGTGGTTTGTTAGTTTTGGCTTTGGATGTCCATGCTTTCAGGTTCGTTGAAACACCCAGGAGGTAGTGGCGATGTGATGGCGTTCTGAAGGGATCCTCAAGTGGGAAATTACTAGGGAATCTGCCTGAGACAGGGTTGTGATGTGGTGAAGCAGCCATGCTGCGAATAGCAAACTGGAGACGGTATTTGTAGCACAGTACATTGATTGGGAGCAGTGCTGCGTTTGGGCACAAGGTGAGTGAGTTGGTTAATGTGAAGCAGTTGGTGACCCAGAGGAGTACTTTGTCCCAAAGGCGTTGGAGGAGAGTAAGAGAGGAGTTGCTGGGGGTGAAGACAGCAGAGCCATAGAGCATTGTGGGAAGAATGACGGCCTGGGCCAATCTTCTGTTATTGTATGAGGTGAGGCCTGTCCCAGCTGGGGACAGGCAGCGAAGTAGAAGGAAAGTTTTGTTGGCTTTCAGAAAGCGTTGTTTGAAGTGGTGGAATGGTGACAGATTGGCTTCAAACCAAAGGCCAATCCATTTGACAACTTTAAAAGGGAAGAAGAGATTATTGTTGAGGGAGATGGGGAGGTTGCAGAAAGATGATTGGTCTCTTTCTGTTCTCCAGTGGATAAAATCTGTTTTGGCAATGGAGAATGAGATGTCTAGGACTGACCCAACATGTTGTGGGTAGTTCCAGGCACGTTGCAGTTGTTGTATATTGGATCTTTCTGAGGAAGATGCAACAGTGAGACTGAAGTCATCAACATAGGAGAGGGTGATACCCTTTGCTAGTTTGACCTGGTGGAGTGGGGCGACATAGATGATGAAGAGCAGTAGGGAGATTGGGGAACCCTGCGGTACACCGACGTCTATTGGTTCAAAGGTGAAAGGGCTACCTTTGAAGAGTAGGCGACAGAATCTATTGGAGAGGAAGGAGAGGACCCAGTGAACAAGGTATTCAGGAGTGTCTTTTTTCCTCAGCTGTTTGGCAAGAGTGTTGGCCCTAATATTATCAAAGCCTCCTTTGATGTCGAGGAAGAGTGAGGAAACCTTGCATCCAGATGCCTGGAGAAGCTTGATTTCATGGAGACGTGTTGTTCCGGCATCAGAGATTTTTCTGCCTGGGAGTGAGCCTAGCTGGTTGGGGTGGATTAGGCCAGCAGTGAGAGCATGGTCGTAGAGGCGGAATGCTGCAATTCGTTCCAGGATCTTGGAGATAGTTTCCAGGAGAACAATAATGCGGAAGGAGGATGGTTCACTGTAGGAAGCTTTGCCAGCTTGTGGTAGGACAATGCCATTGGCTGCTTTCAGTGAGCTGGGGTGGATGCCGTGTTGTAGGAGAGGAGTGAGGAGAGAAGCAATAGCGTCTGGGTTGAGGGCGTGAATGTGTTTCCAGACTCCATATGGGATTTGGTCTGGGCCGGGGGTAGAAGTGTTTGAGGATTTACTGAGTGCTTTGGATACTTCTTTCTTTGTAATAGGTGGTATGTTATGGTGGAGGAAGCATGGAAGAGTGGGTGTAGGTGGTTGTGGTGGGAAGAAGTGTGAGATGAGGGCTTTGTTGAGTTGGGTGGAGGAGGTGATATTTGGGAAGGTGGGGAGGTTGTCAGCATCTTTAGGTTTTTTCATCCGGTTGGCTGCCCAGAGGTCTTTAGCACCAGCATTGCTGATGAATTCATTCCAGTGTTTTGCTTTGGCCTTTTTTATTGCACCAAAGTAGGCGTACCTTGCTGACTTGAGTTCAAAGTTGGTTGCCAAACCTCTTTTGAGGTCTCTTGCAATGGAGTGGAATATGGTGCGAAGTTGTGAAATGTCGGGTGTCCACCCGGCTTTTGACCACTTGGAGGGACGTTTGGATGGTGTGCATGCGACAATAGGTTGTGTCAGAGTCTTGAGATTGTCGCTGAACCAAGTTTTGATGTCGTTGGTAATGGGTGAGGGAGTAAAGGATGCAACTGGTGTTTTGAGCAGAGGCCAAGTGGTGAGAGCCCAGTTGGGCGAAGAAGATGATTGACGGAGTTGTGGTTTTTTGATGGTGATAGAGATGACAGTATCGTCAGAGCCTGAGGCTGGGAGTTTCTTTTGCCAATTGGTGATGTAGGGAGAAAGTGGTGTGTTAGCAAATGCTAAATCGATCACACCATTCCTTCTATTTGGGTCGGGGGAGTATCTGGTGAATTATCCAGGGGTGTTGAGGAGTGAGTGGCCATGCTCAGTGGCCATTTCGAAGTAGGGGGATGATAGTGAGAGGTCTGATGATTGCAGTTTCCTTTCACAGTCTGCAGCGTAGTGGTGTATGTTGAAATCCCCTAAGACGAGGGTGGGGAGTTGGGATGGTGGAAATGCAGTTTCAGGGGGGACTGATCTCAGGTAACGGGATACATGACGGTTATAAACACAGTAAATGGAAAGAGAGGAAAGGTAACGGCTGAACACAGTATTGATAAAAGAAATGGAAATGCCACAAAAATCATTTCTAAAAAATAATAAAGGAACAAAGGAGATACTGGATTCGAAGCTTCGGAGAATGTAGAAGCTGGCGAGTACTTTTTCGCCAGCAGTAGTGGTTGGTGTGATAAGTGAGTAAGCTGGTGCTGCCAAAGGTATGCCAGTATCGCGACTGGTAGGAGGTTCCTGGATTGCAACAAGCATGGGTGGATTAGAACCAAAAGAGGAAAAAAGGGAGAGGAAAATACTATTGGACCCATTGCAATTGTGTTGTGTAATAGTGAGGGTGGGACAATCTGTTGGTTGTTTTGTCTTCTGCAGGGAGTGATTGGGTGTAGGGTGTCGTTGGGTTTGACTCATCATTAGTTCTGGGATACTTGGCAGACTGGATCTACCACCATGTCGTCCTGGGCCTGGATTTCAATGGTGGGTGGTGAGAGGGGCCGGAGGGGGATCTTGGAGGCTCTCTGGTGTGGGTGTCAAATGCTTCTACCTTGATAGGGCATTCTGGTGAAGTAGCTGAGTGCTCATGGCTGTCACAGTTGGAGCATTTGAGGGATTTGGTTTCGCAGCAATCGGGCACTGGCTTGGTGTTTCCACCCTTTTTGCAGCCTGGGTTGCCGCAACGATGTTGTTCTCTGGTATGGTGTTCTGCACATAGTGGGCAGGTGGTGTGTTTTTGTTTGCAAAGGGAAGCAGTGTGTCCAAAGGTGTAGCAGTTGCGACATTGGGTGATGGGTGAGAAGGAGTGCATCTTTTCGCATTTCCTGGAGCGTGAGAAGAAGCGGATGGAATCTTTGAGTTTGGCAGCTTCCTCAGGTGCAAGGGAGATAACAACTGAGGTGGCGGCTTGTTTCTATTGGAGAGGAGTGGTTTGAAGTATCTGGCACCTGCAATGATGATTTTGGAGGAGTATTTAATGTTAGCTGCCATCGTGGCAAATAGCTCTTTGGTGGGGTTTGGGAGGGCGTGAACTAGAAGATTGTGGATAACATATTCCATGTGCATTGGGGCAAGGATGAAGTCATTAAAGTGGTTGTCATTCACAGGAAGGGCTTCGTTGATTGCTTTGGTGAGGCGGGAGAAGTAAGGGACATAGTCAATTGCGGGTGCAAGGGGTGAGGCCAGAATGGAGACAGTGTCCTTGCAGTTAACAGTTGCGGTGAAAGCGAGTGAGACCTTTGCATTAACCTTTTCTAGGGCCTTTGTAATGATGGAGGGGAGGATTGCTGCATGTTGGGAGGAGAGTTCGAATTCTTCTGGGATAGTTCTGGTAGCATAGAATCATCGTTAGGAGGCAGGGAGTGGTTTGGGTTTGTTGGCCAGAAGAGCTTGTCTGATGGGTGCTGGTAGTTGATTTGCAGGTAGGTTTCTGTTGAATCCAGGGCTAGAACGGGCGTCTGTCATCTCCAGCTGCCATCTAGCAGCTTCAGAGGAGGACATTCCTTCGCTGGTCAGGGGGAGAGCAGGGGGAATGTATGCAGATGCATTGCCTTTCCTTTTCTTATTCACCTTGGGAGGAGAAATTGAGGAGCTGGCAAATGCAGCAACGTTGGGGTAGGTTTGGTTGGGTTGGGGAGGTTTGGAGGGTGCGGTGGTAGTGGTTTTGGCTGCGCCAGTAGCAGCAAGTTGGTTGATGCCGTTGAGTGCAGTGGTGTGCAGTGCGAGGATGGAAGAGATGTGGTCAGTGTTATCAGAGATAATTCTCAGGTGGCTGTTGATGAGTTTATTCTCCTGGATGAGAACAAGGCAGAGAGTGAGGACAGCTTGAATGTCAGACTTTCCTGTAAGAACAGAAGTGTGAATGGCGTCAAAGAGTTCAGTGTGAGGGTGGATTTGTTCGCCAATGGCCTCACTGAGGTTGCTGGCAACACCAGAGTAGGGTGAGGGGAAGATGAGTGTCATGATAGCAGGGGGAAGGGTGATTCTGGGACTGCTTGCTCTGGAGTGATGGGTGGATAGAGGGGGAAGCATGCTGCTTCTCATGGGAGTGTGGGGAGTGGGTGCGTTGAACTCCAACATCGTCTCGGATCCTAAGCGAGTGGAGGTGCAGAGTAATGAAGCCTAATTGTTAAAGACTTTTTGCTGTGTGTAACGCCGTTGCAACACAAAAAGTGGAGTTGAAATTTCCATCAGGGATGATGTAGAGGGGATGGAGGATGGCCAGTATCTAGTAGTGCATGGGTTTTTATAACTTTATTACTATGGGAAATGGTACAGGAAATGACAAAATGTTCCCCATCCAATTGATCCTCCATGCACATACTTGATACAGAAAATCCAGAAATAGAAAAAGCTGACAAAGGTAAAGAAAAAGGAACCGAAGCAGGGTCACTGGGCAACTTCAGTTGAACTAGTTTAAAGACCTCTCGGAGGCATCTGGGGCATTGATAGCAAAGAACTGTGGAGTTAATGGTGGCGGGAGAAGTTGGCGAGCGGAGGAGGCTGGAGGAGTAGCTGTATTGGTGAGGTTGGTGAGGGCTCCCTGCATTGTTGGTTTCTTTGGGGCGGAGGGGCAGTTGCCATAAGAGTGGTCAGGAGCGGCACAGAACATACATTTTCCACTGGATCGGCGCCACTGCTTTTCTTCCTCTGAGAGCTTTCTCCATCCATGAACCATCGTGTACCTTTGATCTTGAGGTGAGCGGGAAATATTGCTGGTGCGACCAAAGGAGAGATCCGTAGGGGCTAGTCCTCCGGGGGTGAACGACAAAGCGGGGGTAAAGGCAGAGGGAAAGGCGGCAGGGGCGTTAAATTGACCTGTATTGTTGTGGGTTGTCCCCTTTTTTTCTTCCCTTCTGGCTCGGATGCAGTTGTCCAAGCAAGTGATAAAGTTAACCAGGTCATTGAAGGTGCGAGGGGGTTCTGCTACAAGTACCATTGCTTCCTTAAGCTCCTCTGACATTCCGAATTCCAGGGCTTCCATTTTAAAATTTTCGTCAAAGTTTAATTGGCCCATAATAGGTTGGAAATCTGCTACATAAGCAGAGAAGTCTCTTCTATTTTGTCGGAGTTGATGCAACTCCCATCGGGCTGTGCTGGTTGGGTCTGGATCTCCAAAGAAGGTTTCTAGGTGGGTAATCAATGCGGCAGCATTGGTCCAAGTGGTAAGGCCAGTGGGGAGGACAGTATGTCAGACTTGCTCTAGGGCTGCACCTTCTCGCCGGTTGATCGTTTAAAGGATCATGTTATTCTTGTCTAGAAAGTGGTCTCGATTAACGGAGACTTCAGACCTGAGTTGGAGGATAAATCCGGGTAGTTTGCTATGGGTGCCGTCGAATTTCTCTAGGTCCGGCATTTTCTCTGAGCAATTGGTCAAGGGGGGAAAAAGAGTAGGTGGGGGTAGGGGTGGTGCTGAAGGTTCAGGGGCTTTTCCTTTGCGGAGGTCATCTCATTCTTTACGGAGTCAAGTGATGGTGACAGCAGCTTTGTTGAGGAGATTTTGCTTTCCTGATGCTGGCTCTGGGCGTTTAGCAGTTGAATTCTCGCTGTGCCTAGGTCTGTGTTGGCTTGGTCTTCATTGCTGCTGGCTATGTCTATTTGGGCCTCTAGCTGCGAGATGAGGTGCTGGAGGTTTTGATAGAGTCTAGCAGGTTCGGTGATGGCGGTGTTGTCAAAGTCTTCTCTCGAGGGGAGAGACCAGGCGGGGGTTTGAGTTCCAGTGCTCATAACGGCAGTAGAAGGTGTAGAGGTTGCATGCAACATAGTCTCACTTCCTCAAATGTGGCAGGAGTCTGCGTTGTTACAGGCGCTTGCAATGGTGTTGATGCGGAGGTACTCGGAATCTAGCCACTCAGGTAGGACTAGCGAGGGCCCAGTGGTCTCTGTAGGTTTTTGCGATGTCACACAAGGGAACAAACACACAAAGGATTGATGAATACAAGTTGTGAATCCCATGAAGTAAGTATGACTCTAAAGGGGTTTGAACACATGGCCTTGTGTGGGAAAAGGTACACAGTATACCACTGAGCTAAGGAAGCAATGTAATCTCATGGTTCAGTTCCTCGATAAGCCTTTCAATATCCCTGAAGGTGAGCAGTACTACTTAAGCAAGGTTCTAAGACATTTGAAGAGTGCAATGTTTCTACAGGTTCTATGTAATGGTCTATCTCGAGGTGAGATAAGTGCAGCGAAATGAACAGAGACAGCAAAGATATTGAGGTAGAATCAAAGTAGTATTGAATAAACACAATAGAAGGTAAACAAGAACGTTGCGTAAGGAAAGAAGAAGAAGAGAACAAGAGACAAACGAAACCCATCACTTAAATACCCCGCTTTTCAGTACCACAACCAATACCCGACAACAACCGAAACACAGAGACATTATAACAAAAACCCCATGTTTTTTTTTTTTTTTTTTTTTTGTTTAAATCATTTGATTGTTGTTTCTAGGTACAATACCGCTTATGCAACACTAAGGTTATGAAGTCAAAAAACCTATCCCCACCAAGTAAACACCCTTATCCACCTGGGTAACAAGAGAGAACACAAAGGAAAAGCAAACCAAGTACTTCCAACAGAACAAGACGATGTTCCTGCAATAAACAACTTAACAGTGCAGGGAAAATTGACAACAAATGCCTGTGAGAGTAAAGAGACTTGCAAACAACAGCCAAAAAACAATGAGAAACAGTAGAAGAAAGTCTGCAGTAAAGCCGCAATGGAAGTAAAGAGCAGCCAGGAAAATTCCAATCAAAGTTAGTTGGGGTTGAACAAGTATAAGCAAAGTGACCTAAAGGTCCATCTGGTCATCTGCCGGAGGGGGCGGTGAGGCCTTTGAAGGGCGTGATGGGCAGCTGTTCAGGTGTGACTCATGGGGTCCGTCGCAGTTAACACACTTGACAAGAGTGTGAGAGCAGGGGCGGCCTTAGGTTGAGCAAGAGAGTGTGGGGCAGGTATGGGCTGCAGTGGGATGAAGTCCAACACACCAGCGGCAGCATGGTTGATTGGGGCATTTGTTTGTGTGGTGTCCAAATTTGTGGCATTGGGAACACTGGGTGGAGGGTTCAAAACGGAGTTTGTGTTCGGATCTAACAGTGGTAGAAAAGGCAGATAAGCGAGTGCGGTTGGCGATCTCATTGGCTTTGGGGCCAGAGAGTGTGATAACAATTGAGGAAACTGTTTTCCCTCTTTGTTTTTCAGGTAGAGTGAGCCATCTGGGGGGAATGTCCATTATAAGGCCAGGGTTGAAGTTGCAGAGTTCTTGCTGAATGGCAGAGGGCTCCATAGAAGTGGGAATACCATGTACAATAAGTTGATACAATGGTTCGTCAAGGTGTAGGGAGCAAGCTCCTGGGATTAGGTGAAGAAATTGGCCAACTTTCCTGTAATGGGTGTTGGCAGGCATGTTGTTCATGACTGTCAACGACACATTCTGGGAATGTGTGTCTATTGCCACAGACTGGATGGTGATGGAACCAATGGCAGAGTCAAGTTTATCTTTGAGTTCCATGGGTGACCCTTGAGAAAGGGGAGAGCCGTCGTGTTTGACAATCAAACAACAAGCGCGCATGGTGGGAGATGTTGAAGGAGAGGAAGATGAAATCTTAGGGGCAGGAGCGTTTGCAGCCTGTTTGGCCTTTGCTGGTTGGGGCTTTCTCTTTGGTTTGCTGGCAGCCACTTGGGCCCATTGCAAAGGCTTTGGGGCAGGAGGAGCAGGAATTGCAGCAGCAGGTGCAGGTGGAGGAGCACCAAATGGTGCAGGTGGTGCTGAGGGCACTGCTTTCCCTACTGTGAGAAGGTGCATGCGCTCTTGTTTATTCAGAGTTGGTGACTCTGGAAACATATCAGGGAGAGGTGCTGGACTCTTAGCAGCCTCTCTCAGTAGGGTGACCTTGCTCTGTAGATGCTGGATCATGTTAAGGAGGGAGGTGAAGTGAATGAGGTTCAGTTCGTCAGCCTTTGTGAGAAACTGACTAACTGTCTTTAGGGTCATGGGGGCTCCTGTTATCCCGTTGTCCTTATTTTGGATCATGGAAATCCAATTAGTGGGGTGGGAAAAGACAGGTGGTGAAGGAGGAGAGGTGTCAGCTCTCTGCCATTTCGATGGTGAGAGGGTTCTTGGTTCCGCCATGGCAGTTGCGGGGAAAGCAGGAGTGGTAGAGGCTTTGCCTCTTTGAAGAGAGGGGAAGAGAGGTGTGAAGATTCTTGCTGTGTCTTCTGAAGACATGCGATCGGAGTGGTAGTGTTAAAACAAGGATCCAACTTGTTTTTGTGAGCGGGGTAATGAAATGAAGCTGAAGTGCTAGAGACTTTTGGCTGTGTGTAACGCCGTTGCAATGCAAAAAGTGGTGGTGAACTTTCAATCGAAGAGGTTGTAGAGGGGACGGAGGATGGTATTCTGAGGCTGTACGTCCTTGGTCGTAAGTGAATACCTCAGCTTGTGCAGCCATTTGTAAAAGGGATTTTTGGCAAAGGAAGTCTTGCTTGAGTTTGACGATCCATCTCATAGTACTTGCAGTCATCGGAGTTTGTTCACCTTCAGAGAGTCCTTTGTACCAATCTCTAACGACGTTCCCTGAAAGGCATCTATGGAGAAGAGATTTGACAGTTGCTTCTCCATATATATGGATGCATGATTCGATACCGTCAATGAAGCGCTGTGCAACGTGGGTATCAGGAATTGTAATGGGTTCGAATGTGCTGATGACGTCAGGTTTGAGTGCGTTAGTATTGGAGGGGCCAGCACCTACTAGTAGGCTGCCTGCAGATGATCTGTCTGCTAAGGATTGGGCAAGCTGGCGCATGAGGTCCCTTGTGGCTTCGATAAAGGCTTGCTCTCACGGCTAGGCCCCTCATTTAAGCTCTTCAGTATCCCTAAAGATGCGCAGTGCTACTTAAGCGAGGTTTCTAACACATTTAATGGATGCCATGTTTCTACAGGTCCTATGTAAGGATCTATCTCGAGATGGGATAAGTGCAGCGACATAAACAACAACAGTGAAGGTTCTGAGGTAGTGTTATACCTGTACCTTTTGAAGGAGTTCCTGGCCCTGGAGTTACCCTATCTTTGGAGTTACCCTACTTTAGCACCTTCCGGATCAGGACTGGAGCCTGTTACCCTGCCTCCAATCCTTCCAGTAGGTATAGTATTTGGAGAAGGGGGGACAGCACCAGAAAAGACCTGTCCCGGAGGGCAAAAGTAACCCCTAGGCCATCAAGCAAAACCGTCTGGCGGAATGGGACCCGGAGGGTATGTAGGGGAAGTGTCTGGCTTCGCTGTGGTTCAAACGGATTGCAAATTGGACCAAAACTGGCAGAGCTACAGACTGATAAAGATAAGGGAATGTAATGCTATGTGACGATTCGGATAGGCGAAATGATCGTCTTGAAGAGACAAACACAATGAAGACGAATACGTAACTCCCGTGTTACCGACATGCATACTGCTAGGAGAATCGTGGATCTGGGCCAGGGAACTCAATGGGGCATTGGGTTTGGAGATAAGGCAAAGTGGTTTGATGCTGTCATAGTAGTTAGCTCCTCTACAACACACTATACCCAACCATAGTAAAGAGGAGGCATTATTAATACTCTCGCAGTGGATGTAAACTCTGAGTCGGATCATTAGCGACGAAGAACAAGCCTTATCCATATTATATTGTTTCTAGCAAAATTACTTTCATGCAATTTACTCTATTACTTGTGAATTACTTTTATCATGCTTAGCAAGGCCTTGGCCCTTCAGTGTTAGTTATTAAACCTTACTATTGGAAGTTTTTCATGGAACTTTGCTCGATCCCTACTTTGAACCCTACGGTTATCTTTTAGCGGTTCATAAGAAGCTGTTAGGACTTGTGCCTGTGTACTGTGTTGCGGATAGCAACCGGGCAGGTTATAGCGTCTAGATTGTTATCCAATGCTTCTTGGAGATTTCCTGTGCAGTAAGAAGTACCGGTCTTACAGGTAGAACCGAAGTAGTATTCGAACAATACAGCAGAAGGTAAACGAAAACATTGCTTAAGGAAAGAAAGAGAAAACACAACAATGATCAAATCCATCCCTTATATACCCCGCTTTCCTTCCCATGACTCGTAACCGAACACAACTGAAAGACAAAGCATTGCCAAGAAGACCTATGATCCATCACTGTAACGGATCTACAATACCGTTACCTGCAGTGAAGCATAATAGTACTGGACAAGCAGAGAGGTAGCAAGGATCAACATGAGTGGTGTAGCTACCACATGCTAGAGGATACCTGCTACCCTGCTGTTCTGATGGAGTGGAACCAGCGAGAATAATATTAACTGACGAGCCAATGATATATCTCCGGTGATACCAAACACAGGAAGCTCCTGTGGTGGCGTTCCCAACCCATCTGTGCATATACTAGCGGCCCAGAGCCACTGGTGCGGCAATAGGGAATCTATTAAGTGCAGGACACCTCACATGCAACAGTAGATTGATCAGCGCTGATTCCTGCATCCAGCATAGGCATGGCATGCAGCTGGCGGATCTAGAAGGTCTAACTGGACAGAACAACCGAGGAGTGTCGGAGAGCGCCGAAGTAATCATTAGCTGAATCCTGAGGTGCCCCGCTCGCAATAGCTTGGCATGTTCTCAAGGTCTCGACGGGCCCCCAGCAGAGTAGAACAGAAAGAGGAGGGCGAGTCAGCAGCACTATAACGATAGTGCATGACCCCGCCACCTGTTGCTCTTCTTCCCAGTCTCATCAGACAGAATGCTACCGAGTAGAGCCCTTAAGATTATTGAGTATCTTGCACGAAAATACTCTTAACATCTTAACCTGATTTAGTATTTGCAATGGCCGTATTCCTATACCTATTCCCACTACAGAGCAGTAGGACTACCCCCATTACAGTCGCAACCATTGTAACCAAACCCTAATCCATTACCGGTGGTAATCTGTGAAACTTCATGTCTCTGCGATCTGCATTGGCAAGTCGTCTGTCTTCGGCTGCGGATGAAGTAATCATCGCTGAAGCCTTGAGGAATTCCTCAAGCCATGGCGGAGCTGCCATTGGGATGGAGGACCAATAGTCGGTAGGTTTGTCTGTAGGTTGAGGTTGGAGGTAATTAGATAGTTAGTTTGTAACAGTATCGTTAGGTAAAGGTAGTGTTATTGACTGGGAGAGCGATATGTTATAAGGTTGATTAAGTTGTGGAGTCTCAAAGTAGTTAATTGCATTTTCCCAGAAACCCTCAGTTAGTGGAATGAAATCTATGTCACTAGGATGGGGACGAAGGAATTCAGGGGCTTGGTGTGGAGCTGTTGTAAAGGCGAAGACTCCAGCAACGGAAACTATGTTGACGAAACCACAAATGATGTTAGATGGAGGTCATGAAGGGCTCCTGGACTCAGCTGAGGGGCTTTGAGTCGGAGACGGTAGTGTAATGTCCTCAATAAATGGCGAAGAGGAACGTTCCAGTCTCACGGTTCGATCCCTGTTTAAGCCCTTCTGTATCCCAGAAGGTGAGCGGAGCTACTTAAACAAGAATCGTTGCGATAAGAGTAACAAAGTTTTTTACAGGTCCTACGTGGGTCTAACTCAAGGTGAGTTAAGTGTAAGGATTTTCACAGCAACAGCAACCGCGAGGATTCTGAAGTAGAATCGAGGTAGTATTAAAGCAATACAGTAGAAGTAAAGTAAGAACGTTGCTTAAGGAAAGAAGAAGAAGATACAAGCAAACAAAATCCATCCTTTAAATACCCCGCTTTCCAACCATTATGACTCATAACCAAAAGTAACCAAAAACAACCAAAACACAAAGACATTATAACTTTAACTGAGACCCTTCACAACCCATACAATATCCTTGACCCATTTACCCTTTCGTATCCATGAAATTAGCCCCATCCTTCAAGCGTGAGCTCCTGCGAACGTTAGGTATTTCAATAAGGGTTGCAGCGAGAAAAGCATCGAGGGCGGTGGTATCTTCGAGGTCTTCGGCAGGTTCCCAGGTGGGATGAGCATAGCCTGTCCACTCGACGAGGTACCGTTGTTTCCCTCGATGTGTTTGTTGGTCCAGGATTTTCTCGATATAGTATTCTTCCTGATTGTTAACAACAATGGGGACAGGTGGAGGAATTACTTGGCCGGGAAGAGCATCATGGGCCATCGGTTTCAATAAAGAAACATGAAAGACGGGATGATATTTATCTGAGGACAGAAGGTCGATCTCATAGGCAAAAGGTGACACTATCTTTTTAACCAAGTATGGTTCCATCCATTTCCAGTCCAACTTTCTAGCATTACGGGTAGTTCTGATATGCTTCATTGATACGAAGACCTGATCATTAACTTGGTAAGCTGGAGCTGGCGTACGGTGTTTATTCGTAGCGGTTTCCTGGATATCTTGAGCGACTTTTATCTGTGTTTTTAGATAATCATAGAGTTCTTGCATAGTCTGGGTGAACAAGACGGCATCTAAACTTTGAGGGCTAGCTTTAGTCGGGAGGAGCGTAGTATCGAAATGAGGATGGTACCCATAGTTGGCGAAGAAGTGGGAGACTTTGGTACTGGCTGACTCTTGGTTATTCGCGGAGAACTCGGCCATTGACAACCACTTGTTCCAGTCTTCTTGTTGATAGGACACATAGGAACATAGGTACTATTCCATGACGGCATTCAATCTCTCTATTTGCCCATCGGTCTCAGGGTGAAAAGCTGTCGACATTCGAGCTTGAATTCCGAGTCGTTGACAAAGATCCTTCCAGAAGTGGGCTGTAAATTGAGTTCCCCGGACTGACATGACATGCGTAGTTAGGCCGTGGAGCTTCCAGATATGTTGCAGGTAGAGATCAGAGACGTCTCGAGAATTGACAGTAGTATTGCAGGGGATTAAATGCCGCATTTTTGATAGGCGATCAACAACTACCATAATAGCATCATAACCATCTGACTCCGGGAGGCGTGTAACAAAGTCCATCGAGATTTCTTGCCAGGGACGGTTTGGAATGGGTAAAGGACGGAGAACGCCTTGCGTATGTTGAGTCATGGGCTTTGCTTTCTGGCAGATATGACAGTTGCGAACATATCTACCGATTGATTCCCGCATCTTTGGCCAATAAAAGCTTCTAGAGAGGAGTTCGAAAGTCTTATCTCGTCCCGGATGTCCTGCTGCTGGAGTATCGTGATGTCTTCGGATAAGTTCCAGTCTGAGAGGGTTAAAATCAGGAACATAGAAACATTCCCAATAACACAAGAGGCCCTGGTTATTACTGCATTCGCTCAGAGTAATCTCTTTTGACTGTTGTTCTTTATTTGCCAGTGCTGTGAGTATCTTTTTTGGGAATCTATCAGTATCATAGCCTTCTTGATAGAGTTTAAAAAGGGGGGCGTCCAGTCCAGCGGCTTCATTTGACAAAGAAGCCGACAACAAACTTAACTTAGTGTAAGACCGGTACTTCTTACCGCACAGGAAATCTCCAAGAAGCTTTAGATAACAATCTAGACACTATAACCTGCCCGGTTGCTATCCGCAACACAATACACAGGCGCAAGTCCTAACTGCTTCTTATGAACCACTGAAAGATAACCGTAGGGTTCAAAGTAGGGATCGAGCAAAGTTCCGTAAAGAACTTCCAATAGTAAGGTTTAATAACTAATGCTAAAGGGTCCGTGGCCTTGGGTATAGTTTAATATCACTTGCTGTGCTTGTTTGGTATCTTGTTCGTTCAAATATACTCTTCGTCTAACCAATCTGGAAGGACGAGGTCTGTTCTGGACGCGTCGTGACTTTTGGGTTCGTGTTGCGTGAAGCAACAACTAAGTCTCTTGAAGAAATAAAGGATTCTTTGCATGAAGAAAGTATTACTTAAAGATGAAACGAACACAGAACCTTGAGAGTATGAATGAAAGTCGTATACTACTAAGCTATACAATATAATATTGATAAGGCTCGTTCTTCGTCGCTAATGATCAGGAAGAAGACCCTTCTCAATGGTAGAACACTGGACTACTTATAGCAGTCAAGCGTCGAATACAAAGGCTATGTAAGAACATGAACTAACATGAAAAAATCCCATAGACCCTGAAACGCTTTCGTTCACTCCTACCCCTCTCATTATCGTATGGCGTGATTGTCGGAATTAACCGGCGACGCAATGTATAAGCAAAGAGGGGAAGTGTCGATCGAAAGAGTCGGCCATTGATGACACAAGGAAACCAAACATCCAATCCAAATCTTATTAATAATCAACCAAGATTAATAATAACCGACATGGTCGGGGATTGAACGCTAGTCCATATGTTTGCATCGTAAGCGAACTCAAGTTGTAGCCAACTAAAATACCAATAGGTATAACACTTAGGATCAATATTCTCTTTTTTTAACACCACTTGGCTTTGATGTGCCAATCATTCATCCCCTTCCTTGGGGAGATCTCCTGATCTCCTAGTCAGTATGTCCGGTTTTCCTCCTTGGCTACCCGGGCGATAGGTGATCACAAAGTCGAAGCAGGATAGGTATTCGGCCCATCTAGCTTGGCGACAATTAAGTTGTTTAGTACTCATAAAGTACTCAAGGTTTTTGTGATCGCTAATAATGTCAATGGGGTGCTTGGAACCCTCGAGTTCTGGGCACCATTCTTCGAATACACGGATAATGGCAAGTAATTCCTTGTTGTAGATTTCGTAGTTACATTCAGCTGGTGAATGTTTCTTGGACAAGAAGGCAACAGGGTGCAATACTCCAGCATCATCATATTGAGACAGCACGCCTCCAGACACAAAATCAGAAGCATCAGTTTCCACAATGATTTTTTTATCAGGGTCAAAGTGGATGAGGATTGGGGTAGTGGTGAAGGCGTGCTTTAGATTTTCGAAGGCTATGTCTGCTTTGACGGTCCATTCGAAAGTGATGCCTTTTCGGGTAAGGGCGGTAAGAGGCGCAGCGAGTCTCGAGAAGCCGAGAATAAAGCGACGGTAAAAATTTGCAAATCCCAAGAAGGCCTGTACGTCCTTCACGTTTTTTGGGGTGTTCCATTCCCGGACTGCTTTCAGTTTCTCTTCATACATTTTAATGCCGTCTGGGGTGAGGATGAGGCCTAGGTACTTGGTTGTTTGTACCTCAAATTCGCATTTTTCTGGCTTGAGTAGGATGTCATTGTTCTGGAGTGTCTGTAACACCTTTCGTACATGGACTAGATGCTCTGCAAAGGTAACACTATAAATTAGGATATCATCAAGGTATGCTTTACAAAAGATATCCAAGTATTCAGTGAGACAATCTTTAACAAATTGCTGGAAGGTTCCGGGGGCGTTGGTTAAGCCAAATGGCATAACTTGGTACTCGTATAGGCCATAGTGGGTGAGGAAGGCTGTCTTCCACTCATCTCCTTCGGCAATACGTACTTGGTGATAGCCATCACGGAGGTCTAGCTTGGTGTATTACTGTGCTTTTGCTAGTCGGTCTAGAGTTTCTCTAATGAGTGGAGAGGTATAACGATCTTTGACAGTAATCGCGTTTAGACCCCGGTAGTCTACACAGAGTCTTAGGGAACCGTCAGCTTTTTTGACAAAAAGGACAGAAGATCCGGCCGGAGAAGAACTGGCGCGAATAAAGCCTTTCTCTAAATTATCCTCAATATATTTCTTGAGGACTATGAGTTCTTCTCGGGACATTCCATAGAGGGGTCCAAATGGTGCATTCTTCCCTTCCATCAGCTGTATTTTATGGTCATAGGAACAGCGAGGAGGTAGGCCCTGAGCCTTGGTTTTATCGAACATATCTAGGAAGTCGTGGTACTCAGCGGGTATCCTTTCCTTCCATTCTTCTTTGGTCGTAGTCTTCTCTAGAATTCTATTAATTTGGTAGAGAGACATAGCATAGGCCTGCGAAGTGTGTTTGCTGGCCAGGGTCCTAAAGCTAGCAGCACCGATGAAAGATAGGTTGAGCCTGGGGGGAGCGGGAATTGCGGACGTAGATATAATGGGGAGGTGAGGAGCGCAAAGGGTAGTACAGAGTTTAGAGTTAAACTCAATGCGTTTATTGGTGAAGTGAAGGTGGACATCATGGTGGTTCATCCACGGGATTCCTAATACAAGGGGGTAATGTCCAAGTTGGGTTATGAAACAGGGGGCTTGTTCCTGGTGTTGTTGAATGGACAAATTGATATTAGCGATGTGGGTGATGTCTCCTGAGGTGACAGGGCGGCCATCGATTACTTCAAGTTGTCTGGGTGTTTTTAGGGGAGAGAGTGGGAGAGAATGGTGACTCGCAAAATTCTTATCAATGAATGCTAATCCAGAGGCTCTAGTGTCCAGCAAAGCGTGTGTTTTAATGATTTTATTGTTATGGGAAATCTTGCACGGGACTCCAAAATGTTCCCCATCCAACTGATCCTCCACACTTATACCTGAAACCGAAAACCCAGAGATTGAAAATGCAGACAAAGGACAAAAAAATGGAACCAAGGCAGGGTCACTGGTCAGCCTTGGTTGGAATAGTTTAAAGCCTCGCTTGAGGTGCTTGTGGATTTCAGAGCAAAAAATTGAGGTGGATGAGATGGAGGTGGTAGAGAGAAAGCAGGGGGCGTGCGATTAGCAGGAGGAGCGGTGAGGGCTCCTCTCATCATGAGTTTCTTTGTAGCGGAAGGGCAGTTAACATAAGAATGCTTGGGGGCGGCGCAAAACATGCATTTGCCGGTGGAGCGGAGCCATTGTTTCTCTTCTTCTGAGAGTTTCCTTCTGCCGTTGACCATGGTGTAACGTTGGTCTTGGGCAGGGCGAGAAAGATTACTGGTGCGTCTGAAAGAGAGATCCATAGGAGCAAGTCCTCCTGGTACAAACGATGAGGCGGGGACGAAAGGAGTCATGGCATTGGTTGGAGCACTGAACTGTCTCATGTTCTCGCAAACATTTCCTCGTTTCTCTGCCTTGTGGGCTCGGATACGATTGTCCATTCGGGTGAGAACTAGAACCATGTCATTGAGGGTGGTGGGTGTGGCGGCAGCGAAGTCCATGGCTTCCTTTATTTCCTCTGACATACCATGTTCGAGGGCATCCATCTTTGAGTTTTCATCGAAGTTTAGTTGTCCCATGATACGTTGGAAATCGGCTAAGTACGCGAAAAAGTCTCGTTTGCCTTGTCAGAGCTGATGTAGTTCTCGACGGGCTGTGCCAGTGGGATCTGGGTCGCCAAAAGCGGTTTCTAGTGCAGAGATGTGGGCGGTGGCATTGGTCCAGGTAGTAAGACCTGAGGGAAGAAAGGTGTAACGGACTTGTTCTAGAGCTGCTCCTTCCTGGCGGTTGATGGTATAGAGAATCATCGTGTTTTCGTCAGCGAATCTATCTCGGTTTACGGCGAGCTTGGAGCGGAGTTGGAACACAAAGCCAGGGAGTTTGCTTCGGGTACCATCAAATTTTTCTGGGTCTGGCATCCGTTCCGATCGGTGAGTGACAGCAGGTATAGCAGGAGGGGGTGTACTAGCGAGGTTTGGCGGGGCTGGGGGCGCTTGGATGGCACCTCGAGTTTCGTTTCGTTCTCGACGTAGTCAGTCAATGAGGGTTGAAACGTCGTTGACCCGTTGGTCTTGTTGTTGAGCATGGTGGGTGGCATTGTTCATTTGGATCTGGGTGGTGTTCAGCTTTATCTCCAGCTCCTGCGTTCCTTCTTGGAGGACATCGCGTTGATCCTCAAGAGCTTGGTTGAGTTCCTGGAGTCAATTATATAACTCAAAGGGGTCATCTCTATAAGCTTGAGCAAATGCTTCTTTTGTGGGGAAGCGTGGCGTGGTGACAGCGGCTCCTTCAGAGGAGGAGGCAATGGGGGCGGGGGAGCTCATTGTCACTTCGTTGTAGGAGGTGTAGATGAGGGAAGCAACGTAATCTCACGGTTCAATCCCTGTTTAAGCCCTTCTGTATCCCAGAAGGTGAGCGGAGCTACTTAAACAAGAATCGTTGCGATAAGAGTAACAAAGTTTTCTACAGGTCCTACGTGGGTCTAACTCAAGGCGAGTTAAGTGTAAGGGTTTTCACAGCGACAGCGACCGCGAGGATTCTGAAGTGGAATCGTGGTAGTATTAAAACAATACAGTAGAAGTAAAGTAAGAACATTGCTTAAAGAAAGAAGAAGAAGATACAAGCAAACAAAATCCATCCTTTAAATACCCCGCTTTCCAACCATTATGACTCATAACCAAAAGTAACCAAAGACAACCAAAACACAAAGACATTATAACTTTAACTGAGACCCTTCACAACCCATACAATATCCTTGACCCATTTACTCCTTCCTATCCGTGAAATCCAGAGTGTTATAGACGGGTCCGAGACAGTTGTAGTGTTGCCTCCGATCCTGATAAACAGGGTCTAGGGATAAAGGTAGTGTAGGTGATGGTGGAAGTCCCTGGCTTTGGTAAACAACATCTAGGGAGGATAATTGTTGGGCTTGGCTCTGGTAAACAGAGTCAGGCTTGAAGTCTCACGGTTCAGTTCCTTGATAAGCCCTTCAGTATCCCTGAAGGTGAGCAGTGCTACTTAAGCGAGGTTCTAAGACATTTGAAGAGTGCAATGTTTCTACAGGTTCTATGTAATGGTCTATCTCGAGGTGAGATAAGTGCAGCGAAGTGAACAGCGACAGCAAAGATTCTGAGGTAGAATCAAAGTAGTATTGAATAAACACAATAGAAGGTAAACGAGAACGTTGCGTAAGGAAAGAAGAAGAGAACAAGAGACAAATGAAATATATCACTTAAATACCCCGCTTTTCAGTACCACAACCAATACCCGACAACAACCGAAACACAAAGACATTATAACAAAAACCCCACATCTGCTACAACCATTAAGTCCAACCCTAACCCACTTTCCATTCTTAATCCATGAAACTAAGCCGCGATGCATCACGAAAAATCACTCGGCCACGTCAGCGACAACTTTGCAGGCTTCACTGCCCAGTTTACCAGATTTAGAACCTTTGAGGCATACAACCCCACTGCATAAGGCCTGCAACACACTACCACTTGCGTTTTGGGGTCTTGATGTTAAACCTAGCAAGATTTTGGACATCATGGTTATGAATACCAACTTGTACACAACTAAGAAGATGTTAGAGGAGGACAAAATCGGTGGTAGAAATATAAAGTGGAAGCTAGTAACCTCCTCGGAACTCTCAATCTAATTAGGTATTACTATTTATATGGGATGCCTTGGTTCAAGTTAACCTCCCAGCCACTACTCGAAAGCTGATGGACGGCTACTGCCCAGAAGTGGTTAGCCTACCACACCTTTCATTGGTCAAACTCGATTTGAGTAAATCAGGCGCTATTTCCACATATCCAACCCGAGACATGCTCAGACAATGACTCCTGGCATATCAAGATTGATCCTCTCTTAAATCAACTCAGACATACTTCTCAAAGATACAGGGTACCATCATCACATATTACAGTGGACGAAGCAATGATTTGCTTTACTGGACAATCCATACATATCACAAAGATGCCTAATAAACCTATTGGAGAAGGTTACAAGTTTTTCACTATAGCCGACAGGGGATATGTTGGGACTTCCATCCTAGTTTGAATGCTGGTGGCCTAGAACCAGTTGATAAGACTTCAACAGATCTTACTGAAGACTTCTGAAATACCACCTGTATGGTACATCATTTGGTATGAAAACTATGGCTACAACATTGAACAAAGGCCTGAAATGTGTACATGGATAATTACTTTACTACAGTACCATTTGTAACAGGGACCCTCCGAGAGACAAGGACTCTGGAGTGTAGCCGTGTGAATATGTGTATGTGTATAATGGATAAGGATAAGTGCTTCAGCAGAAAGTTGTTGCTCACCAAACTTAATATACACAAGGTTTCGCTTTGCAGGTAACTCACTATTGCTACTATAGTGTGGAAGATGAGGATTCTTTACAGGTGGCCATGATCTCAATACTTTTATACTAGTAAGTCAGACCCACTACCTTGAACCAATCTATACTTACTTCGCTCAGGTTCTACTCCAGCAGGTTTGCATTCCGTCACTGAGAGAACACTTATCTCCGATGGCTGGTCGTACCACATGGTAGACTGAAGCCTGAGGATTACGTGGACATTCCAAGCGACCAAGCCTGCTGCAGAATACTGCATTGGCAGAAGGATTCGCTTCCACAGTCTCCTCACCTCTTTGCCTTCAGCCTGGGGGCCAGTCATTGCTCCAAGGCGATTGGCAGTAGTCAGGGTGACATTCCAAGCAGCCAACTTCGGGAGTTCATAATAATAATAATAATAATAATTATATAATTTTAGATGAACTACACGACCATGTGGAACCAATCCTCCATCTCGTACCCGAATGGCACAGTACAACACGGTACAAGGCCTCCACCTCAACCCTACACCCCCAATACATAAAAGAAATGAGAAACAACATAAGGAATAGATAGCAAAAAACAAATAAAACCCAACTGCAACCTCCTCCATCACACATCATAAACAAAAGGATCTTGCATGGCCTTCCATGCTGAGTAGCATAAGAGATGAACAAAACATTAAGTGTTATCAATAAAATCCTCCTCCGCCATGCCGTCTTCCACCCTGTACCGCTCAAAAGAACATAAACCTATTTGCTTCAAGAACTTCAATAAAGGAAAAACATCTTTCTTAGGAAATAACATATCCGCCTTCATACAATTTATGCCCATCTCCCTCAGGGCAACTTCTCTTTGCTGCGCAAACAATTTGCATTCTAAAATCAAGTGATCGGAGGAAAGGGTATCCCCACAGTCACAGGTCTTCTCTTTGGTGTCAAAGGGTGTCATATCTGCCCTTTTCGTGCTTGTTCTGGCTTTAAACAGGAACTGCGCCATGGGAAATTGTATGGAAACTTCAGGCCCAGATAAGGTGGGTTCACTTGCCATTTGGTGTATCATTTTTCCAGTGTCGTATCATATGCTGAGTTGGTTTGTTTCTGAGCCAGGCTAGAGTTGCCCGAGTCCATTTGCATGGTAGAGAAGTATGCACTTGTTGGGCTAGGGAGTCTGCTTTGTCGTTGCCAATGATTCCAACATGCGATGGTGTCCAGATGGCTTTCATGTTCCAGCTGTGCTGTCAGTAGGACTTGATGATTTGAAGAGTCTGATGGAGGAACTCTCAGCTGTAAGAGGGGCCTCCAGTTAGTGATTTGAGGGCCATTTGGTTATCAACACAGATGTAAATTGTATTGTGTGAGACATCAAAGGTCATTGTGCTGAGTGCTACCTGGGTGGCGTGTGTTTCACCGTCGATAACTTCTGCATGGCACCCCAGGCTGCAATTGCCTGAGGTAATAGGCGATAGGAGAGAGACATCAGGGTCATATACCACCCACCCAGATGTAATAATTCCTTCTGTTGACTTAGAACCATCAGTATATACAAGCAGGGAGCGTGAGAGGGTCTCTATCCACAGCCTATGGTTGACTGGGGTAATTTTTTTAGAGAGGAAGGATATTTCTAGACATTCGTGTGGGAGGTAGAGGTGAGGGTCAAGAGGGGTAAGGCTTTCCAGAATTGGCGACAAGGGAAGCAATTAATGGAGTTGGGAAGCAATTCTTCTTTGTCCTGTGCCAACAAAGGGAGGGGGGCTTGCTTAATAGAAGCTTTTTGAGCGTGTTTTGATGAGGATGTGTGTTTTCTGAGAGGAGAACGCATATTCGATATTTTCTGGATTTGCAGTCAAGGAGGAGTTTGAGAGGTGGGAGATGAGCTTCACATAACACCATTTGTCCTTTGGTATAACAAGGTAGGCCAGTGAGAGATCATGCAAGGGATAGGTATAGTGATAGGATTATTGTTCCAATGTTATTATGCCCAGTCCACCTTGCTTCACTCCCCCATAACACACCAGTGAGGAGAGTTGTATTGACAAGGTGATGTAATGCTTGAGGGGAGGCATTAGTTCTCCAGGCAAAGGCTTTTAGAGCTGCCGCTCCTTGTCTGAGTCTGCTTTGTATCAGTGTGGCATGATGATAGAACAACAATCTTTTGTCAATCCATACTCTGAGGGATTTGAGGATAGGCTTGAGTTGGATTACCAATCCATGGACGTTTACAGTACAGACATTCCTGTCTGGCGGTCTTCCTTTCAGATTGATGATGTGTAACAATTCTGTTTTAGTGGTGGAGTAGCAGTTATTAAGATGCTTTGCTTGTTCAACACTAGCTTCAACGTTCTTTTGCAGCCTTTGCGTAGCAAATGATTGATTTAAAGACACTTGCAAAAGTCCTTCGTCATCAATGTAGGCCATGCTCGGTTCACTCAGGGTTGCTCTTGTGGTGCTTAAATTAGAGGGATAATGAACATATAGAACTGGGGAGAGGAGGGATCCTTGGGGGACTCCAGCTAGGAAGGGAATGATTTTTGACTGTTGGTCATCAAAGTGATACTGAATTCTGCGGTTGGATAAGAAGTCATTGATTCATTTGCAAAGATATTGAGGGAATCCTCATAGGGTCAGTAGTTCAACAAGCCTAGAGTGCACGACGCAATTATATGCGCCATTGACATCATTGGTTAGGAGGGAAGGTCCCGGGATTGTAGGTGCTCTTTTGTCAGTCCCTTTTATCCCTCTTCCAGGTACTTGTGTGGCGGTATTTGCGTGTGCATGGGTCAGAATCGTCATGAGTGCGTTTATCGCTGATCGCTTAGGTATGCTGCCCATATGTTCCCTGGAAAAGGCTTTTAATTTTGTAGCAATGTCAACTAGTCTTTACATCACAATTTTCTCCAATATTTTAGAGACACAGGACTGGAGGGATATTGGCCTGTATTCCTTTTGGTGGTTGTATGTTTCTTTTCACGGCTTGGGTATAAGGATGATCTTTGCAACTTTCCATTGAGGTGGGAGAACTGAGTGCCAAAGTAGCTTTGAGAAGAGAATGTGAAGGACGTCCGGCTTAGCTGACTGAATTCTTTGTACGATACTATATGGTATGTCATTGAGTCTAGGTGCTTTGTCTGTTGTGTTCTGTACTGCCAGGTTAACTTCTGCAGGAGTGACAGGTAGGTAATCAATTGGGTTGCCACTTGGTATCTTGGGGATCCATCCTTGAGAAAGTGGGGACAGGATAGCAGGGGATGGTGGGAAAAAGGATTCCGTGAAGAGTTGGAATTTTTCATCAAAGCTTTCTTTTCCGAGGATAGAGGGTTCAGTATGCGATGGTGTTTTTCTCTGGCCAGATATTACTTGCCAGCCTGTAGATTGAGTGGCGGAGGAGATCTTCTGGTCCCAATATGTCCAATAGGTGAGTTGTACTTTGGCTTTCCATTGCTTCTCATATTCCTTCAATTTGTCAGATAATCTCAAGGTGTGTTCTTTCCGATGATATCGTTGTACCACAGCGACTTTCTTCCGGAGTTTTGTAAGTTCCGGTGTCCACCATGCGACTGCACGTGTTTTGGGTTTAGACATTGGTGTACATTCATCTATCATCAGGCTAATTCGGTCAAGAATTGTGTTAGCTGATTCTAATGTTGCCTTGGATGTCCGCCATTACATGCTCAAAGGGTTTATACATTGAATGACTTTGTCAAATTTAATCCAATTGGTCTTGTTGTATAGTTTCCGTGGGACAAAGGTAAGGGAGGCAATATTGATTGTCATCCGAATGAAGCTGTGGTCTGATCCATGCCCGTCATTATCTACCACCTGCCAGTGCAATAGAGGGTGGTCAGGTAGCTTAGTGAAAGTTAGGTCAGGGATTGTGGGTCGAGTTTTATTGTGGGGAAAGTGGGTGAACACTTCAGGGTTATTAGCAAGGGTCATGCTGAAACCGTCCATCATATGAAGGAGGTTGTCAACCAGTGCCATATTATTAAGGTAGTGCATTCTGTCGTTGTATTCCTGTGTCTGGTCCCCATAACAACGGGAGTGGTGTAAGTTTAAGTCGCCCGAAATAATGGCAGATTTAAGAGGTTTGTGGGTTAGGAGGAATTGGTTCACTTCTTTGCCTGTGGGGGCATAAACATTGGTGATTTCCAGTTTTGTTTTATTTATTTGGATACACATTGCGAGTACCGTATAATCTCAGAAATAATGAACGGGACTGGGCTGAGACAGCATAGAGAGCAAGACCGTTTAGTGGCCAAAATATACCACATATTCAGCAACAACAAAATATATAGATCTGTAGCGCTCGATAGTGTTGTGAACATTACAACTATCCATAATATCAAGCAGTTAATCCCATTGGCCTTGTACTTAACTTTCAGTACCCAGGGGAAAAAAAGGTTACTGGTCCAAGAAAACCCAAGAGCATTCCGGTCATTACCATTGTATGTACACACTGGCAGCTCTCACTTACTCAGCGAAAATATAACTAGAAATTTATAACCCTTTCATACATGGTGAGATTCACTGATAGTGTGATAATAGTAATCTGGCTTTAGACATCTTTCATGGATAAAGGTGAGTAATGGGTCAAGGATAATGTGCTGGTTGCAATGGTTTCAGTGAGGAATATAATGTCTTTGTTGTTCGGTTTTGGTTTGATTGTGAGTCATCGTATGTCAAAAGCGAGGTATTTAAGTGACGGATTTCGGTCGTTTTGTATCTTCTTTCTCTTCTTTCCTTAAGCAACGTTCTCGTTTCACTTCTGCTGTATTGTTATAATATCATCTCAGTTCTCCCTCAGAACCCTCTCTGTCTCTGCCCTCGCCGATACACTTAACTCGCCTTGAGTTAGACCCCACCGTATAACTTGTAGAAACCTTGCACTCCTCAAACGTGTTGGTACCTCTTTTACGTAGCACTGCTCACCTTCAGGGATACTGAAGGGCTTAATAAGGGGCTGAACCATAAGAACATCTGGGATTTTTATATTCCAATCTCAACTATATCTGTGTTTGGCCACTCAATGGCCTTGCTCTCTATGCTGTCTCAGCCCAGCCCTGTTCGTTATTTCCGAGATTATACGGTATGGAGTCATTGTAGGAGCCGATGAGTGTGGGATTCAGTCCGTGATCCTTTTTAATATAGGCCACGCACTTGGGTAACTTTTGGGTTGGTACATGCATGGTGTATCCTGGGATAGTGGGAAGGAGGCCAGTGGTTGCTGTCCATGGCTCTTGAAGGAGTAGGCATAGGGTGGGACATTTCTTATCAGGAGGGGAAAGGGATAAGAGTTCTGAAAAAGTGGCGGCCTTTCCTCGAGCGCAGTTCAGTTGCTGCACTAAGGCTATGCTGCTAGGGGGTGGTGTACTCATTGTTGGTCGGCGGGAGCCTGCCTGCTGGTTTGTTGTCTTCTGAGGAGTTGAACTTTGGCTCTTGCTGGGCATGAGGGATTGCTTGAGCGGTGGCCGGTATTGCCGCATGGGACACATCTAGTGGGAGGGTGAGCGCACTTTGGTCCTCCTTTGTAGGAGTCGCATTTGTGGTCATTGGTTAGATGGGGACCTGCGCATACTGTGGAGACTGGCGGTGTTTCTTTCAGGCATAGGTCCTGGTGGTGGCCATATATTTGACATTTTCGGAACTGGGTGGAAGAGGAGGAGGAAACATAGTTTGCAATTCTGCATAATCTGTTGAAGATAGCCAGTTCCCTGAAACCAAGGATTTAAAGGGTGTTTCGAGAGGGAAGGGAGATGACCATTGTAGAGCACTCCTTGGTTCTTCGCTCATCTGGGAGAAGCCATCTAGGAATCTGGGCAAATTTAATGCTAGGAATGTGTTGGGTAATGGCATTGGCAAGGGCCTTGCCTGCTTCTTTGCCAGATCCAATGTAAGTTGGAACATTGTGAACAAGGAATTCACTCCAACGACTGTTTACGTGGACAGAGGAGGGGGCAAGTTTTATGTCTGTGAGGGCACTAGTGATTTCCATTTCATATTTGACAACTTCACCAGCCAAAACAGAGGGAAAGGTATGAAGCATTATATTGCCCCACATGGTGAATTTTGCGAAGCAGAGATTATGAGTATCTGGAAGGGCACGGTTGACGGAGGTGAGGATTGCATCTGTTGTAGCTGAAAGTGGAGCCGGTTCAGAAAGTTCAACGATCAGTTCTCAGTTAACCTTGGTAAACTCTAGTTTGAAGAGAGTTTCTTTCTTGGGCTTGGGCTTTGGCTTGATTTGAGCTTGGCCTGGGCCTCCGGCTTTTGCAATGTTTGCACAGGATTTTTGGTTTGGTGGGTTCAAAGAGGGGGCCGCATTCCTGTTCCTGAGGGTTTGACCGTTTTCCTTTAGCTTAGTTACAATTTCTTGCAAACTGTTGATGGTCTTGTCGCTTTGCTTAATGGAAGTGGTCAGTTGATTGACGGTGGCGGTAAGTCCACTGACCGTAGCCTTTAAGGTGGTAACTTGTTGTTGCAGAGTGGAAATACGTCCATTGGTTACATCATGGAGGTTTGCCATTTTGCTAAACTCGCTGTGGATAAGCCAACAGAGATAATGGTTTTTGTCGGTGCCTTGGCTTGCTTCAGGCATATAGTCAATGCCTTCGGTAAATGTGTGTGGGAAGGGTGGCACAGCAGAATCGTCTTCAAAGAGATGGCTTTCTACAACAGCAATTGAGTCATTGTCATCGACAATGTCTTCTTCCATGCTTTCATCAACGATGTCAATTGTATCGGGTGATACAATCAAGTCCTCATTAAAAAGACCAAGCAATCCAAATGCGGTAGTAGCACTAACGGCTTTCATGGATCGTAGTGGGTAATGGGTTAGGGTTCGGTTATGATGGGTGCGGTCAATTAGGGATTTCATTATAATGCTTTTGTGGCTCGGTTAGTTTCAGTTATGGGTTATCGGAAGGAAAGCGGGGTATTTAAGTCATGGATTTTGGTCGCTTCTGTTGTCTTCTTCTCTCTTTCGTTAAGCAACGTTCTCGTTTCACTTCTAACTGTATTACTTTTATACTACTTCGGTTCTACCTCAAAACCCACGCTGTTGCTGTCCCTATTCCGCTACACTTAACTCGCCTTGAGTTAGATCCCATGTAGAACTTGTAGAAACATCGCACTCTTCGAACGTGTTAGAACTTCGCTTAAGTAGCACTGCTCACCTTCAGGGATACTGAAGGGCTTAACAAAGGACTGAACCGTGAGAACGGCAGCCATGTCTTTGATTGGGGAGCTGGAGCATTGGGGAAAGGGGGAGGGCCTTGAGAGATTTCTTTTACAGCTAGCAAGTTGCTCGGATGTGAAGCTGAACTGGACAAGTTTCAGCAGTGAGGGGGGTGGTGATTGGGATTGCCTGGAGGGAGTAGACAGGCCCTCCAGGTTGAGATTAGGCAAATGCACCTGTAGAAAATAAGAGTAGATGTGGAAGTGGCAGAAAGTCTTCAGATGTTGGAGGCAGCACTCAGTTATTGGTGATAGTAACCGTGAAATGAGTTCCCGGGGCTAGTGCAGGTGAGCCAGTAGGTTCTTTTGGTTGGGCTGTAGACCCTTCAGTGGTGGACGAATGCTCCGTAGGAAGCAAAAGGAACAGAAATAATATTAAGCTTGTGGAAGAAATGAAGCCAAATGGATAGAGACTTTTGGGTGTGTGTTATGTGGTTGCAACGAAGATTTCGGAGGTTTCAGTTAAGTTCTCATAACTCAGCCAATACTTGTTCAATTGACATCATTTTTTCACAGGAGCTCCCTCATATACCCTCCGGGCCACATTCCGCCGGATGGTTTGGCTTGACAACCCGGGTGTTACTTTTGCCCTCTGGGACGCACTTTTTTAGCCCATGTCCCCCTTCTCCAAAAGTACAGATCAGGATGGCTTTGCTGTCGCAGTGGGGCTAGTCGCACCTGATAAAACTGTCTAAAAACTTCTTCTGAGCCCTCTACATGTGTTGGCTGGTACTGGATCGCTTGCGCCGGGCACAGTGCGCCCACTACGTCAGTGGTTCTTATTGAGGGGTAACCCCAAGCACTATCCAATCCAACTGCCATGAATGTCTGCCATGTTATCATCAGCTAGTCACGTACCTAGAGTTCTTGGCCTATGGATGAGAGTCTCCACCATCCAGTCTTGCACCAGTAGTGTTTGCCCGTCAGCAGAACTCCTCCTTGTGTTACCTCGTAGGTCATATGCGTCATGGGGTGGTGGTGTGGCTCATGGGAGCGACCCCACGCCATACTCCACTTCTCCAACTAAAGTAGGGTAACTGGTTCCCAGCTGTTACCCTGCAGTGCCGGGCTCCAGCTGTCTACTAAGTTCAATGACTGCACATGACTAAAACAATACTGCTCATCACATGTCACTAATGGTAGTACCATTACAACAGTTAACACACAAAACAAGAGTGTGAGAGCAGGGCCGGTTTCATGGATGGTTGTTTGGTTATCAGGTTAGTTGTGGGGATATTCTGTTGTTGTATTTCTTTGTTGTTTGTTATGTTTTCCTGGGTATTCATTGCAATGTGTCATGCGTTTGTCATCGTAGGATTGGAATATGGGTATATAAGCGAAGGGATTTCCCCTCTTGCTGTACTTTTCCTTCTTCTTTCTTTAAGCAACGTCTTCTATTGTACACTCGTTGTATCCTACAATACAACCCTCGATTACACCTCGTAATCCTTCGCTGTCGCTGTCTTCAAGTCATCACAACTTGAACTATCCGTGGAGCCTTTTCACGGACAGGACCGGGTAATGGGTTAGGATGAGGTTATCGGTAGCTATTGTTTTCTTTTCCTGTACAATGTCCTTGTTGTTCGGATATGTTTTGGTTGTTGTCGGGTATGGGTTATGACATGGGAAAGCAGGATATTTAAGTGATGGATTTTGTTCATTCTTTGTCTTCTTCTTCTTCTTTCCTTAAGCAACGTTCTCGTTTAACTACTCCTGTACTTGTTCGAATTACTATCTCGGTTCTACCTCAGAACCTTTGCCGTCACTGTTTCCTCCACGCTGCACTTAACTCGCTTTGTGTTAGACCCCACATAGAACTTGTAGAAACTCTGCACTCCTCGAACGTGTTGTTTTCTCTCTCAAGTAGCACTGCTTATCTTCGAGGATACCGAGGAGCTCAAAAAGAAACACAACCGTGAGAAGCCTGTAGAAAGTTCCTATACACTCTCGCCGTTAGGTTCTCATTCAAGTAGCACTGCTTATCTCGGGGAATACCTGAGAGCTTGACAAGAATCTCACTCCTTGAGAGCCAGCCTTTAGTAGAGCAGGTGAGTGTGGGGCAGTATTGCGCTGTTGTAGAATGGTGTCCAATGTAACGGAACTATACTACTGTTACCTGCAGTGAAGCATAATCTCAAGGGGCAAGGTTTTCCGTCAAGCTCTCAGGTATCCCCCGAGATGAGCTGTGCTACTTGAACAGAAAACTTAGCAGCAAGGGTGTTTTGCAGGATTCCACAGGCTCTACGAACGGTTCAAGTAAAGAGGACTTGAAGACAGCGACAGCGTGAGGTTACGAGATGTAACCAAGGTTTGTATTTGTGAAATACAAGAGTGTACTATAGAATATGTTGCTTAAAGAAAGAAGAAGGAAAAGTTGTAACGGGGGTAGTCCTACTGCTCTGTAGTGGGAATTGGTATAGGAATACGGCCATTGCAAATACTAAATCAGGTTGAGATGTTAAGAGTATTTTGTGCAAGATACTCAATAATCTTAAGGGCTCTACTCGGTAGTATTCTGTCTGACGAGAATGGGAAGAAGAGCAACAGGTGTCGGGGTCATGCACTATCTTTACAGTGCTGCTGACTCGCCGTCCTCTTTCTGTTCTACTCTGCTGGGGGCCCGTCGAGACCCTGAGAACATGCCAAGATTTTGTGAGCGGGGCACCTCAGGATTCAGCTAATGATTACTTCGGCGCTCTCCGACACTCCTCGGTTGTTCTGTCCAGTTAGACCTTCTTGATCCGCCAGCTGCATGCCATGCCTATGCTGGATGTAGGAATCAGCGCTGATCAGTCTACTGTTGCATGTGAAGTGTCCTGCACTTAATAGATTCCCTATTGCCGCACCAGTGGCTCTGGGCCGCTAGTATATGCATAGATGGATTGGAAACGCCACCACAGGAGCTTCCTGTATTTGGTGTCACCGGAGATACATCATTGGCTCGTCAGCAAATGTTATTCTCGTTGGTTCCGCTCCATCGGAACAGCAGGGTAGCAGGTATCCTCTAACATGTGGTAGCTACACCACTCATGCTGATCCTTACTACCTCTCTGCTTGTCCGGTGCTTTTATGCTTCACTGCAGGTAACGGTATTGTAGATCCGTTACAAAAGTACAACAAGAGGGGAAAACCCTTCACTTATATACACATAATCCAGTCTCATGATGACAAACATATGACTCATTGTAAGCAGAAACCAAAGGAAACACAAAGAATAACCGTAACACCTGACAATCATATACCCATGTACCTATTCTACCAACGAAGCAACCATCCATGAAACATTATGGTACCAGGAAAGCAAAGAGCTAGTAAGAATCAGCTTGAGTGGTGTAGCTACCACATGCTAGTGGATACCTGCTCCCCAGTTGATTCGATGGAGTGGAACCAGCAAGAATACCATTAGCTGACGAGTCAATGATATATCTCAAGTGATACCAAACACAGGAAGCCCCTGTGGTTGTATTCCCAATCCATCTGTGCATGTACCAGTGGCCCAGAGTCATTGGCGCAACAATAGAGAATCTATTAAGTGCAGGACACCTCACATGCAACAGTAGATTAATCAGCGCCAATTCCTGCATTCAGCATAGAAAAGGCATGTAGCTGGCAGATCAAGAAGGTCTAACTGGACGGAACAACCAAGTAGTGCCGGAGAGCGCCAAAGTGATCAATAGCTGAATCCTCGGGTGCTCCACCCACAACAGTTTGGCATGCCCTCTGGGTCTTGACAGGCCCCCAGCAGAATAGAACACAATCAGGACGGCAACCCATCAGCTCTCACGGTTGAGTCCCTTGTTAAGCCCTTCAGTATCCCTGAAGGTAAGCAGTGCTACTTAAACGAGGTAACAACACATTCAAAGAGTGCAGTGTTTTCTACAAGTCCTACGAGGAGTCTATCTCAAGGCTAGATAAGTGCAGCGAAGTGAACAGCGACAGCGAGGGTTCTGAGGTAGAACCGTGATAGTATTCAAATAGTACAAAAGAAGGTAAACGAGAACGTTGCTTAAGAAAAGAACGAAAAGACAACAAGAACGATCGGAAACCATCACTTAAATACCCCGCTTTTCACACCAGGTGACTTCCAACCGAGAAACAACCGAACAACAAAGGCATTATATCTCTAACCAAAAACCCAACCGAACAACAAAAACATTATACCCAAAGAATAACCTGCGACAACCCATAACTCTATCCTAACCCGTTACCCGATTCTATCCGTGAAATCAGCACTATAAACATAGTGCATGACCCCGCCACCTGTTGCTCTTCTTCCCAGTCTCATCAGGCAGAATACTACCGAGTAGAGCCCTTAAGATTATTGAGTACCTTGCACAAAAATACTCTTAACATCTCAACCTGATTTCTAGTATTTGCAATAGCCGTATTCCTATACCTTTTTCCATTCTAAAACAGTAGGACCATCCCTGTTACAGCTATTTGCAACACGTACTGAGTTGCTTTGTGCCCATTTCATACAGGTTTCCACCACTGTATTGCACATAGGGGTATGTGAGAATTTTAATCCAGCATTGGTTGTTTCTTCGCTTCTTCAATATCTTATAGCCATCTGTGAATGCCAAATATCATTCAGTAAGTCGAGAATAGGAAGTTCTCGATATTCGCATAACTTTTTGTTAGGTGGTTCAACAATATTTGAAGTATTATGACCGTAGCGGCGACCTAGAAAAACTGCTTTCACCCATAATGCTTTATCAATTGTGAGGAGATAAGCTGCAGCCGCTAGCTTTTCGTACTGTAAAGATCCAATTCGATTGTTGTACTGCTCTTCTGTTTTTCCATTGGCGATCCCCCAAAAGTGCCTTTCACTAACTCCGATACCAAACCTTGTCTTAAAAATGAAAACAACAATAAGCGCGATATATTCCAGGCCCATGAACTTCTCCTGCCGATATAAGTCCTTTATCACGGTCGCCCATTATTGTAGATTGAGTGGATTGGGGGATCGCATGCTTTAAATGTGTCATAAAATAAGACCACAAGTCTTTATTTTCACCCTCCACAATAGCCCTGGCTAACAAAAGAATATGACCATTTGCATCGATTGTGACGGCAAGTAGAAGTGTTTGTACATAGTGTGCCTTACAAAAAACTCCATCAACAGCAATAAATTTTCGACAATATTCAAAAGAGGATCTAGCTTCCACAGGAGAAATAAATAGCCTTTGAAACCGAGATATCGGAAGAGTACTTTCTTCATGAATACTTGGTACGGTTTCTAAATGGGTATAGGCATCAGGATTAGAATTTTTAATCGCGCTAAATAAGCAGGAAGAAATGAATAGGCTTGTTTCTCGTAGTCAAGACGATTTTTGGAAAGTGTGGTACAGGCTTTGTAAGCGGCTTGATAGCTGACATTTTGTTGATAATGTAGCTGAATTGTGTCTATTATATCCCAAGGTGTTGCGCGTTTTGTAACAATAAGATGTTTTGGAATATGCCGTTGAAGCCATGATTGATCGTTGCAAGTTGTACCGTATCTTGGGATCGCTGTTCCAACACAGGTACGCTCACCATCGAGTTTAACAAGTTTGATATCTCCCTGTGATGTTCGGGGGGCGAAGACTCTCCAATTGCAACCACCAGTAGCCCTACAGCGGTAGTCGGCTCAATCACGGTCTTTTAATTGCATGCGAAAAAAGGATTTATCGGAGATTGACCAGTCCTGAACCGATGCTTAAGGCTATCAAAGGTAGAAAATAGTTGTCCAATTTGAAGCGGAAAAGTAGGCATTGTAAGAAAAGCGAGTGATGTTGAGTGAAGTAAACAGAGGTCTGAAAATGTAGCAATAAACAGCAGTTGACTGTATGAGAGTGATGTTATTTCTCACCGGTAGAGAAATGTTATAAGCTAGAACCTAGACCTTCTATATTAATGTAGAGACAATTTTTATTCACGATGTTGGTCAATATTACCTGTTCTTCCTCCTTCACGTTGATGCTTCAACTGTGCAATTCATTGTTATGTTTTTGCTGATTTCTCTCTTCCTCCGAAACCAATATGTCGCAATTTGCAATTACCGGGGCAAAGCACTAACATATTCTCCTTAATTAAAAAGCACAGCCATGTGAGATAAGAAACTGCTCGTTGACCGGGAAACTGGCAGACTGGTAAGACAAAATTTCCTCCATTTAGCTTTACCGAAAGGCCATCAAATCCCAGGTAAAAAACCTTGATTGATCGAACCAAACATCTTCAATACAGACAACTAGAATCCACTGGAGCGAAACAGGTACAGCAGCGAAACGAAACCAGCAGCGAAACTATCCCAGCCCCGGCAGCGAAACGATTCCAGCCCTAGCAGTGAAACGATTCCAGCAGCGAAACAGGTCCAGCAGCGAAGCTGTTCCAGTCCCGACAGCGAAACGATTCCAGCCCTGGCGGCGAAACGAAAAGGCTTGGCCCCTCGGCAGCATCTAGAAGTGACATATAAGTGATTAGCTGCAGTGATCTAATCTAGTATGAAAGGAGATTGATAATGATACCTGATGTCTGAGGTGGGGGGTTAGGAGGGATGGCGTTGGTGTGCACTGATGAATGGTATGTGGCATTTTTTTGCCTAGCGTGCATGGTATATCGAACGTTTACCTATAATCAAATGATTTAAACAAACAAAATCCCTAGTACACACGACTCAGAGCATTTAGTCAGGCCTCCCGTTGCTCTAAACTCTTCCTTCCACCCCTTCCAGATCGACATCGGAGATCCCCCTAGGAAGCTGCTCTATTGGCTATTCTATTGGCTGCTTGCTAACTACCATATAGACAGTTATATAGACAGCTCGCTAACTTCCATACAGACGCCTCCTTGAACTCACCTAGGGGGCTGCTCTACCGACTGCTTGCTCCCTGCCCAAGAGACGGGCTAGAGCTCGCCTAGGAATCTGCTATATAGAGAGCCCGCTGACTGCCAAAGAGACGCCTCCCACCCCAAAAGCTCGCCTAGGAAGCAGCTGTACAGACAGCTGTATAGACGCCTCCTAAACCCCCAAAAGCTTGCCTAGGAGACTGCCATGTCGACTGCTCGCTGACTGCTATTTAGACGCGCTCCAAACCCCCAAAAGCTCGTCTCGGAGAGAGCTCTATAGATTGCTGTGCAGACGTCTCCCTACCCCCCCGACTGCTCGCTGCCTGCCAAAGAGATGCCTCTCTACCCTCCAAGAGCTCGCCTAGGAGAGAGCTATATAGACACGCCCCGAACCCTCAACCGCTGTCAGGATCGTGGGAAGGTCAATATCCTAGAGAGGAGCTGTATCCTGGAGGAGGTGGGAGGAGCTATCTCGCGTCAATTGGCATATATACGTTGTACATAGAGCATATAGAGCATATAGACTAGTAATAAATATTTTCGCAAAACCAAAAAAAGCCCACCATCCCAAATAAGCGGCGTGACACGCGTGACATGCGCAGTGTATCACGCTTTCTGAGCTTCTCCGTCGAGCTCCGGAGGTATTATGGAGGTATTATGGAGGACGCAGCAGGCTCTCCAGGAGACGCTGGGAGTCGTGTAGAGGAGCCAGCAAGATCTCCAGGAGACTCCCAGAGGAAGCGGGTCAATACTCGCTCCTCCACGAAGGCACATTTACTCCCTGAACCTCCAGGAGGTTGGGGAGGAAAAAAATATTCTAGCTGATGTGCTTTTTGTGGCACCTGGAAAACCCTCGAGCCATTCCATAGCAGTCAGTGCGAGAAATTATGAAATCTAAGTTTGCCCACACTTGAGAGATCGTCAATTGTACGAGATTCTAGAGCACCTTAAAATGAATATGCACAAGATGTGGTAGTAGTGCTCCGAGAAGCATGTAAGTACATGTGGTGTAATAACTTAAAGTAGGTTAGACAATACATAAAAATTTGCCTCTATATACAAGAGAAGAGAGATTAAAGTAACCGAAGAACGCGCTAGCAGTACATGCATGCCACAAGCAGCGGAAGAAATATATGGTGTCTGTGTATAACGGTAAGGGTAATATGGTTAAATATTTATATCTTTTTCTGAAACTGCGTCACCTTTTTCCAAGTTATGGTCCTATATACAGATCCGGAGAGAAGAGTTTCCTCGAAAACTGTGGGATCGGTTTTTGTGAATATGTGCTTCTGATCCAGTTAAATGAACAAACTGTCGTGTAACATAGAGGAGGTTGTGTGATTGGGGTGCTAAATCAGTCAAGGATTTATATTTGTTTGGATGTAGAGTGGGCTCCGCACTTTTGCACAGTCTCTTCCGGCCACACGGCGACACTGAGCAGTTGATAAACAAGTGTTTACCATAAATACCGATAGTCTTCAGAACCCTAAACCTCTGTTGCTCTCTCAGACCTGTTCGTCAACGGCCCAGTTTCGTCGTGTGGCCAGCAGCAGGCTTGGGTAGCACCCTTTTAATTCTGCCTAAAGAAATATCGATTTCATAGCTTGACACTCGAATGATAAATGCTTTCACCTGTGAAACTAGCCAAGGGTCGGGTCCCTGAAAACTATATGTATCGAAATTGAACACTGACCTTTATCTGTCTCGTTGATAAGAAAACAAAGCACCGTGTTCTGGGCATAGATAGCACCTATCAAATTAGTAACACGTATATTTAGCGATACGGGTCAGCCCACTAAGAACCACCGGTCCTACACTCAGGGAGTTTCACCTATCCTGTACCATATGAATTTTTTGACTTTCGGCAGGTGCTCTAGATGTATCAACTCTTCATTTTAATAAAGAATAAATAACGACACTTAATTTTTTTGTATATCGATTAAGAGAATAGAGGATTCGTGCTCAATCCCGACCTCTCGCGATATTTTGGTAAGCTCCAGAAACGCAGCTTACCCTTATTTGCCTAGAATAGTGTGGCTATGCCTAAGACAACCGAAGGATTTCCCGTCACTCAGTTCACTCCCGTCTGTTATCGCTCGGTAATATGTACTAAAGTACTCTCGAATTGACCAATCGAGATGCTTACCCTTATCGGCTAGCTAGCATCGCATTGGAGGACAAAAGAAATATCGACAAACGATTCGGAGTCTTCTTTCTTTGTTCATGGCTTCTGACCTACAAGGACGAATACCTACTTTATCCACCATAACTGGAGGCTAAATAAGTTGAAATAAATTTGATTGGACCATGCTAAGCCTAGTTTCGAGAGGCATCTGTGATACGGTAGAGCGAAAAGGGGACATCTGCTTGCACATGTGGAGTAGTTGGGCGTGGCTGATGGGCAGATTTCCGAGAATAGGGTTATCCAAATGCTCAGCTTTTGGAGTAGACATGCGTATGGTATTCTACTGTATAAAGGATTTAACTTGAGCCTACTAGAGTATGCACATGGAAAGAACCTATGCGAGGAATCACTACTTTTTGCTTACTGATCTGACGATCTACCGTTCTTGTATTAACCCTCCGCGGTAATTTCCGCTGTATTCTTGGCTTGGGCTCGGTGGAGCATGATGAGGAATCATTGCAGATCTCTGTGTGAAGAATAGGCGGTTGGGGCTGGCATATATAATAGATAAAATTCGGCTTTCCGATGCCTGCGACTTGGTAGGTGGTGTGAGTGGTAGCAGGTTTAAGTACGTTGTGGCGAGGCGAGAAGGTAGATTGTACACAGCCCGAATAGTAAAACGGAAGCAGGGGTGGAGACACCCCTTGCTCATCGATCAACAAAAGTCTCCCCCACTGAGGACACAACCCACATAAACGCAGCCTTAACAGGGTTACCCACCCTTTCCTGTCCCCGTCGGCCTAAATCAAGACCCCCACTGGGTTCCCCCCAAGAGTATTGATATGGAACATACTGCTGTCAAGCGATATAACAACGGCTCTCCCAGTGAAGCGCCTGCATTCACATTCCCTCGAATGCCTTTCTTTCTTTCTGGTTGAATTCATTCACGAGCACTGACGTTATTATTATCTGTATCCTTCGCCTCGCACCCGGGGACTTTCTTCGGGTCACTTGTACCCTCTGTCTGTGTCTGTCGTTCCTTATTATTCCAGCTTACGCCGGCCTATTTCCGACACGTCGAACGATTTTTGCCGGAGGTTGTACGCTTCCATCACCAAAAATTTATTTTTTGTTATTCCCCTCCCCCCTTTGCTATATCGATCCACATCAGCACAGTAGATAATCAACAGAACAACCACACCATCCCTCCTCCACTCACAGCCAAGTCGGCCTCATCTTCGACGGCATCTCCACGAAGGAGTGTTTTAAACAATCCTCCTTGTATAAACCAAGTATCCAACCTAAAGGCGCTATGCCTTCCCCACTTGACCTTGATCATCTTAATTACATTCCCCTAGCCCCTTATAATGGTACAGGGCCGACCGGTGGAGATTCTTTGACCCAGGACCTTAACATTTGGTATGAGGTACGAATGACTTCACTTCGGTTTTAGTTAATATTTTTTCTGCTTAGAAACTCGTAAGCTTGTTCTGACATGTGTGCGGGTCGCTAGTCTGGAAATTATGCCTGGATGATGACTTCCACGGCTCTTGTCCTCTTGATGATCCCTGGAGTCGGGTTCTTTTATTCTGGTCTTGCAAGAAGAAAGTCCGCGCTTTCACTTATATGGTTGTCGATGATGTCGACGGCCGTTGTTAGCTTCCAAGTACTATACCCAAACCACAGCCCTTATGCATACATGTAGGCATTTATCAACTCTCTAACGCTTGGCAGTGGTTCTTCTGGGGTTATTCACTTGCATTCTCCCACTCAGCTGGAGCTTACTTAGGAGACCTTGGTAATATCGGTTTTCGCAATGTTTTGGGACAGGAGTCCGTTGGGAGTTCAAAGATTCCTGATCTTCTGTTCGCTGTCTACCAGGGAATGTTCTCCTGTATTACGTATGTTCAATGTTCTTGCTGTGGTTCCGGCTTTTTTTCGCGCTGACGATTTCTTAGTGTAGCCTTGGCCATCGGGGCTGCCGCAGAGCGAGGCCGTATGCTTCCCTGCGTAGTTTTTATGTTTGTTTGGGCTACTTTGATTTATGATCCTATTGCCTGCTGGACCTGGAACGCTACCGGATGGTCTTTCAAGATGGGTGGACTTGATTTTGCTGGAGGGACTCCAGTGCATATCTCGTCAGGTTCCGCAGCCCTGGCCTACTCGTTGATGCTAGGAAAAAGGCGTGGCCATGGAACTCACGAATTGAATTATCGCCCTCACAACGTCACACACATTGTGCTCGGAACCGTTTTCTTGTGGGTTGGATGGTTTGGTTTCAACGGTGGTTCTGCTCTGGCTGCAAATTTGAGAGCTGTTATGGCTTGCGTTGTAACCAACCTCTCCGCATCAGTTGGAGGAATTACTTGGTGCCTTTTGGATTATCGTCTCGAGCAAAAGTGGTCGACAGTTGGGTTCTGTTCTGGGGTAATTGCGGGCCTTGTTGCTATCACGCCTGGTTCTGGATTTGTAAGTGGATATTGAGTATTACAAACCAACTGCATATAGTCAAAAAAATCTAACGCCTGAAATTTGGTTAGGTCCCTGCCTGGGCTGCTGTTATCTATGGAATTGTCGGCGGAGCGGCTTGTAACTATGCTACTAAACTTAAGTTTGTTATCGGGGTGGATGATGCCCTTGATATCTTTGCGGAACACGGAGTAGGTGGCATTGTAGGCAATATCCTAACTGCCTTCTTCGCAGCGTAAGTTGACCTAAGATAGCTTGCAATTTCATAGGTATCACACTAACTCTATGAAATATAGTGACTATATTGCGCATCTTGACGGTTATAGCGAGATTAAAGGTGGTTGGTTGAATCATCATTGGATGCAGCTAGGGTTTGTGACCCTTCTCTAATCGGGGCATAGGCTTTGTAGAAAATGTTCTCGAAAGCTAAACTCCCAATAGATATCAAGTTGCCGACTCGGTCGCAGGTTTTGCGTATGCATTTGGCGGAACATGCATTATCTTATTCATTATGAATTTAATCCCAGGTCTCAGCCTTCGTGCAAGCGATGAAGCTGAGATTCTTGGGATTGACGATGCTGAGCTTGGGGAATTTGCGGTATGCACAAACCACTCTGGTTTGATTATAGTCGAGCAGAAACTAATATTTTGTTTATAGTATGACTATGTTGAGCTCACTCGTGAAGTCATTTCTGAAGACGATTCGGCGCCTAAATCCTCCTCCGAAACGGGCACTCCCGCTATGCATCACTCACAGGCGACCGATCCTTTGGAAAAGCCTTAGTTTTTCCATCTCTGCATTCTGATCTATATTCTGTTTATACCCTTATTTGTTCTTAGCTGTACTTTTATTTTCGTTCCTCTGGTTTTATTGCTCCTTTGGGAAGTATTGTTGTTCTGGAGGTGGTTCTTTGCGGAAGGTATGAAGTGGGAAGTGTGGGCTGGTTACACGGGAGTAAATTTCATTCAGGGCAGGCAGGGCGCGTTCCGGGGAATATTTTATCAATATATGACGCATGTTTTCATAACATTTTAATTCAAATTTGGGGCCTTCGTTAACGTGGAACTATATGTAGTATTAGACGCCTTCACGGTAAAAATTACGAACGAGGATATTGCATCAAAGTCCAATTTATATCTACGTTTTAATTCCTGCTTATCATCTATACTCCAATTTAGATTTCTACCACGTCGAGATCGAGGAGCAAACTAGAAACGGCCTAAATACTTGATGCCTATTATAAAGATAGTTAAAGTCATACTGGGCTTTAATCCTTAAACACTTCATGCATAATTAGGGCAGTTTTAGATATCCTGCAGCTGTCTCTGTCCCATCTACGAAAACCACCAAACCTTTTAGGTGACCATTTCGAAGTTTGGTCCTACATTTGTCCGTGTTGAGAAACTTGAACATGGTATTTGAATTGGAATTGGAATTGTTACATAATCATCATGTGTCACGAATAAGAGATACACAGGGTATACGCGTAGCATACATACATACGTCTAAGGACTACGTGATTCTGAGTGTTGAGTGAGATTTCTCTCAAAGGATCTCCCCTTTACATCTAATAATTTAAATATTGTCAAAGAAAGACATATAGAGAAATTGCGTTTATTATTATTATCTAGAACTTAGAGCCAGTCTCAACAGCTAAAAGCGTAACTGCACTGGCTATGGCCTGCTGGTGGCACGCTTTCTATCGGTACTTCAATTCATACAATATAAAACTAAAAACATAAATAGCATCTGGTACTGCCGCTCATAAGAGACTCTAAAGCTAAGTTTTAATATTATTTTGCACGAAGCAAGTATAATATTTTATTTGGGGGCTATATTAAATTCAGCTGATGATTTCGTGCAGTGCACTCTTATTCCGTGCCTACATGTATTACCATTTTGGGGAACTGGTCGAAGATCCAAATTGCCAATACATAAGCCATAGACTGTAATTTGAGGGGCACTTGCAAGGTGTCAAGTTTCTGTGCCCACAAAAGCGTATTGTCGATGAGTACGATTTCTGCTTTCCTTTTTTTTTCGCGAAAAACCCTATATGTCTAGCTCTAAGACATTGATTTTCTTAAATACCTGAATTATTGTGTGAGATCTTCTGAGGATGTTCTAAACATACGAAACCTTACTTGTTTAACTTGCAATTGTAATAGCCCACAGCTTGTTCGAGGCGTACCTACACCTAGATAGTGTGGAGTTATACTTGTTAGCAGGCATACGAACCAGAAAACATGGGGTGTGTGGCTTTGTACACTGCGGCATTAGGCACGGATCCGTAGCATACAAAGGCACACACCCATGTTTTCTGGTTTGTATGCCTGCTAACAAGTAGTGCAGAGAGATCACCATAAATAAAACAGAAAAACACAGATACTAAACTTGGGTTTCGTAATGATGCATTTGTGTTATATCTCTTGTGTTTCTACCGAAGCCCTTAATTTCGGTTTTGACAACACTATGATTTGAAATTTTTAATTTCGAAGAGTTTGTATATATATACATGTATGTAGCGATGTATAGGCATCATTATTTTTACCTTTTAATTCATTGTATCGAACAGCTGTATCCAAAATATGTCTCCTGGGCTGTACTGACAAATATCTGAGAATATCTGCATCGTGATTGATTTGCCAATACACACATCATCACGATCTTTGGTTACAGCATGACTACCTGAAAGAAGGTAAATTTATTCTAGAAACTAAGTATGTGTAGCTAAAGGTACCCCTAGGGACGGCGAAGATGTTTTTGCCCCGCAAGGGTAAATAGTCCGATTATCTGCCCTATAGTACAAGCAGAAAACAAACCCTAGTTCTTCAGTAAGCCTAACTACATGTAGGCTTATAGATAGCAACAGACACAGCCCACCAAACCAGCCCACGCCTGCCAGGTGAACCAATAAATAAGTGATTTTATTTTCATGATGAATATTAAGGAGAGCAAGGGTAAGGGAAGCTTCTCAGTTTTTTTGCTTATTTCATTTCTTGCTTTTCGTTGTCAATTTTGGCTTTTGGGGCAGACTTTATTTTTTAGCTACATGTAGTACAGTGGGTACAGAATTCAGTTCCGTCGCGTACCCAAGTGAGCTTCTGGCAAGCGCCAAGCCGACTAGTGCTGATATGGCCTGGAAGAGTTCCAAAGTTCACCTCTCTGGAATATGTATTTACTATAGTAGGACATACACAACTATTGCACCATTCTAACAAATAACCAAAAACCTCGTTTCTGTACGCTAATATGGATCACAATCTGGTCGAACTACCTATAGCAACATACGATGAGCCAAGCGAGGTTTCAACTTTCCCGATGACACGTGAGGAGTTTGAAGCCGATTCCCGCGTGTCCTGGTCAAGAATATCCGGGAAGTGGTCGCTAGAGTCGGATGATGGCTCCGAGTTCGAGTTCGATGAGGGTCTGAAGCGGTGGATCACCGTGGTATGCAGCTTAATCTCTCCCAGAGGCATTACATTCTCGTCGGATTCGTACCGCTGACTTTGGCAAAGTTAGATGAATCTCTAGCACAGCAGCAACGAGCAGCATACACCGTGGCCGGGGTTGATGAATCAGAACCAGCTGCCCCGGTAAGTAAGAAGAGGAAAAAGGTCTACACCTCCAACGAGGGTAATGAGGTATTCATTCATTCCGTTGACCCCACAGCTATTGCGATACGGTACTATATTCACGAGGAATTTCTGCTAGGAAGCTTTATTGAACCCTAAAAAGGCACGAGGGAATAAAAAGGGTGATGGAGAACTACAAGTTCGAAAAAATACCGCTATCTATATCACCAACCTTCCTTCAGACGTCACTGAAGATGAAATTAACGACGTGTTTTCCAAGTGTGGTGTCATTGCGGAAGAAATAGATCGAGGAAGGCCTCGCATCAAGCTTTATAAAGACGAAGACGGCAAACCAAAAGGAGATGCATTAGTGGTGTATTTCCGACCGGAGAGCGTGAAACTTGCAGTCCAAATGCTCGACGATTCAGACTTCCGTTTTGGTTTACAGGGGACTAAAATCAAGGTCCAACCTGCAGATTTTAGCTACAAGGCGCAACAAGAGGCGCCGATCAAAAAATCAGCCAAGGAGAAAAGGAAGGTTATTGCGAAAACTCAAAAGTTAAATAGGTTTCTTTCACCTGCTATCTCTTGAGAACCTTGTGGTGAAGTAGCTGACCCCAGAGTTTTTTTTAGCAAGCTTGCAGATTGGGATGATGACGATCCCTCAGCTATTAAGGAGGCAAGCTCGAAATGGGATAAAGTCGTTATCCTTAAACACATGTTCACTCTGAAGGAATTAGAAGTAGGTTAGCCGACTTCAATTATACCTAGAAAGCCTCTAATATTGTAGGAGGACCCTACTATGCTTCTGGACTTAAAGGCAGACATTCGAGAGGAGTGTGAAAAGTTGGGGAGCGTGACAAATGTTGTGCTATATGATGGGGAGGAGGATGGCGTTGTCAGTGTAAAATTTACAAACGTAGATAGCGCTAAAGCATGCATTCAGGTATATTCTCGCTGTGTTTTTGCTTTGATTTCCTATATTTGCTGATTGCGGCTCGATAGTTGATGAACGGCCGTTTCTTTGCAGGGCAGAAAGTCGTGGCATATATCTTTGATGGCGAAGAAAAGTTCAAAAAATGCAGTAATAAAAGAGAAGTGGACGAGGAGGCGGAGAAGGAGCGCTTGGAAAAGTTTGGGGTATGGTTAGAGGAGACTAAAGTATAACTTCGAATGTTATCTGATACTCTGCTAAAACAGAACTCAGCTGTATATTGCTAATCCTACATGATTTTGTGGTATTAAACTATTTCTTTTCTCGAAGTCAATTGTATTGAATCTTCTGGCGTATCTCTCAGGTTGATCAAGTTTGACCAATGAATGCACATCCTTTCAAAAGCACGCTGTAATTGAGGAATGATCTCGTAGGGGCGAGGCTTAAACTACCTATCTTTTACTGTTGTTAACCTTTAGCTGTCCAAGGCACTTTTTGCCAGTTGGCATAATTTTATGGACCGGGTCATTGAATATCTCAGGGCACTAAAAGGGAAAGTAATCCCTGGCTAAAAGCTTCCTCTGATATAAATTCTGTGCCATGGTAAAAAATAACATTCTTTTTGATATCAGACTAAATGCTCACACTAATTGCGACTCTTTTCCCCGGGTGGTGCACAAGTCACAGTGCTCTACTTCAGTGCTGCCTTACGCAAACACCTGAAAGTTTCGTAACAGCTTTCAAAATCCCTGAGTGCTACGATTAGGAGCGTTTTGTTAGAGTTCGAAGTTTTCGCGGAGAAATGCGGCAGCGTAAAATTAGTATCCTATGAAGGCGGAGGTTACCATACAAGACGGCTAATCGCTATCAACCCCGTTATCAAGTGCCTCATCAGCCACTTTGTCATGGCTATCTTCAGCATCGCCTTCATCGAGAACTACATCACTTTCGTCTTCGGCAAATTCCTCAGATTCGGATTCATCTGTGTCTTCGGGTTCATCGTCGTCGTCGTTTCCCATTTCTTCGTCTTCCTCTTCGTCCTCGTCGCCCCAACCACGTACAGGAACTGAATTACCAGCTGAGCCAGTAGTCTTTACTTGCGTTGTACCTGAGTCGTTTGTTACACTACCTACACGAAGCTTTTTAGCGGCTGGCGGAGAATCGTTGCCAACATTTGAAATATCGGAAGGTAGATGTTTAGTAGCATTAGGAGTTATAATGCCACTGTCTTTGGTCTTTGTAAGCTTTTTCGTGGAGGCTCGCTTTTCGGAAGCTAGCTCATTGAACTCTGCGGTGAGGGAAATCAGCAGCGGCTGGAGCTGAAAAAAGAAGTTATAGAAGTCAATAGAAAGGGTACGAACTCTCTAGTTCCGCTTTTAGTCGAGGTAAAAAATCGTCGAATTCCATGAGATGCATCGCCTCAAGGATATCCTTTGGATTTATCGTTTTGCGTCCATGTAATTTGGCTTGATCATTCGCTCTACGAACAAAGATTAGCAAGATGGGAACTTGTAGGTGATAGTTTCATGTGGTCAAGGAAATTCGGACGTTGCACAAAGGTAATTGATGAATACCGTGCCACCTTTGGAAAGCGCAAGGATGGCGTCTTTTTGAACATTCGTGTTTTGCGGCAGCACGCCCTTGGCTAGACGAGTTACTATAGACTTTGGAAGGGTTTGGTCCTGCCGAGTTGAGTCAAAAAAAGCTCCTGTGAGCCGAAAAAAAACAAAACCGCAAACATACATCGATAGATAAGCCGTCCTTCAAATTCCCTCCTCCACTGTTTCCGCTGGTACCATTTGCGGTGGTATCTCTGACATCAGGACCGGTTTCCGATTTTCGAGGCATCTTGGGGTCTGGTCGGTAGGGGCTGATAAGGATGATGAGTATGAAAGTATTTTTCAACAGAGTTCGGACAGGGTAGAAATGGTGATCCAACCATCTACTCGCTAAAAGAAAAGTCTTACCTCAGGGTACAATGTGAGTACAGTGTAGGTGGAACCCCATTAATGAATCCCGCAACCGCCAGTACATATTACACTCATTAATAAAATGGAACAAATAAACAAGCATCCACATTCTAGCATGTAGTTCTCATTTTTTTGGTTGCTTGGTCCTATTACCATGGATAATTGAGGAGTTTGATGACTCGCTGGTGAGGGTTTTCGGTGAGGTTGTGTGGTTGTCACGTACTAGCTAAAAAAAAGGGTGGTAAAGTGGTAGCAACCAACACCACGTCTCAGCCTTGAATTTGCACATTGTGAGATAAGCACTTCTATGACAGCCAACGGAACAAACATAACAAAATTGAATAATTGAATATTTCTTTGCGTGGGGAAGCATTATTATGATTTTAGTTGACGATTAAAGTATTTAAAAGAAAAGGTTTCATTCAGGGTTTACGGTCTTTACTCAAAAGTAATGGTGATCCACTTAGTCCACGCTTTCCCATTGAAATTAGTGTAAGGAGGATGTTTATAGAGACAAGGACTCCAAGAAATAGTAGTGTGAATGAGAGTGTGTAAAAAGGATAAAGATAACTGTTTCAATGGAAAATTGAAGCTTGTCAAACAGAAGATAAATAAGGGTTTGATTTGTAGGTAACTTAAAATTGCTAGGACAGTAAAACCTATCATAATTCCAGCCTATCATAATTCCGGTGAATCTTGGCTGCAAGCTTTGTTCTATGGTGAAAACCTGTCTAATTCCCATCTCTATCATAATTCCATTCCCAGCTGATAGTCTGGCTGATTTCCAGAGTTACACAAGTCATCTTTCGGAGTTTTCATTTTTTTTCACCTATGAACAGATCCTAACATGACCATTCACACAATCCATAATTAAAATATTTTTTTCCAAATATTTTTTGTTGTGTAATAACCCTCATAGTCTTGGGCCCCAGACAAAATCAATGATTATATGGTGCCAATATTCATGGGTTAGGTGTATTGAGGCTCTAGGCGCTGCCAAGAAGCCTATTATAATTCAATGCCTATTATAATTGCAGTAAAAGTTTGGGCACAGCCAACTGGAATTATAATAGGTTTTATTTCAGGGATGGTTGTTGCGTTGTATAGTTGGTTGTACGGGTGTTCAGTTATTTATGTTTTATTGTTCGTTGCGTTTCTTTGGGGTTCCGTTGCAATGAGTCATACGTTTGTCATCAAAGAGACGGAATATGAGTATATAAGTGAAGGGTTTTCCCCTCTTGTTGTACTTTTTCTTCTTCTCTATTTAAGCAACGTCTTCTATAGTACACTCTTGTATTTTACAATACAAACCTCGATTACACCTCGTAATCTTTCGCTGTCGCTGCCTTCAAGTCATCTTTCATGGATGGTTGCATTGTTGGTTCGTCGGATATATTGGTACAAGGTTGTTGTGTTTCGTTGTTGCTCTTTGTGTCTCTTCGGGTTTCCATTACAGTGAGTCATGTCTTTGTCATCGAAAGGGTTGAGACGTAGTATATAAGCGAAGGGTTTTTCCCTCTTGTTGTACTTTTCCTTCTTCTTTCTTTAAGCAACGTCTTCTATAGTACACTCCTGTATTTTACAATACAAACCTCGGTTATACCTCATAACCTTACGCTGTCGCCGCCCTCAAGTCCTCTATACTTGAAACACTTCGTAGAGCCTGTGGAACATCATAAATACTCCCGCCGCCTAGTTTTCCCTTCAAGTAGCACTGCTCATCTCGGGGGATACCTGAGAGCTTGAAGATAAACCTCGCCCCTTGAGATCATCATAACTTGATCCATTCGTAGAGCCTGTAGAATCTTTGTACACACTCTCGCGGTTGGTTTTCTTGTTCAAGTAGCACTGCTCGTCTTGGGGGATACCTGAGAGCTTGACCAGAATCCCGCTCCTTGAGATTTTAATGTATAAGCAAAAAGAGGGGTCTGAACCAGGATGCGCATATCTCATTGGATGCATATAAATGAATGTAAAAGATCTATCCCCTAGATCTCAACGAGCAAGGTTCTGACAAGCCTTTTGGTAACCCCAAAGGTGAGCAGTGCTACTTGGACGGAACCAAATGATAAGAGTTGGTGCGAAGTTTCCACAGGCTCTACAGTGGTGAAGGGTTAAGGCAACCCTGGCAGCGTTACTTTGTAAGAAGTGTTGGAATGATATGGAGAGTGTCTGGATCACGGAAATGTATAGATTACTGGAACCTAAGCTTGTATTTGTAGGATACAAGGAAGTGACAATAAAAGACGTTATTGAAAGAGAAGAGAAGGAAAAGCACAACAAGAGGGAGAGGCCCTTGGCTTATATACCAAATATCAAGCTCTTCAATGACAAATGCATGACTCATTGCAACGAAAACTAAAGGAAACACAGAGAACAACAATAAAGCACAACAACCATGTGCCCATGTACCTAACCAACCAATGAAAACAACCATCCATGAAACTAGACCATACCTCAATATTGGTCCCACAAGGGTCCTTTAAAATTGGCGCTCTACAACCACAATTGCACACAATCAACCACAACTCAATATTAGCAAGACAGGTTTATATGTCCCAGCATGTCTTGGACTCTCACAGACTGCATGGACCCTTCACTCCTATGTTCCTGTCTATGGAAGGGGGGCATATTTGATTGACCTTGGCTTGTGACTCCTACACCTTAGTGTTGAGGTGGTGGACCTTCCTGGACCTCTCTGCACCAAAACATTTGGTCATGGATTGCTGCTTTCCTACCGAAGACCTTCTCAGATAATGCAGACCTTTTCGTTCAAAGCTCGTATTTCCCCATGGTTCACCGAACCTTCCATGGACCTTGAGCACAATGTCCTTGTTTTCTCCTCTTTTTTGCGCCCCTGTTGCAGACCTTGCATGTTGTCCTCTCAACTTTTTAGCATCTCTTCTCTTTTCTCTGGATCTTCAAAGACCTTGCTTGTCCTTCTTTCTACTATCCCAGACTTCTTGCGAAAAGGCTCTTTGTTTTCTGGATCTCTCCCTCCCAGTTCAGGATCTTGGTCATATGGTTCAACGCCTACCACTTGCAGGAATAATTATATCCCCCTATTAATGAACAGAAGCTCCAAAACCTTGGGCAATTGATCTCATGGTCTTCTAGACCTCTGCTGGTAATACTTGGATCTCTCATAAGTGGTTCATTGGTTTCACAGTTCCCTTCTCGCTAAGCCCTTCAGTATCCCTGAAGGTGAGCAGAGCTACTTAGACGAGTTAGGAAGCAATAGAAAGTACGGAGATTCTACAGGTTCTACACGGGGTTTATCTCAAGGCGAGATAGGTGCAGCGTAAGTAGACAGTGACAGCGAGGATTCAGAGGTAGAATCGAAGTGATATTAAACCAATACGGTAGAAGTAAAGTAAGAACATTGCTTAAAGAAAGAAGAAGAAAAGATACAAAAAAACGAAAATCCTTCACTTAAATACCCAGCTTTCCACAGACCATGACTCATAACCGAACATTAGCCGAACAACAAAGACATTATCCCTAACCGAAAACATTATGACCAACACACTATCCTTGACCCATTACCCTTTCTTATCCATCAAAGTTGGGAATGGATTGATCACGCTTATTTATTTAAATACATAATTGCCTGCATAGTTCCCTACACCATGCCCTTCAACCCTAATACCCATTACATCCTCAAACCCTTCTATTGCTTCCTTGGACCCTTCTGTTGCTTCCTAGGACCCTCCTATTTCTTCCTGGGACCCTCTCACGGTTGGGTCCCTTGTTAAGCCTTTCAGTATCCCTGAAAGTGAGCAGTGCTACTTAAGCGAGGTACCAACACGTTTGAAGAGTGCAAGGTTTCTACAAGTTCTCCGTGAGGTCTATCTCGAGGGGAGATAATTGTAGTGAAGTTTTCAGCGATAGCGAGAGTTTTGGGGTAGAACCGAGATTGTATTATAACAAGACAGCAGAAGTGAAACGAGAACATTGCTTAAAGAAAGAAAAAAGAAGATAACAAGAGTGACCGGAATCCATCACTTAAATACCCTGCTTTCCATACCAGATAACTCATAACCAAAAAACAACCAAACAACAAAGACATTATATTTCTAGCCAAGATCCGTTACAACCAACACATTATCCTAGACCCTTTACTCATGCTTATCCATGAAAGACCCTTCTATTGCTTCCGCACTACCCATCTCATCCGCTTACCCTTTTGTCATCACTATGTCTTCCTTCAACTGGAATCGCATGTTTATACACTCTTCCAGCTTCCCTACGATCATGTTTTTCCTGGTATTAGACATCTATTCCATTTAGCATTTCATACACAAACATGGACCGTGATACATACTTTCTCCAGAGTGTTTTTGTATTGGATATAGCGGTCTGGACTGCTGTTAATCAAACGAAATAATAGTTTGAAACGGAAGGCTCACCTATCATCCGCTCCCACTTGAACCCAACAACGGGATTCAATTTCTTTCCTGTAGCCTCGTAGTCTATCAACACACAGCGGAGTGTAGTACAAACCACCAGGACTGTCTTCCATTTTCTTGGCATAAATTCACTGGCTGTCAATGGTCTGCATCCTATTGATTGTTTGGATGTGAAAAAGTGCTGCTCCAGGAGTACTAGGATTGGGGGAGCATAAACCATGCCCTCTTCAGCAGACCGTTTTCCTATATTTGATCCTAAGGTTAGCAAGCTAACAGACCTTAGCTCTAGGGTTCTTACACTTGGTATCTTCTTGTTGATGAACTGATTTTTGACAACAAAACAGTGGACCTCCTGGTGATGTGCCTGCAACTCATATGTGCGGATTATTATATCTCTTGCATTAGATACCAAGTACGAGTGATATGACGTGATTCTTTTCTTCAGCTACAACATGTTAACAGTTACCTTAACAAGGGGGTTTGAACTTACCAGTTTTTTTTTTTTTTTGTTTAAATCATTTCATTATTGTTTCTAGGTACAAAACCGCTTATGCAACATGAAGGTTATGAAGTCAAAAAACCTATCCCCATAAAGTAGACACCCTTATCCGCCTGGGTAACAAAAGAGATCACAAAAGAGAAACGAACTAAGTACTTCCAAAAGAACAAGACAATGTTCCTGCAATAGAACAACTTAAAGGTGCAGGGAAAGTTGACAGCGTATGCCTATGAGAGTAAAGAGACTTGCAGCCAACAACCGAAAAACAATGAGAAACCATAGAAGAAAGTCCATAGTAAAGCCACAAAGGAAGCAGAGAGTAGTCAGAAAAAGTTTCCAATCAAAGTTAGTAGGGGTTGGGAAAGTATTGGTGAAGTGACCTAAAGGTCCATCTGGTCATCTGCTGGAGGGGGCGGTGAGGCCTTTGAAGGGCGTGATGGGCAGCTGTTCAGGTGTGACTCATGGGGTCCGTCGCAGTTAACACACTTGACAAGAGTGTGAGAGCAGGGGCGGCCTTTGATTGAGCAAGTGAGGATGGGGCAGGTATGAGCTGCAGTGGGATGAAGTTCAACACACCAGTGGCAGCATGGTTGATTGGGGCATTTGTTTGTGTGGTGTCCAAATTTGTGACATTGGGAACACTGGGTGGAGGGTCCAAAACGAAGTTTGCGTTCAACTTGGATGGTGGTGGAGAAGGCAGATAAGCAAGTTCGATTGGCGATCTCATTAGCTTTGGGGCCAAAGAGTGTGATAACAATTGAGAAAACTGTTTTTCCTTTACGTTTTTCAGGTAGAGTGAGCCACCTTGGAGGAGTGTCCATGGTGAGGCCTGGGTTGAAGGTGCAGAGTTCTTGCTGAATGGCAGAAGGCTCCATGGAAGTAGGGATGCCATATACAACAAGTTGGTGCAATGGTTCGTCAAGGTGTAGGGAGCGAGCTCCGGGGATGATGTGGAGAAATTGACCAACTTTCCGATAATAGGTGTTGGCAAACATGTTGTTCATGACCGTTAACGACACATTCTGGGAATGTGTGTCTATTGCCACAGTTTGGATGGTGATGGAACTGATGGCATAGTTTAGCTTGTCTCTGAGTTCCGTGGGTGTCCCTTGAGTAAGGGGAGTGCCATCACGTTTGACAATCAAACGGCGTGCGCGCATGGTGGGAGTGATGGTGAGAGGAGAGACATGAGTCTTAGGGGCAGGTGCAGAGGCAGCCTGTTTGGTCTTTGCTGGTTGTATTTTTCTCTTGGGTTTGCTGGCCGCCACATGAGCCCATTGCAGAGGCTTTGGGACAGGAGGAGGTGCTTGGGTAGCAATAGCAGGAGCAGGAGGAAGAGGAGCACTAGGTGCAGGTGGTTCTGAAGGCGCTGCCTTCCCTACTGTGAGCAGCAGGTGGTCACGCTGTAGTTTGCTCAAAGTCGGAGACTCTGAAAACATGTCTGGGAGAGGGGCAGGAGCTGGTTTGCTTGCTGCTTCCTTGAGGGTGGTGATTTCGCCTTGTAGATGCTGTATCATGTCAAGGAGTTTTTGGAAGTGGAGGAGGTTGAACTTGTCAGCTCTGGCTAGAGCGTTGCAAACGTCAAACCCAAAGGCTGGCTCATTGCCTAGATGAGTGGTAATGGCCTCTCCTGGTTTATTCCAGAGGCCCACCCAGTGGGTTGGCTTTCCGAAAACAGGAGGGGATGGGGGAGAGGTGTCAGCTCTCTGTCTTTTCAATGGTGAGGGGGTTCTTGGTTCCGCCGCAGATGAAGAGGAGGAGGCAATGAATGGGTTTGGAGTTCCCTCAACTTGATGATGGGGGGAAATGGGTGTGAACATGTTGCCTTTACCTTTGGGAGGCATTGAGACCGTGGGTTGTTGTGTAAACGATGATCCAGATCGTTTGTAAAAGAGGGGTAATGGAATTAAGCAGAAGTGCTAAAGACTTTTGGCTGTGTGTAACGCCGTTGCAACGCAAAAGGTGGTGGTGAACTTTCAATTGAAGAGGTTGTAGTGGGGACGGATGATGGTTTGAACTTCCCAGTATGAGAGATATCAGGTCTGGCGTCATATCAGGCTATGTCAACTGGTTGGCAGTCGCTTGTTGGAAAGTTTTTTCGTCAATCTCTTGTTTCCGATATTCAATTGACATACCCCATACCTTCATTATTAGCAGGTCTTGTCCGGATGTGTTTGGCCACAGGTGAAATGTAAACACACTCACTTGAAGGAAGACCTTTGCGTACTTATACACTATTCGGTTTCTTTGGGGCACAAGCGTGGACCTAGCTACAGCCCCATGCACATCTTAGAGAGGGTTCTCACTTGGAGCTACCAACGAGGGAGGGGTGGAGTCATATCTGATTTGATCAATTCCACGCGTAGCTGACTGTTGCCTTGAAAACAAACAAGGGCGCTTGTCACGCTCTCTTAGGCTGTCACTCAAGCTTTGTTTGTTGCCAGCCATTGGCTCTGGGGTACTTACTAGGCAATGGTATGGCGAAGAAGCTTTGCTGTTGGGAGGTCTGCTTCTTGCGCATCTCTCCCGTTGTCCGGCTATTCTCTTGCGTCAAATCAGTCATCTCGGATAAATAATTCCTAGATATATATTCATGTACATCTTGGCTCCTCATCGCCATCATTGAGGTTGCTTTCTATGTTTTCTTCTGACTCTTCTACATGTTGTCTGGGGTATATTGTAGCCTTACCAATAAGTTGGGGTCCTGAGCCGGGGTCCTAGCTACTGATCTGTTGTTAGTGATGATATATCAATGGATGGCATTCATTTTCACCATTGTCTTTTTCCTCGTCTTCACTCACAACAGGCCTGCCGCATACAGAATGAGGAGGCGGAGGTCGGGCTGAGGTCCTACGAGCTTGGTCAGAGCTCTCTGTATGGTATCCATTCTCCTGTGGTTCGTTTGCTCTCATTTTGACATCTGAAGGCTTGTGGTCTTGGTGAATGGAAGTATTGAAGAGATATAAAGGGGAGAGAAATAAAGGAGAGAGAAAGTGAAGGGAAAAGTGCTAAGAGGTTTATTGGAGGGACGAAGAAATGGGGGGAAACCCATCCTCTTTGACACCTTGATTACATAACGCAAACCCACGAATCGCACAGCTTTCATTGTTGTTTACTGACTGCAGACTGCTGGCAGACCTGAAATGATTGATCCTTCATTAAGAGGTCTTGAGCGATATCTGTGGACTTGCAATCTGGGTCTAGACACCTGCCCCACTGTGTCTCCCAAAGATATATAATGATGAAGTTAATTGGGTGTGGCTTTCCGCAAGAAACACAAATATGGATGCAAAGATAGCAGTGAAAAAGGTGAGAGCTAAGAAACACATAATTTGATGTTCAATGGTGTTGACGGATGCTGATAGCAAGGAAATCTTTGATGGAGCAGGGGAAGGTCTGCCCTGACAGGAACATTATATATGTCTGTGAATAGCTCACTCCTCAGTTGACTTTTAAACTCCCAAGGGGAATGTGGATAGGGCAATCGGAAGCTGCATATTTTGTAGAAAGCGAACTACAAATATATCAAAGTCTGTTATATTAGTGACCATTGCCACATTTAACTCTGCTCTCTTCTCTGATTTCTATGGTTTGTTGTTGATAAACAGAGTGAAAGACCATGCTTAATGAGCAGTATTCCTATTCAAGGATCTGCCCTGCTACACTATACTTAATTTGGCAGTTCTACACAGAGCTATAAGCAAATCTCCAAGCCCAACCCTGAACACCCAAACGTGGACCCTATGAAATCTATCAAGACAATTGAATATTCCCACACCCAATACACCTTGGGAATCTGTTGCGCTGGTTAGTATTGGTCTTCAAAAACTGGCGTTGGGTAGGGGTTCTACTGACTCTCATTCCCGCAGACCTAGCCAACCTATAACTACAGACCTACCACGAACCAGCTTCAGACCTAAAACAAATATATAAAAACGAAAAAACATTGAAACCCAAACACTAAAACTCAGTTACCACAGACCTTCTTCCTCCGCACCCAATGCTCCAACGCAGACCTAATCGATAACCATTACATCAGCAGGTAGGTCTTTATTAAGCACTCTCTTCAGCTAGGCAAGGAGCTTGATCCTGGCATTTGTGGCATCTAGAAGGTCCAAATAGGAGAGGTCAGTCCCAATAAGGTTATGCATAAAATGAGCCTTGAATTTCCCCCGTATCGCATGAAGCTGTTGCACCCTATCATCAACCCCTCCAACAGTATGTAAAGTCTATGAAGTTGGTTTACACCCTTGGCTGAGGCAGTGGATGTGTGCAATTGCTTGTCGTTGCTTGTTCAAGTTCCAGAATTTCTGGGTTATGACAACATGATTCACAGTTACAAGGTTCAGACCCATACCACCGAGAGCTGCAGTAAGGAGGAGCATGCTTGGGACATTACTATCGGCATATTCTTGAAGAACCTAGCTGCACTCTTTTGGATCAAGAGCAGCATGGTAAAGGAAAGGCTCCACCTTGGGGAGGAAGGTACTAACCCACCAGGTCAGGATGTGTGTTTCTCCTGGCAATTGGGCGAAAACAACAGCCTTAGTTAGCAAGCCATCTTCTGTAGGCTTGATCAAGACTGTGAAAATGTGGATTCTAGTGAGTGAAAGATCAGTCCTCCAGTAAACTTTTTCTCGTCCCATTTGCGGTGGAAAACAGTGCCACTTTCCACTGTGTGTTCCATGATGACATCCCCCAATACGATAAGGTCTGGGAAAAAGGAGCCCAAGCGCCACTTGTGGACCATGGCCTGGCATCTACACTCATCTGAAGTGAACTCCAGGTGTAACTCCGTGGTAGTAAGTTCGGGGACCTTCACGAGAGCTGTGCAGTCCGTGCTTTTGCTCTCTACCCATTGGTGGATGGTTCAGGGCGACACACAGTTCTTGTTTCATGGATGGTTGTTTCGTTGGTTGGATAGGTGTATGGGTATATGGTTGCTGAGTTTCGCTAATCTTCTTTCTGTTTCTGTTGGTTCCCTGTGTCATAAGTCATACGTTTGTCATCAAAAGGATGAAATGTTGGTATATAAGTGAAGGGAATTCCCCTCTTGTTGTACTTTTTCTTTTTTTCTCTTTAAGCAACGTCTTCTACTGTCACTCTACTTGTATCCTACAATACAAGCCAGGATTCCCACGAATCCTTTGTCGTCTCCATGAAACTTTTTGTCTTATCACATCACTACATTAACGTAGTCTTGCTGCTGGAGTCATCATTACTCTTCTCGCTTGTAGAGCCTGTGGAATCATCGCTTAAACTCCTGTTGCTTGTTTTCGTTCAAGTAGCACTGCTGACCTTTGGGGATACCAATAGGCTTGACGAAACCTCACTCCTTGAGATCTTGACCATTTCGTATGACTCTTGTTTGGTCCCTTCGTCATGCTTTGCAATGTTGACGGCCTTGGCTAATGGATTGGGACTGTGAGTTGCGAGACTGTCGGCCTTACAGGAACTGAATAGCCACCAAGTTTGAACGACCCAGTCACCCACGGTATGATGCATCGGGGTACCGGTTAGCTGAATCCTGTAGGGTGCGTTTAGCTCCACCAAAACTGCAAAGCCTATGGTCTTGGTGTTTTTGATGCAGTGCAATTTGTCAAATATCTCCATCCTGAATTCACAGCTCTTTATCGACTTTGGGAACCTGCTGCAAAGAATATTGTAAGAGATGAGGGAAATAATATCTTCACACTCTGAGTGGTCCGCATCAATATTTATTTCTGCCACAGTGGGTTTATTGTCCCCTACAATGATCTGCAGCGTTAAATCGGTTTCTGGCAGAACTTTCTTGATAGTTGAACTCCAGGTCTGCAGGAGAGCTGGTGGCACTACAATCAAAATCAGCCTGTGAAGGACGTCCTCATCGCCAACGAGAAATGGACAGTTGAATTCAAGTTTGGAAAGCCGCTTCTCTTTGTAGAATGGGATGGGCTTGTTAGCTGAAGTTTGTTGGAGGAGCCTCTTAATGTGGAGGACTGTAGCCAAAGCTCTATATGTTTTTCCCACACCCATGTCATCCTCGATAGGTGACCCTGTAAGCCCAAGCCAGTCCTGCTGCATGAAGTGCTGAAGCACAAAAGCTGTGCCCCAGACTTGATGTGGTAAGAATCTTTCAGCTGGTATGCCGGATATCTCAAAAAGGTGATTGCCAATGGCACCCGCAGCTGGGACAATTCACAGGCCCAAAGCTGCCACATTGCCTCGCTAAAGCATTGGTGCTCAAAATCATTATTCATCTGGTCTGTGCAATAGCCATGAAGGTCTGAAAGTTTGCTGTATTTTGTTAAGACTGCTTCGTAATCGACAGGGTCTTAAATAGGGTGTCCTTGGTACTTGATTGAATGCCGCCCAAACGACAGGTCTGGCTTCTTCCCAAGAATGTCATCTATCACTTTAGACGGGATATTTTTCTTGCCTAGAGGTTTGCAACTGTGACAGATCTACAATACCACTACCTGCAGTGAAGCATAATAGTACAGGGCAAGCAGAGAGGTAGTAAGGATTAGCATGAGTGGTGTAGCAACCACATGCAAGAGGATACCTGCTACCCTGCTGTTCCGATGGAGTGGAACCAATGAGAATAGCATTAACTGACGAGCCAATGATATATCTCCGGTGATACCAAACACAGGAAGCTCCTGTGGTGGCTTTCCCAATCCATCTGTGCATGTACCAGCAGTCCAGAGTCATTGGCGCAGCAACACAGAAACTATTAAATGCAGGACACCTCACAAGCAAGAGTAGGCTGATCAGCGCTGATTCCTGCATCCAGCATAGGCATGGCATGCAGCTGGCAGATCTAGAAAGTCTAACTGGACAGAACAACCAAGGAGTGCCGGAGAGCCCCAAAGTGATCATTAGCTGAATCCTGAGGTGCCCCGTCCGCAATAGCTTGGCATGTTCTCAAGGTCTTGACGGGCCCCCAAGCAGAGTAGAACAGAAAGAGGATGGCGAGTCAGCAGCACTATAAAGATAGTGCATGACCCCGCCACCTGTTGCACTTCTTCCCAGTCTCATCAGGCAGAATACTACCAAGTAGAGCCCTTAAGATTATTGAGTCCCTTGCACAAAAATACTCTTAACATCTCAACCTGATTTCTAGTATTTGCAATGGCCGTATTCCTATACCTATTCCCACTACAGAGCAGTAGGACTACCCCCGTTACAGCGTCAGCAGACAATTCAATATATAATATATATACATGATTTCAGAGCTCTACTGACCATTACCATCTTCGCCATTACCATTGCGGCCAATACCATCACCACCGGTGCCCAATGTAATGGTACTACCATTAGTGACATGTGATGAGCAGTATTGTTTTAGTCATGTGCAGTCATTGAACTTAGTAGACAGCTGGAGCCCGGCACTGCAGGGTAACAGCTGGGAACCAGTTACCCTACTTTAGTTGGAGAAGTGGAGTATGGCGTGGGGTCGCTCCCATGAGCCACACCACCACCCCATGACGCATATGACCTACGAGGTAACACAAGGAGGAGTTCTGCTGACGGGCAAACACTACTGGTGCAAGACTGGATGGTGGAGACTCTCATCCATAGGCCAAGAACTCTCGGTACGTGACTAGCTGATGATAACATGGCAGACATTCATGGCAGTTGGATTGGATAGTGCTTGGGGTTACCCCTCAATAAGAACCACTGACGTAGTGGGCGCACTGTGCCCGGCGCAAGCGATCCAGTACCAGCCAACACATGTAGAGGGCTCAGAAGAAGTTTTTAGACAGTTTTATCAGGTGCGACTAGCCCCACTGCGACAGCAAAGCCATCCTGATCTGTACTTTTGGAGAAGGGGGGACATGGGCTAAAAAAGTGCGTCCCAGAGGGCAAAAGTAACACCCGGGTTGTCAAGCCAAACCATCCGGCGGAATGTGGCCCGGAGGGTATATGAGGGAGCTCCTGTGAAAAAATGATGTCAATTGAACAAGTATTGGCTGAGTTATGAGAACTTAACTGAAACCTCCGAAATCTTCGTTGCAACCACATAACACACACCCAAAAGTCTCTATCCATTTGGCTTCATTTCTTCCACAAGCTTAATATTATTTCTGTTCCTTTTGCTTCCTACGGGAGCATTCGTCCACCACTCGCCTGAAGGGTCTACAGCCCAACCAAAAGAACCTACTGGCTCACCTGCACTAGCCCAGGGAACTCATTTCACGGTTACTATCACCAATAACTGAGTGCTGCCTCCAACATCTGAAGACTTTCTGCCACTTCCACATCTACTCTTATTTTCTACAGGTGCATTTGCATAATCTCAACCTGGAGGGCCTGTCTACTCCCTCCAGGCAATCCCAATCACCACCCCCCTCACTGCTGAAACTTGTCCAGTTCAGCTTCACATCCGAGCAACTTGCTAGCTGTAAAAGAAATCTCTCAAGGCCCTCCCCCTTTCCCCAATGCTCCAGCTCCCCAATCAAAGACATGGCTGCCGTTCTCACGGTTCAGTCCTTTGTTAAGCCCTTCAGTATCCCTGAAGGTGAGCAGTGCTATTTAAGCGAAGTTCTAACACGTTCGAAGAGTGCGATGTTTCTACAAGTTCTACATGGGATCTAACTCAAGGCGAGTTAAGTGTAGCGGAATAGGGACAGCAACAGCGTGGGTTTTGAGGTAGAACCAAAGTAGTATAAAAGTAATACAGTTAGAAGTGAAACGAGAACGTTGCTTAACGAAAGAGAGAAGAAGACAACAGAAGCGACCAAAATCCATGACTTAAATACCCCGCTTTCCTTCCGATAACCCATAACTGAAACTAACCGAGCCACAAAAGCATTATAATGAAATCCCTAATTGACCGCACCCATCATAACCGAACCCTAACCCATTACCCACTACGATCCATGACAGCCGTTAGTGCTACTACCGCATTTGGATTGCTTGGTCTTTTTAATGAGGACTTGATTGTATCACCCGATACAATTGACATCGTTGATGAAAGCATGGAAGAAGACATTGTCGATGACAATGACTCAATTGCTGTTGTAGAAAGCCATCTCTTTGAAGACGATTCTGCTGTGCCACCCTTCCCACACACATTTACCGAAGGCATTGACTATATGCCTGAAGCAAGCCAAGGCACCGACAAAAACGATTATCTCTGTTGGCTTATCCACAGCGAGTTTAGCAAAATGGCAAACCTCCATGATGTAACCAATGGACGTATTTCCACTCTGCAACAACAAGTTACCACCTTAAAGGCTACGGTCAGTGGACTTACCGCCACCGTCAATCAACTGACCACTTCCATTAAGCAAAGCGACAAGACCATCAACAGTTTGCAAGAAATTGTAACTAAGCTAAAGGAAAACGGTCAAACCCTCAGGAACAGGAATGCGGCCCCCTCTTTGAACCCACCAAACCAAAAATCCTGTGCAAACATTGCAAAAGCCGGAGGCCCAGGCCAAGCTCAAATCAAGCCAAAGCCCAAGCCCAAGAAAGAAACTCTCTTCAAACTAGAGTTTACCAAGGTTAACTGAGAACTGATCGTTGAACTTTATGAACCGGCTCCACTTTCAGCTACAACAGATGCAATCCTCACCTCCGTCAACCGTGCCCTTCCAGATACTCATAATCTCTGCTTCGCAAAATTCACCATGTGGGGCAATATAATGCTTCATACCTTTCCCTCTGTTTCGGCTGGTGAAGTTGTCAAATATGAAATGGAAATCACTAGTGCCCTCACAGACATAAAACTTGCCCCCTCCTCTGTCCACGTAAACAGTCGTTGGAGTGAATTCCTTGTTCACAATGTTCCAACTTACATTGGATCTGGCAAAGAAGCAGGCAAGGCCCTTGCCAATGCCATTACCCAACACATTCCTAACATTAAATTTGCCCAGATTCCTAGATGGCTTCTCCCAGATGAGCGAAGAACCAAGGAGTGCTCTACAATGGTCATCTCCCTTCCCTCTCGAAACACCCTTTAAATCCTTGGTTTCAGGGAACTGGCTATCTTCAACAGATTATGCAGAATTGCAAACTATGTTTCCTCCTCCTCTTCCACCCAGTTCCGAAAATGTCAGATATATGGCCACCACCAGGACCTATGCCTGAAAGAAACACCGCCAGTCTCCACAGTATGCGCAGGTCCCCATCTAACCAATGACCACAAATGCGACTCCTGCAAAGGAGGACCAAAGTGCGCTCACCCTCCCACTAGATGTGTCCCATGCGGCAATACCGGCCACCGCTCAAGCAATCCCTCATGCCCAGCAAGAGCCAAAGTTCAACTCCTCAGAAGACAACAAACCAGCAGGCAGGCTCCCGCCGACCAACAATGAGTACACCACCCCCTAGCAGCATAGCCTTAGTGCAGCAACTGAACTGCGCTCGAGGAAAGGCCGCCACTTTTTCAGAACTCTTATCCCTTTCCCCTCCTGATAAGAAATGTCCCACCCTATGCCTACTCCTTCAAGAGCCATGGACAGCAACCACTGGCCTCCTTCCCACTATCCCAGGATACACCATGCATGTACCAACCCAAAAGTTACCCAAGTGCGTGGCCTATATTAAAAAGGATCACGGACTGAATCCCACACTCATCGGCTCCTACAATGACTCCATACCATATAATCTCGGAAATAACGAACAGGGCTGGGCTGAGACAGCATAGAGAGCAAGGCCATTGAGTGGCCAAACACAGATATAGTTGAGATTGGAATATAAAAATCCCAGATGTTCTTATGGTTCAGCCCCTTATTAAGCCCTTCAGTATCCCTGAAGGTGAGCAGTGCTACGTAAAAGAGGTACCAACACGTTTGAGGAGTGCAAGGTTTCTACAAGTTATACGGTGGGGTCTAACTCAAGGCGAGTTAAGTGTATCGGTGAGGGCAGAGACAGAGAGGGTTCTGAGGGAGAACTGAGATGATATTATAACAATACAGCAGAAGTGAAACGAGAACGTTGCTTAAGGAAAGAAGAGAAAGAAGATACAAAACGACCGAAATCCGTCACTTAAATACCCCGCTTTTGACATACGATGACTCACAATCAAACCAAAACCGAACAACAAAGACATTATATTCCTCACTGAAACCGTTGCAACCAGCGCATTATCCTTGACCCATTACTCACCTTTATCCATGAAAGATGTCTAAAGCCAGATTACTATTATCACACTATCAGTGAATCTCACCATGTATGAAAGGGTTATAGATTTCTAGTTATATTTTCGCTGAGTAAGTGAGAGCTGCCAGTGTGTACATACAATGGTAATGACCGGAATGCTCTTGGGTTTTCTTGGACCAGTAACCTTTTTTTCCCCTGGGTGCTGAAAGTTAAGTACAAGGCCAATGGGATTAACTGCTTGATATTATGGATAGTTGTAATGTTCACAACACTATCGAGCGCTACAGATCTATATATTTTGTTGTTGCTGAATATGTGGTATATTTTGGCCACTAAACGGTCTTGCTCTCTATGCTGTCTCAGCCCAGTCCCGTTCATTATTTCTGAGATTATACGGTACTCGCAATGTGTATCCAAATAAATAAAACAAAACTGGAAATCACCAATGTTTATGCCCCCACAGGCAAAGAAGTGAACCAATTCCTCCTAACCCACAAACCTCTTAAATCTGCCATTATTTCGGGCGACTTAAACTTACACCACTCCCGTTGTTATGGCGACCAGACACAGGAATACAACGACAGAATGCACTACCTTAATAATATGGCACTGGTTGACAACCTCCTTCATATGATGGACGGTTTCAGCATGACCCTTGCTAATAACCCTGAAGTGTTCACCCACTTTCCCCACAATAAAACTCGACCCACAATCCCTGACCTAACTTTCACTAAGCTACCTGACCACCCTCTACTGCACTGGCAGGTGGTAGATAATGACGGGCATGGATCAGACCACAGCTTCATTCGGATGACAATCAATATTGCCTCCCTTACCTTTGTCCCAAGGAAACTATACAACAAGACCAATTGGATTAAATTTGACAAAGTCATTCAATGTATAAACCCTTTGAGCATGTAATGGCGGACATCCAAGGCAACATTAGAATCAGCTAACACAATTCTTGACCGAATTAGCCTGATGATAGATGAATGTACACCAATGTCTAAACCCAAAACATGTGCAGTCGCATGGTGGACACCGGAACTTACAAAACTCCGGAAGAAAGTCGCTGTGGTACAACGATATCATTGGAAAGAACACACCTTGAGATTATCTGACAAATTGAAGGAATATGAGAAGCAATGGAAAGCCAAAGTACAACTCACCTATTGGACATATTGGGACCAGAAGATCTCCTCCGCCACTCAATCTACAGGCTGGCAAGTAATATCTGGCCAGAGAAAAACACCATCGCATACTGAACCCTCTATCCTCGGAAAAGAAAGCTTTGATGAAAAATTCCAACTCTTCACGGAATCCTTTTTCCCACCATCCCCTGCTATCCTGTCTCCACTTTCTCAAGGATGGATCCCCAAGATACCAAGTGGCAACCCAATTGATTACCTACCTGTCACTCCTGCAGAAGTTAACCTGGCAGTACAGAACACAACAGACAAAGCACCTAGACTCAATGACATACCATATAGTATCGTACAAAGAATTCAGTCAGCTAAGCCGGACGTCCTTCACATTCTCTTCTCAAAGCTACTTTGGCACTCAGTTCTCCCACCTCAATGGAAAGTTGCAAAGATCATCCTTATACCCAAGCCGTGAAAAGAAACATACAACCACCAAAAGGAATACAGGCCAATATCCCTCCAGTCCTGTGTCTCAAAAATATTGGAGAAAATTGTGACGAAAAGATTAGTTGACTGTAACAGGGGTTGTCCTACTGCTCTATATTGGGAATTGGTATAGCAATATGGCCATTGCAAATACAAGAAATCAGGTTGAGATGTTAAGAGTATTTTTGTGCAAGGGACTCAATAATCTTAAGGGCTCTACTTGGTAGTATTCTGCCTGATGAGACTGGGAAGAAGTGCAACAGGTGGCGGGGTCATGCACTATCTTTACAGTGCTGCTGACTTGCTGTCCTCTTTCTACTCTATTCTGCTGGGGGCCTGTCAAGACCTTGAGAACATGCCAAGCTATTGCGGACGGGGCACCTCAGGATTCAGCTAATGATCACTTCGGCGCTCTCCGGCACTCCTTGGTTGTTCTGTCCAGTTAGACTTTCTAGATCCGCCAGCTGCATGCCATGCCTATGCTGGATGCAGGAATCAGCGCTGATCAGCCTACTCTTGCTTGTGAGGTGTCCTGCATTTAATAGTTTCTGTGTTGCTGCGCCAATGACTCTGGACTGCTGGTACATGCACAGATGGATTGGGAAAGCCACCACAGGAGCTTCCTGTGTTTGGTATCACCAGAGATATATCATTGGCTCGTCAGCTAATATTATTCTCGCTGGTTCCACTCCATCGGAGCAGCAGGGTAGCAGGTATCCTCTAACATGTGGTAGCTACACCACTCATGTTGATCCTTACTACCTCTCCGCTTGTCCGGTACTATTATGCTTCATTGTGGATAACGGGGTTGTAGATCCGTTACAGCGGTAAAATATCTGAATGAAGAAGGACTGGGCTGCCAGAGGATCATCCAACAACTCCTAACCAAGAAGACTCAAGTTCTCGATGATCCAATGGATTTAGATATTCCGGAAGCAGTCTCCTTCCCCCCTGACTTCTTGCTCCAGATCCACGAAGCAGTTGATAACGGTCAGCTACACATCCAAGCACCCCCGCCACCACCAAACAAGAAAAAAGGAAAGCAGCGAGAAAGAGCTAACACTTTCTCCCCAGATGAATTTCCCATAACTATTCAAGCTACACCTCCCCCCCAAGAACCAATGATGCCAGCAAATCCAAGAAATACTACTGTCGCTCCCCTTAGGAATTCAACTCCGCTCCCCCCATCACTGCCGCCTCCTAGATTTGGTGAAGATTTAACCGCATTTGGATGAGGCCCACCTCCGCCAAGACCCCTGCCACCAAGACCATCATGAGCTAATCTCCCACTAGGTAACAGTGCCGAGGCTAGAGGAAGTGGAGGGGTAAGGAAAGAATAAAAAACCGGAGGAAGTGGAGGCGGAGATGGAGGAATAGGTGGCGGTAGCAGAGGAGCACTGGCCAGAGCAGAAGGAGGAGACCCGGGAGATGATAGCAGCAGTGGGAGCTCAGAAGGAGGAGAAGGGGGATAAGAAGAAGTAGAGAAAGTATTTTTGCAGGAAGGGATGGGAGCAGCAGGACAGAATGCTCAGACTTATCAAAACAATGATGTCTGGAAAAACTACATCACTCTTAACTAACAGAGGCAGAGAACCGAAAGCACCTCAGCCGAGTAAGTATAAGAGTGAAGCCAGCGATGTAGACTGATTCCTCCGTCATTGTGAAAATGTCTTCATCATTGAAGCACCCAGTTTCCATTTCAAGGGGCAGGGTTTTCCGTCAAGCTCTCAGGTATCCCCTGAGATGAGCTGTGCTACTTGAATAGAAAACTCGGCGATGAGAGTGTTACAGGATTCCACAGGCTCTACGATTTGTTCAAGTAAAGTGGACTTGGGGGCGGCGACAGCGTGAGGTTACGAGGTGTAACTGAGGTTTGTATTGTGAAATACAAGAGTGTACTATAGAAGACATTGCTTAAGGAAAGAAGAAGGAAAAGTACAACAGGAGGGGAAATCCCTTCGCTTATATACCCATGATCCATCTCTTTAATGACAAACGCATGACTCATTGTAATGGAAACCAAGGAAAATGCAACGAATAACCAACGTAACACAACACAAAACAACAACCGCAGATCCCACATCTGGTTAGCTAACAACAACGTTCAACCGTGAAATTCCAGCAGGAATCAATTAAGATCCACTACACTGGTAACCTCCTGGAGGGACAAGCAGCTGTCAACTGGTTTTTTTATTTGTATTTTTTTTTAAATCATTTGATTATTGTTTCTAGGTAAAAAACCACTCATGCAACACGAAGGTTATGAAGTCAAAAAACCTATCCCCACCAAATAAACACTCTTATCCGCCTGGGTAACATAGAGAGAACACAAAGGAAAAACGAACCAGTTACTTCCAAAAGAACAAGACGATATTCCTGCGATAAACGACTTTAAGGTGCAGGGAAGGTTGACAGCATATGCCTATGAGAGTAAAGAGACTTGCAAATAATGACCAAAAAAAAACAATGAGGAACTATAGAGGAAAGTCCATAGAAAAGCCACAATGGAAGCAAAAAGTGGCCAGGAGAAGTCTTCAATCAAAGTTAATGGGGTTGAAAAAGTATAAGTGAAGGACCTAAAGGTCCATCTGATCATCTGCTGGAGGGGGCGGTGAGGCCTTTGAAGGGCGTGATGGGCAGCTGTTCAGGTGTGACTCATGGGGTCCGTCGCAGTTGACACACTTAACAAGAGTGGGAGAGTAGGGGAGGCCTTAATTGAGCAAGTGAGGGTGGGGCAGGTTGTAACGGATCTAAAACCCCGTTATCCACAATGAAGCATAATAGTACCGGACAAGCGGAGAGGTAGTAAGGATCAACATGAGTGGTGTAGCTACCACATGTTAGAGGATACCTGCTACCCTGCTGCTCCGATGGAGTGGAACCAGCGAGAATAATATTAGCTGACGAGCCAATGATATATCTCCGGTGATACCAAACACAGGAAGCTCCTGTGGTGGCTTTCCCAATCCATCTCTGCATGTACCAGCAGTCCAGAGTCATTGGCGCAGCAACACAGAAACTATTAAATGCAGGACACCTCACAAGCAAGAGTAGGCTGATCAGCGCTGATTCCTGCATCCAGCATAGGCATGGCATGCAGCTGGCGGATCTAGAAAGTCTAACTGGACAGAACAACCAAGGAGTGCCGGAGAGCCCCAAAGTGATCATTAGCTGAATCCTGAGGTGCCCCGTCCACAATAGCTTGGCATGTTCTCAAGGTCTTGACAGGCCCCCAGCAGAATAGAGTAGAAAGAGGACAGCAAGTCAGCAGCACTGTAAAGATAGTGCATGACCCCGCCACCTGTTGCACTTCTTCCCAGTCTCATCAGGCAGAATACTACCAAGTAGAGCCCTTAAGATTATTGAGTCCCTTGCACAAAAATACTCTTAACATCTCAACCTGATTTAGTATTTGCAACAGCCATATTCCTACACCTATTCCCATTACAGAGCAGTAGGACTACCCCTGTTACACAGGTATTCTCACGGTTGAGTCCTTCGTTAAGCCCTCCAGTATCCCTGAAGGTGAGCAGTGCTACTTAGACGAGGTATCAACGCGTTCAAAGAGTGCAGCGTTTCTACAGGTTCTACGATGGGTCTATCTCAAGGCGAGATAAGTGCAGTGAAGCGAACAGCGACAGCGAGGATTCTGAGGTAGAATCGAGATAGTATTTATAACCAAGACAGAAGAAGGTAAACGAGAATGTTGCTTAAAGAGAGAAGAGAAGAAGATTAAAACACAAGCAAAATCCACCGTTTAAATACCCCGCGTTTCCTAGCTGATCCGATAACCGATGACAACCGAAATACAATAACATTATAGGACAACCCAAAATCCATAACAACTATCGAGCCGAAACCTAACCCTATACCCAATCTTTAATCCGTGAAAGGTATGCGCTGCAGTGGGGTGAAGTCCAACACACCAGCGACAGCATGGTTGGTTGAGGCATTTGTTGGTGTGGTGTCCAAATTTGTGGCATTGGGAGTACTGGGTGGAGGGTCCAAAACGAAGTTTGCTTTCAGCTCAGACGGTGGTGGAAAAGGCGGACAAGTGAGTGCGATTAGCAATCTCATTAGCTTTGGGGCCAGAGAGTGTGATAACAATTGAGGAAACTGTTTTTCCTCTTTGTTTTTCTGGTAGTGTGAGCCATCTTACGGGTGTATTTTCATGGATGGAACCAGATAATGGGTCAGGGATATTGGATTGGTTGTAACGGTTTCGGTTCGAATAATAATGTCTTTGTTGTTTGGTTATGTTCGGGTATGAGTCATGGGATGATTAAAGTGGGGTATTTAAGAGATGGATTTTGTCGTTATCGTGTCTTCTTTTTTTAAGCAGCGTTCTCGTTTCACTTCTGCTGTGTTGATTATAATTCTACTTCAGTTCTACCTTAGAATCCTCGCTGCCACTGTGAACCATCGCCGATATTTCACCTTGAAGTATATTCCTCGTAGGACCTGTAGAGAATACCGCACCCTTCGAACGAATTGGCTTCCCGCTAAAGTAGCACTGCTCACCTTCAGGGATACTGAAGGGCTTAATGAGAAGCCAAACATGAGATGTATCTATAGTGAGGCCTGGGTTGAAATTACAGAGTTCTTGCTGAATAGCAGAGGGCTCCATAGAGGTTTTCTTTTTTGTTTAAATCATTTGATTATTGTTTCTAGGTACAAAACCGTTTATACAACACAAAGGTTATGAAGTCAAAAAACCTATCCCCACAAAATAAACACCCTTATCCACCTGGGTAACAAGAGAAAACACAAATGAAAAGCGAACCAAGTACTTCCAACAGAACAAGATGATGTTCCTGCGATAAACGACTTAACGGTACAGGGAAAATTGACAACAAATGCCTGTGAAAGTAAAGAGACTTGCAAACAACAGCCAAAAAACAATGAGAAACAGTAGAAGAAAGTCCATAGTAAAGCCACAATGGAAGCAGAGAGTAGCCAGAAAAAGTTTTCAATCAAAGTTAGTAGGTGTTGGAAAAGTATTGGTGAAGCGACCTAAAGGTCCATCTGGTCATCTGCTGGAGGGGGCGGTGAGGCCTTTGAAGGGCGTGATGGGCAGCTGTTCAGGTGTGACTCATGGGGTCCGTCGCAGTTGACACACTTAACAAGAGTGTGAGAGCAGGGGCGGCCTTTGATTGAGCAAGTGAGGATGGGGCAGGTATGGGCTGCAGTGGGATGAAGTCCAACACACCAGCGGCAGCATGGTTGATTGGGGCATTTGTTTGTGTGGTGTCCAAATTTGTGACATTGGGAACACTGGGTGGAGGGTCCAAAACGAAGTTTGCGTTCAACTTGGACGGTGGTGGAGAAGGCAGATAAGCAAGTTCGATTGGCGATCTCATTAGCTTTGGGGCCAAAGAGTGTGATAACAATTGAGAAAACTGTTTTTCCTTTACGTTTTTCCGGTAGAGTGAGCCACCTTGGAGGAGTGTCCATGGTGAGGCCCGGGTTGAAGGTGCAGAGTTCTTGCTGAATGGCAGAAGGCTCCATGGAAGTAGGGATGCCATGTACAACAAGTTGGTGCAATGGTTCGTCAAGGTGTAGGGAGCGAGCTCCGGGGATGATGTGGAGAAATTGACCAACTTTCCGATAATAGGTGTTGGCAAACATGTTGTTCATGACCGTTAACGACACATTCTGGGAATGTGTGTCTATTGCCACAGTTTGGATGGTGATGGAACTGATGGCATAGTTTAGCTTGTCTCTGAGTTCCGTGGGTGTCCCTTGAGTAAGGGGAGTGCCATCACGTTTGACAATCAAATGGCGTGCGCGCATGGTGGAGGTGATGGTGGGAGGGGAGACATGAGTCTTTGGGCCAGGTGCAGAGGCCGCCTGTTGGGTCTTTGCTGGTTGGGATTTCCTCTTGGGTTTGCTGGCCGCCACCTGGGCCCATTGCAGAGGCTTTGGGGCAGGAGGAGGTGCTGGGATAGCAGTAGCAGGAGCAGGAGGAAGAAGGGCACTGGGTGCGGGTGGTTCTGAAGGCGCTGCCTTCCCTACTGTGAGCAGCAGGTGGTCACGCTGTAGTTTGCTCAAAGTCGGAAACTCTGGAAACATGTCTGGGAGAGGTGCAGGAGCAGGTTTGCTTGCTGCTTCCTTGAGGGTGGTGATTTCGCCTTGTAGATGCTGGATCATGTCAAGGAGTTTTTGGAAGTGGAGGAGGTTGAACTTGTCAGCTCTGGCTAGAGCGTTGCAAACGTCAAACTCAAAGGCTGGCTCATTGCCTAGATGAGCGGTAATGGCCTCTCCTGGTTTATTCCAGAGGCCCACCCAGTGGGTTGGCTTTCCGAAAACAGGAGGGGATGGGGGAGAGGTGTCAGCTCTCTGTCTTTTCGATGGTGAGGATGTTCTTGGTTCCGCCGCAGATGAAGAGGAGGAGGCAACAAATGGGTTTGGAGTTCCCTCAACTTGATGATGGGGGAATATGGGTGTGAACATGTTGCCTTTACCTTTGGGGGGCATTGTGACCTTGGGTTGTTGTGTAAACGATGATCCAGATCGTTTGTAAAAGAGGGGTAATGGAATTAAGCAGAAGTGCTAAAGACTTTTGGCTGTGTGTAACGCCGTTGCAACGCAAAAGGTGGTGGTGAACTTTCAATCGAAGAGGTTGAAGCGGGGACAGAGGATGGTCGAACCTTGAGAGTGGGTGTTGTGCTAAACCCGGACCGGGTTTTTGAGCTGTTATTCAGAGATTCAGACCCAACCAAATTACTCAGGAAAAGATATGTGACCTAATATGATACAAGTGAAGCCAGATATCTTTTTATAAGGCTCCAAGAGGTGTGGTTGTTCTAGAATAAAAACGGGATTTTGCCTGTAAAATAGCCAGAATGGAACGTTCTGAGAAATTGACACCTGTGATCAAATATACCAAAATTGCGCGAAAAACCTTGCATCACGCACAAGAGAATTCTCCACCACAACCAGACTGACAGCTTCGGGCTCCTAGGCTCTAATACCCCAGACCCTAAAATATATTTCTGGATACTCATTTCAAAATATAACCCAGAAATCTAACTCTTTACAATACACTTTATTGATCATTATCTCTCAATACTACTGCTCTCCAAAACCAAGTACCTGTCAGTCCCATCCTAGCCAGCAATCTTCACCTTTCGCCTATAGTTTATTAGCTATATTGGGCGCCTTAAAAAGTCACAAGCTAAGCACAAGAAAGCTGGGAAACAAGGAGGGAGAGGGAGAAAAAAACATAGAATCCCAGAATTACATATTAAAACTCCTATAAGGCCTAAGACAACAGCATGACGCCATAAACAAAGAGCAGTAAAAGTAGAAAAGGAACTCCATGCAGCAGCTCTCGCCAGCATGATACTCACCATTGGTTCCAGCAGGCCATCTACAAGCCATATGAGTATGAGGAGTAGACCTTCTACTGCAGGTCAAATGAGTTTCACTATGTCCAGACCTTCTACAGGATTTTTTTTTTTTGTTTAAATCATTTGATTATTGTTTCTAGGTACAAAACCGCTGATGCAACACAAAGGTTATGAAGTCAAAAAACCTATCCCCACCAAGTAAACACCCTTATCCACCTGGGTAACAAGAGAGAACACAAAGGAAAAGTGAAACAAGTACTTCCAACAGAACAAGACGATGTTCCTGCAATAAACAACTTAACAGTGCAGGGAAAATTGACAGTGAATGCCTGTGAGAGTAAAGAGACCTGTAACCAACAATCAAAAAAAAACAATGAGAAACAGTAGAAGAAAGTCTGCAGTAAAGCCGCAATGGAAGTAAAGAGCAGCCAGGAAAATTCCAATCAAAGTTAGTTGGGGTTGAACAAGTATAAGTAAAGTGACCTAAAGGTCCATCTGGTCATCTGCCGGAGGGGGCGGTGAGGCCTTTGAAGGGCGTGATGGGCAGCTGTTCAGGTGTGACTCATGGGGTCCGTCGCAGTTAACACACTTGACAAGAGTGTGAGAGCAGGGGCGGCCTTAGGTTGAGCAAGAGAGTGTGGGGCAGGTATGGGCTGCAGTGGGATGAAGTCCAACACACCAGCGGCAGCATGGTTGATTGGGGCATTTGTTTGTGTGGTGTCCAAATTTGTGACATTGGGAACACTGGGTGGAGGGTTCAAAACGGAGTTTGCGTTCGGATCTAACAGTGGTAGAAAAGGCAGATAAGCGAGTGCGGTTGGCGATCTCATTAGCTTTGGGGCCAGAGAGTGTAATAACAATTGAGGAAACTGTTTTCCCTCTTTGTTTTTCAGGTAGAGTGAGCCATCTGGGGGGAATGTCCATTATAAGGCCAGGGTTGAAGTTGCAGAGTTCTTGCTGAATGGCAGAGGGCTCCATAGAAGTGGGAATACCATGTACAATAAGTTGATACAATGGTTCGTCAAGGTGTAGGGAGCAAGCTCCTGGGATTAGGTGAAGAAATTGGCCAACTTTCCTGTAATGGGTGTTGGCAGGCATGTTGTTCATGACTGTCAACGACACATTCTGGGAATGTGTGTCTATTGCCACAGACTGGATGGTGATGGAACCAATGGCAGAGTCAAGTTTATCTTTGAGTTCCATGGGTGACCCTTGAGAAAGGGGAGAGCCGTCGTGTTTGACAATCAAACAACAAGCGCGCATGGTGGGAGATGTTGAAGGAGAGGAAGATGAAATCTTAGGGGCAGGAGCGTTTGCAGCCTGTTTGGCCTTTGCTGGTTGGGGCTTTCTCTTTGGTTTGCTGGCAGCCACTTGGGCCCATTGCAAAGGCTTTGGGGCAGGAGGAGCAGGAATTGCAGCAGCAGGTGCAGGAGGAGGAGGAGCACCAAATGGTGCAGGTGGTGCTGAGGGCACTGCTTTCCATACTGTGAGAAGGTGCATGCGCTCTTGTTTATTCAGAGTTGGTGACTCTGGAAACATATCAGGGAGAGGTGCTGGACTCTTAGCAGCCTCTCTCAGTAGGGTGACCTTGCTCTGTAGATGCTGGATCATGTTAAGGAGGGAGGTGAAGTGAATGAGGTTCAGTTCGTCAGCCTTTGTGAGAAACTGACTAACTGTCTTTAGGGTCATGGGGGCTCCTGTTATCCCGTTGTCCTTATTTTGGATCATGGAAATCCAATTAGTGGGGTGGGAAAAGACAGGTGGTGAAGGAGGAGAGGTGTCAGCTCTCTGCCATTTCGATGGTGAGAGGGTTCTTGGTTCCGCCATGGCAGTTGCGGGGAAAGCAGGAGTGGTAGAGGCTTTGCCTCTTTGAAGAGAGGGGAAGAGAGGTGTGAAGATTCTTGCTGTGTCTTCTGAAGACATGCGATCGGAGTGGTAGTGTTAAAACAAGGATCCAACTTGTTTTTGTGAGCGGGGTAATGAAATGAAGCTGAAGTGCTAGAGACTTTTGGCTGTGTGTAACGCCATTGCAATGCAAAAAGTGGTGGTGAACTTTCAATCGAAGAGATTGTAGCAGGGACGGAGGATGAAACAAAAACCTTATGTTCACTACAACCTGTAAGTCCAACCCTAACCCGTTTCCCATTCTTAATCCATGAAAGGCAGCCTACAAGGGTTATTTGATCATGATAAACAGGATTTAGGAAGGGAGTATTATTTTGATTCGCAAGTGCTAAGTTGATCTTGTTACCAAGGCTATCGTCTGGTAGAGTCTTAGAAGAAGGGGGGTTTCTGGCCAACCAGGCAGCAACATATTTCAAGAAACAGTCCTGTACTGCAGTGATGGAATCTTTCCTGGTATTGCCGGTGCAGCTCTTTTTTCCAATACGAGACTGAATGCTCAATAGTTCTGTAAGAGATATGAGGGGAAAGATTTCGCTGAGATATTTCTTGATGTGAGGTGGTGTAGTTTCTTGGGAGTAGTATCTGGCTAAGCACACAGCATCTCTTCTTATTGCGATGGGGGGAGCGGAATGGGTAGCCAGACTTAGTGACACCATGGGTGGTGGTCTCCTCTATTGGCTGAGTGGAAGTTTATACGGTCGAAAAGAGATCGAGATCTATCGGTTCAGATTGTAGAGTATTGGTAGTCGGAAGAGGATTGACTACGGTCTCTCTGCCTGAAAGGATAGTAAGAATAGGTTCAACAGCTGAAATTCCTCCTGCGAGGGATGAGTTCTTGTATACTATAGTTGTGTTAATGATCTTGGCGGCGAATTTGATGATTAAGCTCTTCGGCTTGAGAGGTATTCACATTGTTATCAAGAGGTATTAGGGAATCGGGAAGATTGGTGTCGATATTTCCGATAAGAGAATTGTAGTCAGGTTAAGTGGGTGGATTTGTGGTATCCTGGTAGTTAACTTGAGGCTGCTGCGAGTAGAAATCAATGAGAAGGATGTAGTCCTAAAGTGGCACGAAGTCAGATCCTACAGAGGAAGTAGAAGGTTGGATGACTTGTTGGTTCTCGGGCGTCTCTTCTGCTGGGTGTTGAAATGGTGGAGGTGGTGTGTCAAGTGCAGCGAGTGTGGCTTGGGTAATGCTAAGCACTGCTTGATGACAGGAAGTAAGGACTGCTGCCTGTTGAGCAGCTAGAGCTCTCCTGGCTGCTCTCTCTTTCTTACCTGAGATCCTCGATCTGACAAAATATTCCATCAGTTAAAGGCAGATAAAAGTGGCAAGCGGGGAAGCAGAAAATTTGAAAAGGAGCGATGTGTAGAGTCATCCGTGGTGGTTGCTGGCAAGGAGGCTCAACCAGCTGGTTATTTCTAGGGCGGATTTGCTCGCTCTAGAAAAGATGTTACTTCTATTGATGATGAATCAAAAATAGAAGTTGGGCTGTTGCTACCAATTACCACAACGACAATGACATGATTTTAGAAGAAGAAGATGACGTTTTATTGTAGCTATGATTGTTCTTATATACAGCAAGTGGTTAAGCAGTAGTGACATCATCCATGCGCGTCACCAGATCTCTAATATCGCTACGTGATACTCAATCCCTACTTTAAACCCTATGGTTATCTTTTAGTGGTTCATAAGAAGCATTTCGGACTTGCGCCTGTGTATTGTGTTGCGGATAGCAACTGGGCAGGTTATAGCATCTAGATTGTTATCTAAAGCTTCTTGGAAATTTCCTGTGCAGTAAGAAGTACCTGTTTTACAATAATACTGCTCATGACATGTAACTAATAGCAGTACCGTTACACCAAGAGGGGAATGTCCTTCGCTTATATATCCATATTCCATCTCTTTGATGCCAAACGCATAACTCATGACACAAGAAACCAAAGGAAGCACAAAGAACAACAATGAAACATAACAACCATGTACCGATGTTTCATGGATTAATGTTGGGTGATGGGTTAGGGTTTTGGCTGGCTGGTTGTGATGGATCAAGGGTTTTAGTTACAATGTCTTTGTGTTTCAGGTGTTGTTGGGTATTGGTTGTTGTATGAGGAAGTGGGCTATTTAAGCATAGGGTTTTGTTCGTTCTTTGTGTTCTTCTTCTTCTTTTCTTAAGCAATGTTCTCGTTTATCTTCTGCTGTATTCGTTTTAATAACTATCTCAATTCGACCTCCAAATCCTCGCTGTCGCCGTGAACCCCTTTTGCACTTAACTCGCCTTGAGTTAGACCCCTCATAGAACCTGTAGAAACATCACACTATTCAAACATGTTGATACCTTGCTTAAGTAGCACTGTTCACCTTCAGGGATACTGAAGGGCTTAGCGAGAGATTGAACCGTGAGACGATGTACCTAACCAACTGGCGAGACAACCATCCATGAAACTGCCCTGGATCCCTTGCTGTCACAAACAAGTTTTGTTGCTGTGGTTTTCCACCACCAAAATCAATTTGCTCTCCTGGATTTTTTGCTATCCCGTGCCATATGCATCAGCAAAAAGATTGGAAATGTCTTCCAAAAGTACTATTTTCCTTCAGGAGCTTCAGGTGTCTTTAGGTTTCTTCAGGGCTCCTCAAGTGCCTTCAGGTGTAATTTTAACTTTGTCCAAGTCAGCAATTTTTGTTTTCAAAGTAGGGAAAAAAAACCATTATTTAGCAAAAGAATATGCTGCTAGCTAAGCCTATATTCTGAGTTGTGAATGATTTGATTGAGTTTTTACATTGTTTTTTGCATATTAAAGTGCAAATGTTTCACGGATTAAGGATTGGGTATAGGGTTAGGTTTTGGATCAATGGTTGTTATGGGTCTCGGGTTTTGTGATGAATAATGTCTTTGTATTTCAGTTGTTATCGGTTATTGGGTTTTGCATGGAAAAGCGGGGTATTTGAGCAATGGATTTCGTTGGTTCTTTGTTCTTTCTTCTTCTTTCCTTAAGCAACGTTCTCGTTTACCTTCTTCTGTATTGTTCAAATACTATCTCAGTTCTACCTCAGAACCCTCGCTGTCGCTGTTTCCTCCAAGCTACACTTAACTCACCTTGAGTTAGACCCCACGTAGAACTTGTAGAAATACTGCACTCTTTGAACGTGTCGTTACCTTGTTTAAGTAGCACTGCTCACCTTCAGGGATACTGAAGGGCTTAAGGAGGGACTCGACTGTGAGAAAATGGTAAACACGTTTGGTATGTAAGAAATGATGTTAAAACTCAACCAAATCATTCCCAACTCAGAATATATGCTTAACTAGCTGCATATTCTTTTGCTAAATAATGGTTTTTTTCCCTACTTCATAAACAAAAATCACTAACATTGTTTGGATTACACCTGAAAACACTAGGGGACACCTTAAGGTCCTGAAGGAATATAGCCCTTCTGGAAGACATTTTCAGCTTTTTTGCTGATGTGGTAGGTAGGAGATGTTAGACCCCTGCCGCTATATAAATAATATTTGCTTTCATGGATTTTCTTAGCATGGCACCCAATTTTTATACCTATTGAGGGGGCACTACTCTCTTTCAAAGACCCAAGTCTCCTAACCCTAAAATTTTATGGTGCCCTAGGCTTAGGAGTCATTTGCTGTTGTGGATAATTTGCTATCACGTACGAAATCTACCCGATACTTGGCATCCGGTATATCGAGTTGCGACTGTACGCACTACGCTGCAAAACCTCCCTAGTGGGTTTTGTTTCTAGTCTTCTCTGCCACATTCAAGACCATATCGGGTTTAGCTTGTGATATTTCTAGGTCATATCACGGCAGTCGATACGGTACCTACCACCTATGTTCGCAAAGACAGGATGTCTTCCAGTCCCCTTCTCATGGCGACCCCTGGTTCCGAATCTCTTGTCGATACCGTTGATTCTCTCACTCTAGGAAATAGGTTCTCGCTAACCATCAAGGGGGATTCTCTGGTAATTACCGGTATGTTGTTTTTCGCTTCCTAGCACATCCACTGTCTTATTGACCGATCGTATAAGAGAAACCCCTCGAGAAAGGCATTTCTAGATCCTGCTGCAGTTTGGTTGGTGGTTTGTGATTCCCAGCTCTGTCACATGATATTGTGTTGATAGAATACTCCCAATAGGCACACCCAATACACGCATTATTCGCTTATATGATGTTCTCTGGGCGGATATCGGAGAGAAAGTTCTTACCCTTAAATTTGCGGACCTAGTATCGAAATCTTCGGTCAAACCCGGCACTCTAGTATATCCATTTGAGTTCTCCGCCCGAGAAAGGGTTGAGAGATGGGTGTCAAATTTATTTGCTAAAGCATATGAAGGCTTGACCCACACTCCACAAAAGCTCCATCCGATTGCTGACTGATATAGGCTCTCTTGTATCCAAGCGCTTCAAAATTATTGTCAATCCTTTTGGGGGCTCTGGGCAAGCTGTCAATATCTTCAACAATCAGGCCAAAGCTCTGTTCGAGGCTGCTCACTGCAAATTTGATATTGAACTGACACTTCATTCTCGACATGCTATTGAGATTGCAGAGAGCCTAGACATTGAGGCATATGACGGTGTTGTATGTTGCTCTGGCGACGGTGTTCCACACGAAGTTTTCAATGGGCTATTCAAAAGGAAAGATTCTATACAAGCCTTTAAAAAGCTTGCAGTCTGCCAACTTCCGGGTGGTTCTGGTAACGCAATGTGTTGGAACCTGACAGGAACTGGGAGTGCCAGTTTGGCGACTGTTGCCATTATAAAAGGTTTGCTCCGCATTTGGTCGATTTTGAGTCCTCTTCTACTGACTTAAGTGTAAGGCAAACGTAGACCGCTGGATCTAGTTTCAATCACGCAAAGTGGAAATCACATTATCTCATTTCTCTCACAATCTCTTGGGATGATCGCCGAAGTAGATCTAGGAACAGAACACCTACGTTGGATGGGCGATTTCAGATTCACTATTGGCCTGTTACAACGCATTTACAAGAAATCGGTTTATCCGTGCGATATAGCGATTAAAGTAGCTATTGACGATAAAGCATCAATTCGAGAACATTATCGCAATATAGATGATACAGGTGTCTTACAGCAAAAAGCCGATGAAAAACTTCCGGACCTGAAGTTTGGTACTGTCAACGATCCCTTACCGGATGACTGGAAATTTGTTCATCACGCTGATCTGGGCATTTTTTACGCGGGTAATGTGTGTTATTCCTATATATCATCCGGCTTAATGGCGTTTTCGCTCTGCATTAGTTTCGTGTCAATGGGCTGATGTGATGTCCAGATGTCATGGATGTCGGCCGGTGCAAATTTTTTCCCAGCAGCAAAGCCGAATGATGGAATGTTTGATCTTCTTTGCATTGATGGTACCTTAAGCAGGATCCAGGCCTCCAAGACTCTACTAGCGGTTGAGAGTGGTTCCCATTTTGATTTGCCGCAGGTAGGTCTTCTCTGACGTCATCCTGCGAATAAACTACCCATTAATAACGTCACTCTTTATCCAACAGGTTAATTACAAAAAAGTTCTTGCGTACCGAATCGTACCCCACAAACGGGATAGTGTAATGGAGGAATACATCAGTATAGACGGCGAGCGTATCCCATTTGCAGCATTACAGGCCGAGGTTCATCATGGGCTTGCCACGGTACTGGCCAACGGAGATCGATACGAAGCGCCTGGTGTATGATTTTTTTCTACGATAATGTCTGTGTTTTCAGAACCGTTCCCTTGCGGGTGTTTGGTGGGGGCACATGCAGCTAGAACTATATCTCTAAGTTTTTCATTACCAACTTGCATAGAAGATTGTAAATCAAGTTATTTGTTCAAAAATCCCTGGAATTATACTTCTATCCCTTCCTTCCCAATACCTATGCGAGCAGTTTCTACCAGATGAGACAACGAATATGCAACTCTTCGAGCCAAAATAAAGCGAAAGAGATACGTGCTCGTTAGCAGGCATACGAACCAGAAAACAGGGGGGAGGTGGTTTTGTATGTTACGGGATTCGTGCCCAATGCCGTGCCATACAAAGCCACACACTCATGTTTTCCGGTTCGTATTCTTGCTAACGAGTAGATTGTAAAGCATCCGTCTACTACACCTCTCACCTATCATTTAATCAGCAAGGTAGGCATTCTCGCACGTTGTTGACACATCGTTTTAGTCTGCGCCGAATTACTGCTCCCTTCAAGTTAAGAGTTACATACCATATTAAGATTTCCCGGACATATAAGCTTTCATCCGCCCGCTCATTCCCATCCCTTACTGTCGTACCACAACAATGCTTGGCTAGTAGTAAATGTTTACGTATCTCGACACCAAGTCAGTAGTAGATCGATCTTACACAATATTTCTGAAATTCCCCCTTGCACACGTACATTCGCCTGCTCTATTCACTCACTGCTCCTCATTCGGACTTAACAATTTGTAACAATCAGATTAAGATTCTACAAGTATACATGTCCTCAAATTGGTCAATAATTTAGCTTCAGTAAGATATACTGGGGCTTCCCAATTTATGGCCCCTGCTCTTAAGCTAGGCCATAAATCCAAATCCAACAAAATTTGTAGAAACTGCAGCCTACCGGCTTTACTAGTATAATACATTACCATCGAGATTCTTCTAAGATTATTCCCGACATGCCAGTAGTGAGTAATTGTTAGTGAAAAAAGATACTTGTAATAGAGTACAAAATTAGCGTTCGCATTTAGGCAAATAGTTTAATTCAGTCCAGTTTACCACATTCAGCTACCCATCAAAACTTAATAGTTATGCCATATAGCCAATCCCCTAATAATGTCGATTATTTAAGGTAAGTTAGAGTTCATTACACTCAACAAGCTACATGAACAGAGATGTACCCCCAGCCTATTTTCGCGATCTTTTGGCGTCTAAGTAAGGTACCATACCGTATTATCTCGCCTATAGTGAACACGACCAACCGGGAGTTATTGGCAGCTGGTCTAGTTTTTGATTTCCCAAATCAACATTAACAGGCTAGCTTTTAACTTCAAGCAACGCTATTCAACAATATTAGCTGAAGCACTGACTCCAAGTCCCCAAGTCCTTTACCAAATCTTCACCAAAAATTTATCTTGTTTGTATACCACAATAGACAAAGCATCTATAAATTTTCACAAATTTAGGGGCATTGATCTTCATTCTGTTGTTGTTGAATTGATAGATTCAAACCCTAATCCTGAAAATTATATTCGAATATTGATTTGGTCTGAGCTACCCCCCCCCCCGGGCCAGTCGTGTTCACTACTCATGTCGCCAGTCAATAATGCGTCACGTGACCGGATTTTGGAACAGTTCTCAACCGGAATCTCGTCACATGACGCATTATAAATCTGGCGACATGAGTATAGGCGAGATAATACGGTATCACTCCCATAATTCTTGAGATCCGAAATCTCCAAGCACGGCGTAAGCCACACAGGACAAGACAAGATAAGATAAAATTGTACGGCTTGCTCGGAGATTGCAGGCTTAGCTAATTATACGAGCGAATACGGTATAGGACATGTATTTACCCAAGTCCAGATGTTTATGTGCTATATTACGTAAGCGCTTTGTAATCAATGAAGATGTATAACTATATATGTTTATGGTTCGATGGCTTTGAATGCAGTTGCATATAATTTAGATATTTCACTCAGTTTACAAATACTATGATATATAATTTAATTGAGCTTTTTTTTTTTGGTTGGAGGCTGAGCAGCACGTAGGTGCCTCTTAGTTACCACTCGCGCTAATTCCTTGGCGCTTGGATTTCTAAACTACATCCCTTCCTACTTGATCTCACTGCTAACATTCACCACCTCATCATTCAGTCACCTTGGATCAAAATCTTCAAAATCTCCCAACCTTAATACATGTAAGTCCACTGTTTATTCATAATTCTTTTTCCTTACTGTTCTCTTATTTAACTCTCAGTGCCCCTTTATTTTACCCCTTTCTAAATGATATTTTTGTGTTTCAACTTCATTTGATTGAAATTTTTTGTTTACATTGACATCAGTTTTTTTTTTTCATCCCTTTCCATACCAATAACTCAATATTGTTGTGTTTGGCAATAACCAACAAAGAAAACTTGTTTTGTTTATTTTTATATCAATACTGACACTGAGTAGAGCACAAACCTTATGGCAAAGCTCAAAAACAGTGAAAAGAGAGAGAAAAGGTCTTCTCAGAGATTAGGTTCAATTACCACACAAAAGTCTATCTCTAAAGCATGCACTTTTGATGTTAGTATTCCTTTTGCTCGCCCCCAACACTTTCTCCACTAATTACTGACCAATCAACACCAGGTCCTAAACATTGTTGACCAATATATTGATAAGTACAATCAACAGGTTTATATAATCGCGCCACCTCGTGGTGAATTATCTAACTTCTATAGTGGTTGAAAGTCATATGGGTGGGTTACCAAGAACCCATCTGGGAGCCTCGGATGAATCTAACAGGTTGCGAGGCTGCTCTAAAGCGATGGGACGGAAGCGATCGGCAGATGTATAGCCCTTCATGACGTGCATGTTAAAACTGTCTGCTAACCTAAGCTTCTTTCGAGATATAGCGCTATACGCGAGAAAAAGCCCAGAAAGCGGACTTCCTCATCTCCAGTACCCAGGCACTTATCGAAAAAAATCCGTATTGCTGAAGCCATTTCACCTCACCTTGATTTTATCGATGAGTTGACGTCTGGGACAGTCACTGCTGCAGCTCCTGTACACATAGAATGTACATCAACGGTATGTAATATTTTCCATCTGGACTCACTATCTTTCCCACCATCCTTTTTTATGGCGCTTTCTTTCCCTCTACTTCTCCAGTCACTGGTTGTCATTTAGTTCGGTGATGATCCTCGCAAATCGTCACGGACCGTGGCACCAGTATTCATGGATCACCCTTTTAGAGCCTATGCTCTTGTACCCCTGTCTGTAACTGATTACTGGAAATAAATTCGTGCATCATCAATTCTCACTCAAGCTATGTCTTATTTCTAGCGCTAATGCTTCCTCAGCCGGGTGACCAACTTCATACATTCCCTCCAACTCCAATCCACCCCGACACTGCCAGATTTCAGGAGAAACTCGACAAGTTAAGAGGTCCTCCGGTCACTGTGGTTAACAACGTTGGCGATAACGAACACTCACCGCCACTTGAGTTTGAGTTAATCGAAAGCTTAATCCTGAGCAATGATGTCCCGCCATTCGATTCAGCTTTTCAGTGCGGATGTGAATGCCCGTCTTCGGGCTGCACAGATATCAATGAGTGCGGGTGTTTAGAAGATATCGACCCTCGGCAGTTCGCGTATAAAAGTGGGAAGATCAAACCTGGCAGGGGCAATGAGATTTCAATTATAGAGTGCAATAACTCCTGCTCCTGCAGTATGGAATGCGGTAACCGTGTTGTACAACGAGGAAGACAAATCCCCCTGCAGATCTTTCGTACTGCTACCAAAGGATGGGGTGAGCATAGCTGTAAACCCTCACCCAGAATATTGTGATACTGACTCTTATATTGCAGGACTACGTTCCCCTCGTGAGCTCGAAAATGGTACCTTTGTCGAATTATATCTTGGGGAAGTTATTGGGCCGGACGAAGCTTCTCGTCGCGCCGAAGCGGGGGATATCAAAGGTTCATCATACCTCTTCGACCTTGATAAGTTTGATGACGACAAAAATGACGAACCGGCTATAAATTACACCATTGATGGGGAGCATTGCGGCAGCGTAGCTAGGTTCATCAATCACTCCTGTGAACCCAATCTCTATACCTACGCTGTAATGTCTGATCGTCGCGATGGCAAAGTCTATAACCTTGCTCTATTCACCAATCGCAAAATCAAGGCATTTGAGGAGCTAACCTTTGCGTACGTCGATACTGATGTTAAAAAGGATGATGAAGCAAGTGGCCCGAAAATTGATCCAAAGTGGAAGTGTATGTGTGGTGCAAAGAAGTGCCGTGGTTGGCTTTGGAAGCATTAGTTTTTGGTTTCTTCTATATCTTATGTCTGTAATTCTGGATCTAGTACATTGGTTTCCCAGCCCCTGTCTCACGTGTTTGGGGTTTCCGCTCTTCCTTCTATATCTTCATTCCGCATAACTTATTTCTCAACCCCAGGAGTATATTGCCATCCTTCAATCCCATAAAATACTCCCAAAATTTAAATTTTACTCTAAAACCGCACTCTGCTCCCAAATTTCGGCACCACCGTTACTACACGTAGTTCCATAATCCTAAGTTCAGGAACTCAAACCCCCTTGCTATAAGAGTTAAACCTCCACCATAAGGCTGAACTATCCGTTCCTTGCCTTGATAGCTAGTAGTGAAGCATAAATTGATGACAACTGGCTTGTTGGTTTGGTATAGTGTGAAGGAGTTTTGTACTGGGGTTTTACATTTCTTTTTTTCCAAACCTGGCGCAGTCACCGAGATTTAAACTAGCTACATGTAGTAGCGATTCAATACATGTACTTCCAACGAACCGCTTAGGGTTTTGTTTTTTAAATCATAGTTTCATTGCTTGTATGGGTACAAGAATATCTCATGCAACAGAAGTTATGACGTGAACAAAATCTTAAACGAACCGCTTAGGGATGCCTTCAACTAAATACATATATTACCTTTGCAAAATACCTTTCTGGAATCTACGACCATTATGTTATACTTATCTTGACCAAAATACAATCAAGTTAAGATCGACGGCAAAACTGTCTACTAGCTCATATCATCCCCCCCAAACATCATCTTTATCAGCCCCAATTATTATAAAGAAATATTTAATTACCCAATTTTGTTGTGTTGGTTGCTATGGAAGTGCTGATGTCATAATATGCAAATTCAAGGCTGAGGCGTGCCAGTGGTCCATCCACTTTACAAACCTTTTTTTTTAGCTAGTATAAGTTAACTCTGAACTTTCTAAAGTTAGCTACCTCAAAACTTGATGATGGTTAAGGTGTCGTATCGATGAGCATCCCTAATTGTTACCTTCCTGGACTTGAAATATGAAGGGTAACATAGAAAGCTCCAGATTACTGCTTAGAAGCAGGGGGGTCGAAGGACAGCTACTGTGGAGCAAGACGCGAATGACATTATCACCATCCATCAAGTATCAACCTTCAGAAACAATTAAATCTAAATCAACGACGTATCTAAACCCCACCAGTACCTTCACCCGCTTACGGTTCTTGACCACACTTATCTACATGTCCATTCTTAAATAATATCTAACATGGTTCACCATAGCGTGCATTCCATTCCACGTAATATGCAGCAGACCCCCTAGAATAAAAAGAAATATGTTTGCCCACAACCTAATCCCTCAACTCTCAATCAATTCAAACAACCCCACACAACATCTAGGCTTCGGTCTCGGTTCTAAAACGCTTAATTCGACTTTATCCGTGTCCTCGTCATCCTCATCGGAGGAATGGCTACTCGCAGGATACAGCCCATACAAGCTTAGTCTAGAAGGTCGGCGTTCTATAACGTGGTGAGGGGTTGCACTATTGGACTTGAATTCATGCATGATGTCGTGGTTGGGGTGAGCGATGGAGTATCCTGACGACTCGGAAGATGTCGAGGACGTGCGGCGACGGTTGCCAAGCCGGTTCTTGACAGCTTTTGGCGAAAGCGAACTAAAGGACGGCATGCGCATTTGCGACTGAAAAAGGGGACAGATGTATCGGGGAGCTATCTAGACCGCGATCTACGCGATCTGGTTGGTTGAGTGGGAGGTAAGTGAGGGTGGGATAGGTGCTGGCGAGCGAATGGACGAAGACTCAGCCTTTTTCTATTTGAACTGGTCTTGAGAAAACAGGCAGATGGGGCGAACAAACACGTTTTATGTAGTTTGTGCAGAAGCGAATTTTGCCCCAGGGAGCCGGGCTACAGGGGTCTAAAACGAAAAGCTCATCAAGCGGTTTCATGTTGAGTAGACTCGCCTCATATTTATTGGTGTTGCACTGTCCAGGACTAATATCTCGCTTGTGCCTTTGCAACTCCCAAAACACTACAAGTACAAGATGCCTAATTACACCATTTCTGACCTTTCACCATTCTAATACCTACCGCTTACCCTGTACTACCCATCATGCAAACGCCTATCATACGCTTTCTATCAAACGGCTTTCAGCCCCCTTAGTGAGGGCTGTAGGAACCTCCCTGGCCAGTAGGTGATTGGTTCCCTGATCGGCTTCCAATGTACGAACGGATTTGGTCTCCCCATTCAGATGAGTCAAGTACCTCCAACACGTCTCGTGGTACCACCTCACTTCCCTCGCGCTGATGAGGAGGATCATTATCCTCGAATAGAACACGCGATACGCTTGTTTGTGGGTCTAGACGTGGGCTTGCAACTGGGCTTATAGTTGGACTTGCTGCTAGAGTCCCTGAAGGTAAGATATCAGGTGCTCTTCCGTTCCCTGATCTTTGCCTGAGAACCGATGGAGATTCTTCCAGCGGGAAAGCCGACGTAAATAGATCGGGATCACTGAATCGTGCGGAATATGACCCAAAAGTGCCAGAGGGCTCGACAAAGTTCGATAATCCACCGAGGTCCAGAGGTAGCGCAGTTTGCTTTTTGGGGGTGGAAGGTGGCTCTCTGGAGGTCATTTGTGAGACGTTAAAATCCGGAGGAATATCCTCATCTACCAGTATCTGAGGAACGAGCGAGCTTGTTTCCCGATGAGAGCTCGCATCGTCCACGAATATTTCGGGTACTCGAGCACTTGTTCCAAGAATATTCGTCGAAGAAACTGTCACTGATTTTTTCCGATCGTTGAATCTTTTTGACCAATATCTGCCGATCGTCAGATTTGATGGTAATAGAGACGGAAATGTGACTTACAGGCTCAAAAAGAAGTTGGTAACACAGTTCCGTTGTACTTGTTGTTCTACCCTCTGTAATCGGAACCGCCGATGCAGATACTCCTCTAATCTGTACCCGTCAGAAACTTAATTAAGCATAGCATACAGGACACCATACTTTAAGCTTTTATTATCGTTGATGATCTTGTAATGGGCTAGAATAAGCAGTACAGAGGTAAATGATACCCCATAATCCTTATCTGCGTCTACAAGACACTCCTCGTAGAATAATGTAAAGATGTGCCGTTGTTTCTGGATTTTGTGTTTGGATATCGACGCAATGCGGCCATTTAAGGCGTCGAGGTTAATCCCTTCCACAATTCTAGAGATTCTCTTATTTTGACTTGTCGGAGCCACCCGAATACTCTTCAAGATTTCGTGGACGGTAAAGGGTTCCTCATAGATCCTCATTGCAAATATACCAGTAAGAATCTATTTCTTATAAGCAATGATCAATTATCGGGATTCAGTCAAATCGGCTTACCCCCAACAATCTCGGAAATTTCTCTTTGGAGATATACCCCGTGCCTTCAGGATCGAATTTTTGCCAAGCCTCTTTGAATTTTCTAATCTCTGTTCTAGACACTGCCGACGAGCCTCCAGAGCGTTGATAAACATAACTAAAACTCTCGAAGATAAGAGAGATGAACTACCTACGTTAGTTTTGTAATCATAAACCTCGAAAATAGTTGATAGACATACCATGCTCACAAAAATATACATGCTGAGAATGTTCCATGACACAAACAATGCACGTGCGTACCCTTGGCTCCCGCAATCACTCTCATAGAAGCTTTCGCCCCGGACGCACATAGGAACGGTAACTTCATAATCACTCATTATCTGATTCCATCCTTCCCTGTCGCAAGTTAGTGTGCTTACTTACTCGGGAAAAATGGCTACTACACTTACCCGCAAGTCATTCTAAACAGCAAAATCAATGCTTTTGGAACTGTTCTAAAATTCATATTACCATTTCCATTCGCTCCGATCTTAGTGAGGCCTAAGATTTGTAAATGTTAAGAAGCTGCTATAAAAGATAGTGTTTGGAAATCATACCAAATGTTTGTGTTAGAGCAATGGCATATACCAAGAACAGGACAAACCATGTAGCCATTAAACTACCAATAGCAGTCAAACTTGCACTAAATTGAGAGTTTTTGTTAGACATTATACTGAATTGATATAAAGAAGGATCAACTAACGCAGCCGTCTTGAACAAATGGTCAAGGTCATCATTTCGGGGAATTAACATCATAAGAATCTTTATAGAAGGTTAGTATTAATTCAAAACTTGCCCATTATGACTAACTTACTGAAACGAGAAAGAGCTTCTGGAGTTGTATAAATGTACGCTCTTCATACCCAGCAAGAAGTAGCACGGTTGTTATAGATGTACCACTGACTGATAACAAGGCATAGAGATCCCATCTACTTTTCAAGAAATTATTCCATGTCAATCCAAAAACTCGAATAACAAGATTAACGACAAAAATAGCAGTGAATCCTAAAAAAATCCAATCTATGAGAAAACAGTCAGCCTCAACTCTGCGTTTGTCTTGGTTCTTAAGGTTCTAACCTCGAGCCCTGTCTAGTCCAGGAGGCGCTGGATGATACTCGACGAGCAAAAGTACACCATGGAGGATTAAGACCACTGTTAATGCTCTTTGCCACCATCCATGTTTGTGAGTGGCCCGTTTGTAACACCAACTTTTCCAACTCGAATTCGGGCTTTCGTTTGGACGTTTTGACGGCCGGATTTGACGCAGCAGCTTCCTAAGCTCTAGCCAAGATCTCTGATCGGACGTCAAAAAGGCGACTCCGGTTTGCTCCGTGTAATTTCGCATAAAGACAGATACGAACAAAGTCTACGAACCTTTAGCTTCATTATTACTAGTATTGATAGGAAGCGGAAACTTGTACTTACCAAGACGAATACGGCACCAAGCAAATTGAAGGCGAGAAAAAAGAGCGAGTTGGCGTCCGAAGCAAACGGTTGTGGTTGCATCCCTATGCTGCGTTAAATACAGTGCCAAAGCTCAGCTATCAATATGATCAATAACGAACCCTTCCCAACAATACTTTGGGCGTTGAACATGACTCCTGTCCATCCTTCTTGAGACACGATCTGGAAGAGAATAAATAGCGAGCTACCAAAATTATCAAAGTTGAAGTATGGGTTGTCAACAGCCCTCGGAGCCAACACATCCCATTCAAATGGTGTGCTAGAATATTCGTGGACACAGTCCGTTAAGTTCGTAATATCGGCCGAACCGTCATTACAGCTATCCATCAACCCGGAGAAAAGGTTGACCCCATAAATCGCGAAGGGAATTATCAAGCTAAGGGAGACAAAAGCAGCAGAAAGAATCTTCTTACCACCCAAGATGACAACCGAGTGAAAGGTATTTTGTGCATTTCCGCTAATGTTAAGCAGTCTGAGAGCACGCAATGCCTTGAATGCACCAACAGATCTAGATATCTCTCCTTGATTCTGCAAGGACGTAGCCACGCTTATCCAAAGTGTAATAAGCACCAAGCAGTCGATGACACCCCATGAACCACGAAGATAAGCATTTGGGGTCCACATCAAACCATCTGCAATGATTTTTATCGCTGATTCTAGCGTGAAAAGCGCAACAAATCCCAAATCAGAAAATGTGAACCAATTCTTCAGCGAGTTACCGTGAGTCTCAAAGTACTGCTTCTGGTAAAGTGGGGTCGTCACGCAAGCTATTATGACCATGGCTACAATAGCGCAGTATACTACAATCGAAAAGGCGTAACTAAAAGGTGTGTATGGCGGTTGCCCATCATAGCGGACATGTCCACGGCTGGGCCCAACCATCCTTTGGCAGAGGCGCCTCAGAGGGTTTGAGGGCCTAAATATAAACAATGAGACATTGTAGTTTGGGTGTGTTTTAAGGTATTCTCTCTGTGCCTTTTTTCGTCGCTCTGCTTCTGTTACAACTTCCTGGGCCATCGCCGTTGGCGCAAGGTTGGCAATAGACAATGTTCCGCACGGAAATCAGTCCAAACTCTGTAATATGGTTAAAAAGATATCATACTGGAAATTATAAAATGGATTTTGCTCCTTTTCACGGAAAATCCCATAGAATTTAGTCCGTAGTTTTTCCCACAGCCTCTTTTGCTTTGCACGCTCTGCATTTACATTGTCAACGGCGTTGGCGAAGTCTATAGGGGCAGCTCTAGTAAGTGGCTTTGGTAGGTCAGATAAACTCATTGTTAAAATAGTGCAAGGCCACATACCTGACGGGTATGAACCGCGCCCTCATCCAAAAATGATTCAACCACGGCTTGCTTTGTTAACATCTCGAATGCAGCCTGGCGGGAATAAGGATCCTTTCGTTTATCTTTTCCCATCCTAAATATACTAGACAAAGATATCCTAACAACGTGTCAACCAAAAAGCCATGATACAATCACAACTATTTCTAACTCACCCCTGTGTTGGAGCCGAATAGTCCTTGTTCTGCAAGAAAGTTTTGACCTGGTAAATCCGTTTCTCATCCTCTGTCACGTCGAAATTTTCCTGTACGACAGCAATAAACATATTCAACACAATGACTTTTCTCGCGTCAGTACTCGAAAGATTTCAAAGCTTCGGGATTTATAAACTTACAATTACCCAAAATGAACCACCCGATAAAAAATATAGCAGTAATCCATCCAACATTGTATTGTGACTGTACGTCGGTAGCCATGTAGAGAATTCCTGTCCAATTTTCACTAGAGAATATTTCATACATCCCCAAGAACGCGTTAAAAATCGTGTTGAACGATATAGGCGTTGTTTCGCCGTTATACTCCTCGGGAAGATCTCCCCGGACAATCTGCACCGCAAACAAGGCGCAGAGGTATGTCAGTAGTAAGACGAAAAATATTAAATTAGTCAGACCCGAAACATTTCCGATAACTTTAGACTATATCATATATCCATCAGTCTCAATTCTAGAAAGCATTCAGCAATTTAACTAACCAGAAGATTCCTCGTTATAGGGATCGCCCAAACAACGCGATATGCCCGGAGGATTTGGAACAACGTTAACCATTCGTAAACCCTTCCGGAGTTGTGGATGGGCGGAAGCTGTATAACACAAGTTATCAACGCTAAAAAGAGATCCGTCCAGTTCTGTTTGCTTTTACGAAACCCGCGCCAGTCGGACAAGAAGCGAAATATTATCTCCAACAGTAGGATGACGGTAACTCCCAGCTCAACTTGATCTTCGAGAGCGTCAGTCTCGGGTCAATAGGCTCTAATAAATAGGAGCAACAAACCAATCAACCTCCCCCTATCTAAGCTCATAGAAGAACTACGAAAGGTTTGCGCAAAAAGCCCGCAGGCAATGACGGCAACCCATACATATCGAGTCTTGTCATATATCCTCTTTATAAAACTTATTTTCTTAGAATGCTTAATTCCTCCGCTCTTGTTCAAATCGTCACTAGATTAAATGTCAGACTTGAGATCAATTATATGTAAAAGCCACGTACTCATTCTCCGCTGCAAATGCACTCTTCCGTGACTCTTCCCGGATAACTTGAAACGAAGTTGTAATCACAGCAATTAACTATTTTTATCCAATTAGCATGCACCAATAAAAATATACTCCTAATGCTTACCAAATTACATAACCAAAAGGCCAAGATAACAATTCTGCATTGGTGAGTAAATATCATCCACAAGAATCACAAATATAGGATCACAAACCCGAAAGCAAAAACTGGGGCAGAAAAGTCAGTTTCACCTCTTCGTAACAATGCTCTCGGACAAACTTACATAAAGCTGCAGCAAGGTAGTCGCTATCTGCCATATAGTAAAGCAGATCGGAGAACGTATTGGCGGTCATAATCACAAATACCAACTCGAGTGACTGAACAACATTATCGAAGCTAACTGTTCCCCCATAGGGGTTTTGATCCGCAACACAAAATGAGTTTGCAGGACAAATATATCCCTTTGCTTTTTTTGACCCTGGCGTACCATCAGTAGACAAATAAGGCAATGAAAGCCCTGTGGTAGCATTAATATATCCTCCACAAAACTGAAAAGCCTGCGTGTAGTTAGCCTGTATTCCTTCAGGATCAACCCATACGCAGGTCCTCCTAAGAGAGCTTTTGAAACTCTGGACACCAATGATCGCAAAGATAAGCCAGAAAAATCCAATAAGCAACGCCACATTCACCAGCAACGGAGCAGCCTTTTTCAAACTTCTTAGGATGACGGATGTGCCGCTGGTAATTCCCAGTAAACGTAGAATTCGAAGGCAGCTCATCATACGGAAAACATACAGATGCTTTTCCGCCTCAATACCTGTAATACACAAGTATAGTGAAATCCAATAAGAAACCACAGCAACAAAATCTAATCGATTGAAAGAGTGCCGAAGGAATGCGCGTCTTGCCATACGATTCCGGGCTTGGTCCTGAATTGTTGTTGGTCTACCTCCATCAAATTGAAGGTTACTCGTAATTGCCCGTAGTAGTGAAGGGGGTTCATCAAGCGGTGCAGGTGAAGGGGCCCTAATTGATTCACTTCGCTTTGGAGAAAACAATCTCTTGCTTTTCTCGGCGATCTGGCGCCGAAGGTTGCCCCTTCCTCTTGGGTCATTTTCTCGATGGGGATTTAAAAATACGCCGGAGACAATACAACGCGCAATAATTTCAAGGCTACAATCCGTTAGAGCCTTCCATCAGACTAGAAGCAGATTCTCTCACGTATATATAGTAAAAAGCACAAGTAGCGCGTAATCGATATTTGAAGTGCCCCACTTCTTGGCACGAGGATCCTGATATACGTTGGGTGCTGCGTCAATTGTGAGAAGGATTGTTTGTATTAGAATCAAAAGCAAAATAAAAGACTCTGCAAGTCTAGTATCGCGTCAGCCCCAGGTTCACATTTTAAATGGCATATCTCGGCTTACGGGTGGATCAGGATGTCACATAAGAAACGCCGTAAGGGATTTGTTGGAGAAAACAGGCGCATAGTATTTCCTCTAAGCGGATTTGATCGCACATGCCAGGGGCCGTCATTTGGACGCTGAAACCTTCTAAGAGGGGTAGTAGGTTTCTCTTCAGCATCTGAAGGTTCCGTGTCATCCAATTGGTGAATCTCAATCGCAGGGACAGACGGGCGTCTTGGTGCGTCGCGGTGAGACTTTGACGAACTTCGTCGACGTAACGTTTGTTCTACAACCTCTGGGTCATTGCTTACATTGACTACCCTCTGAGCCATATTTTGAACAGCAACCGAAACCCTTCTAACAGGCGAAGTCCCAGGTGATAGCGAGCGATTTTTTGACAAAGACCCAGACCTAGTAGCCACCGACCCAGACCGAGAACGAGTCCCAGTCCTACCACCCAAACCCTCTTCCGCAGCAGAATGCAAATCATCTCCCAGCGATGATCCGGGAGCAAACTTCACAGAATGGCTTGACAGATTTTTCTTGTGTGTGAAACCACTCACGGGTTGCATGTTGGACGGATTGGTAAGGTGTGCGGAATCATCCTCTCGAAAAGTCTCAAAACTAGGAAACGTTCCAGAAAGCTCGTCATCGTCATCTGCAACCCATGGAGAAACAGGCTCGTTTTGACGTCGCGGTGGTAACCAGCGACCTTGACCACCTTGACCACCAAATGCTTCCGTAAGCCCCTGTCTAACCTCGACAAGGGTTGGGATATCTGATTGCTCTCCATCATCATAGTGAGGAACCTGCAAATCGGGGATTGCAGAGACTGGTGGGGGAGAAAATTGCGGTGGGCTATCTTCTCGTACTCGGTCATAGCTTCTCCTGGCCCTATGGGTTGATATTCTTCGCCCAATTTCAGCTCCAAGGCTACCTCCACGTAACAAAGACCGCGAGCGTGACGAATGGGGGCTCAAGTTGCCGTTATCATGATCGTTTTGTCTCTCGCTCCGTGGTCGAGACAGATCTTGTAAAGGTATTGGTTCTGACGAAGATGGCCTGTACGAATTGCCGCTGTTCTTAGATGCCATCAAGGTCACTTGATGTAGAGGGCTATTGTGTAAGAGTAAAATATAGGGCTAAATAACTATCCGATAGACTGGTAGGTTAGTCAAGTATAAACAAACTCAGGAATAGTAAAAGAAAGGACCTAGATTTGAAAATGTTTTATGGTATGAAAGAGGTGAAGTGAACACGCACTAGAGGCGAGGCTAGATCAAAAAAAGGAAGAAGAAGGAAGGTCACGATAAGCCGCAGGGGAGGGGCGCACTAGCTGCTCTAGGACTTCATAAAGTCTAGGGGCTACGCGGTACTTGCCAAGAGGGTAAAAAGTATTATATAAGGGCAGGGGTGTGGAGATGGAACATCAGGGGTTTTCGTTTTGTGAGGTCACCATAGGAATAATATGAGGCCTGCTCCATCTTCATACCCCTATCCCTAGTACGTGCTACGGTCGCAGGGGTAAGTCCGATGGCAAGTGGTGGTGCAGCTCTTTTTCTTGGGAAACTCAAACTCGCTTGAATTTCCAGCTCTACCAATTAGCTTTGCCCAAGGTTTAATACATACCATTCATCACTTCTTACCATTTTTATTGGGTCTCTCAAAAGTTGTGGGAAGGAAGGCTGACGGCTCTTATTTGCATCGCCACCTGTCATCAGATTCGCCTCTTCACCCAAGTACAAGCGTGTGGGGCGAAGTTGGAACGGCCAGGATACTGAGAAATCGCCTCCCGTAGCTTAGTCGCTGTGGCTGAACATCCTAGCCGTTCCAACCCTTTTTTTAAACTGAGTTTATTTCTACTTAATTAGAAAAAAGATGGACAATGATAGTTGCTGCAGCGGTGATGGTGGGGAGATGGGTGGAGTAGTAGAAGGGGAAATTTCACCACTCTAGCGATCACCCTACCTCTTTGGTAGATATCTATTAAATAGCCTGATGGGTATTTCCTGGCCTAAAAAATATATCGGGTCTAGGGGATAGTTTTCAAACGATGGGGTACTTTATTCTCTGAAAGCATAAGATATTGCAACCTGGAGAATATCTTATCACTTACTACCAAAAATCTTGTCCCATAGGGTCAAGGGACTAAGTTTGGCCATGGGGCTATAGTGAGAAAGTGGACTTTGAGGGGAGGGAATCCCACACTTTTTATACTACCATAAGTCCTCGAAAAGCAGGGCATGCCTCGGACAGCTCGTTCTAGGCCTTGTGGGCCCCTTAGCCTCACGAACCACACTACATGTATTTAGCAGGTAGCAGTCAGAAAGTTAGTTCAATATCCTAGTCCACACAATCGCAGAGGTATTCTCCTTTTTTCTCTTTCTACATTTCATTACTTTTTTCCTCCAAGGTGGGATCTTTTTGCATGAATATAAATTTATAATGGCAAAAATATAGGAAGCAACAGATTACATGTAGGTTATCCCTTGAGTTCAGTGAGCAGTGTACAGAGCTAGTAGTCCGGTTGCTTAACGCCGAAGTAATGTTTTCATTATATTGCATATAAACATTACTTCGGCGTTATATATATATCTAGGAGTTGCTGAAATGACGTTGCGAACGCCTCTAATTTTCCCCGTAAACTTTGGCTAAAATTAATAGGAATTATATCTCACGACTTAAACGTACTATAACAACCATTAAATACTTGTTCCACTGAAATTTTTGAGGAAAAGGGTTATTGGAAATTTTTCTGGAGTTACTTAGCGGTCATGGGGGCGTCCCTGTCGGTGCAGCCCGTCGTACAAGGTAGCATGTTCCCGACATTACTGTTAAATACAGGTAAAGGCATGCACAGTAGTAAAAAATATTAGCTTAATAGTCTAGTATAACATAATTCAAAGTGTAGAAACCCAACAGATAGCATATACCTAACCGAATAACTTATCTTTATTTCCTTCAATTAACAAACAAGCTTCTACAGAAAACCTCATGATAATAGGTGTGACAAACCATGCCCGTCATGATTGCAAGAATGTGCGGGGGCTTAGTGCTTGCAACAGGCATAAAAAACCCGAAAATTCAAATGTGGGTTAACCAGCCAAGCCGTGGGTGTGCCAATCAGAAATTACTACCAGCAAAAGTCGTTTTCGGGTTCTTTATACCCACTACGAGTACAGTTGCGTCCAACAAGACCCTGCGGTTTTTGGGGTACCACAATGCGACGAAACAACATGGAATTTAACTAAAAACAAAGGTAGCTATTACAACCTCCTCTTCTTGTGTGGTAATAGAAACTCAATAGCATGATGGGGCTATCCTCTCTATTATGTTTTTAAAGTAAAGGTATATTGGTTGTTTTTTTAAAGCAAATGGTTTGACACCATTTGTCGCGTTGTGGTACTTCAAAAACTGCAGGAACTTGTTGGGCGCAACTGCAGTAGGGTGTAGGAGAAAGTCTGGCAAACGTGGCGGTGCAGTCCTCTCCTTGAGGCACACATGTGTGTTGTTTGGACTTCCCCGTTTTTACCAAACAACTTCTGTCTACAATATTTATACAGCATTCTGAATTGATTAGGTATAGTATGCTATGGAGTGGTACACGGATATTTCGCTATACAAATTCACCACCCATGTTTTCAGGTTCTTACCCTGGATCACGAGTACAGTTTCGTTCGAAAAGTCTTGGCATCCCTCACCTTTATTAAGCACGACTGCCGATGGATTAAGGTTGTAACTTTTGTAGAAGACACATGTAGTTATGTGAAGCAGTTAGATGCTATTCAGCATCCGAGGATCTTCGTGGTTTTCCACCCTTTGAATTACTGTTTTGCAGTTCAATCCGTAGCTATTTAGTTTATTATCAACAATTAGTAGGGTGCCAGGACATTGCAAACGTGACTACACATGTAGCTACATGGTTTATAATTAGGTTTCTGAGAAATATCCAAGTAGCACCGAATTCCCCAATCACATTACTTAACGTCGCACGCCAGAGAACGAAACCGGGAACCAGACCTACCGTATGTACTCTCGAAATACGGCCCAGCTATGCCCCGAGCTAAACCTAATATAGTACTAAATGTGGCGGAAGATAGCTTCGTCCTGCAACCAACTCTGTCAAATCTGTGAGACTGCGTGGCTCATGTAGAAAGCGAGACTCTGAATGGCTCTTTTCAGTACTATATTAGGTTTAGCTCGGGGCATAGCTGAGCCGTATTTCGAGAGTACATACGGTATGTATCGATAACAGCTGCGCCTCGCTATCTTGTGCTGTAGAGTACCGATATCTTTCTCTCCCGCAAAAAACCCTATAGGCAAGCTGTTTTTCCCATCGCAGAAGTACATGTAGATTCACTGTTCGTGCGTAGACAGCCGCGGATATAGGTTACTCCCTGGAGGCACAATTAGAAGTAGTGTTTGCGTTCCGATTCGCCTAGCAGGGTATATATATTATCTTAGATCACTACCTGATTAACGCTTGCGAAGATATCCTATGCCTGCTGATTGCCCCTACTACAGCAAAACAAACATCCAAGGAAGTAACTAACGACCCTATGAGAGTATTTACTCTAACTTTCTAGTAATAACCGCCATCACAGTTCTAGATTATCGGAAAGGGAGTGAAACTGATACGGGACTCGTACATCGTTCTTATAGATGCAGGAGTGAGTCGGTGTTAAATCGGTGTCCCACGGAGTTCACTAAGCTAGTAGGTATTCTTTACCAAATACTAATTAGTCATGAACTGTCCGGATGAGGGGGTTGTCCAGAACTCCGTGAAGGCGTCCATGCCATATGCTAAAAGTGATTTAGTAAAATGGTAAGTTAATCAGATATTGCAGGCTACGATTGAAACAGGAAAATGGTGAAGGCAGTGACCTAACCCTAATATAACTGCAATTCATTTAACTTGAGCAAAGGTGCGATCTACCCTGTATCTTCGGTGTGTGGCTGCGATCTACCCCGGGTTCAAAAAAAAGTTCAATCTACATACCCTTTACCGACACCATGACGGTGACGGTGACCATCCAGCCACATCTTTCATCACCGTTCACCCACTGCATCTCACTTTGCAGCTACGTCGAGCTGTGACCATCACTAGTAACATGACGGCTATCCCTGAAGGCCAAAGATTTCCTACCTACGCAAAATCCAAAGAGTCTCTTGCAGATTGGGCTGTTTCCGCCAATTTTTCCATTCGGCTCCAAAAATCCCAGAAGAACTGCGTTGTTGCTATCTGCGCAGATAAAGATTGTCCTTTTCGTATATGGGCAGCATTTTCTGCTCATGAAGAGTGTGATTGTCAGAGCAATTGTTGATTCACATAACTGTGTCTGTGCTCGCTCCAGCATGTAAATTCAGTTTTAGTGGCTTCGCTAAGTTCCACATGTTGTACTTCAATTTATAGAAGGAAATCCCTTGTGGTTTCCTAGTCGCTATCACAGGAATATGATTTTAAGGGTAGATTGAACTTTTTTTTGAACCCTGAGTAGACCGCAAGCACATCGAGAATACAGGGTAGATCGCACCTTTGCTCATTTAACTTACTCTCCACTCTATTTCATCGCTTCAGCCACTTACAGCCTTCTGTAGAATTATCGTATAGCTGCGACAACTTAGAATCTAACGCTGTTACCGGCCTCACAGGTTCATCGAAAAAAATTGGCCGCGATTTTGACTGCTTTACCTAGCTTAGGGCGTTCGCTTACCTCACTCTTCTACCGGACTTCTACCAGAAGCTATACATAACAAGTAAAGTAGAACAATGCTCATCAGGATATTAATCAATAGCGATGATTGTACTATCGCACCATAACATTTTGCTGTCCTGCAAGCAGATATGCAAAACTATCTTACGATAACTAGTGTTGAAAACATACGTTTTCGAATTATTAAGTACTAATAGAGATATTGCTCATGAATAAATAAGAATGTGATTAGGTGTTCGAGAAGAAATGATTAACATTGAAACAAAAGTATTAGAGTTGCAAGTGCAATAGGCTTTCAATACAGTTCAAATATTGGCGCGGGTAGGGTATAAATTAAGTACTGTTTGTAACAACTACAGAAAACTTGGCCGGGAAGGCGGTCGTGGTGATCGGAGGTTCGAGGCTTGTGGACGAAAACTTCCAAAGAAAACAGAAACCCGAAAGAAAACGTCGAGTAGTAACAATCAAATTGTGAACAAGAAATGAACAAAAAAAAATTGCCGATTAGGTAGTGAAAATACAGGATCCGGAGAGCGCTAAATCCAGAAACAAACAGCAAAGAAATTTTCATACCGACATATCCAGGAAAAAGTTATTATTTTTATTGAGGCTTAAGTCGTAGTCTGAACAGGGGCCTGGCCAACAACAACCTCTGGAACAGCATCTCCAGTAACAACAGCAACTATCTCGGTAGGGGCACCGACTGTCTCAGGTGCTTCACCTGTGGCAGAAATAGATGCAGGTTCTTCACCAACAGTCTCAGGAGCAGCAACTTCCTTACTCTCGGCGTCTTTCCCAACACTCTTTGATGCCTTGCTTGTTCTGCGCATCAAGCCAGTCAATAAGCTTGGCCTAGAGGTTGGCGAAGTGGCACCCGATTTCTGGGCTGGCTCAGCATCTTCAGAATCAGACCTAACTTCTTCCGGCTTTTTATCCTTCTTGTTAAAAGAGAAGAACGACTTTCGCCTCTGTTCTTTAGGACTGGTAGCAGGGCTGGTAGACTCGATCACTGGAGAATCTTCTGCGACTGTGAGGGTGGCTTCAGTAGGCTCGTCAGGGGTTTCAGTAGGCTCGACAGGCTTTATGTCCGTCTCCTAGGAATGTTAGAATAACAAAATTGAGGGGGGATGAATAATGTAGTACCTTTTCCGAGGTCTTAGCAGCAGTGATCTTTTCCTTCTTGCCAAAACGACCGAAGAAGCCCGGCTCGGGAGGGGATGAAGCTACCATTTTCTCTGCAGCATGTGTTTCAGCAGAAGCGTCTACCGGTTTGGCTTCTGTAGCAACAACTTCGGAGGACTCGGTAGTTTCGCTCTTAACATCCTCTTTTTTCTCCTCTACGACTTCCTTGGCTTTCTTCCCCCCATGGAAACCAAAGATAGAACCCCTCTTGGCAGTTTTCGAGGTTGTGGCGGGCTCAGCGGTCTTCTCTGCGCTATCTGTATCAGGTGTTTCTTTAACTTCGGCAAACACATGAGCTGAGCCTAAATCACTATTAGTGATAGCACACACAGAAAGACAACAACTAATTAACATACCTTCAGCACTGACAACAGGGGCATCGTCAGATTCGATGGGCTTGGCATCATCTTTAGGCTCTTCATCTTTTTTCTCGCTTGACTCCTCCTTCTTTTCTTCAGGTTTCTTTTTCTTGTCTAGGAATGGAAAGCGGGGTGTCTTCTTGTTCTTCTTTGATGGGGAGCGCTTAGGAGCAGCTTCCTCTTCGGCACCGCTTGTAGAAACAATGTCAACCCCCTCAAGCCTAGCCGCGACATCTTCTGATTCTTGTTCCTTAGCAGCGGTCGTAGTAGTAGTAGGTTTAGCTGTTTGGATCTTAATTAGCAAGGCCTTAAGCCATGGTAGTCTTAGGGGAACCCTTACTTAGCTTCTCGTAAGAAGCCTTATATCCCTCAGAGTTGGTGATATCGTCAACAATAAGCTTGGCTTCAGCGATTTTATGGTTGAGAGTGAAGACCCAGCTGTCACGTTCAGGAGATTCTAAATGAAGTTCATTCGAAACGAGTTTCAGGATGAACTTGTTGTTTCCAGTAGAGACTACGTCCGTAACGTCGGCCTATGAAAATTAACATTGAGTGGGATGATCTTCTTAGGGATTGACCATATGCTTACCAATTTAATAATTCCGTGGGGAACTTTCTGGCCTTCAGCTTTAGAGTAGAGGAGTAATCCTTTACCAGTCTGACTAGCATAAGCAGCGGTGGATCTGGATGCAGTATCCTTGCGAAGATAAGTCTCCAGCTTATCCTCAGGGATGGGCTCGTCCTGAAAGTAAAAGAATCGCTTTTGCTTAAAAAGCCTATAAATATGTATTAGCCCAAACTCTTCAACAAAGTGAAACCTTTCGAACAACTTACGCAAGAAGTCCACCATGAGCTTTCGAAAGAGTCCCATGAGTTATTTCCTTAAGCTCGGGTTTTTCGTCTTTCTTCTCGTCAGAAGCTGTCTCCTCGGCAGCCTTATCGGCATCTACTGGAGTGACCTCATCTGTCACGACGGCTGGAGCTGTCGCTGAGGTGGTAGGAACTTCCTCGGTTGCCTTTGGTGGCTCAAGACCGATAGGCTTCTCCTCAGGCTTTACTAAATCAGACATCTCGAGTGGAATACGAAGCGTTTGTGATATTTCAAAGTATCTGTTATATATCTATTGCTCCTGTAGAAGGTAGCAGAGAACACGAGCAGCGAAAGCAAGTGAAAGAAGTGGTTGTAGGCGAGGCTTAGTTTTTAATGGGAAGAAGAGTGGGCAAAAGAGTTGGTAAGATGATGAGGGGGGAGAGGAAGAAGGGGAGAGGAAGAGGCAGAGGCAGAGGTGTACAGAAAAATAGTAAAGGAGGGGGGATCACAGGAGAGGGCGAAGTTTCAGGGCAAGCAGGGCCCCTGGCCATTGGCGATAACCCAGCCATCCATCCTACGATCTGGTCCAGCCCTTGCGACACTCACTTAGTCCCTTCCACAGTCCATCTGCTGCTCTGATGCCGTTAGCCCACCGTCTCAAATAATATTGCATAGGGTGCTCGGTCGTCCAAAGCCAACCCCTAAGAGATTGCCCAACGGGAGCATGAGATGAAGAATATTTTGTACTCGCCAGCGCACGGAATTGGCAAGCTCTGTTCGTCGTATCTCTTTCCCCTAAAGTCTTATCTTCCAGTCTGCTTACATTCCTTGGACCATATTCTCTGATCGCATGACTTCGTTTCATCTCCTTGATTGTGTTCCCTAAGCTTTGTTTGGTGGTCGGATGCTCTCCTCTCGCGTGCTCATCGGTCCACCCACACCTGCTCACGCACACCACAAAATCTCGTGTTTTAGGATGGATATTAGATTGCAGTGTTTTGCTTCCGCCAAGACATATTTTTATTGACTAAGGTCAGGGTTTTTCCGGTCCAACCGCATTGGTCTGATGGCTAGCCTTATCAAGGTGGTTCAATCGCTACCCCTCTCAGGGGTACTTTCTGGCCTTACGCATAAACCAAATGAACCAGACAAAAGAACTATTCTCTCCCTATTTTGAGAACGCTAAACCACATGACTGAGGCAGACGCGCATAAAAAGCAATAATAAGGAAACGCCAAATGTAAAAGTCCATATGCAAGGAAACGCATTTGGGTTACACATCTCATCCGCCTTCAAAGCAGGTTTTTAAAACTCTTTATTGGTATCTCCAACCTCCAAGATGCATGCTGATGTACCTATGGTGTTCTAGCGATGGTTGACGGTATGTATGGGTGCAGGTATATCTTGCGGGCACTGCACACTTACCATATTTGGATACCTTGTTTCGTTTTTTTTGGTCAAAATTTCAAGCGGCCCAGTCTAACCCTGAGCAATCCATGTACCGTTCTATGCACTGAGGACCTCTATCCCCCAATTTCCCATGCCCACGCTCGGTTATGAGCCGCCGCAGGACCGTTAAAGCACAGACGTACTATCTTGACTGTTCCTCGCTAGCACCCGTTGCGATCGCGGAGACTCTCCATGGGCCAAAGTCTCGTAAATTGCCCAAAAGGTTAAAGTATAAATATTTAGGGAATAAAGTAATGGAGCACATCCTCTCTCTGGTCAACTACCGGCGATCTGCATCAATGTGAGCGGCGGACTTTCCAAAAAGGTGCTGGCTACGGCGGTTCATAGCTACCAAAGTCCGATGTGAACATTTGGGGTTTCGATGGTAGCAACAACCAACAGCAACACCACACCAGATTGCCGTTCAACTACCGTTATTAATTACTATTATCATCGCGAAAAATCGAAAAGAATATTCATGTACTAATTAAGACTACAAGGGTAACGGCTACTTAATGGCGGACAGGGGTCAGCTCTACTTGTGCTTGGCAAGGACTTGGCAAGGGCTATAGAGAGGGCACAGGACCATTAGAAAGGTACAGGATTTTTTGGAAGCTACGAAAAAAATCGAGAAAATCAGTACCCTATCCATAGTCTCGTACCCCTGTCCGCCATCAGACCGTATCTGCCATCCGGCTGTTACCCTCTGTATAGCTATGGTGCACGCACGGATAAATGTAGACTAATCAAATCTCTCTGTGGAACGTTGATCATGCTAAGCTACCCACAGAAATTCGCAAAGAGCCCTCCAGCCCATATACCGTATAATCTCAGTTTATTCGGACGGCTGCCAAGCAGGTGGCTTGCGGATACTACGCTATTTCTAGGTGGAAAGTATGTCGATTTAGCTTATGTGCAGTCTGTGTGTTCTGGTGTTGGCCTTGATCCCCCTTGACATGCCCGGTTTTTACATCAAAGCTCTGTGCTTTACCTCAATCACTCCCCCAAAAGGATTAGTTCTTGTTTATGGCGCTAGCCACGATTCTTGGCAGCCGTCCGAATAAACTGAGATTGTACTACGGATACCAGGGTAAGTCTGTGGACAGGTGGCGGTGCAGCTCTTTTCCTAAGTGACTCAAGCTTGTTCGGATTTCATCCTTTTGTGAGTTAACTTTCTTTAATACTTAATATGTAGCACTTTTGGTTCATTAGGGCCTTTATCAGATCTCCCAGGGAGTTATTGAGGTGTAGAAAGCTAACATCCTTACTCGCACCGCCACTTGTCCACAGACTTACCCTGGTATCCGTAGTACGGCATCTCTGTTGCTACTGCTTCTAATGCAGAGTCTTTTTTTTGAACGTATGTACTCAGTTTGCATTAGTCCTTAAATTTACCACTAAAGCAGAGAAAATACAATGGTGGGTGACGTATATATTCGGTCGCCTTCTTGGTATTTTACTCAACGTTCCACTTCCAAGTTACACTTTTCACAGCCAAAATCCGAGTTTTATTCCATCATAGCCACATTTTGTAGAACCCTGTAACAATATACAAAGCTTTATTAATATAATTGTAGATCTTGTATCTTTCCTTGAGCAATTTGGCTGGTTGTGGGTGTAGTTATAACGTGCCAAAGTAATGATCTACATAGATAAGCATTGTACACACTATATCTTTCTGTTTTTAAAATACAAAATATTAATATTCCCGGTAGTTCTCCTTAGCTTTGGTAGTTAGGTTTGGTTGCTACTTACATACGTGATTTCTCCCGCTAAGCAAACACCATAGTTTTTCAGTTTTCAGTCAACACCAACAACCGCTATTCGCAGTGGCAATGTATTAGCACCATGGCTAGCAGAGCCAGGCAAGAGCTCCTAAATTATTCATTTCTTAGAATAGCATGGCTTTATAAAATAGTTTGTGGAAAAAAACACTACCTCTAGGTATTACATAAGGAGGCTTTCCATTTGAGTCCCCGCGCGCTACCTAGTTGCTGAGTTTGATTTATCGTGTTTATTGTTTTGTTCTGGGAAACGGAGGGCTTCAGACTATGAGGCCAAGATGAAGGTCATGAGGGAAGAGATTGGACGATGGTTTTGGCTGTATAGTCGCACCTTGTTATAAGAGACGTGCATAATTCGTGGGGCTTTGTTCGTTATAGCAAATTTTGGGTAGTGCTAGGAACTCAAAGGTGTACCCAACTTCCGTCCGTTACTACAAATTTCCATTATATCGAGGTTCTTTATGTCAAGGTTCGACTGTATTGTCATAACTCGAGTGCTGGTTGCAATTAATGAGTAAAACAAAAAAACAAAAAAGTCCCGTTGGTGCCCTAATCCTAAAACTTTAAGACTTTTCTTACAATTACAAATGTATTTAATTCCTAAGATCTAAATAGTACAGTACAATCGCCTTATAAGAATACTAACTATAAGAATACTCGCCTTATAAGAATGCTGAATCCGGTCCTGACAGGGGTAAATTTGAGTGTGGCCTGCTTTTCATATAAGAATAACTCTTTTATAAGAATATGATTTTCGGAACCAACCGTATTCTTATAGGGTGATTGTACTGTATTGGGTAATGTGAAGTTATTTTATTCGATTTTTGGCGACGGTAATAAGAATTAATTTTGCTGGTTGACTAGCAATTTGGTGTGTTGTTGGTTTTTTGTTACCTCAAAAGTTCATTTCGGACTTTGGTAGCTACGAGCCTCCGTGGCTGGCTCCATTACTCCATCACCTTATCAATTCAGTATTTGATTTCCACTTGGCTTGCGAGATCACCCAGGCAACAGCTGTACAGGTAAGCTCCAAGGATTCTACAAATTTAGGTGCAGCATTCTCTATGGGTAACTGAGAAGGTAATAGAACTTTCTCTATCTTGTTCCCAGCTCATGGATGAACTCACAGGCCACGGTTTATTGTTCAGCTAGGTAACATACTTACGGGCCCTGATTATAGTACAAACTATGATAACCTGCAGCCCAGCAGAATACATGCCATAATGAAATTTTGGTTTGTGATATGAACCCGCTATGAAAAAGTGATATGCTTCCATGTACCCCGATTAATAAAGAAAAAGCTCAAAGAAAAATCTTCTGGGTTCATTCCCGTCTGGATTGTTGATCCTCCTGCTACACACCACTTCCCCCCTCTGGCTAATACCACTGAGAATCCTTGGATCGAAAATCCTAAAATCCTGATGCGGTCATCCGTTTCCAAGGCATGTATTTCCATTATCCAGCACTCGTCAAAACATAGCTGTGGAGCGGGGTTTTGCATCGTTAGCTTATTTTGAGTCATGTGATAATAATCCAAATGTTACATGGCATTGGGTATACGAAAAGTGTATAGGAGCAACATGTATGATGGCGAACGGTGATTCAACAACGAACGAGAGGATAATAGATAATAGGTGTATATTACCTTGTAATAGCTCCCATACGCTCGCTCGTGAGCTTTAGCGAGAGCTTCAATAACTCTTTGGCTATATCTGGCTGTTTATCTTGTAGTAATTGCCAGTTTTCCTGACTCAGCACCCACGCAACGGTATATTTCTCTGCGTATACATTCGCCGTTCGAAGTGTTTCTGAAAAGAATGGTAATTCCCCGCAAGTTGTTCCTATTTACCATTAAAATCTCTTGTTCATCGACTGATATCTTAAGGAAGGTTTACCAGCTACAATACTCTCAGAAAATTTACCCTGTTCAAGGTCGTACTCAGCAACGAATATACCCTCCTCAACCAAATAGAATTCGTCCGAGTTGTCCTGCAAATTTTAGTGTCAATCTTTTCATCCTATGCAGGTACGACATTAACTAACCCCTCTCTGAAAGAGAACTGCACCCTGAGGATATTCTCTCCTTTCGAAGAATGGTATCGCCTTAAACCAGAAGTCCTCGTTCTTGTCTGTCATCTCCGAAAATATTTGTAAAATCAATGGTAGGGGTTGCTTAAAACTCTGCCATTTTGACGGCTGAACAGCTTCTTCGTCTTGTAGAGTTGACTTCGCTGCCTGATGCACAAGGTTCCGCCGTGGCGAGTTAAATGTCGAATCCACCGAAACCATACTGGGGCTAGATTTTGCTTTCGGAACATCTACGTCGTTATCATTATCAGTAACTTACTATCTTATTAAGGGTATTAACCCACCAAGATGAAGCGTTTCATCAACATTCTTTGGCCTAGAAACCTCATCGCGGTGCCGATAGAGCGCAGCCAAGAATTCATTTTCACACGCCTCAAGCGCTGCGTTCAAGTCTTCGAACACCTGCACTTTATCGTTGTCGCCCCACAGCCCCACAGCCCTCAGCCCCCTTCCAACCTCATCGTCCGGCTTTGCCCCGGACAAAATCATTTCGACACCCCTAATTGCCAAAAGCCTTCGCATTCGGGTAAACGCCTCGGCTGCCGAAAAATCTATTCCGGTTACATTTCCAACATCAATAATGAGATATCTTATAGGCTGAGCATCAAAATTTTGCTCTTGGAGGAGGCTCCGTATTGTGCTCTCTACGGAAGAAATTGTTCCAAAGAAAATATATCCAGCAAGTTTGTATATCTGAATTTGGCGTCCCACTTCACGTAAAAATCTTTGTTGAACGGGATGACGTCGAACAGTTGATCGAGCGAAAACTCCAGAGTAAGAGGCACGGATCGCAGACTTTTGGGCTGCCTGTACGACAAAAGACATGCATGCAAGAACGATCCCGATGACGATCCCGATGACGAAATCCCATGCACCCATGGTGACAACAATTATGCAAATCTAGATCATCAGTGAATGCTCAGACAGTGAAATAAGTGACGAATACCAAAAACTGAAAGTGCCGTACACACCGTAAAATATTCGAGCTTAGATAATTTGCCCCATGTATCATAGAGTGCTTCTCGCAACAGCTCAATCCCAAGCAAGAAAATAAGTGCCCCAACAACCATGATTGGTATGTACCCGATAACTGCAGGTCCCATCATCATGATCCCTGCCGTTCCAAAGGCGAGCATGATCCCAGCAACCCTGCTATCGCCTCCACTCCGAATGAACAAGATACTGTTGGTATAGACAAGATAATTTTGAATGCTTCCCATAAGCCCGGAAAGCGCATTAGATATCCCGTGTGCGATAAGTTCTCTGTCAACATCCACGTTATCTTCTCCCGTTGAAACTCCTAGGGCTGGAACATTGATTGGGACATGTAATATTCCAAAGAACGTCAAAGCAAACATTGCTGGTACGGTGCTAAGTAGTGCTCGCCAATCCACTTCCTTGAAATCTGCAGGAAGAGTAAGATTAGTCAGTCATTTTGCAAACATTCATGTAGAAAGAAATGAAAGAGACCGCTTAGCATACCATAGAGAGTGTAAAAATGCCAAAATGGTACATCATCAGCTGGGGCATCAAATAACCACCCGTGTTCTCTTACGGTACTGATATCAAGTCGTGGAACTGCCGCGACAACTATAAAAAAGAGCGCTGGAATGCAAACGAAATACAAAGGTACAAATAACGGCCACTTGATAAATTTCTGACAAAATATCAAGAATATGGCCAGCAACAAAGGCACAATCCAGAGAGCAAATGTTGAGGGATCTACAAGCTGATGTAAAGTTGGTAAGTCGTAATTTAGATTACCCTCGAGCCTAGCGGAAACCTCAAGGCCTGTTGCCATAAGAAACCATCCAACACCGCCTATACATCCGACTAGAATATGTCTCGGGAAAAATCCAATTAATGGACCAAGCCTCATGGAGCCAAGACCAAAGAACACTGCACCAGTGAGAATTGAGCTGAGGGCATATGATACAACTGTCGTTGCTAGAACACTCTTGGGGTTGTCTTCACCAACCCGCCCGAGAATCGTGATGGCCATCTTGTGAAAGAAAGGCACCACCTCGATCTATTCTGAGTTAGTTCGCTCTCAACCAAACATAAATAACCAACCAATAAGATAAATACATTGGGGTTTCATATCGGTAAATGGTTTTTAAAATAAAAAAATACTCACCATTTCTGAGCCAATACCGCCCTTGAAAACGCTTCCTCCACATGAGTAAACAAGTTGGGATACTATACAGCTCACATAAAAGATGGAAAGACCATCAGGGCCAAGGTTATTGAAAACATCATGACCAAGTGGAAACAAAATCATCCCTGCATTGCCATCAGTTTGTAAGCTTATGAATGTGGTTAAGAATCCACTCATACCGTATGATAAACCATCCAGAATATTGAGAAGTAGTCCCAGGAATACTGCTGGGAGATAGCTTGCTGTTTGAACTACCCCCTTCTCCCAAATATCTTTTGTATTCCATATTTTATTGTGAATCGCATTTTTCATAGCGTTTAAACCCTCCTCCTTTGGCCAGGTTACAGATTTTTTGATATTGATTATCGGCACGGATCTAAAACCATGCTGTGACTCAATGTCCTCGTCACCCTGGGAGATTGTATCATACCCTCTCCTTCGGTCATTTTTAGGGTGTGCCTTTGGAAGAAGAGAAGATTGCTCATTAAACGGCGATGGATCACTACTAATGCTATCCACGTCCGTTTTTCCATGTAAAGAATTGAAATCATTTTTTGCTTCAGGCTCTGCTTTGGGTGGCGAATTCCGGAAAAGATGTGTTAAATATGATCTCCCTCTTACCACACTAGTTGACTCGTCTGGCGTCGTAGGCTCTGACACTTCGCTGATAGCATTTGTGCTTCCCCCAGGGAGAAAAGGACGACCAGTCGTCCTGCTTAAACTACTATCCAAGAACCCATGCTCGAAATTGTGATTTAAGTAGGACGATGTGATGGCACCAGGGGGTGTACCGCTGTGAATGGAACTGACATCGGAGAGAACTAGATTTGCAAGCTCGGCTGTGTGGTCCCTAACACCCGACGATGAATATTGGGGCCATAAATGTCTATCAGGACCTGTTTTGGGGACGTTTCGTGAGCAAGATTTCTTTAGTAGGGATAAAATGACACCAACCATTTTGTGAGTCATGATAAGAGCTATGGAAGAATGAACGGGCATTCTGCTTGCCTATGGGAGTTGGCGGGGATGGTGGCGATTTCGAAGTTGGGATAGCATCTGAATGAAACGCACGTCGTAGATGAGGACGGCTGGCTCCAGATTCCAGGTCACCTTCACGATTTTTCTGTTGCCTTTGCGATTGCGAGTGAGAATTTTCTAGTGGTGATCGAGTACCTGAAGTTGAGCTAAGAGAATTCCTCCGTGGATAGGAAGAAGAAAACATGTTGATCAAGGCACTATCCCTCAGCCACGAATCTTATCGCGGGAATTGATACTGTCAAAATGTTAGGGAAGATGCACGTAGGGGGTATTTCAGATCACGCCAATTTGATGAGCAAAGAGCTGTGTCGTATGTACGTAAAAACCAGGGCAGTGCCAAGGCAGAAGGAGGATAACCTATGTCGTCAAACAGGAAGCTGGGCTTGGGGTGTTTTTATAGGACGACTGAGCTAGAGTTGAGGGCACAGATGATAGAATTGAGCGAGCTGTGATCAGGGCTGAGCTATATAACTCTGTGGGGACCTGTTAACCTTAGCCTCCGGGCACATATCGGCAGCCTCTTAGAGTATCGTACACACATTTATATGGGTAATATATTTTGGCACACAACAAGTGGGACTCAGGGACACATTGGGGTTGGGTTGAAGGGTAGCGAAGCGCATTGCGCAGAGGCAAGCAAGCAAGCAGTTGATGGTTAGTTTTTCCTCGTGGAGCTGCCTCTGGAGGGCATGAAGTTGTTGAAGTTCTTTTCACCCAGCAAGCATACATGCACAAGACCGGTTTGGGACCGCTTCGCCCCGGAACCAGGACTTCGGTCACACCATGTTGAAGGGAAACGGCTGCTGTGGCCATTCCACACATACATCCCGGTTTTTTTCAAGTCTCTTCCGTTATGTTTTTCCCTACCGGGGCTGCAGACTATATGTCTCAGGTACATACACGTTTCCCCCCTGCAAGACGTCACTCGCCACCAGTGTGACGATATCAGTCTCAAAGGAGCTCCTATAGCTACATGTATATTTTTATATGCACGGACCTTGGACCCGAACTTAGTACTGTAGAGCAGCGTAGGCAGCAGGCGACAGCGGCGACAGGCGACAGCAGGCAGTGGTGGGAACATAGCACAAGTGAATGACGAATATTCACGAGCTCGCTCCTGGCATTGATGTAGAATTTTATCGAAACTTGCTTTGGCTCTGCGGCCGCTTCGGTTGGAGATGGCGCCGCTAAACCCTTCTAAGCTGTACGCGTTTTCTTGTTCATCCGGCCCTAGTTTTTCCCGCATTCCCGCTGTGACGCCAAAAGCAAGTATAGCTCCAGCCTTGCAGCTCCATCAACACGATCGTGACCTTTCGCCGATTCAGAACTGCCGTCAAAATATATGTATATGTAGAGTATTCCAGTTGAAAAATACACCTTCCCCCCTCTTCTCTAACCGAACTAGAATTTATTTCAACTGCCACATTAAAAAAGCAAAGAGGACATAAAAAGCTCTAGCTAAATTGGTTTGAAAACGCTGCGGTGGGTTTGCTCCGAGCGATTTAGAGGTTGCCTAACCTCGTGATCGTTGCATTTTGTGGGGTTGTTGTGATCGTCGCTTTCAACGCACATACATGCAGTCCTGGAATATCATCCAAGCATCCGTGGAACTACATATGCTTGGTGGCATCAATTCCCGAGATTTAACCCTAGCCCACTAATAGGAAATCAGTACTCTAGAAGGACACCCCCAGTTGGTTTACTCCATCTTCGCAACTTTGGAATTCACTAGCGCCCAAGGCTACCGTAGCTTACCATGAAAGCTATTCAGGATCCTTTTGCCAGACTGGCTGTTTGTTAAGCAATAGGTATGAGACCAAAGCCCGCGGCCAATTTGTCGACATTCATGATCTGGCTGGTTGTGATGTCTTAGTTGTGGACGTCTGTCATAAAACCTTGTCTCATAGTCTAGTGAAGTTCTTTTTCATCGGTCATTTTACAATTACATATATTCATAAACATACGTCAAGCTATAGCCACACAGGGGGGTCAGCATTTTCTACCGGACTACGGATAAACAATAACTGCAAAGGACTTGGACACCACACCTCTCGAAGAGATTGATGTTAACGAAGTGGATCAAACCAATGCTTGTTGAATCTATATCTTAAAAAAAGGAGCTATATTCCCAGGGGTGTTGTGTGTTAGGATGAAGTTCGCTAGGGTCTTCCATCTAGGATACTTATTCCATTAACGTATATCCCACAGCTTGAGTGTGCGTTAAAAATAACTATTTTAGTTGTATACGAGTTTTGACAAACGTAAGTAGACAAACCGTTACTTTTGCTATTCGCGAAGAAGCCGTTGCTACAATTAACGGCCATCATCAAGTTTAAGAATCACGGGAATTTCTCACGTTACAGATATTAACCTTCTTAGTGACAGTTTTTGTTGTCTGTGGAAGCTGCAAGCTGCAGTTGATTATGAGGATCTTCGGGTGAAACTGGACTTCGCGATCGGAAAGGCAAAACTAAAGCTGCAATGCTGATTTGTGAAGTCGACCAATGCGAAAAAACACAGAGAGTTATTTCGTTAGAATACATGGCTTAGCATACCTAGGTGGAACGCCATACGTCAGTGACAATCAGGCCAATTGAAACTCTTAACTCGTTCACTACCGCGGATGTTGGTGCTCAAGATTTCAATCAGAGCGAACTATAAACTCAAATAAAATAAATCAACATAGCGCTATGCTGAAACCAAGAGACAGAATCATCGTTCTTCTTTTCTTTTCATGAACAGCCAAGGAGTTGCTGCAACTATTTCCCCCCTCCACGGATGTTAAATATTTTACAAACTTCAGAGTTACATGTAACCTTGAGGGCTTAATTTACAATGCCATATTGCAAGCTTCTAGTTTCAAGTCTAATTGATTACGAGTTCCCCAGAAACAGAAAATTCCTCCCTAATTAGAGGATTTTCTATATCCGTGCCATGATAGCGGCTTCAAATGTACTTAGCACGGTAAATTATTTATTTTCTTAAACACAGAAATATCTGCTGCAATATGTGGCTTTGTAACCTCGTGATTAGATGTTCGTTCACTAAAACTAAGGGTTTTGATGCTTACCTTTGATAAGCTAGCACAGCTATAAAATCCAAGATATGTGGTAAACGAATGATAGGCCATCAGTCAAAACTCTAGTCAGATCGGTCTTTGAATTTATTCAGCCACCAACTCACTGACTGGACATTCTCTCAAATAGGTTAGGTGCTGGGCTTACTATTTTTCCCAAAACACTGTGATATAGAGATAGTTAATATCATATGCATACCGTGTTTTGTGCAGTGGCGAGATTGTGCAATGGCGAGAACTAACCAAATAAAGTCCGAAGGGGTGGGTAGTGGGTTAGGTAAATGCCGTCAGGATCACCTTTACTTCACCTAAACATCATTGGTGATTGGTGGTCGTGAAGCTTCATGAGACTTTCACTTGCTCAAACCTAATCCATCACACCCTCCAACCTACTTTATGTGGTTAGTTCTCGCTATTGCACAATCTCATCACGGCACAAAACACAGTGTGTGTGTAGTGAATTAAAAAAACCTACTAGGAAGCGTAGCCTTGCTAGACATGGCAACGTTGTATGCATTTCGTGAGAATTTTTCGCAATTACATGTTCACAAGCTCGAGTGGCATGTGAATGCAGGATACATCGCCCGGACTCTTGTTTTGGCCTTTGGAGATTCAACTTCTGGCGCTTTGAATGAAGGTGCTGCACACCCGCACCAGCGGGTAAAAGCAATTCACTTTCTTCCGGAGCACCTATCCGTTTCTCGATGAAGTTACATTTTCCGCCTAGGACTGGTAACCGATGGCTTGCCGATGAAATGATGGACTAACTGACGTAGACTTAAAGTTGCGGGTTAGGGGTATTGTAAAGACCTGCTCTGAGAAACTAAACCGGAGATTGTGATTGATTATGATGAAGTGGGGCTGGATTGTCTTAACTCAGCTATCTACATATTCGTTTCTAGGCATATGAACCGGAAAACAGGGGTGGACTTTGTATGCTACAACACTATTTTCAGACTGCGTGTTATACAAGCGTATGGAGGGCGAAGTTGGAACGGCCAGGATACCGAAAAACAGTTTTTCGTAACTTAACCGTTGTGGCCGAATATCCTAACCGATCCAATTTCACCCCTATGCGCTTGTGCCGGAGAACAGGTCAGTTTGTACACATATGGCGATCATGAATATAGGCTCTGCTATCCAATTCACAGCTATGATTCGAGCAGTGGACATGAATAGGACTACTCGTATTTTCGTGACGTTTTTAAGACAAGCTACCTCTACATCCCATATAAATAACTAGGTTCAGGGCAGTTTGTATGGGATGCAGACCTTGCTCGTTTTAGAAACGTCATGAGAATACGAGTACGTATCCTGTTAGCTTAGGCTCGCTTTAAAATATATCTGACTAATGAATCGCATTCTAAAAGATTGGATTGGTTTGAATATGGGCTCATGAGTGGTAAAAGTAAAGTAGTCAGGTTATCCTCTTGGAATCAATATATACTCACCATCACATTCCAGCCACAATCTATCACCACGAGTTCTGTCTTCCCTAGGCTCTGGCCCCCTAGTGGCGCTTTGAATCCTTTAAATCAATCCTAAAACAATGAATTTATATATAGTAGATGGCTTACCTAGACCGTTCAAGATTTCACATCTTTATCGTGCTTGTCTCCCATCATTTAGACAAGAGTAACTTGATTTTGGATCTCCAGAAGGGGTTTAACAGGTTCAAGAACAAATGGATGAATAGCAAAGTCTGACCTTCCGTAGGCGTCGTTTTCCTTTCGATAGTAGTGCAAAAATTTTCGAGGCTAACTTTTATGACAATAGATGGATGATTTCCAATGAACACAACGTATCCCAGTTCCCTCTCCTGCGATTCCTACCCCATGTGGAGGGATAAGGGAAATAAATCAGATGAGCCCTAAGAAAGGCAATAACCCGACCACTTCATTGCTATGCGAAAACTTATAGTCTTGGGCTTAGTTCAGTTTCTGTAGAAACCCCTGTGTGATCAATCTTTCGACATCGCCTTGCCTAACAAAGAATTGACTGTTCTTTGTGAGAGTGATTGCGCTGGAATATAGTCAGCTTCACACTTGAGTTGTGGCCGGAGTATACTTACCCGTATTCGGTCTGTATTTCCCCAGCATCTTTCAGTACTCGAACATCGATAAACAAATCTCTCGGTGGTTCCAAAGATCCCGTCAAATCAATATCTGTCCATTGACCTTTATATGCTGCTAATAAATCACTGTACTGCCGTGCATATTCCGCTTCCTCAGGGTTCAATGAACTCGTGTTTATGCCATCAACAGCCCCCGATATTCCTGGGCCATTTCTACCGATAGTAGTTTGTTCATTTTCCTCCTCTAGCCTTTTACCAGCTCCTTGTTGTATCTGCTCTAGTAAATCGCTTCCGTTCCAACACATTTCTTCGATCTTATCTGACCTAACCCGATGATATGCTAGAAGGCAGCGTTTATTTCTGCGCATGCAGAGATGCCGAACCAGGAGTGAACATGCTGTCGCTGGGTCTTCAGCTGGATCGAAGTGGCCATCAAAGGGCTCGAGCATCTCAGTGACATCTCGGTCGAGATCACGAACCTCGCGAGTCACTGCCCGGACCATCTCGGCTTGGAACGGTGGAAGATGTGCGAGTGACTGAGTCCGTTTCGCATGTTGTACCTAGCACCACGAAATGTATGATAATTAATATAGCGCCGAAACACTTTTCGTGAAGGTGCGCCAAGGGACAAACAAACGAACCAACTTCAGGCCGAGATCTCCGTACATCTAGGGGTGGCGGCGTGGCGTGACTTTAGTGCATGAACCGTGAGGAGTCGCGTTTTGGTGAAGGGAAGAGGTTGTTCTTAGCGATCAGGTTTGTTGCAGGATACCTTGTTATGTACTCGGGTGTGGGGGTAAATCTGGCGACAGGTGGCGGTGCAGCTCTATTCTCAGTGAGCTTAAGCTGGTTTGAATTTCATACTTTGCCAATTAAATTTATTTAATATTTAATAGCATCCTTAATCCATGAGGCATTTCTACCAGGCTTCGTAGGGAGTTGTAGAGGGGGAAGAGCTGGTATCTCTTACCTGCACCGCCACCTATCGCCAGACTTACCCTCACACACGAGTACTGCGAGTGTAGGGATAAGTGATTCAAAGTGGCGGTGCCCTAGGTTTAAATTGAACTCTTCCTCACACCAGTTATTACAGCGATTTTCAATCATTCTTGTATCTTCTATCTTTGTATGGTTTCCTTCCTTTTATTAACTTCATCGTGATAGTGATTTTGGGCACATTTTGTAAGTGAAAGCCGGTGCTTGCGTACCCGCAGCACCACCACTTTGCATCACTTACCCCTACACCCGTAGTACAGTCGCGCCAGCAAAGTCCTGGTGCCATACAACCTACTTATAGTAAACTACATGTAAATAGCTATCCCATAGACTGTTAAAAAATGCTGACCCCCCTGTATGGCTGTGGCTCAGCTCAGTGTCAACTGAAATCTACTCAATGAAAGTGATTCCCTTGACAGGGGGGTCAGCTTTAACAGTCTATGGGATAGATCAAGCTGGGGGACAGTAAATCAAAAGCTATCAAAACTACGGAAATACTTACATACCAAATAACATCTAACAGCTCTATAGTTAGCTTCTACATAAATTATCAACTCAATGCACTGGTAAGTCTTGCTCGATAGAGAGGTGGGTGCCAAAACTTCTTAGACAATGCCGTACTATGGGTGTGAGAAAGTCTGATGACAGGTGGCGGTGCAGCTCTTTTCTCAAGGGGCTCAAACTCGCTTGAATCTCATAGCTCTACCAACTAACTTTACCCAATGTTTAATACATAGAATTCACCACCTCCTACAGTTTTTATTAGGCTTCTCGAAGAGTTGTGGAGTGGGAAGAAAGACTGGCGGTCTGGCAGTGCAAAACTCCAACTCCAACTCAACTCAAGACCGGGGAAACCCTTAGATCTTCACATCAAGCTTACAGGGACCAGAGAGGCTTCAGAGATTAAAGGTTACTTAACAAAAGAAGAGTACTGGAATGCTGAGTATGAAGGGAGGCGCCATCGCCAACACCACCACCTGGTGATAGACTTACCCCGACACCCGTAGTACGGCCATGTAAGAGAAGTCTTGACACCCCAGTAGCTGTCTTGCCAGTCAGGCAGGATATCAAAACTTTTCTTACACGGTTGTACAGGCGTATGAGGGGTGAAGCTGAAACGACTAGGGTACCGAAAAACAGTTTTTCGTAGCCTGATGGCTATGGCTGAATTGTGATAATATGGGTGACGTTCTGAAAAACCCTGCATCCTTGGGTTGTGGCATGTTTCGAGAAAACCCATTTCAAATATTTTTTCGACTCACTAAAAATAAGTTTAATTTTGTGGGATTAAGCAACCATATATAGCTAAACTTTTCACAAATGAGAGAGTGGAGGTTCTGTGTCTCTCATACAGCCGGGAGAGAAAATCAGGTAAAACTACTCATATCGCCAGATTTATAATGCGTCACGTGACAGGATTTTGGAACAGTTCTCAACCGGAATCTCGTCACATGACGCATTATAAATCTGGCGACATGAGTACTCTACTACAAATTGTTGGGTTGGGACGAGGATCTTTCAAGAACCAGCTATTTCTTAGTCATGTCAAGTATCAAGGATCCAGTGTACTCACAACTATTCTCTGCAATAAAATATATGCTAAAAAATTAAAACCATTCATATAATACATATAGCAATGATCAAACACCTACTAATACATATGCCCATCCGCAACGCAATACTTACGGTGTTTTTTGTAATTGATGGTCGGGTATCGAGAATTTCGACTCCCTTAAAGCTCCATAAGCCAAATGGGGAGCTACATATGTGTGCAGCAATATAATCCGGAGGATCAATTCTACCTTTCATAAATTTCCACAATCAAATCCCTGGTTATAGTCAATGTTGATGGTTGAAATGCAATCCGGATCCGACCACCAAAAAGGGCCCCTGAACATGAATATTTGCGTTCAGCCCGGTTATTACAGCTGGCGAACAGTCGAAAAGCAAGCTCCAGGTAGTGAGAGCGAGACCTGCTAAGCAGTCAAAAGCAAACCCTATAGGACACCCATATTAGAGAGCGAGACTGTGGGTGGAGTAGAGAAGGGGTGGTGGGGCGGGAGAGGGGAAGGAACAGGGGTTACTAGCGAAGCAGAAAAAATCCAAGTCCTTAGGGCCAGGGTTGGAGAGCTGCACCTGGCAAGCAGCTCTGAAGCTCAAGGAGATCCATGATGACCCACAGCTTCAGTGCCTGACCCACAGCGGTCTAGGAACATATACTTGTTAGCAGGCATACGAACCAGAAAACATGGGGAGTGTGGCTTTGTACGCTGCGGCATTAGGCACGGATTCCGTAGCATACAAAGCCACACCCCCATGTTTTCTGGTTCGTATTCCTGCTAACAAGTACCTATGGGAGGTTCAGCGAGCTCCATAGATCCCCAAACGCCATATGTGGGGGTATGGGGATCTCCTGTGGCCAAAGCGCCCTGTCCAAGAGAATCTAGGTGAAGCCATATGCGCCAGGAGCAGGGGTTGAGCAGGTGGTGCGCTCTGGACCCTTGACGGGTGTGCTCGGATTTGAAAATGTTTTGCTGGTGTGGCCCCGCCTCGGGCACCTCCAATACCGCTTGCTTGACTGCAGGATCGACTGCCCTAGGAAACTCCCTAGAAAGGTCCATATACCACTTGCTTGACTGCCCTAGGAACCCCTCTAGCGACGCCCATATACTGCCTGCACGGTTGCCCTAGGAACGCCCGTATACAGGGACTTATGGGCGGACGGCGGTTACGGTCTGATAGTGGACAGGGGTCTTTTCTGACTTGGCACGTCCAGATAAGGTATCTACTCTATGCTGTCAAATACAGTAATTTTAGACACCTGTCCACCATCAGACCGTAACCGCCGTCCGCCCATAAGTCCCTGTACCCCCCTAGGCCTTCGACAGTAGGTTCGACCTCCCTTGCGACCTCTCTATGACGCCCGCATAGACCTCGTTCGATAGCAGGACCGATTCCCCTAGCGAGCCCATATGGCGCCTGTTCGACAGCAGGATCTACAGCAGGATCAAACCCCCTAGCGAGCTCTATATCACCCGCTTGGGCGCCTCTTTGACATCCTGTTCGACTGCAAGGGAGCAGAGCAGGTAGCGAGCAGAGATCGCAGAGATCGCAGGAGAGAGCAAAGAGTGCAGGAGAGCACAGGAGAGAGTGGAGAGCACAGGGTACCATATACGTATATAGCTTAGCAGTTCTAGAGAATTGACGGTATGGCACATATTTATTAACATCAGAACAGCAGCGTGACAGGAGCGTGACAGTGATGCGTTTAATGCGTAGGATGTACCAGGCGAGGATCGATTTTGGCCTTCGCCAGATGTGGGGCATATCTGACGTACGCCCAGGCGAAAAAAACTCTGGGGTCTACGCTGAATGCGCTGCCTAAGATAAATATTCGCCAAGTACATCCAGTGCGGAAAGTGTTCTACGCGCAGCTAGACGCAAACCCCCATTTTTGCTGATGCATTCTCGTTGGGAATGAAGCCTTGCTCCAATTGTGGTTGATAATTAAGGGGTAGTTAATAGTTAGGGTGGTCTACTATTGACTGTGTAGTCACTTATGCTAGTACCTCCAATACTCTATCATGTTCGGGTTATAAATAGGACTGTAGGTTTAGTGCCAAAAAATTCCACACTTACATGTAGATATGAATTTCCTGTTACTAGACGTTTATACCTACATGTACGTATACATGCACCTAAAAAGCGTCCACCTCATAAAATTGATGTAAATAAAAATAGTCTCCTCTAGTGAATTAAACCCAGGTCTAATCTGTATTTTATACACAGGTAATTCATAATATCGCTTTCCTACTAAAATTGGTTTTGTTTGGAGGGTACAGGAATTATTTAGCTCGTGTTGTGTATTTCGGAACTGGGAAAATTGTCATGTGTCGCAGGTTGTAATGAAGCTTACTTGCTAAAAAAAAGGGGGTTCGTAAAGTGGGTGAACCTAGGTAGCAACCAATATCCACCTCGTATTTTAACACCCCTAACACGGCCTCGCAACCCTTTGGTTTTGGCAGCGCCAGATTAATATTTGATCTTCAACTAAAGATATATTAAAAAACTACTTGTTTAAATATCCAAAGTCTTCTACAGTAACTCCTGTGTTGCTTTGGGCCACGTTGATACGAATCTAAAGTGCAGCGCTGGTTGCTACCTAGATTCACCCACTTTACAGCCCTTTTGTTTTAGCAAGTAGAGGCCGCATAGTAATAGCAACAGCCCAGGACTCTGCTGTCGCTCTCAGGGGAGCTGCTGAATCTCCCTACTAGCCAAAAAAAAAAGGTTTGTGATAGGAGTAAAGTTGGGTAGCAACTAAATCTACACTTCAAAGGTTGCAACCCACAGAACTTACCAAAGACAACTTCAAATTATAGATTAATGTGTAGACAGAACAGCTATGGAGTAAACAATAATAGTGAGCTGATTGTGGGTTGAGAGGTTGTGTTATGAACCTGGGACAGTTGCTACCAAGGTTTACCCACATCACAAACTTCACATTTTAGCAAGTACATACTACTGGCGCCGGGGTAAATCTGTTGACACCTGGTGGTGGTGGCAGTGCGAGCACTCAACCCTCCCACCCGCTCGATGAAGCTGAGAAGGATGACTACTGTGAAAACATAAGAGCCTTGTTTGGAGAATTTGATTAGAAACATATTAGGCAAGTTACAGACTTTAATTGAAGCCTGAGATGAATTATGGTATGTATTTACTCCAGTGGGCGCACCGCCACCACCACCAGGTGTCAACATATTTTCCCTGACACCCATAGTGCAATTGTGTCTAACAAGACCCTGCGGTTTTGGGGGTACCACAATGCGATGAAACAACATGGAATTTAACTAAAAAAAAAGGTAGCTACCTCTCACGGTTGGCTTCTCGTTAAGCCCTTCAGTATCCCTAAAGGTGAGCAGTGCTACTTAAGTGGGAAACCAAGACGTTCGAAGAGTGCGATGTTTTCTACAAGTCCTATGAGGAGTTATACTTCAAGGCGAAGTATCGGCAATGGTTTACAGTGACAGCGAAGATTCTAAGGTAGAACCGAAATAGAATTATAACTAACACAGCAGAAGTGAAACGAAAACGTTGCTTAAAGAAAGAAAACAAAATAACAACGAAAATCCATCTCTTAAATACCCCGCTTTAATCTTTTCATGACTCATACCCGAACATAACCGAACAACAAAGGCATTATTATTTGAACCGAAAACCATTACAACCAATTCAATATCCTTGACCCATTACCCAGTTCCATCTATGAAACTACCGTATTAACTCGAGTGAGCGGACTTCATGCTAAGATGTTGGAATTGCCTCCCTAGGCAAAGCGCCCAAAAATTCCGCCTCAGCTTTGACCCTGCTTGGCCAGTAGAGGAAATTCCAATGTCTGTTATACCTATACCTGGCGAAGGAGTTCCTGGCCCTGGAGTTACCCTATCTTTGGAGTTACCCTACCTTAGCACCTTCCGGATCGGGACTGGTGCCTGTTACCCTGCCTCCAATCCTTCCAATAGGTATAGTATTTGGAGAAGGGGGGGACAGCACCAGAAAAGACCTGTCCCGGAGGGCAAAAGTAACCCCTAGGCCGTCAAGCAAAACCGTCTGGCGGAATGGGACCCGGAGGGTATGTAGGGGAAGTGTCTGGCTTCGCTGTGGTTCAAACGGATTGCAAATCGGACCAAAACTGGCGGAGTTACAGACTGACAAAGATAAGGGAATGCAATGCTACGCGACGATTCGGATAGGCGAAATGATCGTCTCAAAGAGACGAACGCAATGAAGACGAATATGTAACTCCCGTGTTACCAACATGCATACTGCTTGGAGAATCGCGGATCGGGGCCAGGGAACTCAATGGGGTATCGGGTATGGAGATAAGGCAAAGTGGTTTCATGTTGTCATAGTAGTTAGCGCCTCTACACCACACTATACCCTAACATAGTAGAGAGGAGGCATTATAAATACTCTCGCAGTGGATGTAAACTCTGAGTCGGATCATTAGCGACGAAGAACAAGCCTTATCAATATTATATTGTTTCTAGCAAAATTACTTCCGTGCAATTTACTCTTTTACTTGTGAATTACTTTTATCTCGCTTAGTAAGGCCTTGGCCCTTCAGCGTTAGTTAATAAAACCTTACTATTGAAAGTTCTTCACGGAACTTTGCTCGATCCCTACTTTGAACCCTACGGTTATCTTTTAGCGGTTCATAAGAAGCAGTTAGGACTTGCGCCTGTGTATTGTGTTGCGGATAGCAACCGGGCAGGTTATAGCGTCTAGATTGTTATCTAAAGCTTCTTGGAGATTTCCTGTGCGGTAAGAAGTACCAGTCTTACAATGTCTTAGCGTGAAGTCCGCTTGCTCGAGTTAATGTGGTATTACAACCTCCTCTTGTGCAGCAATAGAAACTCAATAGCATGATGAGGCTATCTCCTCTATTATGTTTTTAAAGCAAAAGTGTATTTTTTTTTAGAGCGAGTGGTCTGACATTGTTTGTTGTGTTGTGGTACTTCAAAAACGCAGGAACTTGTTGGACGCAACTGTACATGTAGTTATAACATAACCCCATTTTAGCGAATTGCACTATTGACTACCGGATGCCATTAATGAGCCGGCGGTAAATAAAATAGGATCTATGAGTGGTGGTATATATACGTATATATAACTTCACAGTGTGGATATGTCTCAAGGGGCGAGGTTTATCTTCAAGCTCTCAGGTATCCCCCGAGATGAGCAGTGCTACTTGAAAGGAAAACTAAGCGACGAGAGTATTCACGATGTTCCACAGGCTCTACGAAGTGTTCAAGTATAGAGGACTTGAGGGCGACGACAGCGTAAGGTTATGAGGTATAACCGAGGTTTGTATTGTAAAATACAGGAGTGTACTATAGAAGACGTTACTTAAAGAAAGAAGAAGGAAAAGTACAACAAGAGGGGGAATCCCTTCGCTTATATACCATGTTCCAACTCGTTTGATGACAAAAACTTGACTCACTACAACGGAAACCTAAAGAAACATGAAGAACAATAACATAACACAACAACCTTGTACCCCCATACCTAACGAACCAACGAAAACAGTTATCCATGAAAATATGGATCTTAACATGCTCCCTCTCCTCTACACTTCATTAGCTTGAAGCAACAACTCCTCCTTCTGCGTTGCAAAGGAGTGACACAGGGCCAAAAGTGTAAGACCGGTACTTCTTACCGCACAGGAAATCTCCAAGAAGCTTTAGATAACAATCTAGACGCTATAACCTGCCCGGTTGCTATCCGCAACACAATACACAGGCGCAAGTCCTAACTGCTTCTTATGAACCGCTAATAGATAACCGTAGGGTTCAAAGTAGGGATCGAAAGAAAGCTCCGCAAGAACTTCCAATAGTAAGGTTTTAATACGCTAACGCCAAGCGCGCTAAGCGAGATAAAAGTAATTCACAAGTAAAGGAGTAAATTGCACTAAGTAATTTTGCTAGAAACAATATAATATTGATAAGGCTCGTTCTTCGTCGCTAATGATCGGAAATACACTTCTCAACGGTAGAACACTGGACTACTTATAGTAGTCAAGCGTCGAATACAAAGGCTATGTAATAACATGAACTAACATGGAGAAATCCCATAGACCCTGAAACGCTTTCCTTCGCTCCTACCCCTCTCATTATCGTATGGCGTGATTGTCGGAATTAACCGGCGACGCAACGTATAATCGAATCGGGGAAGTGTCGATCGAAAGAGTCGGCCATTGATGACACAAGGAAACCAAACATCCAATCCGAATCTTATTAATAATCAACCAAGATTAATAATAACCGACATGGTCGGGGATTGAACGCTAGTCCATATGTGTGCATCTTAAGCGAACTCAAGTCGTAACCAACTAAGCTACCAATAGGTATAACAAAAAGTCTTTAGCACTTTGGCTTCACCCCCACTTCTTGATACTCCTCCTCTCATGGTGCCCTTTTTGTTTTAAAAGGGAAGCATCCATCATGATACACCAACTCACTCTTTGCCCTCTCCTATGAGACTCAAGGGCCCCACCAATTCTCCTGCCTTTCATACAGGTCAGGCCTCTCTCCTCGGTTGCAATCTCGGTTACAGCCTTCCTCTTCGCCTCTGCTTAGTGCGTGCCTTCGTCTTTACCTCGTTTGTGCTTGATGCGCCAGTAGACTGCTACTACCAAGGCCAGCTCTCACGGTTCAGTTCCTCGTTAAGCCCTTCAGTATCCCTGAAGGTGAGCAGTGCTACTTAAGCGAGGCACTAACACATTCGAGGAGTGCAGTGTTTCTACAAGTTCTACGGTGGATATACTTCAAGGCAAAGTATCGGTGATGTTTCACAGCGACAGTGAAGGTTCTGAGGTAGAACCGAGATAGTCTCAAGGAGCGAGGTTTCGTCAAGCCCTTTGGTATCTCCAAAGGTGAGCAGTGCCACTTGAACGAAAACTAGCGACAGGAGTTTAGACGATGATTCCACAGGCTCTACAATAATGGGGAGTTATGATGACTCTGACAGTGAAACTACGTTGATGTAGTGGTGATAAAAAGAGAGATATCACGAAGGCGACGAAGGATTATGTAGGAATCCTGGCTTGTATTTGTAGGATACAAGTAGAGTGGCAATAGAAGATGTTGCTTAAAGAAAGAAGAAGGAAAAGTACAACAAGAGGGGAACGCCCTTCGCTTATATACCTATAACCCTGTCCTTCGCTGACCAACATATGACTCATTGCAATGGAAACTCAAGGAAACACAAAGAACAACAACAAGTCATAACAACCATATACCTATGTACTTTAACTAGCCAACGAAACAACCATCCATGAAAGATAGTATTAAAGTAATACAGGTAGAAGTGAACGAGAACGTTGCTTAAGGAAAGAGAAAGAAGGAGATGCATCAACGACAAAAACCCAACACTTAAATACCCCGCTTTCTGCATGCCATGACTCATACCCAAACAACAACCGAACAACAAAGCCATTATTTCATCCTAACCAAAACCATAACAACCCACACATTATCCTTGACCCTTTACCCGTTCTTATCCGTGAAACCAGCAGTATTCTACCAATCACACACACTAAACTTCACCATCATCGGCTCCACCAACAGTACTTGTTCACTGGATATTTGTTTCTTTTGTATTTTCTTTTGTCTAGGAGGGTTGAGAGAGTAGGGTTTTGTTCACGCTATAACTTCGGTTGCATGTGATATTCTTGTACCTAGATAAAACAATGAAACAATGATTTAACAAAAAAAAAATGGATACGGATCTTAATGTATTGCTATGTAAGTACCAATTTTTCTGACCTCGACACCGGAAATATCAATGCTAATTAGAAAATAACCATATACACTCTACCTGCGTATGTGCCATGTATAATTATTAAACTAAAAAAAATAAACAAATATTTACTTCCTCGCGCATAATTAGATACAACCGTAAATTAGCTATGGCTACAGTACGAAAAAGGGGATGGACCTTGTACGTAATATGTGCGGTATATCGAAGAGAATGCCAGATTTACTAGATTGCTGCGGCGAATACAGCAGCTCTACAGAATTAAGCCGGTATTTCTTAACAATACGGTACCAGGTCAACCCGGTTTTTTCGTACTGTATTAATATCTACACCTGTGGTTTCTACCGTGCATGTCCTATAATAGCTAGGAGTGAAAGTATATGACTCAAATTGGCAATTGTCCGTGCAGCGTAGATAAAGATCAAAAAGACGAAGGTAAGAAGATAGTGATAAGGACTGAATGCACCCATCTAAGCAGGAGCCCTCCTAACAAATATACGAGAAGATTGGCCAACTTTGTCATTAACAGGTGTAACAAGAGACAGACGATATTACCCAGCCATAGTCCAATAAGGGTTGTATACGCAGGCATACGAAGCCGAAAAAAGAAATCAAAACCTAAAAAGAAATAGAACCCAGAAAAAATAGTAATGCAAGGAAATCAACGTTGAAATACTAGCAGGAAAAAAAATAAAATATAGAGATCCGAAACGAAACCCAAAAATGCTCCTTTGATAAAACTGGGATATCCGCCCTGGATTGTTTCCCTTTCTCTCAATGAATTTCTCACCCAATTCACATCATACTCCCTATAGTTATAAAATGGCATGTGGTCTTCCATTGGCTTACCCATATTCCTCTCTCCTCTTGCCGTCTCGATATCACTGCAGCCATTCATCATAGCGAAATTGATCCCCACTGACAGTTTCGCCTGTCACGTTCCATGGTTCTTGGTTGTCCAAATCTAGAAACCCTTGCATGGCACTTTGGTCGTAGCCAGGTAGTTTTCTAGCATCGAACCTGGAAATTACGCCACTGTCTTCAAACTGACCCATCGAATCAGTAGGAATTCCGCCGTCAGGAAAATGCATATCCGGGATTTGGCTATCTGTCGCAGCCGCGAACAGACGATCGATATCGAATTGACCAGCTTCATAGCTTCCCTCATCAACGAATTCATCGGATAGCATAGTGTCCCCGTCGATGCTTTGTAGTTGGCAATTGCTGCTGTAATTGATACAAGCAGGTTCGCCAACAAGAAGGGCAGGATCAACTTTCGAATTGTCGGCAAGGTGAAAACTAGGTTGAAGGACGTAATCGTCAATGGGGCCTATTTGATAAAGCCTAGATTGATTCATCACACTCATTGGAGCTTGAGTCTTTCGAATCGTCACGTCTTCAATTATCGCCGGATGCATGGAATGAGAAATCGGTGTTGTGGAATTGGCCCGAACAGTCGTTTGGTAGTACTGACCACTCATATCAGTGCTACCCATGCACATTGGAGGTGTCTTGCCAGGATTATTGTGAGTGAATGATGATCTTTGAGCACCACCCTCCATGTGGTCGTAGCATAACCCCATGTAACCACTTGCGGTATCCCCTCCTTGGATTTGATTTGAGTTTTTAACGCCCTTTTTTCCGCCACGAGCGCTCTTCCTCACTCGGGAACCCCCTATTGTGCTCACATCGTCGTCGTCATCGATGTACCCTTCATTGTCACTCGTACCTTCCTTTGGGTCCTTTCTTTTTTTTGAATTCTGAGCCTTACTAGGAGAGAATTTGTATCCAGGATGCGCAGCCTGATGATTTCCTCGTTCTATTTTGGCGAGTTCGTTATATTTATCCCTAATAGCTGTAGGTTCGAGAGGCCAACTCTCACCACTAACTGATGAGACAACTTGATGGTTATTTTGGAGACACCACAACTTTGTGCGCTCTGCGAAAGCCGAGCGGTAGAGCATAAACGAGTTCATCGGACGTGTGACGTAGCCTCCTCTTTTTTCAACTTCCTCTCTTCGAGCCTCAGCTGTTCGATGGACCCAGCGTTCCATGTTCTTGATCGGGAGATCATTATAGTCCCTAGTGAGCTCACTTAGAGGTTTTGTGAGCTTGGGTAGCTTAGGTTTATCTGCCTTTTCACCGTTCCCCTTGCGCTTTCTGGGAGCTCTCTGCACCCGTGTCACCTTTACAAGCTCACCATTAGGTCTGCTTTTAATAATAGTAGAAGGCAGCTTATTGATGACTCTGGAAACATCACCTCCCGCATTGCGAGTTGACCTTGTATGTATGACTGGAGATACTTTGTCGAGTGGATTTCCAGAATGAATGTACTGCCGTAGTTATTAATAAAAACTCTATAATTTACAGACATAGAGAAAGACTCACCCCTCCATCTAATGGAGAATACCGTTGATTATCCTGAAAGTAGCTCTCCTTTTACACACTTAAGTATTAGAAAAGGTTTCGGGCTCCAGCTCTATAGGGTGAAGTTACCGCCAGATCGTGGTATCCACTATCCACCAAATTGTATTCTACGTTCTGCGTAATCAAGTATGTCAGGCTCTAGCTCAAGTCTTCAGAGAATAGTGCGACTAACTAGTATCCCTAGATCAATTTGAGAGTTGGTCGGAGACGGCTGCATGTTGTTCGATGACATGTTTATCTGGAGGCAATATTCTCAGCTTCTAAGATAATCGCAGCGCTTCAAGAAAAAGGTACAAACGTTGGACTGATGTTTACCTCCGTAGCCCACACGTTCGCCGTAGTTTCCAAGGTTGTATGGAGCTTGAGCTGATGAAAGATAGCTTTGCTGGCCGAGCACGTGCTCCAGATGAACCGGGGTAGAGAGTTTGAGATACGATTGTTGTTCGGACGAAAGGCGCTTCGATTCGAAATCCAGGTCCGGGTTTTGGAAAATGTGTGAAGTGTTTGTAGGGACTTCGATAAATGGGTTGTGGATGTGATGTGGCTCCAATTCACTATTCAGTGTAGCTGATGAAGGTGGGTGTTTTATTGTTGCCGTCATGAGGGCTGCGAGGATATCCTCACAAGTACTCAAAGCTGTGCGACACTGCAACTAATTTGGGTACTTGAGAATTTCCGTGGGGTGGAATGCTAATGCTTCCCGTAGCGTGCACTTGGACGATTCGGCACAAAATTGGTTGTGAAGAGTGGTATGGTCGAGCCTGGGGCAGACAGCAATATAAGAGGTCAGTAATACAGCGGGTAACTACACCAAGGGGATGAGTTTAGCTCCGGGGATTATGGATCTAGAACCTGTGCTAAGATAGCTTTCCTCCCCTCTTTGTCACAAAAGGATGCTGCTGGAATACGCAGTGAAAAGCAGAGTGGGTATTGGGAGAGCGTTTAATGAAGATTTTTGGTTGTTCAGGATTCGAAATAATACTATCTTTTTATTGAATTATCCTTCTCTTCTCTCGACAGAAGGAAGAGTGAGCGGCAGCAGGGGGCCAGTATTTCCAGGGACGACGTTGTTCATCCGAACTTCAGCGATACCTAGATATGGGCAACGTTTAGTTAAGAGTGAAACAAGTGACCGAGATTGCAGATACCATTATTGGTCTTTCAATAACAGCCTAGGAAGCATGCGGATTAGATCATACAGACTCTCATGCGCGTCAATTCCCCTTGACATACAATAACTGTTATTTTAAATGCTGACTGAAGGTCAGCGGGAAGATGCGATGGAAACCGACGACTGTGCTTGGGTTACGCAGATCGATGGTCAAGTGCGAACAAACATGCACATCCAAACCATATAACGTGATATCTCGCCTGCCCTTTGTTCGCCACCCAAAGTGGAAGCGTTTGAAATTTCAATGATGGAGAGAGAGAAATATTGGAGAGAAGTCTGTCGTTGGCATTCTTTGTTCGTGGTACAGCAGCGGCAAGCAAGGCTAGATATATGTACCAAAGCCAATCATGTGGGAGACTAGCTTATTAAAGGCCAAGAGAGAGGGAGGGGGGAGAGCAGCAGCTATAGAGGGATGGGGAGGGTGTGTCTGGCAAAATATGCCTGCGAAGTATTGAGGGATGGCCACCCGCCGTGGCGGAGGATTGAAGAGAAGTGGTTTTGATGCGGCCATCTACATCGTAAGTTGTATTTTCGGCTAAGAAATTGGCTGAATGCTGACATGTATAGATAGGTAGCAAGTATTAACGTGAACATCTCTGCAAACCGTCGATTCAATCCGGCATCCTCATGGCTAAGGCTATTTTGAGAAGTCTGGGGAGGGGGTGATGCATTTGTTATTAGGATGGATATGGCCCAAGAGCCTGGCTCGCGGAGTAACCAGCAGGACTCAGGCTGTTAGACGCGCCATCGGAGACGGATTGTTCACGAAACATTGGCACGGAAATTCCAGAGCAGCATCTATGGGGACTAGCGAGAGCCTGTTCTGGAGGTTGGGCTGGCGATCATATCAAAAGAGGATGATTCTGTGATTCAATTGCTCCACCCAAGGGTGATTGCATGCATGCTGAACACAGCGGCGGGACTGCGTTGCAGTAGCGGACTCAGCAAACCATGGTACTGTTACCGCTTCTGCACGGCAGGGTGCGAACAAGCAATACGGGGCACAGCGAAATACAAGACACGCTGTTTTGCACATGGAAGCTTCCTAGGGCTTTCTGGAGAAGGCAGGTGCACGCCCTATGCGGCCTGGTTCCTTGCATGTGCACGACGCACGCATCCAGACCACTGGGAATGGAGTGGAGCAGAAAGAGGGGTGTGGCTTTCCAGCTTCGCGCTCCGGCGGTTTTCGGCTTAAGCTGCCCACGCACATATCGTTCGGCTGCTGCTGCATCAGGTCGTTGGCAGTCTGCTACATACGCCAGCCGCGGGTATGTAGGTCCAATCGCCTCGTAATTACGCCCTGCTGCTGCGTCTGGGGGCTTTGGTCGAGCCCTGCTGGGCTTGTCATGCTACATCTACATCTACATCCACATACATGGAAGATGGAAATTGTAAGACATGTGGAACAAAAACCTCCTTGGAAGCCTCGTCTCCAGTTCTGCAGGGTCACCACCACACGCTAGGTAGACTGGAGTACCTTCCGGAGCGCCATTCTACTTGTTTCGGCAGAGGCGTAGGGGCTGCCGTCTCTTGGCCCTTTGATACGGAATCATGCTAGAGCACTCGGCAGCAAAATTGTCTTGGCATGGCTAAACGCGCTCGCCGGTAAATTAGGTCAACCGCTTCCGTCCCGATCTCAATCTCAAACACATATCACCGTTGTAGCCTACATCTACATCCAGCTACCTATATTGCTGTTCACGGTTCCCCCCCCCTTCCCCTCCCAGCACATGCAAACAAAATATCCTAAATTATTTAAACATCAATAGCTGACAAGTGCATGGTTGAACAGAGACAATTAACCAAAAATATCACTCTTTTCTGCTGCCTAACGGTCGACGCGATATGATACATGCTAAAACTACACATATGCAAGCACTTTAAAGAGTTTTGTTTTTTGGATGCCTGAGAAAGTCCGTCCTCATGACCCCATGATTTATTTAATGTGAGTCGCTGAGAAACATACTCATGATATTGCCAAAGGGGCAATTGATACATGTATTATCGCCCCCACTACTCCCGGTAATCTGGCAAATCGGCCGCGATCTTGGTTATCGACGCCCAGGAAAAAGAAGGTTTCTTAGCTCCTGTATGTGGCAATAAAATTTCTCGCCAAGTGTTTGCTGATGCGTAGTTTAAAGTGTAAAACACAAAATATGAGACATTCAATCGTATTTATAGTTTGTGTGGCGCCCACCTCCACATATCTTATTTAATTAATAGGCTTGACAACTCGATCTTGGCTTATAGCCATTGCCGAAATGAAAGGGCTGGCGTGCACAATTTAACTTATTTTATCTTAAGAAAAAAAAAGGAGTATGCACACGAGTAATGGACTTGGTGCTTGGACGTGGGGAGATAAAACGCCCTTAGCAGGTATTTATCCCCCCCATTATGGAGTATAGGCTTAGGCGTTTGCGGGGGTTGCTGGACTGGCGAGGATGTTTTGAGTGTAGGAAGGTTCGTGATAAGGGCGTGCGCTATTCTTTCTCGTCGAGCCAATGGGGGTAGAACTACGATTGTTCGTGAGGGTAAGAGTGGCATCCTTCTCCGGGGACGGCGATCGATCTGTGATAGCGTCAGAAACAGCGGCGGGGATGCCGTTTACAAGTACCTGTTTCTGCAGTGTGGGTCTATCCTCGCGGGGTGCAGTAAGGGGACAAGGCTTCTGAGTAACTTTCAGTATACTGTAATTTTCAGTTACGATCTCGTTACCTAACTGTCGGGAACTGATCGGTGTGACGTGCTCTGGATCTGCTATGAGTAGAAGAAAGTCCGCTGAGGCTTGCGCTGATCCCTCCCCCGCACTGCTGCCGTCCGTAACTCTACCAACTTTAGACTGACTTGATACGGAGAGGCTCTGATTCGTAGGCTGTTCTGTAACCCTCTGCATCTCTACATCTTCATGGCTCTGGGTGTTGCTTTTGGAAACCAGTAATGTCTCGTATGTTGATCCGTCCGGGAACTCTGCTCGGGGCTCATGGGGATACGTGTGCAGCTGATTGGGGGTTGTCGAGGCAGCGAGCGACGATATGTTTTCGCCTCGATGGTGACTTTGTAGGGAGCTCGTTGACGATATCATGCCTTGGGGCCCGATACGAAGTTTAATGGTCATGCGGGCGCCATTCCTGGCCTGGGTCTGGGCTTCTCGGTGTCGGCATCGCTCACAAGTGAAATCGCCTTCTGTAAATGATGGCGGGAGGTTCTGGCAGGCGAGATGCTGCCAGATGTCGCATTTATCACACGCAACGATCTTCGATCCGTCCTCCTAGAAACAGAAATAAAATAAAAGGATATCAGCTTCCCCGCACGTCCAAAAAAATCCCTTGGATCGGTGCTTCTGTATGTAAGACCCACGTATTGTATCCCTACCGGATAGGCAAAGTTAGCCCCCTAGGGAATAAATAAAATAAAATCGTATGAATGAAGGGGAGTATTTACCATGAACCCCACAACGACAATCAAATACCCAGCTACCATCCTCCTTCGACGAAGATCGCCGTGATCGTCGTGATCCTCTTGTTTGGACTCTTGTTGAAGTCCTGAGACCACTAACGCTGCCATCGCAAGATGTGGAACTGCTTTCTACTCCTTGGGTGTGCAATCGCCGTTCTCGCTCTTTGTTTTGTCGCTCACGCACCACCAAACGAGCCTCTCGTTCCTGCACTGTGTGTAAGTATACAAGGTCGGATTCCTGTTGAACGATTCGCGTAGTGAAGAAATGGTTGCATACCTTCTCTCTCTTCCGCTCCTCGGCTTGAGCCTTGCGCAAAAGTTCTTCCTGTCTGCGTGCCTCGGCCACCTTCTCCTCTTCCTCCTTTCGACGAGCCATCTTCTCGTCAATACGAGAAGAACGTTTTCTATTAGCCACAGCCTCCTGTTTCTGTCGTTCTTTCTCGAGGTCGAGTAACCTTTTCTGTCGAAGCTACAGCACATTACCCGTCAACACGTATGCACTCGTCAAACAGTTAGGAGCAAGCCCAAGCCCTTACATTCTCAGCTTGGTGAATCTCTGGCAATACCTCCCCATCCAAATATTCATACAGGGCTTTCTCATCTTCATCCTTCGAGTCCTTCAACCCAGTCACAAATACCTCCCACTCCTGTGGGGTTATACAGATGCATGACCACTGCATACTCTGATTGATTTCTCTAGCCGAGGCGCTCTCCTCCGAATCCTCAGCAATGGCTGCCGATACTCGTCTACGTTTCCTCCCCTTGCGCTGCTTCGGTTGCACTTTTTTCTTCGTTGGAGCGACAGCTTCCGTGAAGGGCGTTCGGCGGTACAATCGGTTATCGTCGAGGATATAGTAAGTGTTTTCATGTCTATCATAGCCACAGTGATCCATTCTCTATTGTGGGAAATTAGCGTGGTTCGGAAGCTAGACATGGTGGAAATTTACCCAACTTAGCTCCTCTTGAGGGTCTATATCCCCCATCTTTTCGCGTATCTGGCTGGGATGGATGAAAGTCCACACGGAAAGTTGATGTAGTATACGGATCTATCCCAGTTAACATGCGAGCAGGGCTTGGAAGACATGGATAGAAGAAAAAATAGCAACACAGGTCAGTAAATACCTTCGTGAACAAATCCATTTCCCTAAAAGCCCTAGCAACCTCCTCTTCGCCAAACGGGTTCATTTCGGGTTTCATCTTTGCGAATTGCTTTTTCGCCTGCTCATCGAATTCTTCTATGACCAGCCTCGGATTTGTCGTCACTAACTTGATGAGCGCCATCTGTATTTGCTCAACCAGAACTGACTGCGGCGCCAGCAGCTCCGCCTCCAGTTCCTATAACCACACCCTTTTAGTAAGCGTCGTTACGACTCACAAAGTACCTATATAGGCTGGAAAAGCTCACATCTCGGCCAAAATCTGGCAGCTTTAGCGCCTCGATGCCGAACATGAACAGATACTGCCCTAGCGCGGCAAACTCTTCCATATTTCTGATCTGGTCGAGCAGGGATGGTGAAAGTGAGATTACGTTTTCGGCAGCTGCGAGCGCGAGGCTTCGTTTGCGTTTGGGTGGCATAGCTAGTAGGATACGTCGAATGAGCGTGAGAACAGTGGGTGTGATTTTATCGCGTCTGGAAGGAAAGACACGGAGATAAGTAGCGAGCGGATAAAGTCTATTTTACGCAAAGGAACAGGAGGGATAGGAGACAGGTACCCAAGAGAGACACGTGAAGAGAGAGTGTGTGTAAGACAAAGATCTAGAAGTGGAAATGATTTTTTGTTTGGCGAGCGACTCAGATGGGGTAAGGGAGGGAAGGAGGATTTGTTCGCTGATGATACAAGTCCCGTACTCTGTAGCTGTGCTGGGGAAACGCGACGCAGAGCCGCGCCTGCACAATAATACCTCCATGCAACATAACATCGCATCCGGTTCTCTTGCAGAACGATCATTACCCGGCTGCACAGAGATGCATGGTATGTATATTACCAACATCATCGTATCATACATAAAATACATGTTACTTATCGGCAAACCGTCACTTTGCGTGCATATGTGTATATGAACTGTCTTTTATCTAACCCTGACGGAAACTCTATGTAGGGATTATGAGTGGCTGGACAGGATTAAAACGCATGTCAAGTATGTTGTATGGCAAACTTGACATTGGATCATAAGGTTCTCTATTAGACATCCACGCACACACACAGCTTGCTCTATCCATTGCTTGCCGTCACCCTACTCATCTTCATCATCTCCAAAAATCGCCTTAAACACTTCTTCCCCCGCCCTCTCTCCCTCTAATGCTTCGTTCACCTCCGTATCCACCCTCGGAACTTCGTTTTTTACCACTTCCTCTAGTAGTACATAACTGTTGTCCCCTCTCACCTCCCTCATCATCTCGGTCAACTGCCCCTTGCTAACCAACTCCCTGTCCTCTCTACCCGTAGGTTCCCAACCCCCGTTCCCGTTTGCCCCACTTCCCCCAGGATCTACATGATCAGGAGGCCGCACATTGAACCGTTTGCATAACAGCCGTGTCGGGAAAAATTCGACGATGGAGCGGGTCACAGGGCCATACATAGACATTTTGGCTGCGGCTTCAGCGGGATCTTCTGGTTTAGGCTGTGGATGATGGAGAAGTTGGTCGGCGGCGACAGTAGAGGGGCCTCCTTGGAAAGCTAAGGTGGTATCGGTAGAGGAGGTAAAGCGTGTAGCGATTAAACCAGTGAGAGGTTTGAAGATGCGAGCAGCACCCATAAATTCACTGAGTTCTTTAATCCAGTCTTGGGTGTTCATGCCGTATTTCTATGACGGATGTAAGCGGTGGATCACATAGCTTTGCCTCCATGGAGGCAAGTGAAACATACCCTATCTGGTAACCCCTCTTTGAGTCCTGCTTGAACTTCTAAGAATGTACGATACCTCGTCTTTTTATCCGGGTCATCAGAATATGGCATGAACCCTCCTCTCAGAGCTCCCAATGCCACCCCTTGGTCTAGCTTTGGGACTAGATCAGCCAATGAAGACGGACTGTTCGACGACCAGATCGAAGGCGGAGCTTCGCCCAAAGCTTGTGGTAGGTTTTTATTCCCAGTGACAGAAGCAATTCGTTCTCTCGCGGCCGGCTTCATGAAATCGAAAACCGATTTCCCAGGCAATGGTGTTTCCCCCAGTATTGATCCCCGAGCCCTATGGTCTAGTTTCGATACAGGTTCACTAGAGCGAACCGTAATAGTTTCTCGTTTTTGTCGGCTTTTGCTAGTTTCAAACTCATTGGAGCCTAGAGGGATCCAATCTGCAGGAACATTGGGGGGCCGATGCCATTCACCTTTTAACTGAACAGGGTCCAGTGAGAGAATAAATCCGTCCAGGGGGAACCGGCCATCATGACATTTTCGTAAACTAACGCTCGATTTGGCTTTAATTGTTTTTTTTGAAATGAAAACGTGCTTAGCCGGTTTTTTAACGAGAGGTTTGATGGTCTTCTTTGATTTTTCTCCCACGATAGTCCGGTTGTAGGCAGATTTCGGGCGAATCTCATAGGGGTCACCGTCGTCTTCGCCATCATCATTCAGAACCCCAACACCAAAGCCACCTTTGACCATCTGCTTCTTGGGTTTAGTGTCTGAGAAACGTCCCAATTTCGATTCCTCTTCTTGCTCATCCTTTTGTTCGCTTGATAATGGGCCCTCCCCTTCATATCCAATTCCCCTCGTGTTTACTTTCTTATTGAAAGTCACCAATGTAGAGTTTGCCGGTGCAAGAAGATACGCCTGTTCATTCACCAGATCACCATCCTCACCTTCATCCGAGACTTGGGCCTTTCTTCGAATCTTAGGGCCAATTCCTTGCCCTTCCTTCCAGCCCATCTTCTTCAACAACTTTATGCCCATTGTGTCCTGCACGGCCGGGGTCAGTAGATCCATCAGAGTGATTTGCTTCCCCCGTCTTGCTAAATCATCTTCGGTAGACCCTAGGCTAGAGAAGTTGTGACTCATCTCTATCTTTTTACCTTCTTCAGCTTCGGCGAGATCTTCGGCGTCCATGAAGTCTTCTGGTCGAGCCGAAACAGCCCTGGCACGCTCAGCGCGGGAGGATTTGAAAGTAGCAGGAGTCCATCCTATCCATATGCGCGTAAATACAGGAACAAAGAGTGAAACTAGGGGCTCAGTGGACAGAGCAAACCTTCTTTAGACCCTACAGTGTTGAAATATCTGGGAAGCAAATTAGGTTAGTTGCGGTTCTGCCCAAAGACATAATGTGGAGACGTACCCGGCACTGAAACCACCCGTAAATGCCCCATGTAGACGTTTTCTCCCTCGTTCATCTGTGACTTCCTGCTTCCAGAGAGGTACGTAAGAGCCGTCATCCCTAGCTTCTGGATCCTGGGGGGGGAGAGGTGTCCCATAAAATATGAATGGGGATTGCTTGGATTGATCCTCAGCATCGACGATGTTTCTGTTCCGTTTCAGGGACATTGAAGAGCAGAAAGAGATTTCAGGTGTCTATCGATACTTTTAGATATTGGTCGCAGGACAACGTGTTATTCTTAAGTTTCAGGTGACCAGATATTCCTGTGGCCAAGCATGAGCGAGAACGCGTTAATGAGTTTGACGAAACTGTTTTGGCTTTGTCTCGTTGACAAAGCATTGCACAGCACGCAACCAGTACCGAGTGACGTTTTCCACCCTAAGACACTACCCAGACCAAGAGCGACAGGGATTTATTCTGCTACCATTATGCAGATACCAACACTACAGGTACGTGTAACCAATATTCCGTTCGCACCAGCATCATAACACCACGAAAGGTATACGTAGGTAAGAAGTTGGCTAGGTTTTGCCTCATCCGTTCACGGCCCTCACCGAATACCCCTTGGCTCATCGGTAGACCCCTCTTGATAAAGGAAGGAAGAAGTAAAGGGAGTTTAGACCGAAAAAAGGAAGGATAACTGTATAATACACATATAGCTAAAGTTGAAGAGATGCCGTATGTTACATGGATGTACGATTGATGATGTCTTCGGGTTCTTTACCGAAACCTATCGCCGCAGTCTCGGGCCTGTAGTAACCTGGGTCACGATCACTCGGAGCTGTCAAAAGGCGGGGACGGTTATATTGGTGATGAAAGGCTAGGCGCACGCGCCTTCCCCAGGCTGACGAGTCTAAATTTGTCCTGCTAGCAAGCGAAGCTCGATGCCCTTGTATCCCTTCACTGTGAACATCTCAGAGGCTGGTAATTTAAACACGATGTGGTAAAGATATATTTGCGTAAACCAACCATACACCCACTTGTGATTTCTTGGCTGTCCCTGTTGTTGGTGCAGCAGCTTATTCTTGATTTGCATCTCTTTCTCTATCTCCTCCTCTCTGTCTATCTCTCGAATCTCCACCACGCATACCTATTCAACCTCCCCCTCTCCTCTCCCTCACTTGATCATCCTTAGGTCTGCGCCGCCCGCTTGCGCCGTCCCTACACCCGCTAAAACCCCTCCCTCTTCCTCCCTCCCTTCGCCCTATTTATCTCATTCCCCTGTTATCTTCCCATCGTCTCCTTCGTAGCATCGTAGCAGTAGCAGCAGCCGCGCTGGAAACTGCAGCACCCAGCCATCTCATAGGTGCCCACACATCCGCACGCGCGCGCACACTCCGAACAGACACTCACACTTACACCTAAACACGCGCACGCGCACACACGCACGCACACCATTCGATCCTGAGACCCAGCTCTCCCTTAGTTCTCTCCTGTTATAGGTTTCTTTCGCTTCCAATTGTCGACCTAAACTAATTCCACGTCTCGCTATCCTGTTCCCCCCAAACATCAACCCTAACCCCCACCCTGACCCAGGATCTTCTTCCAATCCCCTCCCCTCGCTATATTTCCCCCCACTATCCCTCAAGACTATTTACCTGAATCGTGCATAAGTCCAATCCAACACAAATCTAATCCCTTCAATCCAGTCTTCGGAGTCATTTATCGTCCTGTGAACCTTCATCAAATATGCTTCCACACCAGGCTCCTGTTGTTGTCCAGCGACAACACAGCACTCACCATCAGCGACAGTCATCGTCTTCTTCATCCTCATCAAAGCCATCATCAGCTTCTCGGCCTCCGGCCACTGACCCTTCACCTCTCACCCGGGATCCTGAATCTGTGCGATTAGCTCCTCCTGCCCCCATTACTGCCCCTGCTCCTGCCACCACCCCCTCATCTCGCCCAGGAGGCCATTCGAGGCGGGCGTCCGAAATGTCTGAGGCTACTACCGCTGTTGTCACTTCAAATGGAACCACCGTTCATACACCAGCCACCGTCCCGGAGGAAAGCAGGCCGTCAGCCCACCATTCGCAACGCCCCAGGAAGACTTCTATCCATGGATCTAGTGGGACGTGGATCCTTGGGAAAACCATTGGGGCTGGTAGCATGGGAAAAGTCAAACTTGCTAGGAAATCAGATGGCTCGGAACAGGTTCGTCTCATGTCAATTCCCGTAGTCTCTTTGCTGCTTACCAGGCGTTTGTTGGACGAACTGCAGGTTGCGGTAAAGATTGTACCTAGACAGATGATCCAAGAACGGGGCATCGACCCAGCAACCGGCCAGCCATATCTACCTCGCCATGATGAGAGCAAAGAAGTCCGAACTGCCCGAGAGGCCGCCATAGTTACACTACTCGACCACCCTTATATCTGTGGCATGCGTGACGTTATCAAAACCAGCAATCATTGGTACATGCTGTGCGAGTATGTCAACGGTGGGCAAATGTTAGATTACATAATCTCCCACGGGCGACTGAAGGAGAAGCAGGCTCGAAAGTTTGGCAGACAGATTGCTAGTGCGTTGGATTATTGCCACAGGAATTCAATCGTTCATCGTGACTTGAAGATCGAGAATATTCTGATTTCCAAAACTGGAGATATCAAGATTATAGATTTTGGTCTCTCTAACCTTTTCTCACCTCGATCCCACCTTAAAACATTTTGTGGATCTCTATATTTTGCTGCTCCAGAGCTCTTGCAAGCTAAGCAGTACATTGGGCCAGAAGTTGATGTATGGAGTTTCGGGATTGTGTTGTATGTCTTGGTTTGTGGAAAGGTTCCATTTGACGACCAAAGCATGCCCGCGCTGCATGCCAAGATCAAACGTGGGGTGGTGGACTATCCCCAATGGCTCTCCGGGGGTATGGCTCCCCCATCAACCTTGAATCTTGAGAATTTTAACTGACTGCGACTAGATTGCCGAAACCTTTTGGCAAGGATGCTTGTTACCGATCCTAGGCAACGTGCTTCCTTGCAGGAGATCATTCATCATCCATGGATCCTTAAGGGCTTCTCTGGCCCTCCGGAGAATCACCTACCTCCTCGGGAATCTTTATCGGGCCCACTTGATCCTGAGGTTATCCATGGAATGACCGGTTTCGAATTTGGTCCCAGCGAAACCATAGCAGCCCAACTTACTAAAGTGATTGAGTCTGAAGATTACCGAATTGCCGTACAAACTGCCGCTAAAGAAGCACCTATGGCATCTCCAAGTCTTGAGAAGCGGAAGCCGTTTGGGTTCGACTTTTATAAAAGACGTTCATCTACGAGTTCTAAAGACACACTAACTAATCTAAGCACCGAAGTTCTTTCACATCCAAGCAATCCAGATCCTATAAATGCATATAATCCGCTTATTTCGGTCTATTATCTTGTCCGAGAGAAGCTAGAAAGAGATCGAGGCAGCAAGCCCCCCGGCTCACAGCCCCTACTTCCAATCCAAGACGTCGAAAAGCTACGGATGCCAATCCCCAAGGCGCCGGAAGCCGCCCACACCAGCGAGACTAGTTACGAAGTGAGAGGTGAACCTACAGCTTCAGGTGGAAGAACTCGTCCAAGGGCAAGGACTCATGGGGACGATGAAGTTTCGGAGGCGATGAAGAAGGTGAACTTGGGAGGAGTATCTCTACCACCGTCGCCAGTGGTTCCTCCATCAGCCATCAAAGAAGATAATCCTGCTAAGAAGGAGAGCACTGTCGGGGGCATGCTTAGACGTTTCAGCACAAGAAGACAACATTCTGGGCGAGGTGACGTCAAGGCGCCTCCCCCGCCAACCTTATCGGTACAGGCTCCTGGTCAAGCACCAGTAGAAATCGCTACCGCTCGCAAGAGTTTATCTGTCCGGAGACCTCCAACAGAGCGGCCACCTATCACCTCTTCTGGCTCGTCCCAATCAGGTGCTCCAGACCTTCTAACGCCTCCAACGACAGCCGATGGCCCAATCTCGAAAAGGTCCGCGAAGATAGGAAGGTCAACTAGTGTTTCAGAAGCAGACTGGCGCCGAAAATATGGCCGGCAGCATGCAACAGGAGATCCACCTGGAACAAGTGGATCGGATCGTTCAGGGATTTCTGTCAGAGAAGATGCTGTACAGAGTGACAAGGGTACAAGCAGCAATGCAAAGCCGATGGCCATGAGAGCGAAGTCTCTGGGCCATGGGAGAAGAGAGAACAGTGTTCGACGTGCTCGCAGAGAAGAAGCCGCGGCCGCAGCGTCAGTTCCTAACGATGTTCCAGAGGAAGACTTGGGGGATGGAGCTACTTCGACAGGAAGTGGAGATGGAGAAACCCCGTCATCTGACTTTGTCAAGCCAGTTTACCTTAAAGGACTATTCAGCGTAGCAACGACGTCTACCAAACCCCCAACAGAGATCAGAATGGACATTATCCGAGTATTAAAGCAATTAGGGGTATCATACAAAGAGATCAGAGGAGGATTTTCCTGTGTCCATAGGCCCAGCATCGATCTTAAGAGCGTGCAGGAAAACGTTCCACAAACTCCCGAAGCGACGAATATGGTCAACCCCCCGTCTCACAGACGTAAACTTTCATTCGGTGGTACGGGCAGTGGCAGCAATTCAACAAAAGAACCCCCCCCGCCTCCTCCACCGATGAAAGGGCAAAGCAAGAGAAATAGAGCAGAGACGAGCTATACTAATAGTGATGTCTCGAACGAGTCAATGCATGACGGAGTACTCGGAGGATCGTTGATTCTACAATTCGAGATCTATATCGTCAAAGTTCCACTACTCTCATTACACGGAATTCAGTTTAAGAGCGTAAATAAGACAAATACATGGCAGTACAAGAGCTTGGCGAGCAGGATACTCACGGAGCTAAGGCTTTGAGCGATTTCCACTTACATCTTCTACTGCTTTTTTTTGTTGCTTCTCACTATTTGATTTTGACCTGCATCTCTTTAGCCTAGCGATTCCCTGCACTGTTGTTGTTTGTCTTTTGGTTTCATTGCAGGCTTTTGGGATACCCAGGTCTTGCACCCAAGCGCGGCTTTTTACTTGTTCGTTTCTATTCACAGGGCTACCCTTTCTGAGACAGGAAGGAGGAATTCCCCATAACTTCTCTCACGTTAGTATGCCTGAGGGCACAGATTGCACGATGAATCAACCGAGGCGGTTTTTTTTTGTGTGTATCAGAAGAATGAAGGAAAACAGTTTCATATTGGCTTGGGTGTTTTTTCTTCTCTTTCTCTATTTCTTTTCTCTATTGTTGTTCCGGACATGATCATAGCTATTTTTGTGTGATGATTGGCAATTAACAAAGTGGGTGTAACGATGATTCGGATTATGTATTATTTTTTTCACTAGCAACAGACAGTCCAGACTCATCGCTCTCTCTAACTCTGTTTTGACTATATAATTTTCCTTGTTTTGTTTTTTGCTTTGTTGATGATTTCTCGGTGGAGACAAATGCGTTATTATGGGTTAGTTGAGTTAATTCTAATTGAAGTGCTTGCTAGTGTGTAGCGATATAGGCACCTACCGCATAAACTGACGAGAACCGACAACGGGCTAAGAGGTTGGAACAGAGTGTGGTTCTGAACTCGAGTCAAGAAAGTAAATCTATTTCCTCTAAAGGCAACGGTATGAGGAATTTTGCCACCCAGCGTACATTACTGAAGAGAAAACTTCCCATAGTAGCTAGCCAGCATCGCCCATCTTACTCTAACCTCTTAGCCCGATTTCGGTTCTCGTCAGTTTATGCGGTACCTACATATATGTCAAGATCCAACAAGACTCTAAGGGTGGAGGGTCCTAGAGTGATAATACGTGGAAGTACCTGCAGTCAGCATCAAATTTTACTACTGTACGAAAATCTTACAGGGCTCTAGGCGATATAGTTGCGTCGTAGCGTTTCATCCAGAAATAAAGATAGAAAACCCCGAGTGAGCGTGGGTGATTGACCCCGGGAGGGCTGTGGGGAAGCCGTGATAGGCGATGGCGATAAACGGGATCCAACCCCCAATTTAAGTAATATAGGAATATCATACTTCGCGGTGCGCTTGGCATCAAAAAATCTCTATTGTGGGTGCTGTATCCAAACACCTATAATTTATCTGCAGATGACGAGCGAGGAGGGGTATTGCAATTTGTAGGGACAGCCGGCGTTGTCTTTTCTCTCTCTTCCCTTACCAACCGAGCCACACGCCAGCGATACCAGATTAGGACTAGTTTGTGTGTCTGATCTCGGCTGTCTTTCCTCCCCCACCGCCCTCTCCCTCCAAAGTGCTGACTTCGTGGAGTCTGTCGTCTTCTCTTTCTTCTCCTTCCCTTCTACATCGTCATCTCTCTTTTCTTTTTGTCTGCATCTTTTCCCTACTGCTTCTCTCAGTTCACGACTATTCACACCTGTTAACGATATTTGCTTGCCTTCACCACACAGCCTAGTACCTGCTTAGCACGTTGCCGTCGTTGTCGTCGATTAACTAAGTCTGCATTTATTGCCCTGCGCGTTTTCCTCCCATACATACAACTACAGCCATGCTGCAGTCGCAGCAGATGTTTGGCCACCAGCAGCACTTTTCCCATCCTGATCAAAACAACTGGCATCATGCGCAACACCAACAGCAGCAGCAGCAGCAGCAACAGCAACAGCAACAGCAGCAACAGCAGCACTCTCAGCAGCAACAGCAGCAGCAATTTGGCATGCCAGGGCGAAATCTTGTGACTCCATCTGGGCCTTCACCCGCACCCAGCTCCGCTATGAGCTTGGTGGCTGGAAGAGGCTCAACGGAAGAAGATCCAAAGGTATACCAGTGGATCCTGGAACTGATGCAAGGTGGAAACAGAGAAACTGCGTTGCTGGAGCTGAGCAAGAAAAGAGAACAAGTGGACGATCTTGCATTGATACTATGGCATTCTGTTGGTACGGAATTATCTTTTTTCTCTCGCTCTCTAAGCTCCAGCCAATCATGGCAATGGGCATGCGTGTGACTTATGAAGAACGGCAATATAGGTGTGATGACTGCGTTGTTGCAAGAGATAATCTCGGTGTATCCGCTGCTCATGCCGAGTTCTCTGACAGCGGCCGCTTCTAATCGCGTTTGCAATGCTCTCGCGCTGCTTCAATGTGTAGCTTCCCACAATGAGACAAGGGCGCTCTTTTTGAACGGTTGGTAATCCATTACCCTTGAAGCCATCTCATACGTGCCCTAACCCAAGCGGACGTCATTAGCGCATATTCCCCTATTTCTATATCCATTTCTAAACACCACATCAAAGTCTCGCCCCTTCGAGTACCTACGTCTCACGTCCCTGGGTGTTATTGGCGCTTTGGTGAAGAACGATTCCTCCGAGGTCATCAATTTCCTACTGTCTACCGAGATCATCCCTCTGTGCCTCAGAATTATGGAGACTGGATCTGAGCTGTCGAAAACAGTGGCTATTTTCATTGTTCAGAAGATACTACTCGACGATATGGGGTTAGCATATATATGCCAGACATATGAAAGGTTCTACGCGGTAGGGACGGTGCTCAGCAACATGGTGACCCAACTTGTCGAACAACAAACTGTGAGGCTTTTGAAGCATGTTGTGAGGTGCTTTCTTCGGTGGGTATATCTCCACGTATTATTACGGTTCTTTTTGCCTAACTGTGTCTGCAGGTTGAGTGATAACCCTCGTGCGCGTGAGGCCCTCCGCCAGTGTCTCCCAGAACCACTACGTGACGCCACATTTTCATCCGTCCTCCGCGACGATGCTGCTACTAAACGGTGCTTAGCACTACTCTTAATGAATCTTTCGGACTGTGTCGTGGAATAGTCTCCCCAACCTCTACATCTCAATTCTGAATATTTTTCTCTCCTTCATTATTTTCCTCGACTGGGAGCTTTTTTAGAAAATCCTTTTGGAATTGGACCAGCAACCTTTTTTCTTTCCCTACCCCCAACATATAAAACCCATATTTTCAGCAAAATTTCACTTTGAAAAATACGCTTGGAGTCAAGTAATGGAATTGAACGGACAAGCAGGGTTTGATCTTGGATGTGTGTGTGTGTGTTAGGTACGGTACGGTATGTAAGGGCAGTGCTCTTGAAAAAGCTTCTCTTTTTTTTCATTCTTCTCCGTCAGTTGCGGTTTACCTTTTGTTTTTTGTGTTTTTTGTGTTTCTTCACCGGTGTTCTTCGGCGGGGAGGGGATATAAGGACGGGGAGTAGGACCAAAATATTCTTACGTTCTACCACGTATGGTGTATGATCTCGGGCGTGTTTCGTTCTTTTTTTGTCTGGGGAGACCGTTATGCTTTTTAAAAAACCCCTTTACTGCCTTTTGCTGACGCAAAGCTCAATAATTGTTTTCTTCTTTGTGAATCTTTTGTTTCAAGGCATTTTTATGTCTGTAAATATCTTTTCAAAAGTTTGTCTTCGGTTCTTTAATTTACTTTTTTTTGTAGTCTTTCTTCCTTTATTTTCTTTGAATTTTCCCTCAAGACGGTGATAAAAAAGGGTGGTGGTTTACAGGAGAGTGAGGTAAAATCAGACTATATCCTGATGCTGGAAAAATGTCTGAATGTAAATTACTAAAGTACGACTTATCGATTCGTCAAGCTAGAGGGATACCTACTTTTTAGTACTGTGTGTAGCTGTGTCTGGTGAACGAAGTTCTCGAAACATCGCAGTACCAATGTTGCACGTGCAAATCGATCATGGGGGTTGTGGAGATGTATTGTATGGTCACGATCGTCAGGGCCCTGGACACGAAACTAGTGGAATAGAGGAAAACAGATCACACTGAAAGACGGGAATAATCGCTGCTCGCAATCGTGGACATAGGAGAGATAATTTCTTGCCAATCAAACTTCAATAGGTAATATTACAATCCTAAAACGATTTGGATTAGGTAGCGGCGAGACTTGCCAAAGCAACCGAGATAGATTAATCCCCCCCCCAAGCCCACAGCTATGCATAACCACCCAGCATATATCCTCTGGATAGATCCCTTAGTCGGTCCCGTTTTTCCCACATTTTTAGTGAGGCTATTAACAGCAGAAACTACTGTAGCCAGAGGGGGTGTCGCGACGGCCTTTTCTCGAGGATTCTGCCAATAGAACAGTTGTCACAGCGTGATCACACCCTTTCGCCACTCTCTAGGGATAGCTCCTGTGCCTGAAAACGAACGAAGGGGCGTAGGTGGTCTTAAAATCAAGTAACACCAATGACGGGTGGTAGCTGCCTAAGGAACCAGGTTTCTTATACCAATACTCGAATCATCACTCGACTACGTACCTACCTACCTACCTACTCTATGCTTGGCCACATGTAGGTGTATAGTATCTCCCGTTCGCCCAACAAACCCAGCCCAGGCATAAACCTCCTTGCTCTTAGTTTGCTCTCGTTTCTCATCTCTCATTCGCCCTCTTATCCCTTTCTGCCAATTGCTTGTCTCTCGTCTACCTACCAACCGATAACCTGGGGCACAAAGAAGTGCATGCAGACTCTCCCAGCACCAGATCGCATCTTCTAATGTCACATGCATAGTGCCCCCGAAAATAACCCATGACGACCGGGGGATTACTAACCAGTTCTTGGTTTGCGCGTCATAGATATCACTCGATGACGTGTGAAGCATCTGACTTCTGAATCCCTCCTTTTTTTCTCTTTCGCCTTGGTAGCTACCAGTTTCGTTTCGAATCTAGAAAATATCACAGTAGGTGATATTTTTGTCCGGATACTGTGTGAGAAAGCAAAACACGGATGCTAGAAGCAGATCATGTCTAGATAATGAACCGCCGGGACCTCTCGGGCACCTAGGCCTCGAACACTCAGCCAGCGGATCAACTACGGAATCATGAGCAGGGCAACCTTTTTATAATTGCTATGGCGAAAACTACATCTCAAACTAAAGGATTTGCGTGAAACTGGCTTCGGGCAACTTACGCTGTTACCTTATTTCAGATATCTCGTAGTGGTTTCAAATATATTCGATAGTGCGCGCTAACTACTGGACGAACAGCTACACCGCGCACTCTCTATATATAACTAAAGCCTCTGCCTCCCGAACCCGGAACTCGGAACCATCACAACCTTCGCTGCACTCACTGCTTCCGGTTTATGTATAGATCCGTCACTATCCGGAGGTTTTTCCGAAAATTCGAGAACGTCTCATACCGAGTGATCGTTGGTGAAACACCATGACAAAGGACGTGGCGAAAGTGTAAAAAAGGGACTTGATGAACCGAGCAACATGGACTCTTTGAACCGGCTCGCACATTTATTTCCCTTGGACGATTGTGGTAAAAGCTGGTTTCTCTGAGATAAATTTTTTCAGCTCCCTATTTCTGGGGCGAGCATCAGTAATTCGAACAAGGGTAATTTTTTCTTCACTAATCTTTCAGTACAGTATATCTTTTGGATTACCACTAGATAGTTTTATGGAATGCCACAAGTTGCCGTGAGGTCATATTGTTACAGTTCTCGTCACCTGGGTATTCTGAAAAATCTGGTGATAATGACAACAAAATAGACATTAATGCAAAAAAAAATCCCCCTTAAAATCGTAGCACATGAACACAAATATTGTATAGGAATAAGTCTTGTGAAAATTCGTTTCTTAAAATTGATACAGACGAGAACAAGAATAAGCGCAAAAAAGATCAAAAGAGCAAGGCTGAATCGAAGAAAAAATAAATCATGAAGCGTCGTAAATACTACAAAACAAGCAAATAAACCCATGCCTCAACTGGATCCCCAAACAGAAAACCGAAAGCCAAAAAAAGAGCGATCAAGGAAGTCAGACATAAAGACATACAAAGTCCAGCGAAAAAAAACCGACTCGCGTAAAGAACAAAGCAAAACTTTTCACTGAGAAATGACCAAAGGCTATTACAATTATTGGCTTAGGACCTTCTCCTATTTTGATTCATAGCGAGACTCTTCCAGTGCTCAACCTGTTCCTTCAATTTCACAATCTCAACTTCCATTTCTTCCATCCTTTCTAGTTTCTTGGCCCTCGATTTGCGCGCTGCCAGAGTATTGCGCGCTCGCTTCATAGCAACTGTGTCTGAGGGGTCCTCAACAACGATTGGAGGTAACGGACCACGGTTCTTACGGACCCCAGACGTTACAGAACGACGCTGGGGTCCGGAACTCGAGCTGCGGAAGATAGGAGACGTGCTCGGAGAGTCTTGCTGGTCGAGTATATCATCGTCCGAGTAGCCGCTTCCCTGGGCAGGAGAACCATCCTGAGGTTGTGTTGGCATAGGAGGAGAGACACTAGAGTCTTCGGTGTCAGGATTCGATTCTGGAAAGAGAGAGTACCACTCGCCGCCGCCCGGCGAAACATCGTCGGGCGCGAAAAGCGGAGATGTATCATAGCTTTCTGAAGGAGAATCGAAGAACGACAGAGGCGACGTGAGATGTGTTGAGGCTGTGGAAGCTGGAGGATTCATGAGAAGCTCTTGGGGAGAGATGGTGGGGCCGATAGTTGGAACCGAAAAGTCGTGAGCGCTGGTGAACTGAGGAGATGAAAACTCGGAACCAAGTCCACTCAGATCTGGGGAGAACAGCTCGTTAAAAGCCGCCTCGGGATCAAAAGCCTTCATTTGCTCTATGGTGAAAGCGTTAGATGAGCGAATATCAAAATGAGATGGAGCGGCCACGGCATGTGGGGAAATCGTACCCTGCTGCTGCTGCATCTTGTATGTGCGGATGGTGGTCTCCAACTCTCGATGCTGCTGACTTAAGTTCTTGTAATAGGCCGCTGCTGTCTGAGGGTCAAAAATAAGCTGTTGCTGCTGCCTGGACGCGGGCTGAAGGAGTGAATCCGAAGACTGTGTTTGAGTAAACTGTTGGTACGATGGTTGGGGAGCTGGCCGATGACTAAACGAAGATGGCGAAGTACTGTATCCAAGGGTTTGCACGATCTCGCTCACTCTGCGGGGCTGCGGAAGTGAAGCACTACGTGGGTGTTGCGGCTGATGCACCTGATTAAGGGTAGCACGAGGTGAGGGCTGTGCTGGTCTCGAGCGAGACGGAAAGAGCACGGGGTCGTCGAAGCTGATTTCGTTCGAAGGGTCGAAATGAGCAACGGTTGGTGACCTGGGGGTTGCAGGAGGCCTGTTGTTGTTGTTGTTGCTGGTGTTGTTGCTGCTGTTGTCTGGCGAAAGCCTCTGGGACGAAGTCGGTGAAAGCCATGGTTGGTTGTTTGTTGGGAAACGCGATGCTTCCGGGGGAAGAATGGTGACGGTCTGGTTGGGGGAAAGGTCACTAAGCGAGGAGCTCAGAGGTCCGTAGATCTCTGGGGAAGACGTGGTGAAAGGCTTAAACGACGATTCCAGGGGAAAGGGTTATTTGGGGCGACTGCGTTTGAGGGTCTTTGGGGGGGGATCTATGCGGCCATGATTCCTGGGGACTGGAGCAGATATATGTTTTTTTTAAGTGCGTGATTGAGGATCGGGAGATGGGGAAGAAGAAGGAAAAAGAGAAGGGAAAGAAGGGGGTGGAGGGAAATGAGTCAGATCTTATAGGCGTCGCGTTGAGTGGCCGCGTCTCGAGAGTGCGTGGGAGAGCACAGAATGTTATTTGCGGCGTGGAATGTGTGTGTGCGCGCTGCCAAGGCGATTTGCAGAGACAGCCGGCCAATCGACCCAGCGCCCACAGTCCGTCCCAGAGAGGAAGTCCGCTCGCCGCTTGTGTCCTGCACAGAATCAAGCCCCAGGCTGGGCTCGCGACTGGGTCGAGAGCGAGGAGCGCAGGGTCGGGCGTTGGGGGCTTTGCAGCCCCCAAGGCGCTCTGCAAGGCTTCGCTCTGCATGCACCCTCATCGTCCACAGCGAAAGAGAGCATCTCGAGGTCCTCGCCCGGATCCATTGGCCAACCCCGTCCACAGCAAAAGAAAGGAAGGGAAGGGAGAAAGAGAGAGAAAAAGAAAAAAAAGAAAAAAAGAAACAAACCCATCGCCAACGAGCAAATCTAAAATAAAATCCTGTGGAAGGGCCGAATCAAAATTCCCGCAATGCCATAATAGACCGAAGCAGGCCAACCCACCCGTTAATAAGCAGCCTATCCTCCTCGCGTTCCCTCTTTCGGCCCTTGGAGCCCGTGGGCCCTTGGGCGTGGTACAGGGCTCAGGCTCTGCATGCGCACAAGGCTTCGCATAACCCGCCGTGGGCCAATCGCAGTCTGCTGCGAATCCGCTTTGCGGCTGAGTGGGCTAGTGCGGGAGCAGTGAGCTTTCTCCCAATCGCTCTACCGTAGTATTTGGTGAAATTCGTTCCGGCGCTAGTAGGTAAGACATGCATTAGACATGTTAACGCTCCATGGTTTTCCGCCAAAAACCCCCCAGCGGCATCATAAACGTAGAGTATTAACAGATTATATGCACGTCTTACCTACTAGCGCCGGAACGAATTTCACCAGATACTACGGTATCTTCTCGGCGTCCTGGTCTTGGCCCTGGCTTTTATTTACATGTATTTATTGATCTTCCAAAGGGAGACAAGTGGCGGGCTTGGAGAACTATCGCCGTGATCTCCAGCATCAAATGGTGCGAGCCGCAGCAGATGACCGTTTCCCTCACTCACCCCCACCCCCGCCCTCACCCTCACCACCCCTCACCCTCACCCTCTCACCTCCCCCCTCCCCTCTGTCGAGCAGAGTGCACATATGTATAGTACTCAATTTACCGGTGGCAGCAGTTTCTCAAGTCTTGCTTGATCTTCACTCGGCCATGGCTACCTCAGTCTCAGGCGCGAGAAAAATCCCCAATTTGTATCTGCCTGTTCCACATCTGAACAATCTGTGTCCCATCCATTGCAATTTGCGGTTAAACCGGCACCCCCCCCCCAGCGATCCCATCTCTATCCCGTCTTCCCTGCACTGATTTTCAGTCCAATCCTCTTCATCGACCCCACCACCACGACGAAATGTTAACAAATATAGTAAAACAACGCGAAGGCATCTCGGGGAAAGTGCATAAATAACCCCGGAAACTTGTGCACCAGGCTTGTGGAAATGTTCCATCATCGCACAGGGTGCCAGCTTCTCTCCCAGACCCTAGATCGGACCCCCAAGGTACTGGTGCAGCTGGCCAGCTCTGGTCTGTCAAAATACCTACTCTATCGATACGAGGGGATGAATTTCGCTACGTATGCAACATGTCGCTAGGCAACAACGTCGGTACGCGAGGAAGAAAAAAAAAACCAGCAGAGAGAGCACAGTACAGCAAACAGCAGTCACAGAAACGATTTAATCAATGTATGAAGAGGGAATAAACCGAGTCGCTGACAAACCCGTGCTTAGCCTCGGGTTTGTGCCTTTACTCCTCTTCCTCGAAAATCGGGGTCTGACCCCACTTTTGACATGGAGTAAAACCGCTTATCTTCAGTCTTCGTTGTCCACAGCTTCATGCGTTCACAAATTCTTTTTTTCATCTACTTTTCAATTGGGAGATATTCCCCATTTATGAGTCAACCCCGCAGAGGTAGAATACATTGAGCTGCGTGGTTCAATTCGAGATATATGCACCTGCTTTCCGAGATCTCTCCGATTGAACCAGTGATTTTCTCCGCCGTTGTGACACCTTCGCTCCAACAGAGCCGCACGCACCGTAACGGCGTGACAACCAAGTCTGTTTCAACGCTACTGTATGGCAGAAACGCAATATGCAACGCTCAGGCGTCTCTTTCGTGGTAGGAAGTGCTGTATTCCTCTCGAATGTCGAGAACACGTTTGTCTTTATCTTTTGCCTTGGGTTTCGAGGCCGAATTACGTACATGGACACGACCCCAATACGCACTTACCGGAACGTATCGATACGTGTTGTTTCCGATTTGACGCGTACTCGTTTCAAGGTTTGGGCAGAAGAAGAAGAAAAAAGCACTTTGACAAGGTGGGAAAGGAAGCTAAGTGTCGAAATCAGAACAGATCGTCCTGCGGCGACACAAAAGTAAGGCTTTGGTCAAGTGACGAGTTGCATAATTTACCCAATAATTAAGAGGATGAGGATCCAGAGTGTTTTCTTGGGGAATATTATCATTGACCTAAGATGTTGATGGTTATTCTTAGGGAAAGCATTCTTTCTTTTGAAAACACTTGTGCATCATCGAGCCTGAAAATCAAATTAAAAAACCAAGCTAGCAGAGCGAAGACGACACGAATCAGTAGGAATACGCGGAACAGTGCGAACGTAAGCAATCAACGCACCCTCATTCGTTTCGTGAGAACAGAGGATTTCGAGGAAACCGGGCTGCCTGTACCTCGCTGCATATTACAGTAGTTTATTTTACTTTTTTCTAATCTGGATGTTGTACAAAAAAGTCTTTTGGGGGCCATTCTATAAAAGGTTAACTTCTTATAGTTCAACTCATCACTTGAGGTGCCGTCTGCCTAGCGGTTGGAACTCTTTTGAAGCTCTAACTACATATGTACCTTGTAAAGGCTAACTAATTGCAGTTTCATGCTTGGGTTGATGTATCTGCACCTATCATTGGCATCTTGTGGAGAAAGCAAATGCCGCACAGTAACGTGAAGTCAGTCATTCAGTCATTCAGTCAGACATACAGGAAAGCAATTGAAGAATCATTCTCGTAATGACAAATGAGATCGCAAAGCATGAAATGTGATGGCTCTCAGCCTAAGGCAATTCTTCAAACAAAACCTTATCGGTACTAAACAAGCGAGTGCAGTCTCTTCCTTCCCGCTAGGCTCATTCACAATTTCCCTCCCTCCCTCAACTTTATCCGCATGCATGAGGATCTTAAGCTGTGAGACACGAGGCTAGGATTTTCACATGCTTGGATATTTCCCCTTCTATATCTAATCTAGAAGTTCCGACAATTCACCCACTCCTCTCCCCCACTTTGAACCCGAAGCCACTGATGGAATAAATACACCTTACAACACCCTGGACACTAGCACCCTGGGAGCATATGTTTGACATATCTACTGGTTTACTCAAAAAAAAGAGGCGTATATTTGTGTGCCAACGGAGCCCACGTTTTTTTCAAAACTGTGCCCCGGACGGAGTGAATTCCATGATTACTTCCGTGGCCGGTTCTACAAACAGAAACTAGCGAAGCTGACATTTCAGGTAGAAGAGAGGCTGTACATGGGTTTTCTGGAAGGGCATCGTATGTTACTCGGGCAGTGTTCACAGGGCAGGGATTGTATTTTTCCGGGTTTATTTATCTCCATGTTCGAGTACATATATGTACCCCCCCCGCGTCAGAGCCTAGTTGCTGGACCTCGACGGTAGGTGCAAGCTAATAAATGCCTCTACATTATTATAGTTTCGACGCGAGAATCTATTTGCTCCCGCATTCACTTCTAGTCTGTTAAATAACTGGTGTCCCGAAACAGTCTTTACTAGAATCATCGAAAGACAGCTATGGTTACGTCTAATACGCTCCTACGAACTACTACAACCTTACAGCCGCCTGCAATCAGAAGTACTTAAATTACCTACTACGATATACTCTATATGTCTGGTCATACGTGGATAGATATGGTTAAACCACCACTATCTACAAGAATATTTCCGAATAATCAAATCAGAGGGTATATTACTCGCATCCATAAAAGAAAACCACAAATTTACCATACAAAAAGAAAAATCGCAAAACCACGAAATCAATAAATACACGTAATCGATTTTTTTTTCTCTTTAACAAAAAAACTCAAAAGACAACAGACAAAACAAGGGGGAAAAAATAAATATACGAATTCAACGCCCATCTGCTGTTCGCCTTAACTTTGCAAATATAACTATGAACCTCTCACCCGCCCCCTCTTCGTATCGAGCCAAACCTCCTCCCCACAGATAGAACCCATGAAGACAGAGTGTTGCTCAATTTAGGGTGGGAATCAAAATAGGTTAAAGAAAAGAAAAAGATATAATAAAAAAAGCAAAACCCCAATTCAAGTAATCCGAGGAAGGGTAATTATTACAGTATGCCTTTCATATATTATAAAAAGAGAAACATAGAGAGAAAGTGAGTACTTGTAAAGTGGAAGTGCTCTTAAAACATAACCCAATACAATGTCCCGTTTTTCTCAAATCGAGTTTGCCGCCCATATATCAAGATCTACGGATTAACGAAGTCCAATAACACTCTATTTTTATCGGGATGAATTAGCAAACAGTAGTCTTCAATAAAACAAACAGCTACCTCTAATTGTAGAGCGCATATCACTATTTATGAGGAGGAGGAGGAATCTTATCCGTACCATTTCCAAAGTCCAAACGCGCCGAATCCAGACTTTTAATTTCCCCTCAACGCCTTCAACGCCCTCCAATTCCATACCTTCCCACCAGCACCGTCTCTAAAACACCCCCAAAAAACAAACTGTCAGCGATTGGCCATTCTACGTATTAGAAACCGAATCAAACATACCGCCGGTTTCCTCCAAAATAATAGCAACTTTTGCGCCATTCCGACAGCATTACTATCCTTTCCATCTCCCGTCGCTGCCCGCATATCTGTCCTCAGCCGCGCAAGCGCAAGACTACATATAACCGCCTTCTGGGGTTCCCCAGCACGATGACCCCAAGTATCGTCCGTATTAAAGCCCCCAGCAGTCAGCATTTCAATAAGGTGCTGCTCGGTGGTCCCTGCATCATCCGTTCTGCGCAACCCCGAGAAGATACCATCTTGCTTAAGCAGAACATTCCCCGCACCGCGTTTCACAGCCATCATCTCCGCATGGGTGATATCTCTTCTCGGCGGGATGACGTAAAAGTCGAGGTCCTCGCGAAGGACGATGATACCTGCACGATCTTGGAGCACATTGGTTGGAGAATTGGGGGAGACCGAGCTATCCATAGGTTCGTCGTCATCATCCTGGGTGGCTGTGATGGTCGCCGAAACCTGGCGAAAGAAGTCGAGCATATATTGGAGACAGACGGGGTCAAACTAAAGGGTCGAACAGTTCAGTCAATGGTGTTCTAGGACGATTGCTGGGTCACGATGATACATTTGAAAAATGAAGATGTGTACGCACGTCTACAGAGTACACGCCCTCATCGTGAAACGAGTTGACCTGTCCATCGGGGAACAGGCCGTTGGGGAACAAAGAGAGTAGAACGAACTCGGGTAGAGTTAATAGCTCATCGCGAGATAGGATGAATTGGGTTCCCCTATCGTGATATTAGCAAGAGCCTCCTTAGGCACAACCTCACCCTCTCCGGATATACTATAGATAATCAGAATAGAAATAAAATATACCTCAAATCCAACGTTAAATTCTCCTCATTGTTAACACTATCTACCCCCCATCGCGCGCCACGTTAGTAACACGCTTTCGTATGGGGAGGATATTCACGTGACATTCACATACCTCCTAAACTTTGAAGCTGCGGTCCCCCTTGTGACACTTGAGTAATGATACTCGAGGACCCTCCGGCAGTAGCCATACAGAAAGCGAAAGAATGTAGCGGGGAAGAGGATTCGGTGTAGGGCGGCGGTGGGGGTTCAGGGTCCTGGTTGCTGTACGATGGTGAGGCTGCGGAAGGGTTGTTGGTTGGTGGAAGCGCGGGAGATGGGGTTGTGTTTTTGGAGGGATCCTCGTGTTTGAGGTCTTGGGGTGGTGGGAGAGGCGAGGAGGAGGAGGAGGAGGGGGAGGGGGGGAGGAGAGGGGGAGAGGAGGCCTTAGATGGAGATGGAGGTTCTATAGCTGAGAGGTAAGGGGTGGTGATGGGGGGGGAGTGGGAGGGAGGGAGGGGGAGAGAGGAAGACAATGTTGACTGAGGCTGTGGTTGGGATAGAGGTGAAGCGAGAGCGGGAGCGGAAGTCTGTGCAGGCAATTGGGACTGCAGCGGAGAGACGTGAGACGACAAAACAGCGGGCAAGAGGAGGAGGGGAAGGGGGAAGGGGAGGGAAAGGAGAGATGGATGGGTGGGCGGGTGGATGGACGAGATAGGACAGGGCTGGGAGGAACAGGGCGTATGTGGATGGGATGGATGGGGGGAGAATGGGGAAGGGAGAAGAGTAGAGCAGAGAGCAGGCACTGAGTTGAGTGGATGGAGAGCTGTTCCTACTCTGCTGCTGCTGCTGCTGCTGCTGTTGTGCCCTGGCGGATCAACGAGACTCGTTCCTCGGGACTCCAGGCTGAGGGCAGGCAGGGATGGAGATTGACGTGAAGGTATCTTCTTCTTCTCCTCTCCTCTCCTCCTCTCCCTATACCCAGCAGATGGATATAGTTATTACCGTGGGGGAAACGTTGTTGTCTGTCTACCTGCACGCGGTGCTATGCTTGGATCTTGGATGCTGGCTGCTGTGACATCGCTCGGCGGCTATTGCACCACTTTTCGGCGCGAACTGACCACCTCATTTACCTCTGGAACTGGCGCGTCCAATCCTGTGCTCATCTGCAGGGCCCATGGATGTCACAGGTACATGTGTCGTGATGTATGGCTCTGAGTGAGTCCATGTAGCTCTCAACATGCATTCAATATAATTGCTATCGTAAGGTAATCGTACACTCGAACCTCAACAAATGAACGCCTGTCTCGCCGGACTCCAAACTGCTATATGATACCTCTATGCTATGTTTTCTTTGCTCTCTTTAGTGAATCTTCATTCTCTATTCCTCTCACTCTCTTCACTCCCTCCACCCCACTCTCACATGCTCGGTTGAACCTGGGGCCTTTCGTTTGGTGTCTGTACCGTCTACATGCCGTCTTAGCAAGCTTATATGTAACTACGGAGCTCAAATCCTCACCTCGACCATCTTGTCACCCTCTACCTTGACCTCACGATCCCTCAACCTCCTCATCAAAGCTAAAAACGTGCTGTCTTGAAACTTCTGGCTATGGTTTCCGCTCAACGAGTCGAGTAATTGTGCAGCGGTCCTCGCCAGTTCATCCGAATCATGTTCCTTGTCCATCGCTTCCTCCTTCTCTTCCTCCACTACCCCCCTCACAGCCTCCGCCAGTTCTTCCCTCACCTGAACATCCTGTCTCTCCTCTAGCTGCACCCTCGCATCCTCAAACGCCCTTTCAAACGCCGCATCGTCAAACTGCTCCATAACATCCTCCTGCCGCGCTACTCCCCCACTCTGGATATCCCCACCCATATTATACATTACTCCCCCCATCTGTAGTCCCTGTCCAAAGCCCCCCGAATACATCCCCATCCCCATAGCTGGCCCCCTCAGCGCCGGCTCTGCAGCGCGAGAAACTGGCTGCTTCAGCAACATGAACTCCTCATGCCAGCTTGCCGCAGCCCATCCCTGTGCCTGCTGTTGCTGCTGCTGTTGCCGCAGCAGCGGAGGTGCGCCGGTATGGAGTCGCTGGAAATCAGAAGTCCAGCCATCGAGTCGTGGGGCGTGGCTGAGAGGGGACACATGTGCGCGTACGTCTTGCTGGAGAGCACCGGCGGAGAATTGAGAGAACTCGGTATCGAGTTGTTGGTTTGAGTGCGCGGTCTGAGTGCGGAATAGCTGTAGAGTGAAGAGATTAGTTTGGGGGTATAGGGGGGATGAATGGCTGACTGGCTGACTGACTGACCTGTGAGGAAGAAGCGGGCGACTGGAGATGTTCTTGTTGGAGACTTCGGTTTGCAGTTGTGTGTTTCTGAAGTGAGGATAGGGCGTTTGAAGGTCCGCACATAGAGGAAGCCATGGTGAGCTTTGGATGTAGACAGATAGTGAATGTAGCTTTGTTGTTTATGTTCCTGTTATAAAGAAAGGAAGTCTATGGCTGTGGCGGGGGGATTGTTGGGGGGTGAGGGCATCTGAGAGAAAGTAGCATATGACGGATAAGATATCCAACCTCGGCTCATGGAGCGGGAGTCACGAGGATGCTCGGTTGAACTGGATAGGCAGAGACAGAGACAGGCAGAGACAGACAGAGACAGAGACAGAGGATGCAGGGATAACGACGGGCAGAGTATTATATGGAGAGATATGTATATGGAGAGAGACTGAGAATGGAGATGGAGATGGGAAATGCGGAAATACGCAGAATACAGTGGTAATGACAGAATCTCCCTTAACCCGGCATAAGGACCACATTCACACAGGTCTGCACATCTGGGCATCAGGGACCAGGAACACCCATGCATACGGTATGACGCATAAGGCCATCCCACTTCACCCCAGCTGTTCCGTCTCTTCCCCTTCATCCACCACCACCACCCCACCACCACCACCACCACCGATCCAGCTTCTCCATGCCTCCACCTATAATAATAATACTCCTCGGCACCTCCTCCGCCGTCCCCTCCCCCACGCGCAACCAGTCCTCTCTTGCTATTGTTCTCCCCTCTTCTTCCACCCTCCTCGTCGATGTTGGCGAAGGCACCCAGCACCAGATCCAGCGATTCCACCCCACCACGCCCCACGTCAGGCTCGGCAAGATCGAGAAAATATTCATAACCCATCTCCATGGCGATCACATCTTCGGCCTATGCCCGTTGCTCGCAACCCTCATGAATGGTGCTGGGGGCTCTGAGAACGACCCTCGTCTGCTCAACACAGGTGAGACTACATTGAACGGCGACGCAGTCCCGAAAGCCAGAATTGAGCTCTATGGTCCAAAAGGTCTACGAGAATACGTGCGGTCGGCGCTAACACTGACATACACCTACCTCGACGGCTGGTACGTTGTTCACGAGCTCCACTTCCCCACCGACAGTCCCTCAGACCCATCTGCCAATCTCTACATCAAAGAGCTTTCCATAGGCCGTAACATCCATGCCGACGCCTCTGGGCTCTGGCGCGACTTCTGTCACTGGAAGCACCCGACTCAGGGATACATAGAATACCAACTATCCGCAGGCCCGATCCACCACAGCGTCCCTAGCCTCGGCTACGTCCTCACCGAATCTCCTCTACCCGGGAAGATTCCGCCAGACTATGCGAACCGGATCATAGCGCACAAAGTCGAGCTAGCGAAAACAAGTGGGTACAAGAACCCGATTGAGTTTCTACGGCTGCTGCAGTCACCCGCATGTCCCGCTGATGCGACGCTGGAACTACCGGATGGGACGAACCTGGTGAAGCCGCCGTTAAGGGTTGGGAGGAAGATCACTGTACTGGGCGATACATGTGATCCTAGCCCCATCATCCCGTTGGCCATGGGGAGCGACGTGTTAGTACATGAAGCGACCAATGCGTGGTTGCCAGGAGTGGACCCGTTGACAAAAAGTTCAGAGGACTATGCGGTGGTGGAGGAGCGATCAAAGTCGAGAGGCCATTCAACACCGGAGATGGCGGGACGGTTCGCGAGTGCCATTGGCTTGGGTGGAGGTGGAGATGTAGCTGTGGGTGATAATAAAGGGGTGCTGATATTGAATCACTTCAGCTCTAGGTATAAAGATGATTTAGCGGATGGACAAGGCGGACAGGCGCAGAAAGTCATGGATAGTATACGGCTGTGTGCAGAGCGGGCTTGGGTTGATCCTAATGTCAAGGGGAGTGCGCTGAGCGGTGAAGAAATTAAGATGGAGGGTAGAACGGTTGTGTGTGCGAGGGACGGTATCCCTATCGAGGTTAAAGCTTCATAACTATGGTTTGTAAGATATCATGATGGTGTTAGGAGTGTGTTATTTATGTGGCGTTTTTAAGAGGTAGTCTAAGGTTGTGATTCAGCGTGTGGGATATTTTCTGGATTTAGATTTGTTTGGGATATTATTTTTCCGATATTGGTTATTTATTGCTGGACGCGGAGGCTGCATCATGCGTATCACTCGGTGTTGGCGACAATTATCACCATGGCTGATCACTCGTTTTATTAATATCACTAGGTGTTGTAATAGTAGGACGAACGAGGCCGATTACTTAATTATCTACAGGCTAGCAGTACGTCCCCGTCTATATACAAGTATATACCCTTCTATAACCTCCCGGGTACCCGTGGACTCGGGCCTACGTCTCAGTAATTTCCGTCTTCGAGCCTTCCCCGAAGGCTTCCCCGGAAGGCTCCATATCAAGAAGTTCCTCCAACGTTAGGACGTAATTTAGAAACCCAACACTGGTGAGTTTTCTCAACGCACAAATACCCCATATAATCAACTAACTAAAATTCATGTGGAAGAAATGTTGACGTCGCACTCGCCCAACGAAAATAGAACATATCTGAAATCTAGTATATGTAAACGGAAAAACCCTCCCCGAGCTCCTCACGCTATAACTACGGTTGCATGTGGCATTCTTGTACCTTTAAAGCAATGAAACAATGAAACAATGATTTAACAAAAACCCCCCCCCCTCCCCGAACTCCAAAAACCGAATATAAAATATACCGTGAACAAACCGTCTCCCCAAGCTCTTGGTACCTATTAAGAAAAAAGTGATAGTTTGCAACCTGCTTGAATATATAAACGAAGAAAAATATGCTTAAACCGCAGAAAATCCTAAACGCGAGCTAGAAATATCAGCGCCTGTCTACGAGCTAGCCGGACTACACAAACTTACCGAAAATTCGTTTATTAAAGAGTGTTCTCTCGATTTACTATATCTCTATTATCTGCAATATATTTTTTGCAGCTACGGACTAACGAGGGAGCGTTGGATTCCTCTGCACACCGGAGAATAGCTTGGACAGTTTCCGGCCGAATCAAATCTAGATGGGAAGTTTGGTGTTCCAACTTCGCTTTCAGCCCATCGAGCAACCAAAGGTTCGCCACCTCGAGTTGGTACATAATGTCTTGCAGAGTCTCAGATAGATCATCAGATGGGTCAATGCCCGAAACTTCTCCGGTGTATATGTATCCCAAGACTGCTCTAACCGTTTTGGCTTTCAGCTCAGGGAGTTTTATAACGTTGTCTTTTGCTTCTTTGAAGTCGCCTGTGAGCATTTTCTCCCAGTATTTTGATGCTGCTGTAAGGATTATCCTATGGGCTCCTATTTTCGTATCTCCCACGTCCAAGGTAATATCCAAGAGGCTTCCTTCCTGTCGAAGCCTTTGAAACTCGCTAAGCAGCACCGCCGAATATCCTATAGGTTGGGAAGGAAGCTCAATCGGAATGTGGGGAACATGCCTTCCTACCCGGTAATGATCGAGTAGGTCTGCAAAAGGTGCAAGGAATGACCGAAGAAATTGGATATGTGGCGAATCATACCTCACACCTATGCAAAGCGACTCGCTGCACTTCCAAGCATTTTGAAAGATGTCCTGGTTTATCAAGCGAATGTCTTCTGCGTCCACGTTGAGCCAAATTTCCGCCTTGCTATCTATGACAGGAATATTCGATATTCTGCGCTGCAGATGCTCATAGCATGCCTTGACATCGGAAATGTATGCTGGTATTTCTTGCCAAGTCACGTTGCTTCGATTTTCGGAAAGAAATGTCAGATGTTTTAGAACCGTTTCTGTAGAGGGAACACCGTTATTGGGGAGATGACTAAGTACGAATGATCCGAGCTTATGTTTCAATGTAGGGCATTGGCTCCATGAAATAGTTTCAAATTCCGGGTTAACAGCTTTTGAGAGTGAGGTGAAATTGCTGCTCTGGAGAACGCTTCGCATTCGGGGTTTCTTATATTCCGAACTGCTGCCAAATTCTGTTTGAGCGGGCGCGACGGGGATTGTATGCAAAAAGTCCCATGTCCTGGAATCCCAGTTTTGCATCCTTTGATCGTCCCAAGACAGATATTCGAAGACGGTTCGGGCATCGGCAATCAATTGGACATCATCGATTGATGATGATTCGTCCCGCCGTCGCTGAATGGAGCGGATACACTCCAAGTAATGAGTTTCGTCGGTAATTTGTTGGCGTAAGCCTGCATTCTGCCAAATACGTAACCCTCTTAAATCTCGATGTAGGAAATGTGTCTTCATGCCTCTGAATGCGGCAACAAAGGTTGGGTTTTCGGCGTCATATAAGGAACTGAGCATGCAGTGGTGTCTGTTTTCGTCAACTGCTAGTGGATGCTGTGAAAAAGCGCCGGGATTCCTCTCGTGAAGGCTTAAGAGGAATGACTTATAACTTGCAATTTTGTTGGCTTCGATCTTTTTGCCTGAATGCACATGGTTCCTTAAAAGTTCATCGAGTAACATTTTCTTGACTCCGAGGGCGTTTAATTCACCACCATACCTGCTCACAACGCTAGCCCGGATGAAGGGGTTGTTTTCTATTACGCCAGTAAACGAGATGTTGTAATCGGGGGATAATATCGCTTTTGTCGCGGGTTTATAAGAGGATGGTTGTCCTGCTAGTGATTCAGAAGGCCAAATGGGAAGATTTTCAAGGTACTTCTTGGATTCGGAGAATTCCCTTCGTAAGTTTCCCATCATCATTGGGTCGAGTAGCTCTCTCAAAGTCTTACGTATTAAAATTAGTTTGGAGAAGCGACAATGACATAAAGAGGGAAAAAGGTATCTGACTTCTAGCTCACTGGTTTGAAGAGTTTTGAGAACGTATTCTTCTGCAGACATCCCTTTTGCAAGGGTCTCGATGGACTTTAGAAGTCGAAAAATACCTAAAACTCCTGAAACACTGCTCATGAGTTCGGAAGGCTGTTGGCCCAGAGGAAAAGCCGACGGATCCAGTAGAACAAGGCCTTTGAAGGATTGCAGGACCAATTCCTGGGATTTTGTGAGCCCTTTCTGCCTTAAAATAGCTGGAACTGAGCTAGCAGTAAATTCTGCAGGTGAGACAAATTGAATGCTTGTCTCAGGTTGACCAATAGGGGTTCCAAAGTGCACGGGGATATCCTGTAAAATATTGAGATACTCTTCCTGTTTTTCGGGAGATTCACGAACGCAGTGCTCAAAATAAGACCACACATTCGTGACCCAAGTCTTTCGGTGGTCAGTACTTTGCTCGCCCATTAATTTATATAACCTCGGGATATCCTTAAACTGGAAATATTCTATATTGAGCTCTTCCATGGATATAAGCTTCTCAACCACTGATGAATCTAAGTCCTGATGGATAGCAAAGTTTGGCGAGATATCCAGGATCATTCGTTCCTCAGGAGTTTTTGCGACCAAAAGGGAATTATCTATGGCTGCCGTTCTAGAACGAAATGAACCCAAGCCCTTGCTCGCGAGTGGTAAAAGCTCGCAACCTATTAGGCTTTTTGGTGTGGCTTCACTGACGATAAACGAGAGAAGCTTGTTGAAGAACTGTATATCGTGCCCATATTTCTCTTTCCATACCTGGGCTATCCTGCTTTTGTATATAGGTAAGCGGAAGAGGCCTAATAAATACTCAGGAGACACTGATTTCATTGATTTCGGGCTAAGTTCTTTTAGAGCGTCTCGAATTGTCTGAGGCGGGAAAACGATATCACGTAATTCAAGTTGCAAAAGGAGGTCCATGAAGAATTTGCTAATAGGAAGGTCTAATAGATTGAAGGTAGCTGCCCCAAACCGGATATTTGCAGGAGTCCCATCCCTGTTTGGAGGAGACTCTGGTGGATAGAGTAAATATGGGCTCGAGACCGCTTTGTTCCAGAATGCCGTCGATATAATCCTTGATATAGTATCGGTTGTTGCGGATGGATACGGCGGCCAGTAACGATATCCGTTGACACCGGTTTGCATAAGGTGTTTTATGAGGGATAGATATAATTGAGCAACGCATTTTTCGAATATCCATCTGTTCCACTCGGAGCCTTCTTCCGTTTCTGAATCCGCTAGAGGGATGGATTGCCGATTGCTTTGGACGACTAAGTTCTGAAATAGAAAAATGTTTGATTAGCCTACTGCAAATTTTACAGCGCCCGCAGGTGTACCCACCGCATCGACATGGACTGGAATCTCCATCGTATCAGGCTTTCGTAGTGGTAAACTCATATAGTTCCTGCCGCCGAGATTGGTCGTCTCGGAGATTAGGACAGCTAAGCCATACCTTGCTTCGAGAGAATGCTTTATTTGGATTTCTACTAACGAGGACGTAGGAAGATCGCCTTCGTCTTTTCTGCCAGAAATGACACACCACTTATGAGATCTAGACTTTAATTCTCCAAGTGTTTGGTTTTGCCCTTCGATGATAAGTTCCTTGACCTTGGGGCTGTCGGATATGACGATCTTCTTTGAAGATACTTTCCAGATAAGCTCACTGGAAGACTTTTCCCGAGTTAACCCATGTGTGATGTCCGACGACGTATTTATCTCCCAGAAGGAGATCGAAGTGATATATTCAAGAAATAATAAAGAGTCCATTGCGCTTTCAAAATAATCCTTGAGGTATTGCCTAGGCGTTTTCTCGGGCTCAATATTACTATTGCTAGGGCCGGATCTGGTGGACATGGTGGTTAACGGGAATCGAAATATTGTGCCTGGAAAATAAGATGTGTTTTTATCAAATCCGGGTATACCCTCGAAAGGTCGAAGTTGATCGGGATCTAGGCGATGTTAGTGGCATAAAAAACCTAGCAGGCATTTTGTTATTCATGGCGATGCGCTACATTTTAGGCGTACATCTTGAAGCCTTAACTTCATTCCTGCTCTTCGTTTTCTCGTGATAGGATGCACTGGCAGGTACTTGAGCTCTGGGCTATTCAAGGGTTAGCTTATAAATTTTGATATCGGGTAGTTATGATATCGTCCTTACTCGAAAATTACGAATGAGTCGCCCGAGATAAAGCTAGGCACCGAAGTCCAGTGATACCTAGAATATAGTGAGAAATTTTTTGGGGGTTCAGACGTGTAGAAGTCCACTGACATCGTTAAAGCTCCCCTCCCGAACTTTCCAATCTTGGAATAATCTTGACGCTTTGATCCAACCCCAACATCAATCACTGCTTTAAAGTCCTTCTGTTCAAATACTTTGGGCTCGTTAGTGCTTTGTATTCACAACTGAAATGAACTGCTGTCCCAATAGCGTTCCAAAACTCATCATCTTTGGCAGAGTTTTGGTAAGGCACGTTTTACTGGAATTAGTAGGACATCCAAGTGTAAATGTCCTCTAGTTATAGAGGTTATGGAATTACTTACGGCCATTGTTGCAACAAAAAAGAGCAGGTCCTTGAACTTCCTGCAATTCTTCCACAAGTAACCTTGTCCCCTTATGACTTTCTGAGTGATCAAGAACCCAAGATACTTCTGTTGCCGATCGGCAATCTTCGGCATTCGCAAGATACTCATTGAAAGTACTACTAGGAGTGTACCGTCTCAGTGTATCTTCAATTACTGTCATGGAATTTTCTTTCTGCGCGAAATCATCGTCAAAATCAGGATCGCTCAACAATTCCAGGAAACGGGCATGAAATGACGTTAGGCGTAGTTGTTTTATCGTGTTCTGCGAGATACTAGGATGAAGTATTGTAGACTTTTCTGCTTGTTGGTCCGGGTCATTAGCTTCTAGATAGTCGAGTGCTTCAGGATCGGGGGCGCCAGCTGTGAGATATCGGAGAAGGCGTAGAGAGCCAGAGTCGTCCGGAGCTTTAAAGTCGGTAAGTGCTGCGTCTTCGGCAAACCTTTCCCCCACCACTTTCACAATATAGAGTGCTACTTCTAGATCCGTTTCTGCCAAAGCTCCTTTCTTTGCAAGTTTGTCCTGGAGCTCTTTTAGCTATATCGTATGTTAGATTAAATCTCGCACAGCTCTTGGAGATGAATATATATGGGTAAGTACCTGGGAAAACGAGGGTCCCTTGTTCACTCCAAGCTTTGCTAAGAAATCCTTATATTCAAAGGTTTTAAACTCGGGAGCCACAGTACCGAAATAAGGGAAAAGGGGTGAAAAATCTTCGAGAAATATATCTCTCGGACGATAATACTTAAGCCCAACACTATCCGGGATCCATTCGCGCTCTTGCAACTCGGATATACAATTATTTAGAAAATTATCTCCTCCCTTCTTAACTAAATAACGTATAACTTCGGTGTCTTTTTCTTTCACTGCCCCGTCCAGTTGTCTCAGTAGTTGGGTTTTCGACAGTGGATTGTTCCAACCCAAAGCCCTCCTCCATTCTTCCGGGACCCGGAATTCCACAAGCGGCATTGCGTACTTTACAAGCATCTCGAAATTTTTGTCTCTGCATTCTTCGGCACTGCAAAGTCTGTTAGCCTTCCCAGGGAAATGGGCTGGGAGCCATCGGAAAGTGAAATATTTTTGAGGCAGTTGCGGGGCGGATCTAAAGTGTTCAATAAGTTTTCTAGCCCTCTCTCCAATTTCCTCTGGCGAGCGATCGTTTTGGCTATAAACCTCTATTCTCTCGAGTACAAACCCACTCGATATCCTTTCAACCATTCCTAGTGTGGGAAGCACGGAATGGTAGTGATTATAGAATTCTCGAGTTGGTACCCGACTCTCTTCCGGGAAAAAGTATTGCTCAAGCTCACAACTCACTGTGTCCACTGGCCGTTTAAGCTGTGTTGCGGTGGTATTAGTGTCGACGGGAACGATTTCTGTGGTGGAGAGTGTGTTCCGAGAGTTTTGCAATAAAAGATCAAATCGTCCGAAAGCAAATTCGACAAGCTGGGCAACCCGCAACGTATCGCCTTTTGAGTCTACAATGTTATAGGTAACGTAATCGTTAAGTATGTTACTTAGTGAAGGGCAAGTTGCTAATTCTAGCCCCTGGATGAGTTGCTCGCTGTTGCTGTTGCTAATATCGATGAATATAGTGTTGGGGAAGCTCAAGGCCACCGGGACATCTTTGATACCAATATAGTTGACCGCAAGATTACCCCGAACCGGATCCAGAGAAATCCAGGGTCTAGAATTCCCTTGTCAGCTTTGGTTGGAGTGGGTTTATTGCTTTGGGACTTACGGGTTAGGGAGTGCTGCAGAAGATACCTCTCGAAATAGACTCAGTTTTCGTAGCATCTGTCCATTGCCCCTGTTTTTTGAGTATCCTATCGAGATGATTCTCAAACAATAGATGAGGTCGGCCTTTTCGTTATCATTTAACATATCAACGAAGTTTGTACGATTGTCAACGAGCCACTCTACCACGGAGCCAAAATTCCCAACATCTTGGATATAGCGGCGGACCACTTCAGTAGTTGTAGATGTGAATCCTTCTTCGACATAAAATGAGTACCGCGCCCCATGGCGGGTAAAAAGGCTAGACGCAGTATCCTGAAGGAAAACACTGAGGGGCCTTTTGGTAGATATATCGAGAACTGAGGACCTCCCGTTCGAAATCCTATGATAGCGATCGCCCATTGCCGGAATAAGCCATAGTCCGTCTAGTAATTGAGGTTGAGCTGTGAGCTGCGCCGTGTTGTCTATAAGTTTAATCCATTTCCAGAACCGGTTAACAAAGTCATTGAAGCCAGGTCTCGTGATTATGTCCCCTTTTTTGGATTCAGCAGCGCTGAAAATATACTTTTTGCAATAAGATACGGCGTCTGGTACTCTCCAAATAGATACGGCTGTATAGCGGTCAAGCTTCTTAATATCAGATTTCATTTGTTTTTCGGTGGAGGGGGTTAGTTTCCCGGTATCAATCAATATTTTACTCTCTTTGAAAAGTTCTGCCTCTTCCTTGGTTTGAGGAAAATATAGTCTCGATCCATTTGCATTACTAAAGTTATGAAATTTCCCATCTGAGGTTGGTAATAGTGGCGCATGACACAAGCCTATACTATCATAGTCTTTATCTAATAAGACATATTCGAGAAGGTCTCTCCGAAAGTTAAGAGGTAGATCTTCAAGAGAGTTTCTCAGCTTTGAAAGCGAGTTTCTGGCTGTAGCTGGGGTAAGCCGAGGGAGGTTTAGAGTTTCGATCCCAATTTTGGCAAGTTCAGGTCTTCTATTCGCTGGAGGAAACGAGACGGGGCTTCTGGCATGCTGTAGAGCATTCTTGTACTTTTCGTCGATATCGAGAGTGAACAAAACATCGTCACGAGCTTCAGTGGTGCCGCAAACCGTGGGAAGTAGCTTCAAACCTTGCTTCACCACTCGCTGAAACAGCGTGCTCAAAACTCCCATCCAAAGATCCGTTTCGATTCCTTGAGTACCCGCAGGCCAGAAGTCCCATCCTGTAAACTTCACCTCTTCATTTTCGCTCAAATGACTTAAAAACTCGAGATTTCGGATCCAGATGTGGGGCAGACATTCCTGCAATAGCCACGTGTTCCATCTCGAGCCGAGTTTGGTTTCGGAATGTTCGCTGATCGTCCAATCCCCACCTGAGTGGATATTTGATCGATCCGGAGTGATAGAAAACATCCCATGGATGTGGACAGGATGTTTCGTGTGAATTGGTAGAGGAAGAATGCTGAAGAGGCGCCCAGTGAAATTGATACTCCCCTATATATGAGAGTTAGTAGAAGATAACGGGGAAACCAGCCCCAAAAACGAACGAACCTCTAACGGCGTAGCAATAGCGATCCACGGAAAAAGCTTTTGACTTCTTGCCCACTTCTGAAGATCTTCATCTTCTGGGCCTTTGCTCAGGTAGTGACTTATCGCATACTTAAAAATTTCCTTCTTGCCAGTTTTGTATTTGTCTGCTGCCTCGCCGCGATACAGGGAGATATCCGTTAAGAAGTCCATCACACACAGATCCTTCTCTTGTTTAACAAAAACCTCCATATAACCCTTGTTGATGATGTCTTTTGCCTCGTGATGTGAAGCATGGGTAGTAGATTCCACCTTGGCGTAGATATCTTCATTGAGACGCAACGTGATGGTATGCACGTTTCTCAAGAATAGCAAAGATTCCACAAGCTCGTTGGCGAACTTCTCGAAGACCTCGAGGATATCTGCTTCAGAAGTGCTTTGAGCCGGAACAATCTTACTCTCTGCTGCCTGGGCCTCAGTCCTTAGCGGAAGGCGAATGATAGTCCCTTGAAATTCGGATTCGAAGTCCTTTAAGATACTCCCGAATGCGCCCAGCTGATTACGCATATCCGGCTCGCTGGAATCCCTAACGAAGTCGTAAAGTGGGCCACCTGGGTCGGCTGCTGATACGTCCCGTGACCACGTGAAATGTGGGTCAAGAATAAGAAGTAGTCTCCCAGAGACTATGGACGGCATATCAGTCCAGTTATAAACCTGTGGGTAATGTCAGCTAGCTGCCCTAAACTTATGAACGGAAAAAGAGATATATCGCAAATTACGCTATTAAAACCTCTACCAAACTTTCCAGTTGCACTAAGGTCTGTTGCTTTTGCGCTATCACCGATTCGGCTCAGAGACTTGAAATCCGTCGGTGAAAAAGTGCCATCATTGAATGCCAATAGTGCAGGGCCCTGGTATCCCGCCAAACCTGGATGTAGGATATTTTCGGTTTCATGTGAGCTCGTGTCAAGCACGAACTCGACTCTAGTCGCCCCGGCATCATCTGCGTTCTGGCATAGCTCACGGAGGACACCACCACCAGCGGGGTACTCTCGGATGATGTTGCGAAGGACAGTGGTAAGCGGTTGGTGCTGTGCGTTATTGCCTATTGGAGTTACCGGCATTTTTTGAAGTTTTGCTTTCGCCTCGATACGGTATGTTATATAACACTATGTTCTATATTCGAAATACCTGAAGACTGGGGAAAGATATGAGCTTTGGAAGATAATACTCAAGAGATGGACTACAGCCGGTAATATAGCAACTTTGCTAGAATTCAACTAAAGAAATAATTAAAGAAATATTATTAGACGCACATACAGCCACACGCTAGCCGGCAAATGGGTAGGCAGCCGCTGCTGCCTGAAAATAATAGTGTGCCTCGCAAGTATCTACGATGATCTTCCGTACTGGTATTGACCCCGCAGTCACATTGGATGAGGTGGTAGCAAGACCGCACACTTCCTCGTCGAAGCACCCGCAGCCATCCGAATTTTTTTATATCATAGACAGAGATTGGTTGCGCTGGGCATAAAGTATACGTATGCAGGCGCCCGTGTGTGATCGTGAGCCTACCAGACGATTGCAATTTCAGAGAATATCCTATCGGAGATTCTATGCCTAAACTTACAGCCAATCGCTAGCGGTACAGCAGGGAATTATCTTCAATGATGCTCAGGCGTCCAGTTCTCTATAGCGGATATAGTTACACAAAGTATAAGGTGGAGCCAATACATGTAAGTTACAGGTGCGGGTATGCCGGTGTGGGAGGGAGGGGGCCATGTACTCCAAGGTCTGCTGCATGTATATATCAGGTACCTCTCAAGCACTCCTTACAGTATTGACTAGAGCCTTGACATCACTTGAAATATTGAAGCCTGGTAATGAATAAAGTTAGCCATGAAAAGCAGTTATGGGATTAAATTGAGAAGTGGTTTGAAGGGCGTGGAACGTAGCCTCGTCGCTGGGCCTAACTTGTTAGCTTGGAACGACAATATATTAATATGAGGAAGGGCATGTAAATAAATGGACCCCAGTGGTTAAAACCTGAACCTTCTTTCCACTCTGTTACAGGGAAATTTATAGGATTCTGAAGAAAACGACTCCTAGAAGTATCGATCGCGCTCTACTGCTCTGTATATCTTGGAAGCATCTGTAACACGTTCAATCGCACCAAACCGGTTTCCATAGGATTCTGCCCACAAGGCTGAATCCAAACGTTATATGGCACCTAATCGACTTGCGCCCAGAAAACGCCCAAGGGTCATCTTCACTGAAACAATTCTCACTGAAACAATTCTCACCGTAACAATTCTCACCGTTGACGAACCTCTTAGCGCGTCAAAGTAACACGCGCCTTCTTGCGGACCGTGTTTTGCGGGGTATGGACACGGCTGCATCCGTCGTGGCGCATCAGGCCAGGAACGCTGATCCCTTGCGGCTGGGGCCAAACGTGGCTAAGCGCTTATGTGGCAAGGCGAATCGCAACGATTCGCCAGTCGTTAACTATCAATCGATAAAGACCTGACTCGGTCCTCACCTCACGTCGCACGCACGGTCCACATGAAAAAAAATCCGAGTACCTGGACATCGACCCCCTCGGATGCGTTTCCGGCTCCCGCCTCGTGCAAGATCGGGGATTTTGTGGTCCCCTTTTTTCCCACCAGCATCGCCTATCAGCGATGGCCCTGTTTTTGACCTCTTCCGAACTCGAAGTAGTATTTTCTCAACACCAAAATGGGACGAGCTTTTGCATGAGGGGGTTTTTTTTTTGAATCCCACCAGGGTGGTCTCGTATTAAGATAGAACCTATGTACATGGTTTCAAAATCCAGTCTCTTTGGCTTCTTTTATCAAGAGAAGACGAGAGTGGTGGATAACGAAAAGTCTTTTGAAGGGGGAAAGGGATGGGAAGAGGAGGGCGACATGCGCATAATATACAATCCTACCAGACCGAAGATAGGTACACGGTAGGGGGGAGGGGGGGGAGAGCACGTGGTGAGAGACGTGGAGAGAGGGCGAGGTAGGAGATACAGAAACATGAGGGGACGAAAAAGATGCAGTTTCATGAAATCAAAAGAGGCGTAAGAAGATATGAAATATAGATAAAGTAAGGAGAAAAGTCCATAGGGAAAGGGTGAGGAAAATGATAGGGAAACCAGTTGACGCGACGGGTCGTTACATCATCAGTCAACTTTGATCATCGACCATACCGAAACAAAAACCAAAGGCGAATCAGGTAGCAGCCAAAAAAAAAACAACCGAGAAGGAAAAAGAAAACCCCAAGCAACCAAGCAGCCAAACAGCCAACACACCAACCTTCCCTAGATTTCCAATAAAAGTGTCGACCAAACTAATTCCAATCAATTGAAGCAAGTATCCAAATGCCAATACACCAACCCTGCACCAACCAGACACCATAAACCCTATCGGTATTAGAACCTACTACCGCTATAATTCATTCCTAATACGGCCGAACTTCGGTTTTTCACCGAAATTCAACCGCCCCGAAATACCTCTCGGGCACATGTTCTAATTCCAACTTTTGGAACTTTTCGGACTTTGCGTGGAAGTATATGCCGCTGACAGAACCCTCGACCTGGTTGAAGCAGATGTAATAGAACCCCTCGAAGCTTGCCCCTGAGATCTGCTTCACCCTGTGGTCAGGTACCAGGAAGTACTCCTTCCAGCGCATAAAGATGTGTGGCCTTTGCGCAAAATTGAAGTTAAATTCTGGGCGCTTTGCTTTGATCGCCAATGGGCGATACGGAGGGAATCGTGCCCAGTGCTGGAAGTCGTTCTTCTCGTTGGAGTCCCATTCTGGGCGGCGTGTTTGAAACGTGTACTTGTCACCAATCATTTCTCCCTCAAAATATGTTGTCAAGGTGGGATGATCTTCCGTGAGACCTGAGATTTGTTCCGTAAGGTTAGCGCCTGAGCGCACGCGAGTGGGAAAAAAAAAAGAGATCCCCAATTAGGTCGCGAGGGGTTCTTACCTTGAATACGGAGGTAGCCGCAGAGAAAGGATTCACTCATGTCAACATGCTTGAGTTCCACGTGAACATCATATGTCGACCTATCAGAAGTCTGTTTTCCAGAGAATTTGCTTCCTGGGCGCAAGAATGAACAAGAGGATGATGGTAGCAACTGCCAGGCCAACAATCAGTGTTTTGTGTTTCACACTTGAGTAAACGCTACAATGTGGGCATCCTTAGAATAACATACCCGTCTTGCAGAGAATTCATGTGAGAGTGACGGCACAAACGGCGATTCCGACGAAAGTGGCAGCCCGTGTGATGTGGGCTGTTGGGAATGGTGTTTTGGTGGTTCAAGTGTTGGGGATGGCTCTGCCGATGGAACATCTCGACTTACTTCTTTGACGATGGTTGTTGTTGTCGTCGAAGTTTCGTCATCAGACGAAGCAGAAGAGGAGCTAGTGATCGGTGAGAGCTGCTGCTGTGGCATGGCTGGTGGAATAGATTCCTGATGCTGGGCAACTTGCCGCCAAGCAGAAGATGAGGAGTTGCGAAAAACGATAGATTCTTCTGGGGGGCAGGCAAGCTGAAGACGAGAAGGACGAGAGAGATCAACTCCAGAGATAATGGGAGTTACAGTGATGGTTTCGTTTGGTGTTGGCATCTTTAAATATTATGAAATTTTCAAGTTTTGTATATAATGGAGGAGATCTGTTGGTTCAGTGGTGGGGGGGGGTGATGAATGCGCAGGGAATGGATAGTGGAGTGAGCGAGGTGGAGGAGGTAGTAGATATGTAAGAAGAGGAGGACGACCAGGTTATCCGAGGGATTTTCCCTTATTCTTGTTCTCGATGAACTGTAGGGGATTAACGGGGAGGTGGACGAGAAGAATAGGAGGATATTTTTGAGCTGGATATGTATTTGGGTAGCGCTGGCAAGCGTGAAGAGAAAAAAACCGCGTTTGAGAGAAAAAATAGGTATTGGATTCTGGACGAGATGCTGTTCGAGTGGGCTACTGCTCTGGTTGGAACTGTCTGTGTGAGTGGTTGGCTGGCAGATGGCTAAGTTGCTTGCAGCAGCTGGCGGAGTGGATGGGCGCGCCGTTCTGGGGCGGATGGCGAGCGACCAAACCCGCTGGAGAACGCCAAGATTTTGTGGGGGGAACGGAGGATAAGTGATAGTCGACGGTGCTTAGCATCCTGCTATCGCCCTCTTACAGTCCATCGCTTCAGCCAACTATCGATTGTGGTTGGCTTCAAATTGCCCCAGGAAGAAATTTCCCCTGCCTCTGGCCTGTAAGGATAAAATAGGAATTCGTGGAAAAGGCATGGCGACAAGAGCAGGCATCCAAACGACAATCCACACGGCCCACCGTCGGAGGGGCCATTCTGCTCCCCTTGTGCGACTCAAGACAACGGCCGCGGACAGGCCACCTGGTTACCTGCTTCCACAATAGCGCATACTATGCTGCCTATCAAAGGTACAAATCCTGCAGACTCTCTCCTGCAGCTGCAGCTGCAGATAGACATCCGCAGTTCATCCACATTCTCCTCTTCTCATCCACCTCTTAATTCCTACTCGTAAAACTCCGAAACTCAAGAAAGAAAGAAAAGCTGTCCCTGTATTATGTATGTATGTAATGTTGCCGGTGCGGGAGCGCTCATCGAGAGGAGTATCCGCTCCACACCTCTGCAATTCACCCTCTCCCCCAATTCGCGGCAATTCATCCACGATCTGGCCCTAGCCCTGGCAACCGGTCCTAAGGAAGAAGGGCGACATCGCAGGTCCCCCCATTATCCTCGGCCTCTGCCGTACTTCTCACCTTTTTTCCATCTCCTAATTTGAGACATCATCCCAAGAACAGTACGCAAATCAAATACGAATCCCCCCTCCATACATCGCAGCGAAAAAGCTGGATCCCGAAAAAAACAGTTCGCCGCACGTGACCTTTGGCGGTGAGTTCGTCTGCCGTCAACTCAGTGCCCTGCTTCTGCAGTTAACAGTCTACGGTTTGATCGAAAATTTGCGCTTGGTCCATCGGTACTCTATATCTCCGGTAGTTCGGTTTACTTTGGAAGAAATATCATTGCTATTGGACCGCGTAACGCGCACCCGCTGGCTGGGTAGAACAACGAGATAGACACATCCTGGCGTTATGCGCTTGGCTATGCTGGGTGGTGGCAAGAGTGCATAACCCTTGTTTTAACTACATATCGTGCATCCACCATTTACACCACCGTATACCGTCAAATCTACAAGTACTCGTAGTCGTCAAGCATAGTAATAAAGCAGTTTTTTTTTTCTAGATCAACAACAAAGTACCCTGTCTTATCCCTCCACAATCACAAATCAAACTCGCTGTTCTGCCCTTTTTAGACAGAACGGTTTCAATTATTGGTTGGATTTGCTTCAGCCAAGAACTAAACAAAACCACCGGATTCGACCCGCGGCAGAATGGGAGCTCACAAAAGATGAAGTTAGCAGGAAAAACATGGCTTTACCCTATTGCTAGTTATCGATACGTTTGAAGATTAGGGGTACACGTTACAAGCCACAGATCATTGTTTAATATCTCTACTACTTGACGATATCCACACTATTGTTTTGTTTATCTACCGAAGACGAAAATTACCCAAAGCCTCGTCTGACATGCAGATCTTCAGGACTATCGAGAAAAATGAAAAAGCAAAAATAAACCCTGTCCGCCGTCAGGTCTCAAACTAATACCGCACGAGATCTACGCCTAACATCTAACCGACTAGAGTTGTTTCGGTTATAGGAAGGAAGTGGATCTTGGAAAGACTGGAATCAAGCATTCCCAAACGAACGCTGACGATCCCTCCCCACACTAATCGCAGAGCTTCTAGTCAATCCAATGAGATCGAGGCTACCGAAAGCAATGCAAAACCCGAGTGATATATCATGAATAAACACCACGATATAATCTTATAGGTACCGGCTATATAAATAATCCTAGTCATCATTAATTATAACTCGACTCAGTGGCTACTAATTTCTAATACTAGGGCTGTCTCCGAAAGCAATATATATGTATATACCACGTCGCGCCATAATGGGCAAAAGACCCGATTCGGGTTTTTCATTTTCTGGTCCTATTTCTGAAACATATATCATGTAGGTACTTCAACCGTACTTGCAGTGGCGTGGTATTTGTGGATTGTTAAATCCTCGGGTTTGATGCCGAATACGTGCAGAAGCGAGGAACTACATGTATTGGAAATGAATGAATGTGTCTGGGAAATATTAGACGAGTGAAATTGCTGAATATTAAGGTATCGTGCTAAACCGGCACCGTGTTTGGAGTGAGCATCATTCAATTTCTAGAACGTATGTATATAATGGCAGTACAAGTCATTGATTATCACTCAATACACTGATAGCTTTACCTATGGTCCGGAATGCATGAAGCCTATCCAGGAATTCACCATTTCACTACAAACCCCTCATTTAGTCTTCTTGTTGTTCTATGGTTCCCTTTTACAGAGGTTTCGGGTTTTAGCTTTCCCGGGCTGGCGGGAAGGGAACTTGCTTGTGGCCAATGGCATTTTCTGTCAAAGGATTTTTTGAGCTATCCAATGAATAACTCTCCGCGCGTGAAGGTAAGCTCCGCTAGGAAGGCTTGTTCCGAGGAGCTCGAGAACGTGGTTTTATTTTTTGATGCTATCCGTCGACCTTAACCTGCCGAACACTAATCTGCTCTTCGCGGCCGAGACTGCAACTAAGCCATTTTTTTTTTTGAGGGTGGAACTTGAGGGGCTCAGGTAAAAAATTGGGAGGATTACGTACAACGGTCACGAGCTTTAGGAATTGGTTCTCATTGGTGGTGATGTGGAAAAAAAGGTGTACGAGACATGACTTGGCTTTTTTCTCGACGCCAAGACTTGCACTCAACCACTGATAGAACACCAGTGCGAAAGCTGGCCTCAATAGTTTTTTGAACGATCGAATATGTCTCATAAGACTACAGTAAATACCAGCTATGATCCTGCATGTATTCAGCAAGGTATACTTTTTGTCTTTCAGAAAATTCTACGTACTCTTGTAACTAGTATGCTTTGTTTTTTAAGGGAATACAACGGTTGTAGTTACTAAGAACATGTAGATCTTTGACAATGATAATAAGAAGTGGTTTAGGAATATATTTTGTATCATTAATCAGTGTGGGGGATTGAGTTTTTAGGCACCCCGTGGGCTGCCGCATCAGGTATCCTTTGAGTATACCTAAACATATTTGATCTCTTCCAATTACCTATAATGCCGACATCTAGTATCTTATATTCTCTCCACTTAAATTAGTTTGATTCTGTTCTATCTTCAATGGTTTTTCGGTTGGCTAGTATTTATACGCGTTCCACTGGAAATGCGACTCGTATGAGGCGCGAGTCTTGGTGCTAGCTAATTATAAGAGCTATGAGCATAAGCCGGCGAACATGGTCGACAAATAACCGCACTCTTGTCTCTGAAACGAACTACGAGCAATATTCTATCGCTAGTAGCCACAGCGCTGTTACTACTATACTTGCTTTAGAAACTAATAGTGCTTTTCTTCGTAGATTTTCCTCTTAATGGGGCACAGGATTTACTTGGACTGGAACTAAGTATGCGATGACTGGACACAAGAAAGTGATTAGGGTTCGGCTACCAGTGTGCTGCCAACAATCAACAAATGTTCCATGCACACCTACTTTGGGACAGGTTGGATGCCTTATTTAGCTGACTAAACTACAGCATCTCTCGAAATGAAAGCCCGCCTTTTCACTCACTTCATCTTTCCTTCAAAGCTCCTGAACCGATTTAAAGCTTGAAACATTTACCTACGCCAGCTATAGCCTATAGATTTCTATTTGACTCCTAGATATCGGGTTCATATTACTTGGCTGTCCCGGAAGATAAGAAGCTTGGTGGACGGCGATGGGAACGGGCCGACTCGGTAGCGACGACACTCAAGAACGGATTTAGAAGGCAAATTTGCTATTGACAGCAATCACCATGAGTGTTCGTGCTCAGGATTCTTAATGGTTTCACCTCAGAGCTGAAATTTCATCTGCTCTAGATTGGATATGACGAAGCTTCCTATTGGACCTGCGCAACGTGTGACACCAAGATGACACTCAGAGACCAAGAACCGCATCTTTGGGGTAAACGTCACGCGGAAAGACTCAGAATTTTAGCTCAGGAAGAAGACACAGCGGAGTTGGAAAGAAATCACCCTTCGAACACTCGTGAGGAGGAACAACAGTACTTCCCAAGACATTCGCGATGGAGTGATCTTTTCAACACACTTCCCCCAAATCCATTTGACCCGTCTTCGAAGACCCCAGTACCTTTTACTGAGGGACAGCACTGGGCCTGCTCGACTTGTAACCTCATAGTTTCGGCGGTAGACGAAGAGCTGCATCTCAATAGTAGGCGTCATATTAGAGGGAGACTCAAAGCGCTTGGGTTGAAAAACAATTTCTTAACAGAAACGGCTTCAATTCCAAATGACAAAATAAATCCGAGACTAGCGCTTTCTGGATTTCCGATGGTCGGGGATTCGTTATCGGACGAATATGGTTTTCCAGCCGGCGAAGGACATATCGGAAGGCCTGAAGATCGCGACCAGCTCCCTTTTATAGCGGCGGGAAACTGGACCTGCTCAACGTGCAATATCACAATGCTGACGATAGATAAGGAATCTCATCTCCGTAAAATGGTTCATGCGCAAAATCTCGAAAATCTCGAACAACAGAATACCGCGGCACAGACATCTTCAAGCTCTGCTACCGAAACACCCAAGAGTTTTTCCGAGTTTTTGATAGCTAAGGGCCTGCAGTTAGATGGGCGTGGCTCGCTGAATGGTGGGAGACCTATCGAAAAGTCTGGAGCCAAGGAACTAGAAGACACCGAAGACACCGAAGACATCGGTCCTTCCTTAACGATAGGACAACGTTGGACCTGCTCAACTTGCAACCTCACAATTCTGCCGGCAAACCAAGACTCGCATCTTAGTGGTAAGCGCCACGCAAAAAATCTTGCAACTTTCAACTCAGAAAATACAATCACGCCAACAACGACTTCGATTCCCATTACCGAAACACCTACAAGCTTCTCCGAGTTTCTGATAGCAAAGGGTCTACAACTAGATGGGCGTGGTGTAATGAGATCTGGAAAGACCACTGAAACGTTTGTATCTAAAGATCCCGACCAGTCTTCTTTTATAACGCTACAAGACTGGACCTGCCCATCATGTAAGCTTACAATTTCGATACAAGACCGAGAAAAGCATCTTAATGGCCAACTCCATAAAGGAAGTCTCGCTCCTGACCAGGAAGCTCCCAAGCGAATGGTTCCTATAAACAAGATCTGGGAATGCACCACCTGTTCTCTGACAATAACGAACGAGTCTAAAAAGGCGCATCGAAAGAGCGTGGCTCACAAAGCCTCGGTTAGACAACGAGCGGAAGAGTATGAGGAGGGGATGGAGCTTTTGCGCGATATCGATACACAATGGGGCATGATTCCAGAGGGTGGAGCCTATAATTTATTTTAAGCGGTGCTGGGGGGATCATCAAGTCTTGTATATTAAAAGGAGTTATTGGGCTTCCATATACCGCATTAACTGGCCGTATACGACCACACGCTACTACGTTGGATTAAGCTTGGGGCTGAGGTAAAACTGTTTCACAGTGGTTTTTTTTCGTTTTTCAAAGGATTTTTTATCTTAAAAAGGTTACCTGTGCCATAAACAGTTACAGCCCTCAAAAGCCTCTATCCTGAGACCTGCCACTTCTTATTCCAACGTCTTAGCGCGTGGTCGCATACGGCCAGTTAATGCGGTATCTTCCACCAAGAGGATTAAGGGTTTAAGATGAGACTGGTTAGAAGTTATTTTCCAAAGATTTTGGTTATACATAGACCAACCGGGTGCCGCGAATTCTGAGAAGATGTTGGCTGCTTGATGTAGCTTTTAGTAGGGTATAATATTATCTCACATCTCAAGAGGTTAATTACGGTTAACTATGCGATATCTCCCTCACATGCATATGCTTGAGGGATGAGTCAAGGTAAAATATTCGAAAAATATTCATCACAGAGCTCAGTACCTTAAGCTATACGAAGATTATGCCTAGAATCAAAGTATATTTTTCTCACTAGGGCTATGACTAGAATCAGCCCTACTTGAAGTGAACAGCAATTTGTTTATTTTTTCAGGGATCTTATAGGAATATGGTTTGTATTGGCTGCTTCTTTCTTTGCGTGTCGAAATTGAACGGATGAGGGGTGTCATGATATGACCTCGAGAATGCATGTTTACTCAAGTGACGCCCTGTGACCTAATGTGTCTTGTGTCTTGTTGATTGATTGTTTATTTATTAGGTACGTTCAACCCGAAGGGTGTTTTGTTGAAGGTTTTGATGGTGGCTATAAAAGTGTTGGAGAAAGGCATGTCTACAATATGATAGAGATAGCCCTAGGTAGGCTTTCCTGTCATGCAGAGGGCGAGGAGTGGAGCGCATTCTCGAATGTTCCTTTGAACGGAGCAGCAAGTATCCTGCTATGCTGTATGTAACCTCACCCCGCCAACCACAGCACCACAACCACCACAACCAGGTTCACCTCACTGATCCCCAGTGTTATTTCTCTCTCTTCCCCCCAGTTTGTCAACAAGTAATCCTATAAACTGCTCATAAATTTCAGCTTTTCATCATTGGAACGAAATTAGCTGATTTTGCTTTGCTGCTTTCTGGTCATTCATAGTTCCCTGTTTGTTTGATTTCTCATCTCACAGCCCACAATGGATTTCGAGTTCGATAATGCCCGTTTCTGGGATGATGGGGACAATGGTAAACCCCAAGTGCGCATAACAAGGTCAAAGTCCAGACTCAGCGATAAATCTACTCCGAACGCGGATACATCTTCTGCCAATAACCAAGATGTTAAAGAATCAAGGCTAATTACGCCTGTCTCGCATTTCACCAACGTCACTGCCCCACTTCATTCGTCTACATCTCACTATACCTCTTCTGAGATAAGTGGCTCAAGACGCTATCCAGCTCGTACGGCTACCAACCCTTCCGTATCACAGATAGAGCTGATGACCGCTCCTCATGGTCGTGATACTCTATCCAATAGGTTTTCGAGTAATAGTTATGGAAAGTCTAGCTTATATCCTTCTGATGGTGAAAACTTTAAATACGGTCGACCTGTCTTTTCTCCTCCTGATGGTCATAACTTCAAGTACAGACAGTCCAACTTGTTACCTGCTGGCGACCAGAATCCCTACCGTAATGAGCAACAGCGGCCGCGGAACCAAGATCGTGGTCGCCGAAGCTATACCAACAGCACTCCATCAGCACCTGGTTCTCGTCCTGGGTCCCATCCTGGACATAGCTCCTTCAGCCGTGGATCCGACGTTGAAGGAGAAGGATTACATTCAGCTTACATCACCCCTAATCTTTATTTGAGTGATCCTTATACAATAGGACTTGGGCCGGACGGATACGAAGGCCCGGACGGGTTTCTAAGGGATAATGACGCTGATAGGGCTGAAAGGACTGGGTTTTCACCAGACGGCAAGTATTTTTGCAGCTCTGCGTGTCAAGTTTGTTTGTATTTAAATGACTAATACAACTTCCTCTTGTATAGCCTTCTTTAGCTTGCCGTTGCGACGCCATCCAGAGTTTGACGAAAAATTCTTTGGGCCCAGGAATACTAATCTCCGCCACGTTGCTGTAAAGACCGGTACTCATCTGTCGATGCCGACAGATGTTGACGTGCCTGTAAGTATTTCCTCGTATCCTTCCAGATTAAACTGATCCTTTGGGTTGTTAGGATATACAAATCTGGGGAGCACCGGATGATATCACTCTTGCCAAGCGCGATCTCCAAGCTTTGATGGATCATATAAACACTGATATCGAAGATAATATAGTACGTGTGGGAGGTACTTGGGCAAAGATTAATGCTGCTCCTAGTGATCGCAAGCAGGCACGCCTCGATAGAAGTGCTTACGAGTCAGCTTTACGCAGGAGATATCGTCAGATACCTCCAGAAGGAACCTCTTTCAACGCCGTTGGGGTGTTTGTCTGGCCAACCAAAGAAATTAATCCCCAAACCTCTCTCGGTATGGCTTTTGAGGCTCTTGATGCTGTTAGGTTTGAATGTGAAGTTTACATCATTTTTTCCCGCAAGAGAAGTATGTTCCGTGTTCTCGGAAATAAAGCTAGGAATGTCGACATCGCTATCGATAGGATCTATGGCGCCTTCTGCGAAATCGCTTCCAAAAATAGGAAACCAAGTAAAAAGTTTCTGGTCCATCCTCCATCCATGAGCCTTCCTGGTGTGTCTGTTCGCATTGTGAAGAGGCATAACCTTGAAAATCGTCAAATAACCATTAAACGCCTTCCGGAGAATATCGGTGTTCAGGCCTTTCTCACCGGCAAACTCCCTTCCAAAAACTATCTGGCTAAGTGGCAAGTGGAGAGAGAGGTTATAGAGAGAACAAATTATATCTATTTAAAAAAGGTGGTTCAACAAGGATTAAACGATGTTTGCTACTTCAGAGGATACTCAGCATTGAAGATTCATTTCGGAACTCTCGTCCTTTTTGGATACAAAAAACCAACCGGCGGACTCTTTGATCTTGAAGAGTTTTGCGAAATGATAGAAAACCCTCAAACAGCGGGCGAGATTATTAGATAGTAAGCTGTCCCCTGGATTTCTAGCTTACAAACTTGCATAAAAGCAAATTCTAACCAACCCTTCAGTATCGGGGAGGAGAGTGTCGCCAGAGCGATTATCGAGGAATGTGATTCTAATAGTGAACTTTTCCATCCAGTTGAGAGTAAACTACATATTTCTAGTGGTTATAATACCAATACCAATCCTATCGGCCCTTCAAAGCCGTCTTACCCCGAACTTGCTGTGGAGCCCGCTGTCTTCGCTACACTCGAAATCAGAATGTACGATGACAAAGGCCAAACCAACTATATCCGCCTAGAAGTCAAATTTGAGCTTGTCCCAGGGAATCATCCAAACGACATGACTAACGAGGCTGGGGAGCTATGGAGGGTTGGCATGAGAAAATGGTTACATATGCGCAGCACCCCTACCAGTGACAGGGAAAAAACTGGGGACACCTTCACTCGCCGTAAGGGACCTTTTGAAATTAAAATGTTTGACCTGGAAAGGGATGTCGCCTGGCAAGTTGAGCTCAGCGCCTATCAATTCTACAAAGATACGGACATTTACCCCATTTTTGCGGAGTTCTCTAGGAAGCTTAGAATTGAAGAAATCCCGGACGAAACAGATCCCATTGGAGCACCAGCGGTAGGAGAACAGGACCTTAGGAGAACTGTGAAGAGAATTAGCTACGTTAATTTACCAGGAATGACGGTGGAGGCAGTGACCATGAAAACCAAATATCAGTACTGGGTTCATGGGACCTCTTACCTCTTCGACATCACCAAATACGAACACTTCAACGGGTTTCATGTCAATGGTCTCTACCCCGACGGCATTGCGATCACCTGGAAAGGCCTCAAAACTAACCATGATATCCGCTGGGGTGCTGGATTTACCAATGTGGAATGGCTAAATACTCTATCAAAACAACAAGGATTAGGAATTGGCTGCGTTGGTGGTTGGGACCCAGATCTTGATGAATTCTTTAAGAGCTCTGGAGTGGGTGGGTTCGATCACCCGACTTGGACTAGAGATCGTAGTGTTATGGCGCATGGGAACCCGGATCCATGGGACGGTGATGGTTTTAGAGAGATGTACCATAGGATTGGAGAGTTTACTAGAATGATTGCTAGGATCCGAGATGAAGTTCTCACAGGAGGGAGCGGGGGAGGTGAAGAGATATCAGATGGGGGGGTCAGAATTTGATGACCAGTGCTCGGAAATATCATCCTGTGATCCACGATTTCTTTTGTATCGAGGTAGTATGTTGATAATGCTTACGATCGGCGAAAAGTGCTGGTGACTGGAAGCAGCATACTTTTGTTGTGATACTTACATGTAGGTTAATAAAATTTAGGTCCGAGAGGTACAACACAGTTATGCCTAATTTTAAAACCGATTTTCGAGTAATAAAAAAAACTGCAGATTCCTTATCTATTGATATTGGCCAAGACTGTCGAATTGTAGATGTAGGATGTTCTGCGTAAAGGATAACTTACGACTACTTTCATAATGCAGTTAGTGTTAGGCCAAATATGTCTAAATACATGTATCTCATACGCTGGTGGAAGAAGGATGTTAAGGTTAAGTAGGGATTAATTTGTGTGGTATAAGTAACCACCGCCATTGTTTAATTGTATGAGATAGCCCAAACGCCATAGACTTATACTTGAACTTAAACTCGTTCTTCTCCGTAGTACCCAATCTTTTGTGTCTTTTTATTTCTCTATATCATATCCTCTCCTTCAATTCTCCAGCGTCTCAACATCTTACGTTGCCTCTCTCTTGTGACACCATGTACCTCCCCGTCTTTTTGCTTTGCTTTATTGAGGTAAAACAGCGAAGTGTGCCCTTGTAAAAACTGATTAAGAACAATATACACTTCACTCTGAGCAAAGGGAGCATTTGAGTGATATAATAAAGTTTAAAATATCTTCTTAGATAGCCTTAAGATTTATGAAGCTGGCAAAGTTGGAAAATATATGTACTATCGTTTTGCGTGTTAGCGGCGGAGGTGATTCCGTGAAGAGTAACCCCTACTCCAATGGAATTTTCCATGGAGAATACTATTTCTAAAAACTTCTAGGCTGGCTTAAGGAGTGCATTTCGTATTATAGCCTTCCACCCAAACAGTTGGGCTATTGTGTGGTAATACAGATTCTGAACCTCCCACGCCACCATCACTCTAAAAGTACATGTTTCAAGGCGAGGTTTCCTTGGCGATGGTAGTCCCCTTTAGATCTAGCTTAAGTGGGAAGCTATTGAATGACGATGTTGGAAATATTTGCAGGGTGCTCACCCTTTCTGGGACTCGAGAAGTGTGGTATTTACTATAGGCATATACTTAATTCCTGCTACATTAGTGCGGCACTACAGCGATTCTGGTGCGGGAATTTATTCTTGCAGCAAGTATAGGTTTAATGGAACACATCCCGTCGATATTCTGGAGGCCTCAGACTTAGAAGCTAAATACTTTAGAAGCAAGCTTCCAACCTGTGTGCTTAAGTAAGAATAAATAATACTCTGAATCGCTACCAGAAATTACTAAAGTGACTGGGGGTTTTTAGGCTATCTTGGCGGGTGAGATTTTTTACCCAAGTCCCAAGTGACATTCATCGGTATAATAGTTCGCTATTAAGTTCCAAGTCCATCACTGAAAGTTGTGGACTGTGCTTATGGGATCAATGTGGTCGAGTGTGTGTGCTGTGTAGTTAAAGATTGCTGTGAATTGAAGGGCCTTGAAATTTTTTTTGTTTATTTGGTAGCTAAACGATCTGTGGACCTCCCTGGGGGGGGGATCCACAGATCGCTTGTTTGAAAGCAGGCTATTTCTTCCAGATCGTGGTCTGGCGGCCTCTAGACTAGGTCTGATGCCTTCAGAATATCGACATCCAATGTGACACTAGCTATAGATTCCTAAATCTTTGAATCACTTCTAAGAGAACGATCATTCATTGTACCTGGGGTAAGAATTCACTATCACTTGGAAGTTACCGGAATTGCCCTCTCGTAACATAAACAAGAGCAACAATTTATTCATAGTCCAAGCATTCGTGGTAGGAATCTTTATATATTTCTTAGGTGATGGACCCCAAATATAATATATGTATGGTGTCTATATACTGGAGAAAGACCCGCATGCTCCCTCTCCTCTACACTTCACTCGCTTGAAGCAACAACTCCTCCTTCTGTGTTGCAACGGGGTGACACAGGGCCAAAAGTCTTTAGCACTTAGGCTTCACCCCCGCTTCGTGATACTTCTCCTCCTCTCATGATGCCCTTTTAGGGAAGCATCCATCATGATACACTCTTCACCCTTTGCCCTCTCCTAGCAAGACTCAAGGGCCCCCTCTTCTTTCTTCGGCTGCAACTCGGATCGGATTTCATGGATGGTTGTTATGTTGGTTGATTAGGTATATGGGTATATGGTTGTCGGGTTTCGTTGTTGTTCTTTGTGTTTCCATGAGTTTCTCATTACAATGAGTCATGTCTTTGTCATCGAAAGGGTTGGAACGTGGTATATAAGCGAAGGGATTACCCCTCATCTTGTACTTTTTCTTCTTCTTTCTTTAAGCAATGTCTTCTATTGTACACGCATTGTATTTTACGAATACAACCTCAGATTACATCTCGTAATCTTTCGCTGTCGCCGTCTTCGAGTCATCAGAACTTGAACCCCTGGTAGAGCCTGTAGAACCCTCGTATACTCTCTCGTTGTTAGTTTCTCGTTCAAGTAGCACTGCTTATCTCAGGGGATACCTGAGAGCTTGACGAGAACCTCACCCCTTGAGATCGGATCTCGGTTACAGCCACTCTTCGCCCTCGTTTAGTGCGCGCCTTCGTCTCTACCTCATTTGTGCTTGATGCGCCAGTAGACTGCTACTACCAAGGCCAGCAGTATTCTACCAATCACACACAACAAACTTTACCATCATCGGCTTCAAAAATCTTGTTTGTTCACTGGATTTTTTTGTTTTGTTTTCTTTTGTATTTCTTTTTTGTCAGGAGGGTTGAGAGAGTAGGGTTTTGTTCACGCTATAACTTCGGTTGCATGTGATATTCTTGTACCTAGATAAAACAATGATTTAACAAAAAAAAAAAAATACTGGAGAAAGACCTCATGAGCTCCATACACTGCCTCTTGCTGCCCTTTAAGTACTGCCTTCACCACTCCTCTACTCGAGTACTATCTCAACGCAGCCTACCACTACCTAACGAATAAACAACAACAGCAACAACAACAACAAACGCAGCCTACCACGTTATCGAGTGATTTTTTGTGATCGAAGACTACCAGCAATTCATCCAAGTATATCCTAAAAGTAGAAATTATATACCTGCCAAAAAATAAGGAACTATTCTTACTAACTTTGGCTTTGAGCCGAATAATCCCGATTTGAATATCCAAGATCTAAGGCAGTTGACACCCAGCCCGAATCTGGTCGTGTTGGAGCATTTGCTACCGTATGTGCCGAATGAAATAATAATTAAATTAAATAGCGTTGACTACCGCCTAAGCAGAACTGCAGCTACACGTAGAATCTCACTTCGGTAGACCTTTGGCCTTGCTGACGTGACCCCTCAACACTGATCCCTCTCGCCCAAAACTCGCTGTCCAAGAAAGAGACGGGAGATATCCAAGTAACCTTCGCTTCATCTTAGCCCTGTTCACTACTCCGGTCATTGATTCCGTCAAGCGAAGCGCCGTGTTCCCATAAATATCTTCGACATCGACATCCGCACCGTACTCCACTAACACTCTCACCGTCCTTGCCAAACTCCAACTGACAGCTTTGAATAACGCTGTTCGTCCCTTATTATCCTTAGAATCGATTTCCGCACCATTCTCCAAGAGCAGATGCACCATGGAAGGGTCTTTGTAGCGGGCAGCACAGTGGATCGCTGTCTTTTGCGTCACGTCTCGCATCTCGATACTGATCCCTCTGGAAAGAGCGAGTTTCACCAACTCTCCATACCCTCTATATACTGCCCAGTGGAGCACAGGAGCGCGGCCGTCGCCGTCACCGAATAGTTTTTGGTGAACAAGTGGAGTTAAAACTGTACTTAAATCGCGGCTCGTGAGGCGCAGTGAGCCTATGTCATGGATGGGGAGGTAATCGATAATAGCGAAGAGGAGTTCGTTTGGGAGACCAAGCAGTGTCTGTGGCATTGTGGGGTCTTTGATCCGAGAGAAGCGGTCGATTACAAGCTTCTCCTAAAGCTAGGTAGCTGATCCTGAAGATGGGGTATGACAAGTCTTGCGGTTGCAGAGGTCGTGGTTTGTCTGACTCACATCAAAGAAACGACGTTCTGTCGCCATGTTAGGCAAGCACAGCACAATACAACTCGCCCGAGTACCGGCCGGGATACAGCGGGTGCAGAATCTTGCGACTTGTTTGTACTTAGTTAATATCGCTAAAGAATCAACCCCTTTTCACGAACTCCAACTCACCGTTTAGCCGATGGATTGAATTTTTACTCTGTGATTGGCACTGTACTATACTTTGGAGTACCCTGTTTTTCAGCCCTTGGGCAAGGGTACATGTAGCCATGTGGCTTGCCAAGCTCACGAAGTGGATCTTGACGGGATGTGGAGATTGAATTTGGTGTCCTGCTTTTGCACAGAACTGGGCTTCGTCTAGATTTTATGGCAGTAATTGGCGGTCTGAACTTGATGGACCCATTGTAGGTCTCAGGGAAAGGAAAGGATGCCCTGTCTGGTCCGAGAAAAGGAAGATATATACATTTGAAATACCCTATCTTCGGTTGATGATCGGTTGGGTGCAATGGGATATTTCTCCAAGTGCGAACAATGAGGGGCTGTTCGAACGCAGGATGCACGTTCTAGGGCAAGCGCGTACTTCCCCCTTTCTCCTAGAACCACAAATCAGTTGCCTGGTAGACTATTTAGAGTTCTGTACAACTTGACAAATGCCCGCAATCTGCTCTGATTTATGTGGGAGATATAAATTGTGGCAAATGCCAATGTTTTCGGCACGGTAGCTGCTATACTAAACTCCAATGTACATATAGCTGTGTAAAAAAAGTCTTAGTACCCTATCCCACTACTGAGACAGCCACTGGGATCCCAGGACTCTTCTTACACATGTAGTACGAGGGTGCTACCCGTTGGCATGGTTTGGTGGCTGAACCAACTGGGCTATAAAAAAGGAGACTATAGTAAAAAGTTCCCTAGTACAAGTATCGTAAAATTTCCTCAGTTCTAAATACTTCCGTTCAGTATCAATCTTTCTGTGATTATTATATTTAATCACTTACCTGGGGAAAACTGGCTAGCAGCCCCGCTTCAATACAAAAATGCTACCATTCACTCTTTTAATTTTATTAGGCTCTGCCTCTCTGACATTCGCTCATCCGGGACCGCATAGACCAGACGAAAAACCTGCACCCACGCAATATCCAGGAAACAATGATTGGTCGGCTCAAGGGTGCTATGCAGAGTATTATGGTGCAAGTGCCCTGGACAAAACGTTCAAAACCGATGATATGACCGTCGAGAAGTGTCTTGCCCTTTGTAAACCTTATGGTCAATATGCTTGGCTAGAGAACCGCCGGTATGTTTCCTCTGGTTAATTAACACACAAGACGAGTGCTCACGATTTTGGTCCAGTGAGTGCTCGTGCGGTGATAGTCTCAACTCTAGAGTCAGATCAACTTCGGCGGATGAATGTAACATGGCCTGTTCCGGAAACTCCGCCCAACAATGCGGAGGAAGCAATAGGTGATTGAGACCCGCCGGATATACGTGTTTGTTTATCTTGCTAACTAAAGTTAATAGAGGCAATTTGTACAAGAGGAGTCATGGTCACGGCTCTGATCCTGGGCCTACTTGCAGCGCGAAAACAACCACAATCACCGTTCCAAGTGAGTTAAAGCTCGATATATATCAGTATTAATTGCGATACCATTTGCTAATATTATACATAGCTACTGTCGTTGGGCCTGGCCATACATACACTTCCACTGTTACACGCCCCACCACCCTGCCAGGAAAAGTTACGACAGTTACCAATACGATATCGGTATCAGGGAGGGTTACTACCGTAACTAAGCCGAGTAAGTCGCTGTGATGCACTAGAATTGCGGAATATTATACTCATAGTAGTGTTTTTAATTATAGCTACTGTTACTCTCACCGGGCCAGTAAGGAAATCCACAGTAACTGTTCCAAGTAAGTGATCTGCGTATGTTGCAATATTACCGGCCTTTATATCTCACTAAGCCTGCTCTATAGCCACCTTGACAATTCCCGGCCAAGGACAAGTAACCACAGTCACTGCACCAAGTAAGCAACACGGCCTAACCTTTTCAATCATATATATATGGACTCAATACTTACATTATATTTAGCCACCGCCACTGCTGAGCGGAGCACCGTTACTGTTACTCTTTCGGGGGAGAAGGCTAGCACTGTCACAGTTCCAAGTATGATCCCTCACCCGTCACGATACCTGCCCATAATTGAAATTCATACTTATTGTTCTCGGTATAGCCACCCTCACTATTCCAGGAGTGGGCGAAGTCACAACCGTTACAGTTCCTACCACCGTTACCCTTCCGGGCGTAAATGACAGGACCACTATCACTGTCCCAAGTAGGAGTTCTTTCTAGATCCCTGCCCACGATTCATGCTTACCATTTCGATATAGCTACTCTTACTATCCCAGGCGCTGGAGAAGTGACTACTGTTACAGCCCCAATCACCGTCACCGTCCCAGGTGAAGTCGCTCAGGATGCTGTCCCAGTTACCGTCACCGTCCCGACGACCTTAACTATTCCCGGAGCTGGGGAAGTCACTACCGTCACGGTCCCTACCACTGTTACCCTCCCAGGAGCTGCTGGAGATGTTACTACTGTTACAGTCTCAACGACTCTGACCATTCCTGGAGCTGCTGGCGATGTCACTACCGTTACAGTCCCAACAACACTCACTATCCCAGGAGCCGGAGAGGTCACCACTATCACCGTCCCAGGAGCTGCTGGAGAAGTTACTACTATTACTGTCCCAACAACCCTCACTATTCCGGGAGCAGGAGAGGTCACCACTGTCACAGTCCCAACGACTCTAACTATTCCTGGAGCTGGAGAAGTGGTCACGGTCACGGTCCCAACGACTCTAACTATCCCTGGAGCCGGAGAAGCGGTTACAGTCACGATCCCAACCACTGTCACGATCCCAGGTGAAGCTGCCCAGGACGCTGTCCCGGTCACCATCACAGTTCCAACAACACTCACTATCCCAGGAGTCGGGGAAGTCACTACTGTCACTGTTCCTACTACTGTCAACATTCCAGGAGCTGCTGGAGAAGTCATTACTGTCACAGTCCCGACTACCGTCACTCTTCCAGGTGAAGTCGCTCAGGATGCTGCTCCAGTCACCGTTACAGTTCCAACGACTTTAACCATTCCAGGGGCCGGAGAAGTCACCACTGTCACGGTCCCTACTACTGTTACTCTCTCAGGAGCTGCTGGTGATATCACTACTGTTACGGTCCCAACGACTCTGACCATTCCAGGGGCCGGGGAAGTTACCACTGTCACAGTCCCAACGACTTTGACCATTCCGGGAGCGGGAGAAGTTACCACAATTACAGTTCCGACTACCGTCACTCTTCCAGGTGAAGTCGCTCAGGGTGCTGCTCCAGTCACTGTTACAGTTCCAACGACTTTAACCATTCCGGGGGCCGGAGAAGTCACCACTGTCACGGTTCCTACCACTGTTACCCTCCCAGGGGCTGTCGGAGATGTTACTACTGTTACGGTCCCAACAACATTGACTATTCCAGGAGCCGGTGAAGTCACTACTGTTACGATCCCGATAACTCTGACTATTCCGGGAGCGAAAGAAGTGACTACAGTTACGGTGCCAACCACTGTCACTATCCCAGGTGAAGTTGCTCAGGATGCAGTCCCAGTCACCGTTACCGTCCCGACCACTGTTACCATTCCAGGAGACGGTACCACCGTTACAGTCCCAACGACACTTACTATTCCGGGAGCTGGAGAGGTTACTACGGTTACGATTCCGACCACTGTCACCATCCCAGGAGCAGGAGAAATCACTACTGTTACAGTTCCAACTACAGTCACTATCCCAGGTGAAGTTGCTCAGGATGCAGTCACTGTTACAGTTCCAACGACCCTTACTATCCCGGGAGCCGGAGAAGTCACTACCGTCACAGCCCCGACCACTGTCACAGTCCCAGGAGTAGGGGAAGTTACCACGATTACTGTCCCAACGACTCTCACTATCCCAGGGGCCGGAGAAGTTACTACTGTCACCATTCCAGCAGCCGGAGAGGTTACCACAATTACTGTTTTAACAACATTTACTATCCCAGGGGCTGGAGAGATCACAACCATTACAGTCCCAACAACACTTGCGGGGGAGGCTACCACTGTGACTACTCCAGAAGCTGGAGAGATCACAACTATCACAGTCCCAACAACCCTTGCAGGGGAGGTTACCACCGTGACTATTCCAGGAGCCGGAGAAGTCACAACTATTACAGTCCCAACAACCCTCGCGGGGGAGGTTACTACCATCACCATTCCAGGAGCTGCAGAGGCCACAACTATTACAGTCCCAACAACTCTCGCGGGGGAGGTGACTACCATTACTATTCCTGGAGCCGGAGAAGTCACTACCGTTACTGTTCCAACTACTGTTGAGCTACCGGGGGATATTACTACGATCACTTCCCCGACTACAATTAATCTACCCGGTGAGGTGACTACGGTTACTTTACCTGGTGAGGTCACGACCTTGCCTGGTGTTTTGACAACCGTTACTCTTCCAGGCCCCACCACTACCGTCCCCAGCTTGAGTATGGATTTACTACATGTTCCCTAGGAGTTTTCAGTTTCTTATACTAATTTTTCAATATAGTCACGCTCACTATCACTGTCCCTACAACTACTGTTTCAATTACAACTCTGACCAACATTTCGATCACTACGCCGACTATAATCACGACCACGACCACTACCACGGCTGCTAGTATGTACCCCCACATCCAACCACTCCTCTCTACTTCCTCAATCATCCAGTTCGTAAGATAAGCTATAGAAATACTAAAATCCTCCCGAAAATAGCTTGTACTACCTCATGTAACGCGGTCCAGCCAGTATTAAACACTGGATTTGAAAGCACCACTGGGAATACCTCACCGTGGGTTAGTAATGCTAGTGGCAATATTGACTGGTCGAATCAATCATCCGGAGGACATTCCGGCCGCTATGCTCTAATCACAACATCGCAAAGTACATCATCGTTAGATATAAGCCAGCCGATAACCATGTGCCCAGGAACAACCTACACTTTTAGTGCCTGGACACGCAGACCTACGCTATCCAGTGGATGCGTGACTACTTTCCTGTACGGAACCCAGACCATCGCCACCTCAACCAACGGTGCAGCGACAGGATGGGTTCAAACCACAGCTAGCTTCGTACCGACAGCCTCCAGCGGAAGCCTGATACTCCGGACAATCTGTACGGGCACGGGCACGAATAGGATGATGGGTGTCGATGACGTTACCCTTACACCTGCGTAAACATGATAACTTTTCGGTCACTTTGGTCACGAAGGCATTTCTTAATATATATATTTTCCTGTCTTAGTTTATAATTATTTTTGCTCTAGCTACGGTAATGCTTTCTACCACAACCACTTGTAGCGAGTCAGTAAATTTATATCTTAGGATTGTCCAATCATTTGAAAATTTCCCGTAAACCCAGTCCCGGATCATGGAACATTATCCGCATCACCAAGAACTCGCGTACGTGCTATCTGTACTAGAATTATTGAAGATGCAAGAAATCGTAATTTTGCTGCATTCTGTCTGCCTTGTACGGCGGCCTACCTGGCGCAAAACCGCAAAAATCATCGCTTATGGAAAATGGAAAATGGAAAATGAAAAAAGTATATAAGACTCAACAAGAAATGCTTAGCAGCGGCTGTGAGAAAAAAACATATAAAATCCTCCATTACCAATACCCCAAGAACAGAGAGCTATGAAGAGAGCAAAAAGTGTAGAGATCGTGTGTGTAAATAGCTTAGTAGTTCTAGAGAATTGGAGATATCGCCATATTCATTAGCTTCAAAAGAACAGCGTGACAGGAGCATGACCGTGTTCCCTGCCTGCTCTGGGGTCTGTTTCCCGCTTGCTTTCCTGCTCACCTGGGCGCCTGTTTCCTGCTCGTTTTGAAGCCTGTTTCCTGCCCGCTTTCCTACTCGCTTTCCTGCCTGCTCCAGCGCCCCCCTCCATAGCTTAAATATATATGTATATAGATATAGAGAGATCGGTATATAGATCAATAGAGTGATATATAGAGTGCAAACAATGCCCTAAACAATGCCAAGATTCTTATGCTTTCCCCCGGCCTCCAGGCGATATTGACTTTTGAGAGCTCGTTTCATGGACGGTTGTTTTTGTTGATTTGAGTACATAGGTACATGGTTGTCGCGTTTTGTTGTTATTCTTTGTGTTTCTTTAGGTTTTTGTTGCAATGAGTCATATGTTGGTCAGCGGAGGACAGGTTACAGGTATATAAGCAAAGGGTATTCCCCTCTTGTTGTACTTTTTCTTCTTCTTCTTTTAAGCAACGTCTTCTATTGTCACTTTACTTGTATCTTACAAATACAAGCCAGGATTCCCATAAATCCTTCGTCGCCTTCGTGATACCTCTTGCCTCATCACGTCTCACGGTTGGGTCCCTCGTTAAGCCCTTCAGTATCCCTGAAGGTGAGCAGTGCTACTTAATGAGGTATCAACACGTTCAAAGAGTGCAGCGTTTCTACAGGTTCTACGAAGGGTCTATCTCGCGCGAGATAAATGAAAGTGACAATGATACGTGATTCTGAAATAATCGCAAGATAGTATTCCGACAAGTACAGGAGAAGGTAAACGAGAACGTTGCTTAAGGAAAGAAGAGAAAGAGAAACTAAAGCGACCAAAATCCTCCCTTAAATACCCCGCTTTTCGGTAACACCGACAACAAACCGACAACAACTGAAACACAAAAACATTATTCCAACCACCCTACACATGACTGAACAACAAAGGAATTATACAACCATCCAAACAACGATACAGTCGCCTTAGTCAAACCACAATTCATCTTCCGAGTCAATCCATGAAATCACGCCACTACATCAACATAATCTCGCTGTTGGAGTCACCATAACTCCCCTTCTCCATAGAGCCTGTGGAATCATCGCTTAAACTCCTGTCGCTAGTTTTCGTTCAAGTAGCACTGCTCACCTTTGGGGATACCAAAGGGCTTGACAAGAACTCGCTCCTTGAGAGCTCGTCAAAAACTCCCCAATCCTACCAGGTAAGCAAGCTTTTAGGAGGTATAGTCTGGAAGCACTCTTTGCAGAAAGTGACACCTAGAAAGAGGGTCTCTAGGAGGTCAGCGCCCAGGCGCTGGGCGAAATAAATATACACTTGAAGGATAACTTGAACTTTTCTACCAGGTAAATCTTTTTTACAAGGCACAGCTATATCCTTTCTTTACAGGCTTGCAGCTGTTTTTTTCTGCCAGGTACGCAAATCAAATCATGAATTATCATTCGAAATCATCACTTGCAATTTGCTGGGTCCTAGCCTTCCTCTATTGTAGCCCCCTAGGATTTATTTGATAGCTAGATTGTACATTCTACTCATATGGTTCACTTTATTAGCTCAAGTTTTTCATTTTCCATTTTCCATTTTCCATAAGCGATGACTTTTGCGGTTTTGCACCAGGTAGGCCCCCGTAGCCTTGTGTTAAAAGGCGAGTCACCCATCATCCCTTGGCGTTTATCATGCAAAGCCGTTAGATATTATTTAAAGCATACCAAAAATGGCCCACTCCGGAGCTATGGCCACAGTTCCCTATGCAACCCCAATCTAAGTGAATAAAAAGCTTATAGGTCACCCCAAGTCCCATATAGACTCCGCAAACAAATTTTCAAGCCATTTAATTGACATAATCACGAATTGTAAACTTGAGATTGCACTGTGCCTTTCCTCACCGAAATGGAGACTAGCTGAAGCTCGTTTGATAAAATTAATGGCTTCTATCCCTACAAAATAAGATATGAGAACGGTAAATTCAGCACTGTATACGGTAAGCTGATTGAGGAACTTAGCTCTTTGGTAAGAAGAAAATTAGTTGGCTAGAGTCGGTTGATCTTAGTGTATTTCAGCTATTGTCTCATAGCTTTTTGCATGCGTCTGCACCTTTCTCGCCTACTACAGCTCCCAATGTCTAAGTTAAATCGTCAAGTCTATAAATATACATGTGGGTGTTTATGGTTTAACTAGCGCGAACGTTGCCAAGGCCAATCAATAAATCCTCATTGGCAGGGTTAGGTCTGGGATACCTGTCCCTACATGATGACCAGAACAACAACCATCCAGAGATGGGTACGCAACGTGGGCATACGTCAATCCTGGTCTCAGAATAAGTATCTTAAACCGGAACCATATGCGACAAAAACGGCACCTAGTTTTTCCAGGCCCAAAAACACTCAATGACAATATACCTACATGTATGATATTGAAAAACTTTCTTCCACCACCATCATCGAAATAACTAATCAATGTTGACATCCAGAACAAGCCCCTGTTGAATGCCCACGAATGTGAAATCGCATAGACCCTGATAACACGACGTATACGCAACTCTGAAACCTACATCTAGAGTACTCACGCATCCAGCTCATTCACGCAGCAATCTGATTTGCTAGTATGATTGGTGTTGTCCGTCCCCTCCCGAACTATTTTCGTTCCAATCCATAGCATCTCCGTGTTCTGCATTGATACTTGGGGGAACGCCGCTGTTGAACACGATATCAGCCCCGAATCACCATCAATCGACACCAAACTTTCTGGCGCTCAACACTATGGCCGACCCGCTAGCGATAGTCGTTTCAATATCTGGTGCTGTTGCCGTGGGTACAGAAGCCTTGGCTCAACTCTACCTATTCATCAAAAGCGTCCGCCATGCATCCGACAATATTCATAATCTAGCGCGTGAGATCCAGGACCTCTGCTCGGTACTAGAAAAACTGGAAAAGAAATTTAGCGCTGGTGCACGCCATAAAGAACTCTGGGTGGATCTGAAGGAGGTACTTATCAGCTGTAGAAATTTGTTCGCGAGGTTGAAGGGGATCATTAAGGCCCATAGGATCAGGAGCGATGATGGATGGTTTTTGCGGCAATGGAAAAGAGGGAAGTGGACCTTACAAGAGAGAGAGGTGACATATTTGAGAAGTCAGTTAGAGGCACATAAAGCGACGCTAAAAATTACCTTATTACTGTCAACGCAGTAAGAACCTCCCATTAATCCTTTTCCTCACGGAAAAATAGTTCCGATATTACATCCAATGTATGCTAATTCATGATGATACTTGTAGCACGGAAGCTTCTTCAGTTAAAGATACTACCGACAGGATCGAAGAAGCTGTACGAGAAGTCATTGATAGGCTCATCCAGTGGGGAGATGGTGAAGGCGCGGCGGCTACATGTAAATCGAGCTTTATTCTACAAAGATATCTCTCTAGTGCGAACTCTATATTTTCCTCACCACCAAACTCTCCAACGGAGGAGGTGCGACTCGGTTTTAAGAGCATTACCGAAGAAGCCGAAGACCAACAGATCGAGATCGAAGATATCATTCAGGAGGAGCGAGCTAGAAGGAAAGTAGATACTGGAATTTTCGGAGCCTATAAAGAGGATCTATCTGAGGAGATCCACAAACCCCGGCGAAGATTGAAGCGATTTCAATCTAAAACCGATATACGAAAGCGGGAGAAAGAAAGTTCCAAGCTCGAGAAGCTACACACCAAAGAACTCAACAATAAGCCATTTGAAGAGTTGCAGCTGCAGAAGGAGGTGATAGTGCAGGATGAGGCGACAGATGAGGCGATAGCTAGGGTGGAAACTGAGGTTAAGATATTGCTTGAAAAAGGAGTTGTGATCGAAAGGATTGAAGAGGCCGAGGAGAAGGCAGACGCTAGAGCCGTAGTGCCTTGCGGGGATAACTCATCTGAGAAGCTCCGAAAGTTACAGCTACAGTTAGACCAACTTCGTGCTAAAGTCGATAAGCAGAAAAACGACGAAGAAAATGCTAGTCTACCAAGCTATGAGGATATGCACGGAACGGGGGGAGGAGAAACCGAAATTGATCTAAAGGAAAAGACGCAAACCATTGTTGATCATAAACAGACCAATCATGAGATGGCAAACCACAAAAGGAGGACTTATACCAAGTTCTCTAAAGCTCACCTTTGCAAAGAGGCTTTAGATGAACAGAAAATCACTTATACCGAAAAGGTAAGATACAAACACAACATCACTATAGGCAATAGTTATATATACTAACACAGTATATATTGCTAGTCTGATTACTTCCTTGTTCACAGAGTTGTCGACAAGACTGAGCAAAACTACCTCTGGAACCGCTCCAAAGAAATTCGGAGTAAGTAGTTTTATAACTATCTTTTATTATAGAAATGACAAGCACAGAAAATAACGTTTCCTAGGCGACTACAAGCAAAACGAAGACACTACCGATGATATTTCTATCATTTCTAGCCCTAGCATTACTTGTGTCAACTACGTTGAGATAGGGGGTTTTGTTTTTGTCAAGAAGTAAAATCTACCCGATTCGAGAGGATTGCCGGATTGCCGGATATCAAAATTATATTACTAGAATACGAAAGGTTATTTTATTTTTTTTGTTAAATCATTGTTTCATTGTTTTATCTAGGTACAAGAATATCACATGCAACCAAAGTTATAGCGTGAACAAAACCCTACTCTCACAACCCTCCTAGACAATAGGAAAATACAAAAGAGACGAAACAAAATAACCAGTGAACAAGATAGTTATTGAAGCCGATGATGGTGAAGTTTAGTGTGTGATTGGTAGAATACTGCTGGCCGTACTAGTAGCAGTCTACTGGCGCATCAAGCACAAATGAGGTAGAGATGAAGGCGCTTTCACGGATATAAAGGAGTAATCGGGTCAAGGATATTGTTGGGGTTGTGGCTTTCGGTTCAGGATTATAATGTTATTGTGTTTCGGTTGCTTTCGGTTATTTCTTAGTTATGAGTCATAGTGGTCGAAAAGCGGGGTACTTAAGAGATGGATCTTCGTTGCTTGTGTTCTTTTCCTCTTCTTTCCTTAAGCAACGTTCTTGTTTACCTTCTCTTGTAATTGTCAAATACTATCTTGGTTCTACCTCAGAACCCTCGCTGTCGCTGTCCACCTCGCTGCACTTATCTCGCCTTGAGATAGACCCCTCGTAGAACTTGTAGAAACACTGCACTCCTCGAACGTGTTAGTATCTTAAGTGCATTCTTGCTTCTTCCTTCCTCGCGAGGGCTAACGGGGCTGACAGCGAGAGCAGTGAGCGAACGAGGCGAAGTACTGTAACCGAGATCCGAATAGTGGCTATAACTGAGATCCGAGTTGCAGCCGAAAAGAGAAGAGGGGGCCCTTGAGTCTCGCTAGGAGAGGGCAAAGGGTGATGTTATACCTGTACCTTTTGAAGGAGTTCCTGGCCCTGGAGTTACCCTATCTTTGGAGTTACCCTACTTTAGCACCTTCCGGATCGGGACTGGAGCCTGTTACCCTGCCTCCAATCCTTCCAGTAGGTATAGTATTTGGAGAAGGGGGGACAGCAGAAAGACCTGTCCCGATGCTAAAAGTAACCCCTAGGCCGTCAAGCAAAACCGTCCGGCGGAATGGGACCCGGAGGGTATGTAGGGGAAGTGTCTGGCTTCGCTGTGGTTCAAACAGATTGCGAATCGGACCAAAACTGGCGGAGTTACAGACTAACAAAGATAAGGGAACGCAATGCTACGCGATGATTCGGATAGGCGAAATGATCGTCTCGAAGAGACGAACGCAATGAAGACGAATACGTAACTCCTGTGTTACCGACATGCATACTGCTCTGAGAATCACAGATCGGGGCTAGGGAACTCAATGAGATATCGGGTATGGAGATAAGGCGAAGTGGTTTTATGTTGTCATAGTAGTTAGCGCCTCTACACAACACTACACCCAAACATAGTAGAGAGGGGGCATTATAAATACTCTCGCAGTGGATGTAAACTCTGAGTTGGATCATTAGCGACGAAGAACGAGCCTTATCAATATTATATTGTTTCTAGCAAAATTACTTCCGTGCAATTTACTCTTTTACGTGTGAATTACTTTTATCTTGCTTAGCAAGGCCTTGGCCCTTCAGCGCTAGTTATTAAAACCTTACTATTGGAAGTTCTTCACGGAACTTTGCTCGATCCCTACTTTGAACCCTACGGTTATCTATTAGCGGTTCATAAGAAGCAGTTAGGACTTGCGCCTGTGTATTGTGTTGCGGATAGCAACCGGGCAGGTTATAGCGTCTAGATTGTTATCTAAAGCTTCTTGGAGATTTCCTGTGCGGTAAGAAGTACCAGTCTTACAACCTTTATATTTAGGTTGCTCATTTTGAGGATATATTCCTCAACGGTTGTGTAAGGTACACGATCCATGGCATATATGGCATCGCGTTTTTCGTCCGGAGAACAGAATACTTCCTTCATGTTCAGTGAGAAGGTTGCCCAGTAGGCATACTCTGGTTCCTGGATTTGTCCTTCGGCTCCGTCCATCTTGTTGGTATACATAACAACGTATGGTCGAGCCTTGTTTCCTTCACAACGGCTGGCGGCATAGTGGATTTTGTGTCGGTCGCTGGTCCAAAGCCACTCGTTCATCTCAAAATATACTTCGCAGCTTCGGATCCATGCCCTGAGATCCTGATTTGTGGCAGCAGTGAATTTTTCTGGTTCACTGATCGGGATCTTGTGGTGTCGTGATGACGGTGACGCTTGGGGGTACCTGTGATCAATGGTGATTACCATCTCACCAGGGTTATTTGGGGGGGGTGGTGGTGGAGGAGCATTACTTGGTGCCCTCCGCCGCCGGTTCTCCCTTTCTCTTTTTCTGCTGGCCAGCCATCGATTGGTATCTTCGATGTTCTTCCTGGCCCTTTCTTCCTCTGAATCATCCGATGACGATCCGTCACCTGATCCAGGGGCGCCAGCACCAACACGGTAATTAGGTCCATGTGGGGGCTGCCCACCATTACCCCCGTGTGCTCCGGAGGGTTCACCTCGTTCACTTTGGGCTGGTTCCTTTCCTTTCTCGCTTCTAGTGGGAGGCAGTTGGGGTGCATGAATAGAGCCACTGAGGCCTGCTTCTGATCGGGCTGGTAGTTCTGACTGAGCACGAATATGTTGAGTGATCTGACTGAGTAACACTCCCTGATCGTTAAGCTGACTTCGTTGTCTTTGCATTTCTCCTACTGTTTCCCCCACTATAGCTTCGACTACCGTTTCCACCCTTCCAATGCGCTGGTGTGCCTCATGTCCTTGCTGTTGCAGGGCCAGGCCAATGTTATTACCAAGACCGTGAACCAGTACCTCGATACGGGCGAGTTCTTCGGCCGAGAACTCCTGTTGGTCTGCCATGCGCTGCTGGATATGGGTTAGGCTTAGATATTGAGTTTGAGCCTGTGAGTTAAGTTGGTTTAGGGCAACGGTGTTTCCTGCCTGAGCCTCTTCTTGCCTTAGTACAACGTGTCTAAAGGCTTCGTTTAGCGTAAGCATGAGATTATCACGCTGTGCATGAACATCCTCAATTTGAGCACTGCTCCGTAGGAATTGCGGATGAGGCGTGAAGTGTTTTGGAATGAAGGGCTTAGGAGCGGGTGTAAGATGGGTAGTTCTTCGACGGGCTAAGGAGTTCTTCGAAGAGTGTTTCGAGATGGGATCCTCGGAGCCATCCGACATGTCTGTATCCATCACAAATACATCCGCCATTGTAGTTGAATAACCGAAGTATTGATATGCCTATCAATATACTGTAAGACCGGTACTTCTTACCGCACAGGAAATCTCCAAGAAGCTTTAGATAACAATCTAGACGCTATAACCTGCCCGGTTGCTATCCGCAACACAATACACAGGCGCAAGTCCTAACTGCTTCTTATGAACCGCTAATAGATAACCGTAGGGTTCAAAGTAGGGATCGAGCAAAGTTCCGTGAAGAACTTCCAATAGTAAGGTTTTAATAGCTAACGCTGAAGGGCCAAGGCCTTGCTAAGCGAGATAAAAGTAATTCACAAGTAAAAGAGTAAATTGCACGGAAGTAATTTTGCTAGAAACAATATAATATTGATAAGGCTCGTTCTTCGTCGCTAATGATCCGACTCAGAGTTTACATCCACTGCGAGAGTATTTATAATGCCTCCTCTCTACTATGTTTGGGTATAGTGTGGTGTAGAGGCGCTAACTACTATGACAACATGAAACCACTTCGCCTTATCTCCATACCCGATACCTCATTGAGTTCCCTGGCCCTGATCCGCGATTCTCCGAGCAGTATGCATGTCGGTAACACGGGAGTTACGTATTCGTCTTCATTGCGTTCGTCTCTTCGAGACGATCATTTCGCCTATCCGAATCGTCGCGTAGCATTGCGTTCCCTTATCTTTGTCAGTCTGTAACTCCGCCAGTTTTGGTCCGATTCGCAATCCGTTTGAACCACAGCGAAGCCAGACACTTCCCCTACATACCCTCCGGGTCCCATTCCGCCGGACGGTTTTGCTTGACGGCCTAGGGGTTACTTTTGCCCTCCGGGACAGGTCTTTTCTGGTGCTGTCCCCCCTTCTCCAAATACTATACCTGCTGGAAGGATTGGAGGCAGGGTAACAGGCTCCAGTCCCGATCCGGAAGGTGCTAAAGTAGGGTAACTCCAAAGATAGGGTAACTCCAGGGCCAGGAACTCCTTCAAAAGGTACAGGTATAACAAAGGTTGGGATGGCTGGGACACTGTGGAGGATGAAGGTCGAAGCAAAGATCCCTCTCAAGATACGAGAGTTGATGGTAGGTTGTGGTCCGTTTGACGATGATGTGCAATGGCTGGAGGCCTTACGATCAAGAGGAAGGTTGTGGGAGGAGTATTTGTATCACCAGAAACTGGAGAATAGAGGTCTCCCAGCCACGGATGGTCGTGGGAAAAAGGAGGAGAAAAAGCAGGAGGAACGTCGGGAAAAGGGGTTCAAAGGCAGAGTCAAGAAGGACTCAAAAAGTAATGTCAAGGAGGATACCCCTAAAAAGGATGCCCCTCCCCCCACTAACAGCACCGGAGATGCCTCGGGTTGGAAGGCTGCTCATGAAGGGGTAAGTCAGGACCTAGTTGACCGACGCAGACGGGCGAAACACTGCACTAGGTGTGGTCGGCCCGACTGTCACTGGAAGACGTGCGACATGAAGGAACCTCGAACGGTATCATCAGCGCAAGCCGGCGCCAGTCGTAAACGAAAATGGGTCAAGCCCGAAAAGAATGAGCAGAATGCTGGGGATGCATTGGAGAAGCGTTTGAAGCTAGCGCCCAAGACGAGGGCCGCGACAGCGCCACCTGCAAAAGGGGCCGTGAGCGGAGTTACCGCTCCAAAGGGGCGGATCTCCAGGACCCCTGTTAATCTTTATGCAAATACAAATTCTGACAAAGAAATGTCAGAGAATTTTCACTAGGTCGACTACCGGCGGGCCAGGAGGTAGCAGACGTTAACCAAACATTCGAAACCCTGGCAATCGAAGAAAGAATTGTCTCAATCCTTGAGACCGAAAAATACAAAAACAAACGAAAAAGAAAGGAGGACGACTCTTCGGAATCGTCCAACAAAAAACAACATACAGAACCCACCGTATACGAGCGGCCCCGAGGGCAAGCGCTACTGGTAATCAATGGAAGGAAGGTGGTAGTCAATGTATTGCTAGATTCTGGAGCTAATGTTTTTCTCTTGTCCCCTTTGTTTGTTAGGAAATGGTCGGTCCCAAAGGTGCAAAGAGACGTCCCGTTAACCATTAGAAACTTCACAGGTGAAGAAGTGGTTGGAGCGGGACAAGCCTTTACTAACCCTATTACTATGATCATAGGCAATAATCATACATCTAATGTATCTTGCGAGATTGGGCCAGTCGAGGCTGGGTTAGACTTGATAGTGCCAGGGGGTTGGTGGTTGACGAGTCACCGGTTGGAAAACCCTTACGACCACGCAAACTGGAAGTTCGAATCTCCTGGTTGCTGTAACCAGTGCTCTGTGACGACTGCTCCTCTTAATACCGAGAACGATATCGAATATGACGAATGGCTGGGCCTGGACGAGAATGCCCGAATAATTGGCATGGTGCGTGCAATCGATGACGAAGAAACTGAACTTCTGAAGACTCTCAAGGAGCGGGTTTCTTGTCAAGCTCTCAAGTATCCCCTGAGATGAGCAGTGCTACTTGAGTAGGAAACCAACAGCGAGAGTGTATACGGAGATTCTACAGGCTCTACGAGGCAGTCAAGTTATGATGACTTGAGAACGGCGACAGCGGTGGGTTACGAGATGTAACCGAGGATTGTATTGTGAAATACACGAGTAAACAATAGAAGACGTTGCTTAAAGAAAGAAGAAGGAAAAGTACAAGATGAGGGGAAATCCCTTCGCTTATATACCATGTTCCAACTCTTTCGATGACAAAGACATTACTCATTGTAACGAGAAACTCGTAGAAACACAAAGAACGACAAAGAAACCCAACAACCATGTACCCATGTACCTAATCGACCAACGTAACAACCATCCATGAAAGTAGCCCCCCCTCATAGCCGTGAGCTCCTGCGAACACTAATCACTCTTTCCCTTGGTTTATCCGGATATCGTTGGTGGAAAGAATCCACGGCTTCCGTTTCTTCATGGTACTCCGCAGGTTCCCAGGTGGGTAGTGCATAGCCAGTCCATCCGACCAGGTATTGAGGTTTTCCACGGTGTAAACGGGAATCTAAAATAGCTTCAACGAGGTACTCCTCATGGTCGTTAACTTGAACTGGTGGGGGCGGCGTAATAATCTGACCGGGGAGTGGGTCGACGGGAGCTGCTTTGATCAACGAGACGTGGAACACGGGGTGATACTTCATTGATCTTGGGAGATCAATTTCATAGGCATAAGCTGAAATAACACGTTTCACCGGAAAGGGGCCACTCCATTTCCAATCCAACTTCCTTGAATTCCGCGTTGTCCTCATGTTCTTCATCGACACAAACACTTCGTCCTTTTCCTTGAATGATGGAGCGGGAGTGCGGTGTCGATTCGTATTTGACTCGAAGATGTCCTGGGCTGTCCTCATCTGTACTCGGAGGAAGTCTCTAAGTTCTTCCATCTTGGAGGCGAATCCGTCAGCATCGAGGGTCTGGGGGGAGCGGTCGTTGGGGACGATTGAGGTATCAAAGCGAGGGTGATAGCCATAATTCGCAAAGAAGGGCGTAGCCTTAGTGCTTGCGGATTCCTGGTTATTGGCGGCGAATTCAGCGATGGGTAACCATTTTGACCAGTCGTCTTGCTGATAGGAAACGTAACAACGGAGGTATTGTTCCATTACGGCATTGAGTCGTTCAGTTTGTCCATCGGTTTCCGGGTGGAAGGAGGTAGACATGCGGGCGGCAATATTCAAACGCTGGCAGAGGTACTTCCAGAACCTTGCTGTGAACTGTGTCCCTCTATCAGAAGTAATATGAGAGGGAAGTCCATGGAGTTTCCAGACGTTTTGGAGGTATAACTCGGCAGTTTGTTCGGCGTTAACGGTGGTATTGCACGGGATAAGGTGCCGCATCTTCGAGAGTCGATCCACAATGACCATAATGGCATCAAAGCCGTTAGATTCCGGAAGGCCAGTGACGAAGTCCATTGACAATTCTTCCCAAGGGCGGTTGGGGATTGGAAGTGGTTTCAGAACGCCATGGGTGCCGAGGGTACTTGGTTTAGCTCGTCGGCAAATATGGCAATTCCGGGTATATCGTCCAATATATTCTCTCATTTTTGGCCAATAGAAACATCTTGAGATGAGTTCAAAGGATTTTTCACGTCCTGGGTGGCCGGCGGAGGGGGCGTCATGGTGTCGCTGTAGGATGAGGAGGCAGAGAGGGTCATAATCTGGGATGTAAAGCTTTTGTCTGTAAAAAAGGCGGTCATTCATTTCGGTACAATCGCCTAAGGTAATTTCCTTAGACTGACGTTCGCCGTTCCTGAGTGCTAGAAGGATTTTTTGTGGGAACGGGTCAGCATTGTATCCATGATTCATTAAAGTTTCAAGGGTGGCATCCAATTCAGCGGGTTCATTTGATAAAGAACCCGAAAACAAACTTAGCTTGGGGTCCAAATTCTTTTCCTTCAAGACTACTTGGTGCTGGTGTTGTAGTCTTTCATCCCCTTCTTCAGGGAGATCTCCCGATCTCCGAGTCAGTGCGTCCGGTTTCCCTCCTTGTGCTCCTGGTCTGTACGTAATGACAAAATCGAAACGTGAGAGGTATTCAGCCCATCTGACTTGTCGTCGATTAAGTTGCTTGGTGGTCATAAAGTATTCCAAGTTCTTATGGTCGGTAATGACAGAGATGGGTAGTTCAGAGCCTTCAAGTTCTGGTCTCCATTCCTCGAAGCATCGGATAATTGCTAGGAGTTCTTTGTCATAGATCTCATAGTTGCATTCGGCGGGTGAATGCTTCTTGGAGAAAAATGCCACAGGGTGGAGTACACCATTATCATCAAGTTGGGAGAGAACACCACCGGAGACGAAGTCAGAAGCATCAGATTCCACAAAGATCTTTTTTCGTGGATCGAAGTGGATGAGCACAGGGGCTTTAGTGAATGCATCTTTTAGGGCTTCAAAGGCGAGTTCTGCTTCAACTGTCCATTCGAAGGTAATGCCTTTTTTGGTAAAGGCAGTGAGGGGGGCGGCCAGTTTCACGGATGAGACTGGGTAATGGGTTAAGGTGAAGTCGTTGGTAGTAACGAAGGGTCGTCGGGATATAATGGCTTTGTTGTTCGGTTGTTTCTCGGTTATTGTTAGGGTGTTGTTTGTGTCACGGGAAAGCGGGGTATTTAAGTGAAGGATTTTGGTCGCTGTGGTTTTCTCTTCTTTCTTTCCTTAAGCAACGTTCTCAGTTTACTTCTTCGGTATCGTTTTGAATACTATCTCGATTCTACTTCAGAATCCTCGCGGTCGCTGTCGCTGTAAACACTCTCACACTTAACTCGCCTTGAGTTAGACCCACGTAGGACTTGTAGAAAACTTCGTCACTCTTATCGCAACAGTTCTCGTTTAAGTAGCTCTGCTCACCTTCTGGGATACAGAAGGGCTTAGACTGGGACTGAACCGTGAGATTACGTTGCTTGTCCCATCTACACCTCCTACACCGAAGTAACTATGAGCTCCCCCGCCCCCGCCATCTCCTCATCTGAAGGAGCCGCTGTCGCCACACCCCGCTTCCCCACAAAGGAAGCCTTTGCCCAGGCCTATAGAGATGACCCCGTAGAGCTGTTTAATCGACTCCGGGAACTCAACCAGGCTCTTGAGGACCAGATTGACGTCCTGCAAGAAGGGACACAGGAGCTAGAGATAAAGCTCAACACCGCCCAGATCCAAGCAAACAACGCCAACCACCACGCCCAACAACAAGACCAATGGGTCAACGACGCCTCGACCCTCATTGACCGACTACGTCGAGAACGGAACGAGGCTCGTGCAAACCTTTCCCTCCCCCCGGCTCCACCAAACCTCACGGCCACTCCCCCGCCGCCATCAGTTACCACCCATCGCTCTGAACGTATGCCAGACCCGGAGAAATTTGACGGATCCAGGACGAAACTCCCCGGCTTCATCCTCCAACTCCGTTCAAAACTTGCAGTTAACAGGGACCGATTCGCCGACGAGAATACCATGATTCTCTATACGATCAACCGAGGGAGAGCAGAACAAGTTCGACACACAGTCCTTCCTTCTGGCCTTACAACCTGGACCAACGCCGCCGCCCTCATCACCGCCTTGGAGACTGCCTTCGGAGACCCCGACCCTACCGGTACCGCACGACGAGAACTGCACCAACTTCGCCAAGGCAAACGCGATTTTTCCGCTTACCTAGCGGATTTTCAACGTATCATGGGACAGCTAAACTTCGATGAAAACTCGAAGATGGATGCCCTTGAACATGGTATGTCAGAAGAATTGAAGGAGGCTATGGTCTTCGCCGCCGCTATGCCCGCTACTCTCAACGACATGATCCTAGTCCTTACCAGAATGGACAATCGTATCCGAGCCTGTAGGGCAGAGAAACGAGGGAATGCCCGCGAGACTATGGGACAATTTAGTGCCCCAACCAACGCAATGACCCCCTTTGTTCCCGCCTCATCGTTTGTACCAGGAGGTCTTGCTCCTATGGATCTCTCTTTTGGACGTACTAGCAATCTCTCTCGACCCCCTCAGGATCAGAGATATACAATGGTAAATGGCAGGAGGAAACTATCAGAGGAAGAAAAACAATGGCGCCGTTCTACCGGCAAATGTATGTTTTGTGCCGCCCCCGACCACTCCTACGCCAATTGCCCCTCCGCCCCAAAAAAACCTACGATGAGGGGAGCCCTCACCGCACCCTCCGCTCCGCGTACACCCCCCGCTTCCTCTTTGCCGCCACCACCTCTTCCACCTCAGTTCTTTGCGTTAGAATCAGCAGACTCAGCCAACGAGTCTTTAAACTAGTACAACCAAGGTCGATCAGTGACCCTACCTTGGTTCAAAATTTCTTACCTTTATCTGCATTTTCAATTTCTGGGTTTTCGGTTTCTGGTATAAGCGTGAAGGATCAATTGGATGGGGAACATTTTGTAATATCGTGCAATATTTCTCATAGCAATAAAATTATAAAAACCCATGCTTTACTAGACACCGGAGCCTCCGGATTTGCATTTATCGATCAGAAATTCGCGAGTCACCATTCCTTACCTCTTACCCCTTTAAAAACCCCCCGCCAACTTGAGGTCATCGACGGTCACCCTGTCGCATCAGGAGACATTACCCATATTGCCAACCTCAAGTTGTCTATTCAAAATCACCAAGAACAAGCCCCCTGTTTTGTGACCCAACTAGGCCACTACCCTCTAGTCTTGGGCATACCATGGATGAAACACCATGATGTGCAACTCCACTTCGCCGACAAACGCATTGAGTTTAATTCTAAACTCTGCACCACTCACTGTGCCCCTCACTCCCCCATCGTTACCTCCCCATCGATCCCTGCTCCTCCCAGACTAAACATGTCGTTTATTGGCGCTGCTAGCTTCAGAACCCTTACTAGGAAACGCAACCACCAAGCTTACGCCATGTCACTCTATGAAATAAACAAACTCATAGACAAAAAAACAACCAAGGAAGAATGGAAATCAAGGATCCCAACCGAGTACCACGAATTCCTGGACATGTTCGATAAAGCGAAAGCACAAGGACTGCCCCACGCCCGCCCTGAAAATACAACTGATGGAAGGGAAGGATGCACCATTCGGACCACTCTACGGGATGTCAAGAGAGGAACTTATCATCCTCAAAAAATATATCGAGGACAACCTAGAGAAAGGTTTTATCCGTGCCAGCTCATCTCCCGCCGGCTCCCCTGTACTCTTCGTAAAGAAAGCAGACGGCTCCCTCCGACTATGTGTGGATTATAGAGGTCTAAATGCCATTACCGTTAAAGATCGCTATACCTCTCCTCTCATACGGGAAACCCTCGATAGACTGGCCAAAGCTCAATGGTATACAAAACTCGATCTCCGCGAGGGCTATCATCAGATCCGAATCGCCGAAGGGGAGGAATGGAAAACGGCCTTCCGAACTCGCTATGGACTCTATGAATATCAAGTAATGCCATTCGGCCTAACTAATGCACCCGGCACCTTTCAACGTTTTGTCAACGACTGCCTGAGAGAATATCTAGATATTTTCTGCACCGCCTATCTCGATGACATCCTCATTTATAGCAATACCTTCGCAGAACACCAGATCCACGTTCGCAAGGTTCTCCAGACTCTCAGGGATAATGATATTTTGTTGAAACCTGAGAAGTGCGAATTCGAGGTACAAACTACCAAATACCTCGGTCTCATCCTTACCCCTGACGGCATCAAGATGGATGAGGAAAAACTCAAAGCCGTCCGGGAATGGGGAACACCGAAAAGCGTAAAAGATGTCCAAGCTTTCTTAGGCTTTGCCAACTTTTACCGTCGCTTTATTCTAGGGTTTTCTAAACTCGCTGCACCGCTCACCGCCCTCACCAGGAAAGGCATCACTTTTGAATGGTCCGTCGAAGCTGAAATAGCCTTCGAAAACCTCAAATATGCCTTTACTACTGCCCCAATCCTAATTCACTTCGATCCTGACAAGAAGATCATTGTAGAAACAGATGCCTCAGACTTTGTGTCAGGAGGAGTCCTATCCCAGTACGATGATAACGGTATCTTGCATCCAGTGGCCTTTTTCTTGAAGAAACATTCCCCTGCGGAATGCAACTACGAGATTTACGATAAGGAATTATTGGCCATCATCCGTGTTTTCGAAGAATGGCGCCCCGAACTCGAAGGATCAAAGCACCCGATCGATGTAATTAGCGACCACAAAAACCTCGAATACTTCATGAGTACCAAGCAATTGAACAGACGCCAAGCGAGATGGGCTGAGTATTTATCCCGCTTCGATTTTGTAATTACCTATCGTCCAGGTACTCAAGGAGGAAAACCCGATGCATTGACCAGAAGATCAGGAGATCTTCCCAAAGAAGGGGATGAAAGATTGGCACACCAAAGCCAAGTGGTGTTAAAGAAAGGGAATATTGATGCTAAGCTAAGTTTGTTATCGGCTTCTTTACCAAATGAAGCCGCTGGACTGGACGCCCCCCTTTCAAAACTCTTTCAAGAAGGGTATATTACTGATAAATTCCCAGAGAAAATACTCACGGCGCTCAAAAATAAGGAACAACGCTCAAAAGAAATTACCCTAAGCGAATGCAGCGAGAACAACGGTCTCCTATATTATCGAGAATGCCTCTATGTCCCTGACTCTGACCCTCTTCGATTGGAACTTATCCGGAGGCACCATGATACTCCAGCAGCAGGCCATCCAGGAAGAGATAAGACCTTCGAACTTATAGCAAGAAGCTTTTATTGGCCTAAAATGCGGGAATCGGTTAGTCGATATGTGCGGAACTGCCATACCTGCCAGAAAGCCAAACCTACCACCTATCGCACCCCAGGTGTTCTCCGCCCTTTACCCATTCCCCAACGACCCTGGCAAGAGATCTCGATGGACTTTGTCACAGGACTCCCCGAATCCAATGGCTATGATGCGATCATGGTAGTTGTGGACCGACTATCGAAAATGCGACACCTCATTCCATGTAATACCACCGTCAATTCCAGAGACGTCGCTGACCTTTACCTACAACATGTCTGGAAGTTACACGGCTTACCTACACATATTACTTCTGACCGAGGCACTCAATTCACTGCCCATTTTTGGAAAGAACTATGCCAACGTCTAGGAATACAAGCCCGGATGTCCACTGCTTTCCACCCAGAAACAGACCGGCAAACAGAGAGACTGAACGCAGTAATGGAACAGTACCTTTGATCATATGTATCCTACCAACAGGAAGACTGGAGTAGATGGCTACCCATGGCGGAATTCTCAGCCAATAACCAAGAATCGGCGAGTACGAAAGTATCCCCCTTCTTAGCTAATTACGGCTATCATCCTCGATTCGATACTTCTCTCGTCCCCCTAGTAAACACCCCTCAGAGTCAAGACGCCGCTATCTTTGCCAGTAGGATGCAGGAGCTATACGACTACCTTAGGACACAGATTAGAACCGCTCAAGACATTCAAGAGACCGCCACTAATAAGCACAGAACTCCAGCCCCGGCGTACCAAACCCATGACCAAGTCTTCGTATCAATGAAGAACATCAGGACTACTCGTAACGCTAGGAAACTAGACTGGAAATGGATGGGTCCTTACGCGGTAAAGAGAATTGTTTCCCCTTTCGCTTATGAGATAGACCTCCCCTTGTCGGTCAAATACCATCCGGTATTTCATGTTTCTCTCCTTAAACCGGCCCCTAATAACGCTCTCCCGGGACAAATTATTCCCCCACCGGCGCCAGTCGTTGTCAACGATCAAGAGGAATATTATATCGAGAAAATCCTAGACCAGCGCAATTATAGAGGACAACTTCAATACCTTGTGGAATGGACTGGATACGCCCACCCTACATGGGAACCTGCCGAGGACCTCCAAGATACTTCAGCTCTTGATACGTTCCTCGCTACGATGGCTGTTAATATTCCTAAGGTTCGCAGGAGCTCACGCTTGAGACGGGGAGCTACTTTCACAGATGAGACTGGGTAATGGGTTAAGGTGAAGTCGTTGGTAGTAACGAAGGGTCGTCGGGATATAATGGCTTTGTTGTTCGGTTGTTTCTCGGTTATTGTTAGGGTGTTGTTTGTGTCACGGGAAAGCGGGGTATTTAAGTGAAGGATTTTGGTCGCTGTGGTTTTCTCTTCTTTCTTTCCTTAAGCAACGTTCTCAGTTTACTTCTTCGGTATCGTTTTGAATACTATCTCGATTCTACTTCAGAATCCTCGCGGTCGCTGTCGCTGTAAACACTCTCACACTTAACTCGCCTTGAGTTAGACCCACGTAGGACCTGTAGAAAACTTCGTCACTCTTATCGCAACAGTTCTCGTTTAAGTAGCTCTGCTCACCTTCTGGGATACAGAAGGGCTTAGACTGGGACTGAACCGTGAGAGCCAGGCGGGAGAATCCCAAGATGAATCGTCGGTAGAAGTTTGCAAAGCCGAGGAAGGCCTGAACATCTTTGATACATTTTGGGCGGTTCCATTCTCGTACGGCTTTAAGCTTGTCTTCGTCCATCTTGATTCCTTCGGGTGTGAGGATTAGTCCGAGATACTTTATGGATTGGACATGGAATTCACACTTCTCGGGTTTGAGAAGTATGTTATTGGCTTTTAGGGCATCAAGGACTTGTCGGACATGGGTCTTGTGCTCGGCGAGGGTATCACTATAGATCAGGATATCATCGAGATAGGCCGTGCAGAACAGGTCTAAGTATTCTCGGAGGGAATCATTTACGAAGCGCTGGAAAGTACCGGGGGCATTGGTAAGGCCGAATGGCATTACCATATATTCATAAAGACCGTAACGAGTCCTGAAAGCGGTTTTCCATTCTTCTCCTTCTGCGATACGGATTTGATGAAATCCGTCTCGGAGGTCTAGTTTGGAGTACCATTGTGCTTTAGCGAGGCGGTCGAGGGTTTCTTTGATGAGCGGGGAGGTGTATCGGTCCTTGACAGTAAGAGCGTTGAGACCTCGATAGTCTACGCAGAGGCGTAGGGATCCGTCGGGTTTTGCGGCAAAGAGGACGGGAGAGCCGGCGGATGACGAACTAGCGCGGATAAAGCCTTTTTCCAAGTTGTCTTCGATATACTTCTTAAGAACAAGGAGTTCATCTCGTGACATACCATAGAGAGGGCCAAACGGGGGTTCCTTGCCTTCTTGGAGAGTGATACGGTGGTCGTAAAAGCGACGGGGTGGGAGGCCTTGGGCTTTCGTTTTGTCGAACATATCCAGATATTCGTGATATTCCGCGGGTATTCGTTGTCTCCATTCCTCTTTAGTGGTCTTACTATCCAGGACCTTATTTATCTCATATAGAGACATCGAGTATACTTGGATACCTTTTTTCCGGGCGAGCGTGCGAAAGCTTGCAGCACCAATAAAGGCGGCGTTGAGCTTGGCTGGAGGTGGGATTGCGGCGGCGGAGACGATAGGTAACTTTGGGGCACAGTGGGTGGTGCAGAATTCAGAGTTGAATTCAATGCTTTTGTTGGCGAATTGCAAGTGAACGTCGTGGAGGTTCATCCATGGAATACCAAGTACTAGGGGGTAATGTCCTAGTTTGGTGACAAAAAAGGGGGCTTTCTCGTTGTGTTGTTGTATAGAAAGCTCCAAGTGACAAAGATCGGTAATATCTCCCAAGGCAATTGTTCGGCCATCAATGACTTCTAATTGGCGAGGGGTTTTAAGGGGAGATAATGGTAGGGAATGGTGACGCACGAATTTTTCATCAATGAAAGCGAACCCTGAGGCTCCAGTGTCAAGAAGTGCGTGTGTTTTTATGATTTTATTTTGGTGGGAAAGGCTACATGAAACTACAAAATGTTCCCCATCCAAATTATCCTCCACACACACATCCGACACTGAAAACCCAGAAATAGAGAACGCTGACAAAGGAGAAAAATGAACCAGAGCAGGGTCACAAGGCGACTCTGGTTGAACTAGTTTAAAGACTCAACTGAGTCTGTTGCATCAAAGGCAGAAAAGCGAGGTGGCAGAGGCGGTGGAAAAACGGAAGGAGCGGGAGGGGCGGCGGCGGCATTGGTAACAGCTCCCCTCATAGCGGGACGCTTGGAGGCAGAGGGGCAGTTGGAGAAGATATGTCCTTCCCCAGCGCAGAACAGGCAGCGGTTATTGGTCTGTCTCCAAGATTTTTCCTCGGAAGACAGCTTTCTTCTCCCGTTGACCTGAATATATCGTTGTTCAGGGGCAGGGCGAGAGCTAGAGGTACGGCCGAAAGAGAGATCCATGGGTGCAAGTCCTCCAGGTGCGAAAGAGGAAGAGGCAGGAGTAAAGGCGGCGGGAGCGGCGGAGGGGGCGGTGAATTGTCCCATGGTATTACGGGCAGAATTCTTCTTTTCTTCCCTCCTTGCTCGGATACGATTATCTAAGCGGAGGAGGAAGGAACAAAGGGAGGTGAAGGTGGTGGGGAAATCGGCAACGGTTACTACGGCTTCTTTCAGCTCGTCTGACATTCCGAATTCCAGGGCGTCATTCTTTGCTGATTCATCGTAGTTTAATCGCCCCATGATTCGTTGGAAATCCGCGAGATAGGCGGAGAAGTCCCGTTTTCCTTGTCGGAGCTGGTGCAGCTCACGGCGGGCGGTACCCATTGGATCAGGGTCACCGAAGGCGGTCTCCAAGGCGGTAATCAATTCGGCGGCGTTGTTCCAGGTGGTGGTCCCATCAGGGAGGACAGAGTGGCGGATCTGCTCAAGGGCAGCTCCCTCGAGGCGACTGATAGCATACAATATCATATTGTTGCTATTGGAGAAGCGGTCGGCGTTAACCGAGAGTTTTGACCGGAGTTGTAGAACGAACCCGGGGAGTTTGTCGCGGGACCCATTGAATTTATCTGGGTCGGGCATCTTGTCTGAACGGCCTCCTTGTGTGTGAGCTGGAGGCGGTGGTGGTGAGGGCGCAGGTGGTGGAGGAGCAGAGTTGAGAAGGCGGGCGACCTCTGCTTCAGCCGCTTGTAGTTGGGATTGGCAAGTGTTAAACCTTGCCGTCATATTATTCCTCTCTTGAGTGGCTTCCTCAAGTTGAAGGTCTGCGTAGGTGAGGTTGTCTACTCGCTGTTGGTAATGCGAGCGGATTTCCTCATAAGCGGAGGCGAGGTCTGCGTTGGCGGCGGCCTGGAAGTTCTCAAATGTGGGGAAGGTCCAGGGGGCGGGGGCGGGGTTGCTCATGATGACTCTTGGTTGAGGGGGGAGCGGGGTAGAGGGTGTAGATTAGGAAGCAACGTAATCTCAAGGAGCGGGTTTCTTGTCAAGCTCTCAAGTATCCCCTGAGATGAGCAGTGCTACTTGAGTAGGAAACCAACAGCGAGAGTGTATACGGAGATTCTACAGGCTCTACGAGGCAGTCAAGTTATGATGACTTGAGAACGGCGACAGCGGTGGGTTACGAGATGTAACCGAGGATTGTATTGTGAAATACACGAGTAAACAATAGAAGACGTTGCTTAAAGAAAGAAGAAGGAAAAGTACAAGATGAGGGGAAATCCCTTCGCTTATATACCATGTTCCAACTCTTTCGATGACAAAGACATTACTCATTGTAACGAGAAACTCGTAGAAACACAAAGAACGACAAAGAAACCCAACAACCATGTACCCATGTACCTAATCGACCAACGTAACAACCATCCATGAAAAAGACTCTCCCGGGAGCATACCACCGATTTGTCAGTCTATTCGGCACTCCCATCCAGGAATCCTTGCCAGAACGAAGGCCATTCGATCACGCTATTGATCTCGAGCATGGGACAACCGCCCCATGGGGTCCGATCTACAAACTTTCGGAAAAAGAACTTGAGATTCTCCGGAAGTACTTGGACAAAATGGTGGCCGAAGGGAAGATACGGCCAAGCAAGTCACCTGCTGGGTCGCCCATATTATTCGCGCCGAAACCAGACGGAGGGCTACGACTATGCGTAGATTACCGTGGCTTGAACAAGGTGACAGTAAAGAACCGATACCCTCTGCCGCTAATGTCCGAATTGCGTGATAGAGTCAATGGGGCTTCGATCTTTACCAAACTGGACCTCAAAGACGGTTTTCACCAGATCCGTATCAAAGAAGGCGATGAGTGGAAAACAGCGTTTCGTACAAGATATGGTCATTTCGAGTACACAGTCATGCCTTTCGGCTTGGCAAACGCCCCGCAACCTTTCAAGATATGATGCATCAGGTCTTTCCGCGGATTTCTGGACCAAGGGGTCGTGGTTTATATTGACGACATCCTCATCTACCCAAAGACCCTCGAGGAACATGAGGCCTTGGTGACCAGAGTCCTGCAGCGGTTGGAGGACGAGGGTTTGGCAGTATCCATTAAGAAAAGCCTACTTTCACTTGCGAAGTTGAGTTTTTAGGTACATAATTTCTGACAAAGGCGTGTCTATGTCAATGGTTAAGGTCGAGTCAATCCTTTCATGGGAAACCCCAAGAAGAGCATACGCGATGCTCGGTATTCATTGGATTCGCCAATTTTTACCGACGGTTCATCGAAAATTTCTCCCAAGTTGCAAGTCCCTTAACCGAGTTAACCAAAGCGACCCCAAGAAATTCCAATGCGATCACAAGTCGATAGCTTCGAAAGTACCTAAAAGTTGCCTTCACGACAGACCTATCCTTTGTCACTTTGCGCCGGAACGACAGACTGTGGTAGAAACCGACGCCTCGTACTATGCGCTAGGCTGGCCCTCTCGCAGATCATCGATAGCAAGCTACATCCCGTAGCATTCCATTCCGTAAAATTTAATAAAGCCGAACTTAACTACGAGGCGCACGATAAAGAACTACTCGCGATAGAACCGCCTTCAATGAATTCGCGACATTACCTGTGGCGAAGCAAGCACCAAGCGATCGTCTATACGGACCATAAAAATCTCGAATATTTCATGAAGGAGACAAGGATCCTAAATCGACGACAGGCTAGATGGGCGGAATATTTATCGTCATTCGACTTTAAAATCATATATCGACCTGATCACGGGAGGAAAGTCAGATGCATTATCAAGACGACGAGATCGTCCTAAGGAGTGATACAACACAGCCTACAGAAGCCATGTTCCGAAGCGGCCAAGTCGATATGACTGGTCGTCCCAGTAAGTCAATCGTTATATCCTTAATTCATGTAAAAGACGATAACACAATTGTACAAAACCAAAACGATGACCCGTTACACTTCACCGAGCTGACTCAAATGGCAATCATCACCATTATAATTTTAATCCTAATACAACACACGAGCTACTTATTTCATCAAGCATCCTCAGCGCTTCAAGTCCTTAAATTTAATTCGGACTTTTTGGAGAGGTTAAAAGGAAGGTCGAGTCTGAGGAAGACTATAAGGAAATCCGAGACTTAGTTAAAGCTGGCAGCGAAATCAAGAGGCTACAACACTACACAGTGATGGAGGAACTCCTCTATTGGAAAAACAGGGTAACAATGCCTAATGACGTTGAAATCAAAACTACCATTTTAGAAACGAACACGACTCCAAGATAGCAGACTTTGGCATGGACAAAACCACGAACTTGTTCAATGGAACTTCTACTGGCCTCATATGACCGAAATGGATTACAGATTACGTCCGCTCACGCGATCCACGCCAACATAACAAATCCGCGCATCATAAGAAATATGGACTCCTGCAACCGCTGTAGACCCCATACGCTCCATGGATGTCGATATCAACAGACTTCATCGTCCAGTTACCCGAGTCGAGAGGATTCACCCAAATATGTGTAGTAGTTGACAGGTTTACCAAGATGGCGCACTTCATCCCACTAATAGAAATACAGCAAGTGATGCAAGGCTTTTGTTGACAAAGTTTGGAAACTTCACGGGCTTCCGAAAGAAATTGTTTCAGACCGAGATGCTAAGTTCACAGGGGAATTCTGGACCTCATTATGCAAACTTCTAGACATTAAATCCAGCAAATCTACCGCATTCCATCCTGAGACCGACGGACAAACCGAAAGGGTTAATCAAGTCCTGGAAGCCTACCTAAGAAACTTCGTCAACTACGACCAAGATGACTGGTACGACCTACTGCCGTTAGCGGAGTTCGCTTACAACAATGCCGAAGCCACAGCCACTGGAATCAGCCCCTTCTATGCCAATCATGGCTTCCATCCCAGAACATGGACGATTGATACCGAAGTCAAGAATCCAGCGTCAAAGTTATACGCACATTGGCTTCAGAAAGTAAACGATTTTGCCACTACCTCGCTCAAAGCCACCCGAGAAAACATGTCCAAATATTTTGACAAGAAACGACAGGCGGAGCCATCCTTTAAGGTCGGAGATTTAGTAATGCTCGACGCCAGAAACATTAGAACCAAGCGTCCAACGAAAAAGTTAGCCCCTAAGTCATACAGACCCTTCCCGATTACATGAGTCGGTACTAGAGCTTGCACTTTAGATACAGGAGGTCGCTGGAGGATATTCCCCACCTTCCATGTATCCTTGCTCGAGCCATACCGAACAAGCGTCAGGGAAACCCGAAAACAAGACCGACCGCCGCCTGACGACATTGAAGGTGACAATGAGTACGAGGCGGAATACATCGTCAAAAGCGAGAAGAGAGAAACCAAAGTGGGACGACGAACGATCAGCCGGATGTTCTATTTCATCAAATGGGTGGGATACCCGGAAGATGAGAACTCATGGGAACCTGCCGACGAAGGAGGATTAGCCAATGCCGCCGAAGCAATTGCCGAATTTCACAGTCTTTACCCACAACAGCCTAAGCCATAAGCTGTTTCACATTTGTATTCTTTCCTTGCGTTTAGAATATGTATAAAATGTTTTACTACTAAAAAGAAACTAGCTGAGAGGAAAATTTTCCATCGTGGCCAAGTAAACGCGGTGGTTTTTACGTACCCAAGATGCTATAGAACCACTTTGTAATCAGTTAATTATTTTGTATTATAGTTAGACGGACGACTAACCAGGAGGATACTGTTATACCTGTACCTTTTGAAGGAGTTCCTGGCCCTGGAGTTACCCTATCTTTGGAGTTACCCTACTTTCCGGATCGGGACTGGAGCCTGTTACCCTGCCTCCAATCCTTGAGTAGGTATAGTATTTGGAGAAGGGGGACAGCACCAGAAAAGACCTGTCCCGGAGGGCAAAAGTAACCCCTAGGCCGTCAAGCAAAACCGTCCGGCGGAATGGGACCCGGAGGGTATGTAGGGGAAGTGACTGGCTTCGCTGTGGTTCAAACGGATTGCGAATCGGACCAAAGCGGCGGAGTTACTGACAAAGATAAGGGAACGCAATGCTACGTGACGATTGGGATAGACGAAATGAACATCTCGAAGAGACGAAAGCAATGAAGACGAATACGTAACTCCCGTGTTACCGACATCGGCGCGGATCGGGCGGGAGGCTCATGAGGTATCGGGTATGGAGATAAGGCGAAGTGGTTTCATGTTGTCATAGTAGTTAGCGCCTCTACACCACACTATACCCAAACATAGTAGAGAGGAGGCATTATAAATACTCTCGCAGTGGATGTAAACTCTGAGTCGGATCATTAGCGACGAAGAACGAGCCTTATCAATATTATATTGTTTCTAGCAAAATTACTTCCGTGCAATTTACTCTATTACTTGTGAATTACTTTTATCTCGCTTAGCAAGGCTTTGGCCCTTCAGCGTTAGTTATTAAAACCTTACTATTGGAAGTTCTTCACGGAACTTTGCTCGATCCCTACTTTAAACCCTACGGTTATCTTTTAGCGGTTCATAAGAAGCAGTTAGGACTTGCGCCTGTGTATTGTGTTGCGGATAGCAACCGGGCAGGTTATAGCGTCTAGATTGTTATCTAAAGCTTCTTGGAGATTTCCTGTGCGGTAAGAAGTACCGGTCTTACAGGTGAAGAGTGTATCATGATGGATGCTTCCCTAAAAGGGCATCATGAGAGGAGGAGAAGTATCACGAAGCGGGGGTGAAGCCTAAGTGCTAAAGACTTTTGGCCCTGTGTCACCCCGTTGCAACGCAGAAGGAGGAGTTGTTGCTTCAAGCGAGCGAAGTGTAGAGGAGAGGGAGCATGAGAATACGAAAGGTTAGACACCATCAATAAATATACCTAGATTTTATTGCTTCACAAAAATAACCTTAAGATAACTCCTGGAAGATAGGGAGGTGATATGAAATGCGCGTGCGGAAACAAATTCGGACTGTCCAATATACCCGGTCTTCACCCCCTCCTCCAATGCAGGCCTCCGACAGACAAAGGGAAGCAAATAAAGCGTGAGTTGTAGACTTTCTAACTAGCTCTATCAAAGTTGCTATTAATATACAAAGGGCAGACAAGACACTGAGGACGAGGAAAACTTAAGTCAAGATGTGGGGTTACAGGAGCGAGAAGTATGAGCACGAAAGATTGAGAGATAGACAAGCAATTAGATATGAAGCGAACACAGATAGATTTTATTTGTCTATGCCACTGTAAATTAGGCTTTGCGTTGTATTATATCAGGGCCCACTATGTTGCTCTCCTAGCATGTGTATTATGACTTTTATGATGGGGTTATCTTCAGGGTATTTATTTCAAACAAGGTATAACTTATATGTGCCGTGAGGCCTCTACACTAGTCAGACTCTTTCATAAACTATGCCTGTCTGTAACTGAGTTCTCGGAGTCTTCATAAGCTAGGTCAAATGCTCCTGTGGGGGTGATAGGATCTATTGTGCGATTTTTGAGCCATCACTGTAAGAGAAAGTCGTCCTGGAAACCTCCTAAAAACATCCACTTTCAGCCAAGCAGTAGTATAACAGTTTAAACTAGGCTCATCCCTGTCCCCTGTTACCTTGACTGTAGTATGGGTTGGGCACAAGACTAGGCTTAAGCTCTTATTCGACCATTACAGTTTGTTATTTGGGGGGGCCTAAGTTCGAACCTCATCGAACACATTGGGGAGGTATGCCACAAGGGGAAAATCGACCTTTTTCTCGGAGTTTTTTCATATTTAAGTGCATAAGCTCCAATCCACATATTCTTAGGCAAACCACCAGAGACCTCTTGAAGAAAATCATATATACAGAGTGATAGACTATGACTCTCCGGCCCCCTAACACAGTTTCAGACAAGCCTAGGTCTTGCTAGAGCTATCGATCACATTTTAATAGCATGCTCGATCATAACAAAGTATTTTTCTAATCCTTTATTATACAAAGCTTCATAAGCCACTTATTAACTGGACTCACTTTAGGTTAGATCATGGGAATGTACGTATATGCTCTAGCCCGTTTGCCATTAAACCCCCATTTGTAAACTGATTGACCCACTAGCAAATGGGTTAGCCCATCTACAAAGAGAGCAGCTTTGCACACTGGCCAGCCCACCTGCAAACAGACACTAATAAATGGCCCATATTCCAAGAAAAATACCTCGCTTAAATCCAGTGAATATCTTTTCATCTACGAACCTACACACAATACAATATATTGCAATACAAAACCAATAGCTCATTGAATATTAGAGGTTTGATGCTATGATGCCCAAACAGCCAAATAAACTTACGATATAAAGTACACCAAGAAGTACAACACCTTAATATGATACATGCAGGTTTCAATAGTCTCGGTGTATGCCCCTAATAGAATTACCTAATGAATAAACAACGACAACAACCCTAATAGAATTCATTCGCTTGAGATGGGTTAGGTGTAAGTGATACTTTGAAGACGGGCTGACTCATAAGCAAAGTAGTACTATTGGTAAATAGGCCAATCTATTTGCAAAGTGGCCGACCACTTTGTAAAGGGGGATTTTTGGTAAACAGGCCAGAATATATACATAGCATGTCTACACACGGTAGCCAGGAGGCAGTAGGTTAATCGGACCTTTCTTGTAACCTGCCACTAGGTATCGCCTGCTGCAATTGAAAATTACAAATGATTAATGTGAACCTTACTTTAGTTCTAAGAATTTAAGAATCGCACTTAGCGCCTTTGTTCATGCGTACCACTACTTACATAAAGCGAAACGAAAAAGCGGTACCTGCATAGGTACCTAGTCTTGCAGAAAGAAGTACCCAATAGCTGCTCTGCATGTGCCTACAAGATATGCATAACCGCGAGTTATTTTAGGCAATAATCTAATCCATGCGCCTGCCTACCATGCGCGCGGTTACTTCCACCCTCTCTGCCCTACATAGGGGCCACCTTGGGCTCTTTGTCGACTTCAAAGATTATCCCGAAGTTCTGAAGTCGGATTTCAATAGCATGGCGGACCCATTGTCGATAGCCGCTTCAATAACTGGTCTTGCTGCCACAGGCGCCAACCTCTCGATCCAAGTTTATCAATTTATCAACAGCATCCGTTCTGCGTCCAGCGATCTAAAAGACCTAGCGCGCGAGCTCGGAGAACTCTGCAATATACTACAGAAACTAGAAAAGAACTTCAGTAGTGACGTGCGTCACCAGGAGCTCTGGGCGGATCTGAAAGATGTGCTTGGAAGCTGCATGAACAAGTTCTCGCAACTGGAGGCACTCATTAAAGCTAGTAAGATCAAATCAAAGGACAAATGGGTTTCCCGACAGTGGAAAAAAGGAAAATGGGTCCTGAAAGAGAAGGAGGTAGCATCCCTGAGGACCCAGTTAGAGGCGCACAAGGCTACTCTGAGTATCGCCTTACTATTATCGACACAGTAACAACCTTTTTTTTTTCATTCCCTTAGAAAATTTAAATGATATACAGTTGATGTTAATTCATATTTTCCACAGCACGGAAACTGCATCAATCAAGGATACCACAGAAAGGATCGAAGAAGCCGTGCGAGATGTTATCAATAGGCTTATTAAGAAAGGCGATGGGAGATCCACGACTACCAAACGCCAGTCGAATATTATTCTACAGAAATACCTTTCCTGCGCTACTTCTGTGCTGTCCTCGCCTCCAATTTCTCCTATACATAGCGGGCGGGTTGGCTTGGAGAGGATTATCGAGAATGCCGGGAAACCAAAAGCTCAAGCCACCATTGGTTGTGAGCCGGGCGCGATGGGGAGTGACGCCGATACCAAGATAGCCGTGGGAGCAAATGCGCCACCCGAACATCAAACCACAGCTAAGCAAGAACAGAAATCCGAAGAGGTCGAAGAGGCAAAGATCAAAGCTGAAGAGCTCCGAAAGGCAAATCTTCTTCGACTTCTCCGTGATATGGAACGAGCCAAATACGAGGCTATGGACAGAAAAGAGGCCGAGGAGAACGAAAAGAAAATTAGCCAGGCTATCGAGGCTGAGAGGGCAAAGACTCAGGCCATAATTGCCCTAGAGCGAGAGAAATGGGAGTTGAAGAGAAAAGACCAAAGAGGCTAGAGGGATGAAGGTTCAAACGAAAATTGGTCGGAAACCAGATGAGAGCATAGACTCGCCTCCGTCCACGCTCCTGAGTAAAACGGAGAATTGACGGGCTATTGGGGGTGGCAAAAACACTCAAATTTCTGGGACCGACGAACCTCTCAAACAGAAGGTTACAGCTGAACAGGAAGAAAGAGTACACAGAGCTACGCCGCGACAACACATTCAACCTCCTCGCCCCCATCCACCCTCCATTCATCCGAGAAGACTAAGAGGATAGAGCTTCTTTTACAAGACTCTTCAAGGCTTATTTTTACGGGGTCCGAATGGGTAGGATGCTCCCCACACTATAAAGGTATGTTTCACGCCTGGCGTGACGGATTTTCTTAATACTAAAATTACAGACCGTTATTCTGCACTCTTTTTTTTCTTCGATCTACCAACAAGCCTAAATAACCCTACACATTGCACTACTCTGCGGCCGCTACCAGAGAAACACGGTATGTGAAGTAATTTTAACCCAGAAAGGTCTAGAAAGAGAGGCTGATGGAATCCTCGGATTGCAGTAGATAGGCTAGTTTGAGGGGACTCTACTGCTTACCTTTGGCTGGCTAAGTACGCCTAAACTACTAACTACTGGCGTCTGATTACCATCCCCAACATTATTGTCAAGCTTTTCTAAACGTAGCCACATACATGTATACTGGATTATTTTGCCATCAAGTACATATAGTCAAAGCCGCCATAACCTAAGGGTTGGATGCGTGTATGAAATATCTATCTATTTATCTATCTATCTATTTATCTACATGTAGTCAGATGTATTCCACTCCATAAGCCATGACCAAATTAACTATGACATCGTAGTAGGCGAAAGATATTTAATAGGGAACCAATAATCACACGTGGACTATCGAATTTTCCGAATAGCATCATAGCGATTGTTTAATGCCGTTTAATTTGAATAAGTTACTAGCAACCCTAGCACCATTGGCCAGCATGCCTGAATCTGCCATCTCGCCACACAAAACTCCGCAACCGCGTGAGCTCCTGTGATTTAACAATCCCTTTGTCGCAAACGCGTCCATTCACCCATCTTTCATTCTATTGGATGCTTTCATAATCTTGTTAGCCGATAACAACAGGCAACGTTTTCTTCCCCTTCCAGTATTTTCTTTTTCCCCCTGTGTCCTGTGCCTGGTCTCAAACACATCTCGTCTCCTGTCCAGCACACCAGTGACAGCTAGCATCTTTTCTCTCCTACAGCTCAGCACTCTTCCAGTCTCCTGCATCCGTGTTTTTTTTTCCGCCCCCTTCTCTCCCATATAACTGTATCAACCCTTCGTTTCTCTGCGCTTGTTCTAGCTTACACACACCTCACTCTACCTCCAAACAACTCCCTGCACACAGTCCATCTCCTGAATATCCTAAAAAAAACCCCTATAAAAGCACCCACGCGACGAAACCTAAACCCTCGCCACCTTACCAAACTGCAAAAATGGAAGACATCATATACCAAGCCGTCAACTTTGCGCACTCCGCCAGTTCCTACACCTCCAGCATCACAGGAACCATCTACAATACCATCTCTCCCCTGCGAGAATATGCGCACTCGCAACCCGACCTCATGAACATTGCCCTCCTGCTGCTGATCGTATACCTCTCGCTCTCGATACTGGGTATGGCCAGTCGATGGATCTACGGGATCCTCATCACGACCATCAGGTTGCTTTTCTGCCTGTTCGCTTTGGCTGCTGGCGCGTGGATCTGGCAGAGGGGTGGGGCGGCAAGAGGTGATCTAGAGAGGTTGGTAGAGATGGTGGGGAAGGCTACGAGTGGTGCGGGTGCAGCAGGCGCAGGACGAGGGGGGAGCCAGTGGAATGAGAGATATGCAGAGTTTTAAAGATTCGATAGATGGGTTATTGAACAGAGGGTGCATCAATGGTTAGTGGCAACATGACGAGACATACGATTCGATACGGTACAACACAGCATGACGCAATACGATAAGGAGCTATGGATTCGGAGGGGGGTCTTTTAGTTGTCCATTTCCACTCGTGTGCCCGATTTGGCGTTTTTGTTTTTTATGAACTTTCCTGTTTCTCCATCTTCTCCGCTTGTATTTTTTTCTTCTTCACTGTTATCAGTAGGATGGGAGGGAATGATACGATACGATTATGATAAACCCTAGAGGTTGGATTTGTATTCTAAGGATTGGTACCAATTATGCAAATCATACTAGGCATAACCATCAGTGATCTCTGCACTCCCTCTTCCTGTTCTCTTTCTGAGGTTAGAGCACCCGAGAACTCTCCACGCAAAACTACTATAGGTAGATTTCTTTTAGGAGCAGGGATAGATCTAATACCCTCTCCGCCCTATGGTAGGTAGGTTAGATGGCCTTAGATAACCTACCTGTTTGGTTCAGGCATGACCTATCACTCGGGCTGTTATTACTAACGACAAACGGAGCTGTGAGTGGCAGAAGAATGCTTGTACGGAATGATTCTACTATTATTTAATTTCGAATCGCCGGATCTAATGAACAAACTAGACCCCTTCATTTCTTAAAGCATGCCAACAAAAGCATCACCAAGCCAAACGTAGAGGTATTTCATCCACGCGAAATCTACAGCTTCTCACCCAGTTCCAGCTTACTCTTGCCGTACCTATATCACACGTCAGCACCATATCCATGCCAAATACAAACGCAGTCTAAACCCTCGCCGCTAAAACACGAAATGGAGGAAACATACTTCTTAAGCCTGATGGCCTGCACAGCAATAAAACCAGCCGAATCCGCCGGTGAAAAGTCGCCAATCTCGTCCATCGAGCTCTCAGTCATATCATACAACTTCTCGGTCTCGCTGCTCCTTCCAATGATGTGCAGCATGCCCTTATACACCCTGCATCTGACTTTTCCATTGACAGTCTTCTGACTCGCCGCAATCGAACTCTCCAAGAACTCGCGTTCGGGCGAGAAATACAACCCGTTATAAAGGAGCTTTGAGTAGTTGACGGTAATGAATTGATCCCTGAGCGCGCGGACCTCCCTGTCGAGGACAAGACCCTCGAGATCAACGTGGGCAGAGCGGAGGATAGTGAGACCGGGGGTCTCGTAGCAGCCACGAGACTTCAGTCCAATGAAACGGTTCTCAACAATGTCGATTCTGCCGACACCGTGTTTGCGGGCAATAGTATTGGCCGTGAGGAATAGTTCCAAAGGTTCAGTGACGGTCTTATCTTGGGAGACAAGCTTAACGGGGAGGCCCTTCTCGAAGTACACGGTGAAGTCTTCCGGCTTATCTGGGGCGTCTTCGGGGTCAACGGTGAGTTTCCACATGTCCTTCAACGGGGTTGTATCAGGGTCCTCCAAGATGCCCGCTTCATAGGAGCAGTGAGCAAGGTTCTCGTCCATAGACCAAGGCTTAGCCTTAGACTGAGAAACGGGGATACCGCACTTGGCGGCGTATTCGAGGAGGTCGTTGCGGCCAGCGAAACGATTATAGAAGACAGGAAGACGCCACGGTGCAATGACCTTAATGTCTGGCTTGAGAGCATAGAAAGCGAGTTCGAAACGGACTTGGTCATTACCCTTTCCGGTACAACCATGGGAGACGGCAAAGCAACCTTCCTTCTCGGCAACGGCGATCTGGGCACGAGCAATGACGGGACGGGCGAGAGAGGTGCCTGATTACGGTTTTGTCAGATGCACTCTCCATGGAAAGCTTTTAGACGTTGAGGGATATGACTTACCGAGCAAGTAAACGTTCTCATAGATGGCATTGCACTGGATAGCGGGGAAGCAAAACTCCTCGACGAATTCCTTACGGATATCCTCAATGTATACTTTGGACGCACCGACCTTCAAAGCCTTCTCTTTAGCAGCCTCGAAGTCTTCCTCTTGGCCAACATCGGCCACTTTTCATTATGTTAGTGTAGCTCCAATAATGTACCCGATTGAGAATGGCAATCAAAGGATGGATGACAAGAGAGTGTGGGCGACTTACTGAAGCAAATGACTTCATAGCCCTCCTCCAACAACCACGCTAAATACCAAACAGATGTCAGGAGCGCCAGCTCAAACTCTAGATTTAAAGTAGCAACAAAAACATACCGAGGATACAGCTAGTATCTAAACCTCCACTACATCCATTCCAGTCAGCATCACTCAATCTCGATTGATTATAGTAGGAAACCCTCAATCATAGCGAGCGAGAAAGCGTGACTTACGAGTACGCAAGACAAACCTATCTCTCCATTTTCATTAGTATACAACTGCCAACGGTGTAGCAGCAAAAGGTGTAGCAGCAGCAGCAGCAGAAATGGAAGTAGCACTAAAATAAAATAGAGTAAAGGAGGATCAAGCTATCATACCTTATCCTTAGCCATGACTGCTGTTTGTTTATAGCTTCTTGGGTTTCTTTGTTAGATAGATGGAATTAAGTGAATGAGAGAAGGACGAGGATGGAGATGGAGATGGAGATGGAGAGAAAGGAGGAATAATTTGAAATATAAGAGAGGGAAAAAATTTCTCCAGCGCAATTATTACTTATTTTTACTATGATGGTTGCTCGTTTTTCCCTCCCCCGCGTCCATTTCCGACCTAGGGCAAGGCCAAGGCGGGTGGGGCAATCAACCCACCAACGCAAGCGATCAACCCAAAAACTTTTTCCTCGGGTTGCTCCCATACAAGGACTCGCCGGACAGCGACATGGAGCTCCTCCAGCCATTGGCTATTATCAATTTGGAGTATTTCACGAAACTCGGCGTGGGAACGAAAAAAGACCTATGTAGTTGTTTATCATCGAGCGATTAAATGTATAAATTTATCAAACCAACCACCGACGATACCAGCAATCGGAAAGAAATGCAAAGCAATTACACTCCGAGGAAAACTCCAAGAGTATAAAGCAAATAAATACTTCTCTCAGGCCGTACAGGGGGCATCACGCCAAAATTATAAACCAGGAACAAAAAGAAAAAAACACCAGCAGACTTTGACTCTTAGCCATTGCCCTCCAATTTCACAAACATCCCACTTATTCTTCCTCGGCAGGCAGCTCCTCCTCTTCGTATGGCCCACCCTCGTCATCGGAGACAGAAGCATCTTGGTACTGCTGGTACTCAGAGACCAGATCGTTCATGTTGGACTCAGCCTCGGTGAATTCCCTGTTTACACCTATTAGTATCGGGTAAAAACTCAAAATGTTATGTCTAGACTGAGATACTCACATTTCGTCCATTCCCTCACCAGTGTACCAATGCAAGAAAGCCTTACGCCTGAACATAACAGTGAACTGGTCACCAACACGCTTGAAAAGCTCTTGGATACTGGTCGAGTTTCCAACAAAGGTGGAGCTCATCTTAAGTCCTCGGGGAGGAATAGAGCAAAGAGCGGTCTGAACATTGTTGGGAATCCATTCAACAAAGTACGAAGAGTTCTTGTTCTGCACGTTGCGCATCTGATCCTCAACCTCCTTCATTGAAACCTTACCACGGCTATGTCACGAATTAGCAAAAGAAACCCCTCCAACATATATGGTGGGGAAGGCTCACAAAATGGCAGAGCAAGTGAGGTAACGGCCATTACGGAAGTCCGAAGCAGCCATCATATTCTTAGGATCATACATCTGCTGGGTAAGTTCCGGAACACTGACCGCACGGAACGAGTGAGCTCCGCGGGATGTGAGAGGCGCGAACCCAACCATGAAGAAGTGCAGACGTGGGAAGGGAACCATGTTGACAGCCAACTTGCGGAGATCGGAGTTGAGCTGGCCAGGGAAACGGAGAGAGGTGGAGACACCGGACATCACGGCAGAGACCAAATGGTTCAAGTCACCATATGATGGAGCAGAAAGCTTCAGGGTGCGCATGCAGATATCATACAGAGCCTCGTTGTCGATACAGAAGGTCTCATCGGAGTTCTCAACTGCATCTAGGTTAGGGACATGTCTCCACATCAGGGTTAATTGTTGTCCTTACCAAGTTGGTGAACGGAGAGTGTAGCGTTGTAGGGTTCAACGACAGTGTCGGAGACCTTAGGCGAGGGGACGACCGAGAAGGTGGCCATCATCCTGTCCGGGAACTCCTCGCGGATCTTAGAGATCAACAATGTTCCCATACCGGCGCCAGTGCCGCCACCCAGGGAGTGGGTGATCTGGAAACCCTGGAGGCAGTCACATCCTTCAGCTTCACGACGGACGACATCCAAAACCTGGTCGACGAGCTCGGCACCCTCGGTGTAATGCCCCTTGGCCCAATTGTTACCAGCACCAGATTGTCCGAAAACGAAGTTGTCGGGGCGGAAGAGGTTACCGAAGGGGCCGGCACGGACAGCATCCATAGTACCAGGTTCCAAGTCGACAAGCACAGCACGGGGGACATATTTATTTCCTGAAGCCTCGTTGAAGTAGACACTCATACGCTCCAACTGAAGATCGCTAGTTCCATTGTAGCTGTAATACAAGCCAAGTTAGATATCATAGAAAATACGACACCGAAAAAACGAGATAAACTTACACTCCAGAGCCATCGAGGCCATGCTCTCCACTGATTGTTTGCCTGCATTACCACGTTTACCACGTCAGTATCCCAAGTTTCAGACCAAGCTTGAAAGCTTCCCTCCTCCTGCCTCCTGGATTTTGGTGGGGTTCGTACCAAAAGGCAGCACCAATCTGGTTACCGCACTGTCCGGTCTGGAGGTGAACGATTTCGCGCATTGTAAATCTAAAAAATATCAAATATCAGTAAAAATAAATATTTCGAGTAATCGACAGTGACCGAGATGATGCTTAGAGAGAACACATCTTCACGGGAATGCCAGGGGGAAAATCTCCAAGGTTAGTGAATACTCACGATTAACTGGAAATTGAAGGATTAAAGATGTGCCAGAAGATCAATCTCTGTGGGGAGATGGAAGCCGAATGGATTATGAGATTAAGAGGATGAGAGCGAAGGTGGAAGGGAAAAGGAAGGAAGGAGGAGGGGAGGAAAGAAGGAAAGGGGGTCGTTCTGAGGCCTGGCCCACCGCCTGCTGCCAACACAACACAACAAAAAGTTGCTGGGCTATTGCCAATCAGGAAAGGTTGCCCAGAAAGACATCTACTCTAGGGCTCAACGCAAAGCACAGGGCGCTCATGGGCTGTTCTTGTTTTCACTACAACTCTACAAACGAGCATCTGGAAACTGGACGCGCTTCCAAGCTCTACCACAACTCCGTTGGGTGATTGATTGGGTGAAATCGATACCGAGATGCCCGCAAATGGTGATTGACAGGCTTCAACTTCCGGCCGCTGTGCTACAACGTATATGCAGAGACCGAGGCTCTAAGAAACTATGCGTAAACTACATGTACATATACTATCAGAGACATATGCTGACAGTTTGTAGCTGAGTCGCTATCTTGTGATATATGGATCTCCAGAACTACCGATGTTTGTTTGCTTGGTTGTATTTCGCCCCCAAGAGCTCCATGTGTAAACCAGGTAACATGGCACAAGGTGCATAATCTACCCCATACCTTTATACTTGTCCTAACCCAAAAAAATATCTAATATATGTAGCTTCCCACCCAGAATAGAGCCTTGATATCTCTTGAATGTGAGAGTTATTCCTCAAATGCATATAACTCCCTTACAAATATATAACACTGAGCTTGATTTAAGCTCCGTCTTAATGTAACCACACGTATTCTTATCGGTAGAGCTGGCTTTATCGGACGAGGCTTGTTTTCTACAACCCTTGGCGAGACAATCAACCTCTCCTTATATTCACTTCATCTACACGCTTCATCCACACGCATCCCTTATTACCTACATATTCGTGGATCTGTAAGTAATCGGGTCACACCAAGATCAACAATCCCCTAATCCAACCGGTTTCCAGAGCGCGTGTGTCCAACCACCCAAGATGCTCGAAAACAACCTTAGAAACCTCTTCTCTTCATCTTCTACTCCTAAAACCTCACGATCCATCTTCAATTCTCACGATAGCTTGGGGGATTACCTCGTCTCCCCGGAATCATATCCTCCGTCACGCGTCATCAGCTACAACGAGAAATTTGTCTCCATCTACGACATGTATCCCAAATCCTCAGTTCATGCGCTCCTGCTTCCACGTGACCCAACGCGTAATCTCTTCCACCCATTCGAAGCGTTAAGAGATCCCATATTTCTAGCTGAGGTTAAGGATGAGGCAAATGTATTGAAAGCATTTGTAGCTCGAGAGCTCGAGAGACTATATGGCGATAACGAGCAGATAGGTAAACGCGATTGGATGAAAGAAGTGAAGGTTGGGATACATTCGCATCCGTCGATGAGCCATTTACACATCCACGTAATCTCAACGGATAACTTTTCTCCCTGTCTAAAATCTCGGCGACACTATAGTTAGTACTCTTATCTTAATTTTTGAGATTAGTAATTTCTAATATTCCGTATAGACGCTTTCAACACACCTTTTCTTGTTCCTTTAGAAGATTTTCCTCTATCAAGTGATGATCCTCGCCTTCATCCCGGAAGGAATGGATATCTAAGAAGCGAATTTGTCTGTTGGAGGTGTGGTGAGATGTTTAATTTTTTGGATGGTATGCCTAAACTGAAAACACATTTGAAGGAGGAGTTCGAGAAATGGAAGAAAGGGACATGATTATGACTACGTATGTGTGGGTAATTTTAGAATTTCTGGGGGGGTATTATCTCAGTCTCTTGGCTCTGAAATTATATTGACCGATCTAATCGCACGCGTCGGAATATTTCACATAGCCGCATACGTTATTGGGTGTCCCAGCTATGATAAAAACACGACGAACCCACGACCGGCCCAAAAATTCTACCGCTATATAAATGGGAATCTCACTCAAGCTCTTCTCAAAAGACGCACTTTGAATCAGGCAATAGTGGAGTGGCAATTTAAATTCCACATCCCCACCACAGCGCGGCTGTCCAGAGGGAGGGTTCGAATTTGAGCCCTGTATGTAGTCGCCTGGGGAAGGGGTGTTGCCTACACCTTCTGGGTGTGAAACTTTCGTTACAGAAGCATAGACCCCCTAATTTAAAACTTGGTTACCAGATTCCCGAATTTGATCCCTCGTTTTCTAATTTACTTCTAAAAGCTCAAATACTACTCAAGCAACCTAAATCTTTTCAGATCAAGTGATCAACTGATGAGAGGTTAACGTGTCAAATCGGGTCACGTGACCTGAAAGATTCTGGCCGCTTGAGTAATGAAGGTTATCAAATGAGTATTTCCTAAAGGAATAAAATGGCGAGCCAAACTACCAAAGCATCAGAAACAATTAATAAGTTAAACTAAAAAAAAGCATCGGGAGTTTGAACGAGTGATCCTTGATGTTTTGCAACGTCCGCACCGTATGGAACTTCAACGAATAACGCTAAGCAAAATTAGAAGCCGATGGCATCCGAGAGTACCCACGCATGGTATATTACAGTTTTGCATTCCATTACCTTCCGAGGTAACGAACATATTAGGAGGCTTAGTAGTTGGGATATTCTCGAACTGTAGATGCACGGCCAATCACGGTAGTTTTGATTAAGATTAAATAACACCCCATATGGTAGCGTAGTTCACAAATTTGATCGTTTTTAGGTCGGGGGCGGTACCAGCACCTACACCATATATGGAATAACTGCACTACACACGGCAACATTGGGTTACCACCTTCTCACGTGTGCGCTGCGGCCTGTCAACTTGCTATTCGAGAAAGAGGAGCCACTAGATATGTCTATTGTGCAGCTAAAAATTCAACACTCTCGCCTCTGTGCGAATGGGTTGGCTTAACGCACCTTTACCAGTACCTAGATAAACCTCAAAGTTGCAATTCGAAGCTCATTTATAGAATAGCGGTGGGAATCTCTTGGTTTGTGGAGGTGTTGGTATGTATTTGAAAGTTTTGTCAACCAGCCCGCCAAGAACGAGTGATATATACATGTAATGATAAAACCAGGCGCTTGGCTAGTATCTAGATGATCGATTGACTCCTGTAATTGATGTTAGTCTTGTCAATGTAAGTTCTAAGAATCGTTTTTAATAATCATCAATTTTAGACTTAGAGCAGCTCGAGGAGTAAAATTTAGTCGATACGACACCACGTAGATGATCCTGTTTGTAAGCATGTAAATACCACACCACAAATTTGGCGAGACTCATGGCAGATCTAAACAAGGAAACTGAAGTTCCTAGCTATTTGGGTACCATATGCTAAGAAAATTCTCAAACGGAGTAGATAACAAGATTACGAAGACAGTAAATTCTGTGGACTTCTACTATGATTATATTGGAGGGGCAGAGTTCAAGAGAAGCGAAGCTGTGTGCCTGATCTAATCGACCGGGTAAGCACATACAATACTTCGGTGATAAGGCTCGGAAACACCACGAAGTTCGTCTGATAGTCTCGTACTCACACCTCTTGTAATTCCGGTTGGCCGCACGCACGCACAAAGTCGCGATGGTAGCAATCCGAGTCGATCGGTCTCGCTTATTTCCTTGGCAGATTAACCAAACTCTCGGGTGCAGTCGGCAAGCTGCAATTTGTCACTCTCACGCTCAAACTTCATTTCCCGTATATGCCTGTCTTTAGGTCTGGATTCTGCACTTTGTAACAACTCCAGCCTCCCCTACCATTAAGCGAAGGTTTTCATTCTACTCCGATATTGGCGATCCAAACCCAGCTTAATAAGCTCTTATGGTCACCAAAACTACTAATACGAGAGACGATTACTAATCTTACTTTTATTCTGGCTGCTACATATTTTTTTTCGATAAGTCAAAAATCCCATAGACTTCCTTGATATTCTCAAATTGAAACCGGGCTTGCCCTGACCACGATGGCCCGGTAACCGAAACCTATAATTAGCACAAGAGGGGAAGCTTCGAAGAAACTCCAAGTTGACTTGATATGCATATGCAGCAAAAGACTAGATAGGGCAAGATGAAACTAGAAAGAAGAAAATGGCGAGTCAGGGAGCTAATACCTTACCCGTCTTCATGTGCCATGTGCCACCAAATATTTAGGCCCATCCGCGGAATAGCGGCGTGGAAAGATATATCAGTATATTGGATAGAAGCTTGGGTTCAGGTATGCAAGTGGGTTATCTTCTAGGGCCATCTTACGAAACCATTAAATTTGGTCACTAAAGGTTAGACCGTTTTCTATTTTTCAAGATAGGAATGAAGTTATAAGACAAAAATAATCATTAAACTTGGCTGATACATGCAGATGTCTAGTTCTCACTATTAATTTAAGAACTAGGTAAGTGGCGGTTATTTTTGCTTACAACTCCCTTTCTGAGGTGATTGACTATAATACCTTACGTACAATTATTACAGGAGTTTCGTGTTCGCAAAATATCCCTCTTGCAAATATGGCTCACGCAATAGCGTTAAATGTACTTGTCATCGCTGTTCATCCAGTTCTTCCCCACTCTCAGTTTTTGGTGCTGGGACTGTTTCCTCATCCATTTCACTGCACATATGCAAGATTGGCGACAGTAGCCTCAATCTCGTCTGCTGAACAAAGTGGACCTCCCTCTTACTCAAGTCGACAAGGAAGTGACCAATGGAGAGTATGCCGGTGCCCCTATACGTAATTTGGTAGGCTAAACTTCAAGTCTCAATCACCAGCTCCCCAAAAGCTCCAGTGTGTTACATGTATAATTTTCCAGCATCTCCGTTGGATATATCTATTCTCTAGGGGCCTATAGATAACGTACCTACATGTACTCGGCTCTGCCAGTCTAGAAAATAGCACTGCATGCTAGTGACCAAGCTTTGCAAAAACAGCTAGTGTAGCTCGCTCGGAGTTTGAAGGGACCGACCCGCATATCACTTAATGCGCCATGTACCAGAAGTCCCTCGAGTATATCTCCTGGCGGAATATCGGAGAAGCAAATGCAGGAGTGAGTTGATATTCCCTAAAAAAAACAAAACGTCAAGTTCTAAAGACCGATAGAAAATATTGTCCGTAGTGTTTTGTTGGCACAACTTTAGTAACGCAACGGTTGAAACCGGGGAAGTGGTTATCATACCTCATGGCTATACCACTGTGCAGCAACACCCGGCATGCTGAAGGCTCATTTCGGACAATTTCCACATTTTACCCGCAGACGAACCGGTTGGACTCGCGAGGCCAAGGTGAGACAATATGAAAAGCATACTCTACATATGTGCCACCATAAGATACTCGTTGTTAGGGTTGTCCTTTTGAAGGGATGGCAGAGGCGTTTCCCATCTTGGGGGCTGTCCGTGGCCGAAAAAGACCCATGCATGCAAATTTGCAGGTGTGCAGCAGGTGTGCAGACCCCAAACACTCGGGACAGATAAGAGGAGCAGTGCTAGGTTATCGAGGCGGAAAATATCGGGCTTCACTCATGGTAAGCAGGTTGAAGGGTACCTAATCGTCTGATGCATAGCAGTTTAGAAACGAGTTTACGCAAGTCAGAGGTTTTCTCAACTGATAAAGAGGCAGGACAACTTCATCGCGCATGGCGATAGCTAGAGCCTGCAACAACTGGCCAAAAATACCAGTATCTCTTTCTTCGCGCAACGCATGTGTGACATAATTAATTTACAGTTGAAGATGGTGAATCACGTGATCCTGGTTCCCGTCTCTCCGTGATACTACATGTATCAATTAACATTTCCTCTTTCTATCTCACTGTCTGTGTTTTCTCAATTCTCTCTTGAGAGTTTTGAAAACGGATACGAATGATTTGCAAGCGAGGTTAAGAAATTAACCATGCAAGGGCAGTGAAGAGAGCAGATCATCTTCACCATCTGCTTTAAGCATCCTAGAGAATTTGTGAGTACATAGAGTAGGTTAGCAGCTAGGCCCTGAAACAAAAGAATTCCCAAGTAAAGTAGTAAACGGCGACGGTAGCCGGCCACGATGTAGCGAACGATCCTTTTCGCCCCTGCCTCCTATTTTGTGGCTTCCCGGCGGGTACATGCATAGACGAGGTTTCTGAGCACAAAGATACACACTACGATTAGCTTATAGTACGTCGGTTTCAGAAAACTATCCAGTCCAAAGAAGCGAGTTGACTTCACCTCTGGGGCTTTACGACGCCCAAGTAATCCTAGCTACATAACCCAACATACCCTCAAGGCCCATCCAGGGAAGCTCAAAGAAAGAAAGAAAGAAAGAAAGCGATATTGAGAATTTCAGATCATACTCACATGAGTCCTACATTACCAAAGAATGGGTCAGTAGCTTGTGGCCAATGCTTCTACCTCTTTGCATATCTGGGCATATGCACAGTAACACTTGCACAGAGTGCTTCCAAACGATGCAATGCATATCGCAGGCGTAATATATGCACTCGTCACGTCGTACAGAGGTTCGCACAGATCTACTCACTCGCCATATGCGCATTTTTGGGTTAGGCATGCGCGAAGATGCGCCACACCGATGGTCTTTTCTACTCCGCTCAGCTCTAATGACGCAGGCCAGGCCAGTTTGAATTAACCTTTAACACTTACTATCTTCTTCTTTAGCTGAATAGGTCATATATTGATCAAGCTGCAATTACGATAGGTCCAAAGCCGAATGGACATATGTATATGCGATGTTGAGACGAAAGGATCACGTACCTTCGAAATCCCGATGCTTACCACTACCTCAATCACAGAATAATACCGCGATATATTTGCTTGAAAACACAAGATAGACTCGCTGTACAAAAGCACTCATCGCATCAGAGCAATTAATAGAATCAGGCGTCTGCTCGATTTTATCAGAGCACAAATGCGTCGGACTTTACAAAAGGACCAATGATCGTTCAGCAGATCTGAGAACCCGCGGCAACGAAGCTACAGTCGGTGTTTTTTTGCGAATTCCTAACAAATTATTATTATTACTGGTTTAAAGTATATCTCGGTGAGTCTCTTTCATCTAAATTAGCTTGATATACGTCGGAAGTAGCTCACCGTTCCGCGAACCAAGCTACAGATAGTAGCAGAGTAGATAAAATTCCAGGGGCGATGCCACTATACGGCTTGGCTTCCATTTTTTCTTCATCTATGTTCCGTAGGAAGTTCCAGGATCTGCAGTAAAATTCTATTGACATCGTCGATCGAGTCTGTGCGCTTCAGGCCTTGACACCCTATCGTATAATAGCATTCTCACAGGTGGCTTTCGAGCGATGCTGGGTTGGAAGTCCAAGATCTCAGCAGAATTTATTTTCAGGTTTTGTTTTTCCCTGAAACACTCTGTATCCCCCCTGCATGCGATTATTTAGTGGGGCATCTCGTGGTCGATATTGCACCCTACCGTTCACTACGATTTTGGATGTGGGCGATCGGGGCAGTCTCGTCAAGCGATTCCCGTCCTTCACATCCGAAAACGAGAAATATTTTTGTTATCGGGGAATCCTGGAGCGGAAGCGGGCAGTCAGACAAAGAACACACCAGCGAACATGTATTTAGAGGATTACTCAACAATCGATTCTCATCGGGGGCTAGTCAGATATGATTCCCGTAGTGGTGAAACCGAATCACAAATTATCACTCACGATGTGCACGATCCGATTCGTGTCAACTTCAGATGAACTACTAACTAATTGCTTCTTTTCTCTCCCACTCTCGAACTCGCGCAAGTCTGTGCCACTGAAGCTATCGGTGTAAATTTCTCCTACGCATCTTCAAAGTGCAATGATGGCATAGCAACCATGCGTCTTATGTAAACCACATATGACGCAGCCTGAATCTTCGGACTATAAACTCCATTGGCCAGCTTGCCGCGGACTCTATAGTCGATAACCATCGACGCGAAATAATCTCTGAACGGCTTGTAGTTTCCCTTCGCCGGGCTCATCTTACTTAGGAATATTTAGTTCAATACTCGGATATCAGAAAGGAAGCTAATTATCGCTGGTCGTGTTTCTTAGCAGCGATTCTGGGCGATTGGTAAGAGGGGAAATATTCCACGACAAGCTAACTAACATTAGTGGATGGCGGGGTAAACCTCCGAGATATTTTGAATTCTTCAAACTTTGCCTGGCAGATATCTTCAAAATGGTACACACATCTGTACTCATTCCTCATCTCATAACTGGAACAGTTTAAAACGCATACTTTATACCTTCAGTCGCGATATCTCATCGAATATTCACCAGTCCTACCAACAACGAACGAAATACCTATGTTGGTGACAATTTAAAACCCCCTTTAAGGAAGGTATAGATGCTGTGATACTAAAGCTTGAATGCTCGTGGGCTTTGTCTTCGAATTCTGGAGAATGCCATATTGTCGGTTGCGCTGACGTGACAAGAGAGGTTAGCGAACCCCTCCAATATGGCGGGGTAACAATGAGTGATAACATGTGAGCCGTCAACTCCCATTACAATTCCACAGCTGGAAATCTGCCGATTCGAATACCGTTTCCGAGGATTTGGTTGTCGCTTTTTCTGATTCGTCTGCGCTGTACAATTATGCTTTCAGCTTTGCTCACTTTGGAATTCCTTTAATTGAAGCATCGCAAAAATGACCTTCCTCACTACAGATAAGCCTTGTGATCAGTCGTTTGCTTCGTTTCTTCCTCATCAATTTGTTTATCGCGGCATAATCGTTACGCGCGTGAACTCTACATGTCTTTAGATATCTCTGAATTGATAGCGGCAACGCCCCCGGCGAGGATCTCCTAGAGACTGGCAAAGCTACCGACTTGCGAGAACCCCTGCCAGGAATTTGGATGTGTGTCGTGGTGATTATTGATAGATGGTGTGTAGGAGTCATAAAATACGACACGAGAGGCAAGTATGGCGAAGACGGTCTCTTGGGATGGTGCTCTTTTCTTTTCTTTTTTTAGTTTTTAATTTTTGTCGTCTGCCTGTCAGATCCGTGCAGCATGCAAAGTCGTGCAGGGAAGGAAGGAGGAAGGGGGGACAAGGAAGAAGACAGACGCAAACGACGAACTGCCGTCACACCCGTCATGGCTTGGTTAACTTGCTCGTAAATAAACTGCGAGTCTAAGCCGCCGGTTTTTTTGGTCTTGGTGATTACTTGGAAACTTTTGTTTTCAAGCGAGCTTCCAGACTGGGCAAAGAAACAAAATTTCGAACATTGTTTGTTGGAACCACTGATTGCGTTTCTGCCAAGACAATCTGAAAGGCGTTGTTACAAGTAGGCCGGTCCCCCGAAATATTCACCCTCGTACTCTGAATCCTCCTTCTCACAATTCGATTACCTTTTTGTCATATATCACGACGCCTGTGGTTCTGGAATGATGATCTTGGGAGGTCTTGGATTCCTTCGCTTTGTTTTGGCTGCAGGTGGAGTAAGCTGTTTCCGGTAGGGATGTGTCATGAGAGATTTCCGGATGACCAGAGTTGCTGCCCAACCGATAGCGGTACGATGTCATGTGAAAATTGGAGTTGGAGATAGACAAATGCTGTCGCCCTGTATCAACTCTCGATGAACAAAGGAGATTGAGACCTGAAGCGTCAATGAATACAGAGAGCAACGCGATTATTGGGGATGGAATAGCCAGCTGTTACCGTACAGGTCTGATGCTTTTCCTGGTTTATTTTAGTTTTTTTTATCAGATAGTCTTTGTCGTCCGTCCACTATCAGCTGCCATGCTCATCATGGTGGACGTGGTAAACCCTTCTTTCTTTTCCCCGTGCCCCCGCAGGTGAACAGACAGATAGAAGATGTCGGGGGGGGGAGTGCCAGGAAGTGCTTCGTAATCTATCCAATTCTGTACCCGAGAGAGATATTTCACTCAAACTTACTTCATCCAAAGAGTATTGGGGAGGTGTTTTTTCGTCCCGTACAATTCGTTCGGTCGCGTCTTACGAGTCAACGTCGTTTCACTTCACTTGTTCCTGTTCCCGAAGAGCTTTCCATCAAGGCTTTGATATTCATATTCTATCTGGTAGTTCTCTTTCTGTGTACTTGGAGAGGGGCTAGCCTTGATTTCTAGACACCCATAAAAAAAAACCATCGATTTGGCGATCATGTCTGTGTCCTTTCAGCTTTGAGCACCAGATTTTATATACGCGGGCCTACCCACCACCCTCTTCGGTTTCGTTTCACTTGATCCACGACCTGCCTTCCCTCTTCGCACACCCACCAGGAAACGGTCACCGTCCGTGCTTCATTCCCAGCTTTTCCTGCCTGTCCTTGGAGGGTTTTATTTACTTTTTTCCCCAGGGTTTTATTTCCCACCAGCCATTCAGCCCGCAGACACCCATCGCAGGCCGCCACAGACAGACACACTTCGTTCGTGGGAAGTCTCTCTGCTGCTCGCTGCTGCACACACCACCAGCAGCAGCACCCACACTCACATCACGCCCCCGTCCAGACACCCCTCCCCTTCTCTTCACCACACCCCTCCCTCCGCTTGGTCCCATCACACCCTTTTCTTTCTCGTTCCAGCCTACGCAGCAGCCAGTTCCCTGGGAGAGTACCAGCGATCATCTTGCCCGGGGGGCAGCGAGGGGCAGCTAGGAGACAAACCGCGAGCGTTGCAGCCAAGCACGTTTTGGAGGTTTGCAGCTTCGCTCGTTTCTTCCGGCACCGGCCCTACGCGACAGTGGTGTGTCCGCGCACACCCTATCGTGACGACGCCCTAGCGTCCTTATCCAACCTGCAACTAATTCTTGGACCCACACCTCGAATTTAGAGCACATCACTGTGCACACCACCATCACCATCACCACAAATATCAGAGGCACACACTCACACGCGCCTTCGCTTTCCGGAGACCATATCCATCGTCCACCTCCATCATCATATCTCAGAAACGAGCGAGCAAGCAAGCAAGCAACCGTACCACATCTCTATTTCTACACACCCACATTCACTCACTCGTCCACACCACCCACACCCTTCCACACACCCACCTTTCCCCATCACCCCTCCTCTGTCCCCTCTCTCTCTCTCATCCTCGCCTAACTTGATTGCTCTGCCTGTCTACCTCGTGCCTGGGGACCGGTCCTCATTTTCCCTCCCTCTATCCGCAGCCGCTATTGGTGGCCATACGCATACAGGGATTCACAGGATTCGGCCAATCACATACCAGAGCCCCCCTCCCTGATACAGCCCCAGCAAAAGAAAGGAAAACAAGTAGAAAAAGAAAATAAAAAGCGACCGTTCCGGAATCCCAGCAAATCAGGCCTGCCTCCCTGCGATCCCCTAAAGCTGCTCCTGCAGCGCCTCCATCCTTCATCCATCCATCCACACATCAATCACGTCCACACCCCCTTCCCTTTGACTTGACTTGACTTCGAGCCAGCCAAACAGCCAGCCGGACCTGTTCCCATCCCTACTTCGTCCATCCATCCATCCATCCATCCCCACCCACCCCATACACACACCCCTCCACACCATTTGCCCCCTCCATTAATCCACACACGCTCCACGAAACCACCCCAGCAGCCCACTTCGCGTCAACAACCCACCCGACGTGAGGAAAGTCAGTGCACCTCTCCCGCCCTCCCAAAAAATAACTTGACAGCGGCCGTTACTGGTGGTTGTTGCTTCTGCTGCTTCCTGCTTCCTGCTGCTCGCCTATCCATCCCCCCCCCATCCCCCGCCATCGCCGCCCGCTGGTTGCTGCACTACTGGTGGTTGCTGTGTTTGTCAAAGCTGTTGAATTTGGCTCGGTCGCTCGCGGCCCATTAACCTTCGCGTCAAACTTTACTCCAATCCGAGCCCACGCTCGTGCTTCAGAGTCCACCCTTGAGCCGCGTGCTGCATGACCTCACCAACGACCTTCAGAAACATGTATACGCCCCCTATGAATAGCGGGGGCCTCGATGGTTCTGGCACCATCGACCCAGCTACTTTGAACCCCACAGCCGCGTATACTTCACATATCGCGACCCCATTTTCTCCCCCAACGACCGCTACAGAGTTTGAAAACGACACTAAGCCAGGTGCTGCACTTGCTATAACTAGTCCTCGTGGTATCAAACGTAGTCGGTCGCCAGAAAGTTATAGAGATGGAGCCATCGCTGGTGATGATCTCGGCGCAGGTACGTTTTTCCTGGATCTATCGTCTCAGCGGTCAGATTTCGCGCGTCTCCTCTCAAGCGTGCCCGGGCGCGTCAATCCGACTGACAAAGATTTCCCTTCAACGATAGGTGCTGCCGAAGAGCCTGTTCGCAGGAAACGTGGGCGACCGCCAAAAAATAAGGCTCCTGGTGTACCCCAAAGTCCACAGCTTGCGAACACCCCTCAACAACAGCATCAACAGCTACCAGGGCAAATTGCAAGCACACCGCAGCAGCTCCAGCAGATTCAAACACCCACCCAACAGCCGGCTACTTTGCCCACCCCGCCAAAACCTACACCCGCCAAGCCCATGGTCAAGGCGTTGCCGACTGTGCGCGACCACACAACAGACCAACTTACACCAGAGGGCGATGAATACATACCACGCGAATTTGATGATGAGGGTGATAAGAAGGTGATGCCGACTGGGCACTTGTGCAATGGAAGAGAATACAAATGCAGGACGTTCCACGTTCCAAACAGAGGCGAGAAGTTATTTATGTTGGCCACTGAATGTGCTAGAGTGCTGGGTTATCGAGATTCATATCTCTTGTTCAACAAGAATCGTTCCCTTTTTAAGATAATTGCTACTCAAGCAGAAAAAGATGATCTGATTGCACAAGAGCTTCTCCCATACTCCTACCGTTCGCGGCAGATTGCTATCGTGACGGCTAGAAGCATGTTCCGACAATTTGGAAGCAGAGTAATCGTAGGTGGACGGCGGGTAAGGGATGATTACTGGGAGTCAAAGGCTCGAAAACAGGGATTCACCGAGGAGGATCCGGCTGGCGAGAAAAGACCAGGTGCAGCAAAGCAAAGGCTTCAAGCAGCCAGTGAGCAAGCAGCCCAACAACAACAGCAAGCAGCCCAGCAACAGCAGCAGCAACAGCAGCATGAGCCGCTCTATTCGCATGATCCAGGTCAACTCGACCAGCAGCCACAACCCCAAATGGTTCAACCCGGCCTGGGAGGTCCTGCGCCAACAGTTACACCTCTTCCAATGATTCATCTTGCTCCACAAGAGGAAAAGTTGAAGGAGCTATACTCAGTCGTTCGGCCCAGACAGGATATCACAGGGCCCCCGTACCAGGATCGATTGGCAAGCACTTCGCAGTCGCAGCTCATGGAACATGTGCATCAGACTGCAGATTTCAATAAGCAACTTGGGCAGACGGGTAGAATAAGAAAGACTATGTATCAGGAGAACTTCTTCAAGCCAAGATCTCCCCCGCAACCGCAACAGCAGCATAACCAGTCGGTGTTGAACCCTCAGCAGCAACAACAACAGCAGCAACAGCAGCAACAGCAGCAACAGCAGCAGCAACACCCCCCAAATCCGCAGCTGCCACACCCATCTCAACATGCGCCTATCCCTCCGCATCAACATGCACAACTTCATGGTCCTCACTTGATGAGCCCGCAGCAGCTATCTTCCCTGCACCACCAACAGCAACAGCAACAGCAGCAACAACAGCAACAACAGCAGCAGCAGCAGCATCAACAAATGGTGCCTCAGCAGTCGCCTGTTAGGTCAAACCAGGGAATCAAGCCAGAACAGCTCCATAATCACGGTGGGCCTTACATACCACCCGGACAGTATTTCCACCCCCAGGCACCACACACCCCGCAACCGTCGCATCCCCATCAACATCCGGGGCCACATCATCCGGGACCGCACCCCCAGTCAATGCCATCAATGCACACGCAACACGGGCAGCCACAACCACCGATGTATAATACCTCAACTCCTCAGCACTACCTAGGTAACCCGCCACCACCGCAGGCATACAGACCCCAACCGCCGCAGCAGGGTGGGTGGTGGAATACCACTGGGTGATGGATGAGCGGATTGATGTATAAGGACAGACGTGGTTTATACCTTTTTATGCTTGTGGTGGATAAATGGACAGACGGATAGGTGGCGCCAATCGCGGGGCGACATTTATATGAGACGGACTTAGAAGAAAACCAATCTTGTGGACATTGATTCCTTTGTAGCTTTTTTTCTTCTTACAATCTTTACGTTCCTGGAAGTTGTACCGCGACGGTAGTAAAGCGGCGAGCCGTGGAAGCTTATGAAGCTTTTTTTCATTTTTTTATGGTTTTCATTTTGCTTACCTTTTCCCGGATCTTAACAACGAAGAACGAAGCCGAAAGGGATTAGGCTGTTCTACTCTGGATGAAGCTCTCTTTTGTATTTTCACCTGTATTTTTTCTCTTTTATCTACTTTAACAGGATTTCTGGCTATTGGTGAGACGAATGTATGGTTTCATTTTTGTTGGGTTGTGGGATGGGCTTCTTTTCTACTTGTTATTGGGACTTGTTCACTAAAGTCTATTTTTACTTGACTTTTCACCTTTCATTCCGTTATTTTAATCTGGGTATTTACTACTGGTTTTTCTATTTCTATTTACTTTTTTTGGTCTTGGTTCTTTTCTATGTTTATCAGGTACCAGTGGGTTAGCTGGGGGTTTCTCCGCGCCGAATATGAAATCACTTCCTCTTCTGATCTTTCCTCTATCCTTCTATTTTCCAAGCCCTTTCTCTCCTGCACGGTAATGTAATTAATTCGGTGTAGTTTGGGGGCCGAGGGGGGGGGTTGTGGAGTTTTTACTTTGCCTGCTTGTAACTTTTTAATTTTTTTTCTTATGGAGGGTTTTTTTTGCCCGGGTTAGGATGGTTTGGGTTTTAGGATTCGGGATTCGGGATTGATTCTTATTTGGAGAACTTTGTACGTGTGTACGTGCCACTTTTTTTTTTTTTGTAGTTTACTTATATAGTCAGTTTTTCAGGTAAATTTTTTTTACGTCTCTCTATCTATTCTATTCCATTCTATTATTCCACGTTCATATCTGTCTATGGAGGGGTTGTACTGGACCACATTAAACTATTATGATTTACTATTTTTCTTCTTCAGTTTTTTTTTGGTATTAACGCCTCTCATCCTATTGGTTACTACTTTTATTTTTCATTTTACTCCCCCCACCCCCCCCGCTTCGTTAGTTACTTGAAAAAGCTGTTAAATGATAACGACCTCATATAGAAAGTCTGGAAATACTATATATTGTATGGATGTTGCGGTGAGACCAATACATAACTATAGGTTATGGGGGGTGAAAATAAAATAAAATAAAAAAACTTGGTTATTATAGCGGATGAGTGATGGATCATGTTGCATAGGTTTTTATTTTTTATTTTTTTTCACCCCAGTGATGATGAGCTATTTAATGGAATACCACAACCATCTATGATCCTCCGGTTTAGTCTCGTACACAGCCCTCATCGTTCTTGCGGCATACAGTAATCAAGGCAGTAGGGGACGGGAACGAGTTTACCCCTACTGGTGCCCTCTTCCGAGGCGCGGAGCTACTGTGCCTTAATATAGGATGTAGTAGGGGGGCGGGAGAGATTGTAACCAGTGATGCGGCTAAGGGGGATATTGAGGTTGTAGGAGCGGAAAGGGGGGGCAGAAGCAAAGGTTTAGGGGGAAGGGGTTAAATGGGTAGTAGAGTATATTCGTGAGATTATCGTGGGATTACGATCTATACCTTTGGTTCCACTGTCATCGATTCTTTACTTTTTATGGCATCGATCGAAGTTATATTCACTTCCTTTCACACGTTCTCTAACTATGTATATGTACTTCTACCAATTTTAGAGAGGAGGGGCTCCAGTGGGGTGCGTCTACTCAATCCATGCATGCAGCGTTTGAGATAGCTGTGAGATACGAATTCCTCGAACTCACCTAATTTGACGACCGTCTGGTACCAGTAGAATTTAATTGAGGCTAAGATGCATATTCTCAACGTTAACCCTTCCAGCCAAACAATAGCCTCTCTTGCACCACCAAAATAAATATCCCAACGCATGGCGCCAGAGTGCGAGTGATCGCTTGTGATAAGATATACTCTGCCCGTTTCCGAAAAACGCCACCCCCGGAAAGATCCGCCGACACTAGTGGCAGTATATGCAATTCAAGCCCTCCAGCCCTTTGTGTGAGCGTGCATGATTGCATACTCACCGAACGTAGCACGAGGCTCGATTCGCGATCGCTAGATATCACTCGCATCACATGGTCCCGTGCCTAGTATTTGTTCTAGATCCAGCTACCGAGAATTTGTAACAGAACTTGGTTAGTCCTGTGGTCTGCGGGCTGTCCGCCCAGACCTAAGCTTCCACGAGCTGGGGGCGTCGCGTCGTCAAGCCAGGTGGGAATATCTTCATTCGTTTCTCTGTGTCCCTCCAGAGCATGCTTGAAACAAACTAGGCTTGCTCCGCTATCGTCATCGCCGTTGGAGTCTTCTCTTGAGCGACAGACAGGCCAGTCGTGGGCAAGGCACACGCAGTCTCTCCCCAAGCTAGCTGTTCCCTCAGAGCATGCACAGCTCGTGGGATAGGAAGTCAGGCATTTGCGCACGACGAAGACACTCCCCTGCTGACTTGCGCCCTTGAGAATCTTTACTGTGAATATCCCAACGAAAGAGATAGTTCTATAGCCTCGACGCTGAATACTGATCCTGACGGATCATCGCCAATACGGGTTGCCTAATTCCCACTGCTGCTCGAGCCCTGCCATAATCTGGTTTATACGCACTTGGGATCAAACACCTGAACCCAGAAACGCGTTATAGCTTTCTTCCGCTACCAGGAGGCGGATTCAAGCCACCTTCAGCAGGCCTTTGAGAATCGCCGTCCCTTTTCTTTTGCAGGGGCTTAACTGTACACGCATATTTGTTCACCGCCTCTCTGCTTTGACGTCCTGGCCTTTGTGAATATTACCTCGACAATCTACCTCATCCTTGGAATCTGCTATTTGCTCGGTCCCTATTTCCTTACTGCATGTTCTTCGAAAGCGGCAACTTCTTTGCATCTCCAAAGGACAAGTAGCCAATACAAACTTAAACCACTCCAATGAATCCGGCAGTCCTAAACCTAGCTTTGACTAGGCCTCTCAACATAAAGGCGGACAACCTTGCGGTTGATCTGAGAACCTGGCCTGTGTGTGTAGAGGAGAGCATTGATCCTAGCACGGAAGACCAGCAGTTTCGATAGGTGTCGGATGTATGTCCAACTGCTGCTCTGTGATTTGACGATGACCCTCGATAGCGTGAACGGTCTTCCTTATTGCGCCCGGAGAGGAATGATAGCGGGATGATGTGGGGTAATAGCGGATATGGATTCCCAGTGTAGCCTGAACCAACGTCCGTGAGTGAATCGGTTTGTCTCGCGGTGACGTCTCCAAAGGCAACAAACCTCGAGAGACATGTTGTTTTGAGACTGATAGAAGGCTATAGCCGATGCAATACGATCTGGAACCCGTAATTCCGTAGGCGAGAATACCAGAGATCTCATGAGCTATGGGAGGTTTCAAAGGACCAGACTGTAGTGAGTGTAGCCGAAGCCAATGTTTCTCCACCTCCTCCCAGACGAAACAGATACCACGTACGAAGCATCTCGAGCGTCCAGACACCTCGTAGTGATTAAATCCCTGCCGACACCCGGGGTAATTAGTTTTTTTCAACCTCCCCCCCCGCGTGCGCAGCGCTTGGGCTCTCGATCGGACGGACCGCATTTCGTGCCGTTTAGTAAAGACGCAATCCCGATGTCGCACGAATGCATGAGCCCGCAATAGATTATATATGCGCCGCATCTTAAAAACAACTGCAGTATTAAGCGGTAGGCATGGTAGATCACACGAGATTCCTAAAAAAATAAAATAAATAAAAGAGAACCCTGGTAGTACAAAAAGCAGAGTGCCCTACATACCTTGTAAAACGCACTCTGGTACCACATAAGAGCAAATAAAAAAAACGAGAATAAATAAAAAAACCAGCCAGGCAGAATGCCAGTAGGCTGCGGGGCGTCACCGCTGTACCTTTTTTCCCCAGGTTCCTGTAGATTTGCCGCCTTACCAGCCTTGTACCTGTCTGTGTTGCGCTTTCTCTTTTCCCCGGGCTGCTCGCCTATTCGCCATTCCACCACTTCACCAGAAACCCGTTCCACCCGAAACCCAGACCCTTATCGCAAGGCCCCTGGTCCTGACTCGAGCGCCTCTTTTCCTCGTTTCCCCCCCACTTCCGAACAGCGCTTCCCCGTCCCCCCCACGGGTATGCATAACCCTGCTATGTAACTAACTAACTGGCTGGCTAGCTAACTATTCTTCCTTCATCTTCCTCATAAAATTCAATATATAATAATTCCCTCCGGAAAAAAAGCTTCAATTTATCCAACCACACACAATAAATATGATATACAAGACAAAAAAAAAAACCTCCCCCCTCCTCCCCCTCCTCCCCCTATTCTAAAACGGGTCGTCTTTTCGAAATTGCACCACAAATTATGTTTAGCCGAGAGACAAACCGAATTTGAAATTCTCATCATTGCGGTTATTATTAAATATATGCGATATATAGAATTTAAAAAAAAATGTGAGCTGATATATAGATAATGTAGTAGAAGGGAGTGAAAGAAAGAAAGAAAAAAAAAAGAAAAAAAAAAGAGAGAGACATACCGATTTTTGGGAGGGGGAGGGGCTGAAGATGCAAAAAAAAAACTACACTATCCAGTTGGCTGGCTGACTGGCTGATAGTACGTATGCATTCCAGCGTTATAGCTAGCGGTCAGTGCTGTCGAGTGAGAGGTCGTGAGGCAGATAGGTTGCTTTGGTATTGTAATAACACTCTGTGCCAGGATATATACATGTATTTGCTATATATATCTATACGTATATATGTATGTATGTAACATACGTAACATACAGTCAGAAAGACTCCCTAGACCCTGGTATGGCTATGTTAATGATAAAAAAAAAGTGATCAGCTACATGTATATAACACGCGTACGGTAACTGGAAGTGCGAGACAGTCGATTACATATCTGAGTAATCGCTCATCAGAAATTAGAGACAAATGCGCTTTTTCTGAAACAGCCCTACCGGTCCTGCCTCAGGCACGACAGCATGGTACTGGATAGTGGGTGTGCGGAGACGAGTGGCATGTCGTGATTCTAATCTCTGGGCCCTATCCGACTTGAAAGGAAGCATGTAGAAAATTATTTTTCCTCTTCCCTCAAACAATGTATGATTTATTTATTTAATTTATATCCCTCCTGACAGCACAATAAATAAAAATACCACGAGGTAGCAAAGATGGCTTACAGCCCCCTTGGTGTGACTGTCGCAAAATATGCATGACTGATACAGTCCCAAAAACTAAGAACTAGAACTAAAAGACCAATAATATCAAATGATAAGAAACCCAAGCAAACAAATGAAAACCCTCTGTGAAGCCTTCCGGAAGACTAACACAGCAGCGTGGAGTGATAAGAGATTGGGTTAAAAATACGACAAAGAAAAGCAGTGCGTAGTAAGAAAGCGTCGCCATTGGTATAAAAGTGGAAGCAATAGTCGGACTACAAATAAATAAAAAACCAACCAAAAACCAAACGAGATAGGAAAAACCCGTAGACGTGTACCACCTTTCATATAAAAAAAATCACTAAAAAAAAAAACCAAGTGTGAAAAAATGTGAAAAAAAGCCCAGTCCGTAAATAAAAAACTCCCCCATAAGAAAACCATAAAAATAAGAAATAACTCCTTCGTAACACAACACACCGTCTAAAACATATTGTCCGCACACATGCTCGCCGTTCCCGATTGCGCTAGAAACCTCTCAAATGGAAACGCTTCCTCTCTCATAAACACCTCACTGCTCCCACTGTCCGACGACATGGCTTCCGCAGACACCATGCTGTACGTGAACAGATCCATCATCGCTGATTCATTGCTGTAAAAATCTCGTGGAATGGATGAGAGGTCTTGATCACAACTAGGCGACGATGCTGGAAAGCCAATCCTAGGGGTAATGTCGTCAATATCCTCCTCTTCCACGTCCTGTTTGGCCTCTGTAGAGTTGGAAGGAGTCGCAGGAGGTGATATTTGACTCTCAATGGCGGCCTTGTTGTGGCTATTTTGTTCAAATTTAATAGCAACAGGCTCCATAAGAGAGGGATTTTGCTGTGAGGCACCATCATGAGAGCTTTCCGAATCGGCAGGCGATACAGGTGTTGGGGGCGCACCAGACTGATGGTTAAAAAGCTGCGAAAGAGGCATGGAACCTGGAGCTTTTACGGAGCTTGAAGCGCAAGGTCGAATCGTGGCGCCTTCCATAGTGTAGTTTTCGTCATAGAAAGGATAATCCGAAAATCGTTTGAAGTCGATAGGAGAAGTCGGAGGGGACACCTTAGAAACCCCACCGCCACGTTTGTTTAGACTAGCACCAGTAGACTTGATTCGGCGCATAGGCGTCGCAGGTTGCAATAGATAGCTAGTTTTCGGCTCTCTTGCAGACTGGGGGAAGGCGCTTGTAGTGGAGTCGCGGCGATGAAGGCTAGCTAGACCTAACGGTGCCGGTTTTGGTCTTCGACGCCTAGCAGCGAGGGAGTCTTGCGACTCGGATTGAGAAGGCTCAATAGGTAGTTGAAATGGCTCTTGTTGAATCTCAACGGACCCGAAAGCCTCGATGAATTCACCAGGACACGAATCACGGCGAACGAAATGATATGGATGCGGTTCACCCCAAGGGTTGGGCTCATCGAGAGGACCAACCGACTTTTCTCTCACAAATCTCCCTGGTGGCGCCGGTGGTAGGGAAAAGGTACTGGCCATGCTATTCATGTGGATTGCTGCTGCGAAAGCGGAGAAGTCTTCAACTGGATACTCGTATCCATCAAATGACCCAGAATCAGTATCTATATTCTCAGTGCCGGAAGATTGTGCCATACAATCGTATTCGAAGGGGTCTTCGAGTTGACCGGCAGGTGTTGGTGTATATAGTGGTGTGGCATTGCTGGAGCCGTAATCAGAGAAATGCGAGATGGGCCATGGGCTTTGAGTACCATCTTGGCCCTGAGAGTAGGGAGCGTCCTGCCCTCCAAAGCAAAAGCTTTGATGAAGCCCGTAATCGCTTTCTAGAAACCCTCCTGCGGAGTTTGCGCGCGCAGCGGCGGCGGCGGCCTGTGCTATTGAGCGCGCCAGAGATGCGTAGCTTGCCTGTGCAGGCGAGTCGTAGGGTGAGGAGGAACTCATGGATTCCTGAAATCTAGTAGCGGGGGTTTTCGGCAGCTCAGTTATTGACTTTGTTCGTCGCGGTTTCGGGGTTACAGTGGCAGTAGTAACCTTCGAGTTATCCGCCGAGTAGAGATGTGCCGGAAGTGAGGGATTGAAGGAAACCGGTGAGGATGGTTCTGTTGCTCGCCGTCGGCCAGCCGATTCGAGTATTTGTCTAGTGTGCTGTTCCTCCAGTTTTTTCTGCTGTTTCGCTTTTGCACGTCGATTTTGAAACCAGTTCTAGAGGAAAGAGGATTAAGTAAGTATATATGTATATAAGAGCGAAGCGAACGAGCGAACGAGAGAAAAAAACGTTCATGCACGTAATAAAAAAAAAGCAGTTAAGATTATTATTTTATTTTGCCGGATACCAATCCGAAATCAGAAAACGGACTGTGGGTGGGATTGGGCTATATCTATTCATATGCATTACTCACCCCGACGCGCTGTATAGAAAGTCCTGTAGTCTCGGCCAACGCCCGTCGAACCTTAGTGTTTGGCTTGGGAGTTTCTGAAAATTGCCTTTCAAGCAAAAGGATCTGTTCGCGCGTTAAGCGTGTTCTCGGGGAATCTTCAGGTTCGACGGTCACGATCTCGTCACCAGTAGAGCTGGTACTGCAAGCGGAACCTCGACGCGAGAGAGATAAGGGTGGTGGCGAGGACGGGAGAACGCAGGACGAAGAAGAAGTCGCATATGTGGGGTGCAGGGATGATGATGAAGAAACAGATGAGGCAAAACGGCTCGCATTTTCCTGCTGGTGAAAGTGCTGCAGTAGGTGCTGCAGGTCGGGTTGGGAGAAGTCCGGGAACAAATTGGACGACTGTAGGGAATCCATGTTGAGCTGTAGCGTTGAACCAGGTGACAATACTTAAGCGACTGGGGGATATCGGATTAGGATCTACTAGACATACGTTAGCATTGTCCAATGGAAGTTGTCACCGAGTCCCTGTCAATCACCCGCCTTGTGGTCTATGACGCACTTACTGCGGCTGTGTATGGTAGAAGCCAGGTACGCTTTACACGAAACGCGAATTATAGATGGAATATGCAGCAGAGTATGTAATAAACGAAGCTAAAGAGATTGTCTGTGCTGATAAAGGCAGGTACACGAAGGGTGATATATAGTGGAGGTGGTAAGCACAAATAAATAAATACAGTCCGAAGAGAGTGGCCGGATAGCTGTTGATGGCGGAGATGGATATGGGAGTGGAAGAGAAGGTGGGTGGTGGATGTGGATTGGGGGGAGGTTGAAGTAGTGAGTGAGGTTGGTGATGGTGGTGGTGGGAGAGAGGTAGGGTTTGCCTACTAAACTCCAGAAAATGAATGCACGATGAATACCTAACGCCAGGAGATGGACGAAGCGGGGCGGGGCTACACGATTCTTATGAGAGGGCAGCAGAGACAGGCAGACAGAGGCAAATTCAATTGAGAGAAGGAGTCTTCATCCCCTTCACATCCCTTCCCACCACCACCCTACCCACCCTCCCCCTCCCTCCCTCCCTTGATGGAAGTTAGGCTTGCGCATCACGGTCTCAGTCGTCACCACCACCCTCCTTCCCTCCATAGTTGATCCCACTCCCCCAAGAAGGTCTGTTCGTCCGTTGCGGGCAACCTTTTGGTCCTTCGCTGAAAGAATGATCCACCACCCAAACAAAAACAAAAAAAGTAAGTCTTCTGCGGGCTCCCAAAAGGCGCAGGAACCGCAGCACGTTAGACACAGACCCGACTTAAAATACAGTGAGATCTGATTGGTGACATCGGTTTGATAGACAGGTCATAGAACATTCAACGCATTTTCCAGGCTACGACTCCGAGAAGTGAGAACTAAGACGATCGTGAACGGACCCGGGCAGTCATGCAGTCCTAGCGCTTGTCGATTATTGGCGGAACCGCAGATTCGGGATGGAAACTTGACTGGATCTGTGTAGCATCTCACACAGGGCTACATCTTTTTCTCGTCGGCGGCCAGGCTTGGACCGTCGCTGAGTCTTCAGCAATTCAATTCAGTTTAATCCAGTTCATCTTGGGGCAGCCCCACCAGACCCAACGCGGTGGAAAGTCAGGGATGGACGGTCCAAATTCATGCAACCCGCGGCTGGACTGCAGTTTATTGGTTCTTTCGCTCACTGCATGACCCCATTCGACCCCATTCGACCAAATCGTCAGCTTGGCAGTTTCTATATGGAGATATGGCCTCTGCCTTGTAATATAATAGGAAATGGTCACGTTCCATGACCGGTGATTGACAAACAAATTGTGGAGTTGCACAGTGTACCTGCTTCTTACTCATCACACAAGCACACATACGAGCGACACACACGCGTGGCACAGTAGACATATAATCAATCAAAGGTTCCCGAGAGTGTCTAATGAAACTATCGTTGGTAGCCGCAAAAAGGCATAGACCCTGGTCTGACTTACCCACTCGGTCCTGAATTCCACTATCAAGAGCGTCCCGATAACAGTTTGCTTCTGCCAAACGTGATGGATAGATTGATGGATGGCTGTGTCAGTTGCAGCCAGATGGGCAGAGTTGGTCCCAGAGTCCGTTCCTGAGGCTCTTGGGGAAGAAACTCGCTTAGCGGTCAGTGCGAAGGCTGACGAGAATTCAAGCGAAATAGGCACTAAAAATGACCGGGGCGGGAGCTCTCCAGGCCGCGGGGCTAGCGTGGAGGTGCATACATGTACTCTACTCTACTTTGGATGTGATGCACTCTACACCGGCCATGTACCGGCCATCGTGAAGACCCAGCCCCAGGGGAAGGACTGGGACTCGTATGTCGTGGCCCCCCTATTGATTGCCTGCTAGCTCGTACCTACATGTACATACGTCAAGAAAAACGCCACATAGGTAATGGCCCTGGTGGCACCCAGCACCGGCGGCGATGGGCATGGAACTTTGCGGCGAAAAGCAGGTACGAGCTGTGCATAAGCCACCACTCCCTCGGCATCCCTGAGCAACCCCTCATCAGTCAACGGTCATCTGCCCAGCGAGGAAATTGAACTCTCACTTCGTCTCGGCTTTCTCCTAGAGTGCTGCAATGGAGCACTGTACTTGCTACGCCCTTACCTGCTCAGCTATAGCGTAGCTGCTCTCATCTCATCCCATCGCTACGATCGTGGTCTTGTCCGCTGATTTCATGAGCCTAGGCACAAGCCAAGAAGAAGTCGAATATCAAATTGGGCCAGATTGGTGACCTCCCACGCGACGCGATCCGCTTGCCAGTCAGCTAAAGAGATCAGCCAGGCGCATCGCAGGAACAAACTGTCTCTCGAGGCTCATCTCTGCTCTCTCGCTACAATTTGTAGGGGCTCAAGGACTCCAAAGAGCCGTATGCGAGTCCGAGCAACATACATACCTACATGCTACATTAGCGTGAGGTGGTTATGTGATGCATCCTGCGCGCCAGACTCGCTAAAAGGTTAATGGTGAAATTGGCCGAAGTTTTACCGGGGCTGTGATATGGTGGAAGGATGTCCTTCCCCTAGCTCACTAACTATTTTCATTCCTGACGTACGTGACGTGACATGACAAATAACTAAACAGCCCTTTTCTCGTAAAGGTAAAGGCATGGAGATGCTGCCAGGAGGGGCGATTAGATGCCGAATTCCATTCCTCGTGGGGGTTTGTTCCCTCGAGCCTCCTTCGTTTGTCAGGATCAATAATGGCTGATTACTTGATTGGGCTGTGCTGCTCTACCGAGTAACCCTATGAACCCGCTTATGGATAGAGGATTCTGTAAGATTCGTTTCCCGGTCGAAACCTTGACTTCAGTTGTCGATCGGCCAGGAACAAACACCTCTGCTCTATTAAAAGGACCGGTTTGACAATTTAGACATATTCTCCGTATTCCCTTGATTGGTCGGCTCTTTTTCCCTCCATCTTTCCATCGCACAGGCTGACGGGATCCCGTCATCAATGTCGGTCAAACACACCAGAAACCGAATCCTAATCACGTTCTCGTACTACATTTAGAGACTTAAATCGATGGTAAAAAAAGCCGACGAGATAGTATCATAGAGATAGACCTCGGTTGAGTATCTGAGTTTTATAATCCTCCAAAAACATAGCCTTGTCTTCGCTCTGATCCATCAAGGGCATTTGTAAGTCACATCTACTTCCGCTGTTTAATACCGTCTATCACTCAACCCCCTGCATACCTAGCAATTCCCCACAACTACTTCGTAGCGAAAAAACAGACCGTCGCCCGGGTTCCCCGGAAAAGGCCATGAGCCAGATTTACACACATGCTTTTGGATAATAGCTTTTGTACGATAGGGAGGTGTATATTAACCAGCCTTGCATCACCCTTCGCGTGGCGTCGACGTCGTTAATATATTGAAGTCTTGGTCAATATGGATTTCGAAGCCGGCGATGAGAACTGGATAAAGAGTCGCCGAACCCCTTCATTCCGAGAAACCCGCCCGCCCTTTTTTATTTCCTCTCGCCGGCTTTCGGAGCAAACTCGTATGACTGAAATTGGAGTAGGATAGGGTAGGTAGGTGGTCTGTTTTTTGTATTTCTCAGCACAACTTACCGAAACCGTTCTGGGTTTGAAATTGAAGTATTTACGACAACCGCCACGACCGAAAACGTTTCTCTAATCTGTGTTTTATTACCAATTTACCGACTTGACCCCCCCTTGAGTTGAATTCCCGATGACTTTTCTCTCCGTGTGCCACCCCCTTCTCTCTTCTCTTAGAATCCAGGGATTGACTTCTAGATTACTCTATGCGTATTCTATGCTTGTTCGCTCTGTCTAAATAAAAAAACCTCCGCATGAAACAAACAGCTAACTAACTAGACTAGACCATCTCTAATAAGATGAAATAAAACTAGAACAAACAGGTGCAACCTACCTAACGAGCTAATCTAATTCAATTCCTCACTCGGATCACCAATCAACACAAACACCCCTCCATCCGTCTTATCCATGCCAACAAACTCAACGCTCTCAAGATTGCCTAGGACAAAGTCTGGTTTGGCCGCCTCGACCTCGACTCGCTCATGACTCGTCAGCAAGCCAACAACATCACAGTTTGCAGCTCTGCCCGCGCGGATACCGGCAGGTGCGTCTTCGACCACGAGCACCGCGGCGTCCTCGGGGATCTCGAGAAGCCTGCGGGCAAGGAGATATCCTAGATTGTCGGGTTTAGTTCTATAGGGCTGCGAGCTGAGAGAGAGAGCGCATTTACCTTCCGGATCCGGCTTCCCATGCCCAACGCTGTCGCCCGTCACAAACACTTTGGGAGTCGGAAACCCCATTATCTGTTCCCCCAATAATACCTCGTTAACCAACATGTTCCCCGACGAAGTGGTAATCCAACCCAACCCAGCTCTTCCCTCTCAGCCCATCTTTCACACCCGCAAACAGGCTGAGCTCCCGCGGCCCCCAAAATTGCTCGGAGAATAAGTATGGCCCTTCCTGCCGGTTCCCACTACCGAAGCATCGGTGGCATGGGGTTGGGAGGGGTGAGGAAACAGATAACTGGGGAGATGAAGGAAATGCCCAGTTTTGGGGAAACGAGAACCAGAAACAAAATCCAACATCACAATGGCCCCATTACCACAACACCGGTTTGAGCGCAAGACGCGGTGGTACCTGTTGGTATCCACTCTGTCTCCTTCCTCTCCTAGCCAGCCACCTTTACCCCATCGCTGGAAAAAAAACCCCCCAGGGGTGTGTGCTGTATAATTTTTGGGAGGCAAAACAAAAAAAGTTCCAACAGGTTTCAATTAACCCGTTACCCACTACCAGGACACTGGTGCTGGGGACACAAAAGACCGGGGAAAGGAATTGTTGGTAGAAAAAAAAAACCGTGATATCTATTTGAGGAAGGGAAGAAAAAAAAAAGATCGACGATAACGAATCATTCCAACTGACTCTCATTCTCTCTCCAATTGCGTAGGAGGGGTAATTAAACGAAAGTGCAAAGAGAGAAAGAAAAAAAAGTAACAAGACTAACCTTTACCCAAGGTTCGGCCAGAGACATAGTTCCAGAGGTCACGATGGCCCATTTGCTCCCGGTTGATTCCAACCGTGATATGAGAGTTCTTGCGCCTGTTGGGGGTGGTTTCCCAAGACCCAAGCCCGGGGGACGAGGGGGAAGTTTCAGAAAAACACTGCTCCCACCCCTCCCTCCTCGACCACCAGGCAAACGGGGTCAGGTGAATTAGTCCATGCTTTCTTTTTTTCGTATGTGTGTGATGTTTGCAGTTGTAGGGCTCAGCTCAACTGTTTGGTTGGCTCACGCGGTCTCTTGGAAGAAAGAAACCACCCGATCATCGGGGGAGAGAGGGTAATTACCGGGAAGCTCTTTTGCGTCTGCCGCATTGTTTTTCGGAATGTCGGCTTCGACCCGGCGGACGTCTGGGTGGGTTTCGTTAGTAACAAGAATCAGAGTAGAACGGGCGGCTATCAATTGTTTTATTCGTTGTGCTTTTTTTGTTTTGTTTAATTATTTTTGTAGAGACCCTCTTTCTCGGGACTCTCCAGGGTTTTTTTTTCTTTTCCCACGTTATTATTTCGTGAAACGTAGAAACGGTTCTTTTCTTCCCCGCTCCCTTTTCATCCTTCCCCCCTTCTTCGTTGTGGGGAAGCGGGCTAAGAAGAAATAATAACAAAACGAAAAACCAAACGAAAAAAACGAAAGAAGAAAAAACGAAATGACGACTATGATGACTCTTGAAACTCAGACCTGACTTACATTCCGCATTCGCCAATTCAGGCTTCCATTGGGCGATAACATCGATTGTGCGCCGTCCGTGCGAGCTTGCGAGAATCACCGCGGGCTCGATACCGTGCTCGTTGCCAAACCTGTGGGATTGCGTAGCGCGGTTAGAGAAGAGGGGGGGCGCAATTAACAAGAGTAATGACCGAATGTAGAAATAGTAATAATCATTATGCTTCTGTGAGGTTTTTTTATTCCGTATCTTTTTTTCTCTCTCTCTTGCGATGGCGATTGTGGGGGGAGGGGGTTAAGGGGGAGAAACCTTTGCCAGTGTGCGATGACGGCGTTGGTGGAGTCGATGAGAGTTCCTGCATCATGCTGTGTTTAGCTTTACCGAAGCTTTCATTCCACGGAGGGAAGGGTGGGCTGTTGCATACCGTCGAGATCGAAAAGGATCGCTGCGTATTTCTTGAGGATCGGCGCCATTGTGGGTTGTATTGCTTTTGACTAGTTTGTTTCTTTTCGGGCTGAGGGTTTTGAGTATTATGAAGAACTGGTCAGTGGCAGGAATCGAAGAGAAGAAAAGGAGGAGAGAAAAGAGAAGAGAGAAAAGGAGAGGAAGCTATCGCGGGCGAGATTCCTTTTTCTACAACGTGGAGGGAGCTTGGAGGCTCAATTGGATGCGAGGCCCGTTGCGGTAACGCTTTGACGAGCTAGCCCACTGCGGTAGTCCAACTTCTCCAAGCGACGGCCGGGTAACCCGGATGCCGTCTGACGTCTGAACTGGACCGTTAGAGCTGCCCCTCCCCCGCCGGTTGTGCTACCGTGTAACTATCCCCATCCCGTAAGCAAGCAAGCAGGCAGGCAATCCCAATTTCCACCTGAAGATCATTCTCTCGAAAAGAACCAAAAATTAACCAGCCATGGCCGAATCGGAAAACAAAGAAGCAATTCACGAGGCTTGCAGAGAAGGCCGCCGTAATCCTCTCACCGTATATTTATTTTAGTTTTACCTAGCTAGCCAGCTAACCAAACAAACGCCAGTCGCTGCTGTCGAGTCCCTTCTTGCTGCAAACCCGAAACTCGTAACTCGCAAAGACTCCGATGATCGTCTGCCTATCCATTGGGCGTGCTCCTACAATCATAAAGAGATAGTGCAACTGCTCCAACAGTCAAAGTATTTCGACGTAGATGTGCAGGACGGGTCTGGCTGGGCGCCGTTGATGATCGCATGTAGCATCAAAGATGGTGACGACATCATCGATTTGCTGCTAGCACGGGGGGCAGACGTCAATCTGAAGAGTTCGTAATTGCCGCTACTTACTATTTTACCGAGTGTGACGCTGACGAAAGCTAGATTTCAACGGCCAGGTACATACCCCTCACCCCCCCTTTCCACCGGGAGTATCTGTCACTAACCCCAACAGACACCACTTCATTTATGTGCTTCCAAAACCAACCTCTCTGCGGCCCGTAAGCTCCTCTCCCCGCCGTACGGAGCGTCATCGCGCGTGCCGGACAAGCAACAGCAGCTGCCAATTCACCGGGCTGCTGCCGTCGGGTCCGTGCCGATGGTGAAACTGCTGCTCGATAATCTCTCGCCCCTGAACTCGCAGGATCGGAGTGGATTAACGCCATTGCATCATGCGGTTGCAGAAGGGCATGGGGATGTGGCTATGGAGCTGTTGAGGAGAGGCGCGGAAAGCGATCGTCCAGATAGGGAGGGAAATGTGGCGTTGAAGCTGGCGCCAGACCAGAAGGTAAGTGTTTTGCGCACTTAATGCTCTCACCGGAGGAGAATGCGTAAAAAAAGGCGCTGATAGGATATAGGTGGCAAAATGGATTTTGACAGAAGCGGAAAAAGAGGGAGTTGAGGTTGCGATGGCTTGAGAATTGGATTTGTGGGTTTACTTATGTGGGAGTTTTATGGGAGACTTTTGTACAACAGGTTGCATAGGAGCTAGATACCGCATCGAATCAGAAGAGCTCCAGAGGGCCTATAAAGAAACTACTTGCAGTCAATTCAAGAATATTGTGCTTCCGAGTGATATTTCATGACATATCTCACATTCGAGCTTTCAACTATTTCCGTTCTAATCAGTATTTTCTAGAAACGCTAAGGAGTTTCTTTATATCCCTGTCGCCTCGCACAAGTTGTAACGTTAATATCACGTGCACTGGCTTCTTTCCGTGAAAGTGAGGGTCATTCAATGGCGCCGAGAGATCCACTACGTACACGTAACTGCCCCTCCATCCACCCTCCTCCTTCCTCAAATTCCTTCCTTCTCCTTCATCACCACGCATCGCATTTAAGCCAACCACTATCCCGATATATTCATATCCGGAGTGAAACCGTGGCAGGATTATAGGATACTCCACATCCACATCGGTTCCATTCCTCATTACCATCCTCACCGATCATTATTGGCCACCACGGAAAATTTCGCCAGATTCAACAAACCGTTCAATAGTTCAGCAGAAATATGATACGGACAATTACCATCCGGACACTTATTAACCAAGCTTCCCTAGAGATCAGACTATACGTCTGGATCATGTGTTTGTGCACTACCGTGGAATGTTATGCGTAGACCACCAATAGCCCTTACGCGGACACGATATTCTTCCGTTGGGATGCCTGATTGATCGTTTTATTCACTAATCCGAGTGATCTTGGATGAGGATATTCGCACTGGTCGAGGTGTGGAATATCAGAGGATCTATTACGGCCTTGCCGGTTGAGCTTGCGATTGTTTCTACCAAAGGGACGTGTTCGAGGGGTTTGCTGAGATGACATTTTCAACAGTTGTGGAAGCGGCTTTATGGATATTCTCGGGGCCGTTCCTATGTTTGGTGGAGTTCGGCTTCCGGCTCTTGCTGTTCAAAAGAAGATTTACAAAGGGGTTATTTGGTTGAGTATTTAGCGGCTGCTGCGGAGCTGGACTATTGGATAAACATTAAAGAGCTAGTGAGGTGTTATAGGATGGACGAGGTGTTATTTTAATGATTTATTAATTTGAGAGTCTTGGACGGGGCCTGCATTGTGCGAACGGATAGGCTCTGGGCCGCCTTACTATTTGCTCTGATCAACGAGCGTTATATTTACACAGGAGTATCTTGTCGTTGTTGTGTTCTAACCCTCGGTGTGGAACGAGTTTTGAATTGTGGCCACGGTATTAAGTACGAGTGTCGTTTGGCTATCACTTCTGAAATCCCTAGCATCTATTTGGGTGTACAAGTGAAAGGAAGAATCACCGAGGTAAGTATATACTGTAATGCTCAGTGATTATTTTGTCGACCAGAGAATACTGTGTTTACCATCACATAGATGGTATTTAGCTCCGACCCATTCAGAATCTCAACTTAACCACAAAGATATCAGCAATAGAAATATTGGTATATTGCTACTGATGGAATTTCTAATTATTGGTTGGTAATCGAGAGTCTCCTTATCTCTGATATGTGTCATGTGCTGAGTTGTATATTTCTTTAGAAAACATATTGAAAAGTCTACAAGACACAAAAGGTAATCGAAACACGAAAGTGAGTCAATTATTCGATGACAATCAACGCTGGGAACTCGTAACTGCAATGATGCCGAAGATTGGGTGGACGGAAGCAATTTGCTCTTCTCTCGCTCTTCTCTCGTAATTCCGTGGGTATCGGAGTCGGGGCACGGCTGCGTGGCTACAGGCTTCTTTTTCGGTCTCTAAGCTATTCCTTAACTATTTCTCCACGTTCTAGGCTTTAGAGGAACGATCTCGAGTTATTTGTTTCATCGAAATTATTATCTGGGAGAGCTGAAGGGTGAAGTTTTAAAGATCTAGTGGTGGAGTTGTGGAGGTCAAAATTTTGATAATCCTCTGGGGCTGACTGATTCGAAACGAAATTCTGTGTGGACATTAAATTCATGATATATCACTCGCATATCGTTTACTGTTAAGATGTTGTAATATTGGGGCGCGTAGGGAGGAATAGAAGACTCGATTGCTTGATTGCTTAGGCTTGCTTGCTAGAGGTGGGAATACGGTCCTTATCTAAATAGCTCTTCGGGTGCCCGAGTGCCCGAGTGCTCGGGTACCTGTCTCTCAATCATTTCCGACTCCGAAGCCACGCCCGTGGAGGCACCCCGTATTAGGAAGCTTTTCCAACATTAAGATGTCGGGTTATTGCGCCTTGATAAGTTACTCCTTGATTTCTAGTGGTACTTAAACGTGAATTTCTGTCTGGGTTGTAAGAGAGCACTATTAGTCGTTGATCTCAGGGTATATTCGAGATCTCAGATATTCTAGTGATCAATACTAGAAAAACGCTTCCTAAAATATTCAAATATGAGTGGACGTTTAGAGTGCTGCCTAAAGCCCGGGTTTTTCTGTGGCTCTGTATGCGGAGAAGGGGTGAATTGGTACTATAAGCGTGGTCTTTGGATAGTTTCCTCAGAGGCCCTTTGGAACGGGGGCCTCCTTTTAGGGATATGGACGGAGATGATTACCGCATATTTCCAAAAGAAGAGCCCGGGCCTATTCTAAAAATCCTGGCTAAGAAGATTTGCCGGATAGGTGGTTTCTATGCCTTATTTGGAGTGATGGGTGGCGTTGGATGGCAAAGGCGGCGTCAAAAAATCTTCAAGACCAATCATAGACTCATTTGACAATATCGTACGACAGCCACCATCATCTTACCCTTGTATTTTGGCCTGGGTTTTTGGAGATATATAGTATTAAATGGGCAACATTAAACTATGAGACTGAAATATGACCAAGGGTTTTGTGGTCCCACTTAGGTTTCAGATGCATCCCTGCTCACCGATCGTTCCAGGCACCGGGGAATTCTAGTAAAATCCCTTACTTCACTCATGTTGAAATCTAGATGAACGTCTGATCCCTTGTCGGATACCCCACTACTAACCCTATCATTCCATTATTCTTTAGTACTAGACGTGCAAGGGGGTATATTATTAATAATATTAAAATTACAAATATCTACTCGAAGAAAAAACCAAATTTAATTAATCCTTCTTAGCAATACTAGACTTCCGTTCACAGCTCTCATCACCCCCACTCGACCTCCTTAACCGCTTCGTCAACCTCTCGCCAAAAAACGCCATAATAAGCGCCAGCAACCCCACAACAAAAGTTACGCAGAGGGCCGATACCCAGAATATCCACTGCCCCGCTTCAATCTCTCTCTTATCGATGAAATTCGTCCCGAACAGATTACTAATGAACAGCAGCGGCAAAAACACCATCGTAACCGTAGTCAGTGCCAAAACCGCCTTTCCAAGATGTTCCATCCGCGAATCCGTTAATCTCTGAGTAGCCTACCAAAAAAAAAAAAAAGCGTTAGAATCACACCCCCCCCCCCCAAGCGACCTGGCGCCACCACTCGCAGAGAACACCTACCAAAGTAGCAAGACGAGAACATGAATCTTGGTATTCCCCTAGATCCGCCTGAAAAAACTGTAGTTTCCGAAGGGTTGCGTCAAGGACTTCTAGATACGAGTCTCTTTCGATTTCTGTATCTGTGTTCCGAGTACACGTTCGGAAGGCATTGGCGATCTGCTCGACCACCCTGTATTGCGATTTAACGATGCCGGAGATGATCTCTAGTTCTTCTGTAACTTGGTATATATTCCTGACCAGCATCTTCGACGAGAACCGCTGGGCTTCCAATTGCTATATCGGCCACACTGGTAAGGAAAGAATAAAAAATAAAAAAAAAGGGTTTGCTTTTTCTAGGGTAGGGCTTACTAGACGCGCGATATACTGCGAGTATATATCACTGATCTTGGCACTTGTAGTTCCGGTGGAGCCTTGAGGGACTAGTGATTCTACGACAAGGGCTACGAGTTTCTCAACCTCGGTGGGTATTTCTCGCATCTGTATGATATCGGAGAGGCCGGTGGCGGCCATTACTTCTGTGTTTAGGTCCATTGCTGATAGCTTCCATAGGAACATTTGTGATTGGTGTTTTACGTCCGTCCAGAGTGTGTCAAGCGTCGCTTTGCTAGATGGGAATACTAGACGAGGGGGGGTTTCCCTTTAGAAATCTACGGGGAGGGGAAACGGGGTAAAGGGAGAGAGGTGGAGCCCTTACGGAGTGGTATTGTCGCTCTACCGCGCAGTTTGGTAAATGTTTTTAGATACGTGTCTACATTCTCGTAGAAAAATAGGCAAAGAGACTCTGATTGCAATTCAACCTCTTCTGAGATTTCAGACCTTTGTACGTTCTTGCGACCTTCGAAGCGGGCTCTATTGCCAGATAGGAAACTATCTAGTGTGGAAAACCGATATTGAAGTTTTGTGGTCCACTCAGTGTTTGTAACCTAGCCCCCGGCAGCTGCGTCAGCTGGGGTTCTCGAGCGGGATGAAATGTTTGGTCGTATCTTACATGAAAGAGAAACCCAGAGAAACCATCTGGCGGATCTTCTGATTTCGAGACGTGATGCTTGATTATGTTGATGAAAATAGATGGGAGCGAGCTTTTGATGCGTCGTTGGTATCGCAGCATGACTTCTAGCTCATCTATTGCAGATTGCAGTTTTTGCTGGAGCTGGCTTGCGTATGTATCCAGAGTTTCCCAGAGATTGGTATCGTCTGATTCTGGGGGCCGAACCCTGCGGTGATTGATCAATTTAAGGTCGGACCATAACTGCTCTCCGTCCGTTGGTGCAACTGTTATAATGGTTGCTTCGAATAGTAATCAGGTCAGTGGCTGAAACTATAATAGAACGTAGGACTCCGATTACTTACATTTGTTCAAAACCAAGATCCATAGGTTGTTGACAAGAACAATAGGATTAGAGTCGGCGCCCAGCAATTTTGAACAAGTTTGTTCAGAGTCTCTCATAGCAGTCGAGGCCGCGCACTCTCGGCGGTAGTGGTATTGCAGCAGTGACATGATTGGATGTATTGAGCGTCGGAGCGGAAGTAATGTGTTGACAAGACTGGAAGCTTTCCCAAGTGTGATGTATGGCAACGAGATGAACTGGGGCTGATGCTTTGATTCCACTCCTGCGATATATCATTAGCGATATTGTTGGGTAGAGGAAAAGTCGCATATCATGCCATATCGTGATGCATACCATCGAAAAGTTGGGTCTGTTTGAGACATCCCGGTTCAAAATATTTACCGTGGGTCGAGCTGCGCTGTTGGTCTCCTCGGAACTGCTTGAGCAGCTTGTACACAGAAACTCTTTCCTCCTTGCTGAATTCCTGGTGGGTGAGGGCGAAGTTCTTGAAGCAATATAGCATGAGTTTATCTGCGCCCCAAAGCCTAAACCTATCGGTATTTGCGCAGTGAACAAAGTTGAAAATCTTACCATGAGAAGGTCATAGTCCATATCAGGGGTTCCTATATGTCTTTACACGAAAATCATTAGTATAAATACACCTCTCTGTTTCAGTTGTCGGATTATCATATCACGGACATCCAGCGAACAACCGTTCCTTCGGAAAGCTCAGGCAACTGGGATTGCAAGCTTAAGACCTCCTCCACCTGCACCCTCTTTGTCCCTGTCTCACCGCATTCCCCTCTTGTGATATCGAGTATTTGCACCGCCGTGAAGCTGAAGCGCGGGTCGATGTCCTCTGTATTTGGGCGGCTCAGGAAGCGCTTGCGCCAGGAGTGCGACATGTTCAGGTTGTGCTCTTTGACCAGATGTCGAAAGGTTGTCGTTGGGGAAAGAAAAACAAAGCCCAGGTGGCTGCGCCATCCCGGAAGGCAGCCGTGGATGGGGGGTACATGTATCATAGCCGCCGGCCGATACGGAGCAGATCGTCCCCTTTCCTGAAGCCCGGGCCAACAAGGCACATCCATGAAACCCTGCTGAAACCGTGGCTTGGTACACTGCGGCTGGCGCCCAGATCTGTCTGGTATTCTTATATAAAAATGTCCCCCCCATAGCTAGAGTACGCATTGATTAATTTTCCATCAGCACAAACTCGTATATCTCTGCCTTTTCTGTGGAACCTCTAAACTCGGTAGCAAATACTTTAAGAGATCCGCCCTCGCCCAAATATGGCCGACCAGATGCCCATCGCAGAGGAACCCGCCGCGACCATCACCGAGGTCGTCACACAAGCACCAATCAAGAAAAAGACGCCCGTCGACGAATGGCGCGAATGGCGGGAAAAGTGCTTTGCAGAAATCGAACAAGACCCCAAGATGAGTCCCGAAGCCAGACAAGTCGTCCGAAGCCTCATGCTATTCGTCCAGTTCTGGGCATTCATGGGAGAAGGCTGGGACCGAGATCCATGGCGACCCTTGGGATATTTGATGATCCCGTTTACGGCTCCAATCATGTGTGTGGGTGTTTTCTATTATGCGTGGAAATTTGAACGCGTATAAATTGGAAGGGGGGGAGAAGATTCATATCGATCGGGTAAGTTGCACAGCCTTCTTAAGTTATTTACCTATCAGGCAGTAAGCTCTTGCTAATATTTTTTTATATAGTACCGATAGTGTCACTATGTGATCGAGACCAAACGTATATCAAACCCTTAAAGCGCTGCAGGCTTGGAATAGCCATGTCGTTTCTCGGTGCATTCGCGTACGACATTCGAGTCAAACGCTGACTGGTTCATCTCAACGTTTCCACACACAGCCAATCTCAGCATGCAACTTCCTACCCGAGTGGCGATCAAGAATAGGGTATCGAGTAGTGAAACCAGTTGCATATTATGTAAATAATAACCTGTCTCTAAGAGCCATCGTCTGCATACGCATAGGCGGGTCTATGACGATGCCTTAGTTTTTCACTCGTAAACCCATTTCGATTACTTTAGTTAGATTATGTAATAATAGGATTGTTATATATTATTATATATCTATTCGGTAAATAATAGGCTTGTGGTTATTGTATCCGAATAAAGATGTAATTTTCTTTAATCCAGGTGTGAAAATAAGTGAGCCTAATTAGAAGCTGCATGTCTATCGATATTCGAATTTATATGCAGGATAAATAGATGATGAATGTGCCAAAGAGAATCTCGAGCTAGAAGGGGGTTTCCCCAGTATTATCACAGAACTCCACCGTGTATCAACGTATGAAGCTAGCTCAAAAAGATCGCCATATTAGTGGGTGGTTAATTGTGCAGTGGATCGGGTACGGGAAAATTATTAGGGATATAGGTACTGAAATATCAGAGAGAGGTTCAAGTTCAAAGTTTGTGTTAAACAGAACTACCTGATATGCAAAACCTCATCGACACAGCCGAAAGCCACATTAATATATCCTATACCTCCCAAAGCCCCCCCGCCAATCTAGCAAAGGAACGTCACACGCGCTACATGTGCCAGCTACACAAACCCCGTGGAAAAACCTCAATACCAGCAGCCATAACCACGTGATCGGGTAAAAACAGCCATCTAGTGAGCGCAATGCTGATATCATACATCTTCATAGATAACAGCATAAGAGCCCCAACGCCCAACGCCCAACGCCCAAACCAGCCTCCCAGTCCGACCCCCCCCCCGCTTAACAAGGATCTAATCTCTACTCTGCAAGAAAGCACAACTCACTCCCTCTTGGGCTCGCATTAGGCTAGACCAGTATCTCTTGAATATGCACCAGTCTGCCCCATCGCACAGATAACCCATAGCCCGCCTCCCACAAACCCCAGAAGTACGGCTTAGGGTTAGAGTGGCGCGAGACATCCGATACGACGTATTTAGCATCGATATATCATGCGAGAAGAAGGAGAGGACCTGCTACGAATTACTCGGGTGGGTGGTTGGCGATTACGAGGATGGGTGCACGGACAGAGAACCCCTAACCCTGTGAAATATAGTGATATTTGTCTACCAATTCCACGGGCTCGGTTATGCGGGGGAATAGGGTGGTGGGTCTGTTCATTGTAGGGTGTTTATGGATCTACGGGAGGTTGACCGGAGGGCCGGAATAAAGCTAAGATTGCCGGGGGGGGTGGTATTTCGAAAAGGTGGATAAATGCTCGTAGGAAGGAGAAAGAAGGTTGGGATTTAAAGTGGGAAACTGGTTATTTGTAAAAAATAGATACTTAACTGACGGTGGATATAGTAGCTACTGCATGTATCTCCACATGTGGAGTTCATAAGCTATCACTCGCCCCTGAAGCCACGCATTAACTCCACCGCTCCTTCCCCGGTTCCTTATCCTATTTTCCTAGAACCCTGGCCAGCTAGCTGCTGGGTTCATTACGTAGTCCGCTGCTGTGTATCAGCAATCTATTTCCACCCCCAACCCCGCATCAGTAAACGAATTCTCGACGCCGAACCCTTGTTTACCCACTCGTTCGTAACAGAAAAACAACTCCCAGAGCGCAGCACCTTTATCCCATGACCGTGACGCGATATAAGGGAAAAAAAAACAAAAACAACAACAACAACAACAGCCGTGTTCGTAGCGATAGTTTCCCGGGATACCTTTACGGGACGTGAAATATGCCCCTTTGCAAGTGCCGTACAACCGCTTCTGCCCGTTGACGATGCATCGTAGCTGATATTGAGTCGGGATTGATGTTCGAGGGTTTTCTAATCCATGCTATCTCATTGGTGTCCTCGATAGCGTTTTCTTTTGGTCCCTATCTCCAGCCCTGGAGAGGGGAGAAGGGGGATCGGACCGATTGACGGCGCGGGTGGTTTGTGTTTCTATTGGGGAAAAGCAAGATGGGTATATATACTGCCTTTTATGTTAGGGAGGGAGGGAGGGAGGGGTTTTGCTGGCGGTCACTATATGCTATGCTGGAAGTGCGAATCGATACTGATGGGCGTAGATGGTATTTGTAGAAACAGATACCCATACTTCACTGTGGAAACACTTCAAGCGTGATGCTAGAAGAAATAAATAATCCAGCAGCCACTCCAATAGGAAAAGGTGGTTAAACAACCGATCGATTAAAAAAACCCTCCTATACGAAAAAAACGAAATCCCCCCCCATAGTCCATATTTGCACAAACGCGGGGGACGGTGCAAAACGAAGACTTTTTTTTAAAAAACGGTTCAGCTCTCCGCGGGCCTAAAGTTTAACGATACCAATGAAACGTCTACTGGGGACGTGCAAATACAGAAAAATGCCGTATCCTCAGCTACATACGCATATCCCCGGTCTATGTATGCATCTGCCACAGTCCCACCAATAGGGAACCGCGGAGCCCGGCAAGGGAGTCGGAACATTAACCCGGACCGGGAGCGAAAGCGGGATCGCAGGTCGCAGGCCGCCGATCGATTGGGAGGAAGCATCCGATCCGTGCGGTGCCAGTAGCTGAGGTACAACTAAAAAAGGCGAGATGACAACACACTGCGCCGCTCATCCCCACCACTACATGGCTACACCACCGCGGGTATCGGTTCTGGAATCCCAGCTAATTGACTGTTCATCGGCCTGGTTGGGTGACTGCTTGGGTTCTTTTCCCTCTTCTGGCCCTTTTGATTCATTGCTTACATATCGTTATTTAGGGATACTTACGAAGCCTTTGGGGGGGAAAAAAACTCACCCCCTTCTGCCATATACATACCTACAGTATCCCCATTCTTCCCCTCGAAAAACAAAAACAAAAACAAAAAAACTACTCTACCATACAAACCCTCGTTATCCAGTACCTCTCCGCCTCCAGCACCCCTCCAATCACTAACTATGCACTGGAGTGTCCCCTACGGCCCTGGAAAACCCCACGGCTGGGGCCCCATAACATCCACACTGAAGTAAGCCCCCCCCCGTCCCCCAGAAGAACAAGAAGAAGAACAAATCCCTTATTTTTATTCTCTCCTCGCCCCGTTTGTTTCCTTCGGCATGACGTAGCTGGTGCGAGGAAGACTACTACCTCACTCGGTACTGCGCCGAGGTGGTGAACTCGGCGACCAATGCCGTGTTTGTATATCTCGCTGTGAAAGGGCTGCGGAACTGTTTCCGCGAGGGCCACGATATGATATTTGCGATCACGTTCGCGGGGTATTTGTGTGTGGGGCTCGGAAGCTTTTTGTTTCATTCGACTTTATGGTGTATGTTTCCCCGTAACCAGTGAGAGATGGATGGATGGATGGATGGATGGAAGGAGAGGCGCAGAGGACTGATGAAGGGGGAGGGGGTAGATTCGATGCAGTTGGTGGATGAGCTGAGTATGATCTATACGACGTGTCTTATGGCGTGGGGTAAGTGTCCCCAGAGCAAAAGGAAGGGATCGGGGGAGAGAGAGAGAGAGAGAGAGAAAGAGAGAGAGGGTAGGGGGGAAGAGGGGTTAACGAAATCAGCATCTCTATCCCATGGCCAGCCAACCTACCTCGCAGCCCTCTACGGAGGCCTCCTCTCCTTCCTCGCCGGCTCGATAACACTGATCTACCACCACCTCCAAGATCCCACGTTCCACCAAAACGCATATGCCCTGCTCACAGCGGCGCTGCTGTTCCGCTCATGGTACCTGATGGAGACGCGACTACGCAGGGTTGATCCGGCTGCGGTGAACATCATGTGGTGGCTCGTTGGCTGGGGGTTTATCGTGTTTATGGCCGGGTTTGGGTTGTGGAATGTCGATAATGCGTACTGTGGATCGCTCCGCTCGTGGCGCAGGGGGGTTGGGTTGCCGTGGGGGATCTTGAGCGAGGGCCATGGGTGGTGGCATCTGTTGACCGGAGTTGGAGCCTACTATTATATCGTTTATGGTGAGTAGAGAGGGTGCGTGTGGTTGGCTGTTGGGATGGGTTACTGATCTGGCTGTGTTGGTGGTGGTGGTAGGGATCTACTTGCGCCATTGTCTAAATGGCGATCAGGGCAAGTTTGATCTGATCTGGCCGTCGCTATTCAGTATTCCTGAGATCAAGAGGAAGAGACATCCAGCGACGAACGGGAGTAGGACGAACGGAGAGGCTAGGAAGAGAGTGTAAGCATGCTGCTGCTGCTACAGAGTTGCTTTGGACCTTTTCTCTCTCTCTCTCTCTCTCTCTCTTTTTATTATTATTTCTTTTGATAGACAATTACATTGTGTTTGCGTTTGGTTTCACGAGGAATCGCGGATGGAGGCACGGGATTGGATCGCTATTAAATACCGGTAACGTGTGGTTTTTTTTTATAGAGAATTGAACGGTTTGGATCTGGGACAGTTGTGCAAACGGAGATTGATTGATATCTCGTTGCAGTAATCCCCGCTCTGTGTTTTGTGTTACGCATCCGGGTTTACCCGGCGATGGCGCCACAGAACAGACGCAGAGGTGTTCTTGGGCCGTTAGAGATATCTATTGACTGCAAGAGGATCCAGCAGCATTCAGCAGGATTGGTTCGACGGTGCTTGTTCACGCTGGCTGTTGGATTGGCCAGGGTGGAGCCATGCAGCGGATTCTCTGGTGTTTCATCTGAATAAATGCAATTGAACCTCCATGCACAGAAGAATAGCTATATGCGCAATCCCGGCATATGGAGCACTTGGAGATAGGTATATTGATACGACGCTCTGGTTATGTGTATCGCCAGTTACTGTAGTCTGGGCTTTGTGCCTGCGGTGCCAGTCCAAGCAATGCAGCCATAGGCCCGAAATAGAAGCCCGTCTATGCTCACGTAGAGCAATAAACAAGACGCCCAGTTGCATACGTACTGCTTCTCTATCTGAATCCCGATAAATTGCACGGAAGACCGGCTTCGTGTCTGCTGTGGATGCTCTATATCGCCGTCTGTGTTCTGATCCCGGCACCGCAGACGTAAGCCCCAGCCCAGCACTCGACGACAGCCGCATCCGTGTCACAACTGCCAGCTCTCACCACCACCACCACCTCCTCCTCCATCACTCCACCACCCCACTCCACACCGCCACTAATCTACATCTCCGTCGAAGGGCCACGATTCAACTCGACCGTTCTGGGATCTGTATCTATATCCTATACATACTCCCTCTCTCCCTCTGCTCCTGCTCCTACCCCCATCAGCCAGTAGCCAGAGCCCCACAGCACACCATCGAGATCCACCCACCCACCAGTCTATGCTACACCACCCCCGAACCCCGCCGGCACGATGAACTTCCTGCAGAAGGGGCTCGCGGGGCTCGAGTCCCGCCTCGACAAGGTCCTGCTCGACGAGCCCGATCGCCTCGAGCAACAATCGAAACGGGAGTCGCCCGAAGCGCAGAGTAATGGCGCTGTGAGAAGGTCTGTTGAGAAGGGTGTGTATGTCTACAGTGTCCTGTTCGCTCCACTCCACTCAACAGGAGCTGGTGGTAGAAGTGTAGCTAACACGGTATCCCAGACCCCCGACAACCAATAACCACCCAGCCCGCGCCCGCGCAGGGAATGTCCATGAACTCGCGCACCAGCATGCAAGAGCGCCTCGCCGCAGCAATGGCGCGAAAAGCCGCCGTGGCCGCCAACAACCCTACTCCCACCCCCGGTAGCCGCACCGCCAGTCCTGCACCAAGCCTGCGGAAAAAAGATCCCGAAACAAACGGGCGCACCTCAACCGACTCCGCCGCAGTCGACGAGACCCCCGACCCCCCACCCCTGCCTCCACCCGTCGAGACCACATCTCCTTCACCCTCCCCGCGCCCGTCCGTCGACACCCCGCTAGAAAACGGACACAGCGCGGACCCGCAAGCTACCATAGCAGCCCTCGAAGCTCGCCTCGCGTCGGAAGCTCATGCTGCATCGGAGCGCATCGACGCGCTCGAAGAGAAGATTCGATATCTGGCGCGCACCGCCGCCGAGACCTCGCGGCGTAAAGCGGCTTCGGCGCCATCGGGGGGTGAGAAGCGGCTTGCGGAGGCGCAGGAGAAGATTGCGTTACTGCTAGAAGAGGGGGAGAAGCTTTCGAAGAATGAGCTCAAACTGCAGAATACAATCAAGAAGCTAAGGATGAAGGCGCAGGAGGAGGAGAAGGCTGCGGCGGAGGCACGACGTGGGAAGGAGAAGGCGGAGAAGGAGGTTGGGGATGGTAGAGAGAAGTTAAGGAAGGCGCAGGAGGAGGGGAAGAGAGATAAAGAGCGGTTAAGGGCGCTAGGGAAGGTGGAGAGTGAGGTTGAGGTATTGAGGAGAGAGAAGGATGCTGCATTGGGTACGGTGGAGGAGTTGAAAGGGCAGCTGGAAGAGATGGGAAGGAGGGCTGATGATGCGGAAGGGAAGGCTCAGACGGAGGCGCTGGAACAGGAGAAGAAGACGAGTAGTGAGCTTAAAGCCACAGTGGAGCGTGTGCAGAGTGAGGCTACGATTATGGAGGAACGGCTCAGGAGTAAGATTAGAGATTTGAAGAGTAAGATGGAACGAGACGCGGAAAGGGCGAGGATTATGGAACAAGAGCTGAAGGGAGAACAGATGGTATGTTGTCTCATTCCCTCAACAGGGGGTTTTACGTGCTGATGGGAATGCAAGATCATGGAAAGTAAGATGGAGTCTCTCCGAGCTCGCGCTGAAGAAGTTTCGAGCGGCGCGTCGGGGGATGCACATGCGAAGCTATTACGACAGGTGGAAACTCTACAAACACAGTATGCCATCGCGTCTGAGAACTGGCAAGGGATTGAGGGGAGTATGTTGAGTAGGATTGCGAGTCTAGAGAAGGAGCGAGACGATTTAGCGAAAAAGGAAGGGGATGTTCGCCGGAAGGCGAGAGAACTCGTAAACTCCCCGTCCAATTAATTATGATCTAGGAGTATAGGGCTAATATCGATATCAGAGCACTAAATCGAAGAATCTCGATATGGATCTCGACACCGCAAACTCCCGTATCAAAGACCTCGAATCCGACCTCACCTCCCAATCCGACCTTGTCGAAAAGCTCCGCTCACAAATCACAGACCTCGAAACCTCCCTCGCAGACCTCCGCAAATCCTTCGACCGTGAAAAGGAGGCCTGGCAGCGCGATCTTCAATCTAAACTCGAAGAAGAGCGACAAAAATGGCAAGAGTCATCCCGCCCTTCCTCCCCCAGCATCCCGCAAAGCCCATTCCCGGGCTCCCATATGGCGCCCCCTTCCCTCCCACCAATCCGGAAGACCTCCGGGCCCCTATCAACAACCGAAAGCTACTTCGTCGGCTTCACCCGAAAGCCGTCATCGGCGATGGCACGGTCACCATCGAGCATCGACGCATCCGGAACCGGCACCCCCGTTGACTTCTACACCCGTAACACATCCAACAGACACGGTTTCAGCACCCCTCCAATCGGTCCCGTGCAGCGTCAAGACTCAGGCCTCAGTCTCCCACAACTCAGTCTCCACAACACCAGCCGCACCTCTCTCCCGACCGCCGCAGAGGAAGACGACGTCGACTACTTTGAAAACATCCCATTCTCGCCACACCGCGCAGACATGGTCTCCGTATCCACCATCGCCGCCGGCCCCTCTGTGCAACTGGTCGAACGCATGTCGGCCACCGTCCGCCGGCTGGAATCCGAAATGGCCGGAGCACGCGAAGAGGTTGCCGCCATAACCGCGCAGCGCGACGAGGCGCGACAGGAGATTGTGGAGCTGATGCGCGAAGTCGAAGTAAAGCGGGGCGCCGAGGAGCGGGTCAAGGTGCTGGAGAAGAGCGTGGAGGAGTTGCAGAGACGGGAGGAAACTACGCTCGAGATGCTCGGGGAGAAGAGTGAGCTAGTGGAAGAGCTGCGTGCGGATGTGGCGGATTTGAAGCAGATGTATAGGGAGTTGGTTAGTGATACTATGAGGTGAGTGTGGATGAGAGTAGTGGGAAGGTGGGAGGTAGAGGGTGGGGGGTGGGGGTTAGCTTTTTTTTCTCTCTGTTTTTTTAAAGACTGGGGCGTTACTTTTGCTTTTTTTTATATATTTATATGGATATAGCGCTGGGATACTAGGGCTGGCTGGCTGGGCGAGGTAGGAACTTGTGTTTTCTGCGTGATCGATGGGAATGGAGAAATGACAGTTTTTCTGTGTGCGTCCTTGCGTGCGCGGTGACTCATGATTTAGTAAGGCTGGATGGGGGTTTTGGTGGAGAGTAGTTACGGGTATGGTGGGCTGGGAGTTGGGTTCAGAGTAATGGAGAGATCTAGATACAGCAGTGTTGTGCGTCAAATCGCCGGTGATGCGCATGCCGAGAATAGCCCCAGCAAAAGTTACATTGAAGTCAGCTTCTACGTAAACCTTACCACTGGGGGTTAGAGGCAAGGGTTTCTAGCTCCTGAAATTTAAAGCTGCTGGGAGATACGTATTTGCACATAACCGTAGTGTAGAGGGTATTCCATAACCAATTACTACGTGTACGTGTATTCTAACAGGGGTTTTTGGCTCTACTCCCACGTGGGGGGAAGGATCGGAACGGTGCATAGAAGGTTTATTTAATTATAACCTCGGGATCTTCTGTAGCCTTTTCTTTCTTTCTTTCCCGGCGCTATGCCCTCTCAGCTACTGTATCTTGATATCTGGTGGACCGCTACGGGTTGGAGAGGGTGGGTAGGGGGATATAGTAGGGTTTTCGAGAAAAAAAGCAAAATTCAGTGGGCTGATGGGGAGATATTCACAGAATATCACTCGTATCGCACAATCTAAGCCTTGTAGATAGAAATTGCCGTACTACATGTAGTTACCTGGTGAAAATCCACCCCGGCGCTAGCAGGGATCTAAGTACTTGGGGCAAGCAAAAGGAGCCCGAAAATGCAAGCTGCACGCAGGCTCCAGACAGGGGAGGGAAGGGAAGCAGGGGAGTTCATTGGGCGATGCAACTACAATATAAAAATTGATTGAAGTACACTTGTCGATTAGAACGAAGGAGAGGGGAGGGGAGGGTGTATTCAGGTAGGATAATGAGTAATTTTCCCAATATTTGAAGTACGCAAGTACACAATATTCAAGTCCCAAGTCCAGATCTTCGAATTATTTTTTTTTATACCTCCCGAGCCTAAGTCCTATTTTTTTTCCCCCGAGTCAATATGGTTGCGGTTAAAACACAAGAAACTTGAACCTCCTACAAGCAACGCTGCTACGTGCAAGCCCTTCGCTTTGAGGCAGGTTGGACGTTGCAGATAATTGCAGATGATCAGCGCTTGAGTGTAAGCACGGTGCACAGCATTCGCAATGGCCCAGCAACTCCTAAAAAGAAAAAAGAAAAAGGGCCGAGCCTTCAGTATTGATACCCCACCCACCACCTGCCGAAGACTGGTATTTACCGCAACTTTGAACGCCGAGAACCGGCAGAAACCACTCACAGAGATCGCCGAAATCTGCGGTGTGACAGCTTGCGGGAAAACTCTGCGTAAAGCCTCTACATTAGAGGGCTATAGTCACCGAATTGTGCACGCAAGAAGGTCTTTTTAAAGGCTAAGACGAAGATAAAACGACTGCAATTCGCACTTGCTCACCGTCCTTGGACCAAAGAACACTGGCAACGCATCCTCTGGACCGATGAGTGCTACGTTTGGCTAGGAGGAGCACAAGGAAATGTCTGTGTTGCACGTACGCCGAGGGGGGAGATTATATCGAAGACTGCATCGCAATCAAGTTCAAAAAACAGGATTCAGTCATGGTTTGGGGTGGAATCCTCAGCGGGAAAGGGAGACACCCATTATTTTATGGGATAAGGACAATTGGGGCACTGTCGCTGCGGTAACCTATATTAACCATGTATTGTATCCTGTTTTATGGCCCTTTTGGTATCAAGAAAGTTAGATACAAGGGGCACGGGTTTGGGTAATGGAGGATGGTCATGGTGCACCTACTCATAGAGCACATATAGCTCAGGGCTACCGGGATTTTTATGGGACGCCTTCATTGATATGACCCCCCTCTTCTCCTAACCTTAATCCGATAGAGAATACCTGGAACCTGTTGGAGAGTGGGTTAAACCAGAGATCTCCAAGGCCTAAAGGGGTGGTGGAAATGAGGGAAGTGATTAGGCAAGAATGGGATAATCTTATAGAGAAGGAAATTTTTGAATTTATAGATAGCATGCTAGAATGAATTGAGGTAGTGATTGCTGCTGATGGAGGGATACACTCACTGGTAATGAGGGGGGTTTTTTTTGATTTTTTCTCGATTTTTCTCGATTTTTTTAGTTAGAGAACGAAGCCATTTCTTTAGTTTTCAATCGATTTGATACTCCCATTTTAGCAGCCCGATGAACCTCCCCTACTTCCCTCCCCTTTTTGAGGCCTGCGCGCAGCTTGTATTTTCGAGTTCCTCTTACCTGCCCCGGGTAGGTATAAAAAAAGCAAGTAAAACGGCTAGTTTAAACCACTTTAGTGCTAGCATTTAATTACTCCCTTTATACTAGTGCCACAGCGAACTTCACTAAGTAATACGGTATATAGGCGGCAGTGAGTACATGTAGCTCTCTATTACTTTATTGCTTACTCACTCTCCTGCTTGCGCACCTTATCTATATATACATATACTTGCTTCTCTACCCACTTAGGCTCCTGCACCATTTTCTATTCCGAAACTTGCCTAAAAGCTCGCCCCGAAGTCCCTCCCCGGGCCTGCGCAGCGCACCGGAGCCCGTTCCAATCAGGAAGCCATTCCCAATAAGCCTGTTCGAGCGGTGTGACGTTTATTACGCTAAGCCTTACGGATATGTACTCGGGGCGGGCATTTAGTACCTAAACATGTAGTTTCGTTCTCAGCCCCATAAACGCAGTTCGCTGCGTACCGTAGGGCAGCAGCCGGCGGCGGTAGGGATGGGAACGAGCCTAGCGAACATGCAACCTACTGGAGGGCCTTGGTTTATTGGAGAGTAAGGCAAGCCCCAGTTTTCCGGCTGTTTACTAGTAGAAACTCCTACTCTACGTGCTACTTGCATGCTTAGGTACAGTCGTTCACGGGGTGATAGCGAACACTGGGTGTTAACAAACAGGGGGATTTAGACCAATAAAGTACTAGAAGTTTCCGTCCAGATCCGCGACTTGGCAACTTTCTTTCCCACAAAACCCCTGTTCGTCAACACCCAGTATTCGCTATCACCCCGTGAACGACTGTACTAAATGTCTGCTCCGGGTATATAGAGGATAGCAGAGAGCCTTGGTAGTTGGGCGCCCTGCAAGGTGGGAGCCCCAGAAGGCAGAGGCTTAGGTGTGGACCTATATAGAAGGAATTATATAGCTTGGGTGTTCGGTAGTTGGTTAGTTGCTACTATCGACCAATTGCTACAGCAGAGCTTTGTAAGAGAGGGTAGGGCGTTCGGTAGAGAACAAGATGGCGTCGGATGCTTCCGCCAAGCAATTAAGTCCACTGAAGACTACATACATGTATGCAGAGTGCGTGATGTTATTTGTCGAGAGCCCGCCTAACTAAACACAACAACAGGGAAACGGAGAAAACCACAAGTTATCTTTAGCTGTCCTAGCATAAATAGAACTGGCAATTGTAACGTTACGCATAGCTGAACGAGTTGATTTCAAGACAGTTATCTCGTTCTGTCGTGACGTAGATGTAGACGTAGACGCAGACGTAGACACACAACACACATCGAGAGACAGCAATTGTGCGAATAATCGCAAATGGTGGGGTAAAACGCGAGAAGTGCGCACTCGCGAATATGTCGATCCTGCGGGGTCGACAGGGGGATATCCCTGATTCCCAACGTGCGCCGGGCCGATGGCTACCCCAGATCGAAATCCCCCTAGTTTTTGAGAGGAGCCAGGTAATAAGGTACGGTATAATACGGGTCACTTGGGACGCGGCATTTGTTTTTGTTTTTTTCCCCCTGATAGCAGAACTCATGGGTTATGGAACATTGACCAGTATCGAAACAATTAACCGTAGGCACGCCACTAAGGAATGGAGTATTCTTGCCCTATGGAATGGGTTTTTAAACCACCTCTACTTATCGAGCATGAGCACAGATCTCTTTGAGTGAAAGTGAGTAAAAAGGGTGGAGGGCTTCTAACCAATGAGGTAATTCGCACGATAAGCCGTCCATCGTCATAGACAATCACTCGCCAGGTTCCGAATTGCTTTTGTTGTATCAAAGTCCTGATCAGTGGTGGAATGCGCATCGAACGAGCGAATAAACGGTAATGCGCGTTCCTGGGGAAGAAGGGTGTTGATCTGAAACCCGGTTACACGGTGGGCAGCCACCCAGTGCACGTACCACATCGCGCGTATTTCTGAGTATAGTTAGGTTTATCATGGTCGTCGTATCAACACCCACACATTTTCCCGTATTCATCTTCTTCCCCCCAAGACATTATCTGTCTAGTCTTTCTATAAAAAGGGTCATGAAGCTTTCCGTTCTCCGGGTGTCTTCGAGCGCTCCTGTGGCCATGTCTGCCGATACGTCGCTTCTCTGTTGCCCCAACGAGCTGCTCCTCATCATTGCGGAAAACCTCGATACAAAAAGTCTCAACTCGCTCCTCAAAACGTGCCGCCACCTGGCAGCGCTCCTGACCCCCCTGCTTCACAAGATTGCCATCCAGGATAAAGAAGGCACGTCGGCGCTCCACTGGGCCGCGGCGAAGGGCCATGGCTCATTGGCGAAGCTTGTTTTAGAGAATGGCGCACCGATTAACGGCCAAGACACCAGCGAAAAGACGCCACTTCAATGTGCAGTAGCAGCTAGCCATGTAGAGATTGTTCGCCTGTTGCTGAATCACGGGGCTGATTTCCATGTGCGAGAACAATCGGCGTATACTGCACTTCACTGTGCCGCGTTGAGGGGCGATATCAAGGCACTCCAAGACTTCATACAGACGGGGAATGGTAAACGAGACACCCCGGAGTCGCGAAACGGTGAGCTCTCACCTATAATCCTCAACGCAATGAATCCAAGACAACAACAAGCGGCAGTCTTGCTTCGGGGAAGTATCTCGCCCACAGTTTTTGGGGGTGTGGGGATGCTTCATCAAGCAGTACTCCGCGATTATAGGGAAGCGGTTCAGCTACTTCGAGACAGTGATGGTGGCGTCAACAGCTCCGCTCCTCGTAGAGGGGAGACCCCTCTTGATAGAGCTGTGAAGTGTAAGTCCCAGCTATCAATCGTGGAGTTTGTCTTTTTTTTGGAGGGAGGGGGGGGAAGTTTCGATATTACAGGTAATAACATTGTTCCCAGTGCGACGGTTAATGAGAAAGAAATAACGGGAGGTGGAAAAGGCTGAGCTTGCTATAGATGGGCAACAAAGTGTCATTCCAGGGTAGCATATGAGTATTTATAGTCAGGTTTGTTGGAAAGTGATTGGCATTTTTTAGGTTTCTCTTTATTTTTTTTGGTTATATTCATTGGGCGGGATCATTGGGCGGATTCATATATCAATCGCTAAGGGGAGTTTTCTTCTAGTTTTTAACTCTGTATAGTAATTTTGGTTTGGTAATTGCCTATTTTTAGATGGGTGAACAGAAATCTCAATGTCGCATGGGGGTTGTAGGTGGGGGCTGTAGACGAGAGAGAGGAATAAGAGGAAAGTCACTAATCGATCGTTAGCTATCGATAGAGGGGTGAGCAGTATTTAGTATTCCCATAATTCTGTGCCATAAGCTGCCGGATTGCGGCCACTGCAACCCTCAATGCGAAAGCCTGGGAACCTGAAAATAAGTATGCCAGTTCTGGGCTTAGGGCTGTACTGTACGCAGGTGTAAGTAATGTTGGCCAAACCGTAGTCCGAGTTACAATACTACATGTATTTAGATTCAATTAAGCCTTGGCGTTTTGGATTGACACCCCTAACTGCATATATCTACTTACTACACGCAACCACTATTTCTCCGGCTTAAGAACGGGGTTTCATGATCCACGCCATGCGTTTCCATTCGCAAGAATCTATAAGGCTGCATAAGAACCTCAATCACTAATTCTTAAAGGCGGCTGGTCCTAGTGCGACTTGAGTGGACGTTACTCGATGCATCTATAGGTCCATGCTGTGACCTTGATCTCACTTAGATTGAAGACGAGATATGAGACGTTTGAATTGTATTACAGACTGAACACTATATCGTACAACCTCCCTCTTTCCCGCTACTAGCGATTGGGACCTATATCACTGTATGTTGTAGTACCCAAGTCAGTTCTGTAACACGTGTACATCCTTGTTCCATACCAATACCATAGCCCGGCCGTAACAAAACATCGATATCCTCAGAAACGACCACTCCTGATACACGTACACAAGATTTAGCACCCGCATGTTATTGTCAAGGCGCAAGGCTCACGACATCTTAGCTCAGGCCATTGGATCACTGCTTATCCCCCCCCGAACCGTATTCTATTAAATTGGACTTGTAACTTACATCTAAGGATACTCCAAAACTTAAGCTGTATACTGTACGCCACCGAGTATGCCATGCGCAGTTGTTCCCGGATACGTTTTTACTATAGCCTGGATGTGCTGGCACGAGGCTAACCACGATAAACGACGAGTGATTGGCTATGAAGGGACACACAGAGATCGCCATATATCGGTAGAAGCACCACCAGATCTACTAAATGTGATCAAGCCAGTGCAATACATACTAACCAACACTCCCCTCCCGCGCACACCCATCAAGTAAACGCATCGACAGCCAAACACTGAAATCCCAAACGACGTTTGCTTCACGCCAACATACATGGTAATACCTCAGCTGTCTATCCAACACACCAGAGTATAGCAAGCTATATATCTCCAACCTCCAACCCCCAACGTCACCAAATCCAGAAGAAAGGGAAGAAAAGAAAAAAACCGGGTATCTGAAACAGCCACTATATAAGAGCCCCCTGCTACAAGGAGCCTATGTGCATCTCTATGATCTACACGCATACATCTATACCGTTGTAAGCCCCCCCCCGGGGTCAGCGTCATAGCTCTATCCGCACCCGATGGCTCAAAAAGAGAGAAAAAACCACATCCCATCACGCCCCATCACTCGTCTCATAACAACCCCCCCATCAATCATCAACTGCGGGAACCCATAGTAATCACGTGAAAAATCAAAAATAAACCCACACACCACACCTCTCACCGGGTGAAGTGCGCATAATCAAACCACCCTGCATTTTATCTGCTGACGCCGCGCTTGCTTTCCGCATGTGATATCGTAACTGTATATATATATATGTATTTTTTTTTTCTTTCTTTCTTTTTCTTTGGTAGTTGTTCCTTTTTGCAAGCCGATGGTGAATTAGTTATGTGTGACAAAAACGAGTAAATCCACATTTTTAAGGCCCCCTCCTCTTGGCTTGTTTTACGGTTACCTGCCTTGCCTAGACGTAGGCTTTTTTTCTTTCTTTTTATGTTCCGCGCGGCTTACAGGAGACAGACAGACAGACAGACAGGGGCAAACTGGTGGAGAGAAGGGTTGTATTTAGAATGATGACAGAGAGAGGAGAGGGGGGGAGGGGTAACTCCTCATCTTGGACATGGACAGGGATGTAGTGGAGAATCGGACCGCCGTGACAGATCAAGGCAATGTACGATAGATAGAAGTTAGATGCCCCAAGAAACCGTTTTCACATCTCTGGTTGCAGAATATGTAAAGTTTAGCTTTGCACATGATATGTAGGAACCGAATGGGACGGGCTGAGCTGGGCTGAGCCGAGCCGAGCTTAGCTTAGCTTGCTGGTTTCTTTAAAGGCACAATTGCAAACTTCTTCCCCCCACACGAGCACTTTAAACTTGCTCAGTTTCGAATGTCTTGTCAAGAGGCTAGATTCTGAATACATTCGCTCCAAAAGAAAAGAAGAAATCAGAGGAACGCTAACCAGAAACTCCAATACCTCTCTTTGCTTTTTCCAGCTGCCAATGAAACACCAACTCGATGAGGTTGATTAAGTTGGAGAAGATGTATGAATAATAGAGAAACGCTCTCGTTAATGCCATTGAAAGATGAACGAAAATGATATCTAACAAAAGGCAACTACCCCTCCAAAAAAAAAGGAAAGAAAAGAGAAAAGAAACTTTGCTGATGAGCATCTTAAGAACAGCTAAAAGACCCCCGCCAATGACTAGCCCCAGTATGAAAAATAAAAACTCCCAGATGATTCCCCCCACCGCCCAAAAATAAAAACCCGTCATTAACGCTGCACAGAATTTTAAACAAATGAAAGAAACGAGGCAAGCCCTCCCCCTGTAAACAAACAAAAAAATGGTTCCGATCCCATGTAATCATAGATAAAAATCATAACCCTCATGATCTGAATTTAACTCGTGTCCCATGCTTTTATGCTCCGATATCTGTGCCGATCGCTATAGTGGTAGCCCCGACGATTCAATCCCCAAACACACTCAGCCTTAATTTAAAACTGGCGGAAGATGTCGGTCCACTTGATCTTGTCAACAATTTGGGTTTGACCACCGCCAGGAGTTTGGGTAATGGTGACGGGAAGAGCCATCGGGTACGGCTGGCCAGCGATTTGGACGTACTTGACCCAGCCGCCGTTGGGGCCACGAACAGTAGGAGCCTTATCGGCAGCATCTTGGATCTGTCTGTAGTAGTCTAGAGATACTGTTAGCTTCCCCGTTAAGCGAATCCTTGGCAAAGCGTAAATCACTTACTTCGGATCTCCTTGGTACGACTCCAGAGGTAGTTCTGCTCGGTCTTGTCGACAACTCTGTGAACAAGGAAGTGCTCGGCCTAGTAATTGATGTTAGTAAAGGTATTGCTCGGGACGATGAACCACTGAAGCTTACCTCTTCGGTGTAGGCAATCTTGCGCTCATCTAGAGCTTCCTTGCAAAGATGGATCTTGGAAAACTTAGTATAGGTCTTCCTTCCTTGATTCATGGCGGCATATCTGGCTCCAACAAGAGCATCGATCCGTTTTTTTTCCGCCTCTTCCTTGTCCTTAATGGCCTTCTCCTGTGCGAGACGCTCTGCGATGATCTTCTCAGCCTCAGCCTTTATTTTCGCCCGTTCCTCGTCTTGCTGCCTCTTCTTTGCGGCAGCCTCATCCATCTCTTTCTTCCTCTGGAGTTGCAGCTGCTCGGATACCTTCCGCTCGATCTCCTCGGTGCGGAGCTTCTCGAGCCTGGCAATCTCCTCCTCTTTCTTTTTCTTATCGGCCTCTAAATGAACTTGCTCTAGTTGCTGCTGTACCTTGCGGAGTTGCAAAGACAAATCCTCTTCTTCACGTCGCCCACCACGGTAGAGCCCTACAGCACCAGCGTGATTGTGTTCGTGTTCGTCGTATTCCTCATCATAAGAGTCGTATGAGCCACGAGACGAGGTTCTGGAGTGGCGAACTTTAGAGTGTGATCTAGAATGTCCTCGAGAACCATACGAGGAGTTGCTGTAGGTTGAAGGAGCACGCTTTCTTCCAGCTTCATCATAGTAATACTGAGTCCCAATACTGCCTTCACGACCGTGACGGCCTCGACTAGCAGTCTTGGCTACTTCTACGTAGACGGGGGGACGGCTCCCAGAGCGTCCGGAGTTGGAGCGGGAAAGGGCTTTGCTGCTGGCACCGATACTAAGGTGGCTGGCGTGGTAGGATTTATCCCTGCCACCGCCAGGAACGCGAATCATCGGCTCGTCGTAGCGGGTACGGGAATTGTCACGAGAGTGTGCGGGGGACATTCCAACTGTTGGAGAGACAGGGTAGACGAGAGGAGAGCCAGGCTCGGCATAGATCTCTTCAAACTGTTGGCTATATTCACCAGGAGTAGGACCAGGAGGGGCTGGTGCTTCGACGTAAGGAGGGTTCCCTCCCCCTCCCATATAGGGGGAGGTGTAAGCTGGATTACCGTAGAAAGACATATCTAGGTAGCTGGCTGGTGGGTGTATGAGATGGATGGACGGATGGTGGATAGAGAAATGGATCTACAGTCCAGGGTTATCTCGAGCTGTATACAAGCGGGCTCACGAAGCCTACAGGCACACAGTTTTTGAAGATGAGAAGGGAGGTTAGTTTGGGTGGATGATGGTGATGGTGGGGGTGCGGGGCTATCAGTCAGCAGTGAGGAGAACTGGCAGGGAGAAACAGACAACGCTCAGAGTTGGCCTGGGGGGGATGGTGAGGAGAGAGGAATTAAGAAGAGCACGAGGGTGATGGGGGCCCTTTTAACAATTACTGTCCACACAACACGGAGGGCTGAAGAGGGGGGAAAGCAGAAAGAAGCAGGAGCGTTTGGTAGGCCAGCGCTGCCACACCCACCTGCAGCACCTACTGCAGCAAAACGACCGCACTGAGTGAGAGCCAGCAATACCCATTCTGCCCCATATCGTCCATCATCGCCTGCAGCACAGGCCATCATCGCCTCTTGCTTCCTTAGCAATCTATCGAAACCCCTCCCCCTCCTTTGTGACACCCTCGACGCTTTTGCTCTCTCCAACACTACTGCGCGCTTCCTGGTTCCATAGGAAGATGGCTACTCTGCTCATGCGATAGCGGGACCAGGCCCACTAACCACTTTACTCTCAACTAATCCTAATTCACTTCATCCACCACCACCTCCTGTTCAAAACGAGACTCCCCAGTAGACCCTCATTTCACTACTCTTGCTTTTGTTCTGCGCTGTTTCTGTCCGAACTGCCGGTTTCCAAAAGTGAAATAATAGTTGGCTCTCAGTAAACAAAACAAGACATCCCATTTGTTGAATAGCAAAAGGGCACAATTTATTTAACAGATAACCAGAGCTCTGCAGTACGCGTGCTATATTGAAGGGTATGAGGAAAATAGCCAAGCATCAGAGGTGGGGCGGTACGCTGCACGTAGGGTGTGGTTATTTATGACTCAACCGAAAGAAAAAAATTTACTGGAGCGGGGGAGCACAGGAGCAAATAATCGCGATCTTGGATCCCCCGCAGGTGTTGGTATTGGTCCCACTGGAGATATGTTCATGCGAAGTGAGGAACGCGCGAACAATTGGTGGGCTTCCAGCCAATCTGCTCTTTGTCTTCCACGCATTGAGCATGGACTGAGCCTTTCTTGGCTACTATATTTTTCAATCTATCAAGAACCGGAGAGCCGCTGACGTTTGCAAATGTGTTTCCCGCGTATCAACAGCTCTGCTGGCATACATAACATGCTGGCAGTACCCTGCCTGTAATTTCGGTCTGCGGGTGCCTTACAGTAATGTTTCCCTATCGTGGGCGTGCGAAATGTGCGAAGAATCCAACGGCAGCAGCATGTTTGGCTGTACTCCTCACTTGAGGCGTGTCGGCAGAAAGCGCCTATTATAGCCGATAAACGCTAATAAACGCCATAAATCGCGCGGGGAAGATGATGCCGTTTCACAGCGGTTTCGGAAAGGTTTGGCAAGGCTGGAGCGGAGCCTCAAGTCTGTCAAGCCCCATCCTTGGTGATGCCAAAACTCCACCCACCCCAGTTTGAGGTCATGGACTCGCGATACCCCTCGTCATGTCTTCTCTTCCGTGTACTTCTTCCCCGTGTAGTTTCTTCCGAACTCAATTCAACACACGAATCCTGGATATTTCCTTTTTTTCTCCAACCAAATCGTGTCCATCACCGCGACGAGGAAAGCAAGCACCCGACTCGTGTCTCATGAACGTCGTGTAACGGGGTTCACAGATAACGCAAGCTTGAATCTCTCCACATATCATGAGCGTGTGTTGATATGGATGGGCACGATTGGTATTTCGACCTCGATGGTTCTCTTAGGAAAGTTGCTGCTCGTTTCCGTACGTACCTTTTCTTCTGATTCCATCCTTTTTTGCACGGTCAAATCATCTAATGGGATTTTTATGATCGCACAGCATATCCTGTTTACCCCTTTGATCCAGAGCCTCAGCCTACATCTTCAGCCATCGGATATTATAGTTTGATTTGATCCATTCCCAATCAGTACCTGACATGTCAAGAAAGCCAGGGTTGAGACATAGTCAAGGTGCCTCATATCATCCTTCGGGAATATATCTTCAGCTTGTCGGTCATATTATTATTTTTAGTTGGGAGTAATATATTATTCCCGAAGTGTCGACATACAATACGTTCCAGAATTACATACGGTTCCCAGCCATATATCAACTTAACCGAGGTCCAGGCCTTGATTTCTTTCGCGTTCGGGTTCCTGGAGGGATAATTCCTGAGACCTGCAGCGGAATGTGTCGGTGAATAGTTATGTTGCACAGGCATATGCGGGGAGGCAGAAAAAACGGCGACTAATCCTCAACATGGAACCAGCAACAGCAATATGCACGGCCACATGGGAGAAAAATAAGAATCTGAGAAGAGGCAACAACCAACACAGTGGTAGTCGGAACTCGAATCTTACATCTATGGCTGGGCATCAAGGGACGAAGGAATGTCACCCGAAACCAGAAAGGTTTGCCTACTCCTATAGGGAAACCCCAAATTTTACACGAAAGTTGGAGTACTGAGGCGATCCACGTGAGAGCGTCGATCTCACGTAACGAAAATTATTTTTTTGGAATATGCACCACGGGGACTCACCGCTGCGTTGTGCAATACTCGACGATAATCATCGTTCTAGAGTTTGCAGTTCGCTCGCTTCATCTACCAATCTACCAGATCACGGGAAGAATGCCGTGGCGAGTAGAGAAAAACAATATGGGGTCTGCCAGTCGAATTTGGTGCCAACCGATGTTTCAATGAACGACACCTTTGAGTTTCAACGCTCGCGAAAATCTGGGGAAAGGGTAGGGACATCTTGCTTACAGCAACTGAAATATCGCTTGAGAGTGTGCTAGGAATCTCGATTAACGATGGACGACACTCACGGCAGGGGAATTCGGTTTTTCTGACGAGTCGCCGGAGCTGCATGAGAGACTTGGTCGAGTGCTGGCTGATGCGGTTGAGGGATATACTGATGCAAAAAAGACAGGAGTTAGTGTTTGAGAATGATTTCCTGTCCTCTTTTTTGTTGTCAATAGCTCGCTCTTCTCCTAAGATGCTGGAAGGTAGCGAGAAGCGAGGTGTGAGTGAACAACAATCCATGTAGTTCTTTCTATGTGCAGTCATTTCCCTCCCCGTCTCGGTGTGAATTTCGAGATCAGATGATATAAACTTGGTCTCCAACTCCCCCAGGGAACTGTTGTGTGGATGGATGTTCTACATTGAGTTGGCCAATATGATGCGACGTTCACAGGAGCCAGTGGTTTGGAATTAAGCCAAGGGCCAATGATATTAAAACAGCGAAGAAGCTCGAGTTTGTTCCTGATATTGGGGGCCATGCCCACAAATATTCTCCAATACAATCAGATAAAGAGACGCCAGGTTGGAAACATCGCATTGTTTTTTCTCGGACAGCTCATCAAGGTTTTTGCTTCCCAAGTGGCTAGATTTCAACCCACAAACCTGGAAATACAAATACTCCCAAACACCCGAGAACAAGATAGAGTAGGTACAGGTAGGTAATAGAAAATGACTGCCCTACATGCATGAAACTGAAATGACCTCGGAATAACCACCCGAAAACATGGGAGTTGTTCCGAAACACTATAGAGGCGTGGGTTGAGTGGGCTTCCCCAGAATATTCGGAAGCCCTATGAACGGGCTGTCACATTACCACCCCAGCACCGGTACCTGCGCGCGCCTATCAGGAAAAAGGTTAAAAGAACCGTTGCCATCTCGACCGCATCTGAGCCAGGCGCCAGAAGCGCCCGCGATCCTCGCACTCTCTCCTTCGTCTCTTTCTTCTCCGCCCCCTCGCATCCTTCAAATCAGCTCAGCAGAAGGGACGAAAATAAGGGGGAAAACGTAATCTATGTAGAGTTAGGTGCACGTCAGTCGCTTTTAATTTTCTAGTCCCTGCTAAAATCCCCGAGTTTTTTGCTTTCTTTTTTTTTTTTTTTGATCACTTCGAATTCTGCCTGTTGAAAATGGGATTCTTAGATGCGCGTCTTTCATGCCGCTACCCTTGGATCTTGGACGCTTTAACAATATATTCGGGTACCTATATTATTTTTATTTCTTTGCATCATATTCCCCTTGGAGATAACGCCACATATCCACAAAATTTTCAATGGAAGGGGCAAAAGAGAAAGAAAAAAAAATGCCGAAGTACATGAGTTCGGTCAGGAAGTGGGATGGTTCGTCCAATTCCATTAACGACCCTTACCCTCTGTGTTGTCCATTCGGCACCTGCCAAGAGACCGGAACGCGGTGCAGTACGGCACACATCAAACTCGGGAGGGAGGAGGGACTCCTCCTTTCTTTCTTCTCTTTCTTTCCTTTTATTTCCCCTGGGGAAAGCATCGCATGCTAAATGTGGATGGGGATCCGAGATCCGAGGACGTGTTCTTTCTGTTATCCTTCACCACAACATAGAAAGTGCAAAAAGAGCGATTCGGATAGAAATCACGGGTAGGCACAGGTGCTTGGTTGGATGAGGCTTTTCGGGCTTCAGCGGTTCTCTTTCTGCTCAGCCGGTTTGATCTACGATGGATACATGTATGAGGTACCGGCTCAAGTGTAGTTTGACGATATGGTACTTAGAGTAGCCTTTTTTAACAGATACTCCCCTTTGGGAGTGGCTTTGAGCGCAGTGCATGGGCCATGAGTTGTCCATGTCGCCACCACCTTACTATCCCCAAACGCAAATACATGTTCCTTTTTCTTCTTTTTCTGGAGGGATTTGCGGAGGGCCGATGATGTTCCAGAAGCCGATTCTGCAGCGCGGGGGAAATGCAGTACGTCTTTCTTACTCTTCTGGTTTTTTTCTCCTCGGCCGGCTGGTATGCGTAGTGAACGTTTACGATGGTAGTTGCATGGGGGAGGGATGTGTTGTTCGATTCTGCTAAAAAAAAGCCAGCCAGCAAGAACCATCAAGTCGAGGAATAAGGCGATCAAGATTTTCCTCCATCGGAATAAAAATCCCGACTCTTATTTTTCTTGTTTTCTAGCTTGGATGAACTGCTGTTTACACAAGAATGCGCCATCTACTCATGAGGGAATTCCACGACTCGCAAACTGCCATCTGGGTTGGTTCCTGGAAACTGACACGGATAAGGCAAGATGAGTCCACTCTAGGCAACCCGATGAGTCCAGTGTGAGAGGACAGCTGTGTTATGCACGTTCCCTGCAAGCCAGATGCGAGATCATCAAGGCTACTTTTTTTTTTCCAGACCATATTGCGTCTTACGTCTGCAACGGGGACATCGAATTGTATCACCTCAAGCATATATCCGTAGATCGTGTGTTGGCCGAGGCCCGCCGTTCTCCTCCCCAATTGAACCCGGTTCCAAGGAGTGGGATCCGTCCGGAGATATCAGCTTCGGTTGATCAAGCCACGCCGATACCGAAATCTCTCCCCCCCCTGGTAGGATTCGAAATATGGTTGTTGGACGGCTTGTTAAGAAGAGTACCTACTAGCATTCCTGAATGGACTAGCCGCATATATCTGTCTGCAGAAAGTGGCTAATGAACCAACTGGAGTCTTGAGCTTGATAAGTAATATTATTGAGAACTTACGAATGTGCTCGGTTCCCTATACATACAAGCCAATTATGTACCCCTGGCCCTCAAAGATATCAGATTCACGGCCAGAAGGCTGGAGATATGGAGATAGCTAGATACATTTGGCCAACCAATTCTTCACCCCCAGACCCTACAGCTTCGAATTGAGTGGCTAAAAAAAGATACACTCAGGCAGCCACACCTAGAACGACCAAAGGAATGGAATAGATATGCTTCGAAAGAAAAGAAATCTCCATATCACTTTTTATTTTATTTTATTTTAAATCCATATCTAGGATTTTGCCAACAACAATGCTGCTGTTCTCCATCCTGTCATTTCCAATAGCCCTATTTACAATGCCTATGATCCATCTCTATTATCGATCCGTAAAAAAAAAAAACAGCCCACACTAGCTAGCAAGTAATAATCCGAACGTGTTCAATTCAGTTCATATCGACATCCATCCGTTCGTTCGTTCATTCGTTCAACCATGCCTTCTACCCTCATCTCCATCCTCCCCCTGACCGTCCAATGTTTCCGATTCATCACCTGCCTCGATTAAGAATTTGGTTTAGGTTGTCCTGCGCTTTCTCGAACGTGGTCTCGAGGTATCTGAATTTCTTCTCTAGATCTTTGACATCGCCTTCGATGCTCTTCTTTTCATCTTCGAGGCGCTTCTGAACCGCGGGAAGTTCCTCAAGTACGAACCTATCCCCTTCCTATCAACAAAAAACCACCCCATATATAATAATATTGCTTTGTTTTTTTGTTGGATCGGATTTGTGCACAAAAAAAAAAAAGAAAGAGAGAGAGAGAGATAAAAATACACACATTTTCCCAACCCCTTCGTAGACCTTCGTTGACTTTGGTAACGTATCTAATTCTCTGGCCGTGAGCTGCAGCAGTCGTATGTCGCGCTGTTTCCCGCCCATTTGGCCTTTGACGATTTGGAGTTGCTGTTGAGAGAAGATGGCGCGAGCCTCGATCTCTTGCATTAACTACCGCATGTTAATCTCTATCTTTCGAATTGGTAGATAGTGAGGTAGTAAACCTTCTGTAGAGCTTCATTAGGTATCGACATTATTGCAAAGAGTTATCGTGGTTGGTGATCGCGGGGGGGTGGGAGGGGAAGATGTTGGATGGTGGTCCCCTTCGCTTAGCGGGATTGTCGTGGCGCGGGTGAGGCTTTGATTAGGGCTGTGTCTCGTGACTGCCAAGGCCGCGATAATGAAACGTGGGCTGGCGAGTGAGAGTATGTGATGCGTAAACATCGCCGTCGGTGAGGGTTTTAGCGTGGGATGTTGAGTGATGGCGGTGTAATTGAGAATAAAACTGCTTGGGAAATAATACATCTTAGTATAACTATGTATGTAAATAGCCAATATTTTTGTCAAGAGCATTCTGGTGTTACTGCGCACGGTATAAGTACTTCCATTGAAGGACTCACCCGTGGTTGTGGCTATGTGTATATAAGATACGTGTAATCTTTCAGGGTCTTTACGCTGTGTATTGGGCCGCGGTAGTTCGGATGAAGATTTCATTAATGGGGGCGGGAAACAATTTCGGGGTTAACAAGCTAAGGAGAGCATCACTTCAGCAGCCTCCAGCTGAGGAAACAAAAGTTAGGATTCGAAAGCGACGTAATCTTCGCACCGCACTATCTAGCCTCTTCAAGCCGTGCAAGGCATTAAGAGCTAATTCATTCCAAATTGTTAGGCTGTAATATTGAACCAATAGTCACCCGCAAATCAAACATTGACACGACTATGCCCCTCCTCTCCGATAAAAAACACCCTCGTTCCACACCTTAGTAATTTGAGGCAATGTTTCTAAGCCCTGAGACCTCTCTGTTTATGACGTAATCTTTTAGTGGCAGTTCTCCTAGTGTCGAGGTGTAAAGCTGGCACCATAGAGTAGGGAGACTAGCACCTACGTTTCGGATTTGAGCGATTGGCAAAGTGATTCTTGGTTTATAAGCTCTTCGATCAGTATATATCCAGTTACTGTATACTCAAACTCGTAATCAATCACTAAGCTGACATCTAGATGTTGTAGATTAGTATATTGTTTATGTGAGTGGCTTAGAGTCATGCAGCATCGCTCAATTATCAAGTATTCCACTGTGTCGGGCCCTACCTGAAAGATTCTAGGAAGGTATCTCTTACAATGACCTTCATTAGTATGAACTCTTCACGGCGAGAGTTCCAGAAGAAAATAAATAGTGCCAAGAACGAGTGATATCTGTGATGCCTGTATTTGTAGCCAACTTTCTCTCTGTCAGCTTTTAGCAATGTGGAGACACGGAGTTTGATATCAGCAAGATGCAGTTTGAATTTCCTTAGGAACTTAATATGATACAAAATGAGCGACATGATGTAAAACTACATGTGGTTGAAAACTAAGAAGGAAGCGACATGTACATGCAAGACGCGGGCTTCCCAGGACTCCCATCCACTCACGCCTAAGCTTCCTCAGTAATTACCTTCACCAATATCGTAGATAATAGCCGTGAGTTTATCAAAGAGCTTTAAGTGCGCAGTGTAGTTAGGCGAAGCAGGATAATTCCAAGAAGCCAGTCGTTGGCGGAATTCATCACTCACAGACATAATAACTTGTGGTCTATTGATGATTAGTATTTCGAGATCTCTGTGAAATTTGTCTGACTCAATCCATCATAACCAACTCTGCAAGTGAGCTTTAGGAGGGTTAGGCGATGCCAATCATTCACCGAAGAAAATATTTTGTGACACAGTAGAAATATCGAACCACAGTCAGCGACAAATTTGGTGAGGTTTGGAGAGGAATTTATGAGAATCCTGCAGAAATCTCCGAGCAGCTCTCTATTGACAGATTGGAAGATGAGAAGCGCCTATAGCGGGCTCGGTGAGCTATGAGCCAAGAGAATACGTTGAAATTGTGCCGTAGATGTAGTCAGCCATGACGTCCACGTTGGGGAACTTGTTTGCTGTTGGTGGATGGGTGAGCAGAGCCACTTCTTTCAAAAATTAAATGGCAATTGAAAGATGTACTAGTTACGTATTGGGCAATACGGATTACATTTAATTGCATACAGTTTCCTGGGATCCGAATCCGAAAATGGATACCGGTCTTCGGTTAAGTAGAGTCTACTTCGATGATGGGACTACTGGAAGTGAGTAGAAAAGCACCAAATGCCTCTAAACGAATACGGATTAATTGTAGTCGGTTATCTAAATGTAAGATACCTGTGGTGAATGATATCCAGAATCTTGATAAGTATAGAATCTGGCCACTCAAATTCAGAATAACGTATTTTCTTTGATTTACCGTCGATATGAATGTTTCAATAGTAGACATATCTTTGGCGAAAGAGTCAATATTCTTAGACGGGAAGGGTGGAAAGAGAAGTAGGACGAAGACGTGGAGTCAATACAAATACGCGGGTTGAACGTTAGGTCTTAGTTTTGGTGTTTTTTCTATTATGTAACGGTCGCGGTGCATAGATTCCAGCAAATTTGGGTGGTGATCACTTAGCTTTATTACATACATATGGCTACATGGGCATAAAACAAAATGCTGCACATCAGCCATCCTTTAGACTAGTTTAATACTTCTGGCAGAAACCATTATAGCATAGCTATGTTGAGCGTCATGACTGTAATAAAATGGCCCGGTTGAGTAAACGAATGCTCTGTGGGGGTCAATTTTCTATTGGCATCCTCAGAAATCTTTAAGTAGTTTGACCCCTACAGGAATAGGTAAGTGAGGATGTTTGTGTATCTGGGCCGTTCATGAAATTTGGTCTAATAGATCCCCGAACTTACAAAGCTTTGTCTCGAACCAGACTCTGGGGCTCTGCCCCAGAGTTCCTAGTGAAGTAATTACATAAACAAGCTAAGCCAAATTGGGACCGGCTCGAGACAATTACAAAGCTATTAAATGACCTAGAACTGTTTATTTCTATATATCTTAGCTATGCAAAGCAGTCTATAATTCAAATCTAGTAATATACATGTGTAACAAGCTACATATCGAATGGAGTTTTCAATGGACACGATCATCTCCGCCACCACTGCAGATACATCCAAGTACGAAATCTCATCTATCTTTGCTTCTAAATCACACTCTTCCCCTTTCTATCTCAAAATAACTATTCGAGCCGTAATTTCTCTAGAAACAAAACGAAAACGAAAAAACAAAACGCAAAGACAAGCAATTGACCAGGAAATGTTTATCAAATAGCTATTCGCTGTAGCAATGAAAGGAGAGTTTATTAAAGGTTGGCGTTACTACCAAGGTTCGGCGTAAGCGATTGTGTAGGCGAAATTGAATTTTCCGATAAAGTCTATTCTATGGCTATAAAAACGTGGGTATGGCACGGAACTTAATAACATGGGATCTATTAACTAGGTGAAACATTAAATGAGAGAGAAAAAATATATACCTCTGAGCCAAATATCAAACTTTCCCCAATTTCTGACTTAGATTTTCCAGAATTCGTTGTTGAAGGCGAGATTCTTCTTCATCTCGCTGCCGACATGCTTTAGATTTCTCTGAACCATTGGCGTTGGGGAGGCTGGCTGTTCGTGCTAGCTGGAAAGATTGTGCATTGAGGGAGGGCGTGGTGTGGGTGGCGGTTGATTCGGGAACACTGCGTCCTGTATCTAGTCCGTAGCAATTTCCCTGTGCCTCAAGCTCTACCGCCTGTGGCGAGTCTCCAGTTTTCATACGATTTCGTTTCTGGTGAAGTGCGGCGAATAGGATAAAAGCCACTATGAGAATAGGTATTATGACGCCGATTGTGATCTTGACTCCGGTATGAGATCTGCTTGGATTATGGGCAGAAATAGTAGAGTTTACTGCTGTATTAAAGCTTATGATAATTGTTGTGGGAGGCATAGTGGAAATTGCTGCAATTGTGGAGGCAGTATATGCAATCGTGCGAGTTGTAATTTTGTTACTAAAGTCGCTCATGTGGAAGGAAACAGTGGAAGATAGAAGTAGCTCGATAGTAGGTGGTATTTCGGACATATAAGAAGTCTTAAACTAGATCTTTAATGAAAAAGCTGAGTTTAACTAATCTATTCCTCGGAGTTGGGATATTTGTATAAGATATTCTCAATGAAAGAGTTGCAGCTTTAACAGAGTGACTTTCCTGATTTCTAGTCCCTACTTATATGCGGGCGGGCCACACTGTTCACACCGAAAATCCAATGAGTTGTAACTCAAAGAGCCTACAGGAAGCCTCAGACGGCAGACTTGGTTGACAGCACGATCCAGGGGCATTGCACGTATCTCGTGTGTAGTCTCGCCATCAGAGATAGCCTGTCAGTATAGAGCGCTATGTTCGCTTCTGGGTATCGCGATGGAATACGTTAGATATATACCATAACAGGGTTGTGGTTGGCCTGGGCTTGAATTTTACTGTCCAACCAAGAGTTAACCTTATATTCAAGAAACTCATGGCGGTTAACATCATACAAAGGATTTTGCCTCATAGGTCATAGACAGTCTAGCCGACGGCTGCGTTTAACCACACGTGCCTCAGAAGCAAGCCACACGCGGACTATAGTTATTATGAAACCGATCACAGTTTTGTAGCATAAATAGCTATGGATAGCTCTGCAGGACGCCTGACCAACCGAATGGGTGTTTAAGCATAAATTACTTATTTTTAACACTTTTAAAGAAAAAGCAAAAGCAGGACCCCCATAGTCTCACCCATAGTCCTTCCTTTACTCGTGCTTAAAGCTTAAGTTCATGCTCCGCTTTTTGCCGGGCTTAGTTTTGAGTTCAAGGAGTTTTGGCTTACACCCCCACATAATCGTTAACACCTCGGCACTTGACTTTCAGGAGGCTAGCACCTTAAAATAGGATGCATGCTATAAAAATATAAACAGAAATGGTATAACTACATGTATGTCACAAAGAGAACAACTCATAAAACTTCTCGCAGTACTCACATCATAAGATAGAGTTAACTGAAAGACCTAAAACTAACTCTTATATCAGTCACTGTACTTCACAGAATGTCTCTCATCGTATATCCTTCAAGCTTTTGCGAACTGGTGTTTAGTTCATCACAACGCGTACGTGCCCCTAATGTGCATAGGGGCAGGTTAAGCGCTTGGCTGCTAAATTCGCGCCGCAGCCGCGCAGAATATGTTTACCCGATAGGTTGGTTTGCTTGTTTCGGTGTCACAGGCGAGGCTTGGCGCCTCCAACGTCGTTTTTCTGGGTTAACGCCCAAGAAGGGGTATCGTGGTTTCAGGTACAGGTTTCTGCTTCAAAACTAAAAAGACCTTAATACCTCCTGGCTACGGCATCGGCGGATCGTAGAAATATAAATATTAATCGCCTTGGATTTCCCCATACAAATCTTTACATTCAGCTACTGGCGTTTGGAAATGATATGGAACTGTAAAAGAGAAATTTTAGTCTGCCTGAGTACGAGAGATCTTTAAGGCTAATTGAGATTAGAAGATATACTTGGCGCTTATCCAATGATATATTATGTGTGATCATGAAATTGTAATAGCTATGTGAGAATTCACCGAAAGGAGCTTTGAAACCTAAGAAAACAGACAGTTAGTTCTTACTTTAGTCTTACTTGATAGAGTAGAGTTCATCGTTAACGACCGTCTTAATACTGTTATTGATTATAAAATTTCTTTGGGCACCCTGAGTCGGGCTATCCAATGTTCTGAAATAGGACGAGGCAGATCTCCAAGAGAGTGAGATGCTTACGAGGTGTACTTTTACTTCACTTCTCGGTCACAAATTCAGGCGCATGTAGAGAGAAAGGTGCCATGGATTTCTAAAAAGTTGCAGGAACGAACATATAGGCCCAACGCCATCAACACTAAGATGGAGATAACGTTGGTGAGTTATTCCGCAAAAAGCCTATGATCCACAGCGACCAATCTAATTTCTGTTAGATTTGAGTCCAACTCATTATATGTAAAGAGACCGTCAACGATGCGACCGGAACCACCTACCAAGGAGAGTCGTTGGACGTTCAGTAATGATCGTGCGAGGTGGTCCCCGATGCTCGCAGAAAAAAGTCGAGAGAACGAACGCAGCCGGAAATGTGAGCTATGATACCGGTAACTCATGCAGTATAAATGCTTCGAAATGAGTCCGAATAATAAGAGAATAGTACAGGAATTAGATGCTGAGTGACCATAGTGACCGACACGTTTGAACGAGACTGAGAATGTTTTCAATGAGAGAATACTTGGAAATCTGGAGATAAATATTGTCAAGTTCTCTGATAATTTCACGGAGGATTTCGGCAGGAAGCGATAGGAGGAGCATCTTGAGAGAAGGATATTGTTTGCTGGGAAGTGTTGTATCTACAACCCTGTTGAAAAAAGGTACAAGCTTGTAAATAGCAAGATAAATCGTCAAATCCTTTTCCATCAAGAGGCTTATAACTAATAGAGGAAATCGCGAATTGTTGGAGGAGGGGTAAAAAGCAATCATCGTTGGTTGATTTAGATCTGTCATACTGTCGAACCTTGATATAAAGAACCTCGATATAATGGAAATTTGCAGTAACGGACGGAAGTTGGGTGCACCTTTGAGTTCCTAGCACCACCCAAAATTTGCTGTAAGGAAAAATTTGCTATAACGAACGAAACCCCACGAATTATGCACGTCTCTTATAACAAGGTGCGACTGTACTACACCTCATTTTTGCGTATGTAACTTCCACCTTTGTCCTCATGCGTTAAGTATGAACTTAGCTAACATTGCTGAAGGGCTCATTTGTATGGTAGGTTCTGATACTGAAAGTGTTGTGATGCCCTCAAGTTTCGTCAAAGGATTGAGAACTCTTCAGCTAGTGGCCCCCCGAAGAGCTTATTAGAAGCGAATTGAACCTGGTTAAAGAGTTTCGGATATTAGGACCAAGGTTCGTGGCTAGAGCAGCTTTTCAGGATATCTTGGACATATGGGTTAGCATCTAGACCAAGATAGACGGGCCTGTCCTAGTATGGGACGTTATTAACTTACTGAGTGACATCTGGTGATCAGAGTAACGTATTTGATCATGTGACATCACTCGTGGAGTCGTGTTTTGGGAATCTTAATGCCACATGATAACCGGCCACACCATCACGCTCATCCACAACATCACCAATCTACACTATCGCGAGTCCTATAGAAATCACCCACAATGCCACTCCTTCCGCTCCCAAACGAGATTCTTCTCGACATTACCAGATGTGTCATCTTTTACGCTCTCTCGTTCTCCCATTGAAATATTCCTCCATCACCGGCGATGAGTGTATCACCCCGGATCTGTACGAGGTTTTGGTGTTCAATCCACACATTACTGCGTGTGTCCATCGTCTCAATCTATCCATAACTTATATCAATTTCCTCCAAAATTACAGAACGCAGTGAAGGGTGACGGTTATTGATTACTCTCAACCCATCCCATGGATCCTAAGAAGTTGTGCGGGGTTGTGTGAGCTGCGTTTAGATCGGACAAGGCCGTATAGCCATCCGGAAGGGGGAGAATTAGATGGCATTAGTGTGGTCCACGAGGCGCCTCGTACATTTGAGGGCCTGACTCGAGCAGCCCGAGCACATGGAGGGCTGCCTCGAGTTGGCTCGAGGCCGCTCGAGAAAATAGCTGCTCTGAAGGAACACTAGTAGCCGGGACTGACATATAATCTCGGGTCATTCTAGCTAACCTAGGAAATCTATAGCTATTTGCTTCCCACCAATCGTCCAAACAACAATCAACTTATAATTTAACTTGAATGCTCGAGCGGCTCGAGGCGAGCAGCCACACATGCCTCGAGGCGCCTCGTGCTCGTGAGCTCCCAACCTCGTGCTAGCTCGAGGCGAGGCCTCGAGCGGCCATGCCTCGTGGACCACACTGGATGGCATGCTACTTAAAGATATGGCACCGGAATCAAAGTGATTGATTACGGCGTTAATGTTCTCAGCGCTGGACCTTGATACTATGTTCAAATATTCAGGCCAGCTCTCCGAGGAAGTGGGAAACGGCGGGTTCGGTACGCTACAGAGGATACAAATTCGACCGCTCGAGGACCGCATTACGAGGACCCTGGTAGAGAAGGTTCTGAAAAGCGGAAGCGGATCCGAAAACATATTTTATCATCTTTGGACGGCAACTGGATATGTAATAAGTTAGAGTCTGTGCAGGAGCTCGATTTTCGGTAGGGGCAAGGCCTAGAAGATCACACCCGTGACGCAGCAGGCAAATCGCAAGCTGCAGGAGGATATCTCGCATAGTTGATGCCGAAAGTCCGAGTGTTGGATATAGCTACCAAGCCTGGGTTCATTCACAGCATACTATCAACATACGCAGATTTAGGCTCACGGTTGACAGAAATCACCTTGTCCTCGGGTTCTGGATCTGGTAGATATATGCATTTGGAGTTAGATGGGGGAATGCTACTAAGATTAGGAAGTACTTAGTGTGATTTTTGGGAACTGGTACCTGGGTATATCAACTAAAATGAATGGTAACTCTGCTCCGTTTTGGTTTTACTCGTCTCCGTTCTATATCGACGGTCATATGTAATACTTAGCCCATCTATGGGGATGCAGCTTTTACGAAAAACATACATCGCCATAACGCCCGGCGGAAAATCTTACCTGAGAGAATCTGTGTGAATTCCCCTCTAGGCGGTTAATTTGAAATAATGCGTCGTTGAAAGATCTTCTGTGGGTTGTGAGTTCGTATCCCGTTGGGTCTTTTCTTTACTGATAGCAGGAATTCACTTTCACTTTCAATACTGCTTCATCTACGCTTTGAGGTCCACCCCTTCAAGCACCATTTGAACTCGAGACTTATATACTTAAATACACGCACTAGCTGGCTATTTGTTTGCTTGCCGTCCCCGATGGCCCAAATCTGTATAATTTTCATCATTTCCAAAAGCTTTAATTTCGTTTCTCTTTGATATATGTAACTTGTATGTAAATAACTCATTATTAGACTACGTACGTTATCCTCTTGTTCATACTATGCTACGATAATCGAGCTACACATCTGATATACCCCGTAAAATGCTAATCCTTCTGTTCATCCGGCTTCGCTAGTGCCAAAATCGAGTGATAATATGTGGTGTTACACTCAGACCCGTAACCTAGCAAGCTCAGGCTTGAGCGGAGATCAGGGAATTCTGAATAAGTAACCGATTATTAGTAAGATTATCAAAGCAAGTCCTCAGTGATAGAGGCGCTTCAGAATTCTATACTAGTATCCTGGGCCGCCTTCTCTCGAGAACAAAATGTATTTCTTCTACCTTCACTAAAACCCCCTCTTCAAAGTTCGAGGAGATACGTGCTGTCTCGTGCCCGGGCGTGAATTCTTGGCGCCAAGGTTCGTTCCTCACGCTCTCGCTGCGGCAATACCATAACTGTGCGATAAATGAAGAATTGTGGGAAAATAGGCTGGGCACAAGATAGAGATACATGTACGTGTACACATGTATCTAAAGTATAATATTTCAGTCAGAGAACAAAAATTGAAAAACAGAGGTTCATGTAACGAAAAACAAATAAGCACTGAAAATCTTACAGAGCTTACTTTTCTCTACATGTACATCAATGTAATTTTTTTCCCATATCCGCAACACGAAGCAACCTACGAGGATGGGGTTAAGCACGAGACTGAGGGCGAAGAATATCTAGGGGTCTAACCCTTACCTCCTCGTGCCCACGAAATGATCTTTCTAATCTATTGCATCCTCAAAATTTTTTAAAGAACCGGAATTCATTGCAATCTTTGTTCCTAGAGTAGCCATATCAAAAGCTGTACTGGGGTGTAGGGTAAGCCTGGTGGCAGGTGGCAGTGCGAGTAAGAGATCCAAATTTTTTCCCTCCCTCTACAGCCCCCTAGAGGCATAATAAAAATGTCAAATGGGTTGTGAAGGCTATGAATTAAACATTAGGCAGAGTTATTTAGCAATAGTATGGGATTCAAACGAGCTTGAGCCCACCGTGAAAAGAGCTGCACCGCCACCTTACCTCACACCTGAGTACACGTACTGTTTGTTAATTTGGTACATAAACAGCACAAATCCCAGACCTTGGCGGGTGGGATGAAACAATTGCATATGGTATCTCCTTAAACTTCAGATCTTGGATATTTTGGACTGATAATATCTTTTTTTGAGTATACTATTTGGGGAAATATAAAAAGTTTCTAATTCATCAAAGCAATCTCTGCCCCTCTTCACAAACATCAAGCACATTTCCCTTAAAAGCCGCAATCAACTTCGTTTGTTTTTCATCATCATCCGATACCCTCGGCGCCCCTTCTAGGCAGAACAAGACAGCATCTCGATATTTCTGGCCCATAAAGTGTCCCAACCTCCCATGCGCATTCTTAACCAACGTTTCTCTGATGGAATCCGGATTCTGGTTTTGGGTTTTGAATATCTCTGGAGAGCTAGCAACCGTCTAAAGGCCAATCTCCAGGAGCGAAACATCGAAAGCGTGGATATCATGAGTTTTTTTGAACCCTTCGGAAGGATGGCCTTGGCGGGCTGGATGGCGGTATATATTGGTATAGAAATCTGCGTGATCGAAAGCCTCATTAGACTGCTCATTTGCAGGTCTGGCGTACTCAAAACCACCGAGGTATGCCAAAGAGAAACACCATTCCTCCTCCTCTGTTTTTCGGAAGAAGTAGACACTATGGTTGCTTATGTTTTTGTGGACCCAATCGATGAGAAACCACTCCATGAGCGCATAGCCTATAGCATACGCCATCCCGAATCGCTGGCCTAGGCTCGGCCGCATATCCCGCGTGAACGTACTGATACCCGAGTTCAGAGAAATAGGCACCTTATTGTAGCCTTGCGGGATAGTGAAAGCGAGGCCAAACCGTGATTGTTCTGACTCGTGGAAGTATCCTAGACAGCGAAGGCTAGAAGTTGTAGAACCGTGAGTAATATCACCTCCCTCTCCTTCAACGCTTAGAAGGGTTGAAAGAAATTGAATTCTTTCCTCCGTTACCTGGAGATCCATTTGGTTGTTGTCCTTTAGGTATATCTTATATTCAACCAAGATCTCCGAATCGTCTAGTGTTGCATTGAAGAGACGGACGTCTATCGACTTCGTGCGAGGCGACTTTGCCAGCGGTTGGGGACGACTTACATCGATGTTTTTAGCATTGAGGACCGTGGCCTGACCTCCTCGTGTCGGATCTAGAATAAGCAATCGTTTACTTGTAAGGTTTGAAAATCCAAGACTTTGGGCGTCTTGGGTGAGGTCTTCGACTTGTCTGACATCGTTGGAAGAATGGAGGAGAAGAGTCAACTTCATGATTTCGACAAGCTTTTCCGTCCATCTCTTTTGGTCATTCACAATATCTTCTAGCTTTTGGTGATCGAACAGAGCCCACTCGAATTTGATGCGTTTTCGTGAAAAGTGATCGCGAAGTCCCAGTGGTTTCTTCGAAGACTCTGTAGGTTTATCGGCGCTGGCCATTTCAAGGCGTAAAATTTCTCAGTCAGCTTTTCCCAGCTTCCACCATGGCTCCTTAGCCTTTGTCCCACTGTGATTTCTGTTGCATTTTGTCGCAAGGCGTTTGTATTCGCCAACCACTTTCTTTAGCTCAAGTAGGATCTGCCTTAGTTGGATAACCCAAACGTCTTCGATTTTGTAAATGATTTTGCCATGGATGAACCGTTTTCCGAAGGTATCGAGAATATTGTACTGGAAAGTAAATTCAAACTCTAGTTTCCCGAGGTCCTTGTCGTGATGTGCGGCATTAGTGACTATCTGGCGGATAAACACGCAAATACTGTAAACCTCGCCGAAAGCAGCGATTGCAAGTCCTGTGATATCTATAGCAAGGGTAGCCGATAATCTTTGTTTCTTAGTTCCGAACTATTCCCAGTAAGTATTTTCCTTAGTTACGTGCGAGGTCTGGGGATAATACAGTTGGCCCCAATTGATTCGCTGATCAGCTAGATTGTAACTTGCTACATGTGCGTCATGTTCGTAGAGTCCTGGCACCTTACCGACCACTGATAGTAAACCAAACAGTCGTGGATCGAGAGGGGAAACAGTAAATCAAAAGGGAAGAAAGCTACGAAAATCCTGAGAAGCTGAATAATGCCTAACACCTTCGCATAACTACTCTGCCTTCTGCAAAAACTATAACCTCAATCCGTCGACAGTCGTGCTCAATAGAGATGAGATGTGCCAAAAATTTTCGAATGAGACTGTAGATACTGTACTGGCGAATAACCAGTCTGCTGCCTGAGGGTCTTGGCACGAGACTGCTGGATGCATAATAAACATGCCACGTACTCCAGCGAAAGCCTTTAGTAAAAGGCCAGGGCTGGATTTAGCATCGAATATCGGCGTAACGGAAAGATTACGGAGTTCGAACAAACGTCCCTAGCCTTTTGTTTAGCCTCAGTACACAACTATCTATCGTTTTGCAGTGATTCCTCGAAATTTCTCTCCGCCAAAATGGAGTCAATCGATCCTTCGGTGGAACGAAGGCGGAGAGAGTACGTTGATTCTAGTGCGCTACTGAGTTCGCATTCTATTCGGAGTTCGTCCGGCCTAAACACGCTGTCAGACTTCCTTAAGTTGATGACAGAGAATACAGTTGGTGGTCCACATCAACTGGAAGATTTCCATTTAAACGGAAAACATTTGGGCTCCGGAGCGCAGTTCGATGTCTATGGCCATCAACACGTGACCAACTACGATTTCCCATTGTTCGATCAACCTTTTGTAGCAACTGGGCCAAACCCCTCATCTAAATCTAGGCGTAGACCAGTGGTTGTTGCCATCAAATGTCCAAAATTCAAGCTTGGGTTTGGAAATTACGACCCTGATTCTGCCTCCTCAATGGGTTTTGGGACGCCCAGTCAACTGCGTGCCTTAGAGCTAGAGATTCGTACTCTCTGCGACAACTCAGTTCGCACTCATCGGAATATCGTCAAGCTTCTAGCTTGGGGTCTTCAACAGGATCATATTCGCGAACGAAGGGTTGAGCCTCTAAGCCCATTCCTTGTTTTGGAACATGGAAATTGTTCTTTACACGACTTCCTGGTCAGAGACGAAGGGATGGTGCCATGGCAAGTGTTGCAGCAGCTTGTGCTTGATGTTTCCCAAGGATTGTCTGTTCCCCATGCTTCCGGTATCATTCACGGGGATCTCAAGACAGATAACGTTCTTATTTCTCCTGATCGGCAAAGCCCTTTCTTTTGTGTCGCAAAGCTCTCGGATTTCGGCCTGTCAGTGCTTGAGCAACAAGGGAAGGTATTCAACATCGGAACGCCTGGATGGCAGGCACCTGAACTCCCTAGTGACGAAGGTATTAGCACCGTAATGCTCGCAAAATGTGATTACTTCTCGCTAGGACTTGTCATCTTCAGCACTATGCTTAGACAGATCACACCTCCGCCAAGAGCCCCAAATGGCAAGTTCTCTCCGGATTTTGGGCTTATGAGAAATAACCTGGCGCGAGCAAATATTCCTCAAGCAGCATGCGAGCATATATCTAGTGTTTTAGAATGTTTGCTTCAGCTCGATCCCTCCGATCGAGCATCAGATCTCAAAGGCGTCTGTCATCTTCTCAGCCATGTTGATGAAAATCAATTTGATAGCCAGGGAGTCTGGTGCGAGAAAAAAGCCAGTTGTTTATTTGAAGTGTTATGCTGATTGCTTTTAGGATAAACGAGCGGTTCAACGATAATACACCTTGGGGAGATTTTTTGCATTCAGTGTTTGGCAGCACCCTGGTCCTAGGGTCCTATGGCAAAGATTTTAAATGGACGACAAAAGGCATATCGAATTCGGATATGGTCTCTTATTCTTGGCAGGGAATTCATACGTTCCTGTGCGAGGTTCCACCTAGTGAGTACGATTTAATTGCGGGACACTATCTCACCAACATCGAGCTTGCCATAAACCAGTACACTCTGGACCATAACCAATTGATGGATGTCGTGGGGCAGGAAGTCTCCGGCCATCAACTTCTAGGGTTGTGTTTCAACGACAGGTTATTGTTGATCGTGAAAGATGGACCATTGGATATAAATACCTCCAGAGTAGGCCGCCGAAGGAGAGGTGTGTGTGCCGCCATTGCTGCAGCGAGAGGATATTTCCCAGCCCAAGCAGTTGCTCTGAAACTACTCGAAAATACTAGCAGCAAAGTCCTCGAATTAGTACGTTCTAATGATGTTAAGTGGCAATGGAATGCGGTATCTACAGGGTACTACCCCGCTTGGATATTCGCTCATGAACACCCCGAAGAACACGCATCTGCCCTAGAACATTTCCGCAAGTCGGGAGGATACAACAGTCATTACATTTGCCAGTTACCCAAAGAAGCCCTCACATATCGCACCTCCGGAATAATTTATAGTCCCCTCGACTGGCTAACTGCGTACCCCCTCCATCACGCGGCAGTTCATGGGGATGTGGTGGAGCTTAAAAGGTTGCTTGTAACCTACCCCATTGACTCAATCGACGGGACTGGAGAAACAGCACTCCAGAGAGCTTGTATGGCTGGTGCCTACAACTCCGTTTGTGCTTTGATCAAGCACGGAGCCGACCAAACCATCAAAAGCAAGCGCCTTGGTACTGTGCCGCTCCATTGGCTTTTTGTCTTCGAGCCAAAAGTTATTCATGATACCGCCACCCTCCTCACTTCAAGAGACAAGTCGGTACTGAACGAATTATCCGCTCCAGGAATCGAGGCTTTTCATTATCCATTCAGCTGGCCAGTAGGAACACCACTTGCATGGGCAGTCCTCTCAAACCGCTTGGAGGCTGTTGACGTTCTACTAGAACTTGGTTCAACTCTAGACTCGATTACAGATTTCTTCCCCAGGCCTCCCGATTGGACAAAAGAGGTATACGGGGTCGATTCCCGAGTCCGAGAGCATGAGGGCGAAGAAAGCCAGGACGATCCGAATCGGGGTTTATGGAGTGTCTGGATTTACTCCGCCATGGAGCAATATCGTTTATCAAAGATTCAAAGTTGCATTTCCTACCAAAGACAGCTTAGCAGCATGCTACCCGGGACAAGCCGATGGGGACGGCAGCGGAATTTGCGTATTTCCAATATTTACAGGAAGGATCTCAATACAGCTGTGACTGAAAACGATTATGATGCTGTAAAGCAATTAGTCGATATGGGCGCAGACGTGAACTACCCCATCAAAGATGTCTCTGGAACGATAGGCTCTGCTCTAATGACTGCAATTGGCTAGAGAAATCCAGACATTGTTCGCCTTTTGTTAGATAACGGTGCCCGGTTTAACGGACATGGTCTCAGCGGGGTGCATGGCCAGGAAAAGACGCCTTTGCTATTTGCCACTGAGGAAAATCACATAGGGATTGTAAAGATACTCTTAGAACGGGGGGCCGAAGTAAATGAGTTATGCCCTAGGGGTCACTACGGACAAATTACTCCACTTTTCCAAGCCACGGTACGAGGATGGAACGAAATAGCAAAGTTGCTACTACAATACGGGCTGATCCCCTTGTTGAGTCTGAAGGCTACGGGAATGTACTTGAGGCTGCGGTTTTTAGTAACGATTCGGAGCTGGTGAATTTGTTTCTGGAAAGAGGAGTAGACCTAAATACTCCTAGAAAATTCAATAAGGATGGGAACGCGCTTCAGATGGCAGCCTGTCACGGGAGAGTCAAGATTCTCTCTGCTATTTTAGACAAAGGGGGCAATCCCAATATCCGGGGAGGTCGTTTGGAGACAACAATTCAAGCAGCTATAAACCCAAGCCCATATCGAATGTGGAGGCAGCAGACAACAGTGGTCCAAATGTTGTTAGAACGGGGAGCTGATGTCACCATAAGCGGCGGCGAATATGGCAGTACAATGCAGGCAGCAGCTTGCTCTGGCGACGATGCTCTGGCGAAACTACTCCTCGATGCTGGAGCCCCCGTCGATGTTGGTGGTAGTCCACATGGAAGTGCTCTACAGGCAGCTGTAACATGGACTAATGACTTGAAGCTCCCTCAACTGCTACTCGGCCATGGGGCAGATCCGGATTTTGGTGGCGGCGACGAATGGAGTTCCCCGCTACAGGTGGCAGTTCACAACGGCAACGAAAAGCAAACAAATTTATTGTTAAGTAGGGGCGCCGATCCAAACATTCCAGGAGGACTCCATGGAAGCACATTAAAAACGGCAGAGATATCCAGAAATACGATAATTGCTCAAATGCTTCTAGATTGGGGAGCGCGAGATGAAAGCGAGCTGGATCGATGGAATTCCATATTGGGTTGTGCGTCCCGTTCGGATATTTCGAGTGTACAGTTTCTACTAGCGGAGTGCTTCGAACAACCTAAGGAATATCTATCAACCACGGGAGCGTTGTCTCCATTAGAGCTTGCCAGCAAAATTATTGATTATGCGGAATATTGGCCGGCTGAATTATCACAGCGGCATGAGAAGATGGAGATATCGAAGGACATGGAAGACATACCGTATCTCCAAACGAAGATCATGACACAGCCATCGTTAAATACGAAGGTTTGCCGGGTAATATTTCGGATCAAATCTCGTGATATCAAACTCATCAAAATGCCCAAGTTACACAGAGATAACCCCTATCACAATAGCCACACTTGGTTTGAGGTTGGGGTAAGCTCAGAAGACTCAAAAGACTCACATCAATCCCGTCTCGTTATTCAGAAGAATTTTTGTGGCTCACTGGTTGAACGCACTCACAACATAACTTGGGACTTTGGTAATAACGACCCACGAATCAAAAGATTCCTTGGTAGCCTCAAGCCTGGAGATACATTGGGCGTATATGCAAGATCGGGGGCCGAACAGATCAACCACGTCAATTCGATAGAGGTTATCGTATTCTATGGCCATAGGTCTCCCTCTACCCCTCGGTAAGTATTCTCCATATCCAACCAACCCAGGATGAATTATAGCTAACACTCAAACCTAGATCGCCGATCATCGCAATCTATCAAAAGGAATCAGAGATCACTCTGAAACAGGCCGAGCCATTACCACCAGCTTCCGGGGATCTCGAAACTCCGAAGAAGATACCCGATCGTATGCAAACGACAGAAGCTACGTCAGATGAAAGTTTAGCCCCAAAAGAGTCAAAAAGAGCAGGATTCCTTGAGAGAATCATCGGCTTCTTCACTTGTTGCCTCAAATAAGTCATAACCACCAGGGTGAAAGCTTAAGGGGTACGTTGCGGCGTATTTTTTTCATCTGATTCTCGTTCGCGCTATTAATTTTCTAGGAAGTTTTCGTATCATCATATTACAGTCCATCCGTGCCTCATTTTGCAGTTAAAATTTGAACTTTTCAGTTGACGTTGATACTCAATTATGTCTACATGTGTTTATTTATTTTTCGCGATCACTGCATGATATTAAAAGCTTTCAATCATCAACTTCCTGTTCACATCTCTTGGTGTGCCAAAATCGAGTGATGGATCATGGTTCTTATCGTCTTGCGCTACGTATGGTGCATGTCCGCTCAAATGTGAACCAACAACATATGAGAGAGAGGCGCTCTCCTCCCTTAATCCTAAAGTAATACGGTGAACTAGTAATTGTGGAGAGTCTATATTTAAAAGGGCGTGGCTCTAGAAGGATTTGTGGTGGAGTTCGGATGTTGGTGGAAAGCTTGGCAAAACCACCAGGTAGTGCCAAGCCTCTATGCAATCGATGAGGCATATTTAGGAATGTTCCATCTCCCTATTTTCACAGCCAAAACAAAGGCTTTATTCCACCACAATCACTACAACTCTACCCTGAAAAAACCACCAGTTTCTCTGGGTGATTTAGCTGGCTCTGGATGTTTGAATAACGGTCAAAAAAATCGTGGTACACACTTAGGCGTGCATGCAGTACCGTAGCAATTCACAGAATCGAACATTGGATTCCATTATTCGGGGATCAGTAGTTTATCACACTTCCTAAGTTTAAGCCAACTGTCCAACCTGCCTCCATTTTGGAAAATTGAGGTTATTGGCTACACGTTGCTAGCGATAGTTTTCGGCACTTTCCCGAGCTCTTAATCCAGAGCTTAAATTTATAGGAGATTAGTCCCATCTAGGCGTCTGGATTTTGGTAGATAGGGTATAAGGGGATGGGAATGTACACCTCAATAAAGATTTAATTAACAGCCCATCTATAACCCCCCTTCCCCCCAATTACGAGTATGTTTTGTATCTAGCGACAGCATTGCAGAGCTCAAATACTACTCCTAGAAGCTTCGGGACTATATATGCGGCGTAAGAATTTTGATTTTGAGAAAGAATAGGTTAGAGATCACCTACATGTATGTTTTATTACAACTCGGTGCTCGATACAATTAATAGGATAGAAAGAAGCAAAGCAAAGCAAGAAAAAAAAAAAAAAAAGTGGAAGCTGCGGTATCGGCTATTTCGTGCCCATATTATTTAATTCGGAATTTACTGAAAAGTCTCGATTCTAAATGTATGTATTTCAAATACATGTAGTACCGAGAAGCAGTCTTTTGCTAGTAAGTTGGTGGAATTGTGTTGTCTTGGCAGAATAGGTACATATACGATTTCGAGGTTCCCGTCTTGCATTACTAATCCCGGGGGGGGGCGCTATACTCCTTCCTTACTTCAATCACCCCTGTAAGTCCTGGTAAGTAGTTGCATATCTCTATCTTGGGTAAGACGAGATAGTACCTGCACAGGCTATGGCATGCAGAAGTGGTCTCGTATTAAACGATGGATTGAATAGGGTAGAATCAAGCATCACCCTCTTCTGGATCTCCTAACTACTGTACTTGCAATACACCAAACCGAACCAATCCAACCAAAAAATAACCCCCGTCCCAAAACCCATAAAGAAGGGAAAAAAAAGTAAAATACTGCGTGTATAAGTTTTAGATACATACACACGGCCATGAAAATATCGATCCCCCGAAAAGAAAATAGTAGTAAAAGACGAAGATGAAGACGAAGACGAAGCTAGAAACGAATACCACAGACAAAAAAAAGCAATACGCCCATTCCCCGCCCTCCCTCTTCCTAATTCCCCACCGTCCTCCTCCCCCTCGTCTTCTTCCCCTGCACGACCACTTCCCCGACCCCAGTTTCGTCTTCCTCCTCCTTCCCCTTCTCCAGCACCTCCTCTAATCCCCACTGCTCCATATCATACCAATCCTCGCCATCGCTCAACGCGTATCCCAGCTCTTCGTCCATCTTCCAATCCTCCGCCAGCGCCGAATGGCCCGCCAGATACTCTCTAGTCCCCTCCATACTCCTGCACCACCCCCACACCGTCTTCCTGCACCTTTCCGCGCGCAGCAGTCCGTCCCTGACCTTATTCAGCCCCCTTAGGAACTCGTCCTGGCGCTGCACCGCAGTCGCCAGCAAGCGCCTCGTGTCCTCCGCCTCCACGGGCGGCAGTCCGTAATTCCTGTCGACGCTGTAGTCCGGCGGGAAGAAGAACGCATCGATCTCGACCGGCAGCGGAGCGGGCGGGGTGGTGGCGTGCAGCGAGTTGTGCGCAGACCTGGTAGTCATGCGGCGGGGCGGTTCGGCGTCTTCTAGCTTCAGCAGCTCCTCGTCCGACGTGGAGGCCGCCGGCTCGTCTGGTGGCGGGGTGGCGGTGGTGGTAGCGGTGGTAGCGGTGGTGGTGCTGGTGGTTGTTAGTGCGCCGAGTTCGCGCAGGAGGAGCTGCCCGCGCTCGCGCGCGACGGCGGCGTAGTCCTCCGTTGCCCACTCCATCTTCTCGAGGTTGACGAATGGGTCGTCGCCGAGGAAGACGGTGAGGAGGTTCTTGAGCTTCATGGTGTGCGCGTGTTCTTCGCAGAGCTTGTCGAGGGACTGCTGGAGGAGCTCGTTGAGGGTTGTGGTGGTGTAGATGTGGGCCAGGGAGGGATGGGAGGGGAGGTCTGCTGCGGATTCGAGGGGGGCAAGGATTTCTGGATATGTCAGTAAGGTGGCTTGAAGAAGGGGGGGGGGTTTGGGGGGGGTTTACTGTCGAGCTTGACATCAGCATAGGGATCTGTCTCATCCTCGCTGGCATCCTCAGAGGAGCTCTCTTCAGGGCTCTCTTCGGAGGAATCTTCATGGGGCTTGCGGGGCTTTTCTTTCCGCCAGATTATCTTGCGGCGTTTTCCAAAGTATTCGACTTCCTTATGGAGGAGGTCAGTCTGCGATGACGGCCAGAGTGGGGGAGTATGGGATACCTCTTTATATGTGCGGGGACCCTTTGCATCGTTCAATGCGCCTTCATGCACGAAGCGCGCCTTGCGCTTCAGCTTGCGGCCGCGGTTCGAGGGGTAGGCTATCGAGTCGTCGGATTCGGAGGCTGTGGAGTGTTAGATGTGTAAACCACCACCGTGCCAGTATCACCAGTATCACCACCACCACCACCAGCAGCAGCAGCAATTCACCAGCAGCTCCCGCCGTCCACAACCACAGCAGCATCGCGAGAATAGCACAGCAAAGGAAGCTTACCATCGGAGCTGATTGTAAGAGCCCGCTTGAGATTACTGCACACACCACCAAATCAGCAGGGCCCAGCGCAGCACCAAGGGGAATTGCAGCAAACACCCACACGATCGTCTCGGTAACATATTTCTTTTCGGCAGCCATGGCGCAGGGCAGCGGGGGGGCAGCAGCAGCGGGCAGGCAGGGGGCGCGGGAGCGGAGGCAGCAGAGACCGGCGTGAGGACGGACGGGGCAGAAGGGCGAAACCGCGACTGCCCAGAACGACGCAGCAGCCCTTGGCGTCACGTGATGAGATATATGCGGCTCCGTGACGGGCTCAACGCGGGGACCACCATCGTGAGCAGCCGCCCACTGCGACGCCGACATCTTGCCTGCGAACTCTCCCGGCGTGCGAATCCAGTGCTGCGACAGCTACAGGCGGCGAGGCATTGCTGTGCATATTACCTGTGCGAGACCGAGATGGACGCCTACCCCCCCGAACTCGTCGCCCACGAGACTCCGCTGCTGCTGGTCTCGGGCCTGGGCTCTGAAGAGCTGCATGCGGGCCTGGACGCGGACCCGGCATACAGCTATCCGCAGCTGGCGGAGAATGGGACACGGGTGTCGAGCACCGTTCCCGCGGTGTGTACCCCCGCGGGGGACCTGCTGCTGGAGCACTTCCTGAAGGCCGACAGCTCGGGCATCTGGGCCGGGCGTGCGGCGGAGAAGCAAAAGCCACAGACGCCGGTGTGGAGGATCCGGGCTGTGGGAAGGGTGCGTCTGTCCATTCCGCCTGCTGCTTGGTGTTTGCTGTGCGGGTGCGGGGCGGGGCGGGGATCGTCTGGGGTCAATGATGCTGATGCTGATGCTGCTGCAGAACTATATCCTCCCGCCGAGGAAGGCCAGTCCCCCCGCCAGCGAGAGCCCGGACTCGCCCGCCGAGGGCCCGCCGAGCCGCACTCAGGTCCTGCACTCTCCCATCTCCCCGCTCTCGCCCGACTCCCCGCTCTATCCCGACGGCGTGGTGTCGCCGCTCTGGCTGCGCAAGCACCAGCTCCTCCTCCCCGCGGTCTTTGTGTCCGCCCACGAGCTCTACACCGAGGCCAATGATCTCCCGCTCCAGAACCTCAAAGACAACGAGCTCATTGCGGCCATCAACTCGCAGAAGAAGCCCTTCTCGCCGAACTCCAGCGGGACCTACACCACCTCGCTCGGCACCGACGACGTCCGCTCCTCCGGCCACCGCTCCAAGTTCGCCGTGATCCTGCTCTGCTCGAAGTCCATCCTCTCCTCCCCGCGCATCGACGAGCGCCTCTCCTACATAAAGCGCTCCACGAACCTCACCCCCAACAGCACCTTCTTCTTCCTCCCCGCGCTGTCCTCCCCCGTCGAGGTCGCCGCCTTCGTCTCCACGGTCCTGGCAGCGCTGTACCCGTCCACAATCGAGTACTACCGCGATCTGTCCAAGCACTCCCGGCGCAAGCGCAACAAGGCCTCCGTCCCGCCGCCCACCATCCCCTCCTCGCGCGCGTTGTCGCTGCACGCGTGGAACCTGCGCTACGACTTCAAGCTCGCGGTGCTCGCCGAGTTCCGCCGCGAGCCGGACACCGCGGCGCGCAACTACGAGTCCGCGTACGAGAAGCTGCTGTCCGAGGTCTTCGAGACCACCACCTCGTGGAGCGCGCGCTGGACCGAAGCCCGTCTGCTCGCGGACACCACCGCGATCCGCATCATCCGGTGCCATCTGTGGAACGAGCACTACACCGCGGCGCAGCGGCGGTGGATGTCGCATGTGGCGCTCATGGCAGACGTGCTGGATCGCAAGGGGAGAGGCACGCATACGTATGGGTTTGCGGCGTGGATGGCGAGGTGGAATCGGTGTTTGGCGGAGCTGCTGGTCGCTGCGGAAGTGCCGGTGTTTGCGGTGGGGGGAGACATACCCGCGCTGTTTGCGGTGCCGGAGAAGGGCGTGAGTGTTTCGGATAGGCTGGGGCCGTTGGACTATCTGCAGCATCCGGGGTTCTATTATTTGAGGGCGGCGGAGCAGATGGGGGAGTGTGTGAAGAGGGCGATGAGGGGTGCTGGGGAGGACTCGGCGGTCGATACGTATTTGTGTGCAGCGTCAGCGGAAGAGGTGGTGAAGAGCCAGGGTGCGGAGCAGATGGCGCTGCTGGTTGCGGCGCGGAGGGAGTTCGAGATCAGGGGGCAGAAGAGGATGGGGGATGGGATTGGGGTCTCGATTGCAAAGCTGAAGATGGCGGCGGGGATGTGGGGGGAGGGACTGAAGGAGCTACGAGGAGTTGCAGGAGGATATAGAAAAGAAGGATGGTGGGAAGTACTGGAAGAAGTGTTGTGGGGGGTGGTGGAGTGTGCAAGAAACAGTGGAGATGGGGGCAGTGTAGTCGTTGCTGGGCTAGAACTCTTGTGTAAAGACGTATTTCGAGAGCGCAAAGGATGGGCCTATGATCTAGGACGCTGTCTGGACGGGATAGGCACCGTGAAGGTGAGGCCTACGATGGTGGTGAGAGGGGGAGATGTGGTTAGTTTCTGTATGTCTCACCCCCCGAGTCATATTTCATGATCGTAGCTAATTAATAGTAACCGCAACCTACACTTTTTCCTCCCCAAAGGTCCATGTCGGGGACTCTATCGCCTCTCAACTCACCATAACCTCCTCCGCGCAGCCTTCCTCCGCCCCCGTAACCTTCTCTGAGCTCAAAATCAGCTACGAGGGCCCCCTCAAGACCATCCTCCTGAAACACACACCCTCTTCTTCCTCCGCCCCCTCCACCCCAGTCTCCAGAATCGACCTCAAGAACGCTATTCACGAGCTGCATCACTCTACAGATGAACCACTGCCGTCTCCGACCTCTTCCAAATCCTTCCTGTACGCAGACACAGATCTGACTCTCGCCCCCGGCGAAACAAAGGTATTCGAGCTCTCATCAACCCTGCGTGAAGCCGGGGAAGCAAAAGCGATCTACGCAACATTCGTCTTCGTCTGTGAGGGTTTCGAGCTCGACTTCATGCTCATGCTCGACCCCGACGACGAAGAGTCCTCCGTCCACGTTCTGCCAGGGAGAGGACAATCGGAGCTAGCCCCGGGGAGCGGAGGTGTGTGGTGGGCTGAAGTACCAAAGAAGGGTGAAGACGGCGTAGAGTTGCGGAACAAACCCGTAAGAGGTATCGAACCGGGCAGGTTAGAGATATTGCCCAGGCCGCCGAAGATGGATGTCAGTGCTAGGAGCGCGGTCGAGGGGGATGTGTATGTAGATGAGGTGGTAAGGATAGCATTCGAGGCTGTGAACGGGGAGGATGAAGAGGCGGTGGTGGATGTTGGTGTTAAGATACTGGGGTGGCCAGGGGATGAACGTATATTCCCCCTTCCATTCTGTCTTTTCTCCGAGTGATGCACTGTGTATCACTCGATTGTTGAAATACTGACGATCAGATATGTGAAAAGCGCCTGCAATTACTTGGCTCTCGGCGGACGGGACTGAAGCACTTCCAACAGCATCTTTATATCCACTGGGCACCCTCCCTCCTGGCGCTTCTGCAAAACGCACATTCACCTTCCCATCGCCGTCTTTCCCAGCCGACTGCGCAATCGAGATCACCGCCCACTACCACCTCGTCTCAGATCCCGAAACCCCAATCGCCAAACCCATCGTCGCCGAAATGCCCGTCATCAGCCCGTTCCGCACCAACTTCGACTTCTCACCACGCGTGCACCCCGACCGCTGGCCCGACTACTTCTCGCTATCCGAACTCGACATAACGCCAGACCCAGACGGCAAAGAGCGCGCTCTAGGAATCACCCAGCGCTGGTGTCTAACCGTCGGCATAGCCGGCATGAGCGCAGGCGCAGTCGAGCTCGAGTCCTCATCCCTGCCCATCCTCGCCACAGCAGGCGGCATTCTAGCCAGCGTCGTCTCCGCCACAGACGAGCCAACAACCCTGCAACACGGCGTAACAACAGAGCTCCAATTCATCCTCGACATCCAAAAGCTCAGTCTCGAGGACCGCCGTTCCTCCAGCGTCGATGTAGCACTGCACCTTCAGTGGCGTCGCACCAACGTCAGCCCAGACTGGCCAGTCCTCGTAAACACCACCGTTCTGCCGGTCCCGCGGCTCCCAGTCCCCGGCAGCGAGCCCCGCGTGCTAGCTGCCGTCGTGGCGCCGCTCGAAGCTGCAGCGGTGCCGCCAGAGTCGCCGCTGAAGAGAGTACGCACTACGTCGACGGGGGCGTCGACCCTAAGCCCAACATTGCCGACCGGGGCCGGCGCAATGCCGGGCGTCGTTCATGTCGAGTACATGCTTGAGAATCCGACAAACTATTTCCTGACGTTCAACGTGGTGATGGAGGCGAACGAAGAGTTTGCGTTCAGCGGGCCGAAGCAGACGAGTTTGCAGCTGCTGCCGGTGTCGAGGGTTGCGTTGCGGTACTGCTTATTCACGTTCAAGATTGATGCGGCGGCGCAGAAGGGGACGGAGCGCAAGCTCGAGTTCGAGGATAAGGATAAGGACGGGGTCTGGGTTCGCCCTGGGCTGAGGGTTGTGGATCGGTATTTCAATAAAACGCTGAGGGTTAGTCCTGGCAGTGAGGGGGTTGCGGTGGATAAAGCGGGTTTGATGGTCTGGGTACCAAGCTGGGAGGAGGAGGAGGAGGAGGAGGATGGGGCTATGGAAGGGTAGAATTAGATATTGCTAGACTGTGGTAGAAGGAGGACCAAAGGGATGCGATAGTTCTTTGCTGTTATCTGTTTGCTTCATGTAGAGTTGTGCTATGGAGAGAATATTATGGAGCTCATCTTGCACCCTTTCTCTGTGAAATGATAGATCGGCCTCTTCGCAGATATTTGCGGTGGGCAGCAACCAACAGCAGTAGGGAGGGAGACAGCCATACTATGCAGCACCGCCATCCGCATCGGGAAATAAATACACCCAACCCACGAACTGCACCTACCCGCGAGCTTTTTTAGATCGTCGGCCAAAACTATCTTGGCAGTCGGATACTTGGCGCAGGTATATATACTGCTCTTCTCTCCCTCTCTCCTTCTTTTTCTTCTCCATATCAAAATCCCAAGGTCTGTCCCTCCCCCTCCCTCCCTCCCTCACTATTTCCGGGTGGCAACCAGATAGCCACACTGACGGTGCAGCAGCTTTACGAGTAAGTTTTCTCCTTCCTTGAAGTGTTTTATTCTTCTAATCAACTTTCGCTAACATTTCCCAGACTAACATTTAGCATGGGGAAACTTTGGCTCGTGGCACTGGGAGCTCAATGGGATACTAATTTTGTTGTGGGGATTTTGGCTCGTGGCTCTGGGGGAGTGCCGACTGGGGGGGTTCCGACTGGGGGGGGATATTGTGCCGACTGGGGGTTCCTCAGCGTGGTTACTACCTTGTCGTGGTGCTGGGGCTTCTCACTAAAGTAACCGGGAAAGAAAAAAAGATTGGGTTGGGTCCATTGGTCGCCTAGGAGTTTCCGGGGCACTGAAGGATCTATTGCTAGCTGCTGACCCATTAGGAATCAGCTTGTAAGTGGTAGGGCTGTTGAGTGAACTGGCTTTTTACATAGTCAGGGATCTCCTCTGCCGTAGAGATCTCACTGTTCGCGATGTCTGATGGAGAGATGGTGCGTTGGATGGCTGCTTGCTAGGAATCCTATCACTGCTCGTTTCAAAATCTTGTCCTCGATGTGTTTGCTAGCTTTCTTAATTCGTGCAATCAGGTGTTCGTGATCATTCACTGCAATCAGTATCACTTTCCCATCTCGCAAAACCACGTGCTGTGACGGACAAATAGCCCCACCATGGCTGTTCATGGTGGGGCAGATTTTTTGCGGCAGAGACCGTGTGCAGACAGCAACCACCAAAAGCCAATACCGGCACCAACAGCAGTCAGTCAACGCCTCCATGACACGCAGCACATTCGCCCTTGTATCAACCGTTGATACCATCGGGTCAAGATGCATAGAGGAAAAGAGAAACTTCAAGACTCCGATCCAGAACTTTTTAGAACTTTTTAGAACCTGGGCAAGCTAACTTGACGAACACCGAAACAACGGCAGCCACACCGACCATACCACAAATAAAGTGGCATGGAAAAAGATTACCCTTCCCTGCTGCTACATGCATCTTGCTAACCAGGTATTATACTTCAACATCCACCCAGCTTTTAGTCTTCGGCCATCCCAGAAAATTCAATCGCAAAACCCCCACCAAGATCCTAACGAGACTGCTAGCTATCGCAGGAATTGAGCGAGTATTCACAGGACTTATCCCTTCCGTTCCTCTTCAGCTTGTTACGCGCATAATTGCTGTGGGGCTGCTGGCAGTGCTGAACAGTTCCCAGATCCTCAACTACGGAAAGCTGATTTTATCGCTTCACCGAAACCGCTACAGCCTACCTACCAAGTATCCAGTTACTTTTCACGAGGCACCATTCCATACCGTTCCATCTACTACTGATAGAAATCGGACCTTCGGAGATGCTATTTTACGATCACACTACCACGCCCTGACTAGATGAAAGGCCAAGGATAATCAGAACTCTGTCTCCAACGATCACTTCTTTAAGATTCTTTTGCTAACAAAATGCCGCAGATTCAGCTTCGAATCCCTACTTGGAGCTCAAGGCACGAAAGAGATATGCTTCGAGGAATCAAGGTAGAGTTGATACAGTGCTTTGTGTAGCAGGCAGAAAAGCCGAAGCATGGAGCATTCGGGCAACGATTAAGTTCGGGGAGAAATTTTCGAGTGATGGGTCTGGGTATTTGGGGGAATTTACGCTGACTTATTCGGGGTGAACTAGTTCTCCATTCTACCTTCATCAAAACCTCGAGGCCCCGAGCAAGCTTGCGCCGCGTAGGCCTCACTGGACAATACGTATGCGTGAGACCTGGGAAAACCGATATGCGGAATATCTCTAAAGCATCTAAATATTTAAATTTAAACTTCTATATCACCCGAATGCTCATTAACAGATATTCCTTAAATTCACCCATAAACTTTCTTCCGTCGATGAATTGATACCAGCGTCAGCTAATTAGATACTATATGGCATAAACAAAAAGGGGAATAGATATTCGCTCTCGACAACGCTGCCAACCACGAATACCCGACCTTGCTCACGGCAGATATCTCTGCATCTCTATGAGCAGATATTCGCTCTCGACAGCGCTGCCAACAACGAATGCCCGACCTTGCTCACGGCAGATATCTCTGCATCTCTATGAGCAGAAATTCAGACTCTAAATAGGCACCTAACAGCCGTCTACATAAATAATTCCGTCGACTAGACCTAGGCTCAGTCTTATTCCTACCCACCTATTCCTCCAGCAGATATTTGCAGTAAACTAACTACACGGTGCCTTCCCGTAAGCTTAGATACCACCTTAAAGAATAAAACGAGGATTCATGGCTCTACGAATCAACAGGACCCCCATAACGTTCTTCGATATCAAATTCAGACAGGCCTTCTAAGGCTAAGGAGCTTACCTAAATACCTTAATCAATAGCTAACTTGCTATTTTTGATTTAGACGAACTTTAAGTCCTGTATCTAAGCGATTAACTAGTGATCATATATACACTAACCAACATGTTCTCAGGAAAATCCATCACTGGATGTCTCCGAGAATTCAACAAGTTCAGCACGAAGCTACAGATGTCTGATCACTACCAGAACTATTGGGTTGGTTCAGAACAAGGATTTAATCCCACGGGAATACACTCTAGAGCTATGCGTGCCAGCAAGTCTTAACGCAACCAGGTAGGAAGGATCCGGAAATCAAACGACAAATATTGAAACCATATGTAACTAGCTATAGGCTCTCCCGCCCAGGTGTAGGTGTGTCTTAATTATCCTGCAAATAAAAAAACGGGCTTTAGCTGCATCTACTATACGGTGAGCAGCAACTCCTCGAGAGAATTAACACATGTACATACACCTGGCTGAAGGGCACGTGTGGAAATGGTTTTTTTTTCCTTTATGCGTTCTCGTGTGATACCAACGCTCGAATGCATATGTGCGTACAGTTGCGTCCAACAAGTTCCCGCGGTTTTTGAAGCACCGCAATACAATCAGGCGATGACAACCCTCCTTTAAAAATAAAGTAGGATTTTATTCTACCTTTACTACTGCTTAAATAAATCGCATATGTAGTCAACTGCCTTATATTTTTTCTTTCCATTGAACATCAAATCTTTTGGTTGATTTCTGCCCATTAACCTCAAGCCCGTTGTGCCGTGGTACTTAAAAAACCGCAGGGTCTTGTTGGATGCAACTGTACTCTACAGTCTCACCTCAAGCATGCACCGCGCCAGTCTTGCTAGAGCAGAGGCTTTGCTAACGCCAACGCCTAAGGAGATAGCAACGCCAACGCCTCCAGTTACTAAGCAGCCCCCCATACAAAGCCAGGCTGCAAGCTTCGATAGCCCATTTAAAAAATATATTTGAAGGTGGTAGTTAGTTTCATCTATACTGTGCTCTTTGCTGCACACTGTGGATTAATAAATAGCAAATTTACAAATTTACTACTTGCCCAAGAGGGGAAATTAGCGAAGCGGCTCTATTATAAATTTTAAGATGTGTAGAAAATTATAAGAGCCCTGAAAAATTACTAGAGCCCTGAAAATATTTCAACCTGTATAAAAAACCATTAAAGCACTTTCATGAAAAATCACTCGGCTTTTCTGGCAGTTGTACCAAATTATGTTTTTTCTAAATTTTTAGAGTAACTTCGTTACATGAACTGCACTTAACTCAATTACACATTGAATTAAATTTAAATTTTTTCTGAAATATAAATATTATTTTCTAAGATGGTACAGGTTTATTCCTGACGGTACTAAGCTCTAATATTATTTTAACTTTCACTATCTATTCATTTTTTAGTTTAATTCTTTGATATTCAGTAACTAAAATATGAGGCTCGGCTCTTAATAAATTGTGATGTGTGAAAGTGTTTCGCTTGAAGCTGTGCCGTAGTGAGACAAGCCACTGTGTCATGTACCTGCCAAAAATGGTTGAGTGGCTGGTTGCTATGGACCCCTACAGCACCTGCCAAAAGTAGCCTAATCGGTTACCGCACCTGACTTGGACTGTTGGCTATCATTCTATTTTATTTTGACTGACGTTCAGCAGTCAATACCCACCACTCAACTCGCTACAAAAGCCACTCCTAGTACTCAACTTAGAGCTGCGCGGTTTGTGAAGAATATGTAGTAAATTCTATGGTTTTAATTATTTTATAAATTGTGCTTTAGTAATAGGCTCAGGCCCTAGCACGCAATAGGAGGCTCTGCTACCGTGGCTAGTGGTGTGTGAGAAGTGCTCTGCTGGGAGCCGGTGTGGGTGGGAGGCGCTCTATTTTGTATGGGAGGCTGCTTAGTAACTGGAGGCGTTGGCGTTGCTGTCTTCTTAGGCATTGGCGTTAGCAAAGCCTCTGCTCTAGCAAGACTGGCGCGGCGCATGCTTGAGGAGTACAGTCGTGTAAGAAAAGTCTTGACACCCCACCTAACTAGCGAGACTGCCACTGGGGTGTCAAGACTTTTCTTACACGGCTGTACAGTCTCGTTCGAAAAGTCTTGGCACCTCTCGTCTTTATTAAGCACGACTACCAACGGATTGAGGCTATAATTTCTGTAGAAGATAGTTATGTGAAGTAGTTAGAGGTTATTCAGCATCTGAGGTTCTCCATAGTTCTCCACCCTTTCAAACTATTGCTTTCTAGTTCAATCCGTAGCTGTTTAGTTTATTATCAACTTAGTAGGGTACCAGGATTTTGCGAATGTGACTGTACATTTAAAATAGCATGCATGAAACAAAATTCGCTGTCTGGTCAGGATCTTATTTCCCGAACGTGAGCCGGTTCGCCGAACATTTTCATCTCAAAACACCAACACCCACCACACTAAATACTCCTGCTGGAATCTCTCAGCATACGGATACGCTAAACAGCGTGTGCTAAGCGCAGAGCTCCAGAATTTCTAAGGATAAACTCGAAGCTCGGAAGCTAAGCATCTGGAGCTCCCTTGAATCCGCTTAAGCGCAGTGGAGGAACTCGTTACCGAACCAATTATCGATCTCTCCCGAGTATTTACAGGAACTGGCTGGCCAACTCCTTGAAACGAATGGCGGGTAACTTTGGGCTCGTGGTGCGAAAATGCTAACTGGCTCGTATTTAGCAACTATTCTGCCTTCCTCCTTCACGACTTCTCTTCCTTCTTTACACCACCGAACAGGCTTCGTCTAAATCTTCAGGTAGCCCTCTACCCATTCACCAATCCTACTCACCTCTAATATTTCACCCCCCCCAGGCAGAAGAAACCTGAGCATACCTAGCCTCAGAGATGCATTCGGATCCTATCTTACAGATAACGAAACTCTTGACGATTCCAGTAATTTCAGTCAATAGTCTTCAAGTGGAACAACGATGGGTTCCTATGTTCTCAGGCTCGGCTAGTCCGGAATTAAATAAGAAGCCGCCAAAATAACCACCATCACGGGTTGATGTCACGTGCTGTTCATCGGACGAAAAGACCCCACCATCAGGGACACCTCACACCCTACCATCTCAGCAATACCTTAAACTGCCGCCTGAACCTACACCAATTGGATCCCTCCACATTTCATGCGCACCTATCATCAGCCCACGAGGCTTTGCTGACCCTATAAAGCCAATAAAGTCCAGGATTCTTTGACAAGCTAAACGACAATGCCGCTACTCTCAATACCCCGCGAACTCCTGCTCGACATTATTGGGTATGTCGCAGCCAATGCCCCGCCGACTACAACCCCTGCTTCCCTTGGTGGCCTTCAACAGCTTGCCCAAACCTGCGCCGTTCTACGATCCCTTAGCGTTACGTTTATCTACTCCTCTGTCATCCTCCATCGCGAAGCTCAAAAACTGGGGTCTCTCGTAATCGACTACCCTCACATCGCGACCTCTATTCGACGTCTCAAGATAGAGGCACCCAGTTTATGGTCAAATGATAGCCACCATTTCCTCCGTCGCATACTTGGGCGCTGCACAAAGTTGCGGGAATTGGTCCTAGAAAGGTCACTAGGGTCAAGTGGTTTGAGGACAGGCTTCGAGGATGGACTGCTAGAGTATCTGCCTATGAGCTCAAGACAGTTAATCAAGACAGTTGTATTCCATGGACTACCGCTAGGTGGACTATTGGCGCATTTCAAGCGCATTCTGGATGGCGATTTCAGCACACTGCAAACACTGAAGATGCAAAGCTGCGATGTGTGCAACCCGTACGACGTTCGCCGGCACAGAGATGAGCAAACACTGCTTATGAACGATCTTTTAACGCACGCGAACGTCAAAACTCCAGGCGCCCTAAAATCGATCCGATCTTTCTTATTCAACGCGCCATTCCCATATCGACTTACCGAGGAGACTGATGTGGGGGCCTGCTTTGCGAAATCCATGCCGAATCTCGAGTCTTTATTCATGATTACCAGCTCCGATGTCATATACGGTGCGCTTTCGGCCTACACCAACCTCGGTTCGCGACTCACGGAACTCACTCTAACAGCCTCCTACCCATCCTCTTCGTCCGGTCCCAGGCTCAACCCGCAACGCGATACCCAACAGCGGAATCATTTTTGTGATATGATCCTAAAGCTCTCACGAAATTTGACTAAGCTTGTTATTTTCGGTACTCCAGAAATGCGAATTTGTCATACGCTCTTTGCCCCAAACCCGGATCGCTCCGCCGGCCGTACCGAAAATTGGCCGAATTTAGAACTACTGAACGTCAGGTGTTTGCTAGGCTGCGAGGGCATCAAACCACATATACTCCAATCAGGGTTAGCAAGACTCACGAGAAATCTCCCAGGAGCGATTTTGTTCATGGAGGGACGATTCCGTGAGACTTTAATCTCGTGGAATACGCGCGCATCTGATGTTTATTCATACGGAGATACTTTAGAGGACGACTTTATTGCCAGTTTAGATGCATTTGAAAGGCTTAATCCCTCCCCGGCATCGCCTCAGCCTTTGAGAGACGAGGGGGATAATAACAATAATGGTGACCCAGATAATTGGAATTTGGAGCAGATTTCACTCAGTGATTATGAGGAGGATATAGCACCATGGATCTATGATTACTAAAACATCCAACCCGTGAAAGCCATCCGGTAACGGGCGGTGAGTTTTATTCGCCATTGTTACTGGTTTGATTATTTTAAACGAGGAGTAGTAATGAGTGGGAGGGATGGTGGAGGAAGCAAGTTACATATGTCGGTATTCACGGCTGAGTTCAAGATTGCGGATGTGTGTATATCAGAAAGCAAATACTGCTCGGGGTAGAGGCGAAATGTATACCCTTACGTCATGATCATGATTTTATGTTGGTGCATGTATCCGTACTGCTTTTGTTCTTCCCCCCTTTTTGCATCTCTATTAATTCCTTTACTCCATCTCCTTTTTAAGAAGCTGTGAGCGCGGATAAAGATGTCAAAGCACACAGTTTTGATCATTTTCACGCATCGGAATGAGCGAGTGATATATCATGGCAAGGTATTCACTCACGTGACAAATCATGGACTATCACTTGATATATTATAATTCAACGTCCATAAGTGTATTTCATCAACGAATGACAGATTAGTAAATACCAAGATTATTAGTAAGCCTGTATTGGGTATGGCTTCGCCCAACCCGTTTTACTTATATTTGAGACACGCTAGCTGTTTTGGGAATTTGTAATAATTTGTACAACCATGCGCAACTTGACCCCACCCTTAATACAAACCGCAACCGTGACCATAGCCAAAGTGAAACATATCTGCTATCATTGACTTTGATTTTTCTCATTCCTGTCGCTAAACCGAAGGCATATAGAAGCTACTTCGCGGCCTCAAAGCGACCACGCGAGACGACCTCGGTCTCCACCAGTTCTCCCTGTGGCGAGAACAACTTCTCACGCGCTGTAACATGGATATGGGTGGTGGCGTGGTGTGGGTACTAAAAGCAGCCGTAGTTACGGTCACGCAAGTTATGGAGCTTTTACGGAGTATATGGATAACCACTTTGCTTCACGGCTCGTGAAACTTCGTTAGCACGCGAACCGCGATTTATAATCTACTGTGTGCCTGACTCTTGGACGTAACGTACTCAGAATCAGGAATCCATAAACGGACTTCAACATCCGGTCCGTTATGCCCCACTATTTAGCAGCCATACTCAGTGCAGATACTCTTTCTTCCTCCTTCTCACCCACCATTATCCCAACTCTTCTATTCACATTTCGTTCAAGGGCTTTTCAAGAGGATATTTGTTTATTGCAAAAACGCTTCCTCCCCCGCGCTTCATACAGCAAATCTAACCTTCGTCGTTATTCTTCGATCAATAATACTTCAGAGAGATATTCAATACAGAGGGGCTTTTATTACTCGTTCTTAAGTTATCGCTGTTTCGCTTTTCCAGCCATTCTTCGTGCGAGAGCGATCCTGACAAACATTTAGTGCAGGAACTTTTCTTTCTCTTTCGCATCGTAAGCATTCCCTTGATCTTCTTTCTTCGCAGAACGGTTTGTTTCAGCTTACATATGTTTAGTACAGAAAAATCTTCTTCCTCCCCCCCACCATCCCGGCCGGCCCTCCCGTCACCACTCAATCCCCACCTCAAATTCAAGTGCACTTCGAACAAATAAGTGTAGATCTAATTTAAAAATCAGCGAATAGCCACCCTACTCTCAGGACGCCATCACGACTTTCATTACAAAGGCTGTGACTAAGAACCCCCCCTCCAGTTTTTTAAAAATTCAAAGCCCGCTTTCTAACTTGTTACAGGAGATCTCCTATATTCGATTTAAACTATCTAAGATCCGCTCTTCGATTCCGCTGAACAATTGGCATACAGCACATCATATACCCGGCTCCACTAGAACTTGAAATCCGATTTTGATATTGAGGGTCTCCTCGACTTTCAGTAGGCCCCTCTAGAACTTGAAATCCGATTTTGATATTGAGGATCTCCTCGACTTTCAATAGGCCTCACTAGAACTTGAAATCCGACTTTGATATTGAGGATCTCCTCGCCTTTCAATAGCTCCTCACCACTAGCGAAGGATTCACTATTCTCTCCAGAAATCCAGTCACAGTGTATGCACGTGAGGCATGTGGTGTCGAGTGACGATTCAATGCCAGGGTATTCCCGCATTGTGTCAGAACTCTTTCCAACAATGTGGAACTATTTATTATCTCCCCTGTTATCTATCTATCCTCGAACGTATTTATTGAATGAGTCACTGAGAATGAAAGCAGGGAATTCACATTCAACGCTAGCACCCCCCCCCCCCCACTCCCAAGTCAAGTTTCACCAAGATAAGTCCCCAGTCAAACACGATTTAAACGCTCTCAACAGATATATTCATCAACTACTCAGCCGTAATCCTGCGGAGCAATAAATCGTTCACACTCTACCAAGAACAGATTCAACATGTTATTACAATGCTAACAGCTACAGACCGCTTAGAATATTCACATCTGCGATTCCACAATTTCTTCTCCTGACGAACTCATGTCTGCGGAATACACTCCAGCGCCATCGCTCATTGCTTACACTGTTTCCCCAGTCTATTGTTGTGCTGGAGCCTAGCCCTAAGTAAGGGCTTCTAAGTATTCTAAGTATTCTCCTCGCTAATAGCCGCTGTCAGATCTCTTTCTCAACCCCTAAACCAGAACCGAGCGAGCCGGCAGCGCACGGCGAATGCACGTGGTTTATGTACATGGCTTACGATCAGAGATTTAGGGAAAACCCGTACCGATCTGACAGCTAGGCAGCTGCAGGAGGACAACTACGAACGCCACTATATTGAACATACCCCCAAAAAAACCTCGATAGCGCAGCCAAGCGCACACTAAACTTTACTGCTAAATTGCCAAAAACATAAAAAAACATACTCGAACATTCAGTCTCGAAGAAAATGTCATGGATAAGGGATGTTGCAATTAGAGATGCTGTGTTCAACGCTCTCATGCCCGCCCTTGTGTGTTAATTCAGCCCGAGTTTCGCCCCGAGGGGAGTTATCGCGGCTAGGAGGCGTCGTAGTCGTTTGTAAAATCGGTGGTATTCATACTGAATTTCCCTTCTTCTTCCTCTAACACAGTAAACTGCATATAGCCAGTGTGAATGACATATCTATCTATCTATCCAACCGCATGTGGCTAGCACGGTGGCTGACTTCTGGATTCTCGGATCACGGATAGTGAGGATAGTGCTTGTATGGTGGGCGGATCAATTAAGGCGTACATATAGGCAACAAAGACTTGGCATTTTAAGGCACCAGGCTACAAGCTTGCCGGGGAACCTCCTTAACAAACGTTGTCAAGACAAATCCATTTCTTTACCTAAGAGCAGCTAATAGGCCAAAATAATCGTAAACTGATATTGATTGGTTTTTAAAATTTTCTCCTAGGGTGCTAGCCGAACTTTGCCTTTTTAGGGAAAACGCCCATAAATTGTGTTGGGTAGGCTCATGGCCCCCTTGCCCTCCCTTATGATGTTGCTATTTTTTTTTCTTTTTTTCCCTCCCCTTTTGGTAAGGTTTTCCCTAAGTCATCACCAAAAATCAAAGACTTCAAAAGGATATAACTTTGCGGAAAAACTCTATTTTGGTAACTACTCTTTTCCCAATAATATAACTTGTAGCGGGATAAGCGAGCAAAAAGTAGGCACACTTTTGTTGGTTCGTCCACGATAGGATCAGAAACATGTACATAGTTTACTTTTTGGTAGTTCTAGTTGCTCGGACAAATGCTGATCGCTGTCCTTAAGCTTAAATCAAGTTACAGCTTCAACGTCAGCCTGCAGCTGGGAGATTCCAGAATGTTTTGTGTGGCCGTCCCCTGCGCCGGTAAGAAAAAACGCCATCCCCTATTTTGTGGTAGCCCAACGCAGAGTAGTAACTTAATCAATTGCGAGGTTATCCATGAAGAAGAGTAGATCTTGGCCCCCACTTGGAGAGTCAGCTTTGCCTGCATGTGTACGAAAATTTTTTCACTAAGTATCGAATCTCTCTTTGTCAAGCCAACTATATTTATTACTAGCGGTGTTATTTTCGGATTTTTCGTATGCCTCGAAAGAGTGTTGATAGATGTAACTACACAGTTTTAAGGGGTTATTCTAGAAAAAGAGCCAACTCAAGCGGGGTATGCAGAGAATTTCGTCCAAAGATTTCCCGAGTAAACATCAGACCAAACGCTAGTCTCGGCACATCTCCACGTACTACAAACAAAATCAGCACCTCCAGCCTTCTTCCCAACCCCCTAGCATCTCCACCCGAACCCCTTCCCTCCCCAGGCATCTCAATCCTTCACCCGGAATACTGGGTCGGGATAAGATCCAGAAAAACTAGGATAGTGTCCTGTCAATCGTTTGAAAGACAAAGTTCCAAATGATCCATTGGAAGGCACCCAATCATCAGGGTCCCATTGAATAGACCCACCACATCACATCTCCCGAACCGCAGAGTCCAAACCCCGGGCCGCAGGGACATGGCTGAAGGTGGCACAAAAAGGAAAAAGCCCGGAACACTCGAAAATGAGACTCTTGTAACCTGCGTCATCGAACCCAGCTGCAGTATTCCGGTAATTAAGGGCTTGCCTTGTTTGTTTATTTACTTGATTATTTAACTAATCTTGGATATGTCTAAGAGTTGACCCCCACTAAATCCCTATATGCACCTCTATATGCACAGAGTGGCCAGGAATCTCGCAAGCCAGCAATCTTCAGCACGGAGATATGGAGAAAAGAACCAATCAAGAAACATGTCCTAGCCGCTTTTGACACCTGCCAACGCACCCAAATAAAACGCTCTAAATTCAGGCACCCTTCTCCAGCAATATCAACGTACATGCCCGCCTACCAGGGGGAAAAACTGAAGCTCCGGCACCCATGCACCAATGTGTACCACACGGCGGGCAGCAACCGAGCGAAGGATCAATGATCATTAAACAAGCGGATAGGGGCGAGGATAGCATGAAAACAGCTTAGTTGATTGGAGAGCCGGATCCTTCTCTCAGAGGAATTACCAGCAGACTCTGTGTGGTAATACAGTAGTGGTACGCCTCGCCATGTAGGTAAAAGGAGTCTCCGGAAGGCTACGCGCGTGACAACGTTCTAGGCTGTGACACAGCGCAACTTACCTGGCATATTACCTCGGCGCTGAGTACGACACTATCGATGCCGTTTGTGACAGTCCAAAAAGCATCAGACACACCGCTAGCCTACGAAAAAAAAAAAAGAAGCCTATACCTTGTGTCGATCGATTCAGTGCTCACAGGGTACTGCATAAACTGGTGAGAACGGAAATGGCGCTGCGAGGTTGAAATAAGAAGTGGCAAAACACCTAACTTGTATTGGCGGTTTTTACCCCCGAATGAGCAAAGAAAGGACAAGAAAACTCCCTTTCTTGGTGTGGCGAGTGGCGAAAACACTGCTGCCAAACCCTTCTAAGTGAGATTTTCTAGCCACACTTTGTTTGAACGTTCTAGCGCGATTTCCGCTCTCCCCAGTTTAGGCGGTATTTCTATACCTATCTACGGTTTTCTCGGCTAAATTTGTTTGTGGGGGAGTCGCATGCACCCCTGTTAGAACTCTGCTGACCTCTGCAAGGCGCTGGGGTTTGCGGAAAACGCGGCTACACTTACTATCAAACTCTCACGCGGAGTTATAAAGACCATGCAACTACCAACAGCTGTTTTAATTTGAATAAAGGATCAAAGCAAATCCTCGCCATCAATTATGATACCGGAGTTACTAGACATATCTCGGTTACCCTTTTACCTAAATTATCAAAATTATACCGCTTCCATGCCACATGTCCCTGTAATATATCTGCGTTGGCCGACGAAAGTAGATCTATGGAGAAGATCAATAAAAATACATACATTACTAGAACAAGCAATTAGAAACCAACTGGGCATTGACTTAAACATAACGGTACGACCAACTAAGGGTTATTACTCAGAAGGTTAAAAAAATCTTCCCGGAAAACACTTATGCTCCCCAGCTAGTCCAAAAGTGCTGTGTCCGAAGGCATCTCCCGGCGTATAATTAGAATGAAGGTTCTTCCGATGAAGCGCCACTCGTTTTACAACAGGCCCTGCATGGTGGCCTACAACCACGGATTCCAAGTGATCCACTTTCTATTCCCCGCCAGTTCCATTGTTTGTGTCGTGATAGAAGATTGACAGAAAACTTCATACTTACAAGAGAGTTCCAAGAGGCAAGGGGGCTCAGCACCCTCAAATGGTCTGAGCTGCGCAAAATCATCCTCCCGACAAATCCTTCCAGGGTAATCCCAGCATGGTTGGACCATGAGGAGTCACTCGTAAGTCCAGATGAAAACGCACCCTGTTCTGCCCACATATCCCTACCAGCATACTGACCCTGATATGTTAAACCATCTCGATGAGACTAACAACTATGTCTATGAAATATCTGATACACTGATAATATTCTAACGGCCTCTCCAGGATTCCTTTACCGATTCTTGAGAGGTACTATATATTCCCCTTCAACGCCTTGCATTTTTCAAGATCATCAATGACCAGAAACTAAACCAAAACCGCGATTATCCCAACTAAAACTCTTCCGATAATGAGTGCCAACAGGTTAAACTCGACCTTGTTAAGTCCATATATATTGCCCGAAAGCTGCCCCACCACGATACCCAACTCACCAGAAAATCAATCTATCGTGCCATCCGGGCATACCCAAAACCCGCACGGCAACGACAATGAAGGTGGTATTGAGCATGAACGGTTGATCCTCATTGGGCCATCTATGATCAGCCATAGCCATGGTAAGTATGTTCAACCAAACGAAGTTTATAGTGGGTACGCACCACAATACCCCTACTTCTCCGAAAGTATTACGGATTTTATGTCTACTTTTATGCCTACGGAGAACAGCAATTTCATGGGACAATTCGAGCTCACCCCGGCCTGGAAACTTGCAGACAATTATGCAGGCATAGCTGGGTATGGTTCTCTAATTACTTTTTTATCTTACAAGTTTCTTCTTTTTCGTCAAAAATAATCTCATCCTTTAGCGGTCTATCCCTTCACCAGCTCGAAAACGAAGAGATCAATGCCACACCTTCCCCAGAAAGCAACAGCTCTCAATCTACCCCTACCTCCAGCAACAAAAGTGAGTCTGACCTAAATCCCGAATCCACGCAATCCCATACGCCAAAACCTCCTCCCAATAAGTTCAATAAGTTTGACTGTCCGTCTCCTGGCTGTAAACGTATCGGGAATAAAGGATTTAAGCGATGGGACAATGTGACCACGCACAGAAGGGGTGTTCACGAAGAAAACATTCCAAAAATGAAAGCCAGATTCGAGGGGAAGAAGAAAATAAGACTTGTTCAGGTCAAGACTCCCAAGGGTAGATCGAAGAGCGAGTGGGTTAGGGTGGATCGAGAATAAGCCAGAGATTATTACGGTTGGAACTTTTCCCGCACAGAAAAGGCGACACCAGCTTTCTCTACTGGTACTTGCTCGTCTGTCTGAGACTCTCCCCCCCAGAGCAAAAGGTTCATTGATTTTTTTTCCCGGGTTGTTATATATTTCGGGGGAAACAAAATGGGAAAAAAACACAAAGGAGGCCGGCAAAAGTTTAAAGGATTTGGAAATGTTTGGGGAAATGAATATGTATTGAGACCTAAATTAATGCTTTAATTAACCAGCACTCCCCCCCTTTTTTTGTCCTCTCACAGTAGATAAGCTCGTGATACTTCAATACCCTGCAAGCCACGTGTAAGAAACCTTCGCCAGTGGAGAGTCACTCGGAGAACAGGACAAAAACCAACAATTTCAGTTTTTTCTGCCGATAGATCGGGCGATGTTTTGCACAGAGGAGTACATACTTGCGATAATCGGTTTTGTCGAAAGAAAAAAAAAAAAGATAGGTGAGTACCGATCCTACACAGCCTCCGAATACATCAATGAGCCATCTGCATGCACACGCTAAACCGTTTCAAGGCTCGCCTTCCGAACTATACTAATTAGGGAGGTCGATAACGAGTGAGTGTTAATGATCGAGAATTGCAACTACTGTGTGCAAGGCAACACGATTTGAAGGACGAAAGTGCGATACTGGAACTTCTTTCCCGTTGTATAATGATTCCGTATCGATAGCTATACCAACAGTAATGTCTATCGGTGAGGTACGTAACGTCGGGATTCTAGCACCTAGTTGAGGTATCCGACATCTGGCGCTTGACGCCAGGGTTAGTAGGGTTTGTAGTGCACCAGGTCGGGTTTGCTACAGCAACCGAGAAGGAGATCGTCCGACTGGATCAAAGTATGTAATGACATGTACGTGTAGTAGTGCTATCAGTTACCCGCCAGGAATATTTGTACGAAATGCAAATGCCTGAACTCATCCGAGGCGCAACAGCGACAGAAGAAATATCTCAGATACTCGTCTGAGGAAGATACACTCGGAGAGTAAGCGAGTATAGGAGGGAGGGAGGAAGATGGTATCTGTAGGTATCTGTTGAAAACTTGTATAGTGGAGGCTGTGTGATTAAAAGGAGGGAAGCATTCGAAGAGAAGGATTGGCGAGGTTGAAAGTATTCCGTGCGGCCGGGTAACACCGCCAGGGTCCTACCAACTCGACAGGGTTGCTGTTCTCCAACAACCCAAAGGCGCCTGCGTCTAATTACGGTGAGGAAATAGCCACTTACAGATAGCAAGAGACAGGCTGCAGCTCTTGATGATGCATATGATCCAATCCCATGCCCACACATAGTTAATTAATAAGCTAGACCCCGCAGCATAGCCTATCTATAGGTACTCGCAGAAATAAATACCAGCTGCATGCACACGGCACCTACAAGAAACGACTCCAAAAGCTCGCGAACCCACACGTACCAGCCATCATCAGTCCCATAAGCAGCTATCCCAAACTTTAGGTTTTGAATTAGGTATTTCAGCTATGCATAACTTATTCTTATCTTTTTCGATTTGGAATCATAAGCCAGTCGAGTTAATTAACAGATTTACTTTGCTCAGCCTCAGCCATACGTAATCTTATTAGTTACATGCACCAGTACTTAAAACGAGCCCCGAGCATTAGTACAGACTACGCCGCCGGAGCCTTCATCCTATTTAGACCACCTTCGTGATTGACGACCGCTTCCGCGACCATTGCCCTTTAATGCACGTTGATAGCCCAAACCGTACCCCGCCAAGGCTGCCTGGGCGCTTAAATGCTTGTATTCGGTTTCTAGCATTGGGCCATGTCTCACCCTAGCTAGCCCCGATTGGGTCAGTACAACGTAAAAACACCAAAACAAGTGGAAGGTGTGCTAAACACACTGGAGCACTTCGGTCGCCCCGGTACAGTAGACAAACATGACAGAGGCTGTTCAACTTTATGCGCCCTGTGTCTCCATGTTTCTTTCCTCGTTCCCTAGTTAGCTGGTATGGGCAAATATCTTGCAAAGCCCTTTCTCTTCGAATTTCCTGGCATCTCATGATCAGCCTACTTCTTTCTCGGTTTTTTTTTTTTCGTTCCAGGACAGATTCTGTATGTTCTCATCCCCTCTCACTTCGTTTTTCAAGTAGCTCTGGTCTCTCGGTCTTTATCGCCTGGCTCTCTGGTTTAACTTTCTCCGCCCTTCGCCATTCCTCAGCATTCGCAAGTGTCAATATTCGCTTGCACTGTGATATAATATCTCCACCTCTTCAACTAAAACACCCGCATCAGAAGAAAAAAAAGCACCCCTCCGCCACTGCTTTCCCTCCAAAAGAAGCTGGTTCACCGCGCACAAAACCAACTTCGATCATCCCACACCCATAGCCCACATCCACGACGATGTCTACCTCAAGAAGATCTCACCAGCGAGGGCTCTCACTCGCTTCAGCCCTCTTCCTCATAGCCGACCACTGCCTTGCCTCTCCTCTCCTTTTCCCTCGAAGCCAAGGGACCGCCGTCCTCTCCGCAGACGCACCAGACACGGCCGCAGTCGCCCAGCCCATGCCAACAACCACCGCCGTCGCAAACCCCAGCAGAAAGAACCCAGCTACCATGATCGTGCTGTTTGTCGCTCTTGCTTCACTGGCACTTACTGTTCCCATGTTCGCCTACATCTGGATCCGACGACGGCGTCTCCACGCCGCGCGCGCGCGAGCCCGAAAGCTGCTGCTTCTGCAGCGTCAGGCTGAAGGTAAGGCTGAGTTTCCTAATGAGCCGCCGTTACGGAAGGGGTCAGTAGCGTCGTCGATGGTGGAGGTACCCCTTACGGCTGCTATGCCGGTTGGAAGGGCGAGGAAGGAGTCGGTGACGTTTTCACAGCCGGTTCGAGTCTCGGTGAAGCCGATTAGGGCGGTTGAGATCATGGTGAAACCGACGAAGATGGCGGTTTTTAGAGATCCTTCGTGGGAGAAACTGTAGTCTGGATTTTTGTGGCCATGTTGCGAGTTGTGAGACTGAGGTACGATGGATGGAAGTTTATTAGTTTTTTTTCTCAAGAGGTAGAGGGACTGGGGTGAGGTGTTTTTTTTTGTGGGTAATGGAGTTTTGGGTAATTTTTCCTTTTTTTTTCCCTTCCCTTCAAGTTATATAATAATACACATGTATTCGGTCTTTTTCTTGGCCGCTTGCTCTTAATGGGTTATCTCTTGTACATTAGGTTGAAGTTCTTAGAGAGTATGTACATGGCATAGTAAATAACACAACCAGTTCGCCACGCAGGCAACCCCAAACTCCACATCAGCCTTCTCAACCCCCGTGTCCGTTACTCCACTTCGAATATAGATTTACAACTAATCACATTCTCACAACCATAGACACTCCATCCTCTAAAATAAGAAATACGCACATACAATTGGTAATCAACTGTAGCAACAGCCTACATTCCTAGCCCATCACGACTCCGAAAACCTTAATTCTATCACCCGTTTGACGAACCCCCTATAGCTACGTACGCAGCCAGCATCCGGTTCGCAGATTTGCTCATGCAAACTTAAACCTGTAACTCGGTCGTTCCGGTTCCAGCACGGTGTTCGTCTGGTTAACCGCCGTGCCCCTAAAACATACTGGGGGTGCTACACAAGATGCTCTCAGACTAAAGCCCTGAGCACCACTGCTAAGACCGTTGCTGGAAGGTTAGTATGAAGTATTTATACTGTGCTATGTGCAACTTGTGGCTTTTTTTTTAGCAGGAAATCGCTGTAATTGGTCTATTCCCCCGGCTATGGGGGCACTGCGAGAACACGGTTCGATTCGTGTAGAGGATAGTTCATGCGTGCTCGTGGAGACTTCAAATTGGTTCATGGGCATTTATCGACGGTGAATCTATTTCTTTTCGATCCTGGTCTGTCCGGCCTAGTAGTATAGGGGTTCTCGGAGCTTATCATCATTGGAATGGTTTGGAGAGATCCTTCTACGGAGGAGGCGGTGGTGGTGAGAGTCGCGATGCAGCCGTTGTGAGAGGAAATCGTTCTGAGGTTTCTTAAAGGTATACGTATATGCTTACTTTCAGACAAGTGATTCGGTGTAGTGGTTTAGTAATTGCCTATACGTATACGTATGCTTACACTAACCTTTTGTTACAGAGACGTGGAATTATTTCGATGATTGACCAGGTCTATTATACAGTATCCACGAGGCAGTTCAAGACGAGCAGAGGATCATGCTTTGAGGCAATTCGTGCCCGTGGAGGGCCTGCTTTGAGTTTCTCGCGGCAGCAGGGACTTCTCCTCGAGGCATCAATTCAAAGTCAATGATACCTTGCATGACGGGTATATAGGCAACGAATATCGGTTCTAAGCAATACAAAGCAACTTTAAAAGGCTCAGGCTCCCGGAGAGCGTACAATCGATTTATATTCGAGGTCAGATAGGTCTTCAACCCACCCTCACCACAACTTCGAGGCCCTGTGCAAGTTTTCCTCATAGACCACACAGGTTTGTAATTACATTCTCGGAATCTTTCATCATCGGGAAAATCAAAATTACCGTATCCTGTGCAGTTGCGATATTGCGGCGAGGAGATAGTCGGCCCCACTATCTTATATTCCCCTTCACCGGCGCACCCGCTGCCCTTCTTCCAAGTACTCTCGGTCACTTCGGTTCCCCTCTCCACTGTCATTGGCTTCCCTCCTGGCTTCCTTCTTCCTGAAACTCCAACCTTCTCATCCACTTCTTTAACCCCCGATAGTACGATTAACCGCCAGCGGATCCCTATCCATGATCCAAAACACTGCGGGTGATTAAGAAGCAGACGCAATACTATAGACACAAATTAGTACAATCAAGATTCAGATAACCAAGCTCAATCCACCCTAGCTATTCCCAATCCCTATATTTCTGGGCCTTTGATTCACAAATTTTTACTCGAGAGTAACGCGAGGATCCCTTCGAGGTCCTTCACAAGTGGCCTATTTTTCACAAGCAACCTAGTATATGACAGCGTCGCAAAATATAAGGGATGGGAAAGCCGGACTCACCATTTACAGCAGCGTCAACTATCCTAATGACGGGGCTCATCCTCATGTCGACGATAATTTCCTTCAAGCTTACTCGCCTCTCTTCGGAGAGTCGTGTCTCTGCTTTGGATGCGAGGTGTATTGATCGTATGGCGGGGTGGGGAGCAATCTGTGATCGCTTGGCTGAAGGGAAGAGACATAGGAGACTGGGCCTCGCCGATGGTTGGATGACGAATGTTACCATCATGCAACTCGTTGATGTGGTGGCGCAGTGGAGGGGGTGGGTGGAACATAATTGAAGGTGTACGATGATGGTGGTGAGCAGACGATGGTGAGAAGGTGGATAAGCATCGTGAGCAATTCGATTAGATCAGATCTTGGAATTAGTACGGTATTCGTACATCACTCCCACGAATGCAGGAATAAACCTAAATCGGCAGTGCGATGGAGTCCCCAAAGGTAGCATATTAGTCACCTGGCCTGACTTACTCCTACGCTTTCTAACAATACGTACAGTTGTGGTATCCAGCATACGAATATTCCTATGTAATTTGGGTCAAAAAGAGCATGCGTAGCATGGCCACTTAGCTATTGTTACTTAGCATGTTGTTAGGCTAGTAGCAGTAGAGCGACTAGCAGCATCAAATCAGAGTCTCGTGTACCTTCCTATCCTAGCACACCAATTACCAGTCACAGCACCTCACTCGCTCGTTGCCTCATCACCAATCTACATGTATATATTCGCCCACGATGCTACCAAGCTCTAAAAAATACCACTTCGAATACAGTAAAGATCGCTAATAGGAATCAAACCACTTCACCTTTTCAATGTCGTCTGGATACTGTATAATCTCGGGGATGTGACCTGAAGCTGCAGGAGAATATTGTAATATTACTGACCAAGGTGGTAGGATTCGTGCTGTTTAAGTTTGTCGACTGGCTGTAATTGAGCCTCAACGATTTTTCTGCCAGCCAGAGTACAGCTCCATCCTGCAGCCTCAGCCTGGCCCTGTATCTAATTACCGAGATTATATGGTAGGATTTCTATTCCTAAGACACTGACGTCAAGAGCCCCCACGCTGTATCCGCCAAGCATCCAAGCATTTAAGCATCCCTGGACTGAACAGCACTTCATGTAACCCCTCTCCACCAAGATACCAATGTTTCTTCTTTTTGTTCTCTTAATCTCCCTGGCTCTAGGCTACGCCAAATCATGTTCTAACCCGGTACTTTCTACCTCATATCGAACGCCAGTACTTGCTTCAGGATACAGCCTGCAGCTACTCACCAAGAATCTCACCAGCCTGCGCCACATCGTTTTCGATTCCGCAGGAAATCTCCTGGTTGCCGGAGACCCAGATGGAATCATTGCGTTCGTGCTTGATGAACCAGAAAACGGCGGATGCATTAGTGTGCGGGAACAGAAACTGATTATCGAGAATGGGGATTTGAACCTAGAGCATGGGATATCACTTTCACCTAATGGAAGAACGCTGTAATATACCAACCCCCCACCAACCCCACCCTTATAATATCCCCAACAGATAAACATCGTCATTCCCAATCCTTGGTTCTAACAATAGGCAGATATGCGAGTTCTCCCGAAGCAGCTTACTCCTGGAGCTATGATCCCATCACTATATCCGCTTCGAACCAGCGAACACTGGTCACTGGTATGCTTTCCCGTGGCCACATCACTCGCACACTTCTCGCTCCCCGTTCACACCCTGACTTCCTCATCATTTCTCGAGGCTCGGACGGGAATCTCGATTACGATGCCCAGAACCCAGCCTCGGGGAAATCTATGATCAAGGCATTTAACATCACCGGTATCGGCGCGAAGCCATACAACTACACCACCGACTGTGTTCTTCTTGGCTAGGGGCTGAGAAACTCAGTCGGTATTGGAGAGGACCGCTTCGGCGGCGTATGGTCGGTCGAGAATTCCGCAGATCAGATCGCAAGAAGCGGCATTGACATCCATGAGAATAATCCCGCGGAAGAGATGGACTGGCACGGATACCTCAATCAAACCGTGGGCCGAAGTGGTTATTCTGGACGCAATTACGGTACGTACCACACACATCCTCGTCTCTAAACCCCTCACATTCAAGTGGACCCCCCCACACACATATACACACTATACAATCACGTATCCAACACCACCCCCCCCCAAGGCTACTCTTACTGCTTCACAGCTTGGAAAGCAGGCGCCATCCCTAGCTCCTCGGCCCTCAAAACCGGCTCCCAGTTTGCACTTTCGCCAAATGCTACGTTCCGCGACGGACAATGTCGCGACGACTTCCAGAGTCCACGGATAAGCTTCCAGGCGCACACCGCGCCGCTCGATATCAAATTCCATCCCAAATCCGACGACGCATGGATCAGCTTCCACGGCAGCTGGAACCGCGACGATCCCGTCGGGTATAAATTATTGGTAGTGCTGTTCAGCAACGGACAGCCGCGAGCCGCGTCGGATTCTGTGAGTGCTGCCATGGACGTGGTGTGGAATCGGGATGTGGGGGCGTGTCCGGATGCCTGTTTCAGGCCTGTTGGAGTAGCGTTCGATGGGGAGGAGAGGGTGTGGATGAGCTCTGATAGCACGGGTGAGATATTCGTTGTAACGCCGCCGAAGAATTATGGAGATCAAGAAACGGCAGCTAGGAGCCCGAAAAATGAGTCTAGCAGTTCTAACTCTGCTTTTGCGCTGAGAATTCCTACTTTAGGTGGGCTACTCTAGGTAGGTAGGATTAGGGTTAGTTTTATTATGTGGTCGTGATTATTGCTACTTGGGACAGAACACGGCTTAGATACGCGAGCTATTCCTTTCTTTTAGAGTTTGGTTATATTGAAACTATGGATAGCATGAGGACAATCAACGATGATAGTTAGTAAACAATACTCTAAGTTGTTGCGCTGCCCTATTTCTATTTCCTAAAGTTGATATATACCCATATATATCGCGACGTCTTATTAAGGTATTACCAAGATCTTGCAATGCCAAGACCCACACCCGTAGCTAAATTCCTTGGCAGTTTAGCTGCGCACGGTGGCCAGTGCTTTAGATCCCGTGCTGGCTTACACTTTACGCGCTCGCTTCTCCTGACACGATCCCTCCCAGGCTGCAGGATGGAGGATGCACTGATTTAGCCATGGTCAATGCTTCAACTACTGCATTGATAAACAACAGCAAGCCAATCCAATTAATACAGACTCCCCACCACCAGCAAAACCCACGGAGCTTGACGAGAGCAAGGCGAGCAAGCACCGGAACCAGCAACAGAAGAGGAACAGAGCTTCAATGAAGAAGACCATGCCTATACTGCCAGCTATAAAAACCACGGCCGCCCCTTCCAACAAGAACCCGACTCCAGGGCCTAAATAAAAAGAAGCTGAAACGCCAAACGCCTCCAAAATTCCACCCCATTAACACATATATCCCCCTCTCGGAATCTGATCTGGCTAGAGATATTCTCCTCACTGCCATCTAGGACTCCTTGCCACCTGCCTGCCGCGCAGGAAACGCTAACGGGAAGGAGGCGGTTAGGAAGCCTCTTTACAATGCAAGACCAGGTACTGTATATACTCTGTGCTTCGAAAAGAACAGCATTACTGTAAGCATCGTTGATTGTCTACCCAAGTTACCCAAGTACCAGATCTAAGCTGGTTTTAATAATCGCTATTCTAGGAGGACAAGCTTAATCAAACAAAAGGAGTGATTCCAGGAGGAGTAGATAGAAGGTTTAGTATGTATCCAAGCTACACCTATCGATAGTAACTAAGTTCGTACGATCACCCTTGGAATTATCCAGCGGACAAAACTTGCCTCGGTGGTTTTAGTGCCAATAGCCACAGGCACTAACACTATAGCCGGTGGCGAATGGACTGGGCGTATTACGGCTGACCATATGAAGAGATACGGTTCAAAGACGTTGAATAACTTGGGGGAGGTGATGGAAAAGCCCGGATTAGCGTATTCCAACACTTAAACGGCGAAAATGAAACTGATTCGAAAAATTGTTACGAGGCTAGATGATTTTAGGGCTACCTACATGTATGCTCTCAGCTTTAGCCTCAATCTCTGGAAAAATAATCCAACACGATTTATTGCAGTTTGATACAGTGGGTTGGTTAAAGAAAACGACTAGTCTTTTGAAGCAGCGGGAAGTTGCCATCGCAGCGACGCAAGTAGCTCGATTTCACCAAACGACATGGAAGTTCTCTTGGAAATCAGAGAACATCGGGCGGACCGCGCTATTGATTCCACGGGCCGTTTTTTCCGAAGAGATCTTGGAGAATCCTTCTAAAGGGATTAAATACTAGTAGTCGAAGGGCAGGATCGTGAAGAACATAGAGAAGGATTCCTAAAACTTCAATGCACTGTGAATACAGCTGAGCCATTGTTGCTGGCCTAGATCAAAGAATTCATCATCGAAAACCCCCGGGTGGTCGGGAAAACTCGACCCGAACTTCAGAGGCTCGTTCGTATTGATGGCTCTGGATTATGCGAGTAGCCAATGGAGTGAGATGGAGGGAAACCAAGCAAAGTACCTTCACTTAGGAATACTCAGGGTCATATTCGATAAACAATTTGTTGGGAGCTACGCTCCATACCCAACAAAGTCTGACCTGAGCCATTGAGTTTAATTTAAATGCGGTCTCTACTACGATTATAGCACCGGTGAAGGCAGAGCACTATCTGAGGTTCTCAAACATCTCGAACGCAGCCACATCAAGGATGGGCTCTTGGCTGACGCTCGGAGACTATTTAGCAATCTTCTATAAAAGCGTGACTCCTAGGCGGGTAACGATGACCCCCAAGTTGTGCAATAACTTTCTGACAGCGACCTTTGTGCCGCTTGGTTTAATTTGTAATGGAAAAATTGCCGACCAAGAGTTTAGGCGCGACCTTCAAGCCCGAAAATCACATTGCAGCAGCGACTCAACCCACAATCGAAGCCTACACGGACGGTATCGCTTTAACTGCGGCCGAAACTAACCTACCCATCCCCTCCTAAATCAAGCAGACGGCCAATAGAGGAAACCTCAGAAACTATTCATCTCAAATCTCAAATGCAAATCATCTCCCGTAGGGTTCTACATGCTCACAGCTGTTCCACCACATCGCCGTCTATTCTTGTGATACTACTTATCCGTTAATTTCGATACACAACAGCATACTGGAGCTTCAAGGGATTTTGAATTCGTTGCAACAACGATCAGCCAAGAGAATCAAAGAAAAATGTTTACCAATCTCAAATGCGGGCTCTGTGGTGACCTGAGGGGAGGTAATCGGAAGAAGAAGAACCACTTCAATAAGCATACGTCGAGAGCTCATCTCAAAGAAGTACACGAAAACAGAACCGACGAACGTGTGGACTAGAACGTCTCTATGGCAACCAACGAAGGAGGAGGTGAGCGAAGTTAGTGCTGGGATTACGGATGCTGAGAGGAAAGCATGGGCGAGATTGATGGGGAGACGGATTGGAGTTTGGGTGAGGGAGACGAGATCATAGCATCGAACAAAGACTGCGGAAGGAGTAAAGCGTGAGGCGATGTGGAGAAATGTGAAGATGTCGGCATTGGACGTAGGGAAATTTCATCGCTGGAAGCTTCTCGGTGCCAACCAGGAACTATACAGTTTTTTCTCTATAAAGCATACTATTCTATATATGGATAGTCGTTTAGTAATTATTATTCAGGTTAACAGATATCAGGGAAGAGGAAATCACTTCTTTTTAACGATTGCCGACTACTTTATTTCGTTTATTTAGTAGGTTCTTCCTCTACTCTTGGCTCTCATAGAATACGTTAACTCTATTGCCTTATACATCACCTAAACTTAAGTGCAGATAGGTGGTTTGGCCATTCAGATATGTAACTCAAAGATCCAGTGCTAGAAAGAGATACTCATCGCACTCGAGGACTCATTTGTCATTACTTCATACCCTTAGCATCAATCCAAGACCCATTTCAGTGCCCACACAAAACTCTGTCTGTGCCAAGGAATGCCAAGAACGAGTGATCTATTGTGCAATTTTTATTATCACATCTAACTGGAATCACAGCAAAAATTCGTAACAATCTTTATGGGCGAATCTTGCCCTAATGCCAACAAATCAGGATGGCACACCGTGAGCCGAGGTCATATGTAAGGTCACAAATTCCCAATTATATCAGCAACCTATCAAGCGCCAACGATTTCCAATCACTATTAACACGTGCTAGCAACTCCAACCACAGATTCGCTCGGCCAACCACTATAACTGGTGCAGCCCTTAGCCCCGCAAATGAGCTCCATATGCTAACTACATGTAGGCAAGAAGTCCGTTCCCATAGTATTCTGAAGAGCTGGAGATTTTGCAAGACTCGTGTATCGACGAGACCACTTTTACGTAGCTGACGTTCTGCAATATCTATCGAAGAGCTGCTGATAATCCACAGGCTTGATTCCTTTGCACAGGAAATTCCCGTATCTGGCATAAGCCAACCCATACAACCACATGCACGCTAGATGGCCCCAGGAAAGAGATACTCTATCATACACACAATAGTAAAGACAAGGGCTGCCGCAGTATGCTCGGTGTATTAATGTGAACACAGTCCCCTAGGTTCCGAATCTCTTTGCCTTGCCTTACCTCTGTTTGGAGATCTAGAAGGATAGATACATGTATACACACACTAAGAAAAGATCTTAGAGCGCATTTTCGAGTGACGGTTCATGACGCACAAGCGAGGTGCTGCTGACTTAGCTCTCTAGGAATGCGGACAAGCAAAAAAAAAAGCGGTAGAGTTAGACGATACGATATCACGACGGTCTATAGCACGATATGTATTTTCAATAGTACAGTAGAGTAGCCGAATGATGAAAGGCCATCACTTAACCAAAAAAATAATAAATATCTAAAGGAACATCCAATTCAAATCCAGAAACCATCAAAATCCCCATCACAGCCTATTTATAGAAAAACAAAACAGTCCAAAAAGTAGTCTCGGTAAATGGAAAAAATAAGAGTACAAGAGCAAAGGCCTCAGACTCGCCCACGAAGAGACAGCAAGAACAGGAAAAGCCACAGAATCGCTGCTCGCCGATAGATTACCAATAACGCCTAGCCTAATACCCAAGCCCTTTGCCGTATGTAGTGGGGGTCAAGTCGACTACTACCTATGATAGTAGGTACCTGCCTACCAGGAGAAGAACCCGGAAACAGGGGTGTGGTGTGGCTTTAATACTAATAGGTAGCATCGGGCACGGCTCCGTAGCATACAAAGCCACACACCCCGTGTTTCCGAGTTCTTCTCCTAGTAGACAAGTACCACATGCCCTTGCCTTCTTCTTCTACAAATGTATTAACCAATTAGCCAAGCGGGTGTATATCTTCTTCCTTGCCCGAAAAACGGTAGCTAGGGTCCAACATTTGCCCGTCTAGACCGCTACCAAAACAAAAACAAAAAAGCTAAGACTTTATAAGCACTTGACTAATAAAATGATAGTAATCTAACTTCTAGGATATATATTTCTTTTTTTTTTGTTCTTTGTTTGTTTGTTTTTTTGTTTTGAATTGGACTGATCATGACTAGGTACATGCAGTCTTCTTTTTTTAAAAAAGAACGCGCGAAAGAAGTTCAACTGAGCGAACAGCCTATGTTGTTGCCCTGGAAACCACGATCATGGATTGATTGCGTCACCTAAACAATAACAAAAAAAACCCATGCATCCCTCCAAGTCTTTACATGCAGTAAAAGATAGTTTTTTTTTTCTTTCTTTCTGCGCCTCCCAAAATATACAAGCTTGACGATACCTGTGATGAAACACCATCGATAACTTGACGAAAAAAAAGGCTGGGACGTTTACATATAGACTTTTACACATGCCGATTCATAAACTTTTGTTTTTTATTCCATATCTCAAAGTCGCTCTTCCTATTGGTAGTTGAACGATTTGCCCTGTTGGTTGGAGGATGGCTGAGACAGATCTGGACCTAATCGCGACAATCCGTGCCCGCCTTGCTCAATCGGAGTTAGTCTGAATCGAGGAACAGAGATCGGGTGGGTGTGGCATCTACGGATCTGTAACAACATTCGTTGTTTTACCACCGCACTTTTGTGTGTGTGTGTATATATTCCACAAACCAAACAGTAGAACCAAAGTTACAAAAAAAAAAAACTATATATCTCAATTTTTCTGAGAACATGTGCTTCGATCGATGACAGCTATTCCAGAGCCAGCCAGCAGTAGCAGACCCCCAAAAGAAATATGCCGAATGGTTCCCCCCCGTGGCCGGGGATTCTGATACAGGTAACGTTTCCACTCTGTACCATGGATCCGAGCAATTCTCTCATGCACGAGAAATCCAATGATAACAGCCGGGGATATCCGAGCTGAATGCCCCCATGCATCATGATGTTTCTTGTCTAAAACGGGTCTAGATGCAAACGCCTCACAAGAAACAAAGCATACACAAGTATTAACAAACAAGCCTCACGATATCTCACTGGATTGAGAAGCTTTATTTCGGTTGGTGATCGAATTTTCATTTATTGTATCCTACCGAAATATTAGCCCAGGTTTTTGGTAACCTATGAAATAACACATTGGCGCCGTTAGAATCGGAAGTGGTGCCGATAACACCCGAGCCAAACGTCCGTGTATCCCGTTGCTCTTTAATTGGTTAGTACAGGCTAGCCAATGTGAGACCGTAACATATGAATACTTACCGGAAGCCAATTCTCGTTTCGATTCAATAGCCAATGACCTAGAGCTGTAAAGAGCTATGAGCTACAATGCTGATCCTAGCAACTACTACTCGTATGATAGCTTCTTGAATACCAGAGGTCGGCAGTACTCCGCATTGGTGGTTACAGGGAATGTTCTGCTTTGATAACTGTATTACGGATTGTGTGGTCCGTGCGCCTCAAAATACCTAGGCTAGAGTTAGTTTGGCAGAGCACTCGAAGGGACAGAATAACGCCAACAATAAGCATTTTAGGATTTGTAGCGAGCCACCTATCACAACTCTGGCACGGCTTTTCTAAGAGTATAAACTCTTTCAATTCATAAGCAGCGTTGAAGAAATATCGGAAGCTCTGAAACTCTATTTCAGTTTTGGAAAATTGAAGTAAAATATTGCTTCGGACAAGCACGAAATCAATTCGTCAAAGCATAATGTAGAGTGGCTAGATCCATTCAAAGGTCCGTGCGCCAATAACGCCCAATTAGTCTAGTCTCCCAAGGATGTCTCAAGATCACGGCAGGAAAACCGGCCGTATTCGTGAAGTTCCCACAATGCCCATTCATCGATGACAGCCCCAAAAGACTAAAGTTGAGAAACACACTCGAATAAGATTCCCCATCGTAATCACTAAATCTCATGTCCACGCATAAACTTCAATTGGGGTTAGTCTTGCTGAATACCTTTGCAGTCTGCTATCAACCAACCGTCAGTTTGAACACAGATCTCTGTGGGAGGAATTCAGTGACGTTATCAACTCTCTACCAAACCATAAGCCTTGACACAAATTTCAAGTCGGCAAACGTTAGGTAATCAATCGTGGTGCGAACACTCCTTATATTCCTTGGCCGTTTCCTGACACTTGCACATGAATATAGAGATCCACGTCTCGGTGGATGCCACTATGTGCGCTTATGTCTGACGACAAATTGAATTTTATCATCTTCGAAATTTTGCATAAATTCATCGATTAAGTATAGCCTCGGAGCTTTAGACAATATAATTAGTTTGCTCCGTAAATAGTTTTAAAGAGTCTATCACGTGCATATCAAATACCCAAAATATCCAATCACAACCAGCTTCCGCAGATGTCTTTGGAGGGTGGGGGGGTAGTATATGCCATTTTCACTATCAAATTCGGGTTGATAGCATGTCCTAGTATTCCATTTGCGGTGTATCAAATTTACACAGTCAGCCTTAGGAGATTACCAATACAGCAGTTTTCTTTACAACGAGTAAACTCACCTGCACAGCGGATATCCTCATCGTGGTGACATCACGGAGCTATGAACTGGCATGTCTTGTCGTGTATAGAACAACGGCCTGTGGGCTGTATGTATCTATTGAATGAACGCTGTCATTCACCGGAGTCGATTGACAGGTAACGCTTGTGCCCTGTTATGCGGATAACTCGCTGTCTCTCTGCTAGTTAGGGCAGAAGGAAACTCTCTCGATTAGGGAGGGGGGCATGTCGGGTGTACATACCTGTACGAGAAAGGATCAATATTCTGAGCTTTGAATTTCTTGGTGTGTGGATAGACTGAATGTGCTATATACCTGCTGCTTATCGTGTAAGGGGGAATAAACAAGCATCACGAGGATAGCACAAGTTGAATAGAAAATCCCCTTGATGGCGCTTTCGATGATGAATACCGTAATCTGAATAGCAACCCCCCTCAATAGTGCCATTGATGAACGTCGAGCAAGCCAACCCTCATTGATGTCGTCACGCTAGCGCGACAACGATCGCATCACAACACATCACTCGGCTACATTGCCGACAACCCCACCCGGTACCCTGAATACCCCAGCGTTTCATCAAGAGATTTAAAGTTTACAATATATAGTTCTAGCATCAACCTCGCGTAACGTCAGGCTCTTCGGTTACATTTGCACAGCCGCAGCTGCATACATAGGCGATATCTAAGTATTCAGTATCGGGCCGCTGACATCCGTCTCCGTGGATCCGTTTAGCTATGGAACATATTGTCTGGAGATCTATCGCATACCGCAGAGGATCACACGGATTGTCACGGGTTGTCACTCATTTACTGTGACGGAAACGGGGTTGTCGCGACCACCCCCCTCACCCTTACTTGGACCGCGTGTGTTTCTCACGTGTGCATTTCGCGTTTGGGAGGGCTGATGGGTGATTATCCGTGATGGAATGTAAACAAATAGACCACCTCGGAGGGATGGACGTGTCTTGTAGAATTCCAGCATTTTATCTTAATCTCCCCCCGCGCCGGAAGATTGACGACGCACTTACGAATTGCCAAATTAGATCTCGCAGGAACGGAAGAAAAAAGGAGATTTGACATTCGTGAATCTTAGAGCACAGGTAAGATCCGGCTGACCTCGCTGTAAGGCTCGACATTTTTAATTTCGATTTATAACGATGCTACACAAAGCCGGGTTGGGCGGTGAGCAAAACGGAATTGAGAAATTACAGACACAGGGTCATGGTGAGTGCTTCCTCGTGTTCTAGAAGATGCCCTGGAGAGGGTATAGTAGAGACAATGGGGGATGGGTCGGCACTGGCTGGTGTTCGCTACGGAGGTTCGTGGTGGACGTTGCACAGGCAGCAAATTGCGGAGGAGCTTCAAGCCGCGGGACATGGATTGCCACAGCGGACTAGCCACGGCATTTTAGCCACAGATGGAGATTCGCTGGCCGGGGTGTAATTCCATTCTTGGCTGGTTCTGCCCCTGGACCCCTGCTACCGCGACCCCTGGCTTCGCACCCGTTGCCGTGTGGGTCTATTTTTCCTCAGTGGCCAAGCGTTATGCAGAGGCAGACTTTCCTCGAATAGATTTGTAGTTTCGGCTGCTTTCTACTGCAGCTGTCGTTGATTTGACCGACTGGCTGGCTGCTGCTGAGTTGTTGTGGGAGCAAGTAAACAAACCACCAACCAGAGCTCTAGTCTCAGCTGAAAGTGCTTGTTGTGTTTTCCTTGTTTGGTAGTTGCCCCTCCGATCATCCTCTACCTACTCACATCGTCAAAACGGTTCTTCCGGCGCGCCAGTGACATTTAGCGCTCGCCTCACCCACTCGATTGCGTGGGTTTTGTTCAAACCGCTACCACTTTTTGGTTTCAAGTGGATTCTATCAACGGCCCTCTTCAAAACAAATAAACACCTTCGTTTCAGAGACGCCGTGAGAGGATAGAAACACTGAGCATCGAGCATTGAGCGTCGAGCTGTTGAGACCGATTGCGATCTTGTCTGTTTGGTATGTACACAATTCTCGCGCTCTGCATGCTGTAGCTGTAAAGTGTACATGCTGCATACGTCCCTACATTGCACCGCGTCACATAGCATAGCATAGAACGTACTCTATTCGCGTGAATGTCCCATCCGTCCACCCACCCATTGTCGTGATCCCTTTCTGTGCAGCCTTAGCTGATTCCCCTATCCACGGCTCACAGTGATCCCGCTAGCTGTCCTCTGCATTCCTTCAATTCCTCTTCTGTTCAGGAATCTCGAGATTGCCTTCCCATCCGATCATCAACACCACCTTTTCCATCACCACCAACATCAGTCCATCCCGCGGCCGGTTTCGAAGGAAGGAGACTTTCTTTAATTCAGTTACATCTAACTTAGCAGCAGTCTCAGACTCTCTCGCTTTCGGTCTCACCACTCTGCTACCGGTCTTTCCAGGTTCCAGGTTCTCAGCCCGTGCACACGATCTGCCCTTGCTCTCTTTGTCTTCACTGTCTCTGCCTGCCACTGTCTCTCGTTCACTCGCTCACTCGCTCACCCACGCCTTTCTCTCGCCTTTCTCCCGGCCTTGACTTGAAGCCAGCCTTGTTCCTTGTTGTAGCTACTACGCAACTCAACAGCATTCCCTAGAACGACCCCCCCCAGACCACCAACTACCACCAACTACCACCAACAAGCTCAACACTCCCCACAACAACAAAGTTGATATACAACAAACCTGCCAATCTTTCTGCCGTATGACGATGCGATGCTTATGATCCTCTCGGCTTGCTGTATAATATTTTTTTAGTTTCGTGTTTTTCTTTCTCCCGGCAATGAAAACCGTTTCTACTGTGAGCATCCTCAATCCCTCACCCTCATGTTTACCTTTCGAGATCTTCGTGGTTCACGTGTTCGAGAGAGTGTGAATATGTGTGTATGTTTGCGTGTGCGTGCGTGCGTGCGTGCGTGCGTGTATCTGCGTGTGCGAGGGCTTCTGTTCTGACCACGTCTTTTTGCCCCAACATTACAGCTTTGTGCGACTTCCACGGTCGGAATAGCAGCCTGCGGGTTTGCTCTGGCACGACCAGGTAATACGGCAAACGACTTCGATGACCAGCTGACGAATATCTCTATTCACCCTAATATTTGTATTTCGCCCGTAATTAGAGCTCCCGCGGCGGGAGCTTTCCCCAATTCCCCCACCAGCTGTACCACTCCCACCAGCGAAACTGGTTCACAGCAGCCGCAATCACCGCATCCTAGCAATGTTTCTCGCCCGTCGACTTCGCGGCGCTGGTTGAGTCGATTGTCAGAGTCCTTCTCATCCGCCTCGTCGTCCACCTCCTCGTATCCTGCTTCCTCGACGCAGTCGTCGAGCACCACCTCCTCATCCCGGTCACGCCCTTACACGTCGAGTGCGCTTTCCCCGTTCTCCTCGAACCCCAATTCGCGCCCGCCCACACGAAACAAACTTGTCAAGCGAGCACCCTCGCAACGCCATTCCGCTACCGGCGGCTCCGCATCACTAGCAGCGCCAAGACAGCGACAGCGACCGTATACCGCCGTCAACCAATTATCGCCCGCAGGGCAATCTTCGCATCTCTCGCCGATCCATGCGTCACGACCCTCCACCTCCGCTCCAGAGATCATCTTCTCCCCACGCCCGACATACACCCCGGGACCCGCGGATTCATGGCGAGTCTTCTTCTCCGCGAAACGCCAAAAGCTCACGTCGAAACACTCTTCGGGATCGTCGTCGTCGGGAGGGGGGCACGCTAAGCTGCAGAAGAAGTCGTTGCGCGGGGTGCGGAGGATTTATCCAGATCAGAGGGGTCGCAACGTCATGGGTCCAACTTTGATGCTCGCTCCAACCATGTGCAGTATTGATCGTACCAGCAACGACGCCGACTCGGAATCCATCTTTTCGGGCGGGGAGTCACTTTTTTTCGATTCGCGCCCAGCATCGCGGATGGACGATTTGTGTGTCGAGCGACCACGGGAGCGCCCGCCATCTTCATCCTCGCCTGGGCGGCACGTGCGAAGGTCGCTCTCCATTTCGAATTACCTCAGCGCTCCCACGTCTAGGAACCCATCTGAAAACGGCGAAATGAGTAACGAAGCGGGAGATGAGAGTGGGTATGTTGGAAGCTACGCGATGGATTTTGAATTTGCGCGACGATACTCCGAGTCGGCTTCTCCCTATCCCCGTCACACACGACCTCCATCGCCCGAAGAGCAAGAGCCGCTCGCGCCGATCACTTCGCTCTCCTTGTCTGGTCAATACGTCGCCCCCGTGTCGCGAGATTACTCGCCGAGCCTAGATGATCATCTCCAGTCGTTTTCCCCTGTTGACGATCTGGATCTGGAATCAGGAGCCACTAATCTCACGCCCATTCGGACCACTAATAGGCAACATCGTCTGTCGCTTATTAGCGTGAGCGAACGAGCGTCTACGCTTGTGGGCAGTGAAGACCTTAATATCGAGAGCGACGTGGATTATCAGAGCGACACCGTGTTTGACTCGATGCGGACCCGTGTTTCAGAACTTACCCCGGTGCGCGCCGACTCCATCTTTAATTTGCCGGATGGCTCTCCTCGCAGCCAGGACATTTCGCCGCAGGATAAAAGGTTCCCGCATAAGCGCTACGTGAGCGGGGACTACACACCACTCAAACACACTGATAATCCAACGGCTTCGTCGCGCAACGGAGTGAACACAAATCGGATGCCCTTTGACGAAGACGAAGACGGGTGGAGCGACTGGGATGTTCCATCAAAGAACGGAGACGATGAAGCAGAACTGCGATATCCGACGCAAGGGGGGCTGAGACCATACAGTGGGTTGTTGTCAGCTGCTTCGCTAGGGCTACATAGTAACAACGCGAGCAACACTTCGTTTGGGACTGCACCCGAGGGCTTTTCGGTCGACGGCGCCTCTATTAGGGAAACAAATAGTATCTTGGATTGGAGTGAAAGTGTACCGAATAACACCGTCGCCGCCGCACCCTCTTACGCTAAACGTTCGAAGACTATTCACGCAAAGGAAAGTATGCTTACGTCTACAAGAGCTGGACGTCGCGCTACAAGTCAACATGTCAGGTCTCAGAGCATGCCGCTGGTAAACACCCACGGACGGGTGCCGCTACCGAGCGAGAATTGGGACGATGACTTTCTGGACAACGACGATGAAAGCAGTGGATTTGGGATGGTTATTCCGCGAGCAATCGAGGAGAACCAGGCCAGCGTCATTGGACATCTAGGCTGTGTTCGGGAGTTTGCATTACTTGTTGAAGGTAAAAACAGAAAATTGCTTTTTTTAATTTTTACCTTGGTGAGGCTGATTCGTGTTTTGTAGACTTGAAACAATTGCGCGAACAGGCCAACCAATTCGGGATCCGTTACGGTGCTCACAAAAGTACATTTGATGAAGCCGATGGGATCATAGCACTCGCAACTCTTGATGACGATGAGCCGCAGCAGACGTCAGAACCACCGCCGCCTAAATCTCGAAATACCAGCTGGAACTACTCTCACTCTCCTTCCTCGCGCCCTAGCATCTTGACCGACGATGGTATGCCCAAAGGGTATAGCCAAGGTCGACGTCGCTCTTCTGTCCTTTCGCCGGATGACGATATCTTTGGTGGTGGCGGAAACAACCTTACGCCTTTGCGACACCATCACTCTTTTCGTACCTCGCCGACTCCGTCGCCAGCTAGCCGAAAGACTATTGATAAAAATGACCCTGTCGAGGTCGCAAAGGGCATAATGGAAAGGATGCAGCACCAGCACCAGCATTCTAGTGGAGTGCATCATGTACGTGGTCACAGCGATGACACGATTGCAACCGGGAAGACAAAGAAGGTGCAGTTTGACACGGACATGCTTCGGGAGCTAGTCAAGCATGTGGGGAAACTCAAGAGGACGTTGCAAGATATTGTGGATAGAGAACGCGAAGCCGAGGAGGAGTGTCGAGGTAGTTTCGAAGGATTTGAGGATGGATGGGATTTCAGAGCCCCTGTGGGTGTTGTTTGAAAAAAAAATTAGGGTTTCAGCAAACGGGATGATTTTTTTTTGGGCAGCATTGCGTGGGTAAGGGCTGAAGGGAAAAAAGTTTGTGGGGTTTCTCTTTTTCATCATTTGTGGCGCTGTTTTTTCTTTCTTTCTGATTTGTGTTTTTGTGTTTTTTTCTTTCTTTTACTTTCCGCAGGGTGTAGCTTTTTTTTTCTCTTCGGGACCATCCTTATCACCAACCCTCCTCCCTCTCCTATGAACATACGCACGCGTATACACCCTGCGGGAAAACCTCACGCATTCGCATACATTCACGCGCTTTTTTTTACTCATTCTATACATATATCTATACAAGACTGGTGGTTTGGCGATTCGACAAGGGTTTTGGAGGGAGGAAAGGGTTTATTTAGGAAAGGGGTTTGTTTAGTTGATCTTTCGTTTTCCTTTACTTTTCCTTCAGGGTTTTGGTCTGTTGGGGGAGTTTATTTGTTTCCTATTTTTTTGTGTGATGGCTATTAATCTCTTTTGGTATTCCGCGGGGAGGGGCGAGTGGGATGCAATGGAAGCGGGGAGGAAGTGAGGGGAAGGGAGTTTTTTTTTCTACTGTATATTTTATACCCAGCAGCAAAACAACCAAGGTTGGAGGGAACAGCTTTTTATTATTATGGAAAGAAATGGTGAAGGTGAAGGTTGGTGTTTCGATACGCGGGATACCGATCTTTTTATTCATCGCTTGGCTTTCTCGCCCCTCCCCCCAAATACCCTCACCCCAAATACCATTTCCTACATTACGATTTGATTCGGTTTGGTTTTTTCTTCATGATGGGTTTTATGGTTTATGATTCAATTGTGGGGTCACCTGGGATCAGATCACCTGCATGCCGGGGTACGAGTTTCTTTTTCTGACTTGCATGCATGTATGAGGAGAAGAAGAAAATAATAGGTTCTACTATACTATTGGTGGAACTCTTTTTTTTTTTGGTGAGTAGGCAGGTTGTCTTTTACATCATTGTTACCGAATTTCTTGTACTACGCCTCTTTTCTTTCTTTCTTTCTTTTTTTTTCTTTTTTCTTTTTTTTCTTACGCGATTACTTGATTACACCATTGGCGGATTGATTTTTGTGGTGGTGTGGGGGAGGGGGGGAGAGGGGGGATGCGGTTTATTTTTAATGTGTGGAGATGAATGGGGATGAATGGTATAAGATAGATGGGAGTTAAGATAGTTTAGGGAGGAAAGGAATGGACGGATGGATGGATGAGTGAGGAATGGGGGGGGAGGGGATTGGGATAGTTAAGGTACTGAGGGGGGGGTAGGAACGGGATACATACTAAGTATGAGATTACGAAGAGATCACGATGTTATTGTGAACAGCTTCATGGTTTAAAAAAATTTAAAAATACAAGAAAAAGAGAGTTACTGCCGATTGGTGTTTCAGTCTGGTGGGAGATGGGGGGGGTATTTATGTTGATGCGGTGATGTGATTTCTACATAGAGCACATCTCGTGAGGCTGAGATGAGCGTACGGAAGATGATGGTGATGGTGATGGTGGTTATGCACGTTGCCGAAGTTGCCTTAGCGACATGGCTAGAGCCTGGTTCGGAGTATCGTCAACAAGCGACCGCTTGCGAATTCCTGGTTCTAGCTGCGCTTTTCATTCCTCTTTCTCTTCGCGCACCGCCCCCCATAGTAGAGGACTAGACTGGAAGGGGTAATTTACGGCTTATTAGACGACAGATCTCACATCTAGATCTCACGCTATCAGCAGATCTGGAGGAGAGCACTATATACATGTACCAAATCTAAGTAGAAACTTGCGAATATCCAATCTGTATCTTTCGCGAGCCGTGGATCTGTAACATGTCACGGAATTTATCCGCGAGATGAGCGAATAATGCTGCCGTGGTACCAGTGCATCTCGCCCCGTTTCTCGCATCTCGGTCTGTTAATTCTCGACTGTATCAGGGACCCGGACCCGGGCCGCCTACCTTCTCTGATATCTTAAATGGTATCCTGGAAGGTCTGGGTAGGTACAAGGTCTTGCTAGGATGTTCTATTGGAGCTTTCAATTGCCTACCTAACATTCAGTCCCTGTTAGACGATGGTCTCGCGGGTTGGCCCCTAAAGCACTAGCCAGAGCATTGAGTCTTTAAAATAGGTTTATATTGATGATGATAAGTCCTAAGTTCTTTGATAACGATAGAGGGATATATATAGCCGTGTTTGAACCATGTTTAGTCATCATATCCCGTGACAGTCCCACTCATGGTTACCCTACCATAAGGTTCACCCGCTTACCATTATCTTCATAGCTACATAATTAATACACACCGCAATGCAGTGCAGACAACCAAAACGGTAGGCCACTACCCGGGTGTGAGGGTAAGTCTGGCAACAGCTGGCGGTGCAGCTCTGTTCTTAGTTGGCTCAAGCTGGTTTGAATTTTTCATACTTTGCTAGTTAACTTTGATTTAATATTTTATACATAGTATTCCTAATCTGCTAGGGATTTCTATCGGGCTTCATAGGGAGTTGTGGAGGTGGAAGAAGAATTGGTATCTCTTACCCGTACTGTTACCTGTCCCTGTCGCCAGACTTAACTACCCTCACACCCGAGTACAGTTGTGTAAGAAAAGTCTTGACACCTTGCTCGCTATGATACAACTACACTGTACCAAAGAATGCAACACAAATACATTGCGTGCAGATAGTTGTCTCACTAGCAAGGTAGGGTGTCGAGACTTTTCTTACACGACTGTACATGTAACATCCTAGTTTGTTCAAATCGAGTATCTACTGGAGTGTTCTCAACAAAAGTAGTGCGCAAATCAAAGAAGAAATGATAAGCAAAGACTAGATATAAGCCTGAATCCTTTGTATTCTCCCATACCTACCAGCAGCCCTTTAAACAGCATGCTGAAGCTCCCGCTTTTGTGAAAGATAAAAGAAAAAGGCAAAAAGAAAGAGTAGTAATTAAAGATGATAAGCCTAGAAATATCAACCGGAAAAAAAGGAGAGGGAGAGGAAAGCAAGCACGCTTTTTCGGAGAATGGAAACCTCTCGAGTTTTTTTTCGCATACTTTTAATTTCCTTAGCTTGGTCGGGGCGATGAATTCCTCCGCGATTCGTATAAGTATAGCACCAAGATACAAATATTCGAAACAAAGGCCTTGAGTTCTCAGAACTATGAAAGTTTTAGTTGCCGCAACTGAACTAGAGTTTTAGATAGGCAAATATATACTCACACCATTATAGCTAATTCTAGCTTGCGTATGGCTTGGCTGGCCTTATTAAAGGGTGGCTCCTCTTTCTTTAAGTAAGTCTATAATCCAATAAGAACCTTGTTGGGTTGCGGCTTGCAAGGCAGATCCGTACTTCCCGCCTTGAAGATTGACATCCGCGCCGGCGTCGAGCAGCAGCTGCACCACCTTCTCGGAGCCGCGATAAGCTGCTGCTTGCAAGGCAGATCCGTACTTCCCGCCTTGAAGGTCGACATCCGCGCCGGCGTCGAGCAGCAGCTGCACCACCTTCTCAGAGCCTTTATGAGCTGCTGCTTGCAAGGCAGATCCGTGCTCCCCGCCTTGACGATTGGTATCTGCACCAGCATCAAGTAGATATTTGATCACTTCAGCGTTCCCCCTTGATGCTGCAAGAAGAAGTAGATCTGACTTCTCTTTTTCTGAATTTATGATTTGCGGTTCTTGTTCTAGAAAATATTTAAGGATTACTGGAATGTTGTAATGCGACATTACTTGATAAGGGGTTCCGCTGTCGAAGGAGTGAACTAACGGATAAAATCCTACCATGTGAGTCTCCTTCATTAATGCTGGAATATTTCGTGGATCAAAGAGGAATCCTCGGATAAGAATTTCCCGTTGGCTATTGATCACATTCCAGTTTCTGGCATGCTCTGCCCAATATCTGAGAACGTAGCTGAAAATTTCGATTCTGTTAACATCTGTTGTAATATCGCCAAGTATAGTGAGGCAAATTTCCGTGATAAAGTCTTCCGCATCATCAAACTCTGGTTTCTGTTTAAGGTATTCCTGCACAGAATAATGCACAAAGCGGAGAAGATTGGTTTGTTCATCTAGTGCCACGAAGTTGCCGCAGACACCAATCAAGTAATCGAGGCTCGCTGCCTTCTGGGTTGGATCGAATCTTGCAACCCCAGGCTCAATTGCTGTTGCATCGAGGATTTCGATAGGGTTTAATGGGCGTTTCGCATGGAGAACCAATTTGAGAGTTTTTAAGGCCCATTTGCTCTCTGAATCGTCAGAGTCTTCACCAGCAATCTTCATCCAGATGCGATCATATGTGCTGTTTAGACCGCGAGGCAATTTTTTGAGTTGGGCCCTAGCTTCGCTTTCGTTTCCTTGCTTGCAAATGTGGTCTAGCTGTAACTTTGCCCAGAGAAACCTGGAGTAATTGAGTTAGAGATAATTTTATAGTGGGTGTTTACATGAAAGGATACGTACATGCCATCTGCTTGACTACTAATTGTGCTGATCAAATCATCCTTCAGCTGTTCTGTAACTTTGCCGCCCAAGAGTTTGCGGTCTCTGATGGCAGTTTCTATCCTTTCCTCGACAAAGGGTTTGATATCTTTTGATGTGTCGTCTGCATCAATGTGGTAGCTTGGGTTGTTCTCGAATAACCTACATAGGTCGTTTTCGGGCGACTGGTTAAAAATATCTTGACATGGCGTCCCTCTATCATCAACTGTCGTTTTAAGAGTTTAACTAGGGATTCCCGATCCTCTTCGCTACATTCATCTAATGCATCCAACACAATAAATGTTTTACTCGAGCGGGATAGAGCTTCTCCAAGGAAAGATTCGGAATTTTGAAGAGGAAGGGAGATCTGGTTCTTGGAGGCTTCTAATATCTCTGGGTCTAGATAATCGTTCTTCGTTGACAGCTGTCTCAGCAACGAGTTTATGATAGGTGAAGCTTCCCGTCTTGTTGATTTCCCGTAGTTGCAGTAAAAGTAGATCGTCGGGATGGATTTGTAGGTTACGCGCAAGGCATCGATTATTAAGGAACTGTTGTGCTTGTTTTAGAATTTTGTTCAAGAATGTGAGAAAGGGTTTAAACCTCAAGATAGTCTTCCCTGAACCCGCTGAATTCAAAAGTAAGCGTATAGTTAGGGCTATGACAGTAGAATTTGCTAAATACCTTTCCCGGAAAGCCACATTACCGTTGAAAATTCCGACTCTACCCAGCTTCCAAATTTTGGGTTCTCGAACAGCCACTTCCCTGTACCATCGAAACGCTGCGTCTGTGCTTTTTCGTGATGAGCTCCGAAGTCAACCGTTGAAAGCCAATTCAAAGCGTCTCGTCGCTTTGATTCTATATATAATGGTTGGGAACTAGTGCATCATGATGGCACAACTGCAAAACGTATACTCGCCATCCGCATGCGTCAACAAAATATCAACACCACGCTTAACGCCCAAGATGTCTATCTGGAATCCGCCAAAAAGTTCGCTTAGTTGCTTCAATTCCTTCTTTTGATCTGAAGAGTTTAGTTAGCTAACCGTTTTGGCTGTGGCGCCGCGAGCCGAACTTACTATCTTGCACTTCTCGGGTTAGCAATCATGTAAAGAAATTATGATAGCTTTTCAACATACATTCATCGCTTGCCACATGTGCACGCCGCCATAATTCCGCTTTGCCTGTGTTTATATCCCCTATGAGAGGTTCAAACCTTGTCTGGAATGGATTAGTAATACCACCGGCAACCCTTCCTATTCTGATTTTAGCTGCTCTTCCTCTTTCGTTACGCTATTTAGCTTGATTGGTGGTAAATTGCTTACCTGGTGCTTTGGTATTAAAGAAGTCGATCGCTTCTACCATAAATATTAGGCAAGAGGAATATAACCGTGGTAGCTGTGTCATTACCGCCTTGGCGGATTCAAGTTCACCCGACGAGTAGATCCTTTCATAGATTCTACAAGACCCCATGATGCCTGCAATATCGTCTAAAGCCGAACTGACACCTTCAAACGACTGCATATCGTTTAATGCCACCTAAAAAATCAGAGCTCAACCGGTTACTTTCTTTCTGAATAGCATATACAGAGGAAAATGTGTTCACAGACCTGCAAACAAAATCTTACGCCCGCCCATACTAGCGAAACGACTTCTGGAGAACCTTGAGTAGCTAAATATCCGATTTTGGCATACTTTTCCGTCTTTTTTTAAGATATTATGCACTCTGGCTCGAGTTATAATGGGGTTTCTGCCTCCGTCCGAGACAAGAACATCCTTGCAACCATCCTTGAGGCTACGGAGGGTTTCAATCTCGCCTTCGAGTGTTTGAGTATTCTCGATGTTAAAAGCGCTTAAAGTTTCACGCTGTTTGACTGTTAATTTACTAAGAGCTTCCTCCCAGCAGGTTGGTTGTGCTGTATTTGCATTGCTTTATAATTACTGGCATTAGTGGGATTTGAAAGGGTCTAAAACTAACTGGGGATTGGTACCATTGTTCCTGGGGCGTGTGGTTATTAACATCGGGGGTAATGACCTCGTTGCTAATGCTTGCAGCAGGCTCGGCTTTACTAGGTGTGGGGGAGGGACTACTTGAATATTTAGTAACTAATGCAGCTTGTAAAGTGTTTTAGAGAAAATGATCACCTATCGTCCTGAGGAAAACGTATGTCTGGGGTGCCGGGTTGGGTAGGGGCTTGGACGGATGGGCTATAGTGTGGTTAATAGCTGATTAGCCAATGTAGCTAGCGGGATATGGTGGGGAACATTGATACCTGCAGCTGTCTGCATGGGTGATGTTGGTATTCAAGGTTATTTCGCTTTCGGTAGCAGCGGGCTCAACCCTTGGCGTTGAGGTTGATGTTGTGGAATTAGCACTGATATATCCTTAGCGTACAGAATCGATAAGTAATTTGACTAAATGTGCTTACCTAATGTTTGGTAAGTGCTGTGTGTTTTCACCTGCACCGTTGTCCCCATCCGCGTTGGTAAGGGCAGGTTGGGATCTCCGAGCTATAGTATCAAGTGTTGTTGTGCTAATGGGATGGGCTAGATTATGATTTTTTTTGGGCCTACTTGGAGACAAGGAACGTGCTCTCTCTTTGGTTTTTTTCCAGAGAACGGTTAGATAACTGCTGCTAGGTATACCAGGGCCCCTGGGATTTGAGTCCTGTGACATTGTGTAAGTTTAGTGATTGGAGTTTCGAAGGAAGTGGTTCAGTGTTGGAGAAGCAAGATACAATAGAAATCGTTTAGTGGGAGCAAGGCTGATGGCAAGGAGCCCAAAAACTAGCTTGAGCGGGGATATGGGTAAAATCTTATGTAATCGTATATGCACTTACAGGTGCAGAAAAATCACTGCCAATGGAAATGGTCCACATGCATGTGCCTATTTCCCAGATATCACACCTAGTCGGCTATCGCTTCACCAATCTTCCAGTTTTGGTATTTAAAGTCCACTTGATTAAGCGTCTAGTGATAGAAAAGCTGGAACCTGCTATAAGAACCCACAAAGCTCTGGTTCTTTGGCCTGACAGAACTTTAATAGGCGACGGCAGCATAGGCTAGTTCCTTAAGGATAAAAAAGCCGAATCATCAGAGTTAGCGACACGATGCCTTAAAGGCATATGTAAGAGCTGAAGATTTAGCGAGAGCGAGAGCGTCTGAAAAATCACTCGTTGAGAAACCGGTTTAGAAAAAACGTTAACAGGAGATATAGAGGGAAATTACTCGCCTAGGTAAATATAGCTATGCATAGGGGATTTTAAGCCTTTAAATAAATCATTGGTTCATTTAGTATACATTACAGTTGGTATTAGTTATATTAGCTTTTTACGCCGTTATTCTCGGGGAGTGAAAGTATATCTTAGAATTTACTTGATATGCTTTTTAAAACCCACACGCTGCGTGTGAAGGGGCGCTGAAAACGGTACTGCAGTCCCATGAGTAGATAATTCTTTGCGCTGATTAATGTGCTGAATACATGTCATACTAGGCTTGGGGTCGGGGGTGCCTATACTGCTTCAATCGTGAGTATGGAATACCCACCGGTGAGGAGTTCGGCTCTTGACCATAGCTGGTCATAAGCTACAGATACTGCGCGTATGATGATGAAGCTGAGGCATTTCCGGGGTAGCCAATAGTTAGTTTGCCGCCGTGCGCGGTGCCTATGAGCTATGGTGCGTAGGCGGTGGAGAGAATAGATTGAGACGAGCTTGTGTAGCTGTGAATCCACTACCCTAACCATTGCCAAATAATTTTCGTATTTCACCACCTAAACTCTTGTTTTACGCGTTTGCGAGGATCGGGACCGAGTTGGGTTGTTACAGAAATTCTATGCTGGAGCGAAGTGTTAGTGATGAGACTAAGGCTCTGTAAATAGATAGAATGGGTTACTCTATTAGAGATAATGCTGCACTGAAATCAATTCTATGTCGATGTTGTTTGACCGCTGTGGGAAATTGAAAGCCTTAGGGATTCTTCCCTCAAAAAGTACGCCCCGAGTTGCCAGTTCCCTATCAAGACTTTATTTCCCATCACCAGCTTCCGTTTTACCACTAGTTTTAATCCTCACCATCGTCTCTAATTGACGAATCACATTTTCTTCATAGGAAAAGCTTTGAAAAAAACACCGTCAATCCCTTTTGATATCTTAAAGTAAACTCACGCCATGGATCCAAACTTAATAACTGTTGGTGTAGAACTAGAGATGATCCTCGAGAATATCTCAGATGAGGAAGATGTCACTTACCAGTATTCTATTACTGCGGATGCGCTGAAGCCGCTGACCGAAGAGTTCGGCATCCCAATTACAAACTCCTGCAGTGGCGACGACTCAATTAGCGACGATGCCTCCGGGCCCATAGTTGAGGTGTTTGAGACTTTCAACGTTCAACAAGACGAAACTATCGGAGAGTATTATGGGACACGAGGCGTCGAAGTGTCTACCCCGATCCTCAGGAATAATGCCTGGAAGAAAGTCATCCCGGTATTCTGTAAAGCTATGAAGGGACTGAGCCCTGTTTTCGACGATACCACTGGTCTGCATGTCCACGTCGGTATCGGTAAAGCTTACAGTTTACTACAGCTTAAGCAGATCTCAAAGGCGATCATAATTTTCGAGAAACAGATGGACATCTGTCATCCTGAAAATCGCCGCCAGGACAATACCCCGGACATTTTTAACAGCATTCGATCAAATCGCAAAAACAGAATTTTTAAACCAAAGTCCGCTTCGCAGTGTATCGAGATGATAGATACGGCAGGCTCGCTCAAAGAACTCTTTAAAATGATTAACTGCCACGAAGCCGCGTGCTTCCACGATGACCCAGAGAGAAGCTATAAGTATAACCTGATTAGCCCGTACGGAACCATTGAGTTTAGACAGGGGTTTGCGACTGTCGACGCTGATGAAATTCTTATGTGGATCGAGAGAGTCGTTAAGTTCGTGGGAGGCGCTATCTCTACTTCTGATGTTGACTTTAAGACTTGGGCTATATCCGCTGTTGTCCCTTCTTTAGTCTATGAAAGATTTGGAGTTCCCGCTCCAGCGTGATCTGGTCTATCAAGAGTGCGCAGCCCCACCGGCCGCGGGGAGAATAAAGAAGTCGTAGTTTAGAATACTGACTTTGGAGTTATCGCAAAATCTATGTTTATTTTCTTGAATATAGATACATGTATTATAGCTATTAGAAGAATTTGCGAATTGAGTGATATATCTCTCTAAGATCGAACTATTTCAAATCAACGTATCTGTAAATTGTTCGTGAGCCGTAAATCATCACGCATAAGTGTTTTAAATGACGCTGGGATTAACAAGTTAGGTCTGGTGACGGGATTAACACCAGGTGAATTTTTGAGATCGCCTACCCATTAAGTTGATTTTATAGAAATTCATATGGCCGTTAGCGAATATTGGGGGACGCAATGGTGTATTTGCCCCAACCCTTCCGTAAGAAGTATGATGCTGGGAGGTTGAAATAAGCTTTTTGTCCTAGCCCAAATGCGAACGGTCCGAGCGTCACGCACGGACCCTTTGAGCTGAACGAACAGCACTACAACAGCTGCACTCTGCACCCATCGGCTCCTTATTCACTAAGTGCCATCCAGCCTGGCTACGGAGGGCATGTATTGACCCCTTACCTTGCTTCTAGGCATCTTCTTGAAAACAAACTCAGATCGATATTAGCAAAATATAACTTCAGCACAAGATGGGTCATTGTTATCCCCCTAAAGCTAGCCGAAACATGCCTCATCACTGCCTCACCCTCTTCGGATAGCTCTAGATCGATCCTCAAGAAACTTTGTCTTAGTAAGAATTTTAGAGCTCAAGATCCGACAAAAATCAAATATTTAAGTCGTCTCCCGAGCTTGAATATTTGGTTTTGCCCAACTAACATCTATCTACGATCGTAGGTTCACAGCTGGGAGGTCAATATACCACAGATCTCTCTTCCAGTCTCAAGCGTGATAATGTGGGATTTTCTGGAAGCCTTGAATTCATCTTCTGAGCCATGAGGTAGAAAAACGGCTCCGCGTCCAGACACAAGCGTAACTACAAACCTACATAGACTACAGTAAATCTTTATAGCCTAATTTTGGGCTATTTGCCACATTGCTGGATCACCCTTTTGTGGTATGCGAGTTCTACATTCGCAGGCTCAGACCCATTGGAATCCTGACTAATTTTCTCGGCCTAGAGCTCTCTGCTATGATCATGCATCCATCCACACAGTCATCTCATCCACGTTAAAGGACAGGTACTTAGGCGCATAGCTATAGTTCTAGCATCGCTATGGACATATAGGTATTCCTTATCGTGATACGAGTGTAAGATGTCACAGATTGTCGAAATTTGTCATCTTGACATTAACAAGCTCAATTAAGGGACATAAAATTTGGTGACCGTTTTCATTCCGCCTAAATCATTGAACTCTTACATAGCCTAATAGAGGCATTGCAACTTAGAATGAGGTATGCAGACGTATCTCTTCTATCTTTGTCCCGAAAGATCTTCGGAGACGTGGTACAATTTGCGAGGTCCGTCAAAAGCCGTTAATTTAGATTAGATACAAGCAAAAGAAGAGCTACTCAAGCATTCACTAACCAAGGAAATTCATCATATAAGATATAGCTAAGATGCTAATAAGCAAGGAAGACATCATTTTCCCTAAAGCGCATTCTTTCCCTAAAATCAATTTCAAAATTCGGGTTTCTTCGGCCAGAAACAACACCCGCAAACTCCTCACCGCTGAAAGTATGGGGGGGGGACCATAACCTCAGTTCCCCCCCCAAAAAACACCTTTTCAAGTCCAAGTATACGTACCAAACGAGAGCGAGAGCTAGAAAGAAAAGGATCCACCATTGCTAAAAATGACCATCCAATTCTCAACTTTATGCTAAAACTAAACTCAAACACTTGTGTCTGAAGCTGCTGCTGCATTTATCAAAAATGCCTTCTCTTGTCTTTTTATGTGTTTGCTGCCATTAATATGACCGTTTCTCCACGCGATATGTATTGTGATATCGCAAATATCGCACTTCCATTCACGGCCCTGATGTATCTTTTTATACTTGGTTTTTATCATCTTATTGCAAGGCTCGCAGAAAAAGATTTCGGACTCGTCCAAGTTTGGGATGTCGATTTCGACGGGTTTCTTCGGTGTTCCGGAGCTCCGGCCTGTTGGGCCGATTGGAATTACCGGAATGACTGGAGTGATTGGAGTAGCTAGGGTGGTCTTGGGTTGGGCTGCACTAAGAGATTCAGTGCATTTTTTGAGCTCGCGCATTTTGTGTTTAGCGCCCGCTAGGTGAGAGATTCTGGAACCCCGATGCATTGTCTTATCACAAACTTGACACTCCCAGGCACCACCTCTGTGATATTTCTCCACATCGATACTGAACTCTTTGTCCTTGCAGACCGCACACCGGAATGTCGCCAACGCGGTTGAGTTTGGTACGTCAAGGGCGTTCTCGACTTGCTCGTTAGGGAGTTGTGTATCCTCTGTTTCCACTATATGGTGAGGGAGGTCATTCTGGCTTTCTTGTTTAGGCCTTCGTTCTAGTACTTCTTCGGAATTCGATTCAAGCTCATGCAAGCTTTGAAGCTTGTCGTCAGCTTCATGAATCGAGCTCGAGGCCTCGAAGGAGGCTTTGTCCTCCCTGTCTAAGGGTTGTGAATCCTCAATCTCTTCTATTTGCTGCAAGCTGTGGTCTTTAATCACATGCAAAGACTCGTGGTCCGAAGGTATTTCAATAGCTGATGCATATCCATCTGTGTCTTGAAACGGATCTTCCAACTTTGATTCCAGTTCTGGAGTTTCGTCGGGAGGATCCATATCTTTGGGAAATGTTCCGGTTGTACTTTCACCAAACATTCGGCTCCAGCGATCATTATCAATAAGGGACTGGTTAGTCCACTGTGGCATTGACGAAAATTCTGGAATCGGAATATCGATGTCATCGCTGAGAAGATCTATTAATCCATTGGGCTTGGTTTCCATTTCTCCGACCAATCTAGAATCCCCTGAAAACTGAGACCCGTGATTTTGGTCCCGAAAATTGGATCCCTGGCTTCGGGGATGCATCCTACAGACCATGTCTTGGTCTTTCCCTAGGATATGTAAGGTCAAACTGCATACGGTGCAATGCCAAGCGCCAAACCCATGGCGTTTCTTCTTCTTCATCGTAAGGTTCTTCCTACAGACAGGACAGTAGTATTCTTCTACTGAAGTGCTCAAAGCTACTGGGGGTAACATAATCGTAGCGGGGGCTTGAGCAAGAGTAGTAGACTCGATTTTTGCCATTTCACGAGATTTGGCCCTCCTGGCTTTTCTATCGTGATTTTCGAGATGGCGGTCTTTCCAGTCATGGTGCAACCATTTACCGCAGGTCTTGCATTCCCAGGCTACACTTAAATGCATCCATTTATCCTCCAATATATATTCAGCATCGCAAATCTTGCAAATGAACATTCCTGGCTTTGGCACTCGTGCCTTATTAAAAGATAGCCTAGTATTTTCTCCACCAGGCAGCATTTCGGCTCGCTCGCCGGAGCGTTGTGTCGGATTGTTTGTCTCGGTCTTGGGTTTGAGGGATTCCTCGGTGAGGCCATTTTCGAGCGGTTTATCCTTCACTTGAACACTTTCGACGCGTTCGACATCGGCTAGGGATGATTCTTCAAGAGCATCTAGTTTGTATTGGGTACAAGCTGAGCAGTCGCATTTCATGATATGAGCCAAAGAGGCTAAATGGTCTTCTTTCTTGCCCATTTCCATAGATATAGAGCAGGTTATGCAAGTCCATTTCGCAGTTGGGTCCCATATCTGATTGGTCTCCGGTTTGGCAGTCAAGTCATCGGGGGTTGCTTTAACCTCCTCAACCGGGAGAGAGGAGAGTATTTCGTCGTCGGGATAATCATCATTGACTTCGTCTGCTTCAGCTTCGTGGTCATCTGGTGTCCAGTACGCAGACTCCGAAAGGTCTCCGCTGATAACAGGATCTGGAGATAAATCCCGTGCTCGAAGGGATTTGGCGTGGCCTTTTCCGCTAAGGTGTTCGTCTTTATAAAAAACATTCATAGTTTCATCGCAGACCGCACACAGCCATATCATTGAGGATGGAATTATGGGATCTGGGGTATCTCTGGGGCTTTGAGCTTCTGTTCGCTTTCCGAACATTTTGGCGTGAGTTTTTCCAGTGAGGTGTTCATCTTTGAAAAATATACTCATCGTTTCATCGCAGGTTGTGCATCGCCATGACATTGACGATGAGTTTTGGTTCGATATTTCGGGCCAGTCGCCCTGGGCCACAGCGTCCAGGTCGATAAGCTGTTCAACGTTGGCTGCCCAGCCTTTCACGCCCGCAAATCCGTATTCCTTCTCTCCCTCCTCCTCCTCCTCCTCCTCCTCCTCCTCCTCCTCCTCCTCATCGTCGTCGTCGTCGTCGTCGTCGTCGTCGTCGTCGCCTTCATCTCCTTCTTCATTTCCCTCATCCTCGTCCCCTGCCTCACTCCCTCCCCCCACTCCCTCGCCCTTCTCTCCCACTACCCTTTCCTTCACTCTCTCGGACGTTCCCACACGAGCCACAGCCTCCGGCGAGTTAACGGTAATTTCGACTAGACCTAACTCTACGTTCTTCTGGGTATGGCGCTTCCCTTTTAGATGCGGTATTCTGCTCGAAAGTGGCATATCGACCTCGCAAATTTTGCACCCCCAATAACCGGGTCTAGGGGCGGAACCGCGAGCAGCCATAGAGACGGTTCTTCGATATTCCATTGAAATAAAGAGTAACTAATCAATCTAGTTAGTTTTTGCGTCTCTTTTCTTTAAAAAAAAGTCTGCGCCATGACGGAAAAAAAAAAAATGCCGATTACGATGTTTTTGCAGCACTTAAACCAGGAAGTTTAGCCACAAATAACAATATGCATTCTCTTATAGGTTGAAATCCCCTTCAAGACAATCAGTACCGATCAAACAAAGAAAGATTATACAGAAAGGAAATACAATAGATCACCTTACTAGCCCTGGGAAACAGTTGCTCGGGGAACATTCAGAAATTCAAATGGCTTTCTCTAGATCCAACTTAAATGGTAGCACGTACGTGTGGGATGCCTGAATACCGTCGAAATTCGAAATAATCAGTATTACAGTAGATTGCAAGGGTCGTTACCCAAAACTAACTTGGATTGGCTTGAAAGTACCGAGAAAGGCTAGAAGGATCGATTTGGTGCCTTGGAACTCACTCTTAACGGTTAGTGGCGGATATAAACCCCTTACGGGGAGTATATTACTATAGTGATATATTGGTTTAGTCATCAGGTATTTATCAGCAGGTAGAGTAGTGTAACTTATCCCTTCGCTCGTAGGCTGATTTGCGGGTGATTTTGATGCATGGCAACGAGATCGGGCGAACTATTATTACTACGTACAAGGCCAAAAAAAATCAAAAAAAATACAGGAAACTACTAGAAAGTACAGTGATACTCATAGAAACAATTTCGCGACCCTGTTAAGCAGAGAGGTTCATTGCAGGCTTCACACTTCCACTGAGTCTTTGGTAAATACCTACTATCCAGCAGTCCACCCTGCTCCTTTTCCCTCCTACAGCAACAGAAGCAAACCCTTCTTTCTTCAGCTGGAACACAGACAGGAAGATGCAGAGCCGATTGAGAATTAATTCCGGAGGTTTTGGTAGGAATTGAAGACCCCGATAGTGGTGGATTTGATTGACTAGGAGACTTAGGTTTTCGAGGCCCTTTCATGGATCGGAACGAAGTATTGGGGTAGAGGAGTGCTTGGTGGTTGCGACGGGTTGCGGGTGTTAGTATAATGTCTTTGTGTTTCGGTTGCTGTCGGGTATTGGTCGTTGGTGGGAAAAGCAGGGTATTTAAGTGATGGATTTCGGTCATTAATTGTCTTCTTCTTCTTCTTTTCTTAAGCAACGTTCTCGTTTACCTTCTACTGTGATTACTCAATACCATCTTGGTTCTACCTTAGAACCCTCGCTGTCGCTGTCTTTCATGGATGGTTGTTTTATTGGCTAGTTTGGGATATAAGTATATGGTTGTTATGTTTTGTCGTTGTTCTTTGTGTTTCTTTAGGTTTCGGTTATAATGAGTCATATGTTAGTCAGCGAAAGATGGGATTATGGGTATATAAGCGAAGGGTGTTCCCCTCTTGTTGTACTTCTTTTTCTTTCTTTCTTAAGCAACGTCTTCTATCGTCACTCTACTTGTATCCTAAAAATACAAGCCAGGATTCCCTCTAAGAATCCTTCGTCGCCTCCGTGATATCTTTCGTAACTATCACGCCACTACATCAACGTAGTCTTGTTGTCAAAGTCATAACTCTCCCTCGTCGTAGAGCCTGTGGAATCATCATTCAAACTCTTGTTGTTAGTTTTCGTTCAAGTAGCACTGCTCACCTTTGGGGATACCAAAGGGCTTGACGAAACCTCACTCCTTGAGACTGTCCCTCTTGCTGCACTTATCTCGCCTTGAGACAGACCCCTCGTAGAACCTGTAGAAAACATCGCACTATTCAAACGTGTTGACACCTCGCTTAAGTAGCACTGCTCACCTTCAGGGATACTGAAGGGCTTAACAAGGGTGCTGAACCGTGAGAGTCCCTTGTAGAATCAACTCCCAAATAACTTGCATTCGGAAATCCTTGTGCTGGAGCCCATCATATTAATTTAAATCACGGTATATGATGAAAGCATTAATCAGCACTGTGTCTTGAACCCAAAAAAATATAGGAAACCAGTTGCGTCTAGTGATTAATGGGGTAGAGTAGTAACAGCGATACTGATCAGTCTCAAGGAGTAAGAATCTCGTCAAGCTCTCAGGTATCCCCCGAGATAAGCAGTGCTACTTGAACGAGAAATTAACAGCGAGAGTGTATACGGAGATTCTACAGGCTCTACGGATGGATGAAGTTATGATGACTTGGAGGCAGCGACAGCGAGGGATTACGAGATGTAATCGAGGGTTGTATTGTAAGATACAACGAGTGTACAATAGAAGACATTGCTTAAAGAAAGAAGAAGGAAAAGTATAATAAGAGGGGACAACCCTTCGCTTATATACCCATATTCCATCTCTTTGAACACAAACGTGTGGCTCATTGTAACCGAAACCACGGGAAACATAACGAACAACAATGTAACACAACAACCGCATACCCTCGTACCAGACCAGCCAACAATAATATCCATCCATGAAAATCAGCCACATCTACCCCCATCTTATTGTGATTGTAATCTGCAGCACAAGTAGGAATATTGAGTGTCAGGCTTGCAGCATCTCTAAATAGCTCTCAGCTCTCAAGAAGCGGGTTTCGTGTCAAGCTGTCGAGTATCCCTCGAGATGAGCAGTGCTACTTGAATGAGACACCAACAGCGAGAGTATACACGAAGATTCTACAGGCTCTACAAATGGGTCAAGTTATGATGACTTGAAGACGGCGACAGCGAAGGATTACGAGGTGTAACCGAGGTTTGTATTGTAAAATACAAGAGTGAACAATAGAAGACGTTGCTTAAGGAGAAAAGAGGAAAAGCACAACAAGAGGGGAAATCCCTTGGCTTATATATCCATAACCCAATCTCTTGATGACAAACGCATGACTCATTGTAAATGGAAACCAAAGGTTTCAAGGATAGAACCGGGTAATAGAATAGGTTTCACGGATTAAGGATTGGGTACAGGGTTAGGTTTCTGTTCGATCGTTGTTAGGGATTTTGGGTTGCTATATAATGTTATTGTATTTCGGTTGTTATCGGTTATCGGGTTTACTAGGAAAAGCGGGGTATTTAAACGGTGGATTTTGTCGATGCTTTATTCTTCTTCTTCTTTCTCTTTAAGCAACGTTCTCGTTTTACTTCTGTTGTATCTGTTATAATTCCACTTCGATTCTACTTCAGAATCCTCGCTGCCGCTGTGAAACATCGCCGATACTTCGCCTGGAAGTATACCCTTCGTAGGACCTGTAGACTATATTGCACTCCTCGAACGTATTGGTCTCTCGTTTAAGTAGCACTGCTCACCTTCAGGGATACTGAAGGGCTTAACGAGAAGCCATCCGTGAGAATAGGATGGAGTTGTTGGTAGTTACGAAGGATTTCCTTGGGTATAATGGCTTTGTTGTTCGGTTAGGTTTCGGTTGTTGATGAATTGGTATTTGTGTTACGGGAAAGAGGGGTATTTAAGTGAAGGATTTTGGGTCTTTACTGTTCTCTTTTCTCTCTTTCCTTAAGCAACGTTCTCGTTCCACTTCTACCTGTATCATTCTGAATACTATCTCGGTTCTATCTCAGAACCCTCGCTGTCGCTGTGAAACACCGCCGATACTTCACCTTGAAGTATACCCACCGTAGGACCTGTAGAAACGCGGCACTCATCAAACGAGTTGATATCTCGCTTAAGTAGCACTGCTCACCTTCAGGGATACTGAAGGGCTTAATGAGGGATCAAACCGTGAGAAAAGGAAACACAAAGAATAATCGTAGCATTTAGCAACCATATACTCACGTATCTAACCAACCAACAAAGCAGCCATCCATGAAATCGGGCTGCAACAGGATTCGAACAGCTAGGTCTGTTTCGATCCATTGAGACTACAGCATTGCGTCCTATTAAAGTATGCAATGTAGTCATCAATGATACTGGAGCATTATCATACCAAAGAAGCGTAGCAACCCCTCTATCAACTGCACCAGTAGTGAAGTGATATTCTACCTTTGTCTCAGAGTTGGCGGGTACTTTTAACTCCTCTGGATAGCCAGTTCTGTCCCGTCTAGTAGTCCCACATCCACCAATGCCAATAGCTCGAAAATTAGATAGCAGGTCCAAAGTGGTATAATAGTTATCTGTATAGATATTGAAGGCTTTGGAATCGTATGGGAGTCTCACGGTCTTGTCCTTCATTAAGCCCCTCAGTATCCCTGAAGGTGAGCAGTGCTACTTAAGCGAAGTACTTAACATGTTCGAGGAGTGCAAGGTTTTTACAAGTTCTGCATGTGGTCTATCTCAAGACAAGATAAGTGCAGCAAAGTAACCAGCGACAGCAAGGATTCAGAAGTAGAATCGAGATAGTATTAAAGTAATACGGGTAAAAGTGAAACGAGAACGTTGCTTAAAGAGAGGAGAAGAAGAGAACTAGAACGAGCGAAATCCATCACTTAAATACCCTGCTTTTCCCAACAAACCCAATAACCGATAACAACCGAAATATGATAACATTATCCTGCACAACAACCCGAAGCCCATAACAACCATCAAACTGAAACCTAACCCTATACCCAATCCTTAATCTGTGAAAGGGAGCTGTTTGGCAAGGTGCAGGCACATGGCTCCGGTAGGAGTAAGGCCGCCAGGGGTAGGTTGAGTTGCGTTTGGAGGTAGGGGATCATATCCATCTTTAGATCCTAAATGCGGCCAGAAATCCCAGACATACCCATGATCTGCTAGACAATGAAACTTATACCCAATCTCAATAGGCTTGCCTGGCATTTTGCAGATGTCAAAAGACCCACCTGTAACGGATCTACAATACCGTTACCTACAGTGAAGCATAATAGTACCGGTCTCAAGGAGCGAGATTCCCGTCAAGCTCTCAGGTATCCCCCGAGATAAGCAGTGCTACTTGAACGAGAAACTAATGACAGGAGAGTGTACAAAGGTTCTACAGGCTCTACGAGTGGTTCAAGTTATGATGACTTGAAGACGGAGACGGCGAAAGATTACAAGGTGTAATCCGATGTTGTATTTGTGAGATACAGTGAGTGTACAATAGAAGACGTTGCTTAAAGAAAGACGAAGGAAAAGTACAACAAGAGGGGAAAGCCCTTCGCTTATATACTACGTTCCAACTCTTTTGATGACAAAGACATGACTCATTGCAACAAGAAACTCATAGAAACACAAAGAACATTAGCAGAACGCGACGACGATATATTCCTGTACCTAATCAACCAACGAAACGTCCATCCATGAAAACCGGACAAGCAGAGAGGTAGTAAAGATCAGCATGAGTGGTGTAGCTACCACATGTTAGAGGATACCTGCTGCCCTGCTGTTTCGATGGAGTGGAACCAGCGAGAATAATATTAGCTGACAAGTCAATGATATATCTCCGGTGATACCAAACACAGGAAGCTCCTGTGACGGCGTTCCCAACCTATCTGTACATATACTAGCGGCCCAGAGCCACCGGTGTGGCAATAGGGAATCTATTAAGTGCAAGACACCTCACATGCAACAGTAGACTGATCAGCACTGATTCTTGCATCCAGCATAGGCATGGCATGCAGCTGGTGGATCTAGAAGGTCTAACTGGACAGAACAACTGAGGAGTGCCAGAAAGTGCCGAAGTGATCATTAGCTGAATCCTGAGGTGCCCTGCTCGCAATAGCTTGGCATGTTCTCAGGGTCTCAACGGGCCCTCAGCAGAGTAGAACAGAAAGAGGATGGCGAGTCAGCAGCACTATAAAGATAGTGCATGACCCCGCCACCTGTTGCTCTTCTTCCCAGTCTCATCAGACAGAATACTACCGAGTAGAGCCCTTAAGATGATTGAGTACTTTGCATGAAAATACTCTTAACATCTCAACCTGATTTAGTATTTGCAATGGCCTTATTCACATACCTATTCCCACTACAGAGCAGTAGGACTACCCCCATTACACCACCCACAAAACACATCATAGCCTTGTCTATTGTAATATTTAACTCAGGGGTGCCGTACTGTTGTGAAGCAAATCGTAGTCGATTCTCACGGCTCAGTCCCTCGTTAAGCCCTTCAGTATCCCTGAAGGTGAGCAGTGCTACTTAAGCGAGGTACCAACACGTTCGAGGAGTGCAGTGTTTCTACAAGTTCTACGAGTGATCTATCTCAAGGCGAGATAAGTGCAGCGGAGTGGGCAGCGACAGCGAGGGTTCTGAGGGAGAACCGAGATAGTATTTCAATAGTTTCACAAGAGAAGGTAAACGAGAACGTTGCTTAAGGAAAGAAGAAGAGAAGAGACAAGAACGACCGAAATCCTTCGCTTAAATACCCCGCTTTCCCGTAACACAATCAACAACCCGACAACAACCGAAACGCAACTGAACCTATCTCTAATCCGTGAAATCGATCAAGGAGTGGGTCCACTTTTGCATGCCACAGTTGTTGCCCTGTAGATGACAGCTTGGGCGCATCTGTATGAAAGATATGAAAGTACCGTTTAATCTCTTCAAATCTGGTCTGGCTCATGTAATCACAAAAGTCATGGTATGGCCATAAAATGTCATGCTCTCCACGCCAGTAGTCTGAAACTGCAGGCTCCTTCACTAACCCCATATATATGATAATCCCAAACCAGCACCTCAATTCCGCCACTGTTACTGGCCTCCATGGCCGGCTCCCTAGCTTGCTCTCTTCTTTATGTGGGTCTTGCTTTCTTTTTTTAGCAGCATACAGGTTTGTATTGCGTGTGATAAGTTTTAAAATGTCCTTAGAAAAGAACAAATCAAAGATATGACGTGGCTCAATCACATTTAGAGTACGCAAAAAGAGTGACAACCGATTTTGAGCTTTGTGTAGAGGCTTTGAATGTATGAAGGGCACAAAATATGGAGCTTTAGGTAGCGAAGATTGAATGTTCGATGGTGTTTTTGTGAAAATCTGGCGGTTCCGAGAACGCGAGTGAGATTTCATGATGCGAGTTTTGGGGATCTTGGAAGATGGCTTCTTGTAGGCATGGGCTGGGGGCAGTGAATCAATTGGCGGTATGTAGTAGCTAGTATTTGCTACACATGGGTGGAGGACACGGTCTGTCATGGTGGTGGAGAAATGGGAGGGTAAAGCAGAAGGATGGGTTTACTATGGGAAAAAGTACGGGTGTTCTCACAGTTGGTCTCTCGCTAAGCCCTTCAGTATCCCTGAAGGTGAGCAGTGCTACTTAAGCGGGAAACCAATACGTTCGAAGAGTGCGATGTTTTCTACAGGTCTTAAGAGGAATATACTTCAAGGCGAAGTATCGGCGATGGTTCACAGTGGCAGTGAGGATTCTAAGGCAGAACTGAAGTAGAATTATAACCAATACAACAGAAGTAAAACGAGAACGTTGCTTAAAGAAAGAAGACACAATAACGACAAAAATCCCTTTCTTAAATACCCCGCTTTGATCATCCCATGACTCATACCCAAACATAACCGAACAACAAAGACATTATCACTCGAACCGAAGTCGTTACAACCAATCTAATATCCTTGACCCATTATCTCAAGGGGCAAGGTTCTTGCTAAGCTCTTTGGTATCCCCAAAGATGCGCAGTGCTACTTAGCAAGAAACAAGTGACGAGAAGAGTGCAAAGATTCCACAGGCTCTAGGTATGTGTCAAGTCAAGGCGACTAGAAAACAGCGACAGCGAAGGTATGCGAGATGCAACCAAGGTTTGTATTTGTAAAGATACAAAGAGTGTACAGTAGAAGACGTTGCTTAAAGAAAGAAGAAAGAAAAGTACAATGGGAGGAAAATCCCTCCGCTTATATACCCATAATCCGATCCTTCGATGACAAACGTATGACTCATTCCAAGTGGAAACCAAAAGAAACATAAAGAATAACCGTAACTCCGAACAACCTTCATCTGAATATCCAGCCGACTAACGAAACTTTCACGGATTAAAGGATAGGGTTAGGTTGTGGAGTGATGGTTATTATAGGTTTTTGTTATAATGTTATTGTATCTCGGTTACGTTCGGCTATGGGATTTGGTTGGGAAAAGCGGGGTATTTAAATGATGGATTTTGTTCGCTTGTTGTTCTCTTCTTCTTCTTCTTTTTCTTTAAGCAACGTTCTCGTTACCTTCTGCTGTAACTACCAAATACCATCTCGGTTCTACCTCAGAACCCTCGCTGTCGCTGTCTACCTCGCTGCACTTATCTCGCCTTGAGATAGACCTTCGTAGAACTTGTAGAAACGCTGCACTCTTTGAACGTATTGTACCTTTGATTAAGTAGCACTGCTCACCTTCAGGGATACTGAAGGGCTTAACTCAAAGCTCAACCGTGAGAGAAACAACCATCCATTAAACATTACTCTCAAGGTTCAGTCTCTCGTTAAGCCCTTCAGTATCCCTGAAGGTGAGCAGTGCTACTTAAGCGAGGTACTAACTCGTTCGAGGAGTGCAGTGTTTCTACAAGTTCTACGGTGAGTATATATCAAGGCGAAGTATCGGCGAGGTTTTACAGCGACAGCGAAGGTTCTGAGGTAGAACAGAGATAGTATTAAAGTAATACAGGTAGAAGCAAACGAGAATGTTGCTTAAAGAAAGAAAGAGAAGAAGACAAAAACTATCAAGAATCCCTTGCTTAAATACCCCGCTTTTCTATACCACAATCCAATCCCGACAACAACCGAAACACAAAGACATTATAACCATGACCAAAATCCATCACAACCAACCAAGTAAAAACCCTAACCTCATTCCTCATTTCCATCCATGAAAATTACCCGGTTCCATCCATGAAAGGTGTGGAATTCGGGTTTTTATAGATTTTTAGGCACTCAAACTTGAGCCCCCCTTGCTTAAAGTATTCACTACATTCTAAAAATTACTTGCATAAGTTTTGAGAACTCGGAGTATATCGGGTGTGGAAATACAGGCATCTCACGGTCGTGTCCCTCATTTAAGCCCTTCAGTATCCCTGAAAGTGAGCAGTGCTACTTAGGCGAGATAACAATGCGTTCAAAGAGTGCGATGTTTCTACAGTCTCTACGAGGGGTCTATTTCAAGGCAAAATAAGTGTAGCGGAATAAACAGCGACAGCAAGGGTTCTGAGGTAGAACCGAGATGGTATTCCAACAGGTACAGTAGAAGATAACGAGAACGTTACTTAAGGAGAAAAGAGAAAGAATACAAAGAACGAACGAAATCCATCATTTAAATACCCCGCTTTTCCAAAAGAAAACCTAATAGCCGATAACACCCGAAACACAATAACATTATCCTTCGCGACCTTCCAAAATCCATAATAACCTTTTAACCGAAACCTAACCCTATGCTCAATCTTTAATCCTTGAAAAGGCAGCTCTCACGGTCTCAAGGGGCGAGGTTTATCTTCAAGCTCTCAGGTATCCCCCGAGATGAGCAGTGCTACTTGAAGGAAAACTAAGCGACGAGAGTATTCACGATGTTCCACAGGCTCTACGAAGTGTCCCAAGTATAGAAGACTTGAGGGCGTCGACAGCGTAAGGTTATGAGGTATAACCGAGAGTTGTATTGCGAAATACAGGAGTGTACTATAGAAGACGTTGCTTAAAGAAAGAAAGAGAAAAAGTACAACAAGAGGGGAAAAGCGACATATCTTCTATTTCAGCCTTTCGATGACAAAGACATGACTCACTGTAATAAGTCAAAGGAAAACACAAAAACAACAATGAAAACAACAACATCACAAAGATATCAAATGACAAGCAATGCAACCATCCATGAAAGTAGCCCCCCCTCATAGCCGTGAGCTCCTGCGAACACCAATCACTCCTTCCTTCGGTTTATTCGGATATTGTCGATGAAAAGAATCTACTGCTTTTGTCTCCTCATGGTACTCTGCGGGTTCCCAAGTGGGTAGTGCATAGCCAGTCCATTCGACCAAGTATTGAAGTTTCCCACGACGTAAACGGGAATCTAGAATGCTTTCAACAAGATATTCCTCGTGATCATTGACTTGAACTGGTGGGGGAGGTGCGATGACTTGGCCTGGGAGGGGATCGACAGGAGCTGCTTTTATCAATGAAACGTGGAACACAGGATGATACTTCATTGATCTTGGGAGATCGATTTCATAGGCATAGGCTGAAATAACACGTTTCACTGGGAACGGGCCACTCCATTTCCAGTCCAACTTCCTTGAGTTTCGCGTCGTCCTCATGTTCTTCATCGATACAAACACCTCGTCTTTTTCTTTAAATAATGGGGCAGGGGTACGGTGTCGATTTGTACTTGTCTCGAAGACGTCTTGGGCAGTTTTCATCTGCACTCGTAGGAAGTCTCTAAGTTCTTCCATCTTGGAGGCAAAGTCATTGGCGTCAAGGGTTTGAGGGGAGCGGTCGTTAGAGACAATAGAAGTATCAAACCGGGGGTGATAGCCGTAATTTGCGAAGAAAGGTGTAGCCTTAGTACTAGCAGATTCTTGATTGTTGGCGGCAAATTCGGCAATAGGTAGCCACTTCGACCAATCGTCTTGCTGGTAAGACACGTAACAACGGAGGTATTGTTCCATTACGGCATTAAGGCGTTCAGTTTGTCCATCGGTCTCTGGGTGGAAGGACGTTGACATCCGAGCGGAGATATTCAGTCGCTGGCAGAGGTACTTCCAAAACTTAGCTGTAAACTGCGTTCCCCTATCCGAAGTGATATGAGAAGGTAGTCCGTGGAGTTTCCAAACGTTTTGAAGGTAGAGTTCCGCTGTTTGCTCGGCGTTGACAGTGGTATCGCAGGGGATTAGGTGTCTCATTTTCGATAGTCTGTCTACCACAACCATTATTGCATTAAAGCCATTGGATTCAGGGAGGCCAGTAACGAAATCCATTGATAGTTCTTCCCAGGGGCGGTTAGGAATTGGAAGGGGTTTGAGAACACCATGAGTACCAAGTGTATTGGGCTTTGCTCGTTGGCAGACATGACAGTTTCGAGTATATCGTCCAATGTACTCTCTCATTTTTGGCCAATAAAATTGCCTAGAGATGAGTTCGAAGGATTTTTCACGTCCTGGGTGGCCAGCAGAGGGAGCATCATGATATCTTTGCAGGATGAGAAGGCGAAGAGGGTCGTGATCAGGGATATAGAGCTTTTGTCGATAGAAGAGATAACCGTTGGTCTCAGTACAATCGCCCAAGGTAATTTCTTTGGATTGTCGTTCACCGTTCTTAAGTGCTAATAAGATTTTTTGTGGGAACGGGTCAGCAATATATCCGTGGTTCATCAAAGTTTCAAGGGGGGCGTCCAATTCAGCGGGTTCATTTGATAAAGAACCCGAAAACAAACTCAGCTTAGGGTCAAGATTCTTTTCCTTCAAGACTACCTGATGTTGGTGTTGTAGTCTTTCATCCCCTTCTTCAGGGAGATCTCCTGATCTCCGAGTCAGTGCATCCGGCTTTCCTCCTTGTACTCCCGGTCTATAGGTAATGACGAAGTCAAAACGTGAGAGGTATTCAGCCCATCTGACTTGTCGTCGATTAAGTTGCTTGGTGGTCATGAAATATTCCAAGTTCTTATGGTCTGTAATAACGGAGATAGGTAGTTCGGATCCTTCAAGTTCTGGTCTCCATTCCTCAAAACAACGGATAATAGCTAGAAGCTCCTTATCGTAAATCTCGTAGTTACATTCAGCTGGTGAGTGTTTCTTGGAGAAGAAGGCCACGGGGTGAAGTACTCCATTGTCGTCGAGTTGGGAAAGAACACCACCGGAGACGAAGTCAGAGGCATCGGACTCTACAAAGATCTTTTTTCGAGGATCGAAATGAATGAGTACGGGGGCCTTGGTAAAGGCATCTTTTAGGGCTTCAAATGCCAGTTCTGCCTCAATTGTCCATTCGAAGATAACGCCCTTTCTTGTGAAAGCAGTAAGGGGAGCAGCTAGGCGAGAGAACCCTAGGATGAATCGTCGGTAGAAGTTTGCGAATCCGAGGAAGGCTTGAACGTCCTTGATGCACTTAGGGCGGTTCCAGTCTCGTACGGCTTTGAGTTTGTCTTCGTCCATTTTGATCCCTTCAGGTGTAAGGATCAATCCAAGATATTTTATGGATTGGACGTGGAATTCACACTTCTCGGGTTTGAGAAGAATGTTATTGGTCTTCAGGGCATCGAGGACTTGTCGGACGTGTATCTTATGTTCTGCAAGGGTATCGCTATAGATAAGGATATCGTTGAGATATGCTGTGCAAAAGAGGTCCAAGTATTCTCGAAGAGAATCATTGTGACGAAAGGTCCGGGGGGCATTAGTGAGGCCGAATGGCATCACCATGTATTCATAAAGACCATATCGAGTCCTAAAAGCAGTTTTCCATTCTTCTCCCTCTGCGATGCGGATTTGGTGGAATCCGTCTCTGAGGTCTAGTTTGGAATACCATTGTGCTTTAGCGAGGCGGTCGAGGGTTTCTTTGATGAGCGGGGAAGTATAACGGTCTTTGACGGTGAGGGCATTGAGGCCTCGGTAGTCTACGCAAAGGCGTAGAGAGCCATCAGGTTTTGCGGCAAAGAGGACGGGAGAGCCGGCGGATGAAGAACTAGCGCGAATAAAGCCCTTTTCTAAGTTGTCCTCGATGTATTTCTTTAGAACTAGAAGTTCATCTCGTGACATACCGTAGAGTGGACCAAATGGTGGTTCTTTGCCTTCTTGGAGAGTGATCTTATGGTCATAGGGGCGGCGGGGGGGGAGTCCTTGGGCTTTGGCTTTGTCGAACATGTCTAGATATTCGTGGTACTCAGCTGGTATTCGTTGCCTCCACTCTTCTTTAGTAGTCTTGCTATCAAGAACTCTATTGATTTCATAGAGGGACATGGAGTACACCTGAATACCCTTTTTTCTGGCAAGCATACGGAAGCTAGCTGTGTTGATAAAGGCGGCGTTCAATTTAGCAGGGGGGGGGATGGCGGCGGCGGAAACGATAGGTTGTTTTGGGGCACAATGGGTGGTGCAGAATTTAGAGTTAAATTCAATGCTTTTGTTGGCAAATTGTAGATGAACGTCATGGAGGTTCATCCAAGGAATACCGAGTACTAGGGGGTAATGGCCTAGCTTGGTGACGAAGAAGGGAGCTTTCTCGGCGTGTTGTTGGATGGATAGCTCTAGATGACAGAGATTGGTAATATCTCCCGAGGCAATTGTTCGGCCGTCAATGACTTCTAATTGGCGAGGGGTTTTTAGGGGAGATAAAGGCAGGGAATGGTGACGCACAAAGTTTTCATCGATGAAAGCGAACCCTGAGGCTCCAGTGTCAAGAAGTGCGTGGGTTTTTATAATTTTATTTTGGTGGGAAAGGCTACAAGAAACTACAAAATGTTCCCCATCCAAATTATCCTCCACGCACACATCCGACACTGAGAACCCAGAAATAGAGAACGCTGACAAAGGAGAAAAATGAACCAGAGCAGGGTCACAAGGCGACTCTGGTTGAACTAGTTTAAAGACTCAACTGAGTCTGCTGCATTGAAGGCAGGAAGACGGGGCGGCAAAGGCGGAGGAAACACAGAAGAGGCAGGGGGAAGGGCGGCGGCGTTGGTGACAGCTCCCCTCATGGCGGGACGTTTCGAGGCGGAGGGGCAGTTGGAGAAGATATGTCCTTCTCCAGCACAAAACAGGCAGCGGTTATTGGTTTGCCTCCATGTTTTCTCTTCGGGGGACAGTTTTCTTCTTCCATTAACCTGAACATAGCGCTGTTCGGGAGCAGGGCGGGGAGTGGAAGTTCGTCCAAATGAGAGGTCCATAGGGGCGAGTCCTCCGGGCGCGAAAGATGAGGAAGCGGGGACGAAAGAAGCGGGGGCGGCGGCGGGGGCGGAGAATTGTCCCATGGTATTTCGGGCACTATTCTTCTTTTCCTCTCTTCTTGCTCGGATGCGATTATCAAGGCGAAGGAGGAAAGCACAGAGGGAAGAGAAGGTAGTGGGGAAGTCGGCAACCGTTACCACGGCTTCTTTTAGCTCGTCCGACATTCCATACTCTAGGGCATCGTTCTTTGCAGATTCGTCGTAGTTCAACCGTCCCATGATTCGTTGGAAATCGGCGAGGTAAGCGGAAAAATCTCTCTTCCCTTGCCGGAGTTGGTGCAATTCGCGGCGGGCAGTTCCGAGAGGGTCTGGGTCTCCAAAGGCGGTTTCCAGGGCGGTGATTAGGTCAGCGGCAGAGTTCCAAGTGGTGGTTCCATCGGGAAGGACGGAGTGGCGGATTTGTTCGAGGGCAGCTCCCTCGAGGCGGCTGATTTTCATGGATTAACTTAGGGAAGGAATCGTGGTCAGGTTGTTGGTTTTGTTATTCGCTTGAATGGTTGTATGAGTTCTTTATTGTTCAGGTATATTTCGGTTGTTGGAATAATGTCTTTGTGTTTCGGCGGTTGTCGGGTTGTCGTTGGTGTTACAGGAAAAGCGGGGTATTTAAGTGAAGGATTTCGGTCGTTTATGTTTTCTCTTTTCTTCTCTCCTTAAGCAACGTTCTCGTTTACCTTCTTCTGTGTCTATTACAATACAATTTCGGTTCTACCTCAGAACCTTCGCTGTCGCTGTGAACCCTCGTCGATACTTCGTCTTGAAGTATACCTCCAGTAGAACTTGTAGAAAACACTGCACTCTTCGAACGAGTCAGTATCTCGCTTAAGTAGCACTGCTCACCTTCAGGGATACTGAAGGGCTTAACGAGGGACTGAACCGTGAGATTACGTTGCTTCCAACATCTACACCTTCTACCACTACCAGCCCACCTAACACTCTTCCACCATGGAAGGAGCCGCCGTCGCCGCCAAACGCTTTCCCACAAGAGAAGCTTTCGCTCAGGCCTACCGAGATGACCCCGCAGAATTATACAATGAACTGAGGGAGCTGAACCAAGCCCTGGAAGACCAGATTGATGTCCTCCAGGAAAGTGAACGGGAGAATGAGGTAAAACTCAATACTGCCAGGATCCAAACCGACAATGCTCTCCGTCATGCGACCGAACAAGACCAACGGGTTACCGAAGCCGCCAGCTTAATCGCTCGACTTCGACAAGAACGGAATGAAGCACGATCCGCTACTCAAGCACCCCCCGCTCCACCCAACCTTTCAGCTACCCCTCCCCCGCCGTCAAATAACCACCGATCAGAACGCATGCCGGACCCAGAAAAGTTCGATGGATCCCGAGCAAAACTCCCCGGTTTCATTCTCCAATTACGCTCCAAACTGACCGTTAATCGAGACCGCTTCGCCAATGAGACCACAATGATTCTTTACACTATCAATCGACTGGAAGGAGCAGCCCTAGAACAGGTCCGCCATACGGTTCTCCCCTCAGGCCTCACCACTTGGAACAATGCAGAAGAACTCATCGCCGCCTTGGAAACTGCCTTTGGAGACCCAGACCCAACTGGCACTGCTCGACGAGAACTTCACCAGCTTCGTCAAGGAAAGCGCGATTTCTCGGCCTATTTAGCCGATTTCCAAAGAATCATGGGCCAGTTAAATTTCGATGAGAATTCCAAGATGGATGCGTTGGAACATGGCATGTCGGAAGAGTTGAAAGAAGCCATGGTGTTTGCCCCAATCGCCCCCGCTAACCTCCCGGAAATGATTCTCACCCTTACCCGACTGGATAATCGTATCCGAGCTCGCAAGGCCGAGAAACGAGGAAACGCCAGAGACAACATGGGTCAATTCAGTGCCCCCGCCGCCTTCACCCCTGCCTCCTCCTTTACCCCAGGAGGACTAGCCCCTATGGACTTATCTTTCGGGCGTACCAGTAACCTTTCTCGCCCTCCTCAAGACCAACGATACACAATCGTCAACGGACGAAGAAAACTATCGGAGGAAGAAAAACAGTGGCGCCGTGCCACTGGAAAGTGCATGTTCTGTGCCGCTCCGGATCACTCCTACGCCAATTGCCCCTCCGCTCCCAAGAAGCCAACCATGAGGGGAGCTCTCACTGCCCCTCCTGCGACCCGCACGCCCCCAGCTTCCTCCCTGCCACCACCACCATTCCCTCCTCAGTTTTTCGCGTTAGAATCAGCAGACTCCTCCAACGAGTCTTTAAACTAGTTCAACCAAGGCCGAACAGTGACCCCGCCTTGGTTCCTATTTCTTTACCCTTGTCAGCATTTTCTATCTCAGGTTTTTCAGTATCGGATATGTGTATGGAGGATCAGTTGGACGGGGAGCACTTTGTTATATCATGTAGCATCTCCCATAACAATAAAATCATTAAAACCCACGCACTATTGGATACCGGAGCCTCAGGATTTGCTTTCATAGATAAAGAATTTGCGAGTCACCACTCCTTACCCCTCACCCCTTTAAAAATACCTCGACAGCTTGAAGTCATCGATGGTCGCCCTGTCGCTTCAGGAGACATTACCCACATCACTAACCTCAACTTGTCCATTCAAAATCACCGAGAACAAGCCCCCTGCTTTGTGACCCGACTGGGCCACTACCCCTTAGTCTTAGGGATACCATGGATGAATCATCATGACGTCCAACTTCATTTCGCCGATAAACGCATTGAGTTTAATTCTAAACTCTGCACTACCCACTGCGCCTCTCATTCCCCCGTGGTATCTATTCCATCGATCCCCGCTCCTCCAAGATTAAACATGTCTTTCATCAACGCCGCCAGCTTCAGAACCCTCACTCGAAAACGTTCCCTGCAAGCTTATGCGATGTCCCTCTATGAGATTAATAGAATCCTAGAGGAGAAAACAACGAAAGAAGAATGGAGAGCGAGGATCCCAGCTGAATATCATGATTTCTTGGATATGTTTGACAAAAAGAAAGCTCAAGGCTTATCCCCACGTCGATCCTATGACCATAAGATACAACTCCAAGATGGGAAAGAAGCCCCATTCGGCCCGCTGTATGGAATGTCTCGGGAGGAGCTAATAGTCCTGAAAAAATACATTGAGGACAACCTTGAAAAAGGTTTCATCAGAGCTAGCTCTTCACCTGCCGGATCCCCTGTCCTCTTTGTCAAAAAGGCCGACGGCTCCCTCCGGTTATGTGTAGATTACCGCGGTCTTAATGCGATTACAGTCAAGGATCGTTATACCTCTCCCCTTATCCGTGAAACACTTGACCGGTTAGCAAAGCGCGATATGGTACAAAAAACTCGAGATGGCTACCATCAAATCCGTATTGCTGAAGGGGATGAATGGAAGACCGCCTTCCGCACCCGTTATGGGCTCTATGAATATCAAGTTATGCCGTTCGGCCTAACTAATGCACCCGGGACGTTTCAACGATTTGTCAACGACTGCCTGAAAGAATATCTGGATATATTCTGCACCGCGTATCTGGATGACATTCTCATCTATAGCGACACCTTCGCAGAGCATCAGATCCATGTTCGCAAAGTCCTCCAAACCCTCCAAGACAATGATATCCTGTTAAAACCGGAGAAATGCGAGTTCGAGGTACAGACTACTAAGTACCTTGGTCTCATTCTCACCCCTGATGGTATTAAAATGGACGAGGAGAAACTTAAAGCCGTCCGAGAATGGGGGACACCAAAGAGTGTGAAAGACGTCCAAGCATTTCTAGGTTTTGCCAATTTTTACCGTCGATTCATCCTAGGATTCTCTAAACTCGCTGCCCCGCTCACCGCCCTTACCAAGAAAGGCATTGTCTTTGAATGGACTGTGGAAGCTGATATAGCATTTGAAAACCTTAAACATGCTTTTACCACTGCCCCAATCCTCATCCATTTCGACCCCGATAAAAAAATTATTGTGGAAACCGACGCCTCCGATTTCGTATCCGGAGGAGTGCTATCTCAATACGATGATGCAGGAGTATTACACCCGGTAGCCTTTTTCTCAAAGAAACACTCCCCCGCCGAGTGCAACTATGAGATTTACGACAAGGAGTTATTGGCCATAATCCGAGTGTTTGAAGAATGGCGACCGGAGCTAGAAGGCTCAAAGCACCCCATCGATGTCATTAGCGATCATAAGAACCTTGAGTACTTCATGAGTACTAAGCAACTGAACCGTCGACAAGCCAGATGGGCTGAATACCTATCACGCTTCGACTTCGTGATCACATACCGACCAGGGAGCCAAGGAGGAAAACCCGATGCACTTACTAGGAGATCAGGAGATCTCCCCAAGGAAGGGGATGAAAGACTGGCACACCAGAGCCAAGTAGTGTTGAAGAAAGAAAACGTTGATCCTAAGCTAAGTTTGTTGTCGGCTTCTTTATCAAATGAAGCCGCTGAATTGGACGCCCCCCTAGAAAAGCTCTTTCTAGAAGGATATATTGCTGATAAATTCCCTGAAAGAATACTTCTAGCATTAGAGAACAAGGAACAACAATCGAAGGAAATCACCCTTAGCGAGTGTACCAAAAGAGACGACAAGCTCTATTACCGAGGAAACCTTTACGTTCCAGACTTTGATCCCCTCCGATTGGAACTGATTAGAAGACATCACGATACCCCTGCGGCAGGACATCCCGGACGAGATAAGACTTTCGAACTCCTCTCCAGAAGCTTTTACTGGCCCAAAATGAGAGAATCGATTGGCAAATACGTTAGGAACTGTCATATCTGCCAAAAAGCGAAGCCTCTGACCCAGCGTACTCAAGGCGTCCTCCGCCCCCTTCCTATTCCAAACCGTCCCTGGCAGGAAATTTCGATGGATTTCGTAACAGGTCTTCCAGAATCAGATGGGTACGATGCAATTATGGTCGTGGTCGATCGTTTATCCAAAATGCGACATTTGATTCCCTGCAATACAACGGTCAACTCCAGAGATGTTGCTGATCTATATCTCCAACATATATGGAAACTCCACGGATTACCCTCGCACGTGACCTCTGACCGTGGAACTCAATTTACTGCTCATTTCTGGAAAGAACTTTGCCAACGCCTCGGGATTCAACCTCGAATGTCCACTGCCTTCCATCCGGAAACAGACGGACAGACCGAAAGACTCAATGCTGTGATGGAACAATACCTTCGTTCTTATGTATCCTACCAACAGGAAGATTGGAGTAAATGGTTACCGATGGCCGAGTTCTCTGCTAACAACCAAGAATCGGCCAGTACAAAAGTCTCCCCCTTCTTTGCGAATTATGGTTATCATCCACGCTTCAATACCTCCATTGTTCCGATCAAAACGGCTTCCCAGAGCTTAGATGCCGCATCTTTTGCTAGTAAGATGGAAGAATTGAACGACTACCTCCGTACTCAAATCAGAACGGCACAGGATATCCAAGAGATAGCCACGAATAAACACCGGATACCAGCCCCAGCGTACCAGATAAATGACCAAGTCTTCGTGTCAATGAAGAACATCCGAACAAACCGCAATGCGAGGAAACTGGATTGGAAGTGGATGGGACCTTATCCGGTCAGGAAAATAGTTTCCCCCTTTGCCTATGAAGTTGACCTTCCGGCCTCGGTTAAGTATCACCCTGTCTTCCACGTTTCTTTATTGAAACCTGCGGCCCATGACGCTCTCCCAGGACAAATCATTCCTCCACCGGCGCCTGTTATTGTAAATGACCAAGAGGAATATTATATCGAGAAGATCTTGGACCAACGAATTTATCGTAAGAAACAACAATACCTCGTCGAGTGGACCGGTTATGCGCATCCTACCTGGGAACCCGCTGAAGACCTTGCCGATACTTCGGCACTAGAAAAGTTTCTAGCTATCCCAATGTTGGCTACTCCTAGTATTCGCAGGAGCTCACGCTTGAAGGGAGGAGCTACTTTCACGGATTAACTTAGGGAAGGAATCGTGGTTAGGTTGTTGGTTTTTGTTATTTGTTGGGATGGTTGCATGAGTTCTTTATTGTTCGGGTATATTTCGGTTGTTGGAATAATGTCTTTGTGTTTCGGTGGTTGTCGGGTTGTCACTGGTGTTACAGGAAAAGCGGGGTATTTAAGGGAAGGATTTCGATCGTTTATGTCTTTTCTCTTCTTCTTTCCTTAAGCAACGTTCTCGTTTACCTTCTTCTGTAATTGTTACAATACCATCTCGGTTCTACCTCAGAACCCTCGCTGTCGCTGTGAACCCTCGTCGATACTTCGTCTTGAAGTATACCTCCAGTAGAACTTGTAGAAAACACTGCACTCTTCGAACGAGTCAGTATCTCGCTTAAGTAGCACTGCTCACCTTCAGGGATACTGAAGGGCTTAACGAGGGACTGAACCGTGAGACTGATAGCATACAATATCATGTTATTGTTGCTAGAGAATCGGTCGGCGTTAACCGAGAGCTTGGAACGGAGTTGCAAGACGAAGCCGGGGAGTTTATCGCGAGACCCGTTGAATTTATCTGGGTCTGGCATTTTGTCCGAACGGCCTCCTTGATTGTGGGCTGGGGGTGGTGGCGGTGACGGCGCAGGAGGTGGGGGGGCAACGTTGCGGAGGCGGATGATTTCCTCCTCGGCGGCTTGGAGCTGAGACTGGCAAGTGTTGAACCTCGCTGTCATGTTGTTTTTTTCTTGAATCGCTTCTTTGAGCTGTAGGTCTGCATAGGTGAGGTTATCGACCCGCTGTTGGTAGTGGGATCGAATCTCCTCATAGGCAGATGCGAGGTCGGCGTTGGCGGCGGCTTGGAAATTCTCAAAAGTGGGGAAAGTCCAGGGGGCGGGGGCGGGGTTACTCATGGCGGCGTTGATGGCTATATAGCGGCGTGAAAAAGCGGGGTAGAGGGTGTGGATGAGGAAGCAACGTAATCTCAAGGGGCGAGGTTTATCTTCAAGCTCTCAGGTATCCCCCGAGATGAGCAGTGCTACTTGAAGGAAAACTAAGCGATGAGAGTATTCACGATGTTCCACAGGCTCTACGAAGTGTCCCAAGTATAGAAGACTTGAGGGCGTCGACAGCGTAAGGTTATGAGGTATAACCGAGAGTTGTATTGCGAAATACAGGAGTGTACTATAGAAGACGTTGCTTAAAGAAAGAAAGAGAAAAAGTACAACAAGAGGGGAAAACCCTTCGCTTATATACTACAACTCAACCCTTTCGATGACAAAGACATGACTCACTGTAATAGAAGCAGGAAAACGAAAAACAAGCAACAACAACAGACGAACCAACAATACAACCATCCATGAAACACGGTTCGGTCCTTGTTTAAGCCCTTCTGTATCCCAGAAGGTGAACGGAGCTACTTAAACGAGAATCGTTGCGATAAGAGTAACGAAGTTTTCTACAGGTCCTACATGGGTCTAACTTGAGGTGAGTTAAATGTAAAGGTTTCCACAGCGACAGCGACCGCGAGGATTCTGAGGTAGAATCGAGGTAGTATTAAAACAATACAGTAGAAGTAAAGTAAGAACATTGCTTAAGGAAAGAAGAAGAAGAAGATACAAGCGAACAAAATCTATCCCTTAAATACCCCGCTTTCCAACCCTTATGACTCATAACCGAAAGCAACCGAAAACAACCGAGACACAAAGACATTATTAACTTTAACCGAGATCCTGTCACAACCCATACAATATCCTTGACCCGTTTACTCCTTCATATCCGTGAAAGCAGCGAATTATTTGACGAGGGCTTCAAAGCCCTCCAAAACCCGTTGCTATGAGTGAAGGGATAGTAGAACCGAGTGAGAATTTATGAATATATCTGTAATTATATCGGACAAGTAGGCAGTGGTGGTGCTGATTGGTTATAGGTACAGAAATATTATAGAAATTTGGGACATCATGCTTTTCAAAGCTGCTTGAAGAGTTAGCATTGAGATTGAAAGTCACTAATCCTAATTCCAGACAGGATGAGACCAAAAACTACCTGCTAATAAACCTTTCAAAGCGGGTTGGAGAGCAAGGTAATGATCGCTTAGAAAAATAGATATATATAGAGTCCCCTAGAGTTTTGAAGTTCCACATTCATCAAAAAGCACTCGCCCTCCTACTCTAGCAACAATGCTATTGTTTGTTACCCGGACCGAAAAACACCACAACTTATCGATAACAACGAATTCCCCCCCACCATTGCCACCCTGCCATTCCATTCCCTACCACCAGCACACAATGGAGTCCGAAATTTCCGCCGTCCTCCCATCTCTCGACCCTGTTATTACCGATTACTCTGTCGGCTTCTTGAACCATGCCTCGACATCGACTTCTCCCGACGCTGACATCGAACTCGCCGAAGCCATCAGCGCAGTAACCTCGATCCTCCTTGATGCCGCGCCCCCCTCCGTCTCCGACTCTGCCATTACTGCGCTTGTTGAGAAACTCGTGGCTCAGCTCGATGCCGAGCATGGCGATGCGCGGAAACTTTCATCCAGCAAGGCAAAAAAGCTGGATCAAACCATCCACATGGCGTCACAAAGGAACATGTCTTCGACTATGGGGCTCGTTGGAGGTGGAATTGATATCGACGCTGTAGGGACAAGGAAGGTGGAGAGTAAAGTCGATAAAAAGAAACTTGAAAAGGCAGAAAGAAAGATCAAGGCGAAGCAGGACAAGAAGGTTATGAAGAACGTGACGTATGAGGCATCGAAGCTCATCAATGCGGACAAAGAGGAGAACTACGATGACTTTTACATGCAAGTCAATCCGCTCACTCTTGGGCAAGGTTCGCAGGGGAAGAGCAAGGATATCAAGTTGGATCGTGTGGATGTACAGATCGGAGGACTAAGGATATTGAGCGATACTACGCTTACATTAGCGTATGGAAGGCGGTATGGATTGGTCGGCCAAAACGGTATTGGTAAATCTACATTATTACGAGCGCTGTCGAGACGTGAAATCGCAATCCCCACACATATTACGATTCTTCATGTCGAGCAGGAAATTATGGGTGACGATACACCCGCTCTGCAAGCTGTCCTCGACGCCGACGTGTGGCGAAAGCATCTCCTTGCTGAGCAAGAACGCATCACCCGCGAACTGGCCGCCATCGAAGCCCGACCCGATCCCATCACTGTTTCCGCTTCCTCGGGGTATCCCACAGCTGAACGTGAAGAACTCGATACTATCCTCACTGATATCCACTCCAAGCTCACCGAAATGGAAGCCGACAAGGCCGAATCTCGGGCAGCATCCATTCTCGCTGGTCTTGGGTTTTCGCAAGAACGACAACAACACCCAACTCGCACGTTTTCCGGAGGTTGGCGTATGCGTCTTGCTCTTGCCCGCGCTTTGTTTTGTAAACCCGATCTGCTACTTCTTGACGAACCGTCTAACATGTTGGACGTGCCGTCCATCACCTTCTTATCCGAGTACCTTCAAGATTACCCATCCACCGTACTCGTCGTTTCCCACGATCGAGCGTTCCTAAACGAAGTCGCAACCGATATTATTCACCAGCACTCAGAGCGCCTCGATTACTACAAAGGTGGCAACTTTGATGCCTTCTATGCTACTAAGGAAGAGCGCCGGAAGACCGCAAAACGCGAATACGAGAACCAGATGGCGTTCCGAAAACATCTACAAACTTTTATCGACAAGTTCCGCTACAATGCAGCAAAGTCCAGTGAGGCGCAGAGTAGGATCAAGAAACTAGAAAAACTGCCAAAACTGGAGGCTCCAGATGACGAGTATACTGTTGTGTTTAAGTTCCCAGAGGTTGAGAAGTTGTCGCCGCCGATCATCCAGATGACTAATGTCTCGTTCTCGTACGTCCCTGGAAAACCAATTGTTGAGAAGGTCGATTTGGATGTGCAACTTGATTCACGAATCGGGATTGTTGGCCCTAACGGAGCAGGTAAAACTACCGTGCTTAAGCTATTGATTGGACAACTCCAACCATCTGGTGGTTTGATTACACAGAACCCGAGATTGCGGATCGGTTTCTTTGCACAGCACCACGTTGACGCATTGGATTTGACGCAGTCCGCGGTCGGTTTTTGCGCGAAGATGTTTCCGGGGCGCACGGATGAGGAGTATCGACGGCATTTAGGTGCATTTGGTATTACTGGTACAACAGGTTTACAGAAGATGGCGCTGTTATCCGGAGGTCAGAAGAGTAGGGTTGCGTTCGCATGCCTAAGTCTAACGAACCCCCATATCTTGGTACAACCCTTCCTCCTATTTACTACACTAGCAACAAAGACTAATCAACCAATGATAGGTTCTTGATGAACCTTCTAATCATTTGGATGTTGAAGCCATGGACGCTCTCTCCGATGCTCTCCGAAACTTCCAAGGAGGAGTGCTCATGGTTTCTCACGACGTCACAATGTTGGCAAATGTCTGCCAGAGATTGTGGGTGTGCGATAATGGCACGGTGGAGGCGTTTGCGGGAGATATTCAGGCCTACAAGAAGAGGATTATTGAACAAGCTAATAGTAAGGGAGTTGTGACGCAGAATCACCATGTTTAGAACAAGATAAAAAGAGAGATGAAGGTGTTTATAGGGATTAGAATATATTTTTGTTAGCGGTTAGAGTTTTAGATCACGATCGAGTATTATTTGAGCTTAGGATATCAAACGAGATACAGGCAAAGCAAACACTATATATACAACAGTTCAGCCAACAGAAAAGCTCCTGGGGTTTTGTTTACGCCATAACTTCGGTTGCATGTGATATTCTTGTACCCATATAAAACAATGAAACAATGATTTAACAAAAAAAAAAAAAAAAACCAACAGAAAAGCTCCAGAACCCGACTGATTATCAAAGATTTACTAGGACGGAGCCCTCAATACTAAGAAGACGCAATACCCACAGTCTCAACAGGCAGTACCATAACTTGCGAGTTGAATGTATCTAATGAATAAACAACAGTCTCAAAGGCAGCTCTCGCAGGGCTCGAGTGAGAATTTATGATGTCCCTTTTTTGATTACTAGATTTCTCGAAAGCATTGGCCATGGCTGGGCAATATGTTTCAGGGCGAGTCATGGGGGCAATTCCCGGCTATGGTCACATGTGACAAGCCACAGTCTCGCTGTGCAGAGCGCGCGTATTACGTATGGGTAGTAATCTACGATGCGGAGTTTGATCTGGGTTGCCTGAAAATGGCGAATAGATCGATCTAGGGTTTGCCGCCTCTATGCATATGATTTACAGCCCGACAAGTTCACTACCGACAAAAGAGGAGGAGCCAATATGAATGTTATTAGTGCTGCTTCAACACTCAGAGAGACCACAAATTTATAATATTATCATAATGATGCAAAATTACACGTATTCCCCTAAGTAAGGGGTATATACCTAATTTTAACCATACTACAGGTAGCCACACCGCATTCGACCCTGTGATGACCTAACAACAACTCACAGGGCCGGTGAGAGATCCGTGAGCTTATTTCTGAGTTATGGCTGCTAATTTGATGTGCCTGGGTTGGCTGCATGGCTGCCCCCGCGTTGAATATCTTGCTACTTTCAGTAACCGTCACTGCAAACCTCTTCTTAAAGCCAGTAAAAAGGGTAAACTCTACGCACATTACCAATATTCAAAACACGTAAAAAAAAAATCTGTTAGCGGCTATTTAGGAGCGAACGATCAGTGCCTGCTACCAGCCGGCCCCTGTAAAAAAAAAAATCTTGTTGAAGATCTCAAATCCCTGAACCAGTTTAAACAGATCGAATGTCTCAGGCTCTGAAGACCTTTTTGGATACGTACATACTTTCGACGGTCTAAGTGCTCGGCTATCTGGCACAACCAGCACGGATATGACATGTCAATATTGCAAACGATTGAACTTGTGCATGAATGTTACACCCGGTCGGGGGAAAATATCAAGATTATTTTTGTGAAGATATATCGTTGAACGATTCTCGTGTATTTTGGAATGGAGGTCTGTCCTTTTTTTTTTGAATCGGATCATATGATGTCACTCGTTGAATATATTTTAGCTGAGAGTTGGAGATATTGATCCTTGTTTCTAGTGCTTGGTGCCGGGTATGGAGTCTCATAATTCTTGAATAAAGTAGTGAGAAAGTGTTCAAAATAACATTTTTTTTCTTGTCATAGGAATTCTTACGGAATTAAAGTTGAGTTTTGGTATTTTGGTTGTTGAGGCTAATAAGTACCGGGCAAAAAATAACATGAGATTAAGAAGCAATAGGAGTTAGTAATCTAATCAAACTTATTTACTCTTGATAAGCGATTCTTTAGGGAGATCGCATCATATACGACTTTGGTTTCGGTCCTTGGAGATGTGGTAGCTATATGCAGATAGAAAATATTGGTTATGTACTTGTCTTCTAGAACAAGAACCTGGGAGCAGGGGAAGTTGGCCTTAATGTCAAAGGCATGGGCAAGATCCCAGAGCATAAAAAGCCACGCCCTGTGTTTTCGGGTTATTCTATAAGGTAAGTAGCAGGATAGGGGAATGGTGTAACATCATCAAGCCACCCGCCCTTAAACTCCCTGCCCCCCTGAAGAGATCTCAAGTTTTTGTTTTTCTCTCCCGCGAAATAGCAAGTTCGTCATTGTGCCTAGCGGTTTGTTGTCTCACCAGATCCGACGCCTTGATGGGTTTAGAAGACGGACAGCGCATGCATGCCTATATTAAAATACCCCTTGGACCAATTTTTAGCACCTTCACGCCATCCAATGGGTCAGAACTGGCTAATTTTTGCTTTTGATGCGTACAACCATCCCCCTAACGTGACACGAGTTATTCCGGCAAGTCTTTATTAGGTCCTGGCAGCATAAGTGATTAATAACACTGTAGGGAAGAGACATAAAGGCTGCTAGACCCCCCTGATTTTTCGATTATAACCTTCGCATAGTGTTTGAGCGGCTTCGAAGCATATCGTTTATATTGATTATGTGGTCAACACGACAAACGATGGGTATGAGGATAAAATCCGATGTGGAGGCGACCCGAAAACGAACAGAGCTAAAGACTACCGATTCGGACTCTAATTTTGAGTATGTTCCTATCGACACAGATCACCTTCCTCCAAGAACCCTGTCAAGGATATGGTGCGAAGATCGAAGATGGATAGCTGTAGGGATGTTTCTCATCTCTTTAGTCGCTTCCGCGGCTTTTCCATGCCTGCCATTTATGCTTATGGGAAACTACCTCTTTGGCGTCGAAGACGACGTGCCGCAGGGATGCCCCACTCTACTGCCTCCCAAATCATTTCTCAGCTTCCTTGAGGTCAATGGGGGTATGGTATTCGGGGAATTTTCTTTCGTTGTCGCCAAAACGGTCAATATTGCCTGGGATGTTATCGTCGGTCGTGGGGGACAGGCCGTGATGGGGTTTATTAGCTATAAAGTTCAACTCGGGGGCTTGGTCGAGGTCATGGAATCGTCTCCCGTTAGCTACGAACTATACACAGCCCTTACCTTCACCAGTTCTTCATTCACAGTTATCACTGCACTACTTAAGCGAATATTTAGCACGAGGAGGTATCTAGCGAGGATGATTTGGCTTTTCATCTCGACCATTTACATTGTGTTCTTTCCAACTCTGATTGCAGCAATGACGGGATACGTATCGTTCTCGGAAGCATGGATCGTCTTGGAGGGCGGCGGAACCATCGTGTCTTGGGAGGAGTTTAGGCACGGTCCAAATGTCTCAATCAATACGTGGCAGAAATATTGGTATGGCGGAGTGGAGTACGATCTATTCACCTATTTCAATAACAACACATGTATTACCAAGACCTCCAATCGTTACAGGTACGGGGTGTCCACAAATGTGTGGGCATTTGTGTCAATTACGCAAACTCTATGGATTTTTGGGACCTATGGTCTTTGGGTGGATTCGAATCGGAAGAGTCAATTAAACCAAGCGGGGCGGGGAATGGGAACTTATCGAGCTGTTATCGATCTTGGAGATGCTTTGGCACAGGATCTAGGCACAGCGACTTGTGCCTACTCGGAGAAAAAACTTGCAAAGCGTATTTCGGAGAATAAACTGGGTTTGACCTACTATCAATCTTATAAAGGATCAACCAACTATATTGGTTTAACTTCTCGGAAACATAAAGCCCTCATCGACATCGATATCGCGAAGGGTGACCTCTTCGGCTCGAAGAACCCGGAGGAATCTTTGAGTAGGAGAGAGGTAGACTAAAGTCAAAAGTTTCCTTTTCCCTTATCCGCTGGGGATAGATGAGCTTTCATATGTATCTATGTTTTTTTCTACACGCTTTCTATCTATTCTTTATTCATTTTCCTGCCGTTCAGAATCTATTTCAAAATTTACGATGTTGTGTTTATGAAAGTATTGATCTTTATTTTGAGCTGATAAACTTTTTTTTTTTTGGGGGGGGGGGTGTGTGGGTTATATTTCCTGTGGTAATGTTTTAAACGTAGGCTGGAGTAACTCTATAGCCGTCTCCTAGTATATCGATTCCGTAGTTCCCACGGCCAACTTTATATATCAGCCGGTCCGTCTATTAATCTCTAAGAGTACGACCCAAGAATTGAGATTGTGGGCGTGAGGGCGATTTTCTGATTGACAGACTTGACGTCAATGCGACTCGCATAGTTTGCACACTGCTAGTGCTTTCTGATGAGTTTGCTGTATCGAGAGCCAGAGGCAGTAATATGGCATCAAGAAGTTTGTTTCCAGTAATAGAGAAACCACCATGGACGAGTGATCTCATATGAGTATGATATAGTAGAAACTGGGTCAACTCCAACCTAGGAAAAATAGATTGTCACGTGACCAATTTCGAGAATCTTATTCCCGTGAATATATCATCTATTTCCACCGGAAGAACCGGTTTTTTCTGAAGGCTGCAGAAAGAGCTCGTGGCTTAAGCTGCCTCTACGATAAGGCAAATGTAAGCATAGTTTGACTTACACTATGAATTGCTTCTGCACCAACCAGAAAGAACCGGCCCCTTTTAATGGAGCTAGGCGTAGTTGAAATTATGTAATAGCTTCTATTATTCTATCTTTCCCTTCTTCCTTGTAGTTTTATCTATTGCCGTACCTTTCCTCTTCGCTGTAACTTTCTCCATAGCTGTATCCCCGCTCTTTGCTGTACCTTTCCCCTTCACTATACTCCTACTTTCAACTTTCTCTGCCTTCTCCTTCTCGACAAACTCTCTTAATAAATCCCCTAATCCTTCATTCCTCCTGGCAAGAAGCAACACATCGTCCGTGTTGATCGTGGATCGTCGAGCATGCCTGTAAACCTGTCAAACGAAACACCCTAGAGACGACGGAGAATAGAAGTGTGAGGTACTTCGCGAAAGACTCGAGATCCCGGCTAACGTTTTCTAGTCCTCTAAATTAGTATATAACTATGAAAGAACTGAGAGATTGTGGTTGTACCGAGCTGCACCCAGACCATCTCTGTGAGTGCGCCGATGAATTGTGGCGTAGCATTCACATTCAGCGCCATACACTCCTCGTCGACTATCTTGCCAATTGAGAACCATAGTGCCGATTTCAATCGCTAAAGGCAAAATTAGCATATCTTCTGTGCAAGGGTGTTTCAGGTAGTACCTCTCGGAGAGCTTCATCGACTTCTTTATCCGCCATGGAGGTAGTAGTGCTGAGGGATGAGGTGAGTTTCTCGCGTCGTAGAAAATTAGCTCGGGAGACGCGTTGCGCGTCATCCCTGTTCAAAGTCTGTCTTGGCATTTTAGCCCCTAATACTCGTAATCCAGGGTAAGAACCTAAAAACATAAGGTGTATGGCTTTGTATGCTATAGAGTGGTGCACGGATATTTCGCTATACAAATTCACCACCCATGTTTTCAGGTTCTTACCCTGGATCATGAGTACCTGCATATATTTCCCGTCCCAGCCAATCCTAAAATCATGGACTGAGATAGGATGTACTTTCGTATATTGGTGGCTAAGTGCTGTCAAGGTAAACTCACAAGAGTGAAATTTCGGCTAGTCGTATTTATATATAAGAAGTGCTAGATTAGAAGTGTCAACGAAGCTGTTCAACAGGAAGAGTGAAAGATCTTATGTATCAGGATCAGTATTCCTTCTAGTGTTGGTGTTTATCTTTTTCCGTTCGTGCACATAAATTTAAAGTAAAGGTCAAACACACATCAGTTTTGAAAATCGCTGTCGACAGTATAGAAAATTCACTGAATCGTATGTATTTGAATGCGAGCTGAAACTGAGGCTTTTTTTGTTTGACCTATAAGGTGGATATGTTATCCATTTTGTGAGTACGGTTCGTATTGTATTAATGCTAGTCTCTATGGGAAACAGTCGCTGCCAAGGCCGCATACAAATCGCAATGGGCAGGGCCAAGAGAGACTTAAAGATCAAATCCACAGTATATAGGATCCGGGGTGGTACCCTTTCTCCTGTTGTAATTCTCCAGTGATTACTATCCTTCCTTATTCCGAGTCCTGTAGCTTCCGATAGGTTATCCCACAGATCTACAGAGTTTACTGAATAATGATCGATTATCCATTCCCGTGACCGGAATACCTCGTCGTTTAAATTTGCGAAAGTGTTACGGATGAAACATGGGGAAACAAATTTAAAGCAATAAATAACCAGCAGCCCAGACTGAGATATCTAGTGTTGGTACCTGAGCAGCATGGAGAAATCGTATTAAAATTTACCGTACGTAGTATCAGTCAACTCCCGATATGGACTACAGGTAGCTGATTAAGTCATGGAAAACCATACCTACTCAACCCTAAAGTAACTGAAATAGTATAACAGAAGCCCCTCAATCGTGCTTGGGGCCCTAGCATTAGCCGAACTGTACGCAGCAACATATGGCCGCGGTTAAAATGTGTTTCGGCATTCGCATCCAGCCAAGTTACTCGGGGAATCAAGAAGCCCTTACATAACCTCTCCATTGAGATACATCTAACCTTAGATACGGTCTTCGGGGGCCCCGAATTCAGGGTTTCTCGGGAAAATAATAATAATAATAATAAGTGTCCCAGCCTCCTCGAGTGAAAAAAGCATTGGTCTTAACCCCTGCCTCAAACCTCATTTCAACTCCAAAATCGAGGCTGTATGTATTGTACATACTTCTCCAATATGGAATGGGTGCAAATATATTTCTATTGAAAGAATGTAGAAACTCCTTCGAGAAAAGAATTCAGGCCACGAATTATCCATAGGGTGATTGTTTTTAAAACGCTGAAACTTCTTGTTTGACCATGACCGAAACCGTAGATCTTTTAGTCCAATACCAAACAATTTTGTAGTAGGGTGTCCTTAAATGTTAACTCAAGTTTGGATTAAGCTGATTTCTTGGGTTCCTACATTCTGGGTTCAGATCGTCAGCAAGGCAAGGGGGGGGGTTTTTTGGTTTTTTTAGGTGTGGTACGCTCGCTTATATACGTGTTGGTATCTATATCATGCCCGCTATTCTTGGCTTGTCATCTTATCAGCTGTTGTACTCATGTCGTCGACAACCGACTAAATCACGTGGCCTGGTTTTGGTGGTGAATTTGCCATATACGGTCACGTGATTCAGTCGGTTGTCGGCGACATGAGTACGGTACCACATCCGAGTTTTTAGTAACTTTATATTCTGAAACGATGTTACCATAAGATCGCTTGGCCTAACATATGTCTGGGAAACGCCGCAAAAACCCGGAAACGGGGCGAATAGATCATTCAATATAGCTGAGTCAGGACTAATCAAAAGTTGCCACCAGCAAAATGTATGTACCCTAAAGCTTTGGTAGCCCGTTTCAAGCACACCAGTATACGTAGCGAGCCATGTTTTTTTGGTATCATTAATTGAAAACGAAAACGACTGTGTGTAATGGAATAGAAACGGAGATAGGAACGGGAGAAAGGCCGATATATCCTGGTAAAAGCACTGCTACTAGCACTAGACTGTCCGGCGTGGGAGCGGTGCCGTGACCTAGATAGAATGATGAGTTCAAGTTCGATGACCTTGCCACAGCTATTAATAACTATCGAGGATTTATAGTTTTGTTCCTCATCTGAACCTCTAGATCACTGTAACCCATTCTGTCTTCGGGAACCGTTTTCACTAGAACAAGCGTAATTTTCTGAGCTGAAATGTATCACTTATTTTCCGTCACCAACTTTATAATTGTAGCTGAGAGGCCCCAACCCTAATTTTCGACTACCTTCCCCGCACACTAATAACACCTATCTTCGCGCTTAAGTTTAGCCAGGGTACAAAGGTACATATACCTGCGCAGAAGAACTCATAGCTAACATCGTCGCCAAATCCTCTTTAAACAAGTACAACCAGAAGCCAAAAACCAGTCCTCCTTAAGCTTACCACAAACAAAACGTCGAACTTCTCTATTACCAAAGCCCTAGCATCGTGATTTACGTTATCGACTCACCTCCGGCAAAGATGGCTACTAATCAGTTTGCGGCTATATTTATAATCACTATGGGATAGCCAGTGCTGAGAAGAAGGTATGTCCAGTTACTCTATTCACACACTCTGGGGCTATGAGCTAAAATATGATATAGGTGGACGACGAGGGACAGGTAGTTTCGATTAAAGTAAATGCATAGGTTCTTTATGTAAGTTGTTTCTACCAGCTATTCGGGTGATTGATCAAGGATTTGTAGCTAAAAGTTAAAAAGGCAGATGCGCAGGAAATCAATAAGATGCTGGGCAAGGCGTAATGGTAAATGCAACAGCCGTGGAGTTGGGGATGCTGAGTATGGTTATTTAATTTTTGATTTTTTATGCTAGAAATCGAGGGGACTTGTTACTAGGCTTTACTTCAAGCTATTGAGGTTGATATTTGTTGCTACTTAGAATATCGATGAAACAGAGGACCTTATATTCGCTCAAAAGCACATAGAGTTTCATAAGTAGCATCTCTAGCATCGAAATATCCACTAGTAACCTAACTGTCTAGTAATGGTGGAATTTTTCTCGGGAGCGACACAGATCTTAGATATTTCATCACGCAATCATAAAAAGTAACACGGGTATATTGAAACAACGGAAAAATGATGACACTATAGCTAGCTACTCATTAAACCATTCAAGCACATCACTCTTACTCAGAATCACCCTATACCTCCTCTCCATAGGCCCATCAATTTCTCCCGAATAGATTCCGTGCAGCTTGTATGTCTTCTCCCCAGCATCTCCCCCACCTCCAACGAATATGCGAACATGTATGTACCCGCCGTTCGTACTTTTCAATTTTATTTTCCCGAATACGTGCAATCCATACTGTTTGTTCCGAATCTAGTTAGCTTTCTTTCTGCTCACACTGTGGTTGAACGGTTAACTTGCGTCACTTTTGCCAACCCTGACAGACTCCAAGTCAGAGATAGTAAAGTTCGTTAACTCAGCATCAGAGAGCTCTTTGACGGTGATGAAGTATTCTGGCTCGTGTTTGTCGTGCTTGTGACGGAGATGAACGAGAGCAGTCTTGATCTCTGGTAAGAGCGCTTCGAAGGCAGCGATAGATCCTTCTTTCGGTGGATGGGCATCACCGAGAGGGCAGGTTTCTGCAGAGGCCATTGTAACGACTTTTGTGATTTCTTCGTTGGAGGGGATGACTATTTCTCAATGAGGTGATTAGCTTTGGTAGAAAGTAAATGGGAATGAAGTTCTTTATACAGTATCCTCGAAATGTACCTATTCCTTGTTTTGTCCCCTCAATTGGGGCAGCAGAAAGGGAATCAACTCTTCCCCGCAGACTCAAGCATCTGTCAGGTGAGCTTGTGGCACCATGGTCGTAAGATGGTACGTCATTTTGCGATGAACACAAGCCTCATGCACGTGGAATCGCAACACTCCATTGACCGCAAAACCGTACAATTGGTGTTGGGAGCATTGCCGATCGCAACAGGGTTAGGGTTTTTGCTTGATGTTTCGAAAACGCAAACCTCGCCAGTAAAACTTTATGGTGAGTTCTTCTAGTAAACTCAAATTACTAAGCTACGAAATAAGCTAGTAACACGAAGTAGGAAAGTCATGGAAAGTCACTCGAGACACTGAGGTCGCTTATCTGATTGCGATGGTTCTGGCGTGGTTCCTATCTCTAGGAAGCCTAATCGTAATTCCTTCCCGTTCGTGGCGGCTCTTAAAAACTTCGAAATTTTTGCGCGGAGGCGAGATATATAGTGCCCTCAGTACCAGGCTAGAACCTCTGGCAAGCAAGGGGTTCAGCTTGGGAGGCGCCTAATGACCGATCTCTGCTAACTCGAGGACAACTGCGTGCGTCTAACCTCAGAGACGAAAACCAGTTCCAGCTGGATTGATAGTGCTCGTTTAACTATCGCTCCTATTTGATGATAGACGGCTGCATGGAGATCGGCAGAAGGAAAAATGATTGCTTTTCCATTTCTTGTGTGAATAGCGCAAAAGGATGGTTTTGGTTGCCATTCTTCTCACCTGAGCGACAGGATAGGCCTATGAAAAAAAAAGCCGATGGATATGTGACTTCTCTATTCGCAATGCAAATAACACGAATGAGCTACAGTCTGCTAAACAGTGACAGGAGATAGGTTCTAGGTAGATTTGTTGACAGCTTGTGACCTAGCACGAGTGAGAGACGAACGAAAGAAAGAGGGCTGTGAACACGGAAAGTTCAACGATTCCTCGCCCCCACGATCTAGAGGGTCCACACTAATTCACATAAATATATGATCTGTGGCAACTTTTATGAGGGAATATGCAGACGCAGTGCCTCGTCTGTGCGCTCACGTTAGAGTAGCAATGCAGCCTAAAGCTACATGTAGCTAAGCCTCGTTGTTAAGGCGCCAGGGCGCCAGATCCTCGATCTAGAGATTAGGAAGATCTAAACGCCTCAGAAATATGACGTTCAGATCTGAACACTGCACATCACTCGACATGCATTCATGCACATAGCAGAACCATAACTTCCTCAGTATGGTAGGGCTGATCACAGGCTAGATCTGTGAGTTTTTGTTCATAGAATGTTTGTAATGGCTTAGCAATTCTCGAGGTTATGAATAAGTGGGCTTAGCTTCCAGGGGATGTTGCACAAAACTGTCTCTAGGCAGAATAAAAACTACCACTATCGCAATATTCAGACACTAGAACGCCAAAGGCACCAGTTTCACCAAGAGAATCAATTCGGGTGGCTTAAACTCACGATAAAGAGACCAAAGCAAACGCAAGATCAAACATCCGGTCAAGATTCAAATAAAGACGGCGAACAACTTACCGTGATGCAACAGCCAAGGCTAGTTGAACGACGCAAGAAAGCGGCGGGCAAAAGTGACGCGTAGAAGTCAAAGAACTAGTGTTGAAACCCCCCCTGGTGAGAAAAGGAGGCGAAACGGAACCGTCCTACTCTACACGCTCTTTCTTTTATTTTTTGGTTTATCAAACCTGTCGAAATTTATAACAAAACAAAATAATGAGGACGGCGAGATTAACACGAGTAGTAAAGAAAATAATGGACGGTAAGAATTAAGAATGCAAACCGTCCATTCTCTGAATGCCTATCACGCGTCTTGTATTTTCAGATGTTCCAGGCCCTCGGGCTCCGAGAGCTCTTCAATCTCTAGCACTACTTCAATCTTCTCAGTATCATCACCACCGTCTTCACCTTCATCGTCTTTATCATCGTCATCGTCATCTTTATCCTCATCGTCTTCATCTTCATCTTCATCTTCACTTTCGCCATCGTCATCGTCATCACTCAAGTAATGCGTTGGTTTATGCTCACGCTTAACATAATCCAAATACCTTGCCACCCCACCAGCCAACTCCTGACTCGCAATCCCCGGCGCAGTCTCATGCCACACCCCACCACTTCCCAAGATGACATACATCTTATTCAGTTCCGTAACAGCAAATAAATAAGCTAAATCAATTGCATCCTCCTCTTTGCGTCCCGGGATTTTCTTGGGGTTGTTTGCATCAATGATTAAGAATTTGAGCTTAGAGATAGATTGTATAGCTTCATTGGCGACTTCGAGGAAGTTGGAAACACGACGGGCAGCTCGGGGGTTTGTGGTGGCAGCTATGATGTCTTCTACTGTCTTGAGGCGAGTAGTGTAGGTTTCCGTGAAGAGGGCAGACTGCTGCCTGGGACTGAGGTCGACATGGGAGTTTAGTAGCTGAGGGATATCGATGGGAGAGGAGTTGCTCTCAGGAGGGATTTTGGTAATTGGAGGAGTGGCGGTAGGAGAAGCCATTGCTGCGGTTTCCAGAGCCTTGGGTACTGAAGCTCGGTGGCGGGTGGCTTTGGGGTGTTTAACGCTTTCGCTGGGGCTCGCTCGTGCACCAAGTAAGCGCCAGGAAGAGATGTACCTTTATATATTTCCGTTAGTCTTCCATTCTATGAAACACCAATCCATTGGATAAGAATGTGGTACCTGTAGTGCGGTTGCCTACCAGCGAAGTTAGCCTTGTTTCGCGTTAGGTTGAGCGGTGTTGTATCAAAATTGGTTAAATTCTTGCTAGTAGCCTCAGCGCCAATTCAAATTTCGCTTGTTGTGGTTATCAAATTCTTTATCCTTTTGTTCTTGTTCGTTGGTTTGTATTTTCTTTTAGAAATTGGATTTCTTTGTTTGCTTCCGCGAACGGTTCCCCATATGTTTCAGTGAAACGTGATAGAGTTCAATCGCCCTATAAGGGTTCGGCTTATAAAGGTATCTGCCCTACAAGGGTATGGATTTTCGCCCGGAGTGAACCCTTATAGGGCGATTGAACTATAGATACAACTTCTGATTTTCCTTTGCCTGGTGATTTCTAGTTTCGTTCCTAAGTCCAAGCTCGTAGATCCTTCACATCGAAGGCTCTGAAGCCAAAATAGGCCGAAACGGAGGACCTCAGATCCCTTCTATGGTCGCCGATTCTCCGAAGGTACAAGTAATACAAGTAATTCTAGGGACTTGCCAGTCTCGTGCCCAGTCCCTCTCACGCAGCTTGTTGCTATATAGTATACCAACTGCAGGCAATGGAGATCGGAGAGAGCTCAAATGGCTTCAGAATAACAATCGAGCTCTTTAAGCTATGTCAGCCGGAAACCCCGAGTGATCCTACGTAACGATGTTTTGATTAAAACCCTCATCATTAAAGGCTATTTACACGAATGACTAAAACCTAAACTATGCTAATGTCTCCCATTTTCGGGATGCGTATCCTCACTCTCCTAAACCTCGTTACTAGGGTAGATGACCTTTTCTGTAGGTACAAATTCCTCTTTTATCGATCTAGCACTGACGAACCTCGTCAGCAAACCCATGCTACCAGCCTTATCGTTTGTTCCGCTCGCTCTTGCTCCACCAAAAGGCTGTTGTCCAACAACTGCCCCGGTGGATTTGCAATCTAGAACGTAGTGTCAGTGAGATCATGCAAAATATCACACTATAAGCTGACAGAAAGGGTGACGTACTCAAATAGAAATTTCCTGCAGAATTCTTAAGCCTATTCTCAGCGACCCTCAATGCGGCACGGTCATTTGCAAATATGCTTCCTGTCAGTGCGTAACCGCCACCACTCTCATCCACTAATTTCAATGTTTGTTCAAATTCTGCATCTGGATAGACATAAACTACGAGGATAGGGCCAAACAGCTCCTTGTTGAAAAGTTCGTGATTCGCGTCTTTAGAGACATATACAGTAGGATTGATATAGAATCCCTTGCTGTCGTCATACTTTCCACCGGTAAGGAGTTCCAGTGATGAATCTTTGTTGGATGCATCAATGCAAGATTTGAGTTTATCGAATGATGCGCGGTGAATCACGGGGCCAATAAAGTTATCAAACCCCTCATCTGGAGCGCCGACCTTAAGATCTTCGGCTTCGGCCTTAACGTCTGCGAGGAACTCTTTCGCTAGGGATTGCGGGACATAGGCTCTGGAGGTAGCCGAGCATTTCTGGCCCTGGTACTCGAAAGCGCCACGTACTGTCTGGACAACAGCATTGCGAAGATCGGCAGACGGATGAACGACGTGAAAGTTCTTCCCACCGGTTTCGCCAACAATTCTTGGATATCCTCTAAACCTCCCCTCAACAACCCCCTCCGCAATTTTACCGTACAATTGGCGGAAGACAGCAGTAGAGCCGGTATAATGAAGACAGGCGAACTCCTTATGTGCCAAAACGACTTTAGTCACTTGCTCAGCGTCACCTGGGACGAATTGGATCACGTTCGGCGGAAGGCCGGCTTCCAGAAAGATTTTGTGGAGGAGGTAGTTGCTGTAAACAGCCGAAGGAGAGGGTTTCCAGATGACGACATTTCCCATGAGAGCCGGAGCAGCTGCGAGGTTGCCGCCAATGGCAGTGAAATTGAAGGGAGTTATAGCGTAAACGAAACCTTCAAGGGCACGGTATTCCACACGGCTATTAAGTAGAAAAATATCAGCATGATTGATTACTCGCCTATAAAATATCGAGGTAAGTGGGCCTTACTTCCAAACGCCCGGTGAATTCTTTGGTGGTTGCTGGGCATATAGTTCCTCGGCATATGCGACATTAAATCTCAAGAAATCTATCAACTCTGCCGCCGCATCGATCTCTGCCTGCCAGGCATTCTTCCCCTGTCCGAGTATGGTAGCAGCCATAACGTCATACCGATATTTCCCCGCAATTAGATCCGCAGCTTTGAGGAATATTGCTGCACGATCTGCAAATGGCGTGTTCTCCCATTCTGGCTTTGCGGCAAGGGCAGCATCAATGGCAGCAGAGACTTGAGCGGAAGAGGCCTGGGATGAGGAAGCGAGAGTCTTTCCGTGAGCGGAAGGGATACTTTGGGGGATGACAGATTCGGTGATTATCGACTCCGAGCTAATATGTAAAGGAACACTTATGGGTGCTTTTGAGCGAAGTGATGAGATGGCTGCGTCAAGAGCTGCACGCTCAGCAGATCCTTTGGCATAGTGTCTCTGGTTCTCGTTAGGCTCTTTGTAATTGCAGTTATCATCTTCTTTATCGGTTCAGAAGGCAGCAGCAGTGGAGAAATGGAATCATACGTTAGGCTCGTTTTCAACCTTGGGTACTTTAAAGGTGGCCATGTTTACTTTCTTTACACCTGTAGTTCTGGAGATGGCGATGGAAGTAGAATGAATTGATGGACGAAATCTCTGTGAAGCAGGTACAGCAGATCCAAGTATTCTTGTAGATAAAGCTCTGGTAAACATCGTTACGGATGGCGGGGTTGGGAGCTTATATAGGTACATGTAGGTAAGTATAGGAGCTACGAAAGCTATGAGGGGAAATCAGCACGCGTACGACCACCCAATCCACCCGTGCGGAGAAAACAAAAGAAAGATTGCCACTAGCTGTCACGCGAGAGTGTTTCAGAGGGAAGGCGAGATGAATCGAAGATCGTGAGCAGCTGCCCATCGACTTCGTGGGGTTGTCTGCAGCAGCGCGGGGTGCTACGGCTAATGACGGCTCGCCGGCGTTGTCAACAAGTTTCGGGAGCAATTGCACTTAGGGGTTGCCGTTGACAATATTCGGGAACAACTGCACTTAGGGGATTCGGAACGGGATCAAGTCGCACTTTCAGAAACAACTCGCGGAAACACCTGCACTTAGGGGAAGCGACCTGCGCTTAGCATGAAACGGACCCAATCAATTTGTAAGAGAAACTCCAGTTTTTTATCTAAAAGTCTAACCTTATCTAATCAGGGACCACTGCTTGTCGTCTATGCCAGAATTTGTTGAGCCTCCGAGAAATCCAGTCTCACACGATGAACCTATGTACATGTATGTAGCCTTCAGCTAAGCACCCAGACATCAATGCTACTGGTAAATGGTATTCTCATCACAATTGCTAAATCTGAAATGACATATGCCTCTATTATGTTCTACTGAGATTTTGCCGACCGATATATAGACGCTGGCTGCTAACGTATTTCAACATAGATTTTGAGACCAGATCTTAAGGCCTCGACATGGAATTGCCAAGAACCCAGAGTGTCAAGATTTCGGAGGTGCTAGAGAGTGTATCCACCTAGTCTGGAATATGGAGACAATATCCCAAGGTTGATTTGGGTGAAAATCTCTAATTCATGATAGTACGCACTCGACTACAGTGGGGCTTTGCATAATACGAAGAACGACATAAGCCCACCAAAATATCAATTATGAATCATAGTTTTGTATTAGGTATCAATTAGGTCTAAGTTCTGCGCCGAATAACTCCCAAACATGCGCGTAAATCAAGTAACACAATCTACCAAGTCCCAAAAACCACCTTATGCACCAAACCATTTCTAAAGCCCGAAACCCATACCAATAACCAATCTAAGAATTTTTCTCGCCAATCAAAAGCCCCTTCTCTCCAATACCCAAGTATCACCACCCTCCCGCGACCATCCATGCTATCTTTTTCCATACGTTCTTAATCCAGGCTCAACTCGGACGGAACCCTCAAGTACAAAATCTCACCCGTCTTCATGAGATTAATTTCTATCTTCCTTACCGCCCGCAAGATTTCAACATCCATTGGCTGCTCACCCCGAGCTGCTTCAACTTCGAACTTGAGTGATTGAACTTGCTCGCTGAGGGAGCGCTGAGAGTCGTAATCATCTTGGGTTCGATAACCACTCTCCACACGAATGATATGAGCATCCACTTGGAGTTTTATTGCTTCAATGCCGCTACCGAGAGGGTTCGTAGTATTCCGCTGCATTTGTGCTTTATTTTCAGTACGCCGGAAAGAAATTTCTAGCTTCGTAGTTTCTATGTCAAAATTTTCAAGACGCAGAGATGTATCTTAAAAACTCCCTAAACCCAATAGTTGGCTCGAAAGTTGGAGTCGTTGCAGAACTTACGTCGTGATGTGATGAGGATCTCCCAGACGAAAAGGGTCCATGTCCTGTTTATATAGTGTTTAAACTACGCGTGGTAGAATTTTCTACGGACTTTCAAGCCTCAGGGCATGCGTTATGATGCGCGTTTACCTAAGGCTAACCTCCCACATGCAATATAGGGTTAGGGTTAGCGGGCATGTACCTGAGTGAGAAATCATGTTTAGCTTTGTGAGGCAGGGTTTTTTGTTGGGCAGCCAGTTAGAGAAACAAGAAGTAAATATTAGGACTCGAAATAATAGCCTGCCAATGTGTCAATGTCATACATAAGCTGCGGAATTATCGGGTGCGCTGCGGTACGTCTTGCTCCGGAGACTGACAATATATTACTGACTGATAAAGCCTTACATTTTGGGGCAACGCGAATAAGGCTTAACAACTATAACCATCCTTCTGTCTTTATAAATTCCTCAGAACTTTCATTATTTTAATACCTTGTATTGCTCAAGCCTGCCCAGCCATTGCGCAATTGCATCATATGTTATCGTTCGCAATGTGTGAAAAGCAACCGGTATATCCGGATCCATACACGTGCACGCCTAAGAAGTGAAATAGAGTCACCCTTGGCCATCATTTCGTAATAGATATTTCCTAAGGCATGAGTCTTCAAGTCATTAGGCAGTAAGTAGTAATTGAGTATTTGAATCAAGTTTCTCTGCTTAGTCAGAATAATACCCATCCCGGATAAACCCGACAAAAACTAGTGTTTATCACGAGTTTCCTAACCCAGCCTTGACGGAAACTCCATTTGATACAGAAGATCCTCAAATACCATTTAGAATTCTAGAGAATGTTAATCGCTGAGGATTGATTTTATAGCCACCCTTGGTTTCATTACAAACCATCTATTTAAGATAACCTCAAAGTGCTACTAAGCAATTAAATGATGGCCATGGCTCTAGTAGCGACCCGCAACTTGGATTATTATCATGTCCTGAACATTCTCGATAACGAATAAAAAGAACTATATTGCCAGGATGCTGCATTGTTATTCCAGGCCCTCTCCTAAATAGAGAGGGCTAGGGTTATATGTGCTTCCTTATTTCTAAAATCCTAGTGAGAGATTGTGATTAACTTATAATTAGCAGGATAAACGATTCCGCGTTTAACTCAACTATAGCTATGCGGTTGATTCCTCATACTTTCGTAGTTCAAAAGTCACCGAGAAGTATGCAGTATGTTGGTGGTTAGTAGTACGCAAGGATGAAAAAAAAAAGGGATAAACGAGAATATCCAGGAAAGCTTAAGACCCCATTCAAGCTCCAGGCTTTTCGTTCTGAAAGTCAGAACACAGTCAAAGCTATAAAGTTCCCTAAGCTATAAGCGTTGTAGAAGATAACAAGAAACGCCGAGAGGATGCAAGAAAAGAGAAACCCAAAAAATAAAAACTCGATAAGATAAAGATAGCTATAGTGCGAAAGACTAAAAAAACAGAAACATTTACCAAAATCCTCCACCAAAGCCCTATGTCTCATGATTGCCAGTCATAAATTTTTGAAAAAATTGAAAGGCCCAGTCCACGATCTTGAGCCCCCTCGAATTTGTTGAAAGCTCTTAAACTCTATGCTTCACTCTCTCCATCTGCACCGCTATATCAACACTTACATGTCCACTGCTTCTGTAATAAGCGAGACGTTTTCTTTAACTCTTCAGTAATTATCCCATCCAGTCCCCGATGCTATCCGGCGATCAACTCTTTTTCCAGAAAAGTAGCTTCAGCTTCAGCCATCAGCAAGATTACCCGCTAGATCAACTTCTGCTGATCCTCCCTGTTTGCGCGGCCTCGAAAGCCACGGTTTACACGAGTCAAGTGAGAGTTTAAATCTTTGATAAGTATCGTTATGCTTCTGGAGAATAGGACTAGTTGTTGCTGCATAATTTTCGCAGCTAATCGATAAGTTCGAGTGAATTGCGTGGGATAGATTTCTCTGATATATAAGTTTCGATGAATGCTTGTATGGCGGAAGATAAGAGAAAAACACCACCCAAGCCAGTACAGACTATAGCTAGAATGAAAGTAAAATGAGCAAGTAATTAACAAATAGAATAAAAAAAATACTACAACTTCTGAATTCTATCTTGCTTTCTAATGTCCTGCATACAACAAATACACGACATTTGACCAACTAGATGATTAAACATATCTAGTTACATAATTTATTAGTTGCGGGCCTGGAGCTCCCCATGAACCCTTAAAATCCTAGACCACAGTCGCAATACAGTACATCCCATCTTACAGCTTCACCATGTCGATCAAAGACAATGTCACGTAATGCTACGCTACAGCGATATCAGCGGGCCCAACCCTTAAAAAAACCTTCTTAGAAAGCGTGTCCTACCTTCCCTCAACCCTCTCCATTTCGGCGACTCTACAAAACACAGGTAAAACAGCTTTTGAGCACTCAGGAGTAGTTACCGACGTCCCAGAAACTTAAGAGCCATAACCGACGCAGTTAAGAAACCCACCAAAACTAGCAAGCCATGCTAAGACAAAAACTCTGTTGATTTCTGCCAAATACGCATGTTTTATTCTCTCACCTCCATCCCTAATCTACATTTCTGGGCCCAAAATTCCAGCTCCCGTTGAATACAATATCGAGTGATCACCAGTGATTCAATATGAATTGACGAAGTTAAGTTCTAGAAGCCTTTTGAGCTAATCAAAGGGCTATCGGTAAGACAGCTCAAAGCCCCAATGCCACTCAAATAGCTCTGCTGAAAGGACAGATACGTACTCTCTAAAAAAAGACTTACTACATATTATATTCTATCTCAAGTAGACCCAGCATTTGCTGCATATATGGGGACGCCTGAGTCGCACCACACGTAAGTCGCACCATACGTATACGTAAGTTGAATTAACGAGGAGGAAGCACGAAGCTCTAACACTGTAATACATCTCTTCACCTTCTTACTAGTACTCCGTCCTTAGCTAATCCGGAACATTCACTCAGGCATCCGGACCCCATGCTGAGATAACACTTTCGATAATTCCCTTCCCCAAAATAAAGCGCCCTCCTCTCGATCAACGTTCTATTTGTGTTCCTATGCTGGAGAGCTGTGCCCTACATATTAAGGTAAACTATATGCCAATATACGTACGAAAATAACAGAGGCGCTGACTTAAGTTAATTGCATAAAGTAAAGCAGATTGACATTTACCCATATTTCTAAGATTATACTCGTGCTCTAGCATAAGTACCTAAAAATGCCTTTTGGTGGCAAAGTTTTTTAATTCGTCCCGCAGCAGCACTTCAAATCTGGTTGGCCAAAGCCTTACCCTTGTTTTCAGGTACTTGTGCTAGAGCACAAGTACAAGCATTCCATCATTAGACCTACCTAGTAATAAATCCCACATAAAGTATAACCAATACAATCAAGACCCTAACACGGGTGCCATAGCCACAAAAAAAAAATTGGCAGCGGATAGTATCCGATGGCATATGCCTTGCATCAAGAATACCTAGCTAGAGTACAAATATGGCACGTACCTAGGCGAGGAGCTTATATAGGACCTGCCAAATTCTCGGAGCACTCTCCGGCAAGTTGCTTCATGGATCCCAGCTCTGTATGAAATACCAGATACAGCAGCTTGACACCCATGGCGATGAATGGCGAGGAAGTTTTTGCCTCGAGCTAGGTATCATATACGCATTGGCGTCGGCCGTAATTCGGTCTATAAATATGATATACGCACGCGATCTGACTGCGCCTTACCACCAAAAACTGAAGACCACGTTCTATAGGCGCAGAAATTCCCACCAATTAAATTCTCATCGGGAGGTGCACGTATGGTTGATATTCTACTCAGGCGCTGTGAGCCGCAGAGGTCATAACGTTGGCCACGAAGGGCTAAAAGACCATGAAAGGGGTATATGGGCCCAGGATGTATTGCAGTCGGATCTAAAGTAAAACGCATGAAAGCAGACTCTGTTTCCTCATCCGCCGGTCTTTGGATGGGGAGCGGAGACCCCCGTGTTTCTCGGTTCAAAATCCCTGTCGGAACTTGCCTCGTACTTTATAAAGAGGTTCTAGAATCTTACCTAAGTCAGCTCAAGATTTTTCTGCACCTGCTATCCGCGAAACTCGGCTTGTGCTAAGACAACAGCGTCTCGGAATGGGGCGAACCAGCGACTGCTTGGACCTACCCACAGTTTTCCATGAAGTCGTGGTCATTAGGCCTTGGATAATTGAGCGCATGACTGATCAACCTGAGAAATTCCGAGGCCATCTTAGCAATTGTCGAGCTCTGAGGATCGCGTATGGTAGATGGACACGATACCAGCACTTCGCTGCATACGGTATTGATTTCCCTGGTCTCTAAATGTTTCATCTACATATAACTTACGATCGTAAAACACCTAAGATCCCAGAGATATCAATGACTGCTTCAGATCCGAGGTACGTGATGCCTAGGAAAACTTTACGCGACACTCTCCCACTGACAAGAAAAAGAGCTTCTCCGGAAAATCCCAATAGGGTAAGTCCATTACGATAAACTTTGCGTGCCAGGGTTTTTACCGAGGTATCTTGAACACCTCAGCGCCCCAACGACCTCGGTCAACGGGAACTCGCATAGAGACATCTAAAAAATAGCTATCGAGGCAGATCTATCATTATCAGCTCGCAAACCCTGCCATCTCAGGAACCATCTCCGGAGTAAAAGTCGAAGATTGGCGAGACGCAGGCCTACAGGATTTAATATAGACGTGGAGGTTAATCATCATCCAAGGAATAAGGCCGGCCTCACGGGGACAACCCTCCGGCGGACCAAAAGAAAATCCGTCTCGGCGAGTAACTACGTCGCTCCGAAGCGCGGCTAGTCCTATACCCAGCTCCTTGGATTATCATTTTTGTTAGCTCTAGTTCGTTCGGAGATGTTTATATCTGCTAGGCTGCGGACTGCAGCCCCAGCATTCAGAGCCTTGAAATCCATCTCAATACTCTCCCCTCGACCGGTAACGTTCAATCCCAACTTGTCAAGTTTTGTCAAGTTTTCCTCGACGGCTACCCTTAAAGAAAGCTTCTGTAATCAGCCTCTTATTTTCCCCGCGTCTCGGTAAAGAACCCCCACTAATTTAATCCGAGCTCCGCGCAGACCGAAGAACTTCACAAGGCATCGAAGACTACCTCTATTTCCGCCCCCGCACTTGGCTCCTCTCTGGCATTTTGATATCCATAGTGACTACCATCCCGATCATAATGGCAACCCAAGACTATATAGTCCTTACCGATGAGGAAACGCGAACGGCCTTCACACCTACCGACCCACAGCAACAAGAGATTGAGGCCAAGATCAATAGCCATCCCTTAACACTCTCCCTCCGCGCAGACCCTGCATTCACCGAATCTCGCCCTTCTCTAAAAGTCAACAAGTCCTATAGTTCTTCGTCTCTCACGTCCGGTGCCCTCGCAGGGCCCGGTAGGATCGTTGTTCCCCCGTATGCATGGTCTGAAGAAGATGGGAAGTCGTACGTCACGATACAGTACTTGGGTGAGGATCTCTGTGGACATCCCGGAATTGTCCATGGTGGGTTATTAGCGACGTTATTAGACGAAGGATTAGCAAGATGTTGCTTCCCCGCACTGCCAAATAAAATCGCGATGACAGCAAATCTAACTGTCAACTACCGTGCCCCGAGTCCTGCTGGAAACTATTTTGTGTTGAGGGCAAGAACGGTTAAGGTTGAGGGAAGGAAAGCGTGGGTTGAGGGACACATCGAGACGCTTCCAGAAGGAGGGAAAGACCCGGTTATACTTGTAGAGGCGAGCGCATTGATGATTGAGCCAAAGCAGGCGAAGGTATGATTAGTCCCCTTCGAAAATTTGAATTTGTTTTGCCTAATATCGCTGACAACCTTGATAGCTTCTAATGAGCATTGTCCCCACAAAATAAAAGGCGAAGATTACGATAGATACATAGAATTATACTGGCAGCAGTGTTTAATTTTTCTGTTTTTTTTTTAGAAGGGGTAAATAGGAACTTATCTGGCTTGGCTCTGCTTCTTTTATTTTTGCGCTTCCCTGGTTTCAAGGGTACGGGGGGTTATGGCGTGTAATCTCAGACATTCTCTAGTATATATCTGTGAGGCAGACAGCGAGGTAGAGATTCTTGGGCTTTTTTCCCCCCAAATTCAGAGCTTGATACCATGTACTTAACATTTTCCTTTTTACAAGTATGTCGGAGCTAAGCCTAGGTTATGATACTTCTCTAGCTGTTTAATTGCCGCATACCTAGATCTAAAGAATTATGATCAGATGCGTCGTGGAAACCCGAAGCTGAGGGTATTATAGAGTAGCGCAGCTACATTATAGTTTATGGGTTGATGAGTGGTTTTAGTGCTATTAAAACCGTAGGGGTAAGGATTTAACGCAGCTACAGTCTTTGATGGTTCTAAATCCACCTCAAGTACGCTTGTAACCGTGACGTAGGTTCATTGTTAAGCCCACACTCTGTCACCCACCTTTGTGCGAAGCCATGCCGCCAACCTCTTAAAATGACTCGTGACTTCAGAACCAGCTGATATGCCAAGACACTCTCGTGTGGCAGCTTAAATTCCCAAGCGGCCATCCTAATTCTTGTAGTGAATTATCAATTAGTGCACTCAAAACAAACCTAGCTAGTTAAAACCATCCATTCATGCCACAACAAGGCAATGAGAACGGGTAAGTGATTAATTTACTAGTGGCGGTTTTGCCTATTTTGAAGTTAAGTTTCCAAGAAAGTTGAAGGTGTGCATGGCGTCTGTGTAACGATAGGAGAGAACAAGCATCCCAGAGTTAGCCAAAGCCAAATCCAACCTACCACAAAGTACAATGCCTCTGCCCACTTCTCTACTGTTGATAGAGATCCACCCCTAAACACTAAAAACAATAGCTGATTGTATACTTACCGCAGTTTACAAATTCCAGGCCTTATCCTCAAACCCCTTCCTAGTTTATCGACAAGCCTCATGAAGGACCTTTCTAGCGTTCAAAGCACTGGTTTTAGGGTATCTTAATGTAGCTATTGTTTGCGTTATACGAAACACTATCGATAAGTGACGCATCAAGAAGTTTAAGGAAGCTGCTGGGCTACGGTTTTTTCCGGATGTGTTTAGCTCCTAGAACGGCCGAGGTAAGCTACTAATAGAATTGAGATTACTTAAGGGCTCAGTAACCTTGGACATCACTCTATTGTTGTACAATGAGGGGCTATTTTCTCACATTCAGCTTGTTCATGATAGTCAAATCCTATCCAGGTATAAGCGATTCGATGGAGAAGGTTGGCGTGATTAATACCTGAGCGTAAAGCATAAGGCCAAGGTAGGGTAGAAGCACCGCAGAATATAGAGAAGGGGATAGAAGGAGAGATGAAGTTGTGTATAAGGTAAGTGGTAATTTTTTGGAGAGGCAACAAGAGCGGGGGCGACAATAAGTAAAGGGCGTGACTAACAGCTACATGTACACGAAGGGGACAGCAGATGCTAGAACTAGAATTGAATGTTAGGCGACAAAAAAAAGCTTGACAGGAACTAGTTATTCCTATCAGGAAGAAAAGAAATACACAAAATGATAGTGTTAAGTGAGTATGAGAATAGGAGGAACAGCACTAAATTCAGGGTTGAAGGGAAGGTAGCGAAGGCGGGGAAGCCCAAACTCTAGAACGAGTGATGGAGCAATGAAGTGGGCTTTTGTATCACTTGGCCCCACAAAATGCGCATTTATATGGCAATCTGCGAGTGTGCGGAGCTAGCACCAGGTTGCGCAAACCAGAAATAAGAGCTGGCAAAGGGTTGGATGCGTGATTGGGGGTGAATATTCCTCTAAAAGAAAAAAAAGGACACGTAATAAATCATGCAGAAGCCAACACTTTGCTCTCCGATCCCACTTCATCCACGAATTTGGGGTTTTTTTATTGCAAGTCACTCGGTTAGTTCCATAAGTTCTCTAGGATAAAACTCTTCGCGTTGCTATTTTTTTCTTTCAAGGGATAACTTCTAGGTTTATGATATGCGGCGTACGTATCTAACATACGGGAACGCCCGCGTTCAATGCCCATTAAAATCGTATACTTGCTAAGATTAGAAACTACAATTCAAGCAAATTGATAAGATTTAGCCGATTCATTTTGAGTTATGAAATCAAAGGCTTTCCCCCTGAAATGAGTAGCGTCGTATTTAACTCTGGCCAACCTACGATTCCGCTGCTCCTTCCGAAGCCCTAGGTGAAAACCCTTCCCATTATATGTGTACAGCTTATCCTAGGTGCACGGTCCGATTTTCAACTTTATATATAACTTTAGCCTTATTTGCCACCATACCGGCGACCCGGAATTGGTATGTGCTTCTAGAGGGGAAGCCAGATCGACCTCTGTAACCGGGTATCGTATCTGCGGGATCTCGTCTCCGAGATTTGGTTGCAGATCATGAATCTCTGTTCTTGGAATCCTGGGTTATTAAGGCAGATGGCTTGGTGATGCTTGATCACAAAGTATCACTTGCTTCCGTTGCAACGAGCATTGCAATCAGACCCAACATCCCTTGGCCCAATCAGTAACTAGAAGTGACACACCACCTCGCAACCCGACCCAGATTTTGGGATAAACGCGTAAGCCTACTCGTGTGTTTTAAGGCTATATCTATGGGTTTCCTCTCTCCATCTGTAAGGGATCTCATATAGCACAATAAACTCCCACCACCACCACCTCTTTTATCATAACTTTTGATTCTCTTCCACGATACCAACCCGCCTGATGTGTATATAAGGCTGGGGGGGAAATAGCGTTGTCTCAGCAACCCAAAACAAACCTTAATTCTCAGCCGCATGCAAGTTCAGACTTTAATGATAAGCCTTGCAGTCCTTCCCCATATAAACACCCACGCGCTAAAGTGATAAAAGGTAGGCCTAAAAAGACCTGACCCGCGATATTTATTAGATGGACTCGTTAGGAAAGGGCGCTATCCTACCTTGTTTAGGGTTCTCAATAGCTACTTATACCCCAGAAGCACCAGGACTTAGCGAAACCTGGAGAAGGATAGAGAGAATATCATGAAACAGCACCTCAATTAAATACACATGCAGTCCAGCAAATCGGGAGTCTCCGAGAAACGAACACATAAATGCAGCTCCACATTTTGGGACAGAACTATTTGTGCGGTAAGTGCAAGTTGACCACTCACAAATGCCTAGAGTGCTGTCAAGGGACAACGCACAAATATTGAGACTTGCGCCGTTTCAGAAAATTCACTTCTGATTCACGTTATTGATACATCTATGCAAGAGTAATTCTTGTGCCCATAGATACGTGCGTAGCTTCAAAGCTACTCATTCGAGATGCCAGATTTGTGCACCTCCCCAATGTCGAATGGCTGTCCACGTATGTCACGCAGTTTAAAAGGATACCTGAGCCTATCTTATCAGTAAACTAACACTGGGTCAGTTTCCTGGTGCCTCAAGTATTAGTCGCATGCAGTTAAACTTGAAAGCTATTAGATGGAACCTAGATGACCTGCCTTGCGAGTTCGGTCCTGAATAACGTTTACTCTACTCGTATTCTCATGACGTTTTTAAAACGGGCTACCTCTGTATCCCATATAAAATAGGTAGGTTCAGGGCAGTTTGTATGATATGCGGGCCTGGCCCATTTTAAAAACGTCATATGAATACGAGTACTCTAGAACACTCTACCGTAATATCTCAGCGATACCGAACAGAGCTATGGGATGAAAGTAATTCTCGGATTGGCTGAATGCATGAAACCCACATCAGTACTTGACCACTTATTGGCCATAATCGAGCCGCAATGCACATTCAGCCAATTGAGAATTTCATTCATCCCAAGTCTTGTTCGTTATCACTAAGATATTATATAATTACGGTACTCTAATAGGTAACAGCTGCCAAAGCGTCGTTTGCCCCAGCACTCTGTCATTAAGTACCTATGTTGAACGAAATCAGTTCCCACGAATAACATAATATATCAGTACCTAGTATGGGCTGCCAATTAGTCACTAGTTCTAGGCCAATCGGGTATTTTGACACGATCGTATTCAGCACTAGCTAGCACCACCTATCACCCGTAGAATTTACTTCTGTTCTTTGACAGCAATATATATGCTTTCTGCCCTTTCTATCAACCTTACCTAAACTTAAAATTTGTTTTCGCTAAGACAACTCATATCTTCCCATGTCCCACTGCCTTGCATTTTTAGGCTGTGTATGCATCTAAGGGTTTAAGGAACTGTCTTGCGATGGTCGCCGAAGTTAATAGACTACTCAGATCTAGATCTGCACTGGCACTAGAAGACATACCGCGCAACCAAGAACGGCCAACTGGCTAGCGCTGATCAGCACTGTCTACGTCATTTATATTTTTAAATAGTCTTTAGAAATACGAAAACGAAGGATGGGCTCGATTCGCAATCGAACATAACAACAATCAAGACATTCTCTTGAAACAAAACAATTGTTGACGGACTGAAATACATACATAGCCTTACAGATTAGTACTCCATGCCTAGCCCCATCCTCGTAGACATATAATGCACAGGAGTTACGGGAAATGGAATGTTTAAGATGTGGAAGCCCGACGGATCAATGGCCGGCCCTCGTTTTCTATGCGAATGAGCCTCGATCACCCGGATGAGCGACCCTCGTGTACCGTATCAATGACGTGTTTCGCTGCTCTAGATAGACTTGTGCAGCCACATGGCAATACACCATAATAAATGGTGTGCAGTCACCGCATATATCTGTTTCTCCCATCGCTATAGCAAGTAAGATACTTGATAGCCTATCGAAATGCAGAAAAGCAGAAAAACGACCCACCTGACTTCACTATAGACAACATGCTAATATGCGATGCTGTAATTGTAGTAAATCTTGATCAAAAGTACGGGAGCTAGCCTATGCCCTGATATGTACGTAGCCAAGAAAAAAAACTGGTGCTGTGGGAGAGTTGTCTTTGACAGGCTAAGAAACGGTTAGCTATATAATTCTAAGCAATTGGTTTTTCTAGGTAAATTTCAGTAAATTTCCCGATAACGCGGTACTTTCTCGTATTAAAATTGAGTAAAATTGGCTGGCTGCTCGGCGGTAGCCTGTGGTTACTTAGCTAGAGGCGAAGTAATGTACCTGCTATATCTAGATCCGGCGAGAGATCATCCAGCGGTTGGTATTCGGAAAACAGGAGTGAGTTTTTCCAAGAGTTCATATCAAACTAAGATAACTGAGCGAAGACTTAGACTTGCCGAGGGGCCTATAGTATCCTAGAGGACAATTTGCGTGTATGTGCTTAACACGTGCTTAGCGCGGATCCGATGATGAAAACGAGATGTTCTTCCGTGAAGCATGCGTATGATACAGGTACATACATGTAATTCATTAAGTTCTTTTAGTGAGGTCTCTCTTGAAGGAGAGAAAATTGCTAGAGGAGGAATGCGTGTAACGGGGCAATGCCCGTGCAGTGATGCGTGGAATACGGATGCTTCCCACCAGATTCCTTCCCAAAAACATGGTTAACAGTGGGTTCCTTCGACAATTTAACCACTATACCAAACCTAGACGTGATTATGTATTTATTATGAGTGAGAAAAAGTTCCCTTGCTGGTTCGCCATATTCGAAGGCGTGTAATCTTTTGCAAGAAATGAGAAATTGGTATTTTCTCTTGGACGCAGCGGGTCATCTCCGCAACCGCTTAGTTGGGTACCCCTTAAAGCGCCTAGTACATAATCTAATCGTGTCAGATGCCATACTCCTACTACATTGATATTCCCTAGTAATGAAGTCTTCGCTTTGGTTCTTGGGTTTAGATCCCCTAAGTGATGGAGATGCCATCAACTGGTAGTTTCGAGCTCGTGAGCTTGTAATTCGGCTAGATATGTAACCAAGTCCGAAGCTACGTGGCGCCCAGCGGCAATAAGAACGATAAGAGCCAATTGGTTATGTGGCGTCGTCATTCAGGGGATTGGATTCCGATGCTGAGATGCGGAGGACGCTCCGCTCTATGCCAAGACTCGTTGTGTCGATCATGGGTTCTCACCCTCTCGAACCTACATTTTGGATTTCCCTAGGAACGAGAATGTTGTGAGATGCGTTCGAATTTATATAAATGTTATCAGATACACACTATTGATGTTTATTCATTGAGCTGAAGGTTTTGGTTTCCAACGGGGTCTGAGAAGAGCTGGAGCATTGAAATGATTTAGCCGTATTTGGAAGACTACATTTAAGCGAAAAGCCGTTGCTTGCAACCAAGACTGCTGCTGGGCTGTGCAATGTATGCATGTGGTGTGGAAGGATTTATTGCATGTAATTACAGCCAAGTCGGCGTGTTTGCTCCCATAGAACACACTCTTACTTTCATTAAATTTTGTGTAAGGATTGACGGCTGAATTGAGTGAACCATTCTACGAGAGTATGTCCATTCCTTCTCTCACCATCACCAAGGATCTTCTACAGGTCTCCCTAGCGGCCAACACAGTTGCACGTCGTCGTCGTCCAGCACACTCCCTTTGACGATTAGACAACTACATGTATTCACTCACTTGAACAATAAAAAATTCTCTTAATCTAAAAGCCCCCCACGAAATTTCAGCAGATATCGTCTTCAGAGATTCTAGAGGAGCCAAACATCATTACACGACATCTGTGGCAACCTAAACCAGCAAACTCTTCACCCAACAACACAGCCTCAATTCGGGCCAAATCCAGCGGGGATTCAGCTCTGAACCTACTGCTCAATAGGGTTATCATTAAAAGCAAGATTCACGAGCTTGTGGCAATCTCGTGGTTTGGCCACCAAAAGGCCTATAACTGAGGCTGTCAGCCTTATTCCATTTCCCCCAAAAAATGTCTGGCAGGAGTCCTTCGAATACACAACCCCCAGGTTCCTCTACCTCAACTACCGAACTTATCACGGTCAGTGACTCTGTTGTTCGTAGATCTCTCTCTACATATCTTGCTTTGTGGTAGCCTTGTTGCAGTTGTTTGTTGGCTGACCATCCATTATTATCTTCCTGCAGAGTGCTGCAAACACTAACCCTAGCACACACTTGGAAACGCATAAGCTGGCGCCTTCAAAAGAACACAATCCGTTCCTGGCGGTGCCTGGAAGCCAGTCTCGTGGAAATTCGCTTGATGCCCCATCAGATGGCGGGGAAACTCTGGTAGCACCGCATGCCGTTGTCCCCCATGATGGTAACTCGACGCATGAGAACGAAGATCCTTTGAAGCCTGATGCCGGGAACGAAGCAGAATTCGAAGTTGAGAACAATGTATTTGCTTTTTCACCTGGTCAGTTAGGGAAACTACTAAACCCGAAATCTCATGGTGCTTTCAGGGCATTGGGGGGAATGAAAGGGTTAGAAGTAGGGTTAAGGACAGACAGGGTTACTGGATTGAGTTTGGACGAGACCACGCTTGATGGAAAGATCACGTTTGAGCAAGCAGTCAATTCTGCTCACGGAGCCAATGGACAAGCCAAGGAGACAACACCTCTCGTTCCAACAGCTACTCACGGTGCTAACACGCTTGCCGGTCTACCTAAGGATGCCTTTGCCGATAGGATACGCGTTTTCAAAGATAATCGCCTTCCAGTTAAAAAAACTAAATCACTTTGGGAATTGATGTGGATTGCTCTTATGGACAAGGTTCTGCTCCTCTTGTCAGGTGCTGCAATCATCTCGCTGGCTTTAGGATTGTATCAAACATTTGGGGGAACTCATTTGCCTGGGGAGCCTAAGCTTGATTGGGTTGAGGGTGTTGCTATCATCGTGGCTATTGCTATTGTTGTTATTGTTGGTGGTATGAACGATTATCAAAAAGAGAGACAATTCGTCAAACTTAATAAAAAGGTAGCGTTCGATATTCCGTACCATGAAATTAGTCATTCAGTTTTATTAACGAAATTTTGCCTGCGTAGAAAGAGGATCGTGTAGTCAAAGTGATCAGATCGGGTAGATCTTTACAAATCTCAGTCTATGATCTTCTCGCTGGCGATGTTTGTCATCTCGAGCCTGGTGATATGATACCTGCCGACGGCATTTTTATTTCGGGCCACAACGTTAAATGCGACGAGTCTTCTGCTACTGGTGAATCCGACCAGATGAGAAAAGTCCCGGGAGATGAGGTTTTCGCGCAGATGGAGACAGGCACTTCAAACTACAATAAGATGGACTGTTTCATCATATCAGGCGCAAAAGTGCTCGAGGGTGTTGGCACTTACATGGTTACTAGCGTTGGAATCCACAGTAGTTTCGGAAAGACAATGATGGCTTTGAGAGAAGAAGCCGAGGCAACACCTCTTCAGATGAAGTTGAACAACCTTGCGGAAGCTATTGCTAAGCTTGGTGGAGCGTGAGTATACACCTTTTCCTCTCCTTTTATAGACATACATCTATTCTAACAATGAAGCAGCTCTGCCCTTCTGCTTTTTATCGTTCTTTTTATTAGATTCCTAGTTGAGCTCCGCGGAACCAAAGATACAGCATCCACGATTGGTCAAAATTTCATGCGCATTCTTATCACTGCTATCACTGTTGTGGTTGTTGCGGTCCCCGAAGGATTGCCATTGGCTGTAACCCTTGCTCTAGCCTTTGCCACGACCCGCATGCTGAAGGACAACAATCTTGTGCGTGTTTTGCGAGCTTGCGAGACCATGGGAAATGCAACAACGATCTGTTCCGACAAAACGGGTACTCTGACTCAAAACAAGATGACAATAGTTGCTGGAACTTTGGGAACATCTAACCGCTTTAGGTCGAAAAGTTCAGGGCCTACTGAGAAAGGAGATTCTGACGACGATAATATGGAAGATGTATCGATGTCTGAGTTCGTCAGTACCTTATCACCACAGGTTAAGGCTCTCTTGCTTGCATCAATTGCTATCAATTCTACCGCCTTTGAGGGCGAAGAGAATGGGGTAATGAGCTTTATCGGGTCGAAGACTGAGACCGCACTACTGGATTTTGCTCGTGACTACTTAGGAATGGGGCCTATTGCCGAGGAGCGTGCCAATGAGGTCGTTGCGCAGCTGATACCTTTCGACTCGGGGCGGAAGTGCATGGGAGCTGTTATCAAGATGGAAAATGGACAATACCGCCTATTCGTTAAGGGTGCTTCGGAGATTCTTTTACGCAAATGCACCCGTATCCTCAACAACCCTGCTGCACAGACCGTCACCGATACCCCCCTCACAGATGACAATCTTAAATCGTTAAATCAAGTAATCACGCTTTATGCCAACCGCTCTCTTCGTACCATCGGAATGGTCTACCGTGATTTCCCGTCATGGCCACCACCAGACGTGAATACTATGGAGGACGATGCGCGACAGGCTGAGTTTGATGAGGTTTTCGATGACATGGTTTTCTTGAGCATTGTAGGAATTCAAGATCCTCTTCGTGATGGTGTTCCAGAGGCCGTTGCCGAGTGTCAGAAAGCTGGTGTATTTGTTCGAATGGTTACTGGTGATAATTTGATGACTGCTCGTGCTATCGCTCAGGAATGCGGTATTTACACCACCGGTGGAATTGTTATGGAAGGACCTAAATTCAGGCAAATGACCAAATCTCAAATGGATCAAATTATTCCCAGGCTGCAGGTGCTCGCTCGCTCTAGCCCGGAAGATAAGAGGATTCTTGTTCGCCGTTTGAAGGAATTGGGAGAAACTGTGGCTGTTACTGGTGATGGTACAAATGATGGTCCTGCATTGAAGATGGCGGATGTTGGATTCTCTATGGGTATTGCTGGAACTGAAGTTGCAAAAGAGGCTTCATCGATTATTTTGATGGATGATAACTTTTCCAGCATTGTCAAGGCAATCATGTGGGGAAGAGCCGTCAATGATGCTGTGAAGAAATTTTTGCAGGTATGTGTTTGGCTAAATAGTTATACCTAGTCCTTCATTAACCAAGTATGATAGTTCCAACTTACTGTCAATATTACGGCTGTGCTTCTCACCTTCGTTTCTGCTGTTGCCTCCTCACAGCAGACTTCTGTCTTGTCCGCCGTGCAATTGCTCTGGGTCAACTTGATTATGGACACTTTCGCAGCACTTGCGTTGGCTACTGATCCTCCGGCACATAGCATTCTCAATAGGAAGCCCGATCCTAAATCAGCACCTTTAATTACTATCAACATGTGGAAGATGATTCTCGGCCAGGCTATCTACCAGCTTGTAGTTACTTTTGTGCTCAACTTTGGCGGCAAACATATCCTGGGTTATGACGAGGATCATTTGAAGACTCTGGTTTTCAACACTTTTGTGTGGATGCAGATCTTCAACCAATACAAGTAAGTCTAAAGTTGTTTGCTTCCTCCTATGAGTGTTTCTAATCTTCATACAGCAACCGTCGCCTCGATAATAAATTCAACATCTTTGAGGGTATTACGCATAATTGGTTCTTTATAGGAATTAATGTCATCATGGTTGGAGGGCAGGTCATGATCATCTTTGTGGGAGGGGCAGCTTTCCAGATCACTCCCTTGAATGGTGTTCAATGGGGCATTTCCCTTATTCTCGGGGCTATCTCTCTCCCGATTGCCGTCATTATCCGCCTTATCCCCGACGAATTAGTTGCGAAGGTTATGCCCCAGTGGATGTCACGCAAGGCTAACCCCAATATATATGTCTCCAACGAAGATCGCTTCCAATGGAACCAGGGTATCGAGGACATCCGTGAGGAGCTCACGTTCCTCAAAATGGTTCGTGGTGGTCGTTTGAACCAGCTTAAGTTCCGCCGCCAGAATATGAAGCAGGGTCTCTCCCGCGTCTTTGGGTCTGGTTCTAGGTCCGAGGGTATTCCTATGACTCCTACCGGGGAATTGGAGGGATTCGCGCCTCCATCGCCAACCGGCCGTCGTAGGAGATCAAGGTCGAATTCTGCTTTTGCAGCAGCAGCGATGGTTCCCTCTATTATTGCTGGCAGTATCGGTGGTTGGTCGCCTGTTGAGAGGCCCAGTGAAGGGTCAATTAAGTTTCCTGCTTCGCGTGGAATGAGTGAAACAGAAGCCCAGTCGGCTGGCAGTGGGCATTCAAGATCAAGTTCCCATGAACCAAGTACTCGAGATCATCCTACAAACCATCATACCGAAGATCCGTCGAGTTTGGCACCTCCAAAATCTTGATCTAGTTCCATAAATTGTTTTCCAGTTTTATAGCATTAGCAGGGAGGCATATACAGTCTCACTCGAATAACCATCAGTTTTACAAAGGTTTTATTTTCGTGAAGAACTAGAGGAATGTGAAGGCTACTTACATGCATGCAATCGGGAGTTATTCTTTTTTGCTTAAGGCTTAATACATGTTCGCCTATACTTGGCCTATAATTCATATGCTAGGTTCCTTTTGCTAACTACGGGGTGGCCCAAAAGGTTTTTTGTACATGAGATAGCTATCGTTTTCTAATTTTTTTTTAAAAAATCTTATATACATTCGCCGGGGTTGCGGAGTTGCATTTTTTTTTCTTTCCTTTATTTGTAATCATCTATTTTATGTCTATCCTTTTTTTAAAAAACGCTTTTTTTATGTTATGGGTATCTATCTTTTATACATCACTTTCTTTTCTCCACCAGGGCATCCAGAGCGGGTTTTGGGGGAGGACTCCCGTATTATTAGAAATTTGAACGAGTGGGGTTATGGCGAGCTATTTTAAAAATTTCGGCGGTGATTTGGGGTTATTGTAGAGTATTAGAGAGATAAAAACATTGGGGAATAGTGAATTTGGGGGTTTTGGGCATTGATTATCCAGATATAAATCTTTTTATTTATTTACAGAAATCGTAAGTTGGGTTGAAGTTTAAAAAGTTAATTGTAAAAGAGGTTTTGTAATATCAACAACCATTAGGGTGGATGTAGATTTTAAACCTCGTCGCATGAAATTGAAAATACTCGAACAGCGTTGATAATCTCCCAAGGATCCAGCCCAGTCCCTACTTTTTCTGAGCCATGCCTCCTTAACAGCACGCCCGATCATGCACCATTCTTACCAAATATCATCGGTAAATAAGTAATAAGATTAGAAATCTATACTAGTATATATCGGTTGGCCAGGAACGAAGTTTGTTTTGCGGGGGTTTGCATACTGTTTCCGTCAATAGCCATATTATTGGTTGTGGAGGAGGGGTGGTTTCCCCGCGGAGACACTGATCAATGACGTACGTCGTTGATGCTTACTATCGTATACGGGGGCGAGAAAATGGATTTGGGTTTGAAATCAACACCTACAAAATCATCAAACACACACACACAACACGAAGAGGGTGTGAGTCTTCTTCTCCCCCTAGTTATGGTGCCGCGGAGATTACTACTCTTGCTGCAAGCGTCGGTGCTGGTGCTGGTGTGCTTACGCTTCATGACTAGGGTTTTGAAGGACTATAAGAAGCTCCAATCCTCGAGGTCTCGGTCCGAGAAACAGGTTGTGAGTTGAAGCAGTATACACTGGCTTACGAGCACTTGAAAATAGTATTTTTTTTCTTTCTTTCTTCCATACAAGGATAAACGAAATAGAGAAGGGGGGGAAATGAGCAAATACGGCTTCACTGTGCTACCACGCGACATCAATGTCCTCCTGGAGGGCAGAAAAAACATCAACGACCCAGAACCCGTCATGGTTTCCGATATCAAACTTCCTGAGACACCACTTGCGAAGAAGGTACAAGAGTACGCGAAAAAGGAATTGAGGGAGGAGACCTATAATCAGTATATTTCTCTCCATACTTTTTTTTTACCGCTAGAATGCTTGCTAATATAGGAATAACTTGGTATTATAGCTCAATGCGAGTTTACTACTTTGGCCAAGCGATCCAGAAGCAACAATTCCCACACTGGGAGCTATCAGCAGAGACATACTTCGTTACGGCATTACTCCACGACATCGGTACTGCGGAGAAGAACATGGCCGCAACGAAAATGTCGTTCGAGTTCTACGGCGGGCTTTTGGCGCGGGACCTGCTTATAAAGGATGATATAGAGCTGGCTGAAGCGGTCGCTGAAGCAGTAATTAGACATCAGGATTTGGGGACGACGGGAAAAATTACTAGTCTAGGGTTGTTGATCCAGCTGGCTACTATCCTTGGTACTGTTTCGTCCTAATTGTGCGTGTGAGAGTCCCTGCGTATCAAAATTCTGATTGCGATATGGAAAAACAGATAATATGGGTGGCCACGTAGACTTAATCCATCAAGGTACTATCGATGATGTGGTCGCGGCATATCCAAGAAAGAAGTGGAGCTCTTGTTTCGCAGCGACGATTAGAGAAGAGAATCGGCAGAAACCGTGGAGTCACACTACGGCATTGGGAGAGGAGGATTTCCCAAATGGTGTATTGGGGAACAAGTTGATGGAGAGATATGAGATTGATTGATGTGGATTACAGCCTGAGGAAGGTTGGTGGGTGAAGTTACGGTATAGTTCGATTATGTGACTGCAAGGGAAGGTTGGGGTGTTGAAAGGTCGCGGATATGATTTTTTTTATGCAATAAACTATGAGGGGAAATAACCTCATTATGATAGAAATTTGCAGCTGTGATTGAATTTCAAAGCGTAAGCATTTATGGCTTGGAGAGGTGATTTCGCTGGTGCTATATGACCATATTCAGAGTTAGATTCAATCTCTCCCATTGTCGAGGGATATTTCTTCCCCTGTTTCTCTAGTAAAACTGGTTCTGAGACACGATCCAAGTCACATAAAGCTTAATGACCTCGATTTGTTCTTATCCCTTGCTGTATGTGGTAACAAGTGACTTGTGAGGGTGAGCTGGAAAGCGGAAGGCGTGGTGTGGTTGAAACATAGCACACGGAGATCGAAATTACTTTATTATCGCAGCTTATTAGTTAAATTTCTTCAGCTGTAGGGACCGCGGATATCGTGGGATCGACAAGTACCATAACCTCCGGGTTGAATGTACCTAATGAATAAACAACAACAGTCGTGGGATCGACATACTTCCAATAAATGCCGAGTGATACCCAATGATCGATATTCCTCTGACCTTGACTATTTTGATTAATGTTTCATACTCTCTAAACCGAAATATAAGATTAGCACCTAGTTGCGTTCTCTCTATAGCCATTCCTATTCTTCGGCACGTCCCCCATAACCTCACTCTGCCCAGCTTTCATCGAGGTTCGTAAGACAACCATCTCGATCCTGATTCCATGACACTTACAATAGGGATCGTAAGTCCATCGTACCTTACTCCTTTTCAGTGTCTCTATTCCCGCTCTTCACATATGGGCACCACGAAGGCGGGTTGAATAACATCTCGGTGCGCCCGTACTATGCCGTCGTGCAGCAGAACCGGGAAACCCAGGTCGTGATTCTAAGGGCTGGAAGGGAGCCCTACCCTCAGCCCCACCAGCGTAGGTTGCTTTACACTAGAGATTTTAGAGGTATAGAAAGTTTGAAACTAGTTTCTGACGAGGCCGAAATACCCTGGAAACTCTGTACTCGGTGAGGCTTGTTTCCTCCGAGGGTGCGGGTGATTCTATGGGATCTTGTAGATTTAAGTATCTAGCATATTAGCTCCGAGACGCTAGAAACGCCCGAAAATCGGGCTTTTGTCAAAAGGTACATACACACAGTATATAACTCGTCACTCAAACTGGGTACCTATTACCCCCAAGTTCTTCTAGACCTTAAGCTTTAAAGTCCAGAAGAGCCCAAAATGGGTTTCGCAAAACCCGGAAAGGTAAGGATACCAGCCCTATGAGACATATAAGTTGTGGGGAGTAGAGGTGAGAACGAGCCTGTCGTAGTGATATTGGATAGAAGAAGGTATCTAAGAATTGGGTTCGGATACATACTCTGGCCGAAGCTCTGATTTTGAACGTCGCTATGTTGCGAGGTTTGAATTCTAAAAGCATTCCGCGCGGATCAACCCGGTACCCGTGATAAGTGTATAAACGTCTCACACATATCTAGAGTGTTTTGCGCGATCAGCTTCTGGGGCTCGATTTCTGGTATCCGTGTGTATACGTACTGGTCCGAGGGCAAAAAGTAATCATACACTATCACTCGGAATTTTGATGTCGATATTTTTACTAGGAGCTCGTAGTTGCTGTGAATAAGCATATCTTAAGGGTTAGGGAGTCTTAAGGTTATATTTTATGTGTGATAAGGATTACCTTCTATTGAAGTTCCTATAAGAATTATGCTGACATACTTCGGAGGCACTGGAAATCCACGAGTGATTGAATGGGAGATGTGAAGCTATGAATGTAGCTAGTTTGTCGCGTTTCCCATAAACATTTAAATGCCTTCATTCTAAGACCGCGTGCATATATATCAAGCGGTCACAGCAATATCTGCTTCCATCGGTAAGTCAGATACTACTGTTTACCAGCCCACCATCGTTTCTGAACTCAATCACGCGGATAAACTTCTCCTCCACGCAAACTATCAAAGGAAACTGGTTACCTACCAATTTTTTTGTGGATTCCAACCTCCAGGAATTCACGCCATGCACCAGGTCATCGATCCATTCAAAAACCCCATAAGAGAACTTAAAGTCAAGATGGTTGTCCATATGGCTCGAGTTAGTGGGGGGTCAAGACTCTGCTCAAGAGACCGCGTGGAGCAAGATGCCATCGTGCGGCGTGCCAATCAGATTAGAGATGAGATTTTGACTGCATCGAACAGAGATGTATCCGCTAGTTCGGGTGCTCTTAGTGTGGTCAACAGTGTCTTGGGTGACTTAAGGGAGACGGAAGAAATGCTTCGGAAGGAGGGGGTGTATTGAGTTGAATCCTCCTTGGGCGGGTTGTTGAATAGCTGTTGATCAGCTGAGCTGGCAGCGTCTGAGTAGGAGAGATCGTACATGGAAATGGTTGGTGGGGGGTTTTACACTAGAAGCTGAGCCTTTCTTTTGGGATAGCCTTTCGTTTGAGAGATTGGTGTTTTTGCTATCAAATTTCCCATCAAGTTCCGTCCACGCACTTGTTTTTTTCGTCACGGGACCCCCTAACTAGCGTATTGCTCTATAGAATGGAGAGGTTGAGGTCGTTCGTCATCTCCAGTTGACCAGTTATAAATTTGCGTCTAACAGCATCTCTAGCCCTGTCACTATTCTATGACCGTACCTGCTCTATGCTGCTATATTCTATGTATACGTAGTTTTTCTTACCAATTATTTTCTGGTGAGTGGTTTGCTGCTATCGAGATATGAGCTTTGCATCGTGGCTCTTATACCGTGCAAGGGGAGCTGGGGGAGGAAATGTGATCGGTGGATTTGCTGGGAACTGTATCGTAGAGAGACGCAGCCTTGAGCCTTAACGGTGTCTCAAAGTAATTAATTAATATTTATCTATTCACTTGGCATATCCAATCCGCCGGCACTTGAAACTTTCTTCCGAGCTACTATATCTGCCTACTTGACGTCCTGGCATTAGCCCCCCCCCCCCCGCTCACCCCAAAACTACCACCCACTTGCTCAAACACAGCCACCGCTGGAAACCAACCAACCCACCAAATCAATCCCGCACGAGTTGTCGAAAACGATGGACCCCCTCCAGGAGCAGCTCGTCAACAACGCTATCTCGAATTGCAGAATCCTCCTATATCGTCTCAACTCGCTCGGCACAGCCATCAACAACCACCTCGACGAAACCGGCACCGTTTTCGTCGGACCTGACTGGAACTTCATGGCTCCCGAGGTCAGCTGTCGAACCTTCAAAGTGATCAAAACCCAGAACTTCCACTTCACATGTCATGAGCATTTGATGATACTGCTTGGCCACCTACTCATCCTGTGCCGCGAGGCCCGTCACGACCGCAGCATGCTGAAAAAAGGTGCAGGCGTCGCTCTGCTGGCAGTGGCAGCGAGATGGCGAGACTGGGGGGCGGTGGAAGAGAGATTGGGGTTTGAGGTGCGATTTGGGGATCTTCTTGGGAAGGAGGAATTGGAAACGGTCTGTACTGCTATATGGGATGTTTTGAGAGCAAAGTGGATGGGTCCCCCGGAAGAGAAGGCCCGTGGGAGCATTTGGCACAGTTTTAGGGGAATGGTCTGGAACACTATTGGGGCGATTTATGGTGATGATTTGGATGCTTCGAAAGGCGGTCGAGGAGCAGCGGGGCATCTGAAGAATGATTGAGGCTTGTATGATGGAACAAATAGCGTTGGAGTAACTGCATGGGAGGGTTATAGGCTTGAAGCTCAGAACCATGTTGTAGCTAACTAAGCCCTCGGGATATACTTGGGGGTGATTTCCACTGTGGACGGGGATATTTCCTCGAAGACTGTAGAATACCTACATCATACTATAATGGTAATAATAATAATAACTCTTCTCACCTAATCACCTTAGTCCTAAGTAAGACCAAGCAGATCGGTTTAAGCAAGCCGTCATGGATATTTCCATCCTACCCCCGCCCTTCAAGCCGCCATTGCCAGCACTATCACCAACACCACCACCTAAACTAACTATCAAGGGTATTAACTACATAGATCTTTATCCTCGATCCCTACTCCCTCATCTAGAGACAACCTAATCAGCTATTCCGAGATGTATAATACCAACCGACGAAACCAGCCCACCAGCATAACAAGTAACCGCATCAGGCATCACTCGCAAACCAAAGGAAGGGCCGACAGCAAAGAAGCATTCGTCAGCCCTCCACCCCCAAGGCACCTAAACCCCGCTGCTGATTTCGGAACAGCAAATACCGTAGACATGAGCAGAAAGACAGACAGACAGGCAGAAAGACAGACAGACAGACAGACAGTTCACTACTGCCTTAGCTGAGGGGGGCATGAAAAAGAGTGAATTAGATGTGAGAGGGGTGTTTGGCAAGAACTGAGTCAGCGACGGAGAATTGCCAGTTTTTGATTCCATTGAGGTCATCGTAGCTGGCCCACGTGTGTAAAAAAAGGGGGGGAGGGGGGTTCTAAAATAAAGGAGCCCGAGAATAGCACCCCGCGAACATAGCAGAGGGCGGAGCCATGATTTTATTTAAAGGACCATGCGGTCGGGCGGACAGACACGAGATAACCGCAATAGAGAAAATCACCTCGACAGCAGCTTCAGTGCCTCTACTTTATGTTGGAGTGATAGTAGACGGGAAGAAAAAAAAAAAAGCCAAAAGTGAATAAGAAAACCCATAACCCCCCCATAACCCCACCAACACCCCCCCCCAAAGCAGCCCAAGCGACCATACCAACACCCTCCCACGCTTACTCCCCACTTGTTTATATTTACAAATCCCCCCATTTTTACCTTCTTCTTTCTATTACCTGATCAACCCTTCATAGATACCCCAGACCACCGCACTACTAACCGCCTTCCTCGCCATTCTCAGTCCCAACCCATCAAACAGCGCGCGTCCTTTAAACCGCCCAGAGTCCTCCATAACCACAATCTTCGCCGCGTGCCAGAGGTTCCTATATTTCGACGGATCCACCTGGATGCGCGTCTTGAGCGCATCGAACGGGTTCGTGATTGCGGTCGCCAGCGCGCCGGCGCCGGCGCCACTGACGGTGTTGATCGCCGCGGCCATGGAGTTATCCATCGTGCGTCCGGTGGCGTACAGCCGGGAGAGCGTCTTTTTCGAGTGTTCGTAGAAGAGGACGTAGAGGCCCGCGTAGGGGGCGTCGCGGATCGCCGTGGCGCCCCAGCCGGAGAAGAAGCCGCGGAAGCCCTCGACGCGGATGATGTCCCGTGCGGCCTGCAGCATCGAGGTGTAGTTGTACATGGACGACTCGTAGCGCACTTTGATGATTGTGATGGGCATCATGGCGTACCCGACGGCCGCGCGGGTGGCGGAGCCGGTGAGCAGGTTTGCGAGCGGGGAGAGCACGGGCAGGGCGGATGAGGTGTTGGCTTTTACGAGGGTGGTGGTGGGGCTGTTGAGCTTGCCCTTGGCGATGCTGCTGCGCACGGTGTTGAGCGCGGAGAAGTACATTGCTGAGCCAATTCCGGTGCGGAGGGCCGAGGGGACGGTCCCCCGCCATAGCGAGCGGATGGGGGTCTTGGAGCGGATGATGTCGCGGACGGTGGAGACCAGAGTGGCGGTTGCGGAGCCGGTGGGAGGGGCCTGCTGGATCCTGGTCTTGAGGAGGTCGGCGGGCTGGAGGAAGACGGCGGAGAGGACGCCCGACGCACCGCCGGAGAGGAAGTGGGACTTGGTGTACGCCTTGCGCTGGGCGGCGGGGAGAGAGCGGGTTTCGGGGACGGACGGAGTGAGGGACGGAGACGGGGACGGAGACGGAGACGGGGATGTCATTGTGCCTGGGTGGGTGCTTGTCTGTCTGCGAGTCGGTGGGGTGAAGAGGAGAAACGGGAATCAGCGGTGGCCCTTAAAAGGGAGAGCGGAGAGAATTGGCCGCCTTGGTAGCCTCCACATGCGAGTGAGGAGCTGAGCGGGGCGCGGGGTGTTGGTGCTGCAGCAAGCGGGCCCCGAGCAAAGCCTTGGCAAGAGCCGCATCCTTTGACGGCGGGAGCCCGCCAACCGGGGCCCGAGACCAGAAACGCCCTGCAGCTTCGCTTGCTTGCTGACAAGGTGCCTGATTTGGAAGCCGATCTGTCGCAGGTGTTCTATTACGAGATGTTCTTGCGCGAGACACCGGGCATCGACATGCAAGAAGTCTCCAGCGGAGGGTGCAGAAACCGCCGTGGCATCGTAGGAAACATCTTCAGCTTCTGGCAAGATGGTCCGCGACCCTGGAGGGGGCAATGGCCTGGAGACGATGGGCGCCAGCTGCAGTGAGATAGGACGCAGCGAGTAGCAGCACAGATGGCGGATGTGACAAGTGAGATGGCGATACTTCTGGCGATTGAAGCCCGAAGTCTAGAGAGCTCTCATCCCGGTAGTGATTAATAAGGGGATCGCAGACACATCTCCAAGCCATTGCTCCATTGAGCCATATCCACGCACAACCCACAACAGCTATCCTCAGCAACAGAGCCCTGCAGAGAATCCACTGCAGAGAAACCCCACAGCTCGGCCCACCAGCCGCGATCACCCCCTTATCTCCACACCGCGAATCCTGCCACAGCAATGTACCCTTCCCTTCCCCAATCCCCACCGATCCCCCTGGGGGGATCCCCGCGTCTAGCTTCCCTCCATCAGGCATAAACACCCGCCCCCAAGCGCCACGTCTCCCTTATTCCTTTTCCCAGTCCGAGTGGCTAGCGTCTATCGTAGCGGAGACAGCACACCACCGATATCTCCCTCTTTTCTTTCCTTTTTCTCGCTCTCTCCCCTTCTGCTGTCTCTCTGCGATCACGATCATCGCACCTGGGCCTCGATGGCGTCTCGGCGGCTAGTGCTGAAGAGAAAGTATGTGCAGCTCTCGGGCCCTCGCTAACGTGCAGTGGTGGGGTATGTGGTGCCCTCGCTCCACACTGCAGCAGCGGCCCGAACGAAAACGTGGAGCATCTCTGATGTGGTGCAGTGGCGGGGAAATGGGGTGGGGGTGGGGGGGAAACTCGTATTTGAGTGGGGGTTGGAGGTGCTCGAGTGACAGCGGGTGATGTTGGCGGTGGGGGCTTTATCGGGCTGTCTTACCACTGGGAATACTCTAAATTCACTTCTGGGACCATCACCAAGGAGGCGCACATGCTGAGTGAGTGGGATGGGAGTGGGGGGCAATTGATTCACTTGGACAGCGGCTGAGCCCTAACCTGTGGGCAGAAATGCATTTGTTGATGTTCGCTGGGCTGATCATTGGCTTTGTGATTACGGAAGGGTGGGGCCAGTTTGCTGATTTAACCCCTTCGTCAGCAATGCCATCGACCCGGGATATGGACACCCGACTACATACCACGAGCTACGCAGGTTGGAGAAACAGCTCTAGACGTCTGCTCCGTGCAACGGGTGGCTGCCAGATTGTAGAACATACGAAGGCTGCCCCATCCCCATCCCCTCCCATTAAAGAGGCCAATCAAGAAGCTATAGTGGCAAGGCCCCTGATTCAAACAACGAAAGAAGACACAGCAGCCATCATCTGCAACTCCTGTAGCACACCAGTCCGCGTTTATATTGACGGAGTTGACAGCCCTCATCAGATGTGGGTGACGTTGGCTAGCAGACTCGACACCGCTAGCACCTCTGTAGGTAGTAGACAAGCAATCTACCGTCAATCTTGCAGTCTTCGTCTTACTGCAAGCGAGCCAATGGCGGATTATTTCTCCAACCTAGTGACTTCTGTTCTCAACATACCCCCTCCTTCCTTCCTTCTCCTCCCAATCAATGTCATCTTGCCATCAAATGGCTCCCAAAAAGTGCAAATATAACGCCCTCGGGGCCAGGTTGACCACCACACAAGCTGTTGTGCCTGCCAACAACTCTAGCAGCCGAGCGCAGTACCTCCTCCCAGCACACGAAAACCTCACATCTAGCTACGACCCCCCATCTCAATACAGCAAAAATCTTCCATCTATGTATATACCTGATTGAAGTAGACATATCTGACAATCTCTGTCTTACGTCGATGGTTTATTTACGTATTACAGCACCGGTTGGCGTTGTAAGTACATGTAGTTACACTAATGATTTACGGCACGTGTCCAAACAACGGTGGTTCTTCGTGGTCCTCTAGTTACAGTCCCAAGCTGCTAGAACGCGAAACAGTCGCAGTGTTCTGCAGGTTTCGCAGCATAGAATTTAGAACGTTCAGCGAGGAGGAGCAGATATAAGATGACGAATACCGAGGCTTTTCTTTCACCATATCAGCCCAAGTCAGCTCGTGTTCAGCCCCGGCCCTTGAAGCTCTGAATGCCTGAAACAACCACTCGAAGGGACGTTGTACCCACCATATGTGGATCAGAGTTTCAAAAGATCGGTGGAAGGGGATTGGAGGTCTTAGCTTTATCTTCTTCAATATAAAGAAGGCAGATAAGGTATGCGACGTCCGTAAAGATGTTTCTGTTGAACATACTAGTGCTCGATAGTGTGAATTACTATCGATACAGCTGGGCTATGTATATCGCGTCCTATATAAATAGCTAAAGCCTTTGTCTCCCAGGGTCCGGATCTGCCAATGGATGCTTTTAGCTCTCGCTGTTTTCGGCCTACATGCGTATTATATTCGGCACATATTAGGAGGCTTCTCCAGCAGTTTGGTAGCATGGGCTCGAGTGGTTTTTGGTGGAATTGAGGGCAAGGTAGAGGCTTTTTTTTGGTTTTGGTTTTGGTTTACTTGGTAGTTGGTACCAGCACTTGAACTGTGATGATGCAATATACACGCTTCTTCCTGACCGGTAGCTTTTCCTCCCCTACCTGTTTTTCTTCTTCTTGACCAGTACATAGTCAAGTCAGAAGTAGATAGCTACATGTACATGTAGTTATACTACCAAAGTCACATGGAAGCGGAATCCGCTATATATACTTCAGCCTCTAATTTAAATTGCCACAAATACATGTATCCATGGCCATTATCACTCATTCAGAGTATATATGCGTAAAGCAAGTCGTTACCATAGCTATTTAAACCTTACGTCTTTGTGAACAAATTACCGTCGCGTACTACTCTCCGTTTTCTAGTCCAGAGCTGCTCCTCCAAAACTGTTCCGTTGCGAGAACCCGAATTCTACATTAATTTACCGCCACATCGCCACAGGACCTACCAGCGAAGATATTATTCTGAAGACACACAAACCCCTTGGCGCCAAGGATCAAGTGTCGAAACAACTCAATGTCAGCGAAACGGATTGGGGGGGTTATGATTACATGTATGTAGTCGTGATTATCGACATCACAATAGTTTAAATTTACGACCAGACACTCCTTGCAAAACCAACAAGAAAAGAGCGCAACCCCCCACCCCCCCCTCATCCTCACCATATCAGCTGTATCTAGCGAGAATTCTACGCTCCTATTTTACCATAAAATCGATGAGGTGAGCCTGTCTGTATAGCTCTAAGATGCATCCATCACGGAACTAATATTCGAGACGGTAGAGTACGGTCGTGGTTTTGAAACCTAGCCTACATGTAGCTGCATAGATTAAAAACTGCCTAGCGGAAGAAAAATAATAATAATACGGAAGCCGGCTCCCGAGCAGACCTAGCTTGGTACCCGAATGCGCTAGCTAGCCAATCACGTATCACGGAGAGTTCTACATACCTACACGGATCGGTAGTCGAAGATGCCGAGAGAAAAAAAAACAAACAAACACATGTAGTCTAAGCCCAGGAGGCTTGGTAGGTTGACGATGATCCAGGGTGATCCAAAATTAAAAAATTAAAAAAATTAAGTAGAAAATACTTACGTTAGGGTTGGCCAAAATATTAGGTGTTCCAGAGTCCAACCGGTGCGTATACTGCGCCGCTATTCGAATCCCGGGAGCTTTGGATATCAATAACCCCTAGCCCAAAATGAATAGAGTATAGATCTTGAAATTATCTTAGGAGAGTGTACTGGAGTAGGTAGAGTGCATGCAGGTAGTAGAGCTAGCTAGAGTTTTCCGGCTAAAAAACCCTGGTTTCCACAGAAAAAGGTGGCTGTGTGTATTCTACTGCTGTACCTGGTACACCAAAAAAATATTGTCAGCACACGGTGAATTCTGCCAAAACAAAAAGTCAGCCAATTTTTCCTGTAGCTAGCTACCCTGCCACTTATCACGGTTAATTAATCTACATGCATGCATGCGGGCCTATAAATAGAATTAAACCACTTATGTAGTTGGATATTTGTTTGGGTTCCAGGAAGACCTGATATGGAAACGGGTATGTAGCACAAAGTCCTCACGAAACTGGTGCATCCCTGGTTCGAGTGTGAAGATTATGAGGCGGTTTTTCTGAGGCGGAGTCGCAGCCTCAGGCGAGCATTGTGGCGAACTATTTGGATCAATCTGAAATTTTCAATTGTGCCCCATCGGTGAGACATTTACATATGAAGGGACTCGAATAACTGCAGTCTTTTAATGGCCAATTACCAATCACATCCTCCAGCAACACCCAAAAGACGGTCGTTTGTCCATAGATATGACACCGTTATACGTGCTGCATTGAATGGCGGTCCTATTTTTGTAGATTTACGGTCGTTATACGTTGACTTATCGCGTACTATCACCAGTTAGGTCGAGAAAAAGCCACAAGAAAACAGTTAAACCAAGCTAAACACTAACATTAAAGCACTGCAGGTGCGTAAGGATTAGCCCCTCGAACGCACATATGTGTACCATAGAAACAGGCCAACGCTAACTTTAACTTCTCCATCCTAACCCAAAACTAAACTATCGTTGGCAACGTTCCCTCTAAATCTGCTGCTTAGTTAAAAGGCTGGGCACAGGCACTAGGTATTAACATAAACAACGCGACAAGAACAAAACAACGAGGAGGTTTTGCAAGTGATCGTGAGCCGCGCTCAAGTGTGGAAATAGCACATTAAACTCAGCTTTACCCATGTCACATATCGAAAGGGACTTATTGCATAGCATGATCAGGTTAGCACGTCAAAGGTACATGCACGCTTAAACAGCCGCGTTCTCGCTAGCGTATATCCGTGCTAGTGAAGCCATGAGAATCGAAATAAGGAAGGGTTTTCTTACATGTACTTCGCCAATTTTTGCGGGGAACATCGCTCGGGATCTCGTCCTAGTATGCAGTAAAGATGCTTTGCATGCGGCTCAGCCTCCCACGCTGTACCTGGCTACGGGCCCTATAGGGCTAGTTTGATCGTTAACCATGGTTTTATCTGTGCAGCACTTCCCGGTACCTGATGGGATGCTTCATCTCACATGAGCGGGGAAAGGCTCCGGAGTCATCTATGTGGTGATTGTGGCCATGTTCATAAATATAACCTCGCAGAACCAACACGATATGGTGATCTATTCCCTGACTGTTAGCTGCATGTTACCAGAGAAAGAGTCCATTAATCGTAGCTACATGTATACACGTACCTAGGCCTATGCGCCCCGAAACCACTACCAGAATCATCTATACAGAGGTTAAGTTTGTTGGTCTCAATCAGCCAAAATACGAAGAGCTCAATTGCTAAACAAATAAAAGGACCAGAACAGGGTTAGTCGTGTCTACGACGATATATATATCGTGAGCCAAGCGTAGAGAAAATCAAACCTAGAAACGAAAATGATACGCATAACTTTGTGATAAAACCGTGTAGAAAGGACAGCTAGAGCTTCAAGAAGCGGATTTTCATGCAACATCAAACTATGGCATAGAGCAGGCGCGCGGCCTATCATGGCTACCGTACCCAAAAGCCGATCCTTCCTTTCTACAAGTAGCCAGTCACACAGAATGTCAGTTTTCTGTCGTGTCACTCGTGTGCCCTTGTTTGTGTTTCCCACTGGAGAAAAAAGGCACCATTCGATTCAACATATCCCGACGCATGTACACTAGTACTCCCCATTCGCACAACTCTGCAGGAAGCTTGGTGAAATCTGTTCCTGCATGTAGCGCTTAGACGTCTGGAAATACATCGGAGTGTTTTTGTAGTTGTGACTGATACAGGCAAATTCGCTACGACAGGGGCTCACGTCAGCAGTCGCAGTCGCAGCGCAGCACGAGTGAATACATGTATATACCTACATGTACTTATGTACGTGGGCCTGGTTAGAAGCGAGGATAGTTTTTGAAAACCCCACTGCGGCCGGACCCGCTCTCCCGCTACTCCCTTGTCTCCATTTACCAGTGAAAGCTTAAGGTGTTAAACAATCTTTAAATAATCCATCAATCCCAACTTGATTGCCCAATTTTCGACATCTTTCGGTTTGGTACTCACTTATTTGTTTTCTTTTTGATCTCGCGGGAAACAAATTAAAACGATGAAATTCCCTCTTGCGTTTCAGCATGTGCGATATCCACACTTGATTCTGTGTATTCTCAAGATCTCCAGCATCTCTGTGGCGGCGCAAGAAACCTGTGTCAGGAATTGCACCAAGACATCTGGTATCAACGAATGCGTAGGAAGCATCCCACACGACGATGCGGATTGGAATGCTTTAGACACATCCGTCAAGACTTGTTATTGCACTTCCACGACCAATTTTGCGCAGTGCACCCCGAATTGTAGTACAGATGGATTTTCCCCAGATTTGCAAGGCCGTTTATTTGGTTCCTGGAGATATGTCAACCAGATTTGTGGAGATGTGGTGGACAAATTCAAGGAAACGGGTACTACAAACAACACTGCGACTTCAACTATAGTCAGTGCATCAACTTTTTCAACAATACCTGTGCAGCTATTTCACACGGAAGCAGCTACAACAAGATCCCTCGATTCTGTACCTGGGCCTACTCAATCCTCCTCAAAAAAACCCCCCTCAACCGGTTCCTCCGGAAATTCTGGCTCGTCTTCGTCTTCGAGGATTCGTACTATCGCAATATCCGTAAGCCTAGCCAACTTCGGAGCGCTGTTAATTGGGACCAGTATATGGCTGCTATTTCGGGTTCGGAGAAGACGAATGGATCAAAGTAAACGCGACAGCGGAGGCCAGCGGAACGCCATGATAGTGATAGGTCCAGATGGGTATGCGGTGGACCAAAGTGGGCCCAATTTGGTTTCTCCGATGAGAGGGGATTTTAAGAGCGATACGATCAAAAAGTGGATCCAAGATCAGGAAAAGATGAAGCAATTGGGGATGAAGATGGAAGCAGACACGATGACGGAAACTTTGTCTGTGGGGTATACTCTGTGGTCGGAGACGGATCTCTGTTTTACAGAAGTGGGGGCCGAGGATAGTCGAGATATGGAGACTATCAAGGAGGAACCAGGGGAAGATGACACTCGAAGTTTGTACAAAACCGTATAAATTTATTATTAATATTGACTACCTGTACCTTTCTATTTTTTTCACCTCTCGTTAGGTGGGTCTATTATTTTTGCTTTATGGGCTTATACATACATCAAAACCGCAGCGGTTGGCGTTTCTAGGAGGAAAAGGAGTCTGGTACATGTGGTTAGGACCTGTATATCATAATGAATATACAGCTATAGCTAATCATTTTTATTCTTTAGTATCTCGAATGGCTCATAACTGAAACCTTCGAATCGATATCCATCTTTTGTAAGTCGATTAGCCATATTACTATTAAATTCGCCAGCCAAACGTATCTAGAAACTTGAAGTTTAAGGAAAATAATCATAGATATAAAAACATACGCAGATCGATACTTTAGCTTTGAAGGGGAGACCCATTCTAATGGTTTTAAGACAATTATAATTTCCCGAATTTTCCTAACCTTCTACGGCTACGGTTTTCGATCCGAAATGCCGATGAAAGCATATGTAATATTGCTTTCCAGAAACCAACATAATTTGGTGAGTATCAGCCATCTTACATAAGTTACGGCAGTGGATACTGGAACAAACGTTAAACATGAGCCTCAGAAATCAAGGCCAATTACCGAATTATAAACGTTTTAGGGACTGATAATAGGGGTACAGAAGCGAAATATCGCAAAACTAGAGTGCCTTCCTAATGCTGTAGCAATCGTCAGGGAAACCGTACGCCAAGTTAGTTAATCTATCATAGATAGTCTCGATTGCCATATACACTGACCACCTAACCAGCAGGTGGTAACCTTTTGCCGCTTTATTCATATAAGATCACTCGTTAAACCCCAATCCAATCACATCGCATCAACTGTTTCAACTGCAGCCTCCCAGCGAAAGAAACACGGCTATCAATATGTGATATTAAGGGTATAGTTAAGTCAAGCGTGTGAAGTTAACCGTAAAAGTGGTGATTTGTACGACTATTTCGTCAAGTAGCCACCTCCACACCTTGTATCCACCACATACGGTGGTTAAGAGAATTTAACCAATGTTTCATTTATTGACTTTTCGCAAGCCTAGCGTACACGCAACCACGGAGTGCCTGATTCTCAGGCGATAATGCTTATGATGTACGCTCTAGATCGTCCCCAACACCGGACATGATGAATATCGGCGACCAAACCAGGGGGTCAATTTAAGGCCTTGCGCAATTGCTTTAACTTGAGCAGGCTCACAGCGTCGTTCAGTCGTAGTGTACATCTCGTGTTAAACGAGAAAAATCCCATGATCGAGTTGTGGCTGAGTTTATGCGCCTTGGCGAGGTGGCTACTTCGCCACAAGTAAAGGCACTCAGCCTCATTTTTGTCTGCTTCTTCAGTGAACGATTGCGTCGTACTAACCTCTAAGTAGGTTAATTTCTATGATCACGTATCCTTTGAAACACTATAATTAACCCTAAATTATCTTCCGCCCCAACAAATTAAGTCGATATCAATGGTAAAATAGAACACTCAAGTGTAAACTATCATGTATAGTCATCGTTTAGCGTGTGTATGAGACTCCCCTAAGGGAAAAGCTACGTTTCGGTGTGTTATATTTGATATACATGTGCATGCTCGAGTAGATTGCAAAGTAGACCCTGCAATTTCACGATTATAATATTAGGTACCATTCACTATCTAAAGAGGAAAATCCACAGCTCGCAGAAGCCATGCGCTGGAAATTTGTGACTGAGCTCTTATTCTTGACTACCTAGAATAATTTAGCCACATCCTGCCACCATTACCAACTGTTCAATATCACGCCCATCTACACATTCACGCACCCTTAAAGCTTTCTAGCTTATATAGATGCTCATTTCTAGTCTTCAAGATCAAACTATAGAACCTCGTTTTCGTTGTCTTATCGCCCCGTGGCGGCCAGGCTGCAGACACACAAAAATCAAATTGATCTGATAGAGGGTATATAAATCCTAACAATACCAGCCCTGAGAAAAGATGAGGTTGTTTAATGCGCACCTACCAGAAGGGATATCAATATCATTAGGCCTAGGATCCGTTATGGAGTCTTGCAGCTGGAAGCTGGAAGAAGTAGTACCCGCTAGCTATAGCTATTGTCTCACAATGCGTTCTTCATTTCTTCTGGATCCAATACAGTTAGGCTTTGTGAGGAACAATCGTAAGCATAATCAAATGAAGAGAATAATAAAATGGCGCAAACTAGACGTATGTTCATAACGTCGGTCCTTATTCTCAAACACTCAATCATAGCCCTCCACACTCTTCTCAGGAGAAAGATTGTTGTTTCCATACTCTTTATTCACCTTGCCTATCAAATATTCTCGGAACTCAGCTTTAAGAAGCATGAATCGCGGTAGACTTAATGCTATAGTTCCTAATCGCGCCTGTTTATAACAGTTTGTTTTTCTGTACTAGTTATATGTAGCTACCCAGTATTCTAGGCTAAGATCCTTGTCAGGGTGTTTTTAAACAAATCCGATCCCATTATCTCGGTTTCCTAGATCTCTGCCCTAAATACCTCCCAAATTAAAGCAGCCCAACTAAATCCATGTCGAATATAAAGAATAGAAACTAGAGAAAGAAGGAAAGTGAAGAAATTGAGGTCGAGCTGCGGGTTCGAAGTGCTACCCTTGTCTCGAACTAGACTCTCTAATGGCTTGGTGAAGTAATTACATAAACAAGTTAAGCCAGATTGGGGCTGGTTCGAGACAAGTGTTACCCTGTCGATCGTCTCATATGTACCAATCGAGTTTATTTGTCTAAGTTATGTCTAGTGACGAGATTAAATGAATAAGTTAGCACCTAGCTTTCTCCGTGATGGTTGTTTTACACGTGACTCGTTACTTCAACTCATTCTCCTTCTATATACTGCAGCTCACCGAGACCAACATAGATACCCACAATACAGCTAAATAGGTAGAGTAGTGGCTTATAAACCCCATGATATCTAAAAAAACATCGAAAAACTACCTTTACATCTGCCGTCAGATCTCTGGCGGGTTTATAGGCGTGGGAGGTAACCCATATTCATTAAGTTTAACAAGTCTATAATATGAGGTAGTATATACGCCAACGGCAAAAAACCCCAGCCATGGAGATCTAATAAATATCACATATACAGAGCTCCTACCACATGAGCTACCTGCATGCACAATATACTTGGCAGCACCAATTGATCAAGGAAGTAGTAAAGACGACAAAGATATACCATGCCAGATTACAAATTTTAGCGCCTTACAAAGATTAGAGGCAAAACAAACCACCAATCCTTGCAATGTTACCCACTATTAAAGTCTGTCCCTTTGGTTTATCCCCCAGGTATCGCACGTCTTTTTCTCTCCATGCATGTAGTAATCCAATTATAACGTAATCATTAGTAAGAAGATCTAGCCAGAAAACCTCCCAGTATTTTCCTATAACGGGCGCAACTCAACTGTAGGCAGCTATAGATCGACAAATACGAGCCAAACGCCATACACTACGGCTGATCCCCATTTTTCCCAGATGAAATATCGATTAATCACATAGATTTTTTAGTAATCCAAGTTTAGCAGTAAGACCAAAAAATTTCAATGCTATTTATTCATCACTCCTTATCTACCTCTTTTACCTCCTTATCCAGCAATTTTTTTGTACGTCTTCGGTAAATACTTCAAGACCCAGGAACGATAGCCCCTATCGAGCACTTGATTTGAACTCCATGTAGGGCTCCCGAGAATCCGCAAATTCCTCAATAACGCCGCAGAGGTAATCCGGCACGACATTATCTATGATGTCATTACCAGGACAAACCTATCCGCCAAATTATTAGATTCAACATATATATTGATGATATATTGAATCCGCTATTAACATTCTCTATAGATGCCCTTTCACACAGCAGTCGTCTAAGAAAATAACCGATAGGGAATTAAACCACCCATAATCATCCCAGCACTATACCCCGCTCCTCACAACCAGAAAGCTCACATTCAATATTGAGTCCCTCTGAAATGGCTTAATACGCATCAGTGATCTGCGCTTCCTGATATTCCCATGTGGATACTACTACTGCATAGCCATTATAAAACCGTTGGCTAAAAATACAAAAACCCTATACATATCCTATTTATACCCGACCTATAATCGACACTTAAATTACCATGACCACTATGGTTTATCATCATCACGACCTGTTATAATTTCTCGTTATCATTGTCATGCCAGCCGGTCACATACCACGTATAATTTAGCAACCCTCTCGGGTCCCCCTTCCCCCTCTCCCCCCCGCAATAGCTTTTACAACAACCGATAAAAGCCATACAAAGCATATACACAGGCAGTTGATATCCTACTAAGCATAGCCACAGAAAAAAAGATTGAATGACAAAACATATCGTAAACTAACCGGCATATCAATCATTGGCTTATTAATCCGAGAGAATTGGGTTCGACCAATGATCATCAGCATCCCTTTTCTTATATCCTATTTTAAGAGAGAAGCTCCCTCGAGATATAACAGCAAGAAAGCTTGATATTTTGATGCGGTATCAGTTTATGTTGCCCAGAACACGAGTGAAGTTTATATAAACCAGGGGGATATGAAATAGCCATCTCAAGTCGTATTAGCAATTCGATATTTCAAATTTTCTAGAATTCATTCGTATGCGTAAGGGTTTCTAATGTGGATACTGGATATTTTTGTGGTTTTAGCTTTTTAATTAAGCTGTAGAAGTGAATTTTGTTACTCGGCAATAGGGTTCCTTTTAGAAAGCCTTTACCAAGTTAGTGTTAAGGTTAACCCGCCCCCCCCCCCCAAGCAAGAATTTATAGAAATATCCAAGAAAATCCTTGAGTATTCCCTTTCGCCAAGGCTCAAATCGAAATCACAAAAAATTAAAATCCACCCCACAAAATACTCAACCTAATACGAACAAACACCTCTGTCAATAGCCACGTCTTCAAAAGGGGAATCAATTACCAACTTAATAAGCCATCCTGATACTATACATATTCCTCCATACATAAACTAATGCTTATAATATTTTGGCTCCACAAACGGCATCTTTGACACCACTCCCTCCCTCACCTTTCCTCTCACCTTAACACCCACCTCCGTCCCCACCTTATAGAATCCACTCTTAACGTACCCCATCGCAATATTCTTCCCCAATGTCGGACTGGGACATCCAGAGGTAATTTTCCCAATGACATTCTCCGTCCCTTTTTCCAGCACTTCTGCGCCCTCGCGCGCCGGTGCACCCCCAACAATAAAGCCAACACGGCGCCGCTCAACAAGTTTCCAGTCTTCATATTGGCGGGATACAGTTTCAGAGCCGTTGAAATTTCTATACTTAGTCAGTATTGATACATGATATCGAATGGAGAAGAAATATACTTTTCCATCACGGACCGTTTTCCAACTAACCATTTCAGACCAGCCTCGATAGGGGTGGTCGTGTCGTCTATATCGTGGCCGTAGAGACACATCCCAGCCTCGAGGCGTAGCGAGTCGCGGGCGCCAAGACCAGTGAGCTTAAGCCTATCACCCTCTGCGCCAATGTTTATGATAGCCTGTGTAACAGCAACCGTATTCTTTGGGGAGATGGAAATCTCAAAGCCGTCTTCGCCGGTATAACCTCCACGAGCAATATGCAACTGTTCAACGTTCCCGGGTGATACTGGGATATCAAGATATGTTGCAAAGCCAAAGTAGAGGGAGTTGAGGTCGAGCTTGCCGCGGGCTGGGGTGGAGTCGATATACTCTTGCAGGATATCCTTTGCAAGTGGTCCTTGCAGGGCAATGAGGCCATTGCCTTCGAGTACCTCATGGTTCACTTTTTCGCCGCCCGCAGAGTGAAATTTGTCGATATTAGTGTGGATGTAGTCGATGTCCTTATCTTTGCAGGCGGCGTTGGTGACGATGTAGAAGGAATGAGCGTTCTCGAAGGTTATAATGAGATCGTCGACAATGCCACCGGTGACTGGGTGGAGGAAAACAGAAAGGATGGATTGATTAGGTTTGAGGGCGACGAGATCGGAGGGAGTGACGGAGTGAAGAAACGGGAGAGCTCCGGGACCAGTTAGGCTATAGATAACTGTTAACTGTAATCCTTGTAGATTATAGCTCTCGAAAATTGTAGAGAAGATGATACCAACCGGTGCTGAACCATATGTGAGACGTCAAAAAGACCAGCCTTCTCACGCACAAACTTATGGCTATCACCAACACCTTGATCGGAATAGAGAACAGGCATTGAGTACCCCGCAAAAGGTACCATTTTTGCGCCATTGACAAGATGTAAATCGTGTAGTGGAGTCTTTTTAAGCTCAGCTGCAGGAGTTGTGGGGGCAGCATAAAATCGCTGCTGTTGAGGGAATAGAGAGGCGATTTTAAGGCATTGGCGAGTGGTAATTAGTGAGAACCTGCTACCAATGCCAGCGGATCTTACAAGTCGTGAGAGAAACATTGTCGGTGACGTCAATGAATTGGGTAGATATAGAGATAGTTGAGGTTGGTCAGGAACCGGAGAAGTTCCTGGTGTTGAGCTGTGGTATTATGACGAAAAGGCCCAAAGAAGTTAGTTGGCGGATGGTGGGGCTGGTACCACGTGATTGATAGCCGAGCCCCAATATCACGGGAATTGCCGGGCAATATAAGAAGAACATCCGCGTTTCTATTACTTGAGCTTTTTGCTTCAACTCTTAATTCTATCCTTAGCAGTAGATACGTATATAATGTCTACATACCTTCCTAGCAGGTACAGAATCCGGACAAAAGTAGATTTCCAACCTAAGCTTACCTCAAGAAGCCCACATCCAATTAGCTACATATGCCCACTTCCTTTCTTCTCAGACGCTTTACAAAGGCTTCATTAAATCCAATAAGTCTGTTACTACATGTACATGTACTTACTCTTCTCTCCTCCGTTCTCTTCCTGATGCCATACCTTTTGAGACCTACCGGCATACCCCTCATCGCATAAGCCCGATAAGAATTATTAGAATCCTAAATATCACACGCCCACCACACCCAGTTATAGACAGCTCCACGCCTTATACATCCAACAATCTCCGACACTGTTCAGTCCTCTGGGAACCCTGGGAACGCCGACGGGTCCTCGGCCCAAACCCGAGCACAGACATCCAAACCCAAAAACACTGCGCCTCAGCCAAATGACCCGCGCGAGGTTGAAATAAAGCGCGGAATAAGATCTCTCACTTTTCCGCTGGCTTCTCTGACACAAGTGCGATTCCCGGCCCGGAGAGGGTTGTTGAGTTGGAAGTCACCGTATCATGCGGTCTAAGTTTTTCGCTCGGGCCCTTCAATGACGATATCTAAGACAGAAAGTTTATTTCAACCTCTAACTCAGATACTAGGAAAGAAAGAACCCGGTAACTCATACCGGTACATTTAAGGCATTTTTATCTTTCTCTCCCCCTTCCCCAAAAAAGGGGGAAACCTCAAACGCTGAACGAACAAGTAAAATTAATAAAATAAAATAAAAAGGGGGGTTTCGGGAGCCTACATTATAAGAAGAAAGAAAGAAAAACACTATACGTGTTTCGCTCTCCGGCAGATTACTCAACGCCCGTCGCGCTCTAGGGAACAAAAAAGAAAAAACTCCCAACCACTAAGCGTAGTATCGATCACCGCAAAAGTCTTACCTAGCAATATCGAACGACTTTGAAACAAATACACCCGCACACGTTGTCCACGAGCACATTCGCCCGCACACTAAACTCCTTCTTGGAGAAGGGACTGAAACAATCCACGGCACGGCAAGTCACACCGAAGGCAACTGCACCGTTGGGCAAGGCAAGGCCAACAAGTGCACCGAGATGAGCGAACTCGTCGCTATGTAGCAAGATGAAACTTCATTTACTCCATCGCCGAAAGGGCCATCCCGAGGTCAACGCTGCATATACGTGGGAGGAGTGTTCAACAATGTCAGCGTGAAGAGCTACTGCTTTTGTGCTTTTGTTGTGGACGATCATGGGGCATCACACGGCACTCCGCCGCAAGTCTCGGATTGCTTCCTTCGGTTGTTGAAATGGAATGTCGTGGAAACACGGGAAGTAAACAACTAAGCTACTTTACCCCCATACTCGTTACAAATAATTAGTATTCTAGTCGAGCTATACTTCAATCTACAACCCCACGCAGAACTGCCCGAGGCACGGCGGTGTATTCCGTATTTTCGTAGACGGGGTGAACTCACTATCCCAACACACTCTCGATTTTATAATCACTCAACAGTTTCATTGCTTAGCGCATCTATACATGTAGCTATATGCCCACGTCCATTTACCCTTCAGCATATTGTTGGTGCTTCTTCATCTCTTCTAGTTTCTTCTCCGAGCCGTGTGTGGTGAGCTTCGCCGTCGATCTTCGCTCTTCACAACACTGAAACTCAAGGCTAGAAATCAGTCTCACCCTAAACGAGGGCAGGAACTCGGTTCATGTTTCGGCTTCTACTTACGAAAAGTAAATATGGTCACAAGTTCTCACTCGGGATTATCCCACGTGTGGCTGGTGAGGTGAGGACTGCTCCGCCTCTCGGACGCGTAAGTCTCCTAGGGCAATATTTCTACCCTTGAAAAAACGGAATCACAAGGACATGTTCCACCTTCCCGGACACCTTAATATCTAACCACATTACAGCCGAGATGGAGAAATTAGATGCACCAACCAATACCGAGACGATGCTCAACAGATGGAGTTTTTGTGATAGCAACGCTGCACAGACTCTTTTATCGGACAGCCTCTTAGAGAGGTTCAACAGCAAAACCTATTGGATTTGATATCTCCAAGGCTGATAAGGCAACAACTATCATCACATGTAATCAGCCCTAATTCACCTAGGGTAGCACACACTGATTAGGGATCGTTGTTTCACACAGAGTATCACCTAAGCCTGCCCATAAACAGAAATCTCGACAACCCCAAAACGATACCGTCACAACGGGTATTGGTCGTAAACTGCAGCAGCTCGCAGCAACAAAAACCCGGGTTTGATTATCGACCATGCATAGCCGCAACTGATGGAGAAGAGTCATGATGCGACTGTTTCTACCAAACATCCACCTCGTATCAAACAGAATTCTCACCACGGACCAGAGTCCATGACTTTACCCCACCTTCAGCCCGTCTCCCAGTGGGGGCGATGTAATGGTCACAGCCTTGGGATCGAGATAAGGCTTGCTGCGACTCTCGATTGACCTGGTCCGGAGCTGTAGGCCAGCGTATCAAAGAGACAGGGCAAGTGACCTGGCTAATCGGATGTCTAAACAGATTTTCGGGTTCTTGATCCTGGGAGAGGAAACGGTCGGGTATTTTTCACATCTCATGATATCAATTAGAGCTGCATTAACACTGAGTTTTTTTTCAAACCTCTAAACAAGCTTTGCATGCTAATAAAACCCCAGGCATCCCAATAAACACATATGACGTACTTCTCGAGTGATAATTCATGATTTTGAAATATCAGGGACCTGTTATTGGGCTATTGCCATGGACGGATGATAAATTCACTGCAAAATCCTGATATTCTTGACAAAGAGCATGAAGTCATCAGGCTCTAAGATTCTAATTCTAGACCTGAGGAACGAATAGGTTCAACGTTTGTGTCCCCATAAATAGTTGACATGGAACCCTGGCCCACGATATTTAATGCAGCTAGGGTGGGGAACCAACTCATCTCCTATCCCAGCCTTTTCATTTGTTTGAAGGTGGGGTAATTATATTCATGTCGTGTATGCATAGGGATGAGGATGAGACTTGCATTCCCGCGATTTTGACAAGATACCGACTCCCCAGAAACCCCTCAAACTGTTAAAGAAATATCAACAAACACACGTCATTGTGACGCTACAGGCCAATAATATTATTCGAAAGCCAATGATTTCGAAAACAGCGCAACAAACAATGATCGTGGTTTTTTTAGGACAGCGAGATGACTTTAGTGCGGCTATTTTAATTCCTGTCAGGCGTCAGACTGACGTGACGAGAGCAGTTTTTACCCATAGCTTCTCGTGCCACGCGTTCTCTAGGGAATAGACTTGGTTTTAAGCTTTTCGCGTTCTCTTTATCAACCCCAACGACAGGATAACCAATAAGTAGATGTCTTGTGACACGTTTTACGTGGGATTCAGAAGGAAACCTTCCGAGTAGCTGGATCGGCCCCTCGAGATGTTCCACTTCAATTCCTACGTATGCACGATCCGGCGATATAAACAGATTCCGTTTTTTAAAGTTTACCGATGGCTAACATTCACTAGATTTCGACGTCATTTTCCGAAAGCCATCGCTGTGACCGATGAAACAGCATCAAACGAATGAGCTGCCCCTATCGTGCAATCACGGACAACCTTGTTGTCCCATCCTCATTACAAAATAGAATTCGCCAATTCGCTAACCAGAGACATGGAAGCCACTGCCGACGAGTCATATACTGATGATTCAGACGAGGAATTGGCTGACAGGGATTCTAACGAATTGAGATATGAGGTAGAATTTGGCGAGGAGCAGAAATGAAAAAGCCCAATCAATGATTTTGCAGCAGTGGGGGCGGTGGGGTCAAGCTTCGTTCATCCACTTGTATTTCTCTAATTATTGGAATCCCTGTCGTATTGAATGACTGGTTGCGCCACAATATTTCGAATAATTCTTTCACTCTTCAACGTGAGTTTCTCGGGTAAAACCGTTAATGAGGTAGAGGTGGCGGCCGTGAGTGTTGAGTCTCACTCAGTAGATTCCAATGAGATTTTTACGTTATGGAAAAACTGTGTATGGCATAGTAGTTTTTCTTATACCAATATACCATATCTATATCATCAACACTATCCAGTTGAGGTATTGAAAGATGCGATATATATATTACAGTACTGTAGATTAGACTATAAGCCAGATGAGATTTATGAGACTCTACATGTACTTTTTCTAAGTAAAAATTGCGCTTCTCGCTATAGCTATTGGTTAAATAAAATAGGCTAACGGCGACTATAGTCATCAATGGCCTTGGCAAATCTATATCTAAAGCTTAATTCTTTACAATGCTTTATCTCTCCTACACCACACTATAATAGTCACGGATCATCACTCGGTCCTACTTCATGTAGATTCAAACTCACTATGTCTATCACTTTTACTTCCTAAGAGCCTGCCATCGGCCCTATACCCATGACAAGAAATCCCACGGCACAGCGGGAATGTCGAGACTGATCTAAAAGGCCATGAGCAGATCAAAACCAACGCTGTGAACGGCCGACGGAGCTAGCCGACGGAGCCATAACCGTTTCTGGGGGTTTCTAAAGATCTCTTGCTATAAATACGCCTATCTCAACAGATATCGCGGAATACTACTCCGGCCTCTTGCAAGGGATTACTATGTGTCATGTTGTTTCTAGATCTCGATTTATGAAACTATGTAGATTCTGGTCTTTGGGGTTAGGTTAGTGTCTGTAGGGTGTTTTTTTTAGTCTATAAATCTTGATTGAAATCGAGGAATATGCTTTGCTGATCTCGTAATCGGAGTTTCGTCTTGGATCTAAATCGGATTCCAAAACTGTTCCCTCCTTCCTGTTAGGGTTTGTGTACTCGTGTTTTTGTCTACAGAATACCCATTATCTTTCTTGTGACCCGACTGCTTTCGGTTTTTTTCTTATCGACCGGAGAGAGAGAGGGCTTCCCGCGGCTCGCTTTCGTTTCGTGCATTACTAGATCATCCTGCCCGAAATCTGATATGAGCCAACCGACTCAATCGGTTTGTGACCATTGGAAATCACAACTGAATCCCGATCTACTCTATCTCTAGATTAAAACAGCCTCCTCGCGCAGTCGCCGCCGTAAAAAACTAACTGGCGCCACAAAATATGCGCGCTGCAACGGGCCAGGAAAAAGACGTACCATATTCCATTTCTCGCGGCCGGCAACATACACCATACTCCCGCCGGCCGAAAGAAGCGATTCGGTTGGAAATCGGCTTCCAACCCGAATCGAAGCAGTATATCTTGCATGTTTTTCTATATATAGCATATATAGCAAGGTGGTGACCTAGATCGATTCTATCTCCCCTCCGTGGAAGCAAGGTCGGAACACTCCCGTTGGTGTAACCGGCGAGAAACACGGTATTATCTCTAGGCAAACACAAACGAATAATAAAATAAACTACAAGGTTGATTTCAACCACCACTACACCACCGCACATGATATCCGAGCCGACGACCCTCTCTCCCTCTCTCTCTTTTTTTTTTCCCCCTTGGGTCCTATTCCAACTCGACTGCAGGACTTCGAGATCTTTCTCAGGTACAGAGGTCCAGATTGAAACAAGTTGGTGATTGTACATAGCTGTTCGGGGCTTTTACCCGAAAGTCTAGATCCTCCTTTCCTCTCTCCATCCAGTCCCGTTCTGCGAAATCGAATAAGGAAAGCCCCGTTGAACAGCATAGGCAAAGAGGTGTGTTGTCCTAACGCTCCGCGCGGCTAGCCCAGTCTGCATCAATATCCGTTTGGGCATATCTTTCAATCGAACCCGTTTCCAAGGCCGAGGGGGTTCTCCTTCGGCCGGCGACATTAAACCGCTGTCTTTGATCTTTAAACTGGGCTGAGCAATTTGCAATGTAGGTACACGTATTCCTATCTCTATCGCTCGGCAGACATCGATTATAACTCAATATTGATCAATAGCCGTTTTTTTATGGTGTGAAGGTATTGGACTGTTCGGCTCTTGGAGTGAACTGAAAGGGCAAGAAATCAATAAGGCCTAATGAAGCCTATCTACAACTGTAGGCGCCCGGCACATTCAACATATAGAACGAGTGATGGTCTATGAGTACTTGCAATATTGCATATATATATTATATATATATTAGACGGATCCGGAATCAGGTCACAAACCTGTACCGAACAATTAAATTTAAGGCACGGTATAGTCGTTCCACCCCACACACCACCACCACCTTATTCCGGAAACTTAATAACTGGTACTATTATAGAATTTACATGGAATCTTCTCCGTTGGGATAAAAACGTGATTCCTGGCTATAACCATTTTCCTCTATAGATACGTATACAGCTGCAGGCATAACTAAATTATGCCGAAACACATATAACTCTAGCACAGTGCATGGTCCCCGTTTTCTAGAATTTCTTTCGTATGGCTGAATACGACTCGCTAGAAGTTCCTAAAACAGGCATATCTTGTTTGATTCCTGGATACATATTACTTCAATCCCCAATCTCGCTACCAGGAAGGATGGGTCGGAAAATGGGGACGAGGATTAATCATCATCAACATCATCAATCCCCCTCCCCTCCCCTGCTATGGCTATCATCATCATTCTTTACCAGGACTGGGGGAGCTGGGAATGAGGCATATGCAAATTTCCAATTTGAAATTTTGAACGAACCCCAAAATATTGAATCGAGGATCCGGCACCATGGGAGCAAGCTCTTAGCGAGATGACGAGGATTAGGGGACAAAACTTTCAAACTAGAGAGCTGTCTTGGGACGGAAATTGCGCTCCCGGTACCTTGTTTAGGTGAATTACAAAACTAATCATTGTGGAGATTAAAAAATTGGTGTAGCTGTGACCAGGCATTTCGAATTCCTTGATGCCTTGTGGTTTTTTTTTTTCATGGTCAAAGCAAGACTCAAGCAATATAGTACCTATAATCACGGCATTTGATCCTACCGCAAACGAAATGGCCAAACGTACCCTTGGGATTTTCTCCACTCCCCTCCCCCCATTTCTCGGGCCCTTATAGTTTCTGGATCCGTTAGTGTGTACCGGCCGGCCGGATTTCCAACTATAGCACGTCCGAACGGTTGCTCAAATCTCCGCGGGACTACAGCACATTGATTCGGATCGCAAAGTGGCCTTTGCATGTTCTCCGTTTATTCCTAATTCCCCTCTGTCCTCAGCGCTCGGTAGCTCTCTTCTTGAATTAGAGTGGGGGGGATGGGAGAACGTGGGAGAAAAGGGAAGGGAAAAAAAAATACGTGCAGAAAAAACGGTGGTTCATCGCTCGGATGAGTGGGGGACTTCAGCCTCCGTCGCAGGTGCCCGAATTCATTTACCAGAAACGATACCGTTCGGGCCACTGGAGTGGGTGGGGGAGAGGGCGGAAAAGGGCATTATCGATACCCTATACATAACCCACGGGAGATTTTTCTTGGTAACTGGTGCACTTGCCGAGAAAAGGGCAACTTTCGGCTTCGTGGGGGAAAACCTGGGCAGCCATCGCTAACTACATGTACCCTACCCTACCCACCTAGCGGATATTCAGCCATCGCGATAGACCCGCGGGAGTCTGTTCCTATGTGTATCTTTTTCGGAAACGGGCCGCTATTGCTAAGTCTTCGCGCTAGCCTGGTCCCCCCACATGTGACTGACGCGACAATTCCCCCCACCGTGGATGTAACCGAGTGAGTTTTCATGATTTCAATCCCAACTTCAGTGCATGAGGGAGGCTTGGTTTCTTTCCCCCTCCCCCCGAGGGCTTAGGGTTATCGGAGATGTGCTGAATGTCCAACACATGGCTCTCGATCCCCGTGCCCGTATAAAAGGCATACTGATCTTGATATAGTGTTGGATTCTCTCTTTCCGCGGGATGGGATCGTGAAACGCGATACAATCAAATCGAACCTACCTGTTGAGATACAAAAGGGAAAAAAAGGAAGGAAAAAAAAAGGAAAGTAGCAAAAATAAAACAAACTAAATAAAAAAGAAACCATGGGCCAGCTTTACGGCAGCATTTAGCTAAAAAGTATCTAAGCTAGGGTCAAGGAGTGTTTAGAGAAGCGAGTGCACGGTGATTTGGGTGGGGTGTTGTTGCTGGGAAGGAAGGCAGACATGTACAGCCACTTTGTGGGGAAGCCCTTGCAGTGATGATTTATTTTTCTGCGAGCTTTGACCATAACGCTAGGATGGACAGCACTTGACCCCTGATGGGAAGGCCGGATGCCCGGAATGGAGCGATGGATGGACTCATTGGGCGCGTTACTAACCTGTCCAGGGGTGGTATTTCCTACTTTATTTCGACGTCCAAGTGCTGCCCACAAGCCATGCTGGGGTTATTTCCAACAATGCAGGTTTTTGATCTGATACCATGGATAGATACCAATCACTTTGATCCCGTGTGAGATACCGCGGTGAAGACCCTCCTCGGCGAGGTGTGAATGGAAACCCTGGGAAATCACGATATGGGATTGACGTTGTTCAGTGGATTTGGTTGTTGTGTTAGACGCATACAAGGCGAGGGGGGAACCTCTCCCCCACGCTTACCCCTTTTTTTATTATTATTATTATTATCATTTATCGACTATCACTCTTACCTGGACTGAATATTACTGGTTGTTCTCAACCTCACCGCATCGCATTTGGGATTGCGATACATGATTGGAGATGTCCACCCTGAAACAAGTCTGACATGAACGGAAGGCTGAAAAATGAAAAAAGGCAGAAAGATAAACGTTTCCTCGCGAGAACCCAAGGCATTCTACACGTGATACCAACCCGTTATGGTTCACTGATTGCTTGCTGATCGCTCGCTAAAGGCTTGATTGGGTGGCAAGGCAAAGTGTGAGTGCTTTTTTGATTTGCAGGCAGCAAAGTAGGCAGATGTTTCAGTGGTTTCGCTCCCATCCGTCAGACATCTCACCGGATTCTTCCCTCACATCTCATCTTTCCTTACGCCACACTGGCTCGGGCCAGTAACCTGGTCTACACCGGGATGCCCAACTTAAACAACAGTCCTCTTCTCCAACTTCAACAGACCCTTCTCTTCTAGGTAATCAACAATCGTCTTTACTGCCTCCTCGACGCTCACCTTATCTGTCTCGATTTTGATTTCCGGTTTCTCTGGCGCTTCGTAAGGAGCTGAGATACCCGTGAACTCTTTTATCTCTCCCGCTCGAGCCTTCTTGTAAAGTCCCTTGGGATCCCGAGACTCCGCGACCGCGACAGGGATATCAACGTGAACCTCAATGAATGGGATTGAGTCGTGAAGGGAGCGTGCTGCGGCACGATCCGAGATGTAAGGGCTAATAAACGAGGTTATAGCAATTGTGGACGAGTCGGCGAACAATTTGGAGACCTATAGATGGGGGCGCAGGTGGCTTCGTTAGTCATAAACCGGTAATCCGGGGGTGGCGAATATAAAAGGGGTGCGGGCGTTTTTGAGCGCCGGCGGTGAGGGAGGGCTTGGGGCGGTGGTGGAACAAGATAAACATACTTCTGCAATGCGGCGGATATTCTCGTTGCGGTCTTTTTCGGAGAACCCGAGATCTTTGTTGAGACCAAAACGGACGTTGTCCCCTATGGATATCGTGTATTGGGTCAGCGTCCGTTGTCCCAATCAATCGACACCGCTCCAAGTCAAGTCGCAATCCTGGGAACCGTGTTTCTCCACCGATATCAAAAGAACCCCTTGCCCTTGCCTTCACCGCGAAAAATTCGAAACAAAAACTGTGATGCCTGTAGCGATATAGCACATCACTGCACATCATTGCACATGTAATGTACGACGGAGTAAACCAAAAAATAAAATAAAATGAGGCAGAAACCAAGAAACAGGCAGGCAGGAAATAGCACGCACCGTCCAATCTGTACGCAGCAACACCATTATGGAGTAAATGCTGTTCTAGCGCCGTAGCGATTGTCGATTTCCCCGACGCCGACAGCCCCGTGAGCCAAATCGTGAAGCCTTGCTGTCCACGAAACGAATTCCGCTCTCCACGTGTGAGGCCCGGATGCCACGTAATGTTGCTTTTATCACCCGGCGGGAAAAACGGTTAGTTAATTGGGGATTATTATTTTTTGGTATCGGCATTGAATCGAAGCAATTTCGGTTGGCGGCCACTCACGTTGCCATGATTGTATCGGTATGTAAATGCAAAGGGACAAACGAAGAAATTCAATTGGGGAGGGTAAAAACGATGAGGCTCCTCGAGCGGGGTACTTCTACTGAAGTTGCTGTTGAGGGGTCAGCTGCAACGATCTTCGAGATCCAGCGAACGGCAAACTAGACAGCAGGAATCGTATAAACTCACGTTTTTTATTTATGTTTTGCCTTCTTAAGTAGGTGAGGGATAAAGAAGAGCAAACTAACCATGTAATGAGGATAATAGAGGATGAAGATGAGGGGTATCGCGAGAAAGGAAATGTTTTCTGTGTTCTAAAGCCGAAGGTTGTTTCCCTTCCCCCGCTTCGTCTGTACCTAAGAATTCTACTGAGAAGAGTTCTCCTGTGAAATGACGTGCTTTGGACCCTGAAACGAAGACGCCATATCGAAGGATCCCTACGAAGGATCCCGAGATCCCACTGTACCGGAATTCTACGAGCTGTCTTCCTCTGCAATTTCACCCCTTGTCTCCCACAGTCCCACAGTCCCACAGTCCTCCTCCCACGTCTTGCTATTTCTCGTTTGTCACCGCCAATTTGGTGTCTATTTCTTCATTGTCAGTGCATTCACGTTTTTATGTCTCTCGATCCCGACCGCGCTTACCACCACGCCCCCCGTTGCCCGTTCCCCTTTCCTCGAATCCTAGGCAAGGATGTTGTTGCTGTGGTGTGAACCTAAAGTCGGGACTCGGATACCGGCTCCTGTTCTGGTTTAGGCCTCATCAGCCACACAAAAGCTCCAGGAAACCCTATCCCTGCAGCCTTACTGTAGTTGACCCCCCAAACCTAACCTCAGGCCCCAACATCTCTCCCTCATTCCTTGAACCATGGTTAGCTCACGTCCATCAGTAATCAATCATCAGTAAAGCATCTTTTTCGAGCAGAAAAGTAAACCCACTTTTCTTCCTCCGATTCTTTCCCGTAGTTAAACCCGTAAAACCGCCTATCCTATCTACACAGAGTGACAGAGCCTGTTGAACTACCGAAACATGGACCATGTGCTGCACTTCCCAAGCAAAGCATATCACCTTGCAAGTGAATAAACAGGGCTACAGACTGGAAATCAAATTTCCCATCACTTTGGAGTCTGCGAGTACCCGTTGTGTGGGACGGCAGTTTCTGATCGAGAGTTCGACGTTTACTACTACTCCTCCGTCCATCATGCCAGCTTTGCTCGCCTAGAACACTCAGATATCAGGAAAATAATGCTGCTGATTTATCCTGAGTCTTTACGGGGTGGCGGTGGTCCGCTTCGGTGATTTTTTGCGCTGACCTTATCCCCCTGCCTTGCCTCGTCTTCCCCTTCAGGTATCTTCCCAGCGCCTCTCTCTCCGCGTGTGCCGCTCTTGGTCCGCTTTAGTTGTACCGAGGGAGGGAAACAGCTATGTATTGTCTGTGCGAACTTTTTACTTTCTTGATCCTTAGTTCCCAAGGGTTTGATCCTCACCATTTTCCGCCTTCCGGCGAGGGTGTTTTTAGATCCCGAAGGAATTGAGTATTTACCATGGATTATTTCAGCCTCACGCGCCTTTGTTCGAACCGAACTGGTTAGACGGGCTTGAAATTCTAGCTAGGGCTTGCACGAATAGTGAAATGCCTTGGTTTTGCATGATCCTACTAGCCACCTGGCCGTGGCATATGCTGTCTCGTTTTTATTATTATCGTTGCCCCATTCCCTCGAGGGCCCATTCGCCCACTATCCGAGTCCTATCCGAGAAGAGGCCAACGAAGGAAGGAAAAAAAGAAGGAAAAAAAGCACGGATTTCAATTCAAAAATGAACTTCGGGGTGGGTGGGAATGAGGAATGGATGATGTGTTATCCCTTCCGAACGCATAGGCATTGTTACAGAACTTGTATATCCATGTAGTAGTCAGAGGACCTAACCGCAGTTTCTATCTCTGGGGAGGGTTATCGCCCATTGTCTGCCTGCTCTTCCGGTGCGTGTGGGCTAGGCTCGTCTAGACTTCCAGCCTCGCTCTGGCTACCCCCCACCTGATGATCGTAACATATTTACATCACCGCACATCTGCGTTGTTGGCAATCCGTCAGTTCAATTCAGCAAGGGAAAGCAGAGATGCCTTGAAGGTGGGGTGGGGAGGGTGGGAGGGCGAGAAAAGGGAAAGACCAATTCGCGAAAAGGAAAAGGGAAGGGGGTCGATTGTAGCCAGAAAAAACACCCCGATTGCAGACCGGGCTGATGAAGTGTAGTGCTTCGAAATCTTACCTTTTGCTTTGGGTTGCAGCATAAATACGGGGTATTGATTGCGGAGTGGCGCGCAGCAACAGTGACGGACTGGTCGAGAGGAACTAGATACTCTATCAGTTAGACGCAGTTCCCCATACGATAGGCCGCGAAGTATAGTGTGCGTTGAGGCGAAAGTGGAAGGCCAAGCATCGTAGAGCAAGTCGTAGCAGAGGATTTTCGCAACGCCTCAAACCGCGCCAGATGACGGGCTACTATCGATCATTGGCATTGAGCGAGAGTGCACGGAGAACCGCTGCTGCTTCCAGCTCTCGTTCGAATTCCAGCTCTACGCGCACACACACTTGCGGGGAAGCTGGGAACGATGAGAGAATAAAATAGAAAGGTAACTTGAAATTGGCATTAATGTCAAGGAGGACAGACCATCGAATAAGGCTTCCAATGCTCATCTTCAGCTGCAAAAAAAAGCTTCACGATAATCACCACGATCGTGGTAGTCCCGGGAGTTGTTCCTATGCCTCGTTCGTCGCCTGAAGGATCGCTCTGTGTGTGTTTCGTGACTCTTGCCCGTCGCTAGCCCACAAACCAGAATAACTATTTTCACGAAACGGAATGGGCCTAAGCAATTAAATATAACATTCCCTGTCCTGGGGTCCTGTCAGTCCTGTCAGCGAATTAGAGTATATCGAGGCACCTGGAACAACTATTCCATGACCGCTTCTCTTCTCGACACCACTAGCTAGGACCCTTACCCCGGAAATTCATCGCCTCCGACCGTATATCGGTGCATCGATGTACATACTAATTATTTTCGGTACTTGTAGCTCTGATGCTTTGCACAATCGATTGGACAGCGGCCAGGTAGTGTGGATTCGAATCATGTACCTCCCGCGACGGGCACCGCATCTTGCAGTGCCTGTCCAGCACACGTAATATAACACCTTGCGAATCGTCACACCCTGTAGCGTTTGGATGGGGTTTTTCCTTGATCGTCTCAATGCAGTCCTTGAAGAAAACCTCTGGGCGTAAAGAACGGGCATACATAATTTTAATTTATATATTGTTCTCTGTTTTCGTGGTGGGGAAAAAGGATTAAAACATTTAATGCACAACGTGTGATCATCACAGTTCACGTTATTTTTCCCTCAGTCCATCTTCCCATAGAGAGCCTGTAACTCAAGCTATCGTAAATCGGACACAGCGAAACCTGCAAGCATCCCCCTTCTTCAATACGCTGGCCGCTCTCTGCCCTCCTGCCGTGATGCTCCAATATCGTGCAGGTTTTCAATTCATGGCTCTATTCACCAGCGGTACATGGGTGGTAGCATACGCATAACTGAACCGTAAAAGACGTGATGGTAGTACCGCAGTATGTTACAAATATATACCGAACGAGGAAAGAGAGTGGCTACACTGCGATAGAGCACCTCGCATTGGCCAACGAGAAAGACTAGAATGAAGTGTTTTCTGACCCATGGACGGTGACTAGATGGATTGATCCAATGGCTAGCCTTACATAGAAGTCCCTTCCAATCCTCATCCTGAATTCAGTGGGGAACTGCGCCGCAGGGTGCGAATTGGGAATTGGTCGAAGGTCTCGCGAGTTTTCTTGCCCACAAGGAAAGTAATAACAATGCAGAAACCCAAAACACGAAGCAGAACCCCCTTCGAGAAAAAACTGCGTGTACAGCTCATCTCAGCGCTTTGGAAATTTAGAATTTTTTTTATGGTTGCCCCGTACGCTCGCCCCGCATCGGACCACAGAAGCAGACTAACAAGCGAATGCTATTCGCCTGGAGAGTCACATATTTTGACAATTGCTATGGCTCAGCGAGTACTCTACCCGCGACTCAATTCTGCGAGCCCCGTTCTCACTGCCTACGCTGCTCTCGTCGTCATCGTCGCAGGTCGGTTCTTTTTTTTCTCCCCTTCGCGTGGGAGATACTTTTCCAGATCTCTCCCCAGGCCCTCATTGCCTCCCCTGCGAGCGAGAGGGAAAATGCACCCTACTGCTGTAATCGTTGTCTTATCCTCCGCACTCCGATAGGGGAAAAACCGCTACCTATCGGTCGGTCTCCCTTCCTCTGAGCACCCGATGTGACCCCCCCCTCCATCATAAATGTTTTGTCTAAGGTTGGTTGTGTGGCGCCCCGAGAAAGCTGTCCCAGCCCAGTGGGCAGACGCAAGCCCCAAAAAAGAAAAACACAAATAACAAATACACAAATCTGACCGCTAGGGCTTCCTTCAGGGGGTGTGGGTGGGAGGTTGCCAGGGCCAAAGAGAATCACAAAGTTGCAGGGGAGGCAGGTGGGAGTCTGAGTGGGACGTGGGTAGTAGGTAGGTAACGCTGAGGAAATTTGGGTCCATAGCCCAGAAACCTGATCTCGCATTTAGTTATTTTATTTTATTTTATTTTTTTATTTTAAACGAATACCATTTGGGGGGGGGTAAAATTGGGTGTGCGTGCGCTTGAGGAATTATTTATATATGTACGCTTGCTAGCCTCTTGCTGCCCATGTTTCCAAGTGTACATATAACCACGACCAGCAGCCCATTCTACGAGAAGTCCTCTTTTGAACCACGGTAGATCGAGGCAAGCAGACTGCAGACCCCGATTTTCCCCTAGTAACCAGTCGTGCATCGTCTCGGGCATCCTTCTTTTGGCAGCCGCAGGACCTGCACAGCAAAGCAAAGCAGTTTCTTGGTCTTTTGTTGGGGAAAGTAGCCGGTTACCGCTGGAACACCCTGGGAAAGCTTGCTCAGTCAGGACAGCAACGAAGGGTCCAGTTGCTACTTCATACAGTAACCGCAACATCATCGAACACATCCCACATCCCTCTTGCCAGCCGCAAGGAAAATAATTTTTAAACGACCCCCCCCGCTTGTGCTTGTGTCCCTGCGACCTACCCATTCCTGGTCACAGTCCTGTCCCACCCATTTTATCGATAACCGAAAATCCTACTCGATCCGAACGGGGCACTCCGTATTATTCTTTTATTACACGGCGAACATATAACTCCTCCCACCCACCCAAGAGGCTAATATATATATGTATGCATGGTCCCCCCCAACAACGATCACCAACTACACGCCCGTTACAAATACCCTCAACTACCGTCTCGATTCCTGAATAATTTCTGAGAGTCGAACGTGAGCAATTAGAGGGAGGAATTGCAACTGAAATTCATCCAACAATCAATGCCTCAAGGCCATTCACCAATACACAGTCGAAACAGAGTTATCACAAGGCTCAAACGACAGTTCCAACATCCAATCCGGAAAAAGAAGCGACTTTGATTTAAGTCTTCCATTCCCCCAGCTTTTACCGTTGCCACTACATAACCATCGCTACCACCCACATCCCACACCACCTTCATCATCAACTTCATCAACTACTACCACCACCCCTACACATAGCCCGTGACAACAGTATCACAATAGCAGCTATGGGTCTCCTCGATAAGCTTTTCAACCTCGTCCTCACCAGGGACCAGCGTGAACGCCACTCTCGTGCAAAGTGGGAGAAGTCTGTCTCCCAAGCTGCACAGGATCTCGGCCTCCCTTCATCACCAGCCATTACACCCATCATCTTTTCGGCTGCTCCCATGACACCTTCTCTATCATCATCATCCTCATCATCTACAGTCTCATCTGGCATCGCCTCTCCCACCCGTTCGAGACCAGGAACATCCTACTCTACCTCACCCCAGCGACCTGAGTTCAGACGCCATACATCAATCACCCGCAATCCCATTTCATACGATTGCCTAGTCACTATTGAGAAGGACACGAAGAAACCGTCTCCTGCAGCTCCTGTTGTACAACCATTCCTATATCCACTTCCACCCTTGGGGCCAATGGAAGGCGTTGGGAAGTACAGACGTAGCATCCACGTCAGTGAACAGTTCATGGACGCTCTGCGAAGAGATAACCTCGCAGCACTCCAACCTCTTCCTGATGAAGATGATGACATTGAGATTGAACAACGCACTGGACGCAAGAAGTGGCGCACCGACTCTTCCGGTAACCGTGACACTACCACCCCACCAAGGGGTTACTCGGCTTCTCCTACAATGGAGACTGCCGACTTGCCAGAGTTTGACACAACCTTCAAGAAGGACTCTGGTGTTGGATCATCCCCTCCGCCACCAAAGAGGGAGAGGCAGCGACAACGCAGCTTACCGCCGCCAAAATCGAAGAAGAGCAAATCAGTCTCGCCACCAATCGTGATCGAAGAGCTTGGAAACGATAGCGACTATGAGGATTTGCCGAAGAAGCCGGTGGTACGTGTTCAGAGCAAGAGGAGGATCCATGCGCCCGTTGGGAAGCGTGGAGGAAGGGTAGCCATTGCTGGGGCTAAGGGGAAGGCGACTATTGGACTGCCAGCGCAGAGGAAGAAAGTTGGACCGGTCGCAGCGCAGGTTTTGGGAACTAGTATGGAGACACTTGTGTCTGGAGAAGAATAAGATGATTGCGAGTGATGGACTATGATGCACACTGAGTGTTCACGTTCTTTCAGGTTTACGCTTTCCTTTGTTTGGGAGGATTACATTTGTTTCTGCGGAGGTTTACTGTTTACTATGTTTCGGTTTTGTATTGCATTGGGCGGGGGCTTTTTTGTTGGTTGGCAGGTTTTGTTTTTCTTCAATCATTGGCGGGGCGTTTAGTCTTTTGGATGGGTCAGGACGGTGATACGATCATACGATTTGATGGATTTCTTTATCTGTCATTTACATACCATAACTAGTACATGTACCTATCTACCTATGATAATTTTAAGTACATACATACCTTACCTACCTGTCTGTCTAAATGGAAGTGAATAAGAAATAAAATTATGTGCATAAGCAATCCAGATCTCTGATTTGCATGACCTTTGCTGCGACCGACCAAGAAGCCATGCCAAGTAGCACCCATGCAGCTCTCCATGCTCTCCATGCTTTCAAATACTCAGTCCCCAGGCAGGTCACGCATACCGGCATCCGTGGAATGTATAGGTACCAGCTCGCGTGGGTTCAGCGGCAGGACTCTGCGAGAGCATTGGCGACTTACCAATGGCTGCGCAAGTAGCAGTACTTGGACCGTCACTTGCTCCAGCCGGTATCCACTGTTGTTCTCCTGAGTCATCTCCGGTAAACACCACTAGCCAAATGCACTCGTCAATCACCACCCATCATTCGCTGTCGTTAAACGCCTATCAGAAACCCCAACTCGACACGACACCCATCACGACACCAGCCACTAATTCAACTCATCCCACCACATCACATCAATGCCCACCACTCATCACATCGCGAGCTTATCACACCTGTTGATTCACTGACGGAAAAAAACAAGTAACCACTGATCCTCGTTCTCCCTGTCACAGCCCTATCACAATCAGTATATACTGTTTGTCCCATCACATCATCGTGCAGAGAACGTCCAGTGCCCGGTCACGGTCTGAGCCCTCCCACCTCCCCATCCCTTCCCCTCCATCTCATCTCCAATCCGATCACGTTGTTTGACTTCGCTTCACGGTTGGAGATCGGATGAATGGACACCGTAAATCCTATCAACCCTACGCCGATCTCCTCGTTCTGAACGACTCTAGATCTCGACGATTTTAGCCAAATATTCTCTCAGGGGGCCTATAGCTGTTGGTGTATCAAGTACACACATCCTACTGGCCTGTGCGTAGACGGCGAGGTAAAGCTTGACAGTGAGAAATTAAAGATCCCCCCCGCAGCTGAAAATAAAAACCAAAATGCCGACAGAGCAGTACAATGACGCATCCCCTATTCTCTCACCGCTCATATCTCGCCCTCGAGATGTCCTGTCCACTAGCGTGTTCGTACGCTCCTGCACTGTTCATCGTGTGGCTCGTACCTGCTTCCCCATTCACGGCAGCTATCTCTACATACCACGATATTACTCACTTCAGTCCACTTTTACTCAGTTTACTGACTCCACCCACGCGGCCACTTACCTACTTGGTCTGGTGCGTGCCCCGCTCCTCATCTACGCCTCATTTGCGTTGCTTATTTACCTCCCTACCCCTCATCACCTCCGATACATTCCGCTAAAATCTCATTCTAATCTCATCTGAAGTGCATTAGATGTTTCTCCGCCCTGCATCAGGCTTCAGCAAATGTCTAAAAAAAAAACAAATGATCCAAACGAACCCTGGCCTTGTAAAATAATAACAAAAAACAAGGCAATCCTGAACGAGAGTAATTCAGAAAGCAGCGGGGAAAAAAGCAAACAGGAGGCAAACAGACAAAACAGAGAACTGACGAGGAAACTAGGTAAGCAACGCAAACAAAAACCACATAAAACAGACATAACTGTTTCGTACCACTCTAAACGCCCAACGTCCGTTGTCGCTAAATTAGTGTACATGTATGTACGACGTACGTCACAAACTCATAAAAATCCTCATATCTTGCGTACACGTACTTTATGCAAGGGAAGTATTTAGCTTCTGGAATCACAAAGAAAGAAATAAGTCGTCTACTCAACGACACGCTGGCAGGTCGGCGGCAACCATAAACAAACCAAGACAGGACAATAGTGGGGACACATCCTCGAAAAGACTTGGTGGGGAGGATATAAACATTAATCACAGATAGCATTTAGGCGGCCCGTTGTTGCGCTTTTGCCGACACACCACTCGTACGACGTGTAAACAGTACGTCACAAAATAAAATATGCAGGGTAGTATGCACTGGAGGCATCCAGATTCGATTCTAGACTGCGTATATAGAGTGGAGGACCAACGAGAAATAACGGTTTTCAAGAATTAGAAACAACAACAAAAACAGCAACACCACCACTGTCAGCATCAGCCCTGGTATATAAAATTAAAGATAAGATAAAACCGAATGCTAGCCATAGCATAGTAGGCAGAAAACACATCACGCAACTTCCGGATACTGATGTCTCTCGTAGAGTTCTTCAAACTCTCTCAATTGGTCTCCGTTCTTGGCCGCGTGTCACAAGGCATGCACAAGAGGTAAGAGACAGAGACAAACGGTCCCAGGCTCGAACAACGGCGGTAAAGATAGCTTTTGAAAATACCGGTTTCGGAAATAATGGCAGGCTCGGTGGAGTAACGTAAATTAATATACTAAACAGAAGAATTAGTAAGAAATAAAATAAGGCAGCAAAGACACGACACGAGTTATCGAGCTCCGATTTCGACATGTTTTTCACATCTTCTCACAGCTTCTGTGCTTGGCTCCAGGTCACAAGACAGAGAAAACGGAGAGACGATCTCGGACAATAGTAACAATAACAGAACCAGAAACAGGTAACATCAGAAACACAGCCCTATATAGCTCGTGAATTGATACGGCAAGAACCGGGTAAAAGACGTGATATACGATTTTGCACTGATCTCGGTCGCACATCAAACAGTCTAGACTACATAGAACGCAACAAACGGTTTCTCAAAAATAACACCAGGAATAATAGGCTAACAGCGGAGGAGAAATTCTCGCTTCGTCTACTCGTATAGGAAATTGGGGGTAGGGTGAAACAAGTGATATGGATCTCTAGCCACGGCGCAGCCCTGTAGAAGAGACATATACCTATCGCGGCCTCCGAGCTACCGATTCAATCGTATTTCCCCACATTCAAGCACCCCAGGATTCTCCCCCCACATGGTCCCCCTTTTCTATTAATTTGCTTATAGCTAACCAGGTTCTCGACCCTTACAACAAATTCAAGGTATCGGAGCATATAACCAAATATTAACTGGAATTCTTCAAAGGGGATCTCGTGCTCAGAGGGACTTCGGGTCTAGAATCCCCACTAGTCTAAGAAAAGATAGATTTCTTCCTGGGTGGTGTGCGGTTTTTTTTGAGCGCGTCTAAAAAAACACCAACTTGCTCTATGTATAACAGATCTACAGAAAACAGAGACAGAGACAAACCTGGTTTGCAACATGGGGATCGACAGGAACTTGTTGACACGTGACTGAAGTTGTCAGAGCAGATCACTCAGGCCCGATACACATATAGTAAACGTTCGCTATCGCCTTTTTCTTCTTCGTCGCGCTACTACACAGGGTAAGAATCTAGATTTTCTCGAAGAAAATCGATCTGTCAAAAAAAACCAACAACGGCGGCAATCAGAAACAAACAGTGACAGGGCTTATTCTTATGAAGGAAGGGAGGTTCCCCATCCTCTCTCCTACATGTAGCTATCAGCCACAATCGAGAGAGAACGTAAGCTAGAATCTATGGTACGCTGTATTTTATCCTCCCCCCGTGAATTATATCCATACTGTACCCCACATAAGTTACGAAAGGGACTCCACATGGTGCTCTCCCGTTCTTCCTGCTAATTTCGGTTATCGGAGGCGAAACGTCCGTCACAAGGCGTGGAAATGAGGCATAGAAGCACAAACCAACCTCTGTCTGTCTCGGATGACAACCCCGTTAAACAAATATAAGCACCATCAGAAACAAATGAGAAACATGGTAACTCCGGGTTTTTTGTGAATTTGATATGCTACTGCTTTTTTTTGGTAGGTAGATAGCAGACTGTCAAAAAAAAAAAAGAAAAAAAGAAAAAAAGAAAGCGAGCTTCACGCTCTATCCCTTCTTTGCCGCCATGGGGTCACTTTCTCTCGCTTCCTTGTGTAGAGTAACTAAACCCTGCGCATGTCATGCGCACGCGGCTGCTCTCCCGCTCTCCGTGTTATGCATGCGAAATTTGAATATCAAAAAAAAAAGGGAAGAGAGGGCTTTAACTAGACTAGGTACTATTATAGAGAATCCCGAAAGAAAAGAAAAGAGAAAAAAAACTATATTACACCCGAAATGCAAACCCCACTTTCGCCCCTCTTTTTTTTTCTAGAATATCCGCCTTGAACTCCATCTCTCCATCCATTCATCCTTACTCCTTTCTGCCGTGCCGCTCATTCGTTAGCCCTCCCCGCGCTTCTAAAATACCACCACCATCCCCGCCTTATGCATGCATTATCTACCTCACATTCCATATTCCCAACCCGTTCTTCTCCATCCCCGCCCCTAATATGCTTCTACTAGCTCCCGCCACCTCACACACATACTCCTCGATTCTCCCTGTTTCCATAAACGTACTAAGCACCTTCCTCCCCGGGTCGGCAACTACCGTGGCAAGCTCGAGGCAGTTGGATAGTAATTTCTTGCTAATATATTTACCCGCTTCGACATACATATCATGCAGGGCAAATGTCACTTCAGGGATATAGATATTTCTAATATCCCTGATAAAGGAGGCATCATAGGATGGCGGCGCTTCCAAGAGGACATCTTCGAGACAGGTCTTGACCGTCTCATCGAGCTTACTGTGCGCGTTATCATAAGCGGTCGAAAGGGCTGTTATCCAATTGCGTTCGTGATGCTTAGGTCGTTTCTTGAGGGTCTCGTTCCATTCGTCGAGTGCCATAAGAGAGCGCATGAGATTCTCGATTTCGACGTAGACGGTACATAACCAATAGGATTCCTCATCGGGGCAAAACTCGCGGACAGCAGAGATGAGAAGATCGTCTTGGTAGTCACTGTATTCAGGAATGTCGAAGAGAGATTTGCTGTTGATTCTATCGTAGACTACCTTTGCTGCGGAGAGGCGACCAGCAACTGTGATCTGTTAATGCTGTCTATGGGTAGAAATGATAGAAGTGGTAAGAAAAATATACTTACGTAAAAACCTCTTGTAAACCACCACGCACTTCCTGATAACCTCACCCTTCAATCTATCACCACCCAATACTAGCCATTCTAGGCCTCTCACTAGCATATCGTCCTCTTCTCTCAACTCTCCCTTCAAACCTTCTCCCTTCAACACCGACAATCTTACCAGCCCCTTCTGTCCCCTCTCATACAAATTTTCCGTATTCTCTAGACAGATCTCCATCGTCTTTACGAGACATCCCTCCACATCAATATTATGCATCTTCATCAACCTTAGCATCTCCAATCGTTGCGAATCATCCCTAACCTTAACCAAGATCCCGCCCATGACCTCGACCGCCTTATCCGGGGAGAGACGTCCCGCATAAAGCGGGATTAACTCATTTTTACCGGAATCGGAGAGGAAATCAATGTATGCGGCGATGATGTTCTCCGCAGATCCCAAGTAAGGTGTATTTGCCGTGAAACCGCCATTAAGTGACTGTATGACAAGAAGCATGTGTACGACAACCCTTAGTGTCCGGTGTTCCGTTACATCGAGTCCGGAACTACCTTCCTCGAGCATGGCATCGTAGTCGCGGTCTTCCCTGAAACGCTCGAGTTGGCGATCGAGCTCATCTACTAGCTCGTTGAAGCGGGACGAAATGAGGGAGCCCTGGATGATGCGGAGGGGCATTCGGGATTCCCCCTTCAACACTTCCGCAGCGGCAAGCGAGTCAATGATTCGCTCGAGGATGGTGTCGTCGTCACCAAGGCTACCTGTCTTGGAATGGAAAGCAGTAGAGTCAAAGATGGGGAATTTTGTGAAGGACGATGGAATGCGGGCATGCGCGGTGAGGTAAGATGTATAGTATTCCTCGACGAGCGAATTCATGTGTGCAAAGAGGTTATCTTCCCATGAGTGGCAGACGTTTTGTACCTGATATCGTGTTAGCCTAGTTGGCAATAGTTAGAATTAAAAAATCGGGTGGATATGGCGTACACTTTCGACATCTCCGCAGAGGGCGCCGTAGACAGCCTTTTCCCACTCATCACCGCCGTGTTTCCGGGCAATGGCAAAACACATTCTTCTCCATAGTTCTCTCCGCCTGTTTCCTACGACTGTGATCAATTTAGTTCCGTTCATTTTATCTTCATCTTCCTTGGTGTCGAGTCTTTGACCATCAATATTGTGATCCCACGCCTCATCTCCACCACCCAGACTCGCACCTCTCCACCATTCCCCAAAATCCGAGCAGATCTGTTTTGCTCCGCCAACGTCACCCTTCCTAATGAAGGCCCAAATAATTTTCATGAACGTTCTCTCCGCCTCTTCATCTTCCTCTTCAAGCCGACGCTGCTGTCTACTTGGCGCATCAGGGTCTAGCTCTGTGACTAGATTTTTCCTATCTGCTTTTCCTCCAAAAAACTTATTTGAATTGGCCTGTAAGCTCAACAACTTTTTCCCCGCGAGACGCTTTTGTGACTTGAGGGACTCCTTGGTATACATCCACCCACTCCCGAACTTCAAATCATCCACATCAATCGCGTCCGCCGGGTCCGGGGCATATTTCCATAGCCACTGCAATATTAAACTCCACTCCAGGAAGCGCGCATCTGTCTCACGTAGGTGTTCTTTAAACCCTTCGTTACTGGTATACTTATTATGGACCAGAATGTCCGGCAGCTCCCTAGCATGCACAGCAGGCTCTACTCTGTGTGAAATAAGTGTTCCAAACAGCTCCCATGTTTGGTGCTCCAACTGCCAATACGCCAGGTCCGCCAGCTCTTCGTTGGTAGGGTCCTCGGGGAGATTCTCCTTGATTGTCTCCACACGCGCCGTCGACACCTCTTGCAGACGGCTGATCAGGTCACAGCCTGAGATGGCGGCGTCTGTGGGATTGGGGTCACCAGATTGGGGTAAGGTTGAGGTGTCGAGGCATACGGCAAATGCGTCAACTTCTGCATAGGTATCTAATATGCCGGGGTAGTTTGAATCAACCGTCAGCATGGTGTCTATCATGGGGGGTATGTCAGTAAACGTCAGAGTTCAATAGTTAAAGGCTGCAATATATCGGGGGCGCTTAGGGCAGTGAGAGATATGAGAGATGGGATAATTGAGAGAGGGGGGTGTGGTGGGGTTGGGGGGGCGGGAATACCTTCTTGTTCGTCGCCGCCACCGTTGTGGTATACCATAGCTCTGGAGTCGTCGTTGTCGTTATGGGTCCCGTCGCTTACCTGCAGATGTGTACGACAGCAAATCAGCGATTCATTCTAGAAGCTCCACGATGAAACGCGGGGACTGGTCGGAGCAGCTAGTGCTGTGGTCGATATCCCGATGCCACGATGCCACGCCGCCTGCCTGGGCAGCGCTGCGTGCGTGTGGGGTTAAGAGGGGGAGGGGGCATCCATCAAGCATCAATGCCAAAGATCAAAGATCCAAAGAAAACCCGCTACTGGGGGTACAGATACATACATCATCACCCATATCCCAGGATCCGTCCATTTGTTGTTCCTGTAAATCATCATCATCATCGTCAGTCAGTCAGTCAGTCTTTCACTCAGCCCCATCATGATTCCATCGTCCTTCGCATCCCACGCGATCCAGTGTTTGACCTCATCCGGCTCGTTGATTCTGCGAGCCAATGCCTGTCCGACACGATCCGGGGAGTGAGGGAGAAAGTCAACGTACCTGCTGCTGCTGCTGCTGTGTATGCATACCCGATGCCGCTGGCCTGGCTGAGGAGGAGTTATTCCCGCGTGAATTTTGCATGTTGAACGAGAAGGCAGGTGTCTGGGAAGTGGTCCCGCTGCCTGGAGGAGCGGAGGAGAACATGGGGGCCACGTTTGGGGGGTTTTTGGAGAGGAGGAGATCGTTTGGGGGGCTCTCTCGCTTGTGTTTCTGAGAAGACAGACGGTCGCGTTCGATTCCCAGGCACGCTGAACTTCTCGCGATTCCTAGGAAGGCTGCCGAGGACGGACGATCGCTGCCTGATGCGTCTATCGACCAGCCACACCGCGCGCCAGAGAGGGGTGGCGGTGCGCGGGTAACCACAGCCATATGAGACACCAGCCCCTGCCTGATAAAAGTCACTCGACTCCACACAATGGCCTTGTCGGTGAAAATCTAGGATTTAGCAGTCGCCCGTTGAATTTCTTGGCGGCAACAACATCCATAAATTTGAGATTTTCCCGTAAACCCTTTTTGATTCACCAATGTCATTTTCTAGGCACTAATTAGAGTCTCGGGGCAGAACTGCTCAGTTTTTGTTCAGGCTCATCTACGGATGCGGTCTCTTTGCGTGCTCAACGTGTCCTTAGACCGATCTTCGTCGTCACCATCATTGCGAACCTGATTCCTTCCGGGGGTTCTGTGGGTTTCGCATTTTGGGGGTGATACATTACGTTCCTTCGCCTCACTCCCTCCCCACGCAGTATATTCGCTTTTCGACGGACGAAAAGGGAGGAGAGGGGCTAGAGGGGTTTGAGCTCTGGGGGGATTTTTGGCTATTTAGTCCTGATGCCGATGTCGAGCATTGAACTGTCAACGTGGCGACAGGAGGAGACGGGAGGGGTTGGAAGGAGGGGAAAACGGAAAGATCAGATGGAACTCTTACTCGGCCTTCGGCTGATGAAACCTCTGTTCTTTTCCCCACGCTGCACTTTGATCGAAAATTTATGTATTTACACTAAATGTCAATGGAAAAAGACATCATCTCTTGAATCTGAAATCTCCACGTCTCTCCCTCTCAATCATTCTATTTACAGCATCTATCTCAAACCCCCACCTTTTCCTCTGAGCTTCCCCGCCTTCACTCGATATGTCATTGAAGCAAAGCGAGAGGTTCATGTGATTACCGTCGTCGAGTCTCAACACCACTTACTTCCTCCCCCTCCCCCTTCGTTTTCTCCTTCTCACGCTGCTCCATCTTCAACTTCAACAGGTTCTCTTTTGGGCAGCAAGTTGTGTTCTTCGCACCCGGTCCTTCCCGTTTATACATTTCTGCACAGCACTCGAACAGCGCGTCGATCAAGGGTGCGCACCGGGATTCGTCATAGTTGCTTTTCTGTAAGCACGTTTGGATCGCGCACTGAGGATATATCCGTGTGGATTTGTATTCGTTAGCTGCCTCGCCCATGCTCGTTTGTGCGCATACATAATATGTATGCACCGCAATTGCAATTGAGGGAGAGCGTTAAAAGAGAGCATAGCAACAAAAAAGGAAAGAAAGAATGTGAAAAACGGATATTTCAGAACACATGTGACTCACGGCGCGGGGATAGCAGGGCGGATCCGTTCGCAGGGCTTCTTCGAGGCTCTTTGGCTGGAAGTGGAACGGCAGTTTCAGGTCAGCGAATATGTTCTCGATACCCAGCGAAACTTGCGTTCAGGACATCTGCCCGAGGCTGGGACAAGACAGCATATGCTACATACCATTGTCGGCGACCACGGAAACGAATATAGCAGAGATAGCTTATATTGTATGTAGGTACTCTAATGACAGATAGATAGAGAGAGGAGCGAGATCGGGGTACAAATTAATTCGCCGGATGTCGATGAGATCTGTACTCTACCCGTCTGTCACCCGTACATACATAGGGAAGGGTCACAGCAGGCGTGCAGGCGCTGACCAGGGAAAGCAGATCAATGAAGTCATCACAGCAAGTTGGAAGGCAGGAAGTGTCCAGAATGAGTGAAAACGCACAGGGTCAAACACGCTGGATTTGGACAAACATTCTCCATTCAGAAAATTGTGACCATGTAGCCTGAGGAAACACAAACATGCACGATACGAATCTAGACTGTTCACTGTGAATCGAGAATCACCCTGACAGGGAGAATCTGATGGAGTTGAAGGGCGTGTTCTTCCTTCTCTCCCTTTCCCCCCCGCATCTGTCGGTTCCCTGGCGTGTCTCGGGATTCACAAATATCAGCCTCACACCTTCCCCGCCAAGCCACATCTGTTCCACACAAACCCCTCCTGCCCCGTTAGTCATTCACCCCCCTTCGTCTTTGTTCCTCAACCACAACCACCCCTCCTGTTTCTTCTCCCTCCATCCAACCTCCATCCCTCTTCCCCTGTCCCACCCCCATTCTCCCTAGCCTCTAAGCTCATCCCTCTCATCCACTCCTAACCCCCCACGAAACACCACAAACACCCACTACAACCACCACCTCGAAAATCCGAAAATGAGCTCTGAGCCAGGTGCCAACGATAACTCGATCCCACCCCCCAAGCCTGAGGAGGCCGCGAGCGAGCACCTCAACATCAAGGTCACCGACGGAAATAACGAGGTCTTCTTCAAGATCAAACGCACGACACAGCTGAAGAAGTTGATGGACGCGTTTTGTGATCGTCAGGGGAAGGCGCCGAATAGCGTCAGGTTTCTGTTCGACGGGACCAGGGTCCAGGGTAACGACAGTCCAGAGAGTGTAAGTGCCTCGCTATCACAATCATCTTCGTTTGGACGCGTTTTTTTATCTTCCCTTTCACAAGCGAGATTGTCACGTTGAGCGGTTGGTGGGGTTTGAGGCAAACTCTTAGAGTGCGGAGGGGGGGTTCTTGGGAAGACCTATCATCCCATCCTTCCTCATCAGGGTGGCGATGATTAGAGTTTTTCTTTCGCGAGATCTTCACGCGTTTCTCTTCTTCTCCACCACGCTGACGAGAACGTTGGTCGATCTGGGGAGAGCTCTATCCCATTCATTTCTCTCTACTGCTTGTTCGTCCAACGAGCGTATCCATGTATTTCCACTACATGTTTTGTTGGGAGCGCTACTTTCCTATCGGAATAATGCTTGTTTTCTCCCCCGTCTGGGAACGGACTTCAGGCTTGTTCGCTGGATCGTCAACTGCCGTGTTTTTCAACCTCAATGTTCATTCGTTGCTTGGTGAAATTAAATGATTACTGACATTGTTGGTTAAATAGCTCGATATGCAAGACGGCGATACTCTTGAGGTTCATCAAGAACAAATCGGTGGTTCCTACTAAATCCTCGCGGCATGCCCGCTCGGACGATCTAAACATAGCAACATAGCTTCGATATTTACAATCAAACCAGGCTAGAATGTTAGATCAAAGGAAAGAGAAAGTGGAATGGGAGCTGGAGGTTTTTTTTGTGAGAAAATCGGTGTAGGCATGGGAATTTGTTAATTGTTTTTCTTATCTCTCGTTTTTTTTCTCGTTTTTTGTCATGGCCATCTGACCACTCCTATATTCACTTCACTATCGGTTTGCGCCGTCTTGGGCGCGCGATATGGAGATTTGGGACAGGTTATATAGGGTACTGCAATATCCACGGCTACGAACGACAATTACGAATTTTTACGATGATGGGAGAATAGGGTTCTTTTCTTTCTTATCACTTTACTCTTCTTCTTCACCATTGGTTTTTTTATTATTCCTATTCTTATTACCTATGTCCTATGGTGGGGTGTGTGTGGTGTTTTTTGAGTTTTTTTTTCTCGGATAGTTTTAGCTCTTTATCATGGCAGGGGAGGTAGAATACGTACGGCAAGGGGGAGGCGCTGCCGCAATCTTTTAACCTACGTTACCTCCGCCTATCCGCCGTTTTTATGGAGAGCACAATTCTTGCAGCGATTATTGATGGGAGGGCGGAAAAGGTTTGGGCTGCATGTTCCTTGCCTGCATCATCGCGTTTGTCCTTGTTTGACCTTAACCTTTTCATTTCTGAGGCGGAGCTTCTAGATCTTTCGTTGTCTTGCATTTTTATTATGTGATGATGATAAATGATCGGAGGGCTCCACACTTGGGAAGGAGGGAAGCCTATTGGAATAACTATTTACATTCCTTTCTCACTCTCCACTCTCGCCTTTTTTTTGTTCTAGTCACTTCTTTTCCTTCACTCACTCTTCCCTGCTAGTTTCGAATAGGAAAGGAGACAGGAATATCATGCAACAGAAACCGGATCCTTGGAGTTCCTCCAACCACACCTGGGTCTTATCGTATGATGTAAGAATAATGCAGTCACAGAGTATCACTCGTTCGCCTCAGTGTCCTAAATCAGCTCAAACACGGGCGATGAGCGTGCGCGCGCGTGGGTGGTTGAATACGAAAGGAATGTGATGATCCTCGCTAAGAACTCGTCCGAGCCGAGGAAGCGGTGGTGGCAAGGCAGCTAATTCGACGCGCTGGAGATGATACACGAACAAGATTAGTTATTCCCCCCCGATCATTCCTTTTCGTGCGGGAAGCCCCGGGGGTGATCAGGGTTCGGATAACAATAAACACCCCTGTCCGTCGAGTTTAGGCGGCGTTAGGGATGCTATATATAATTTTAGGTAAGGATGGGCCGATACACATGTCTAGGCGATTGAAGCGTGGGAATTACAGTGATTTAGTCATGGGGTGTCACTCGCATGTTTGTGCGTGCTTCTTGGCTGCTGTGATCTTGGAGGGCACTAATTTGGTATGGGCTGGTTATTTTTTCTGCCATGAAACTTAGACTTTAGGTGGCTCTTTTGAGGATGCTAGATTTTTGTCTTGCTTCTAGAATCACTAAAATTGATACTGGAATAATTCGCATCAAGCAAACATCGATTAGTGCAAAATAAAATGAAGAATTGTAAAAAATTGCTGAAAACTTAGTTTCTATCTGTGCGCCGATGCGCGGTACAGCGAAGTACTAATGCTGGATAGTTCTTGGATCGCGTGTAAGTTTCAAACGGCTACTATGTCCGGGTAATTGAGCGGTTTGGAATGTGCGCTCGAGGATGGGAGTTACTTAGTGCAGACAGAATGAGATAAGGACTGGTTGCAACACGCGAACTTTATATCATGCTTAGTAAAGCTTACCCGGACGTAAACATCAGAACCGATGGTGGTTATGGTTTGTATTGATATTAGAGACTGCGCAAATAGATCCAGCTCCGATTTCTAGCAATTTGATTGGTGCAGATCAGCTTCTGGTTGGTCAAAAATCAGGGCTGACCCAAAAGCGCAAAGTCTCTATTTGAGCGAAAGAGGTCACTCTGGAGCCGTGAATGATGAAAGGAGTACTTTGGAGAATCTACTGCAGTAATATGTTGATGTCTACAAATCTCTAGATCATCGTTTAAAACTGGGTGAGCATGAAAAAGGAAGAGTATGCGCGTATGCCTTGGCCAGGATTGCATTTAACTACAGAATCAAAAAAGGGGATGCAACTTGTACAGCGTATGTGCGGCATCCTGAAAAAATGCTGAAGCAATACTGGATTCTTAACGTAAATGCGGTAGTTCACCAGAATCAAGCTTGCATTTCCCAGTTATACAGTAGTAGATTCACCCCATTTTCTCGTACTGTACTATTAGGATGCCCTTGATGAGGCTAAGTGCTTTTACACCTATTTGGGGAGTAAATGATGGTATGCGAGATTTTGAAAATCACAGAAGAGTACGACAGACTGGAGGGGTGGAGTATCACGATTTCGCTACGTGTTTTGGGGTAATTCGACATCTTATGATTCGTGTTCATTACTAGCCTCGTGCCAACCCCAGTAAGCAGTTTTTCTTATGGCGCGCATCAGCCAACGCAGCAAGAGATGGGAACGAGCCTAATGAATTGCAGTGTTTGAGTTATTACTTCACTACGCTTCCCTAAAAAGTATCTCTTATTTCGACTTAGAGAGAGTACTTTTCTAGCTTGCGTCCGCTCTGGTAGAGAAATTTTGAGCGAAACCGCTACGCTGGTGCGAACTTCTAATCATCTGTATTGCTTATAATGATAATGATGATAACGTAATACAAAGTAAATAAGTTGATTATGATTCAAAAACAAATATATACCTCCATCTAGGTATCATGATATGGGTCTAGCCTTCAGCTAATTTCTCATATTTCCTCTATTGTTCGTTTGCTAAAGCAATAACCTTCCTCACCGCATCTTCCAAATCGTCGAATGGATATAATGGCAATCCACTTTCTCGTATCTATTAACCATTAGCTACACAGTATCACTCCAAGTGATGGCGTTGCCGAAACATACCAGCTTCTTACCCAACTCTTCACCCGCTCCCCTCAACCTTACCACTACAGGAACCTTCACACCCAGTTCTTCAAATGCAATTATGATCCCCTCAGCAATCATGTCGCATAGTGTCAGTCCACCGAATATATTAACTATTACCGCCTTAACGCGTTGGTCCTTCAAAAGTAGTCGAAAAGACTCCTTTACAGTATCCTTCGTCGCCTTGCCGCCAGTATCGAGGAAGTTGGCAGGATGGCCACCATGGTGAACGATAACGTCACAAGTATTCATAGAAAGCCCCGCGCCATTAACTTTGCATGGTGTATTTTGTTAGAGATCGTCTAGTTCATATCTTCTCTTTGTTATTGACACGTACCAAGTGTACCGATATTTGCATCGTTACCGCCGGGCAACTTCACATATGCAATGCCTGCCCTCCCCGCCTCCACCTCCTCGGGGATCTCGTGTTCCAGGTGCCTTAACGAATGTAAATCTCCTTTTCTTCCCGCACTCCTGAAAGCTGCATCATCGAATATGAATTCCAAGTCTCTGCTTCCCTTTTTATCAATGCCACTTCCTGTAATCGTTATCTCCCCATGACGATCGACTACAACTTTCTTTAGGTTTAGGGTATATGCTTCTGTTTTCTTGAAGGCCTCCCATAGAACTGATAACAGGTGGGCCAGCTGATCTCTGGCCTTTTCTGGGAGTTCTATATGTCCAGCAATAGATGCTGTCAAGTCTGATGGTGGCGAAGTATGGGAGTAGTCTAGTGCAAAACCTGTAAGTTCTGAAGTAAGGGAGGAGGCGAAGAAGCAGGGAGTGCCAGAGGTACGGTCAATTGTGAGAGCAAGGGAAAAAGTTCTGCTGCCTTCTTCGGGAGGGATAGGGTCTGGGGAGATAAGTAGTGGGGTTGGCGAGTGCTCGGTAAGAAGACTAGTTGCTTCGTATTCTTGGACATGAAGGGTGCGATGCTGTTGCATAGATATAGGGTGCTGATTCGATGTCCTTCTAGGGGACCAGGTAGCGGCGCTGTGGTAGGCGCGTATCTGGAGAATTTCGCTAACTAAGTCTTACACTACACAGCTTGGGGTGGGAGAATGCTTGTAGCGCTTACCTGACCAAGGCCTATGCTATTTACTTGTTGCAATGACGGTTTTCCCCCGAGTAGTTTCTGCATCCCGGGACCAAAATAAGCAGGGTCGGCGACCATGACTACACCAGCATCCTCAAGCTGGTTCCAGTAAGAGTTAGCGTATATTTTGACCATATGTCAATGATCGTGAGAAAGGTAAAAGGAACATATACAGCTCTGATCTTCTCCTTTGGTCCAACATCTCCCACTCCTCTCACCGCTCCTGCATGCCCCATAACTCTTCCCTCTAGCGCTGTCAACCCTCCAATTAATCCCATTACTGGCTTTGGTTTACCTCTCCACTCCTTTAGCATTTCTGCCACCCCAATCTCTGTATTCCCCCCAATCTCTCCAATAATAACAATTCCTTCTGTAGCTTCGTCTTCTAGCAATATCTGAACACCGTCTATAAGCGTGGTTCCGGCAATCCAATCGCCGCCTACACCAATCACAAGTGATTGACCGAGGCCGGAAGTGGTTGTAGAAGAGACAGCTTCATAAGAGAGGGTGCCGGATTTGGCAACGATGCCAATACAGCCAGGAAGGAACGAAGGGTGGGGCATGAAGCCAATACGAGTGCGAGTTCGCGGATTAATGATGCCGGGACAATTAGCGCCGACAAGACGAGTCTTGGATTGTGTTTTAAGCATGCTATGAATCTACAAATGCACTTTAGCTACACAACCTTTGCAAAAAGCAAAAAAAAAAATGAAGGAAATTGTATGGATTACACACTTGCATCATATCATGAACAGGGACGTGTTCAGCCACAGCCACAACCAGAGGTAGCTCAATCTCAATAGCCTCTCTGATCGCTGCAGCAGCATGTTGTGCGGCAACAAAGACGGCTGTTACATCTGGTTTTATATATTTTACTGCCTCTCTCATGGTCGGGAAAAGAGGAAGGCCCAGATGTGCTCCGCTTTTCCCGGGGCTGACACCACCTACAACTCTAGTTCCGTAATCAATTGATTGGTGTGCGTTTGCGGTAGCCTAGGACGGGAGGTGGTGTTAATAATTTTGTAGCAAAGGTGATTCCAAAATATAACGCATCCTAAATCGGCAGTAAAGACAAAAACAAGGATACAGTTAAGTGGTAAGCTAACTATAGAAAGAATACTCTATATCTATTTAAGTCACTCACATGTCTTCCTATTGTACCAAATGAAGCATTAGATAGACTTCTCAATGAGATTCCAGCCCGTCGTGGGGGCGCAAACCTGTGAAACCTTGGTACATAACCCTCGTGGTTTCATTGATTTTCAAATTAACCAGCGTCTTTTTGTAATTGTCATCATGAGGTCGATGAATCACTGGCGTTCGTAAAAGCGTCTGCTCGATAGTAGAGTAATAATTCCGGGGTGGTAATAACCCACGAGACCTTGCAGGCGCATGGTGTCTAAGTAATCGTTGCATTGCGCCAAAGCACTATCGATAACTGAAGTTGAAGCAAATGGGGGGTATATTGGTATCGATAAGAATATCAAGGTGCTCGCTCTCTGTCCCGACTAAGTACAGTTTTAAGCTCAAGGTTGGCAGGAGGTCAATCGATCGTGCTCATGCGTGAACATACTCTAAACTGGCACAATAGAGCTGGAGATAAGTACGACTATGGGGGCTACTTAAACAACCAATTAGATATGAACAAACATTCAACCCCGCAGTTCCAAACGGATATAAGTACCCAAGTGGAGAAGCTTACACCTTAGCGGAGAACCCAGAGCTGTTTTGTGGGGAATCACGAAGCCGTGAACACCTCAGACCTTGGTCGTCACGATGCTGCGCCTAACCATTATCCGTTACCCCGCCAAGACCGATTAAGCTTCGTTTGCTTAACCCTGACCCTAGAACTGCACTTAGGGAGACTTTTCATAGGCTGTCCTTCGAAACATGCACATAATCTTGGATAGAAAGGCATCTATCACATCCATTCAGGTTACTATGTTTTATGAGGGTAGTAGAAAATTTTCTGTGTATATTGGAGTGAGAGACATTACGAAGTTCTGCTAAGCTTCAGTGTTCGTGAAATCCCAGCCTCCGTCCCAGCCTCCAAGTCTAGTTGGATTGGAATTTGGGCCCTCCTTTTCTATGACCTCCACGGCCTTAGTTCTCTCTCAGGAAACCTCGCAGACCTCTAGGCATAATCTTCATTCGGTTTCTGTTTGCCCAAAATGAGCAAATCCTCTTCAAAAGGTTCACCCACTCACTCTTTCACTGAGCCTTCAACACCAACTAACTTTCTCTAGAGCTTGCAGATGGCCTCGCACACCTCTCCATCTCTCAGCAGTCTTCCTGGAAAACACCCACCAAGAAGAAGAAGAAGGCCCCTATTGCCGAGTCTTGGGACGACGAACCGGAGGAGTCTTCTGAAGAAGAGGTTGCATCCTCCGCCGAGACCCCCGAAAAAATACCTTCCCCACCACCCCCTACTCCCACCACACCATATGCGTTAGGGCACACCCGGAATTCCTCGAGTGTATCCTCTATCGCAAGCCCTAGGTCACCCAAGGAAAGTTATGCTGGGCCGGACACATTTACACGCGACGGGGGCTCTACAAGTGGAGAGAGAGCTGAAAGACCGACGACGACGGATGCAGTAGCAAGGAGAATGATTAGCGCGGCGTTGGGGGTGAGGACGAAAAGCACAAAGGAACAGAGGGAGTACGATAATGCTGTGAGGACGGCTGAAAAGAAGAAAAAGGATGAAGAGAAAGAGAAGAAGCGATTGGAAGAGGTAGAGAAAGAGAGAATGAAGACGGCCATATGGGAAGACTAGTAGTCGTTCGAGTATCGCTCTCTGAGGTTGTTTCGTTTTTATACCCTTTGTTGGATGCAAGGGAGCAGAGGGAACGGAGAGTATGTGTTTGGGCGGGGCGTTTTGTGAGAGAATTGCTAGTTTTTTTCCTTCCTTTCCCTTCCTCTTTTTCTTAGACAAGGCAGATCACTTCTCGGGTTTGTTTTATCCACTTTGCCAGGACTATCGATACCAGTAAACTACACTTCCATTAGTAGATACATGTATTTCGTAGCCTCCAATTTTGGTTCACTCGAATTTCTTAAGCTATACCCTTTTCACACACTTTTAACATCACTCATTAAATACCGTCTAATGACCCCTGTGACTCTAGTGACAACTTGGTAGACTAAAGTAAACCTGCGCTAGCGTAAAATGTTAATAATGGCACTATGCTACCAATAACCTACATGTATGGAGGGCTAGGGTGCTTACACGTTGCAGTGTAGTGACTCCATAGAAATCTTATGTATAGTATGTTACCGTGTCTGTGTTTACTGATAGCTTTGAATTATTAGTGTGTGTAGCTAAGGTTTAGTGAGCTAAAGAATAATTCTGTAGGGACCGCTGAACACAGTAGGAGCTGAGTTAACTGAGCCTACCGGTACCACTGATTCCGATTGAGAAGGAAGGAGCATAACTCATATGCATCGTTACTGATCATTTCTGCCTATTATCTCCTCCTCGGCCTCCCCTCTCGTATCCATAGTAGTCCTGAGCGAGTGACCATTGATGATCCGTATACCTCTGTCTAGACGCTGTCTTGGGACTGAAGGGGGCAATAGATGAGAAGGAACAGGACTCTATATACGAAGCCCGCGAAGCGAAGTGTATCAACTAACTATCGCCGATGCCCAAGCCTTGGCCCTGGGAGAGCAAGGCAGGAGGTGTTACAGAAACCGATAGAAAGGGAATAGTTAACTAGGATTCTAATATCTGCTCGAGTAATCCTTCAAAGTTCCTGCAGCGCGGTACCCATGAAAGACTTGGAGAATTCTTGCCTCCTCGAGCTTCTAGTGTTTTTGCTCATCTGTGTGTTTGCATACATGAGCCACGGCGATGCAAGAGGATTATGGGAAAACTGGTGTTTGGCTATAAGTACCGCAAGATCGCGCATGGTATCGTGAAGCCTAATTTGAATTTAGAAAAAGTACTCTGCAATAGCATAATATATTAATTACCGCGAAACTTGAGAGTTCCGAAAACCCTCTTGCAAGCCGACGCTATAGTGAAGGCTTTAGAGAGGTATAAAAAAACAACCTATCAACTTAAGCACCCCCTCAAGAGTTTGTATCAATGCGCAAGCTTAAGTACTTTGCGCCACCTACACCTACTATAATGGGTTGTATTTCCAACAACAACCCCCATCAGTAAGCAACGGGTGGCTAAAATCATATGTTGTACGGTATAAGTTGTTTTTTGCAATTTGGCTCTGCGATTAACTGCGATTGGCAAAGGATCATCAATCATGAAATATCACCCGGGCGCTATCCGACTTTGCTCTGCGATAACGGCACGTGCAACAGCCCTGACCCTGTGTCATGCATCAGAGGCATGCCTGATAGTCTGAAAAAATATTACTGAGTCAGTATCCACCGTAAACATGGAAATTCTGTATTTGCGGCCTGTGGCTAGCGTTTTAGGATCGATTTAGTAGCTTTAAATACCACGGGAGGATAAGCGCTGAGAATCGCAGTGCCCCCGTGGCGGGAAACGACTTGTACGGAGTGGGACTTACGCTTGATCACCCGCTGCTGGCCGTTGGAGGTTGCGGTTGGAGATCCGACCCACTATACTTGATCCCTCATCGAGGTCATTCGCAGAAATGCAAGTAAAACGAGGAAAACGGATGCGGTGGCGAGGTTGAAGGACACAGGGAGAGTCAGAGGAGTTGGTTTAGTATATTTGGAGATTCCCACACGGGCCGTGCGGTTTGAGGGTTGGTTCGAGATAACGTATTGATCTTATCTCCGAGAATATTCGCTTAGTTCTTCCAGAATTTTCCAGAAGTTAGTCAGCGTTATCCAGATGTATGTAAATTAGTATTTGGGATAAAATAATCGAGAGCAGAAACACTACGCATGCGCAGTGGGGAAACGCGGAAGAAATTTAAGTCTACTCTGAAAAAGACTTACACGCTTTCTGGCGCGAAGCCTTGGCTATATTTTAAAATTAGCCATCACAGAACCCGCCAAGTTGTCAAAGTATTTGGAATATCGTGTCCACCCAGGGCGCCGTATTCCTTCGTCGTGGCACGGTACTCTATGATTTTTCTGAGCATTGTGTGACCTAACCCCTGATGTTATAAGCAGATAGTATTGACAGTTCTAACTTCTAGAAGTGAACCGTGCGCTAGACCTAGACAGCTTAGTACATTATCTCAAATAAAAGCAAGTCAGGACTAAGATCCTGTCTGGGTGGCCGAAGCGTGACTATTAACGTGTTACGAAAATTCCGATCACCTATAGCTCCATGGATGAAGAACCCATAACAGTTGATCTTGAGGTTGTTAACTCAGTCCTAAGATATTGAGACTTCAGAGTGTTGGGTCGTATATCAGGTACTTAAAATCATGATACATCACTCGAAACTTCGGATGAATGAGTGTAACTTCTGATACCAGTCTTAATATCAAGGGGCTCGACAAGTTATGTTCAGTCCCTTATCACCTACGCAAGCATCTCTGCTATCTAAATGTGATACGTCGCGAGACGACTCCGCTTTAGATTCATGCTTCGTCACTCGACATATGACGTCAGACGTATCCAGAACCTATGATAATTCCATAATATAACCTCTCCCAAACCCCACTCCCACACGATAGGACCAACACCGCGAAAAAGCAAATGGTATTTAACACTATCATTACTTTTATACTAACTAATTACGACCTTGCTAAATCTACAACTCATCCTTCTCCACCGCCTCCACCTCCTCCTTCGGCAGTGATCCCCGTCTCTCCAACACCTCAGCGCACACAATAACCCCATTCCTCACCATCGAGACACCCACATAAGTCTCCTTCTCATCCACCACACCACCCGTCGAAACCCCTCCAAACGTCGTCCCATTATCCATAAACACCGATCTCCATCGTCTCTCCTCAACCCTGAGCGGCCTATTCGCATAATCCACCGCTCTGAACGCCTGTTCGCGCTTCAGAACAGCATCCTCCACCTCGCCCAGCCTCGGCAGTTCCGGGAGAAGCTCGATACTCCACGCCGGACTCTGCGGGGCAGCTGGTGACATCATGGCTGTTGCGACGGCGGACACGGAGGCCATCCCTGAAACATACAGCCGATTTTGGGAATACGAGAAGTGGAGATTATCGGGCGCGAACGGTGTGCGATGGAACGAGTGAGGGTGGGGAACCCACGGTTCGGATGGGAAGGAGTAGGTATATACCCCGTGGGTAGAAGACGCGATATACAAGCGAGACCCTGCAGGATCGAAAGCGAGGCCGTTTGCAAAACTGACGTGTGCGATTGAGAATACGCGGATCGAGGCATCTTTATTGAGCCCATTTTCAGAGACGAGGGAGGCTGGCGGGAGGGAGACGTAGAGGATGCGACCCCCTGGTATGCCGAGGAGCGCTTCGATCAGTAGACCTGGGGACCAGCGCCGCGCCATGAATAGGTCATTGCTGACATAGAAGCTTGTGCTATTGTAGGCGGCGATTCCGTTCGGGCTGTGGATCTTGCCGCTTGTAACCGTTTTCACGTGTTTGCTGCGGCCAGTGGGGAGGTCGACGTCTATGATTTCGATTTTGGCGTGGCTTTTGGCTTGGTTGGTGATGAAGATCCGGGCTTGTCCGGCGGTGACGGTTACGGCGCTGAGACCCAGCGGGTGGAAGTCTGTTCCCAGACTGGCGTGGCCGGAGACGAGGATCGGGGCTGTGTAAGGGGATTCGTGGTTCCAGAGGTAGATCTCGCCTACAGGCGCTCTAGGCGGAAATGCGCCAAACGCGTGGGACCATTCGCGACGAGCACGGTCGCAGGAGATGAAGATGTAGGGTGTGTTTGCGAGCTGTGAGTAGTCTTCGCAGTTCTGTAGTACGGATTCATGGTGTATGTTGCAGGTGTTTGGGGTGGGGAGGGCGGGCGGGGCGGAGAGAAAGAGGAGGGGCGCTCGCTGGGTTAGGGTGCGATATAGAAAGGCGAGCAAGGTCGCGAGAAGCTAGGTGGGTTAGCCGGTAGCAGGGAATTAGAACAAGGGGAAGCTTACAGTGAAGCGAACTTGGTTCGACGATAGGATGCTGGAGCGCGCACGGGAAGGCCTATTAGTTTGACTCGTGAGTGGGCCTTATCTACCTTAATATCAGGGACAGGGAAGAGAACTTACGATGGCATCGTGAATAACGATCAATCGATATCCTTTCCGAAAGAGAGTAAATAGGGGAATCCCGTGTTCTTATATGTCCCCAGAAAAGAAAACGCAAGCCAAGCGGAATAGAGTGGTGGTAGATTGTAACCTTACAGCTCTACCGGGGAAAAAGTTGATGTGTCTTTCTGGATTGTAACATCGCTGGATATCGGCCCGCTTAATCCGCTAGATTGGTTATGGCGCATTGAGGCTGAAAACGACTCTCCCATTTCCCCGGGTTTTAGGTGTGGGGTCAGAGTGGACGAGTGCAAGTTGGTGATGAGGGTCGTCTTGGCTGGACTCGGCTAGGGATTATTTATTCTAGTCGATTAGCTGATTGGGGATTGTTTAGCACTCTGTTGGTTGTGTTTACTGGGCAGCAGAGGTTGCTTTCCACAGGGTGCCTGTTTTTCAATAGAGTGAGTGCATGTAGCGAAAACGGATACATTTGTGTAATCTAAATAAGCCCATGTACTTGGGTGTGAGGGTAAGTCTAGCGACAGGTGGTGGTGTGGGCAAGAGATACCAATTTCTTCTCCCCCTCCACAACTCCATATGAAGCCTAATAAAAACTCCCAACGGATTAAGAGTGCTACATGTATGTATCAAATATTAAATAAAGTTGGCTAGCAAAGTATGAAATTTAACCTGCTGAGAATAGAACCCCACCGCCACCTGTCGCCAGACTTACCCTCACACCCGAGTACTTCATGTCTAACCTATCTTGGATTACTGTTCAAAATATACGATTCCATCCCGATGTAAGAATCGGATGGTTTAACATCGTATCGGGTTACATGTAGTCCCGTCACGCAGCTTGCTACCTACTGTGTGCACAGCTAACGGCAGTGGGAACGGAACGAAAATTGCTAGCTCTTACTCGCACCGCCACCTGTCGACAGGCTTTCCCTACACTTGTACTCGTGATCCAGGGTAAGAACCTGAAAACACGGGATGTGTGGCTTTGTATGCTACGGAGTGGTGCACGGATATTTCGCCATACAAATTCACCACTCATGAGAAAGAAAGTTGCCAAGCCGCAGACCTGAGCGGAAACTTCTAGTATTTTATTGGCCTAAATCCCCTTGTTCTTCAACACCTAGTGTTCGCTATTATCCTGTGAACGACTGTACAACCACTAGTAAAATGAAGATAGGCATTGAATACACCTCTGTGTTCTCGATTCTCAGCCTTGCAGCCTGTCTGTCATGCGGCTTTCTGCTTCTCCCAATCGGATTACGATTTCGACTAAAGGGACTATCGATTGCGCAGTCGTCAACTTCCAGTGATCGACGAAATGGAGGTGAGGCGTTGAAGCTAGCGGGTTAACGGCCATCTTTGCCGGGATTCGCTGATGGGAATGCCCTTGGCCAAAGCTGTGGCACAGTGACTTGACCACAACACAAAGTGTGGATGAGTGCCTTAGCCACAGAGGCACAGTCACTTAGCCACTTGAATCCCATCCTGCACGTCCCTCGGTTCGGGCCGTGTTCTCTCCCTCAAACCTTAATCTGACATCCTATTAAATCTACTCCTCTCCAAGCCTGTCTTCAACCACAACCACTTCAACCCGATTCAGGCTCTTGCCGACGAGCGAATTCGCTGACCATCGAGCTCTGGCCGTTTTGTACAGAATCAACGCCAATGGTATGGAGTCGGCTGTTCCAGTGGCTGATGTTTCTTGGGATGAAACCACTGATTGGTCGAGATGGCTGATGCACTGCATGGACTACAATATCTAGCCACGTCAGAATCTCACCGTGCAGCGAGAGAAAAACATACCTATCGTAAAACACCGTTCCGTAAATCTTTTTTCCCTCCCCCCCGCTCGACCAATTGATCCGAATACCAGCTAGCAGACCCTGGGAGCGAGATATATATCCCGGTTGCTAAGATTTTCTCTTTGAGCCCGTGGCGAGACAGGTTGCACGCTTGCGGATGATATCATCCACACCTGATCGAGACCCATTGCCAGCGTTTCTCTGTTTCGTCGGAGCCGTGCGGGGTTGATGGGTCAATTCTCTTCGGCATTGGAACTTGCTCCTCCCGACTTGATCCTCAACCACCACCCATCGTACCGTCACCTAGCCTCATATGACTGTCCACGAAGAAGGCAGTTTTCTTCACCATCTACAATCCCTTCAGGATCATAATCAACAAAAACATATTATAGTCGCTGCTTTCGACCACGCTGCGACTGGTTACGACCGACCTCCCGTTGCGCATGCGCTGTAGCCGCAGCCATGGATTTCGGTGTCGAGGACTTTTATGCGGTGGGGGCACTCGCCTGCATCATTGGCAACACGGTTGTCAAGGATGCGCCTGATGAGTGGAAATTGGTCATTGAGGAAATCCACGTGCTGCTCCAGTGTGTCGACCTGTTCCAGGAGGAAGTCAAGAATCCGAACTCGACGCTGGTGCGGTCCGGGAAGGAGCGAGCTCGGGCAGTGAAAAATGAATTGGGGAGGGTGGAGACGACGTTGAAAGCGTTAGAGAAGCATGCAAAGATGCTTGAAAAGTTGGGGGATCCCGCGAGGCCGACGGTTTTCAAATGGTGGGATAGGCTTTCAAGCTGGACAACAAAAACTGCAGATACTAAAGAAATAGCTGTATTACATGACAAAGTGGGTATCTCAAATATCTAACTCCAATATCATAGCTAAGTCATTGGATCGTGTAGTTAGTTTATCACAATGCTATGCTTAATCAATTATTGACCTTATGGGGCAAGTAAGGTCCCCAACTACAAATCCCATTTTCAGATATTGACGGCGACGTTTATAGCTCTTCTCAGCAACGCATCGAGTCATCACGAAGAAAGCTATCTGAACAATATAATGGTCTTTCACTTTTAGATAACCCCGCATTCGGACGGTCCATATTAGCACTCGCCGCTCGAAACACCGAGGAAGTGATCCAGCGAGGAATATCAGCTATGAAAGTAGAAGAATGGAACCGGGCTAGCGGACTCTGGCTTGCGTCAAACGTATGTACGCTTCCACCTCGAGTAACAAAAGCGGAGGGATATAAACTGATTAGATACGGACAAAACTAGACAAGCGCTTCAAGCCCGCTGCCAATGTCGACACCAACGCAGCTGAAAATCACCGAAGGAGAGCACCGCAGACTACTGCCGCCACAGCAAATCCATCCTTCAAGACGTCGACCGAACGTCTACATTAGACCGGAGCCTAGTCCGGCCTCGGCGTCGACTTCATCGCCGACTCCTATGCCGCCGCCAAGGCCACGGCAGACTCTTACTATCATACCAACTCCTAGCCCGCCGGGGATGGGATGTGGGAGCGATGGTTGTAAGAATCCCCGGTGTCAATATATTAGGAGATGAAAGAAGTTTTTGGTATGGGCGGAAAAGGTGATAATGGAGGTTTTGTGGTGGAGGTGAAGCGGTGAGTAGGGGGACGGGAGTATGGATTAAAACTACGGTAAAGGAGGCGAAGTAGTTGCAATTAAATATTTTGTTGTCTTTATGTGGAATGTGAATTGATGTGTTAGTTCACTACCTTGTTGTGTGTATCTCGAGTGATATCTCATGATTCAGCTCTCAATGCAATGTGCTTGGAAACAAACTCGGTGGAAGCATCGTCACTGTTTGAATGGGGTTATGCTAACTCATAAGCAGTCAGTCCTCTTGGGAGAGGCTCCTTTGTTATAAGAACACGCACAGTGTCAACTTCCACCACCTCTGGCTAACCACGGCTACTCTACATATACCCTATAATGCCAGCCAACCGAACCTAAAGCGCAGAAGCAAATGCTCGGGGTAGGCATGAAGAACCTGAAGACGCAAGTGCGAGTTGACCAATCAATTCATCGATATGCTAGGTGAGAGCGAATAAAAAACCGCTATCAGCAAAATTTGTGTTTAGGATCTTTATGTCTGCCTCGAGTACTCGGGTGTAGGGGTAAGTATAGCAAACGCGGCAGTGCGACAAAAGATATCAGTTTTCCTGCCTCAACCCACGCAACGCTTGCGAGGCCTGGTGGGGATAGCTAATGGATTCAAACTAATGTGGACCTAAATTATTTGATAAAACTACCGTATAATCTCGAAAATAGCGAAATGACCTGGGTTGAGTTCACTGGCCATCCAGGCCCTGGATCGCGAGCTCAACCAGCGGAGAGAGATCCATTCTGTTCCCTCAGCCAGTAGTTATACAACGCTTTCATGTGGTCTCGACCCAGGCCATTTCGTTAATTTCGAGATTATACGGTAGGGAAGTTCAAACAACTATAAATCTCTCAGTGAGATAACTGCACCGCCACGATTACCAGATTTCCCTCTACTATACACCTGAGTACATGAGGGGGCAAAGACGCAATTGGGTGGCCCGCTCCGCATATCCGATCGGCGATTTCCCCGCATAAGAATTTTTTTTTCTTTTTTTGGTTCCTTCTGCTATTTCGCTCAGTCCCTGATGTCTTTACTGTCATCAAAACCCTTAGCGACGCCGATGCGACATAGCCCACTAGGTATACCAACGTCGATAATATCATCGATACCCACTAGCCGACAAGTACTCTACTCGCAAATGGCTGACGTTTATGTGCCGGGCTGGACCTGTGCTCCATACACTTTTTGTAATTTTGTATGGTATACAGAGCTAGCCTGGTGCAGAAACGTCAGTCAATTACGGGAGTACTACGGGGGTCGGTGAAAGTCTGATGACAGATGGCGGTGCAGCTCTTTTCCTGGGTGCCCAAACTCGCTTGAATTTCACAGCTCTACTAACTAACTTCACCCAATGTTTAATACATAGAATTTACTATTTTTTACCATCTTTACTAGGTCTCTCAGAGAGCTGTGGAGTGGGAAGAAAGACCAGCAGTTCTTACTTGCACCACCACCTGTCATCAGACTTTCCCCGACCCCCGTAGTACTCTGACAGCGACTGAAAACGGATATTTTGAGATGGCCAATAAGCTCGTGGGGTAAATTTATGACCGGCGATTATGCTACAGTAGGCATGGAATAATCGCCAATATTTCGCTTTGGGGCTTATTCGGCGAGTGATATCACGTGATATTTGCATCACTCATCGTAATTGGTGCATGTGGCAATGATAAAAGATTTCTCTCAACCTGGAGAACACCACACTCCTCATTTTACCCCTCAGGAAGTAGGTAGTCTATTGCTGCATGTGTCGGAAAGATCAATGCCATTTCGCTTAGTAGCGACGTTTACTGCCGCCTTCAACTGAATCATGCCTCTGATTATGGCCTCTGAATCAAATTAACTAGGGACTTACCCATGAAGAACCTGAAGATGCAAGTGCGAGCTGACTAATCAATCCGTCGATGTGTTAGGTGAGAGCGAATCAAAAATCGCTAGTAACAAAAGTTGTGTTCAGGTTCTTCATGTCTGCCCCGAGTAGTGCGCGTTAGCTGTTCCGGGTTTGATAGAGTGATACAAAGCAACTTACTGCAAGAGCATGCGCAGCTCAACACGTATAGCGTATGGCAAGAAAAAAGATCGAGAAACCGGGATCTACTGGGGTCTCGTGGTCGATTCAATCGCCAGAATCTCCATCGAAAAACTCTGGAAAGCCAATAGTAGCTCCAAGCCTCAAGCCTCTCGTTTCTCGACCTTATTTTTGCTGCAAACGGCATAAAGATTTTGAACATGTTTTCCCTAGACTTGGGTGGAGAAACTCACACCGTTATAATATAACTTGCAGCAAAAAAAGAATTATCGAGAATTCAAAGGTCTAGAACTGGACCCCTTCTACCGTACACCGTGCGTGGTCTAGTTGAGAAGTAAAACTGTCGGCGAGTTCTGCCAGTTGATACCATACAAAAAATAGGAAAAAGCAAAGGAGATTTTTGCCTTGCATATCCTGCAACCTTGATCAGGCAGTTTTCAGGCTTCGGCTACTTGATTAAACTGGAACGGGGTTATTGATAAGAACTGCTTGTATTCTTGATGCTGCTGTGAGCAGCTTTAGACATCTGTTTACTTCTCCGTAAAAGGATAAAAAGGCTAAAAAAAATTCTCAGTCCCCCCAACCCCAGCTCGTCAACTATCAAACCTAAATTTTCTAAACTTAAGTTGTCGCCTTCCACAAAACAAAAGCAGCAGCTATGTCGTTCGGTTTCGCCGTTGGTGACTTTATGGCGGCGGCAGAACTTGCCTGGAACCTTTATAAATACTGCTACAAAGTTGCTAAGGGTGCGCCTAAAGAATTCCAGATACTACTTGGAGAAATCACTACGTTATCCCAATCTATTCGTCTCCTGGAGGAAGACTCCAGAAATCCGAACTCAACTTTGATGCGTGCTGGAGAAGATAGGGTTCGAATGGTGAAGGAAATGATGGCTCGGGTCGAAGTAACCTTGAAGGAGTTGCAAAAATATGCAAAGAAGTACGAGAAGTTAGAGCAGCCTTCAAAGATGAAAACGATGTGGACCAAATTCAAGTGGTCTGTTGATGCCCCAGAGCTAGATTCTTTGCGGAGCAAAGTATGTGCCTTGAATATTTCTCATTGATATCATCACTGATCCACTGTAGTTGGTTTATCACAATGGAGTCATCAGTTTACTATTAACTTCTTTAGGAAAGTAAGTTGCCAACGGCGAGTGTATTTAGAGTACTAATGCTAAGTACCCTTTAAGCTCTTCCCTACAGCGCATCGAATCAGCAAATTCAAGGCTGGAGAGGCGATTTAGCGAGATTGGAGACTTGATCGGAAAACTCGGGACCGATGGTTCATCAGCCATTCCTACTGTATCTGCCATTGATGATAAAACGCCAAAAATAAATTTAATCAACGCAATCATGATGAAGAATGCAGAGGCGGGGCAACGAAAATGGGCAGCTATTGGAATAGACGAATGGATCCAAGCCGGTAGATGGTGGTTGATGAAGGTAGATTTCTCAGTCTATCTAGTTACCGATAATTTAACTTCGATTTTGCTAAAAATTTATTTCATCGAGTAGTCACAAATGGGTCTTGCTACAAAACCATCTTCGGAACGGGCTGTTCCTAAACAAGGCTTTCTCGATCTTATTAAGGCTTCCTGGATATTGATTGATGTTATCGCACGGCATCCTCAACTAAACCTTCTTGACTCGGGTATCCGCTACGACGTTGAGATGCTTACAGAGGTTGGTTTGCGCCAAGAATGACTAAAACTGTTGATTGAAAGAACCAATTACTAAATTACCGCTAGACAATTAGAAGTGAACTTGGAAATATCGACACACTAGGGCTTCAAAAGCCGAGTTGTGATGAGCTTCTTCAAGCGTGCGACTTGCAGATTTGGGAATCACAAACTAGGGGGCCAGATATACAACCAACGGTCCGCTCAAGTTCAGCCGGAGTAGCCAATCAGCTATGGGCAACAGCAGATGAGGATGTACTATTTCAACGGTGAGGCTCAGACGTTATTCCTTGGAACAATATATAAAATGGGTTCTAATAGTAATTGAGGATTAGATTTGGACACTACCAAGCAAATGATTACACAAAGCCTGCACCCTGTGTCATACTCTTCCTAATACATAGAAAATATAAAGTGGCACGGATAGTACTTGGAAACCAAAGTTGGATTATGCTAGAGCAGTTTTTAGGTACTTTCCAATTAGAGAGAGGGTCTTTGATTCTCACAGTGTTAACATCGCTATAGTAGGAAAAACAATGCCTAGTCCTAACTAGAACTTTGTGCAAATCGAGAATCAAAAAATAGAATTTTCAACATCTCTAGGTAAGACCCTTTAGCTACAGTCCCCTTGAAACCCATTATAAAAGCAAAGCTAAGTTTCACTCGAGACGCGAGGCATGTATGCGTAATCTGGGAAGCAATTTTTGAATACCTATTTCACTGCAAGCGAAATGACAGTGAACTCGAGACTTTACAAGCACTCGCTTTGCTTTTTGCGATCAGAATCAACTACAGAGACGTGTCCGAAAAACTCTCTACAAAGGAGTCAACCTTAAACTTGCAACTGAGCCCCTCCAAAGCCAGTTTTGCAGTTAGATTACAGTTAGCTGCTGAAGATCTCGGCCCACTAGTATTTAGCGGGAGGGATTCGAAAGTCCCTCAAAACTATACCACTAGTACGGCAGGGAAATATATAACAATTCTTCACTGGACAGGGAAATGGAAATATCATAAGGTTGTTTTGCTTTTGTTAGAAATGAAAGGTGCAGTTATAAAAGAAGAAAACATGCAGGAGTGGTATTCCCTGCATAAAGCGGCAGCTTGTGGGAATACGGAAGCTGTGAAATTGCTCTTATTAGAGAATGGGGTAGATGTCAACACAGTAGAAAAGGGAGAGAATCTTACTGCATTGGTGGTAGCAGCCAAAGGGGGACATGAGGGAGTAGTCGAAATATTGCTCGATGCCGGCGCCGACGTCAACGCTGAGGCAGGGTATAATAATGGACGCACGGCATTGCAAGCAGCAGCCGGAGGAGGACATGAAGAAGTGGTTGAGAGACTGCTCAATGCCGGTGCCAATGTCAACGCTGAGGCAGGGTATAATAATGGACGCACGGCATTGCAAGCAGCAGCCGGAGGAGGACATGAAGAAGTGGTTGAGAGACTGCTCAATGCCGGTGCCAATGTCAACGCCCAAAAAGGGTATAGTGATGGACGCACGGCACTGCAGGCAGCAGCCGAAGGAGGACACGGAGCACTGGTCGAGAGACTGCTCAATGCCGGCGCCGACGTCAACGCTGAGGCAGGGCATAATAGTGGACGCACGGCACTGCAAGCAGCAGCCGGAGGAGGACACGAAGCATTGGTCGAGAGACTGCTCAATGCCGGTGCCGACGTTAACGCTAAGGCGGGAGATTTTTATGGGTGCACGGCGCTGCGAGCAGCAGTGGACGGGAGGCACGAAAAAGTGATCAAAATGCTACGCAGCGCCGGTGCAAACGATATACGAAACTTCAGAAACTTATTTTCTTAGCTCTAAGCAGCTTTCTCTGTTTAACCATGATTTCATGTCTGATTGAAGTTGCAAGAATATCACATATTTCAAAATCTTAGCGTAGATAACTATAACTTCCATGAAGTACAAACAACCCTTCTCGCTATGTATAGTGAAGTGACTTGTATAGTTGTAATGGGGCTCTATCATAGACCTAGACTTGATTGGTGCCCGAAGTAGCTCCTACAAATTTTATTTAACGCCTACCCGATAATTTAAAGCTTATGGAAACCCTTATAGACACTTTAGTGGAGGGGACATTTGTATGAAGCTATATTAGGGAGCTCGATATCTTCAACCGTAGCCAGCCGAATACTAATGTTCTTGAATAAAACCCGAGCGTTTGTAATTACATACCGACTGCTGAAGAAGGGTCTGAGAATAGGTATTCATCTACTTATTTATTTTTTTCGCTTTTTAGATCAACCTCAAGCCAAAAAAGCTTTTCTTCGTATGCAAGTACAGTGGCCTGGCTACCATGTACTTAACCAGCGCTTGCAATAGCTTCTACGGCCTGAATACTGCCAAGGTGAACGGAATCCACGTAAAATTGAACAACAAATGATGGAATGTAAAATATCCATATCGAGATGGCGTATCAGGAGTCCTGATATCTCCAACCGCCACTAACTGTTATGTGCGAGTGATATTCCATGACGTTACCATCGGGATCATCCAAAGACTGTAGCTACCTCAGCCCCCTAGAACCAATTCCCACTTGAAAACCAGTAGAATTTCCCGCCTCGCCTCGCCTCGCCTCCACAATCCACCAATTGCGATCCGCCCCCCTCAATGAGGATCGCCATGCACCAAGAGTCCGCAAAGCCAGCAGCCCCCCCAAGGCTAAAAGCGTAAAGAACTACACGTACACATTCACATCCACATCCACATACATTCGGCGAATGGGGCTGATCTCAAGTACCGTCTAGAGCCTCGAACTCTCGGTAGGGTAACAACAAGCGAGCAGAGGAGGCCAGAACAGTCTATTATATTTCCTGCCCAATTCTGCTTTTATTTGGAAAGGAGGAGACACAGACTATCATGTCCTGGAATGAGACAACCCTTTTTTTTCCTTTTTTCTTTTTCCTTAGAACACTTGTGCAAGATCCAGCAATCCGCCTCGACTCGTCTCTATGTACGAGGCCATGCATGGCACCCGCCTACAGACCGACCGAGTGATCGCCGATGATGCACGCTAACGGACATCAACCACCTCTAGCTCGCTGTACCGCTCCTGCCGCGCCTATGCAGGAAAGCTTACCCTACCCAGCCCACACTCCTTAAACCTCAACTTACTTATAGGTCGAAGTGCCTTTGGTTGAAGCCCCGTGTGCTTTCTCCAAGATGGGGGCGGAACGGAATAGCTGTGAGATTCAAGCACAGCTAATATATAGTAGAGCATGCCACTTAGCTATGGGCTAGAGTTTATTCCGCGTCCTGGGGAAGAGGCGTGTGTTGCGAGTCCGCGAAGCGTGTCTTTTGCTTCTGAGGCGGGTTTGAGGAGTGGGAATAGCTGCTTCTTCTTCTTCTTCTTCTACTACTCATGTCGCCAGATTTATAATGCCAGATAACTAAATTATGACTAAGGTCAGAATTATCATGTCTGTGGTATGAGATACAAGGAAAAAGTAGCATTTGAGAGCGGCAGCAACTTCAGCACACTTTAGACAATGTATCTTAATTATTATAATTTTCTATATCCTGTGGCTGTTGAAAAATCGAGCTTCCTGTGGGGATTTCACCGGTGTCTAGGACCCATTTTCTTGTTCAGTATCCATAGTCAGACTTTAGTCATCTGGCATTATAAATCTGGCGACATGAGTAGTGGCGTGCTATGGAGCCCTATAATCAATCTCGAATTACTTCATTACTGCACGTTTCGCTACTACACCACCACCACCGCCGCCGCCACCACCACCACCCATTTCAAAATAATAACCAAAAGAAAGAAAGAAAGAAAGGAAGGAAAAAAAAAACATCTAAACTTTTCCACACCCACCAAAAAAAAAAGCCAAAAATAGACTCCCGCTTCCCAATCCCGAAAAAAAAACCCCAAAAAAAACCCGCAACCTACAACCCCACAACCCCACAACCTACAACCTACAACAAACTCTCCCACTGATCCAGCCCCCTCTTCTCCTCCCCCTTCTTCCTCCCACTCCCAATAACCAAATTCATCCCCCCGCCCGATGGCGGCGGCGGAATCATAAACCCCGCAAACGCCCCACCCGCACCCGCACTGCTCGTCGGCGGGGCCGTCTGCAGCCGCGTCTGTCCGTACAGTATCGTCGGATGATGGCTCTCCTGCACGGACTGGAACCCGTGCGACGCGCCGTTACTACTCCTGTTCTGGTAGGTTGGGGGCGTGTATTGGGTTGCTGGCTTCGGTGTCAGTGGTACCGTGAAGGGTGGTTTCTGGGGCGATAGTGCCGAGGACCAGTCGATTGGCATATTTATCGAATCCTGGGTTGACGACGGGGGTGGGCGGAGGGCTGTTGTGCTGCCGAAGCCGATTGATGGCTGCGGGGTGAGAGGCTGCGAGATGGTCATTCCCATCCCGAGGGCGTTGGAAGGCGTCATGGGCGTGAATGTGTCCGGTGTCATAGTCCGCGATGGCAGTCGCTGGGGCGACAGCGAGCCGATCCCCATGGGTGTGCTGGCGGGGGTGGTGGCCGGGGTGCTCCAGCTGAAGGCGGGAGTTTCGGTTTTCCGCGGAGGTGGGGCGGGAGTGGTGTTCCAGTTGACGGGAGTGCTGGTTCCGTTGCTGATGGACTTGCCGAAGACGAGGTTCTCGAATTCGGCGTCGCCGCTGGTGGAGAGGGGTCTGGAGGTGCCGGGGATGCCGCCGAAGGAGAGGAAGTCGTTGTTGGCGGTGGGGGCGGTGGAAGTGCCGAGTTCCTGGAGTTTGCGGGTTTGCTCTTGTTCGATTTTCAGCGAAAGGGATTTAATTGTCGCCATGAAAGCTTGAAACTACGCACCCACAAATCAGCACTCATCCCGTCCACCACAAAGAGCTCACAAACCTGCGAAAGTCCCAACAACGGTCCAAAACTCATAGTCCACAGCCCCGGCAGCAGCTCCATCGCCACAACCTCACGATCACATATGCCCCCAATCTGCGCAAACACCTCCAGAGCCGCCATCATCACCGCCGGCTCCTTCGTCTTGATCCCCTTCAGCAGCGGCACCACCTTCTCTTGAATCGTATACTTATCCAGCGCCGGACAATCCTCCTTCCTCGTCGCGCGCTGCTTCGAATACGCATCATCATCCTGCACGCTCTGCGGCATCCCCCCACACAGCACCTTAAACGCCTCCAGCCCCCGGATCTTGATCCCCAGCGACGCAGTCTTCGTGAACACCGCCGCGACCACGGGGAACACCTCCCCCTTCAGCGTCGGGAAGTCCAGTTTCGGCAACATGACCCCCAGGCTGCGCAGCGCGAGGTCCTGCAGCGCATGCGTTGTCGACTCGAGCGCGAGGTGGTAGATCGGCAGTATGTCGTCTTTGAACTCGCGGCTCGTCGTTTTCTCCATGATGGTGCCGAGGTGCATCAGCACCACCGTGAGACCGCCTTCGCGGCCCGCATCAACGGTTTTGGCTGCGGCTGCGGCTGCGGAGGTGGTGGAGGTGGACGGGGTGGCGGTGAATACCTCTTTGAGGCGCCCGAGCACCCGTTCTTGGAATAGACGCGCGCTGCCGCCGTCGGCGATTGCGAATATGTTTGGCAGGATAAGGGCCAGCATGCTCTCGTCGCGCAGCTCCTCGACGAGGCCCGGGAGCACCTTTTTCTCGAGCACGCCGCGCGGGAATTGGGGGAGGATCTTGGGGAGGCCGCGCATGAATGCGGCTTTCTCGGAGGGCGTTTTGGCGGGGAGGGCGTCGAGGAAGCGCAGTGCGGAGACGAGAATGTTGTCAAAGTAGGGGCTTTGCTGGAATTCGCGCGCGGTGCAGCGGGTGGAGGGGTGCCGGGTTAGGAGCGAGGGGAGGAGGGTGTCGACGAGGGGCCGAGGGAGGGGGCGGGTGCTGAGGTAGTTGTTGTGGGGGGAGGGGGTGGTGGAGGCGGAGGTGAGGAGACGGCGGTAGGTTGAGGGGGAGTTGTGGGTTTCGAGGGGAGACCGATGCGGGTGGTTGTAGAGGGCCACTATGAGCAGGCCAAGGGAGAAGAGGTCGGAGGAGGGAGAGAGGGCAGAGTCCAATGTGAGGTCTGGGGCGGCAAAGTCGAGGGAGTGCTGGACGAAGGAGGGAAGGCGGGGGTCGAACGAGGGGGGGAGAGGAGGAGAGATTGAAGATATGGTGAATGAGAGGGATGTCAGTTTCCAGTCAGACTATGTAGAAAGTTAGCTATACGAATCGGGAGCAATCAAGAGCGGAGGGAGTGAATAGCTAGAAGATGTACCAGGAGCTTGGAGCCATGAAGCTCAACCAAAGCTCCAAAAAGCTCCCCCTCCATCCATCTATCACTCGCGACATAGCAGCACGCACCTTGGCATTAATCACGACAGCCTCCGGGGTGAGATTCCCATGCACCAAAGCCGCACTCTCGTGCAAGAACTCGAGCGCCTTTCCAATCTGCAAAAGCCCCTTCTGAATCTCCAGCTCGTCGATATCCACCTCCCTGCTCCTCCGCCTGGCACTGCCGCCCCTGCCCTCCTCTTCGTCCTTCTCCGCGAGCAGCACTCCCAGACTACACATCACCGGCTCCGACGCAAACATCAGGCCTCCTCCCCGCGTCTCCTCCACCGGCTCCACGAGCTCGAGCACACACGGGTGTCGCAGACGCGCGAGCAGGCTCGCCTCCTTCTTGAGCCGCTCGACAACCTCGTCTTGGGCCGCTCTGAGGCCGTCGCGGGAGCTCCCACCGCTCCCGCGGAGGGAGAGGCTAGAGCCGCCGCCGCCGCCACCCGAGTCGAGGGATTTGCGATCAAAGACCCAGACGGAGACGGACTGGTTTGTTTTCTTCTTTTTGGCGTCGTGGATCTTCCAGGGGCCGGAGTGGGAGACGGGGGCGGGGGAGAGGATGTAGTTTGAGGAGATGTTTGAGGAGAAGGACTTGAGGGCGTTGGAGAACATGGCGGCGGGGTGGTGGTTGAGTGGTGGTGGTGGTGGTGGTGGTGGTGGAGGAGATGTGGTGAAGTCGAGGCTAGAGCTGTGGTGGAGATAGCACAGCTGGGATTCTCGCCTGGAGAGCCTCGACGGGCAGACAGTGTATTTAGATCCGCAGCAAGGCAGCTGCAGCTCTGGATGCAGGCGTGCGAACAGCGATTGGCAGCAGTGGGGGTGTATAGGTATGGGGGGTTATCGTGAAGACAATCACAGAGTGCCTGGCTGGAGAAGAGACGGCGAATCAGAAGCAGCAGCACAGGGAAGCTGCAGTGCGCGAATGGCCACAGAATCGGGAAGAGCCACAGCAGCCACAACACACGACAGAGAGAGAGAAGAGGAAGACAGAAAGACGTCCCAGCGGGATGCGGCTGAAAGGGGCACAGACAGAAGAACACTGCAAGAATAGATGCACAGAATAAGAGAATAAAGAATCCCCGCACACGTCTCCGATGAGGGGTTTCCTGCTGTGCGCTGATAGAGATGGAAAGAGTGGTGATACTGCAGCAGCAACATTCTCGTCGTATGCTCTCCACCAGCTTTCTCCGGGCGGTGTTTCTCCCCCGTCAGACTTCTCCGACGCGCCCACGACAGTCGACAGTCGCACCAGCCAGACTGTCTGATATTGCACACTCTCTATATAATTCTCCCTCTTCTCCCTCCCTCTCCCTCCCTCTCCACTCCATCCTCTGCAATGCTGCGCTTCTCTCTCCGCCGTGCCTGCGCCCCGCGCATGGCCCTCAATGGCCCCAGGACCTACAGCGTCCAGACGAAACAGGCTCTGCCCGACATTGACGCCAGCAGACTGATAGTAACACGCACCCAGACCCCCAAGACCATGCTGAAGCCCGAAGAACTCGTCTTTGGCCGAACCTTCTCAGGCAATTCCCCCCCCCCTCCCCCCACCACTCCATACTCAATACTAATGCTAACCCCCCCAGACCACATGCTCTCGATCGAATGGACCTCCACCGCCGGCTGGTCCGCCCCGCGCATAACCCCGTACCAGAACCTCTCCCTCGACCCCGCAACCTGCGTGTTCCACTACTCCTTCGCCTGCTTCGAGGGCATGAAGGCCTACGTCGACCCCGCCGGCCACACCCGTCTCTTCCGCCCCCACAAGAACATGGCGCGCCTCAACGCCTCCTCGAAGCGCATCGCCCTGCCCACATTCGACGCCGACGAGATGATCAAATGCGTCTCCGCCTTCGTCGCCGTCGACAAAGCCTTCATCCCGTCCAAGCGCGGCTACTCCCTCTACCTCCGCCCCACCATGATCGGCACCCAGCGCACCCTCGGCGTCGGCCCCCCCGGCAGCGCCCTGCTGTACCTCATCGCGTCCCCCGTCGGCCCGTACTACCCCACCGGCTTCAAGGCGGTCAGTCTCGAGGCGACGAGCAGCTACGTGCGCGCGTGGCCCGGCGGCGTCGGCAACATGAAGCTCGGCGGCAACTACGCGCCGTGCATCGTGCCGCAGATCGAGGCCGCCGCCCGCGGGTTCCACCAGAACCTGTGGCTCTTTGGCGAGGAGGGGTACGTGACGGAGGTGGGGACGATGAACCTGTTTACGGCGTGGATCACGCCGGACGGACGCAAGGAGCTCGTCACGGCGCCGCTGGACGGGACCATATTGGAGGGGGTGACGAGGGACTGCGTGCTCGCGCTCGCGAGGGAGTTTCTAGTGCCCGAGGGCTGGGCCGTGAGTGAGCGCAAATACACAATCGCGGAGATGGCCCAGGCGGCGGACGAAGGGCGGCTGCTGGAGGCGTTTGGGAGCGGCACGGCGGCGGTCGTGAGCCCGATTAGGAGGATTGCGTGGGACGGCGGGGTGGGCGGGACGCAGAGGGATATCATGGTGCCGCTGCAGGAAGGGAAGGAGGCGGGCGTGCTCGCGGAGAGAATGTGGAAGTGGATGGAGGAGAGACAGTACGGTGAGGTGGAATCAGAATGGAGGTGAGTAGACTCCCCACCCTCTTCCCATTGATGAGGTACTGTACTGATCGTTGTAGTTATCGTGTGCCGGACTTTAAACTCTAGATAGCACTGAAGGGGCTGTAGCTATAGATATCCCAGTTCCTTACCAACCTCTACCTCTATCTCTACACCTCTCTACGTCCCATTTACCCCCTCCCTCTCTCCCTTTTCCTCACATCCCAACCGGCTCCCAGCGGGAATTCTGCTCTTGCTACTCTTGTCCACGCGTGCAGTCTGCCTGTTTCCCCCCCCTCCTTCCTTCCCTTCCCCACCAATTAGAACCAGTTTTTTTTTTTTTTTTGCTACTACTACATAGTTTCCACACACCACCGTCCGTAGCCCAAGAAAAAAACAAAAAACAGAAACAAAAAACAAAAATAAAAAGATCCACATATCGCTCCAAGAACGACCGAAAACAAAACAACAAAAGCCCAGAAACAACGATATGTGTGAGCTACAGCTGCAGCTACATGTAGCTAGCCAGACGCGCGAGTGATACTGTGTGAGGCGCTGTGCTGTGCTGTGCTGTGTCCAGACCAGGTAGGGTTGGCCGGGTTGGCAGGGTTGGCAGGGTCGGGGTGGGGTGCTGCAGATCGGGCTTGGCGGGGAAAGCTTAGTTTGACGTCTGTGGGGGGCTGCTGACTAGTCTTGGGTTGCTTGGAGGGCTGTGTGTGGGTTGTTGCTGTTTATTCACTAGGTATACTACACCGGGTACATTCAGGTCGGAGGTTATAATTACGGTGCTTCTAAAGGTCCAAAAAAAAAAAAAAACTAGAAAAACTCGCAAAAATAAAACAAAATCTAAAAAAAATTGAAAACTGAAAATCCCACTCCCAAAACACCGTTTCTTAGAACCCGGCTTGCAGCTAAACTATGCTGTTCGGCTGGAAAAATATCCCTTCTTGCTCTTTGCTGTAGGTGTTACATTAAAGCATAGTTTTTCTTTTCTTTTCTTTGCGGGTTGGACTGGGTTGTAAGGGTTGTAAGGGTTGTAGGTGGTGGGTATGATGGGATGTATAGCATGTTAGCATATCTCGAGTTTGTGCTTGAACTTGTGCCAGTTAGTTAACAGGTGAGTTTTCAGGTGGATTTGGAACCACGGATTCTCTGTTTATATTTTGGGTGGAGTGTTTTCTTGATGTAACTCTGTAGAGATAAAATGGGACAGGATAGATTAAGCTCTTGTTTATTGTCTCTATACATACTCGGTACTTATATTTGGTATCTGCACAGACTCAAATACTCACCATTCAAGACTCAACACTGCCAACAAAGTCTATACACACGTACAGCACACGAATAAACGCAAGCAGCCTCCAACCAAACCCCCAATTGATCAGACCCACGGAACCCAGCTATCCCACAAAAAAAGGCCCATGGTCCCCTCATACCTCACCCTCTCAGGGGCCGCTGGCGAGGGTGCGCAGCTTGCAAATGGCGAACCAGTTGGCTGGTTGTCGAGATGGTTTTACTGCATGCGGGTGGGGCCTGGGAGGGCTTTGACCGCGGGTGTGGCGTAGTGGGCGAAGCAGAGGGTGGGGAGGGTGGGTCCTAGGGTATCGAGGGGGGCGAGGATGCAGTGAGGGGGGCGGGATGACATTGTTAATGTGGGAAAGGGGGGATGGGGGTGCTGGGTCTGGAGTTGGACGGATTCAGCTGTGCAGTGTTAGCTATAGGGTCTGTTTCATGAAGGACTGGAGATTCACTGCCGGATTGAAGATCTGTCGCAGCTGGTTGCTTCGTATTTCGGTGTCTGTTGGTTCAGATGGTTCATATCTAGCTATGCCGAGATGAGCAGATAACTCACTACCAACGTGTATCGTACTCGTGGTCCAGGGTAAGAACCTGAAAACGTGGGGTGTGGCTTTGTATGCTACTCGGGCCAGGGATATCCATGCGGTGAATGGGAAACCTACAATTCTTGACCTCGAGCTCTCCTGGCCAATCGTTCCTGCTCAAGGATATCCCTTGTTTCTTCTAAACTTCTTCCCTGACCCGAATACGACGTGGTGCACGGATATTTCGCCATACAAATTCACCGCCCATGTTTTCAGGTTCTTACCCTAGGCCACGAGCACCTACTCAGCCGAAGAAGGATGTGGCGTATTTGCTTTTCCTCGCGCACTGGTTGAGACCTTTGCTACCATGTTATGTTGGTTGCTGGAATACCGCTTTGCTTCTTCCACGGCGGATTTCTACACACCGTTGTAAGGGTCACAATCATACCATCAAGCGCAGATCCCTAGCGGCACAGGAGCAGCAATGAATAGCAACCGTTTGAGCTGCCCGTGCCAGCCACACAAGTGCCGTTCGCTACCAGTCTGCTATCTGTTCCAGATGCGCGTGCCGCTGACGGAGATCTCCATCTGACAATCCGGGGAGGCACACGCTAGTGTTTGCTAGAAGCGGAGTCTTCCACTGTCTGAGGTCACTACACAGATAATATGCGGGACCTGTGCCATCTTCGTACAACCATACACCGGTACGTTGGATTAAGCTTGAGGCTGAGTTGTCTCTCGATAGATATATCCTTTACGGGATTAGTCCCAGCTCGAAGAAGCTATGTCTAGCGAAGAGCGTATTCTGAGACTCAGCATTTACTACCTGAGTATTTGTGTACACCTGCGTGCTTCGTGCAGTTGGAATTGCCACCCCCACCACAACAGTTTAAAGACTCTGTACAATCCTCTCATCGTATGATCGTACGCGTTTTAGTATGTATTAAGGTTGTACAGCTTCAGCGGCGGACCTCAACTGATTGCAGCATTTGCCGAATGTGATTGATGCCGAAACAAGTGCCGAGATCATTGACACCGCCAGACCTCACTGGCACTTACATCTATCTCATTTCTCTTTCAGGATGTGTTTCTTATCTCTTGCACTCCACTTGATTCTTCCCCCCAGCGACCCAAGTCTGCTTTTAGCGAGAGTCAGCGCCACGACCGATAACGCGGTTATTTTATACTATTATCGATCTGCTGGCTAGTGATATCCTATACAAGTACCCAATAACTCCCTAGAGCGATGTTAAGGTAAAGCAATAGATAGCCTATTATAATACACTATCTGCAACCTACAGTATTGGGCTTTGGGGCGCGGTCGGGTGCCACTTGCGTTTAGGATACCGAACGATACAGGCAAAAGCAGGCACATATACAGTAGCTCAGCTAATACAATGGTCACAAAACTCGGGCCCCCAAAACCTGATCGACTACCAAAGATCTACTAGGGCGAGCCCTTAGTGCTGCTGGGATGTGATACCAATAGCTCCAACATACGGCCTTTTCAAAACCACGAGTGATACCTCGTGAATCTCGGCACAAGATCTCTTGCGTCTCGGAATATCACTCGTGCTGCTGACTTATCAGGAACCTTAGCTCGTCACCACCTATCCCTTAGACCGTCAGGCTAGATTAAAATCCAGCGCACCAACCGTAAATGGAAATCATGATCTGGTGAATCAGGTTGAATATGCCTGGTAAATAGATAGTAAGCAACAATAACACGTTATAAATTTCCACCACTTTCTTGGCCACGGGTTTCTGGATCTGCGTGTACCGTTAGCCCACACTACCGGCCCTCCGTTTACTAAAAAGATCGAGAAACTCTCGGTGGGTGGTTGAGCTGGACGCGCAGTTGAGTGAACATCGCATATACTTGCAAAAAATATAATCAGGCCTTCGAGTACGAGACGGATACAAAACAGCGAAAACCCGCACCACAATAGTAGTGCTATATATCAACCAAAAATCCATATTTTAAATCTACAGCAAGGTCTAGATTAGTTAAACAATAGGTGAACAATCCAAAATTTGGTTTGTTTTGCTCTCATGGCTGAGAGTCCACTTGGCTTGGTTTTCCTGTAATGTGGAATTTTGGTGTGGTTCTCTGTTGCTATGTACTTCTTGTGTATTCAAAGGCCTGATTATATTTTTTAGCTAGTATTCAGCGGCCTCACGTGATGTATGATTACTTCCCCTAGCCCTCCACACCCTAGGCTTACTTTAACCAGTTCGCTGTATCCGCTGGCTATGGGCTAGGAATTGCCAACGGCTGCGCGGCTCTACTGTGGTTTCGGCTATGCGGGAGCCTTAGCTAGATCAATATTGATCATACACGTACTCACCAAACCAGCCTAGCTAGCTAGCGAAGTAAATCTACAGAAACAAGAGTAACCGGGTTTAGTCCGAGATAAGCTTGGATATTCTAAAAGGGTCACGTCCGGTTTATGGAAGGTAAGGTAAAGACCGCTGGAGAGATTCCTATGGCAGTCGATCCTGCTATCAAGTAGGCGGTATAGGAGGCGCCTGAGGCGGGGCGGTGGGCGGTGGGCGGGGGACGCTGGACGACAGCGATATGCAACCTGGAGACCTGCTACAGGGGGTAACGGCCGGATAGCGGACACGGTCTAATGGCGGACAGGGGCCAGGTCTACTTGGCAAAAACTTGGCAAGGACTATAGAGAGGGTACAGGACTATAAAAAAGCTACCCAATTTTTGGAAAACCAGTACCCTATTTATAGAGTAGTCCTGTACCCTCTTGATAGTTCTGTGTCAAGCCCCAAGCCCCCTGTCTGCCATTAGACCGTGTCCGCCATCCGGCCGTTACCCCCTGTAGCGAAGTTCTTTGAGGCAGGGGTGTGGCCCACCTTCATCATAATTTTAGCGCCGGGTAACGTGCATATAGAGTTTGACAGGGCAGCAGGACGGGTAAGCAAACCCCGCCTTCCCTAATTACCACCCCCTTCCCCAAATTTCGCCAACTTTACCCTCAGAATGCCTCCCGTTGCAAAGACTTGGGTAGAACTGCAGGCTAAGATTGGGGCCCCGAATGTCCTCGCAAAAACTATACAGAGGTGGTTCAAATACATTACTGTACACAAACCCCGGGATGGGGATCGTCAGACCACCCTATACGGCCAGGTGAAAGAGCTTACTTCATTTGGCATGCCAAGGTTTCACTCTCTCCCTCTCGAAACCCAACGTGCTTTAAAAAGGGAGGTGCGCGAGAACTATCAATCACTTCCTTCGGACGAGGAAACGGAACGACTGATTGAGGAAGCCTTCGATCTGGTATTTAAGGGAAAACATCAGTGGACAGGGCTGAAGGAAGAAAATAGTAAGTATCGTATTCTCCCCCCCCCTCTAATTAGCCATGTATACTAAAATTTCTCCTAGAGACAAATTTAGCAGAATCTAAGTCTCAAGAGCCTTGTTAGTATATCCCAAGAGTTGGATACACTGTAGCGCTAACGTGTTCTAAGCACCGAGGGCAAATGCACTCAGTATTGAGGAAATGTTAAGTTAGCTATAGTCCGGAGGCTGCGATGCATATACGTTTAACTTTCCAGACAGTCCTATCGTTGGCCGCGGGGCGAAGAGTAGCTTCGTTATCCTTGCTGACGGTAAGAACGCCGTTACCTTCAGCGGGGTTAACGATCATGTAGATTCACTCCGAAACGCTCATTTAAATGTATTCGTAAAAGAGTCGTAGTCAGTATGTTTATTTTGCCATATATTCCAAAAGAGAATGAGAGACTTAGAATCTAGTGCCTTAGGTATTTGAAGTTGCGCTGTTGAAGAAGCCTTAGAGGTAGTTCTGATGCGATAGCTGTAGGAGTTGGCGAGTCTAATGAAGAGAGGCAAAAAAGCATGGCGTTCCATCCACGACATACCTATAGAATATACTCTACTATCGGCTCTACTCTTTGGCATACTATTCGCCCCCCCCACTATTTGACTGCTTTAGACGTCGCTCCGCTGCTCTATTTGGCGGTATGCCCATAACGCCCATGGAAGCCCGCGTCGACGCTACCTCCTCCTACGGCGAAGGGAGTCACGATCATGATATCAGGTCTCGAGGTTACTGATAGGACGTACGTCCTTACTATCCGTCCACACCGCCCTGGTGTGACTAACAAATATCTGGGAGGAAATGAGGTCTTGCTGATGTTATCAAATTCTCCGGGAGCCGAGGAGAGGTCCGCGCTCCCGCTTATCTAGGAGGTAAGCAGCCCAGGGAACTTAGGGAAGAAAACGTCTCCCGGGAAGGCGCACCCGATCTCCAGGAGGCATAACCGTTTTTGTTGATGTACCTCGTGAATATCTTTCATCCTCGCTTAGCAAGGCCTTAGGTCCTTCAGCGATATCGATAGCTACTTTTTCTTACTATTACAGTACAATCGCCCTATAAGAATACGGTTAGTTCCGAAAATCATATTCTTATAAAAGGGTTATTCTTATAGGAAAAGCAGGCCACACTCAAATTTACCCCTGTCAGGACTGGATTCAGCATTCTTATAAGGCGAGTATTCTTATAGTTAGTATTCTTATAGGGCGATTGTACTGTAAACGTTCTTCAACGGAACTTGCTAGGCCCCTACTTTGAACTCTACGGTTATCTTTAAGTAGTTCATAAGGGATAGTTGGTAGGACTTGCGCTTGAGTATTGCGTTGCGGATAGCAGCTGGTTAAGGCTTCTAGGGTATTACCCTTGCGGTGAGAAGTACCGGCTTGGGTCTTATACTAAATACAGCATTTCACCTATGTCGTCTGTTGGCATAGAAATAGCAGGGTAGTTAACATTAACACGGACACTGACACCCTCTGCTCGCTCCTTTTCTGTCAATTTTAAAAACATGTTTTCCACTACTCCCCATGGAATTTTCATTTCCTTTGCAATAGCTTGCCATAATCTGGAACGAGACCTGTTTGTTCAGGTTTATATATGTCTTGTTAAAAATCACTTCATTTCAATGCTAAAAGACAAGGCCCAGAAGTTTGCTACTGACCTTTTATACCAATAATATTGTACATCTGCAATTAATGTATCTCTATCATTACCCAAGTTTGCCCATGGTGTTTTGCTACAAATCCAGCCACATGTATTTAAGCAAACTCATAATGGATCAGAAGATCTTATGCGCCTATTATTAGCAAATTTACAAACCCAAAAATAAGTCATAAATAGATTGATACTAGTACCCTTTATATATAGCAGCAAATGTTTCGTTTTCTTCCTCAGTTGGCTCCCTTGTCATAAGTATTGTTTCCCAATGAAACCTACAAGCCCCAACAGTCCTGCCCTCAACAACATCTGATCTATCTGACCATTTCATGGAGGGGGTGTTATTCATGTATTCGATTAAAATTTGCTCTTCAACAGTAGACCATCTAGCACAACGAGTTTCGGGCATATCTTGCGTTATTTAATAGCAATATGCAAGGGAAAAAAAGATGTCGAAAATGTGGATATTCTGATAAGAAATATAAATCTTTTAGGTACACGGTAAGAAGATAGGCTCAGATTTCATTTCTTTTATGTGAGATTTTATTAATTCTACTGGAGACAATAGTGCAATATACTATTGAAGGTTATTGTCGTAATTGAGAGTAACGTGAAGAGGGCACACCAGCAAAAGCCAGGGTCACCCCCCAAACTTTTTACATTTGTATGTGTCTAACTACTTCAGGAAAAACCGGGGCGAGCCTGGGAGCATGGGCAAGTGTCTGGACGCACCCCTCAAATCTAGGGTGTTTATATGTGTCCAGGTACGTCTATGCTTCTAGTGCGTTGCTGATATGGAACATTCGCACGTCAATCCCTTCGTTCGTTTTCAGGCACGCTATCTAAACTCAAAAGGGTGTCAAATAGTTTGTATCACACCGTGACAATAGAGTAGTGAAGTCGCCAGAGGAAGGCTCTGCACCACCTTTTATGGACTAGCTACCTCTAAATTCGACACCCTCCCTCAAGTAGTTTCCTGTCTAAAAGTGTGTGAAACGCGGGACATAGCGAGGGATAAAGCATCTTTGTTTTCCTATACGATTCACGCTCAACGCTCTGTCAACTCTCTTCTAGATTCGATGCCCAAGGCAAATCAATTAGTGAGTCTCTAGTAGCTTTCCTAAAGGGCAAGAAACTAAAGGGTTTTCTCTAAACAGCAACACAGTGACATCGTTCGTGGGTTGAGATCCAAAAGGATTCGCCCGTCCAACACTTCGTCCATCATAACGTAGTCTTAGAACACGATTTCAAGTGTTCTGTTAAAGCGCTAATCGAGGCTAAAGGACTTTGTTTCATAGCAGACATAGATCTTAAAAGGTAATGAAAATCACAAGGCCCTTTTATCTTTTTAGCTTTGAGGGTTAGGCCTCTGAGCTGCATACTCGATCGTAAGTTGAAATATCCTATCTTTGTACTGTATACAAATGCATGGTCACAGATTCGGTAATGCTTTGCATGGCATGCCGACCTAGCCTAGAGCTAGTTGAAGTGTACCACGCCTTTACACATATCTTACAGTTGGCCGGCGGAACATGTTCAGCTTGACGCTGAGAAGCCTCTCGAATTTAGTTGAGGGTTGCTTTGTACCCTATATGGCTTGAATGAGGGGGAATTAAGAACTAAGTAGTCGCTAGAGAGATTTCATTTATTACTAAACAGAAATTGGACAAAGTTCCAAAACTTTGTCTCGGGGCCTTGTAGTCGCTGTCCCACGGAAATCCATGTTGAGACGATATTGCACGCTCCCAGCTTCGCACGCATATCTCGTCCATGCTGGGACATGTCCAGCTCCAGATCCTCGTAAACGGCTATCCCTGGTAATGGCGTTGGTAGGGGTTGGTACCACACGATAGCTTGAAACCTTCAATTGTAGAATCTGGCGCTTGCAATTGGCCTACCTACAATGTCGAGCTCGTCATTTTAATTTCTACCAATCTTTATGATCGTTTCCTGGGTATATTATTTCAGGTGCACCCTTCAGCTCATCGGTCGCCAACTCCACAATCTCAACAGAAAGAAAGGATGGCATGAAGAATGCCACAAGATTCCCACCAAACTAGGTTTTTCAAAGCCTAATCCGGTAAGAATTGATTTGAACGATCGCCCTAAATCCTGGAAAAGCAGACTACGAAGCTGATTTATTCGAGAAAATCTTCAAGATTTGCCCACGTAGGTGAGTCCCATTCTGCAAATATAACAAACGACTCAGAACTGATGAACTATCTAGGCACGTCTTAACTTATTAGGAATTCCGTGAATCCGTGATCTCTTCACTCGCCTACATATCATGCGCACACGTAGTTCCACAAAACGCATAGATCTAAAACCATTAATGATCTTTGTTACACGTGGTACAAATCTACCAGGGGATTTCGTGCATCCGGCTAAACTCGCCATAGAAGGATCTTCGTACTCCTAAATACAACATGATGGATTGACGTCATTAGTCGTACGAGAAAACTGCCGAGTTTACCAAAAATATAGCACTCCTAGCTAACAAACTCCAAATTTTTTGGAGAATAGAGTAGGGGGCCAGATACATTGGCAGCAAAGAAACGAGGGGTCCACGATCTCTATTGAACTAAAGCTGCTATAATGGATTAATGTGTTTTTAGCTCAAATTTTAGGAAAAGCAAGTCCGCCTTCTAGACTAGATTAAATAACTTGATAGACATGACGAACGAATCGATTAAGACCTTCATCTATATTATCAAGTTCTTTATAGTTATACCTACTACAAGTCACCTCTATTTGTCTTATTGGAGCGCGTTCTGGCTAGTACAACTACGTTATAATCAAAACCCTGATGTTGAAACCTTCAATTTCGGATACTAGTAGGCTTCGTGCTAGTTGTCTGAACGAATTATTTGTGAGGCTGTCTATCTCTAATACATATTCTCCTCATCAGTTGTAGCTATCCGGTAGTCAGTTAGATAAGTTGATGGTTGCTAGGCCGTTGTACCACCCTATTCTAATATATCCAAGCGGTACTAGTGACAAATTTTTTGTAATAATGGAAGCTTGGCAAGCCATCCGCCCCGCCTGTTCCAGTCTAGTCTATTCCGACCCGAACTGAACGACTAGTAGCCACACCTAGATGTAACTTTCCTAGTTAAAAACCTAACCGCAGAGTACCCAGTACCTTAAACAAGCGATAGACCACCACATGCTTTATATAATATTTTCACACATGTATTTAACTCTCTAGTGACAGCTAGAACGGATATGTAGGTTGACAAGCTCATGATCATTTGAGCTTCTGTGGTATATGCATACATACAGCTTGATGGGTTGAATGAACGATCCCGCGTCTACGTGTAAAGGTAGGAGTCCTCTTGGCGTAAGGATTTATCTTCCCCAAACATCAAACAATGCATTTGTTATTCTGGAACTTAGTTGAACGCTCAGTCGCTTTTGGGCGCAACTTTTACTACACGCAATATATGTCTTATCCACGTTCAACCTCAATAGCATCTTATTAGGTGTCAAGGAAACTACAGCCAGAAACCTAGCGCTGGGGTTAAGAGTACGAAGATAACACAGCTGTGGGCACATTGTTCTTATCCATCCCATATATAGAATGAGAAACTTCCCCACACCCTACTCTGAGTATATAAAGGGCTATAAACAAACTAGAACGCCAAGAGTGCTATCTGTTTTCAAGTTTAATCCCTCCTTGCTTATAGGTGATTCCCCAGGAATCCAACCTAGTCGACCAAAATAGTAAGCCCCAGCACAGATCTTGAATGAGAGAGAAACTCAAGCCTGTAGGTTAGTGGCAAAAGCCATAGTTTTATGGCGTTTATTAGGAAAAGTAACTTCGGTTCAACATTAGATTAACTAATTGGGCTTAAGAGGTGTACTGTAGCTAGTAAGCACGTACATCCACATAATACGAGTTTTATCGAAAAGGGCTATAATAGTTCTAATTAGTTTGCGTTGGTACCAGACTATGCAAGCCTATCCTATCTTCGGCATGAAGAAAAAATTTCACCTTGTTGTCTAATGTATTACTCAGAGACCGTGTGCTTTAAGTTGAGGCGTGTTTAATGTCGAGCATGGCTGATCAACAATGTAAACATATACCTATAAATTTGACCTAGTGATGCTTAGAAATTCGTTTACTAGTAAAGAGATAAGGTGCTTTATCCAAGTAGATTCTTAACACGCTTCCTAAAACGAGAAGCCCGTTCGTAGATCCGTACGTGCCTAGCCGTGATGTGTTGCAATTGTTAAGGAAAGGTTGAGGTCGCCCAAAGAGGGTCCGTGCACCATTAACCTAGCCCTGGCTTGTATGGTCAGCAATAGGTTCAGTTCTCGCCACATATAAACCACTTCGTCCAGCCTTTCACGTACAGATAAACGTGGATACGAGATCACAGATATCCGAACCTAGGATTGGAAAACCCATCAAGCTATCGCCTAAAATTTCCTGGGTTCGCTAAAACACTCGCTTATAAACCCAATGTTAACCCTGCTTCCAAGGAGTCTCAATCACCAATGAATAGCCGTTGGTTGATCGAACACGATCAATGCCGACTCGGAAGCCGTTGCCAGGCAACGAGAGAGGCCCAACCTCCCCCCAGCTGAATTCGGTTGGCCACATATAGCCCGATGCACTCTTCTAGCGAAGCAGATCGAGACTGCGAAATCGAATGCTTCTGGAGAGCATAGGATTTTGGAAAGCTATCCTTAAACAGCCAGCTCATTTTCGTTGAATTCAACTCAACATCTTTCCAGTGAAACCCGCGCTACTGGAGGTGACAACAAAGCCGCCGAGACATATATCAACAAGTATAAGCGCCGTACCTTCTACCTTGTTTTGATAAATCTCCCACTTCAGCCCGCGGTTCTTCATCAGCAGTTACCACAAAAGCCAGAAAACCAGTTCACTTTCAATCTGAGATTATCACGATATGTTCCGGCGAATACTCCTCGGCCTCCCTCTCAAACTGCTATTTCTATCGCTCCTATTCCAGTCCATCGTATCCGCGACATCAGTACTCGCCGACTCCGTTTGTCGAACTGGCTACTATTCCTGTGAGACTGTCAATCACCCGGAAGTCTGCTGCCCTGCGCAATCCGTCTGTAGCTTTGACAGTTTTGGCACCATTGCGTGTTGCGAGTTTCAGACGGAGTGCTATGGACACGTTATTCCGCAGAATTTGACCCAGTTTCAGATCCCGGCGCCCGGAAGCCCGGGGATTCGATGGGAAGTCGATCCGAGGTGGTGGTGGATGCTGGGCTTGGTTTGGGGAGCTTGGAAAATTTTGAGTTTTTAGGCGGCAGTAGAAGACGGGAGTCTTGGTAGTGGCTGGTGGGGTATTTGAGTGGAAGAGATGATGATAATGACTATTACAACAGTGATAAAGATGAATAAGATGGAATGTAAATGGTATTTCGGTTGTTTATGTGACATATGGACGTTAGGGTGTTGGCTGTTTTTGTTTGTTTTGTTTGTTTCAGGTAGATCGCCGATATCCTCTTGTTACGAAGCTGAAGAGTTACAAGTATTGTTAAAAACTGTATTTGTGCGCTCTTATTACGAGCGACGGCATGGTGTTTTTTGTAGTCGTTTTTTTAGGAGATGGTATATGTTTTATTTATTAGCGAAATTCATGTTTACGACCCCCTGCTTAACTCTCTTTTGTAGTTTCGGAACGACTACGGCTACATAACCCGAACTTCAGAGTACGATACATTTATACCTAGCGAGCGAGTTCAGAGAATTATAATCATGGCGCATTTCTCCCGTGGATGATCGATTCGATTGGGTTTGGGGATATGCCTCACAAAATCTGTCGTCTAGATTAGTTAGGAATATATCGAATTCACAACGGATCACTCGGGTGTGACGTGCTCTCAGCCGTACGCGTGCTTTGAGCCCAATAATGGGCGGTACATGTATATCTGTTTCGGGGCCGGGAGGAAAGGTGATAAACCCATTTATCAACAAGACGATCTTCTCCAGCGTTTAATTTCCAACATCGTAGCACGTTACCTTACTGTTGTGCACACAGTCTAGATGTTATTAAGTATGGACGCTCTATACCTTTCACTAATAGCAGTACAACATCACTATCAATCACTCGGCCGACCTCGTGAATAGTCTCAGCACGCTTGTCTCCGGAATCAAATCTTTGAATTGCAAGATGCTCAAAATTTTAAATTACGTAGCAATAGGCAACTTGCGGATACCAGCGCGATAACGGTCTACTCTACATCTCCTGATAGCCATACCAGATCCGACAAGTATATGTAACCGCCCTCCAATGTCAGAATTTCTTGAAACAGCATGAGTCTCTTGTAATTAATCTACCTACCAGAACCAGCCCATGTGTATATACCACGATATGAAGAACCTGAGGTTAAGATGATAGAGAACGGAATTTTACTATGAAACAAGATAATTCAAGCCACCTGACAAGTTTCCGGAACCTAGATGCTCGATACTATTTCATTGTATTAAGATCAATTTCAACAAAAGTTTATGATCCCGAGCAAGCATATATCAGCGCTTGAAAACTGCAAACAGTAGTGACAGCATGATTGACAAATATAAGTACGTGTAATTTACAGCAGATAGGGGACGAGAAACTAGTAAAGCGGCATACTTCTCTAATCGAAAGCCCTTGAAGTAGCCAGGGTAGGTGATTAGTACATTTCTACACGTTTCCTCATCACGAATGACTCTTCCAAGCCGGAATCCTGATCTGTTGGATGCCAGTTACATAATAGAGTTTCGAAATAGACCTATGGAATGTTTTATAATTTCTACACTACTCTCTTAGGTAATACTTTTCGTTAATAGCCATCCGAACTACAATCTTATACCTCTTTGGATTCTCGAAAAGGCCTAACACCCCGAAGATCCAGAGAACAAAACGACAACACCCAACCTAGTAGTGAAGTTATAAAATCACTGATCCCACCCCACAAGAACACATCGCCATTATAGCTACCAAGCCTACATACACACATAAAACCCAACCCCACTCCAGTCCAAAAGCAAGACCCTCCCGCCAAATCTGCACAACTCGTCACTCGAGCTTCCGCAAAATCATTGACACCCGATGATCCATAAGCCCACACACACACACTCGACGCACGATGACTACACGCATCCAAACAAAACCACACAAAACAAAACAAAACTTTAAAATTCACCGGGAAAAAAACGTTGGTTCCTGCAGCATGCACCACGTGTTCTCATCCTAACCGGCCAACAAAAAAAAAAAAAACACAGACCTGCAGAAAAAAATAATTTATGTTTTGGCTTGGCGCGGTTAATTCTTGGTTCTGGTTTTTTTGTAGATGTTGAGAATCACGTTTTTGTTTTGTTTTGTTTCGTACTGCATGATAGATCTATAAGGTAAGATCAGATAAGATCTAGGCAGGTAGTAACTTTTTAAATAGAGCTAATTGCACCTATGCCAATCGGAATGCATATGATATTGTACTACGGGTTACGGGGGGGAAGTGATTCCAAATGCGTGGCAGTGCGCCAAGGTATTTATTTGCATGCACGTAGATGGAAGAGGCCGTCGAGTCTTGGTTCACCGCTACTTGGAATCGCTTTCCCCCCGTACCCGCAGTACACGCTTCCAGTTCAACAAAGAGTTCCCTAATGAGAAGATTGATACAGTATCTGTAATCTATGTCTGATTCTGTCGTGATAACCTCCGTCGGGTTTGTTGAGTAAAATATATGGCTGGTTGCCAATCTCCCTTTAGTGTCACTCTTCAATTGCACCATAACGCTAACCTTCGGGTTGAATGTGCCTAATAAATAAATAGATAATAATAGTCATTCTTCGACTCTACCATATCTGAACCTCAACTTCCGTTACAGCCAGCCCACACAGAATCCTCAGCTTCTAATTGGCGCTTGCCGGGGGGTGCAAACTGGTCTAGTTATTACAATTGGATCAATCCTGCCACGCCACGTGCAGCTGCTAAAAAGGTCCAACAACAAACCGCCCCATTACTTTCTAACCCTCACTCTATAACTACACCATCCACATCCAAAAAAAATCAGAAACATAATGTGGTTCTCACTCGCACTGCTGCTCTTCGCATCTCTGGTAGCTGCGAAACCCCCAGTGCAAGACTGGGATTGTGAATCTGTCGGGCAGGTGAAATGTACTTTCGACGGATGCTGTTAGTTTCTCCTACTATCATTACTGCCCCCACTATCACTATTATCCTGTTGATGACTAATATGTCTAGGTGATCCCACAACCTACTGCGGTGTCTTCGGAAACCGTACCGGTTGCTGCCCCATCGGTGAAACATGTTCTGGGGTTGGACTTTGTGTACTTGGAGATACGGAGTGTTCAGATGGTACCTGTTGTCCGGGTGGCTCCAGCTGTGTTACTGAAAGTGATGGAGGTTTGGCGTGCGATTATGGTAATCGGAGCGACGACGTCAGGCAGAATGGCGCGAGTTATCGCGCACCTGTAATTGGGGAGCCAGTGCGCTCTGAGGCTACATATACGACGAATGTGTTTGATTGGTTATTTTGCTATTATTTGTTTATTCATTAGGTACATCCAACACTTAAGTTATGATGCACGGTGTGCGATTGGGTTTATGGGGTGGTTACGATTATTCGGTTTCTGATTTGTACTATTGTGTTTCTGATTAATCTTATTGGAGTTGTTTTGTATTGCTGGTATTGACTCTAGCATGACTATCTTGAATTGTGACAATTTGGTTTCTGATTAATGCTCTTAGATTGGTTCTGTATGGATTGCAGCGGGTGTTGATAGAGGTTGGTCTATATATGTAACTGTAGATATCGTGGGTTCCTTTGCATAATCTAGTTTGCCAGATATACGCTTGTCTACTGCTAGTCAGAACACCAATCACATAAAAACTACCAAATCACCGCCCTAAAAACAGGCAACCCAACCTACCCACTCCATGCAAACAGCACCCTAGACCAGCACTGTATGGGAATTCCGAGGCCTCCATACGATTACAACGTTATGGAAAGATGGAACGGCGTCTCAATCATAAGCCAAACGCTGTAACCATCTGTAAAGTTTCTCGAAACTCCAATACGATGCAGTCTTACTCTTGCATGGGGAGACCGAGTTGTGAATTGATATGTGAGAGGTGGTACTGAATGCTTACGCACCTATTTTATATATATGCTGGTATGTTTCTACTTGGAGGCAGGCCTACATGTAGGTTTAGTTAAAAACTGCCAGGATGCCATTAGTTGGAACTCAAACTCCAGATACGGACACCAGCGATACCGGCCTGATAGCTCGATAGAAGAGAGAGAAAAAAAAGCCAGATCCACTGAGTGTCGTCCTACCAGGATACAATCCAAATCCGCTACCTCCTCCGACCAGTAGTAGCCGAGAATCCTTCTTATCGAAAAAGAGAGTGACAATCACCCCATCGGAGCGAATCCATCTCTCAACAAAAAGGTTGTTGGAGGGGCATAGCAGGGACGATGGTGGGTAAAAATTATCGCTCATAGAAGAAAAAAAAACTAAAAAAAACGTACCCAATTGGTAAATGGACTAAGCCCCGCACTCGCATCCGGGGAAATCACATCGGCGTTACATACCAGAGTAGAGCACTCTAACACTCTACTTTACCGTTCTTGTATTTCCTTTTTATATTTATTTTTTTACCACCACCTGGAGTGCCAACGGTAGATTTTTTTTTTCTCGTCACACTCGAGGAGAAACATTAAACCACGCCTCGCGAATCCCGAGAAACGACAGAAACGATCTCCGTCAAGCCCTCTCCCGTCACATGATGTATTTTAAAAATAAAAATAAAAAGGGGAGAGGAGGGTGTGTGAGGGAGAGGGAGATGGTGTGTGGCACATACATGTTGTCGTGCATCTCCGATGATGGGATGTTGAAAGAAGGCTCAAGTTGAGTGCGGGGTCGGTTTTCCTCACCCAACTGATTTTTACGCGAGGATCGGCCGTGAGGCTCCACTCGTTCCAACCAACCTCCCTCTCTCGGGACCCCGAAGGTCTGGTACCGCGGAAGCGGGTGGGCGGGGGGGACGTTGGACTATCTACATACTCTAGCTGAGAGCAGACGGGTGGGGAATAGGACTGGCCCCCAAAGAGTATACATACAGTAGAGAGTAGAGTAGAGTATCATGAAGGCACACGAGCAAGAGAAGAGAAGAGCATAACCCCTGACCCTACATGCTGCCCTGTCCATCGCGATGAGTTATGCGTAAGGCTTAGCTGCGGGAGAGGGAATTGGCTGGTATGGGAGTGAAGTACAGCGTGGAAAAAGGCTTCGGGCAGATGGATGCCATTGGACGGGAATGGTCCTATGGAACCTCTATTGGCAAGCTGTCAAGAAGAACGTTGAGCTGTAATTGGATCCAGGACGCATCTGAGCATCCCATCCGGCGATGTCGATGCCGCATCCACTCTCATCCACTCTTCATCCATCCATCCCTTGCTCACCACCTTCGCCAGCCCCCATCACCCCACGGTCTCTGAAAGAAAGAAAAAGAAAAAAAAATACACCACTCGCAGCACGCAAGTCTATCGAGTCGGATCTCTCAAGAATTGCCTACCCGTCTGGTGGTGCAATTTGCCCGGCCACCGAGCCCGAGAGCAGGGCAGAGGGAGGGAGGACAGAGCAGAGATAGAGACGCACACAGAGAAAGAGAGTGCCCGCCTAATCTCCACCCCCCGAAAATTGGAAAGAAATACAGACGCGATCTGCCTGGATTGAACTCCCAACCTCTGGGACTGGAATCTCTCGCCTGTACACCCCCCCAAATACGCTATACCATACACCTCCACCTATATCGTATCTTGAATGCAATAGTCTTTGGCGCGCCTCTGCCTTTTCTGCAGCCTCTCATTCGTTCTTGCGCTGCTACATATCTCCTCGACGCACTTCACCTACCTCATCCGTTCTCCTCTTCCCACCACTACATACTCACCACCACCATCTTGGATTGCCTACAGCAGATCAACACCACCACCTTCTCCATTTCCCGCACTTGGCCGCCCACCCCCCCTTGAGAATCACTTCTGAACACGGCTACTATGGCGAAACCCCCGACGCCTCGCGACGTCACCTCCTCAGCCTCTCCGATCCTCACCTCGCGCCCACCACCAGATCCCTCTCCATCCTCAAAACCCACCTCTTCCTCCTCCAGCACCCAATCCAAGCCCTCCAACCCGCCTACGAACGCCGCTGCCCAGTTCCACCGCTTCCGTCTCTCCGAGTTCAACCGCGACACTTCCTCCCCAACCTCCATCACCGCAGCTACCGCCTCGGCCCCTGCTGGCCAGTGCTCGCGGTTTCGTGTAAGCGATTTCGTGCCCTCTCCGTGGACATCCGACACGCCGACCCACCCTCCATCAACACCCGTCACGGTCTCGCCGGTGATGAATGGACGAGCGCCGTCATCCGGATCCCCAGTAGCGGTGGGTGGTGCGAGGCAGGGTAGTTTCTCGGTGATGCATATGGATGTGGACGGCACGGCGGGACCACAGCAGACTAGTAGTAGTGTTGCGGCGGCGGCGGGGTCGGGTAGGGGGGTTTTGCAGAAGATTGCGGTTTCGCCGGTTCATGGGGGGGCTTTGCAGAAAGTTGGTGCTGCTGTGGGTTATTCCTTTTTTTTTTGAGTTCTAGTTTTTATCACCCTTTCGCCCCATGTTTTGACGTGATGTGTTATGTGTTGTATTGTTATTCTCGGATTATATGCGACCGCCATGAAATATATTGTTTTGCTCTACCCTTTGCAACTGGGAGTATGTTGACTCGGTTTCGATACATAGAACATGGGACCACGTCCACTCGCACCCTCCCCTATATCCGCCAACATCATCGGTCAAAAAGTCGGTTTCGACCCCTCGACCGTCCCACAGGAAGCAGTCTGGGAGCTCTCCAGAATAATGACAATATTCCGCCAACTCCCACCCGATGTGATCGTAGCACAAATAACAGACGCACTAATGAAATGGCCATCCCTCAACGACGGCAGTCTCTTGCGAAGAATCGGGGAAGTATTCCCAAGCCCACCGCCCCCACCACCACCTATTGCTGCTACTGCACCTGTCCAGAATGGCGCAGCGCAACAACAAGAAGGTAGGAAGAAACGCGGCAGGCCACCGGGAAAGAAGACGAAATTGAATGATGGAACCTCGGTCCCGATCCCTATCGCTGCAAGCCCCATTGGATTACAAGCTATGGCTCCACCACCGCTTCCATATACACAGCCTATGCTTGCGCCTGCGCCTGTAGCTGCTACTGCACCCGGGATGCTAGCTCCCCAGGTATCGGTAAGAGGGAAGAATACGGCTGATAAACTGGTGAATTGTACGCGGTGTTTGAAGCCTTTTAATCCCACGTGGAGAGCTACCCCTGCATCAGATCCGTCTTCGGAAGCAACGTGCGCGGTGAAACATCCGTATAAGGGATTCGAATCTGGACTTGAGGCAGTGGTGTTGCCAAGGAGGAAGAATAATTATAAGACGACGTGGAAATGGAAATGCTGCGGGAGAGAGGTTCAGAGCACAAGTGAGCAGCTGTTGATGTGGCCTAGAAAAGAGGATGATAGGACTGGGGGGTGGTGTTTTGTTGGGAAACATACAACCGAGCTAGGAGTGAGAGAAAAACTTGGACTAAAACCGGGCAAGGGGAAAAAGATTAGCGAAGAAATCAGTAAGAAGCGAAAGAAAGGGGCAGATGCTAAGGAAGACCAAGGGAATGAGAACACAATGGTAATGTCTGAATCCGACGCATCAAAAGGAAACTGGGCGCTACCGGAAAACGCGGATTTAGCTATTGTAGCAAATGGGAATTTACAACATACAGCTTATGGGCTCCCGCAACCTCAACAGCATTCCCCAACGTCAACATATCCGCAAACTGATTCGGCGCCCCAATCTGATGATCCCCCGAAAAGGAAACGCGGGAGACCAAAGGGCAGCAAGACCAAAAGCAAGGTCATGCAAATGACCACGTCTAGTTCCAATAAGGAATCTAGCTTGGGGTCTGTCGGTGCCCAGCAAAATAATGCGGGGCCGGAACAACAACTCATCAATGAGGCTTCGCAGCAACATAACCATCTATCACAGGCTCACAATGCGATAGCCAGTGTTGATACGGATGTCGTACAAGATCAGAACTCATTCTGGACACAATACACTGAACCTAATCTTGAAATCGAAGAAGTCGATGAGGATGAGGAAGAAGAGGAAAACGACGACGAAGATGATGGTGAAGAAGACGAAGATCAAGACGATTCGCAGGATCAGGAAGATGGCGAAGACCCTGCTATCTCTACTGCAGATTTATCACTCCTTGCATCTGCAACCGCTGCGATGACTGCTACACAGAGTCAGCAGGTTCTCTCAGAGGAGGCGCCAGAGAAAAGAAAAAGGGGTAGACCGAAGGGCAGCAGAAATGGGAAGATGCCAATAGAGACTACGCAGAAAGCATTACGAATGAAACCAACTCCTGGTGTTATAATCGATGGTGGCAACTTAGCAACATCGAAAAATGTGATGGCAGCAACAGCGATAGTGAATAAGAGTATACCGGCTCCGGTGCCAGACCCAGTAACGATAGGGACTGATGAAGGTGCACCATTTGTGGGAATGGGTGCCATGGACTATGGCGGGCTCGGATCTGGGGACGGAGGCGGATGGTTTGAGTAATGTGGTAACATATTAGGTTTTTTTTTTATTACGGTTATTAGGGGTCTATTTTCTGTTGTACCGGGTTATAGCATGGGGATAAGGCAAGAGAAGGACAAGAAATATTATGAGCACATTGTTTGAGTATTAAGGAGTGTCTTTATCTTCTTTTCTTTTGGGAAGGTTTGGGTGAGGGAGTTCTGGTGTTCCTCTCCTATATCTCCGCTTTTTGTTATCGTTTTCTTTTTGGGGGGATATGGAGTATCTTGAGTGGTTTTGCTGGTCAGTGTTTGTCCCTGTATGGATTGGTTTGAATCCATTGGTGTGCTGGCCGGTCTTTGGATGTATTTTTTATTCTCCGCTTCTTCGGTGTTTCTCACCATTATTTTTTTGGTCTAACTTGCGAGAAAATGTGTCCATTTGGGTCCCTAATGAGTGGTTGACTAGTGGTAGTTGAGCGATCTTTAGCCTTATTTGCTGTCTCCGAGCACAAATTGATTTAGGTTGGATTGTATGATAGTAGCATTGAATAGTATTTACGACTGCAACCGATTGTCCCATGTGTTTCAGGAAGACATTAATACGGGTAACTTTCTTTACTTCTTATAGCATGTTCTTCGAACGTGTTCACGTTCCTCAGTCTCCGACGGGCAAGTCTGCGTTCGAGCGCAGGTCTGGGTAGTAACACATCCTCCCCATGTTGATGCCCCGCCATCACAAATCCACGAATCTCTTCCAGACTCGCCTGGGTCTTAAATTCATTGTTATATAGCGTCGTGTATGCAGCCCAAGCCTTCTCAAATGCATTATCAAGGTCATTCATGCTTTGAGGGAGCCAGGCACTGGAATGCGGGTCGGACTTAAATGGTTTGTAATTTTCCCTGTTTTCAGGGGAACTGGGGTTTCTGTGCACGGAATGATGTTGCTCTTTGATATCGGAAGTTTTGGGGTCTGCTGCTGGGTGGCTAACGAGCTCTGATATTTGCAGGGGTCCTTGAACACCTTAAGTATGTTCATTATCAGCAAAGGGACATAGTAACGAAGCCGGTTGCCCGTATCCAAATAGCAGCCACCGTCGAACTATGTATTACGGCTACTTACTTGTCGTTACTTTCTTCTCGCCAGATTCCGCTACAACAAGGAGCTTGCTGGCTTCGTTTTGGCACTGTTTTGAAGGAGTGTCGTTGGCTGATAGTGGTGAAGACATGATACTACCTAACGGTATCGTTAAACTGATAAGTATGTTTCAAAGGCTTGTGGAAACCTATAGCCAGTCTGTTGGAAATGGGGAGTAAATAGCTAAGAGGTAAGGTTAACAAATGTAATTGGATAGCCATCGTCAATACTGAAACCTCGATAAATAAAGGTTTACGACTTTAGCTTTGCCACTCAGCAAGCAGATTAAAATCAGGTCATAAGACCACGTATACCCTACTCCTGCGTCCAACCGATCAAACCAATGGCACCAAAATATCGCAAACAGGTCAGTTTCAGTAAACTCGGCAACACAATATTTATTTATAGATGATAACCTCGATAGTCTCCAGGCAAAGAAGTGAATAGAGAAGATAGAAAAAGGAGGTGTACTCCTCCGGCGAGGGGAAGTGAACACCCAACCTAAACCCAGATAACTCACTTTAATCCAAGTTAAATCTTCGTCCGATTAAGCAGGCCACCTTTAAAGGCAGTAGATCACAGCAGGCACATATAATGTGATGTTCGTTCAGACGGATTAATTTTTTACTAATAAATCGAGTGATAATTTATGACGACGCAAACGGACTTTTGAGTCTTTCATACCCAAGAATACGAAAGGTCGGCTTATAGGTGACGCTAAAGGCTTTCTGTCAGGTGATGTTACTGTCAGCGCGGAGGGAAATTTTGACAACTACCGTTCCCGGAAGCCTCTCAACTATTTTCTCCCCACACTCCTCTCCTCCAGACCCTCTACTTCCAAATATTCGCAGGTAAAACCCAATATTTTTATCAAATAACTCATCCTAAACACAATTCAGTCTATTATGGGTACTACTCGTCCATGCTTCTTTCTCAATTTTGAGGATTCCACCGATTCCAAAGGATCTCCTAGAGGTCATATAACACAGCTGGATAAAACTAAAGCTACGAAACAAGTAGAAATTCCTGCTGCGCAGGATCTCTGGGATAGGTCCACAGCGTCATTCAAATTCCGTATCGATTTGACACGGGAAGTAACACCTACCACGGATTTGTGCATCAGGATTGAAAAGGCTAGCAGAGGCCGTGCACTTCTTTTGTTAAGAGTGCCTGACCAGAAAGCCGAATACGTTTTCAGACATTTTAAGGGAGTTTCTCAATGGATGGTAAGAGGGATGTTGACCATCCGTGGCGACCAACGAAAGATAATTCTGGTTACATCAAAAGACTTCTACGGACATCCATTAGCACCAATTCCGGCAGAAATATTTGGCGGTCTAGAAGGTCTTCTAAGACACGAATGGGACATAACCCATTGCAAGGCTTGTCGAGAGGCACACTTCGATGTTTACGTCGGCATACCTGAAACCAACAGCAGTTCCAAGTACCAATCGTGCCAAAGAGTCTTATGCATTGTCTGGTCTGCAGTGATACAACAGTTTGGACTTTGTTTCGAACCTTATCGGGAGTTGCGGATGTGGCTTTAACGCCGGAGAACTTGCTATATTGTTTGACAGAAATCATTCGCCCGCATAGCGCAGGGGCCGATCCAAAATTTGGAAAACAGTATTCCTTCGGCGAAGTTAGGCTGAGTGAAATTACAATGCAGGAGACAGAATGGTTTAAGACGAAGGGCAATGTCACCCTTGTACCAAGCAAGCTTGAGCATAACGAGACTAACAATTGAGCTAATCTCTTTTCGAGGACTCATTACGAAGAGTATACTATCAGTAAAAACAGCAGAGGAAGGAGTGTATATGTATATATACTACATACGAGTACTGAGATCTCATTTTCGGTGAGCCTGGAATTACAATGGGCTGTGTCGCACGAGTACGATAACAAAATATTTTTGTCCTTAGGTCAACAAAAAACTCTCCTTTTTTGTATACAAACAGTCCCGAAGAATTTCCTTATTTGACGTCTCCTGAATTGACCAAAGTACTGATTCGAGTGACGATTCATGATGTTTGCTTCCGAAGTCAGAAGCGGGTTAGGGTTCATCCAATGGTCTCGAGCTCTGGAGTATAATCTCAACTAACAAATAAACACGTGTGAAATCATGCCAGACGATATCGTCCGGTTAATAAATACTTCAAAATAACTCCTTCAAACTAGTGTCAAAAAAATTCGGGCTCGGACTTGAGCTAGTTCAACTTAGCAAAAAAAAAACTCTCCTTTCAAAATACATCCTCTTCCTTTTTACACAAGGGTCTGAAGGAACCCAAAGAAAAGCCTACCTTTTCCGCGTTACAATACCACATATGTTCTTTTTGTCACCGCAGCCCCTTTAAAAGGGCTTCTCATAATACCCACCCACGCTTACTGCCACACTCCTCAAAGGCGAAAGTCCTGGTATATACTACGAACACATCAATTAAGCTCATTTAGTAGCATCCTATAAAGTATAACCGTCAATCCTACACTTATCCCCACCCAATTCAATACACTAACCAAACCCCAAATAAGAAATAGAATCAAAACAGGTTTGGCTCAGAGCTAAAAATACCAGAGAAGACAACTCGATTAAATATCTACGCTGATTTTTTCTGTTGTAACAGCAATTACCAACGCAAGCGCCATCTGTTCAAGCTTACTTGTAAATACATAAGCCCCCTTTATAAGAAGGAATCCACCATCCCCTCACCACTGCATAAACAACCACTCCCTGTTAACGTCCTTTTTCGGAAACCTTGATCCTCGCCAGGTCACTACTTTAGCACCCACAAGCTCCCGCCAAAATAAAAACTGGTTTCAAGAGGCGAAAGAAAATATTTTTTAAGCCTACATGTATCTGCCAGGTCATACGTACCGCAAATATTTTGTCATAGTGGGAATACATCAGAAACAATCGCGGCGAGAGAAATACCCACTCTGCCTCTGTTTCCTAGAAATTCATTCCAACAAACCCCGTATAGGGATTTTTTTTAATTGGGCCAACTGCCTATGACTAGGACGGGTCACTTGCAAACATGAGCTCATTGGAGGACTTCCCGACCCTAAAATGTACCTACATCGCTAGTGCGGAAGACATTTTCTTCTATAAATGTCCCAGCTTGGCAAAAGCGCCTCCTCACGTGTCGCTGTGATTTAAGACAAGTTGTCAGACCCCGCTATTGCGCGGTTTTCTGTGATAGCAAAAAAAGGGCCGAACATAATCACGGTGTTCGGATCCTGCTGGTTCCCGAAGCCACTGTTCTTGGCAACGATACTAATGTCGGACACAATAGCAGGAAGGTACACACAGGACTAGAGGGGCACGGTGCCAGGACTTGGTCATCACTATATAACCGATATACATATCTTGGCCAACTTAGTCAGCGTATTTATCATCAATAGATCAGAAACAGATTTATTGTACAGACGCGTTCAAAAAGTCGTGAGACACTAGCCAAAACACACCAAAAGTCGCCCACTTTAGAGATACAGTTTTCTATCCCAACACCAACTTGAATAAATGAGATATTTATATGTTACTTCAAGTCCCACAACCTCTTTGTAAACAGATTCTTGAACCATTTAATTGCCATCCTCACAAATTGTTAGCTTCTGAGTTGGTGACAACCTTCAAATCTGGTTGTATTGTACCTCTCCTCACCAAAATTGGCTTCCTAACTGAAGCTCACCCATTTAAGAGTGTTTATCTCTACACAAAAAAATATGAGAAGGGTGAAAATAGTATAAACAGAAATCTCGGAACTATTTGGTATATCAAGGAGCCTAATTCTTTGGTAGTATGTCTTTTGGTAAAAAATCCGGTAGCTAAAGTTGATTGATTTTGGTGTGTTTTGGCTAGTGTCTCACGACTTTTTGAACGCGTCTGTACATTGTTAGTGATTCCAACCAGGACTGGGAAATCCTACCTTAGAGATCTACTTTAGGCAATCTAAAGGTTCTTAGAGGCACAGAAAATCGGTGATTCTTCAAGAGGTATGGAATTGACCTAATCATACAGCAGGCTTGATATCACAACGTTTTCTCAAGTTTCCATATAGATTCTACCGACTTTCTTTTAACGATAAGTCATTTATTGCTACGGGGCGAGATTCCTAAACACGTAATTGAACTTAGGTTTATATTTGAGACTTTGCATATCGTCAATCCGGTTCGATAGACTCGCTTCATTTTGGAGACAGATAAATCCTTTCCAGTTGCTTCTACCGATCCTCAATCTCCCCATCTAAGTGTCTTGTTTTAAACAGTATTTCGACTGGTGGGTACATGCGCCGATACCTTCGAATGCAAAAAAAATACTAGCTGTTATTTAGCGAGGCATTCACGTCGAAGAACCTCGGTTCGGTGCTCTGGATATTATACGGGATGCTTCGTTTACTGGAGTCGACGAGGATAAGCTTATGGGAAAGGATAATAGGTTTCCCGCAGTCAAGAGCCAAAAGGGAGTTTCAAATCGTGTCTAAAGACATAGTCTTGTGCTCCTCTTTGACAACAGAGGGATCATTGGGAAGAGTAGGATTCATCGCTGTCGAGCTACTGACTTGATGAGATTCTGTGAGCCAAATCCGGTACGATAGTTTTTCCCTCCTATTGCCGTTGCTAGAAGCACTTTGTCACCCGTCGAATACACAATCCTGTGGGAGACTTTCCCAGCCCACCCATCCTGGTGAGCCAAAGCCAAAGCCTTTAAAGTTTCTACTTGGGAGAGCTATCGCAAGATCAAAACGAGTGATATATAATGATCAAATAGCGGCCCGAGCAAGGTTTGTTTCACCTGCGCTAGCCAATCGCCGCTTATGCGCAACACATCGACTAATATTTTCCCAGCCGTCGGCCAAATGTTTACCCTCGTTCCAAGTCATGCTCCACGCCTGTAAGCCCACTCCACCCCGAAACCAACTTGACCCCGCAAGGCCGACGGCTATGAGACGAGACGAAGCGGGGCTTACCCGAAATTAATCTGGTCTGACACTTAAAGCTCCGCGAGGTAAGTTCCAGACATTTGTTACAATATGTAAAGGGGGGAGATTCTCGAAAGACGGGTCGGATGGATATTGAGAGTGTTCCAGGATCTTGGCGCTCAATTTGTTTGGTACATGTGAGGATAACTTACGCCCGGGCGCACCACTAACCCGGTAATATGTCTCTGGTTAAACTGCCCCCCAAACCGGGGCAGCGATTGGAGCAATGCTCTTAGAACTGGCTGAACATACTACCACCAATAACAAGGCGAGTGAGAGCTCATGATAACTAATGGAAAGCGCCCACACTGTTAGATAGTCCCAGAACCACAATCACTGATTTTCACGGCCCGAGGAGCGCCATCTTGGCGCCCAGATCTCTGACAATTTAATCTCCTGAATACGGGTATTGTCAGCCAACCGGTATGGCGCAAACAGGTGATAGTTGACTTGTTGGTTCCGCTTAACTTGGCTAGTGGCTGAAACCAGGGTTGCTGATCACAGGTTCTATCCATGTCGAATGTTCACGCCACAAAAGCTTTGGTTGACTATGGGGTCTCTCTTCCCGCAACTTTGAAACTCTAGCCTACGCGACACGATTGTTTTTAGTGAATATACAATCTAGTTAATCGGCTCCCTAGCTATAGCAGAAGCGTTTTCAGGGAAGCAGGGGGGTCTCAGGTGTTCGCGAATCTGATCTTGTAGAGTCGGGCAACACCTAATGCTGAGCAATTTGTATGAGCGGATAGTTCCTATGTTGGTGATCTAAATAGAGTTGGGGTGTTCCAGATCAGAACATCAACTTTATTTAGATCGTTTGTGTGACCACCTCTGCTAATACGGTTTTGGCGCGGTTTCTCATGTCGCATCACTCGGCTTTCGCCAAGGCCAATCAACAGAGAGTTTACCTTAAAGCTACACACAGAGCCGACAAGAAATCCTGGTTGATAGAAAAGCAGTCTCGACTGCGAGTTATGATATCACAAGTTGGGACGTTTGATATTGATTACCTATCAATACAAAGTCATCATTGCCTACCTTGCCAAGCCGAGCGCCACCAATATATTCTCTATATTGTTCCTCGAGATCTACAGTAATCAAAAAGGTAGAAAATCACAATTAAAGTAAGATGGCAAAAAAGCAATATCTAGCGAAACGGATGAAGAGTGTCTGTAACACTGAAATAATTTCTCGCGATTTATGATCGCTATGGCAATTAGATTTGAATGGAGTTTAGCCTACGTACCCCTTTAGAGCACGTTCTCATTTCACTCTTTGCTTATCCTTCGCTGGAGACGGTAGTAAGAGAGAGGGGGGAGGTATTTTAAACCTGCTCCACAAAAAATCTTTGATTTTGAGATTTTCTAGCGACCCGTGACTCACTTGTGATACGAAGTACACATTAGCAGAAGCTATCTATCCTATATGCGCAGAGATCGATAATATCGCCATTGGGAAATCCTCCGGGAAGATAAGTCCCACGTCACCCACCCAGCTAATCAACAGGTATTGACCCTAACTAATAATACTCGGAGCAAGCACGAAGAACCTGAACATGCAAGTGCGAGTTGACCAATCAATCCGTACGTTGATGTTCTAAGTTCGAGCGAATCGAAAATCGCTACCAGCAAAAGTTATGTTCAAGTTCTTCATGCCTGTCCCGAATAAGAATCTAAAGCGCTAAGAGTTGTTCATTGGAGTGTTGTTCATGTACTCGATATAGTAGGGCCCTGCGAGAGCGAACACTGGCTAAATTGATTCAAAAGCATGAGTAGATCGGTCCAATACTAGCAACCGTTAATAGTTCTGGAAAAGACCGAGAGTAAGGGGCCAGTTAACGTTTGGTTAGAATCCATGAGTTACACAATACCACTCCCCCTCCCCCCTTTATTACATTGGGATGATTGATAAACCTGCATGGATACAATATGCAGTTGCACCTTAAAGAGCCAACGAAAAATTTGTCGAGTTTTTATTTATTAAGCATACTTAAGGGTATTATTAGAAACCTGACTAAGGTCCGTTCTCGATGAGAGATTTTGAAACTCGGTAATCGTAGTCTAATCTCTCGGTACTTAACTAATACTGATTGGCGGCGGGATTCCAAAGTTCCGAGCCCTAGGTGTTCCTGGGACGACTTATTGTCTTGGCCCCAGCACTACGACCTACATGTACTCAAGAATATCAATCTTTGCCTAATGGATATTACTGGCTCTTTTAACCTCGGAGAGTTGGAAGGAAGGAAGGAAGAAAAAGAAAGAAAGAAAGGGGACGTTATCCCGCGAGAGGAAACAGCAATGCATACTACCTACCTAAAGCGGGCTAGTGATGATGATAGCTCACTTCTTTCCATCTATCTATCTTTAGGCTCCTCTCCCTGGGTTGAGAATCCTTGGCAAGACAGTAAATTCGCCGGTCGACCGCGGAGTAACGTAACCGTGGGCTTGGTATTAATCTTTCCGTGCTCCAAAGTAGATAGCCTTAATGGTACATGGTTGCTTGGTTTGTATTGCTGGGTATCCTCATGGCCTACGCTTGTAAGGTATGTACTTCCCGCGGTAAGTCGGAGACTAGAATTATGGTTAGGGGTCAACGCTACTATTTCTTCAGTCGCAGAAGTTTACCCCCAGCGAGATCACATAATTTTGAGTTTTCCATCGCTATCTCTTCTCGGAAAGTTTCAACAAACTAACATTATAGGTATGTATATATTCGATTTGTCTAGGGTGATGGTGAGTCTATAATTTTCTGATTTTTGGTGGGCAGACTGGCAGGAAGGTTTGTCATATTGTTTTTGATTGCTTTCCTTCCTTAGTGGATGCGCGTTAGCGTTTAGGTGCCTATTTTCCGCAGTCCCTGAGGGACTATAGTGGCTAGGAAAGTATCATGAGCATAATACTCTAGAGTATTAGTATTAGTATTTGTACTTGGTGAGCGTTTACTCAACTACCCAAACACAGTGGGTGAAATACACCTGATATGTTCTATGCGCATCGTTTTATCATCAACTATTGTAACTTCTGAGTTTTAGTTTGATGCCCCTTGTTTTGATAATCATGCCACTGCTTTCTTTCCACTACGGTCATAATCCACGTTTGCTGGCTAGCGTTATGCTTATTTGAGGCTTGTCTCTGCTGTGTGATTGTTTCTTGGGCTCAAAACCTCATCAGATCACGGTACTCCCGGGGAGGAGAGGGTGGCTGGATGGGTCAGTTTTGTCGGTCAAGCAAGCCCCTCGATTTTGAGTAGGTATTGGATATTCATCGCGGACGAGTCGACTGTGTTTCGCCATACGACCAACCAAGGCAAAGAGTGAAAGAGGAAGCGATTCGGAGAAGAATATCAGGCTAATACAGGACTCGACTTCTGTATCAGGGAAGCTTTACCTTGCCCTGATCAAGACCTTCAAGCCCAAGAAGCCAGGATATATTTTCACGGAAAACCGGCACTGCGCCAAGAATTTCGCTTATGGTCTGGTGCTACAGACAACATGACTGGTAACACAAGTGCCTGCTCGTACTCGCCTGGTGGAAGGGAACACCAAGAACCAAATCACTCGATAGGATGCGTACCGGCCGAAGCTGAACACACTTATGTTATTCCCCCCCCCCACTGGCAGATAACTGTATCGTCGGATGATTTCTCGAAGCCACCCGACCTTCTCCTGAATCCTTGTCCTAGAGTGTTTGCAAGGTTCGGGCAACCCGTCTACTCCACAGTACATACCTAGTAGGGTGAGCGTAGATGGCGGAGGCTATTATTATCGCTGGAGACGCCATCTCGCAACGCTAAGCGATCGATGTTTGGTGCTTTCTTTTAGCTAAAAGATAGCTGTTGAACGTTTAAAGTACATATGACCCACCAGGGAGGATGCGTTGTCTCAGCAATATATAGGTGCATATTCCACGTTTTCACAGGAAGTGAACGTGAACCTCAGGCTGTCACTCGTGACGTAGTGAAAAGAAGCCCCTGTCCAGCAGGATGATATCGGTGTGGGCTTGGGCACTTCTTGAAGCACAGACACTTTCCGTTAGTTAGCTACTCTAGATGCCTAGGTTATGCAGTCCCGGGGGTTTGGTCAATATAGTGGGACTGCCAGCAGTGCCAGCAAGGGTTCTCTGTGAAAAAGTTTAACTAAATTTAGTGGTGTTTATGGTCGAAAAGCTGCCTAAAATATGAGTTCACAAATCACTGCAATTGTCGCATTCTGCACGAAAGCAATAAGGTTAAGCTTTGATCTGTAGAATACGGTTGCTGGCATCGATCTCGATTCTAGCTTACATAACTGGCGGCATGGTGTCTTGGGGAGGGGGTTTTGGAAATAACTAGGAAATCAGCCTCGGGATCAATCCGATGTAATGGGTTCCACGACCCAATGGATCTAGATGGCAGTTTTCTTCTTAGAACATCAAGTGACTCTATTTATAATAACAACTGTGTGTTTATCAGGTTAGAACTTAGGGAGTGCGCGACAGTATCCTACTAGTCCATTTCACTACGCTTATTACTCTATTTGCTACCCCCTTTAGGAATTGAATTGATTCAATCCATCTTCATCTGCGCATATAACCACATCCAAGTCAGACGTTGATGGTATGCTTTTCGAGTGGAAAATAAAATACAAGTTACTCGCGTGCACGGGTACTGTGGTTCGCGACATCGTATCCAAAGCCTGAGCGGGATGGGATGCCCACCGTGGGAAATCTTTCGATCCTCCATGTTAGCGTTAATTATAACGGGATATGACTGAATTCCAAACCTCGTACGAGAGGGGTACCCCTGCTGCACCTTAATGGTGGAACGGCTAAAAGAGTGGCCATTGAAGTTGGGTTTAGGCGCACTGGCGAACCCAGCCAATCGTGAGGTGCAATACTAAGGAACCTCCTGAATACCGCAGGTACCACGAACACCCAACACCCAAAAAAATATCCCTAAAAAACCCCCCCACAAGCTGTGCTGACGATTGTACAAACTAGCGCGTACGGGATGCTGTGGCAGGCCAAGAAACAGCTGCTCTACTAGTGGAATTAAACGAATTGGGCGAATGCCCCACACTCTCTTACTGATACGGATTTGTTGTTGCCCTTTCTTACGAAATGTCTTGGAGATTAAAATTCGCCACTTCTGTTTGTTTTAGGATTTCCGTAACCCTTTAAAAGCACTGGTGTTCCGCCGCCCTTTTTACTTTCCTCTCCGCTTCTTCATCCAGCGCTTCAGGACTACACTCTCGTTCAACCAGTCATTCATTTGACTACTGCCTCTCGTTCTCTTTTCGCTCGCTATATATCTAATATACCAACCTATTTACAAATAACAGTGAGTCCCCTTTAATTTAATTTCTACAGCACAATGCATACAGATCGTGTGAACTCACACCTACTGCAGATAATTAGCTAGTAATCCGAAGCTCTCATTCAGCAATGTTTTTCAAACGAGGTGGAGCTATTGCTCTTCTGCAACTGCTCTCAGTGAGCGTAACACTGGCACATCCTGGCGGGATGCCGCGCCTTCAAACCCGTGGTGGATATGTCGACATCGATGATTTAATGCCGTTGAAAGACAGACTAGTCAAGAGAGTCACTACTCCTGATGGAACCTGCGGAGGAACAAACGGATACTCTTGCGGAACCGATGTTAACAAGTGCTGCTCGCAATACGGTTAGTTGCACCTTATTTGTGCTGTGTTTTGCCGTTACTAATATGTTTCATGATAGGCTACTGTGGTGATACCGATCTCCATTGTCAAACCTCCGAAAATTGTCAACCTGCCTTCGGAATATGCACTACCGGTGGAAGCCAAAACGGCAGATGCGGAACTCAGGGCGCCGGTGCTATTTGTGCGGCGGGCGAGTGTTGCTCTGAGGGAGGCTATTGCGGAACTACTTCAGACTTCTGTATGGCGCCATTGTGTCAAATGGGCTTCGGAAAGTGTGATGCAGAGTATGTATAACTTCGGTCGTATTTGCTTTTGGTTTGATGCTAATCCATGAACAGTGCTACTCCTGCCGGTGCAAGCACAGAAGGCGTTGCCCGCCCGTTGTCCGGAACTGTGCAATATGGTGGCGAGGGCATCTACGACTGCGTTGTCCCTGGTACTATTGCTTTGACATACGATGACGGCCCCGGCATTTATACCGATGGGATTGTAGATCTCTTGAATGCTGCTGGCGCAAAGGCTACCTTTTTCATCACCGGTATCAACAACGGAAAGGGTGCCATCGACAGCACACCAGCATGGACCACAGTGATTCAAAAGATGTATGCGTCTGGGCATCAAATTGCCAGTCACACTTGGTCCCACGCAGATCTGTCTACTCTGACTGAGGCTGCTAGGCGCACAGAAATGGTGAGATCTTTCTTGATATCTGGAAGGTTGAATTCTAACGTACCTTGAAAAAATAATAGTACAAGAACGAAATGGCGCTCCGTAACATCCTCGGATTTTTCCCTGCTTATATGCGACCACCTTATTCCTCGTGCACTGCCGCGAGTGGTTGTGAAGCTACTATGCAAGCCCTTGGATACCATGTCACCTATTTCGATCTCGATACCGATGATTACGACAATGATTCGCCGCTGTTGATCCAGAACGCCAAGAACAACTTCGATAACCAGATAAATCCTTCCAACTCTGCTACCGACGAGTTCTTGGTTATCTCCCACGATATCCACGAGCAAACTGCCCACAACTTGACCTCCTATATGTTGACCAAATTGGCAGCAAAGGGCTACAAGGCAGTCACTGTTGGAGACTGTCTCGGAGATCCTAAGGCAAACTGGTACAGGACTTCTAGCGGAGGAACTGTTTCTTCTTCCTCTTCTGTAAGTCCATTTATTGAGATTTTGTCACTTGGGGTAGGGGGGTTTGATGCTAATATTTCATAATAGTCGTCCTCCAGCTCGACTTCATCAACTTCGTCTTCTTCGACCTCATCCACGATCACTTCGTCGTCTTCCACCACGAGCAGCACCAAGACTTCTTCCACCTCTGTCAGCTCTACGTCGTCCAGCAAGACTTCATCCTCATCCACCACCTCATCGACTTCTTCAAAGCCCACCTCATCGTCCACAAGCTCGACCAAGACCTCCTCGACTTCCTCCACCAAGACTAGCAGCACAACCACGCCCACCCCAACCAACTGCGCTTACCAAGTCAAATCCGGTAGCAAGACCTGGTGTGCAACCCCATTGCCAACCTACACCACCGTCGACGGGTGCTGGAATACCGTCGGCAACTGCTGGGACCAAGGCGACGTTTGCTGGAGCAAGACCGATAGCAACGACTGCACTAAATACCAGAACGCTTGCCAGAAGCAGGAAGATCATTGCGGTGAATGTGTCAAGAGCAATACAGCTACTTGTCGCTTCTTGACCCCTGTTTATGCATAAACGATGGGGGGGGACTCTTTGTTGTAGTTTTATCTTTACGTCTGGTGCGGATATATATGAGTTATTATTTATTTTGGAAACGTAGGATCGGGTTTAAAATATGACAAAAGTGGGAAGAATTCAAGGGCTGAGGGGGAGGGATTCTTTTCTAATTTTCTAATGATATTAATATATATGGAAATTTTGCAATAAGATCCACGTTCTTCCACTTGAAAAAGGATCTGAATATGATAGACTTGTGATGCTGGGAATAGGATATATATATTGTTTACTTGTAGGAAGAGTTATTGGTTTTTTTTCCCGCAAGACTGAATAGATAGCTGGATGAAGTTCGCGTTGTAAAGCGGGAGGTTATGGGTTCGAATCCCGTGTCCATGGTCAAGCTGGTTCTGGTAGTTTGCCTAGCTACAGTCCTCATAATGAGAATCCGGCACCTAACACTCCGGCGCCATAACCTTCAGGCTGTATCCAAGTGTGGTGAACTATTGCTGTCGATGACTACACGACCAGCTAGCTAGTATCGAGTGAGGTTCTATGATTACTTTAGGGCAAGAAGCCTAATTTCATATCCTGTGTCCTATTATCTTCGGGTGATGAATCCCCGCCAGGTAGATGCTGAGTTATCAACGTCCGGATGAAACCGAGAAAAAATCAATTTTGTAGGCTTGTAGTCATCCCGAGCATTGCTTGTCACACGAACAAACAGGCTATTTACAGGATTCGATAGTTGCTGTAATCAGCGCCCTTTCATTAAGCCGGATTCCATGTTATGATATATCGCTAGCATCCTATGAGGATGTAAAATTTAGAGGGAAGTGTGCTTTTCGCCCAGACATCGTTAGGTCTGAGAAAAATTTCCATCTCCCTCGAAGTGAACTTGCTATTTGTTCAATCGTACACATTGCTTCTCCTACACAGATAATAATGGTAACGTAAGCGCAGCTGATCAATATCTGTTATACTCTAGTGTGGTCTCGGTGCCTTTCTTTCGCATGTTCGGCTGAGTGTTTCTGGCGCGCGGTTGGGGTGAATAAACCGAGGAGCTAGAAGTTAGAAGTCGGACAGATGTCGTTTCAGCAGACTAAATACTTATAAACTTGATGGCGTAGCTGGAGATTAGCCCCGAAGAGAGTGGAGTCATAACAGACTTAAGAATCATGAAGAGACTAGCGCTGAACTGCTGCGATCAATATTAACACCGCTAGCAGATCTACATAGGCTGAAAGATTCGGATGGGCTTAGTCTAGCTCTATGATAATTGTGTTAATGTCGCGGCACATAGTCCATGCCAAACCCGATAACCTACTGCTTAAAGCTCTGCATAACACGCCAATGGGGTTAACAAGCGCGTTGGTTTTGGCATATTTTTCCCCGAACATCCAAGTTGTAAGGTCTTCCGGTTTCGTTTAAACTATCTGCACCAGTACCGTACCAGCTTCCGAAGCTAGAATCTCACTGCAATTATATATCTTTGGCAAGCTTGCCAAACTCGCTACTTAATGGTTAATTGCTTCTACGCTAAGGGCACCCACCCAATAGCTACTAACTTATAAGGCTGTGAAGCTGGTGCGTTAATCTGATGTCCGCCCATGAGTAACAGTGGTAAAAAGAGGTCTTGCCGTCGTATTGTGATCAACTATTGTTTATAAGCAAACTATTCGGGCCGCTAGCACCGTTACAATAAAACAACCATACCGCTAGCTATAAAGCTTGAGGATGAGGCTTAATAAAGTTGCCTTGGGGTACCCTGTCTGTGGGGGCGGAAACGGGAACACAGCTATACTAAACTTGAAATTATACAACACACCAGAAAGAGTATTAAACTAATATGACCAATCGTGGTATACATCGTCAGCACCGGCATTGGAGTGATATCTTGCTTAATCGGGTGGTTTTCCTATACTGTATTACCACTTGGCATCTTGGTGTCGGAGGTTTTATTTGACATTTTCGGAGGTTGGATAGCCGTGGGTTAGGTGTTAGACGTTGAAACTAAGCTTTGCGGCTCCGGATCCACGGATCGAAGCGAACGAGATCGGCAAGCCACCCTAGCCCCAAGACCTCGGACTTGCATCACGCATGAGACAAGACTAAAATGTTCTGGATTCGACGTTGGACCACGATTCAAATGCTTTTAGAGATGAGGGGATACTTTTAGTTTTTAGTTTTTTTCGAAGAATGTTCATTTCATTTTTTTTTAGGTTCTTTCCTCTTTTTCGGTCTAAAGTAAAAAAGAAACCAAGAAGCTAGCTAAGTACAAATCCACACATTTACCACCCACCTTCACTTCATTTCAACTCATTCCTCCAAATGCATTCCAACCAATCATTCCACCCAACTTTTTCACATTCCAAAGACTGGCCATAACAGATATAAAAGATGCAAACTCCGCCCTTCAAACCACCGACAAAAGGAACCCAGTTTCCTTCCCTCAATTGCCACCATCCAATGCTCACTAGTCAGTGTCGTCATTCATTACATCCACCCGCTCTTTGCCTGCGAACCTACCTGGATAACAAAATAAACACTTCATGATATAAAGAGGCAAGGAAAGGAAAATAAGAAATCAACCATTCAACAACCTCGCAACAAAGGAAAAAATTCGTTAAAAAATCATACAGATCGAATTGAATCATCACACATAAACCCCATCATCCCACATCGCCCGTTTCATTTAATCAGTGCCTGCCATGACCGTGGCCATGATCATCACCTGAACTGCTGCTACTGCTACTGCTCGAGCTGGAGCTACTGGATTCGCTAGAACTGCTTGAGCTCCCCGTCTCGCTGACAGTCTCCGAAACATAGTCCGATGAATAACTCTCATCTGAAGATGTATACTTTTCGCTCATATGCTGCTGTGTGCGCCGAGTGATAAATATCGAAGTCAGTCCAGCAGCCGCTGCGCCCATCATTGCTGCGAATCCTCCACCGCCATGGTGGCCAGATTGTCCGCCATGCCCACCGGAGACTGCACCTGATGCGCCGTGTGCGGATGAGCTGTGTCCACCGTAAGCCGCTCCATGGGAGCCGGAATGGGTAGCGCCATGATGATGCGTAGTGGTCGTGGTCGTGGTCGTGGTCTTGCGCCTTCCCCACAACGAGGCAAGCAGTCCGGCTCCTGCGCCAGCTGCTGCTGCGCCACCGTAACCTGCACCATGGTGTCCTGAACTATGATCGACAATCACCGTTTCCTCTTTACGACGACGCCCGAAGGAGTTCATCCATCCAAAGAATCCCTTGAAGCCCTTCCTGATGCAGCAGCAGAATAGAATCAGAGCAATCAAAAAGAGCGCTCCCAAGACACCACCTATAATTCCACCAATCTGAGCACCAGTCAAATGGTGAGTACCCCCACCACCAACGACACCAGCATATCCAAGATCTCCAGTCGCGACGGGAACGATATAAGTGTTTGTACCAGTAGCACTAGGAACCAGGATTTTGGAACCCGAGACATCTCCACCAATAACACCGCCATTAAAAGACTCAGTTGGGCGAGTAGGAGGGGTGAAAGAACCGGTTGTGAAGGTGTACAGGTAGCCAGCACTCGAAGATGGGTTTACAGCGTTAGATGTGTAATATGTTAGGGCCCATGTGGTCGTTGGTGCGTTGGAGACGGATGGATTAGGTGTAGCTGCTGCAACGAACGAAGAGTACGTGGAGGTCCTAACGCTGGTTACAAGGCCAGTCACCGTGTAGGTGGTGGTGTAGTAATTCCATTGCGATGCAGCAGCAGCACCGCACTGTCCGAGATACAGACAGACCTGATCGCTGGCGCAACAAATGTCACCACAACTTGTTTGACCGAGAGAGGAACTGCACATAGCAGTCACCTGAGGTGCTGGAACAGGTTCTGCTACAGCAACCGGATCAGGTACTGGCAATGGCGATGACGAACATGTGTGGAGGAGGGTGAACAGCAGCGAGAGGAGGGTTGGGGCGACATTTCGTGTCCGCATGGTGGGCGGAATGAGCAATTGGGTCGTGAAGAGCAGCAGAAATCGTCAGTCGTGGAAAGGAAGTGATGGATGGTAGCGAGAAAGGATGCAGCGAAGTCAATCTTTTGGAATAGAGGAGGCTGGGGGTCAGCAGGGGAAATGATAGAACTGACACTCGGCAAACAAAGAGAGGGAAGACAAACCGAGCAACTGTCGATGACCAACCAAGAGGAAGTGTATGCAGGTACGGGACAGACTGCAGACTCAGAGGGGTGGAGGGAGCGAGCGAGAGCGAGAGGAGGGAAGGGAGGGAAAGGAAGAGAGGTAGAGGGAAGGGAGGGAGGGAGGGAGGGAGAAAGACGAGGAAGAGAGGGAAGAAGAAGAAAAGAGGAGGAAGGTGGAGGGCAGAGCAAGGAACAGAGCACAGAAGTACTCCCATGTACCTACCTGCTGCCTACATACGTACGCTAACAGACCGACCAGCCACCTTTTCCTCGTCTTTTTCTCACCACGGCTCTTGCTCTCACTGACCCAGCTGCACAAAAAGCGAGAGGCCGGTAAGTTCTCTCCCTCCTCCTCAGGTGTGTGTGTGCCTCCTACACGGAGGTTGGGATGCACTGGAAACCAATCCATCCCCCGGCCAACGCTGTCGTTGTTCGTCCATCTGGCCAGCCAGCACACACCTTCCCGCACCCCGTCTAACTCCATGGGGAAACACCATCACACCAACGTTGGCGAGACAACCGCACCCAGGAGGGGTTACAAGGTTCCGGGCAGGGGTGCAGACAGGGGTGTTTTGTTCCTGTTTTCCAGCCTCTGCTTTTTCTCTTCAGTCCATACAGCCCACAATAACCCCAACCCTCTTACCTCCCCCCAACCCCCTCAGCATCCTCCCGGAAGCGGTGGTACGCCCGTCCCAGAGCTGAACTCAGAGCAGGTTGGCCAAATTTACTTCTCTCGAAACAATTCTTGCCAAGGCTGGCTCGGGTTGGTTCTTGCTGCCGCTGCACCACCACACCAGCAGCAGTATGCCGGTGGATTATCCCATGTCCGTTTCCTGTTACGTTTTCCGTGACGTGGGAATTGCGTTTCTCAGTCCAGGAACGCAGACGAAACAGTGTGTGGGTCTTGGCATTAAAGATGGGGAGAGGTTCATTGGGGAAACACGTGTTGAGGCTCAATTAACGAGAGAGCTAAGAAAAGAGCTTGAGTCTCGCGAGTCCCGCCTCGCTAAGCTTTTACCGCTCTGGCTCATGATTTAGCTGTGTAGTAGCTGGCGCCCCACCACCGAAACTCCAGCCTCTCGACTTTTACGACTCCCACTCGCAATCTTGATAAAACCAAGCGAAACTCTAACTCTCCCGATATAGAAGTTCCCCAACCTCTCTATTAATCCTTTTGCAACTCTGACGACATGCCCATTGGACCGATCAACCGGATTTGTCCCAGTCCACCGGATTAGCATACCGAAGACCCAGGTGTCGCTCAAGTCTTCGGATGCACGGAATATGATATTGCCCTTTTCATCAAAGCCCAGCATCTCAATTTTCTAAATGCGCCATCGTACATACTGTGTTTTTGTGGAGATCTTATGAATAAATAGCACGCACCCCATCCTCTTTTGAGGATTGGCCGTCGAAGAATCCTTTGTCGTCAATGGATCTTCAAACCAGTCTCTTTTGTACTAATCGTAACGTATCTAAATATAGCGCGGGATAAGATCGGAGGGTATTACGAAAGCGTCTATTCGATCACCTTATCTCCGCGGGATCAAATATGGCCTGGTTGTTTCATTACTTATTAAATTGCCTTGTTGGGCGTTTCTCTTGATTTCACTTTGTGGTTAGAGGCCGACTGCCTTGTGGCCATATCTTTCGCCTTATCTATTGCGGTTACCCTCGATCCAAGCTATCTATTCAAGTTATCTGTTCGTCCATGGAACGGATACTGGTTTATGGGACTGGTCACGTCTCGTCATTCACACTTACATTCTAAAAATCCAAGGTCTACTAGCATTACCGAATATAGCTTCTTGGTATCAACCAACATTCACGGACGGGACAGAATCCCTCCCTACCTCTCATCCACTCTTGTACCTACAATCCACAGCAAGCAGCAATCTTGTAACAACGTCCCGCGACATCCCGTGAGCGGCTCACCCGTACCGAATCCCGGCCTCCACGGCATACCTCCCCAACGAGCCGTTCAATCGGCATATCCAGAGCCTTGGACCATTTCAGCCCCCCCGATATACTACTGGACGCCACCCTAAACTCAAAGAAACCGTTTTTGTTTCGTCGGGAGGGAATGGTCAGCCATGGATACAAATGTCAGTTATTGGAGATTGGGACTTCGTTTGGGTTCCAGAAACACGGGACGGCTGAGATGTAATGCGATGCAACGTGACGAGTGCGCGACTCGGCAACAGCCCCACTTAAGTGCAATTCTCAGCTATTTTGGGATTTAAGGGTGTCGGGGTGTCGGGGTGGGGCTACGAGCGAGGGATTGGGGTAATCGAATGATGGGGGAGGGGTGTTTAAATCGGGTGGGGATTTATTGGGTGGGGATCCAAGTATTTATTCAGGATACTTATTGATGATTTCGGTCGCGTTGTGGATTCGACGTTTCTTTGCTCGTGCCTTCGCAGTGGGTAGTGGGGATGGGTCCCTGTCTTGGCGGGCGAGAAGCTTATATAATGGCGACTCCACGGCAGGAATTTACATGGCCTTTGGAAAACCCTCGGTAGCTCCTAGTGGAAAGTGTGATGGTTTCGCTGATTGAAGCCGTTTACTATGGAGAATCGAGGGTACATATTGGCATAGTCATGCTTTGGTGGATTCCAAAAGTTTTCGCTAGATTTTGCTACATTAAGACGGACCTAATTATTAGATCCTACGGGATTTCCCGCAATCTGGAGAGCGCGAAACAGGGCAGACAGCTTGATTATCCAGACACGTGGCCAAATATTGACAATACCGCCAGATACGATATTAATCAATATATTTGCCCCATTTGTGGGATGATCAGGATTTGGCTCGACGAGAAAAGTGTTCTCGTGTCAATGATTTTCAATCAGAGCTGTCATTGATCAACAAGGTTCTGACACCATGAAATTCGGTACCGTCATACGTGTAGCTGGTATGATATTAGGTGTTGAATGCTATGATTTTCCTTGCATTTTGCTATGCGGTTACTGTGTAGCTACATGCAGCTGGTAGTCACGCAGATCTTCTATGTATTGGGATCCCTGTTAAGAGAGCGTCACACGGGATCACTCGGCGCTTCCTACGGCTCAGACCGTAAACCTTGGCAGTTTATTTATCTGAATGGTAGGGATTTGGAAAGCTGTTGATTTAGTTACTGTTGAGGTTCTCTGGATTTGCTGTAGATTTGGCTTCTTTTGGCTACTACTATTACTAGCTAGAACCTTCCACCGTAAACAGCTCCTTTGGATCTTTGTTACTAACTCCTGGGGTAAACTAGTGACGTAAGGAGGATCATGATATTTACATACTAGCTGTTTCTAGACGAAGGCGGTTTTCCAGATGATGACAAGGTCTCGTACACCCCCCCCCAAACTTGGCTACCTGCAAGAATATCAGGGTATAGTAGAACTGCTTTGCAGTAGAGGTTTCTTCTATAGCATATCGTCTTTATTACGCATTTACTTAGCCCATATAATTTGGCCTATAATTAACACTAATCACTACAAATAAAAAATCCAACCAAAAACACCCGCTATAAATACAATCTTACACATCATATACCACTTATATATTATTCAAATTCCCTATCCTCCATCTTTATACCGTGTCCAAGTGCCAGAGTTCTAAATCAACCGTTTGGTTTCGTGATAATTATCGTCCTTTCTGGAGCTGTATCAATCGCGACACAAATGGGCGATGATCGTAAGCGGTTGTTAACGGGGAAACTCGATTTAGTCCAACATATCCCAGATCACCACCTCGAGTGTCCCACTGTTTCAAGAGCCTAAACTCAAGTACAAAGAAAGCCTCCAAAACCCACACCGCACCGGCCTCAACCTCCTCATTAAATGCAGCGAGCAACCGGAAGTCATAATGGTTCCCCGGCCCTTCCATAAATTTGTAGTGAGCGCTTAGTTTCCCGCGGGCACGAGAATCGTCGTCAATGTGCTGGGCAATCCGCCGGCCAACTCCATAGTAAACCCCCGGCTTCGAGATCGGATTCGGCTCAGAGCTAAGTGTCCCGCACGACGGCCGGGTTATTGGAAAGGGCCTCGGCGAAATACTTGCTGACCCACCAACATAGTATCCGCGGTCTTTATTCGGTGTTGTGATTCCGTTGATATAGCAGCCTTGTTTGGGGACCCAACAGTTCCGGTTCAGTAGCGGGAAGCTTGCAGCTAGGCCTATGGTTCTGGCACAGCGGATCATCTCTTTCGTCTCTGGGAGGGTGGCGTCTGTGAACAGCTGGAATATGTCGTTGAAGTGGGTCGTTGCCAAGTACGTTTTCACGGACGTTGAAGCTGGAAGGGCGCCGCTGAGCACTTCGGAGTGGAAGTAACATAAAGTCTGATGAAGCTGAGTCGAGAAATAGTCGTTGGTATCTGGGCGCTGGAAATACTGAGAGCGGCTATAAGATATTGTTAGGGACCTAGTTATCCGCAGGGGGAGGGGGGGTCCTAGCCTGTCCCTAGTTTGTATTTGGGCTCTTTTCTGGCTCTTCTTTTTGACGCTCTTGGGCGTATACGTTACTTCCCCGCGTGTTATGTGGAGTTTTTGTGGCTTTTGCAGCTCGTTCGCGGTTGTTTGATCTTTCTTCAGGCCTATAGTGAAATATCGAGTCAATCTCGTTGCACTTTTAAAAAAAAATTTAAATTTTTTAAAAGCTAAGCAAAATTGGTTCTAGTTTGATTTACCTAACTTGACCTCACTCGGTTCCTGAGGTCACCAGTTAGACTTTCGTTGCCTCTAATATTCGTGAACAAACTTGCCTCTTTTGCTTTCTTTATTTCCTGTGATGGCTTCGCTCCCCATGCTTGTTTTAATGAGTCCCACCAGTTCTGAATATGCTGGTAAACCATCCATTTCTCAAGTGGTTTGGAGTGTCTAAAATGAGGCTTGTTGGATACGCTGAAGTTTGCCCTAGGGGAACAAGTTGCTCGGAGTAATAAGTGTTCTCGAGATAATCCATGTTGCCATGTTTTTCTGTGGGTCTGGCGGAGTAGAAGCAAAGAAGTGCCAGGAGAGACAGCGGCGACACAAGACCTTTGCATTGGTACAGGGCGTGATTCTTCTTGATTACTTGGATGTTTTCGCGAGTATTGTTTAGATCTGATAAGATGGAAGAGATAGGGATGCGACTAGGAATCTAAGGAACCTGTCAACCGAATATTGGTTGACTCTTATAGAACTCGGTCTTCTGGGAGCTCCTAAACAGGGAAATATCGCTGGCCTCGTGAGTAGGTGTGGATATACTGTCGATGTGCATGTTACATTTAAGAGAAGGATGTGAGCTTCTTTATATACCTAAGAATGAGCGAACGGATCAGGCACCCCCCTATTCTACTTACCTCTACGATAACCTACGCTTAGACTCCGTTCTACCTAAGCCTCCTTACTTTGAGGCTCTCATGTCTAGGCTTTCACGTCCGACGTGGCTCGCAATAAGCAGCTGTCTGTGCCGCTGGTGGGATCTTCACCACTGCGTTGTATGTACCTAGGTACCCGTTTCTCTGTGCCATTCAGTTAACCCTCGCCAATAGGATGAGTGAGACAGCTATCATATGCAAGGGCCACTGTGACGGATTAGTTAATGTAGGGATAGGTAAATTGTTCTAGGTTAGTCCCTGATTGGATAGAGCATGCTTGCAAGGCAGCTTGTAGAATGACTCTTTCCAAGCTCGACATCTTTCCATCCACAGAGTGTCCGAAAGCTTGGTTACAATCTGCGTGATGTCTCGGCTATGTTCAAGGGTTGTGCTGGCGAGTAATCGTAGAGTATTGGTGTGAGGCTCTGTTGCTATGCGGGTGACCTGAGCTGAACTGCTATGTGGTCCATGTGTCCCAAACTGGATGGGGCGCAAAATTCAACTCCATTAGCTAGTAAGAACGAAATAGCCTCTAAATCGGTTAAATAAAATGAAGCAAAGGACTCGGAAGCCCTCCGAAGCCATGTGTTAAGCGCAAGAAAAGCCTGTTATGAGGTAGAAGCGGTACGAAGGTTCGACTGCCAGCTCAGCTCATAGCAACCAAAAGGGTCGACAAAAGCTACTAGGCTAAAGTGACCAAGGCAAGGAGAACTTCAAGGCCAGCAAGCCAGTTACAGTTGATAAAAAGAGGGTTACACGCTGCAGAGCACTGCCACAACTAGTCGTCTGGTGAGTACGCGCGTAATACCGCGTTGGGTTCGGATAGCGCGGAGGGCGCTAAGAGTTTGAGATAAGGAGTGCCAAAACACATAGACTGTAGATTTAGCTACTATCGAACCTGATAGAATATACCGCCACCGGGCGAAGTGTTATATACGTGGCAGGAATCTTTATAAACCCTTGGATTTGAGGCAGTCTCGAGGCGGTATTTTCATGTGGTAAGAGTTTTCTCTGAGGCGGCTACTGGAACATGAAATATCGGAGCATTAGGCGCAAATAGCCTTTCCATATACAGTATTGAGATCTCACTAGGAAATACCATTCTGCTAATAAGCACGAACTATATCTAAGAAGTCGAGTAAATGACCACATGTGAAGTTACACATGACTTAGTGTTAATGCACAGAGCTTAATAGGGAAGAATAGACTACAGGTAGTGGGATGTGATTGGGCTGTTTTCCTGAGACGTTTAAGTAAATATAGTTATCCTAAGCCGACTTAGAACTTGACCACTTTTCCTGAGAGGCATGGACAAATGAGTCGCCTGCCTGAGCTGTTCCTTGTCACAGCCTTTTCTCAGTATATTTCTCTGCTACCGGTAGGATTTCCCGAATCCATAGACCTTACTGCGCATAGACCTCCGAATTCCTGTGCCGTGCGCTGGTAAGGCAACTGAAGTTAGAAAAAGAAATCTCTCGGGAACAACAAGTTAGAATCTCGTCATGTCCATTGCTGCACTTACCTAAATTTTGATCCTACGCGTACTGTTCAAGCTAGATTGGAGTTGTTATTTACTATGATAGGTTAAACCCTACCAGCAATTTTAGAATATATAGCCATGGTTCTGTTCCTTATTACTGTTTATCGTTATTGTTTCTAGTCAGTCGCTGCACGGAGTCTTTAGAAACCGCTGCACACCCCAAGGTTAAGGCAAAGCCATATGATTAGGAAGTATATTTTGAAGCGACGAGTGATAGGTTATGAAGTGATATTGATATTTCCTCAAAATGCCTACACAACATGAGAACGCGGGGTCGTAAAAATAATTTGTTTCATGAATTATGTTTCTCGCTTATCGCTAACTATTTGTGTGCTTAGGGAGCAGCAAAGCTAACTAGTTGATTGCGATCAAGATAATTTCTCGAGTATCGACGAACCCTAACCTTGACCACCAGCTACTGTTGCTTGAGCTCGGGCTGGTAAACTACCTACTGGCTGAACTTGGCCATCCACCAACAACGGCTTGGCAGCCATGGTGGATCGAATTTTTCAAAGAAAAGGTAATATTGAGCAACAACTATTTTCGTTCTTTTATACAGTAGTTCTATTTATTTGTTCCTAGATGTTTTTCTGAAATGATGGCTCGTCTGGTGAGCAGGTGAGCCTCAAAACATCCATATGTCCTTGTAGCCCTAAGACAGTGACGGTGATTCAACCAAGAAAATACAGATACCGTAGTATTTAGTGAAATTCGTTCCGGCGCTAGTAGGTAAGGGGTGGATATAGTCTGTTAAAACTCTACGTTTATGATGCCGCTGGGGGCTTTTGGCGGAAAATCACGGAAAGTCAACATGTCCTATACATGTTTTACCTACTACCACCGGAACGAATTTCACCAAACACTACGGTAGCGCCTTTGAACTTCTCATGCATAGAGATAAAGTATTGTGCATAAATAGCGGCGGAGGATGCATGATTGGTAGTTCTGGAGGGTAACATACCCCCGCACTCAAGCTTTAAAGATGGGAGGCCTGAAAAGTGTCGAGAGCCGCCTTACATACCATACTTTGTGAACTCTGTGTGCTTAGGTCGCAACCTAGACGATAGCCGGTACCTCGACCTTCTCGATGCCATTTCGCAACAAATGTCAGATATATTACGGGAAAGGGGGAACTCATCTAGTCGACGCGGTCCATTTCTTGTCCCCCGATCATTACTGCAAAATATGTGGGCAGGGATTCACATCGGAAGGCGCAGTGGAACGTCATGTAATGGCGGCGTCTCGCGAGTGTCCTAGACATATGGACATAGAATGCCCCAAGAAGTCCCTATCCAACGGCGCCCGCCACCCCGCGACTCTATCATGGCTGGAGAAACTCGAAATCAACCCCATCCCATCCACATATTACAAAAACCCATACCCCCCGATTATTAGAAGTACAGATCCCAACATCGACCGTTCCAATCCAACTGCATGGTGCGATTATATACCAACCCAGGGTTCGGATAGTAGCGATGATGGTGGTGGTGATTATTGTGACAATACATTTACACCTGCCAAAGGCATCGCCGCCCCCCTCACGAACCAAAGCGTAGGTAGTACGGGCAACACTAGTCTTCCTTCACCTATTAGAAATCCTACCCTTGACGCTGCCAAAGACCTAGATGGCACATTTTCAGCGTTGACACTCGTCGAAGGCTCCGTAAACGAGTTTGACAACATGCAGCACGAGGATCCGGAGGACTATTGGTCCAAATCTTTCATGAGTTCTTTAGAATCTGCCAGGCGCTCTTCATATAGGAGAAAAAATTACTGGCACCCAGGAAATCCCGCATATATGCCTTCTGAAAATATCGCGGGTTGTAGTAGCAACACGAGCTATGTAGATCCAAAAGTGTCCTTATACAGCCCCTTCAATAGCATTATCCCTGGTGGCAGCTGCGACCCAAATTCTACGAACAGTTTCGTCAGAACATCCGACTATGTTCTCGGAAGGGGCCAAGACGGCGTAAACAGCGTCAAAACCTTTCCTCTCCTTCGATGCTCAGTTGACGGATACGGTGGATACCGCGCAAATACCGTGCGCAGAAAATTGCCCCCACCCTCAACTCATCAAAATCTTACAAATCGACCCAAAAACCCTAAGTCTCCTGAGCTGAAAAAAGTCAGCCTGATGTGTCCGCTCTGTCCTAACAAAACGAAAAAGTTCAGAAGCACGGGTAGCCTGAAGATGCATATGAAATCGGAAGTCCATGTACCTAAGATACCAGTTCCACCACGGCAACGCCCACAGCGGTAACGCGCTATACTATTCCATGGATCCTTTTAATGCGGGATTAGGTGGCATGAGTTTAGCGGGTGCAGCCTTGGTGAACTATGAATGGTTGACCACTGCGGCGCTGGGAAGGTTAGGAAGCTTAAGTTCTGGAGGTGTGCAGTCGAAAGTGGAGGAACGACACCGACCAAAGTATCGTTTGGCTATCTATTTTTGTTACGTACTTCTTCGATAACAGCTGTCGTGAGGTGTGGCTGCTGCATTTGCAGGTTTCTTGGATTTTCTCGGGGGCAATTAACTAAGGGTTTTGTATCTAGGCCAGTACGTATTCTGTATACTCTCGTCTCTAAAGAGATTGTATGCAAAACGAGGTATTATGGTTGATGTTTGTGGAGTTAGGGATAGGCAACATGCGATAACCTGTGGTGAGGGAATTTCACTGTAGATTGCAAGATACTCGTGCCTCCACGCCCCTTGTGAACACTCATGGCGATCTTTTATACAGCTAAACCCAAAATTTTCCTTTTAGAAGTAATGTACAGCCGCGTCTTAAAAGTCATTGCACCCCTTCTACTATAGCCACCAAGCCTAACTACTAGCAATTTTAAAGTATAACTTTGCTAGAAGGTGATTATTTAATCGCTATACTACGTATGACTAGTATGCTAATATTTATGTGTATATTTCTCTTTTTAATTACTCTCTTACAACCTGGTATAGTGACTTGTTACTGTGCTCTCAGGTTGTTAGGGTGCAAAGACTTTTGGGATGCGGCTGTACGCCCCACGAAATCCCCAGAGCAGACACCCTACAGCGAGGTTAGTGCTTGGACTTGGCAATGCCCGGCATATAACTTACATAGTCTCGTATAACTTGCCCAAAAATATGTTTCCGCCTGGAGAAGGATACGTGGCAGCTCCGCAGTGTAAACGCCTAGAGAGGCCTGGAACCACTAACTTCACTATGTACTATCTTCGTTGAGATGAAGCCTTCGATGCATCTTCAACGGCCTTCTCTTCGTCGATATGCGGATAACCAGATATGGGAGAGGGCTGATGATTTTATTGCAGATGGCTTTGCAATAAATATAATATATTTAGTTAGTGTGATTGGGATTAAGGTTTGTTTTTATGCCTTAAGTCTGGAGACTGGAGACGCGAAGCCGGCAGTCACTCATAACTAGCGAACAACATCGGAACATAAATGTACCTCCCATCAAATGGTCTGAACTTGATGTTCTAAGTCCCAAGTCCGAAAACTGTCTTCGAGTGACACATGTGAAGACGATGTCTGCTCAACTTGAACTTGAAATGTGTACACTTTCGTATTCGAACTATTGTTGGTTTTGGTTCATTGATCTTGAGCTTAGGAGTCAACGACAATCTCGTACGACAAACGGAGGTTTCGGTGAAGTCACAGTTACGGTTACGGTTGAGGTTCTGCTTATTTAGGTATTGGGAGGGGGATTGCTACGATGACGAGTGAGAGGATATCATATTTAGTTGAATTCAGTTTCTACATTTGTTATCAATAAGCACAAATCTGATCCTGTTTTCAAGAGATGTAGCTGCAGGTCCATGATGCGATGGGGAAAATGGCTCTAAGATGGGTAGATGAGTAGTTGCAATAAATCCAACTACTATTAGATGTTAGGGATACCAGTGGCAATTCCAATACGTCTTGACGTAGCTTTCCTGATCTGCCAGCTTTGGACTATTCGACTGATACTCGGATGTCCATGAGCCGGATTAATAGCTACCAGAAAACCCCTCGTTATTGGTTTTATTACTATATACATAATCTTAAGGTGAGGGCTTCTACCAGGATTGAATAAGCAAGAAGCTACTCGACGAAAATTAAAGTATCCGGACGCCAAGAAATTTTTGGCAAAGTCGACTCTCAGCAACCGTGGGTATATGGACCATACATAATATTTTATGCTCGACATAAGCAAATATCCACATTATTTGATTCATTTGGTCATTTTTGTGACTTATAAAACAAGGATTGATGAGAATACACGCAGAAAACTATGTGCTATATGTGGGTTAGGGTTTCTTGGCATCCGGATACTTTAACTTTCGTCGAGTAGTACCAAGCGATATCGCTACTTTTTCCAGCAACGCTTCAATAACCGAGTGATATACTATGAAACGAAAGCGTAATCTCCTAGAATTCGCCGTACACGGCAAAATAGTTATGTGGGGTATGCCGTATCAGTTGGTGCAATAAGGTTTCTTCAAAAATCCTATCCCATGGTTTATGCAGACCCCTGCAAACGATGTCAGCACTCACAAGCATGAGCCTATCGATTAAATCCATGCAATACTAGTTTGCGGCTGCAAACCGTTGAACCAATGTACCGGGAAATACGTGCCTGTTCTCGGATATTAATGTCTAAGCAATAGATACTTGATTGGTGGTTCTAGAAATGCGCATATTCTCCCCACAATCAAGCTTTAGGAGTGGTAGGCCTGAAAATGGATAAGGTACATAGTGTCAAAAACCCTGTCCTTCACAGCGGTAATCAGCAAAAAAAAATCAGTTAAATCGCATTACCAAATCGCCATGTCGCAGCCCTTCAAGAAAAAGCGTTACTGCTCAGGATGCGGTCGGGCCATCAAGGGGAAACGGAAGAAATTTAATGCGCACCAGGCGAAGTGTCTAGAGGACACCCAAAATCTCAAGAATACTCTAGGTGCTGGTTCTCGCGAATTACCCAACGAAAGTACAGATCTCAAAGACTTGAGGCCGCAACTTGAAGAATATAGCGGTTCGAGCACCCGCAATTCACCCACAAAAACCACCAAGCGCCAAAGGAGTGGTGCTTCCGCTTTACGGGTGGCAGTAGAGGGTCCCAGCAACTTGGGCACTCTACAACCTAGAATGACAATAGAGAGACTCAACAGTTTGATTATTCCACGACCTAAAATTACAATAGAGAAACTCAATAGCCTAGTTGTTCCTTCGTCGAGAAATCGTGATCGCTCGAACCCAATCGCTACATTCAATGATAACAGCATCAACCTGACAAGAGCACGGATCGATAATACACCGACTGGAAGTCTGAACAGCAGTACCGACGTCGATAACAACAATGGTGTCTCAGTCAGAAACGCCGTCACCCCTCGTCCAACTTGGGACGAAAACAATACACGGACAGCCTATTTACTCGAAAATTACGCAGATAAGAGGGGTTTTACGCATGGCACCGTTGCTGGAACGTTCAGCTATCCTGTAGTGACCAGTACTGGTCAAACCCCAAACCGGATTCTAGAAGAAAAGAAACCTGGGAGGACTTGCCCACTCTGTCCTTCGACGAAGACGAAAAAGTTTATGAGTGAGAAGAGTCTTCAGATGCACATGAAATCACAAGTCCATGTACCTAAGGATACATAGGACAGTGGAAAAAACAAAGAGCAAGAGAGATTCGGGACCGTATAATGTTTTTGTTGTGAGCATGCTTAAATTGCCAAGTGGATTGGATTGGCAACGAGCTGTATTGAAGAAATATCGAGTAACATGGATTTGCTCAATACGGTTCTAGAAGACTAAATAATGTAGCAGAAATTATTTAGACATCGCTTTTACCGCTGGTAAATATGGCGAACCTGGGATTTAGCGAGGTTGCAGTTTATCGGTTACTCCTATCCAAGGTCACGTGAGGCGTGTCTTAACGCGTCTCCCAAAAGAGAAAGACCTCCTGCATCTTGGCTTTTCCTTCATTAGCTTCTCCATCATACAACCTCTGCCATCCGACTGCCTCCACGTTACCAGCTATACAAACAAAGATGCCTGCAAGCTTCTCCAGGTAATTTCACTTCACACAAGGACCCTCTTGCTTAACCCCCTTTTATCGCACTAGCTGATCAGGGCTGACTGAACGTATAGATTCCTGAGCTCTGGAGTGTGGGAACTCACTGCAGAGGGCAGTAAACGCTTTCTGGTTCATGAAGACGTTCTCGCATCTCAGTCTCAACGCCTCAAAGACATTATCGATGCCTTCACCGCTGCTGAGTCAACACCAAAACGAGAGATCCCACTCGACAACTGGGACGCAGAGACCGTAGGACGATTCGCAGAATACGTTTACACCGGCGATTACCAGTCCCCAGACCCACGGGCACCATCCACACCTGCTACCACACCTACAGAGTCTGTCCAAAGCACAAGCAACGAGGGGTCTTCAGCTGGTTCTTCGCCAACGGAAGCAGAAAAACGTGAAGACTTTCCTTTGGCCCCGCCAGTTCGCCCCCTGACACCCTTGTCCAAATGTTTCCCCGCTGGCCCAGATCCCCCGCGAAAACGGTCTGCGGCTGAAAAGTTCGCACATGAATATTTCGATCCGAGAGAACACGACTTTGAGGATTTATTTCTCGCCCATGCCAAGATTTTCGCTCTGGCTCAGGAGTTTGAAATGAGTGAACTTCAAACTCTGGCCGTGCAGCGGTTACTGAGAACGTTTCTTAATATTGGAGCTTTCCAGCCAGAGTGGCCTGTGGCATCGAACTTTGTGGAACTGGCGAGATACGCGTATAGCGGTAGTGACCCGTCGAATACCGACCTTCGGCATGTCGTCTCTCAGTTCGCTGCGTTGAACTTTACGACTTTACAAACGGAGGAAATGAAGGCACTGATTGAGCAGTCTGGACGTTTTGCGAGGGACTTGAATGCGAAGGTCTGCAGAAGACTCATCGTCGCTGAGAAGACTCAGGACAACGAACGAAAGGAATTGAAAGAACTTAAACTCCAGCTCCATGCTATGAAGGCCGAACTGGAGGACGAATTGGACCAAGTAGTGATCAAAAAGCCTTCTCCGACCCGTTCGGTTAATCCACTTGGCCACCGCAAACCCGCTAAGAACGGTACCTCTCCTTTCGTTTACTCCCTTGATGCAACCCAGCCCAATAGCGGCGGTGCCTTTGCAAACGTTCCACCCCCGCCGCCCAACAGAATCTTCCCTGGCAGCAACGCGTTTGGCACCCTCACGGGAGCTGTTGGCTCGAGTTCACTCGCTGTTCCCGTTGCATCTGCCGCCAATAGGTTCGGAGGGACCGATTATTACTCGACATCATCTCAGCCTGGTGCAAAATCGATCTTTGAAAAGAATGAAGTCCTAGCCGGTTCTTCTGGCCTCTTTCCCGAGTCTGAAGCCAAATCCATTTTTGCTACCAACAAAACCCCGGCCAGATCATCCAGCTCGTTTGGGCTATTTGATACCCCACCTCAGTCCCGCAGCACCTCTACCATGGGAGTGGCCAGGCTACTAGAGACTACCAGTTCCTTGGACCCCGTCAAACAACCTGCACCGTCGGGCAGTTTGTTTAGATCGTTTCCACCGCAAAGAAGCCCCCAGCTCGACGTGTTTGGGCAATCGGTTGAAGCTAAGGGTTTCTCTATGAGCTCCTCTAAGACCACCCAATTCGGTGGGGCTCAGGTAGCTCCCACAGCTCCATTATTCGGACCACCCAAGGTAGCCCCCAAGGGATTGTTTGGACAGGCCCCGGGCAGAGCTACGGGGGCTGCGAACATTTTTGCGCCGAAATAATGGATTATGGTAGACGTGAGTACGCCCTGCCGGTTTGCACAACCAAAACCGGCTTGCACTGTCCTGACAAGAAGCTGATATATCTTTAGTTCTAGGTCTTGCAAGCGATTTCATAGGCGTTTCTAGCAGCCGTCGGATTATCTGTGTCGCAATTCTCCTTTTCTAATAGCATGTTTGCAGGCTCTCTTTGCGGCGAGATGAAGGGTGTCACCGTGGCTTATTTTTTCCAGTTCTAAATAGTTTAAAGATCTGTAATTCACGAACTTGTTTTTTTGCGGGGATGGTTGATAGATGAAGGATTATGTGTGTATGTTTCTATAAGAATAATACCAGAATTACCATGTGAGCAGGAATGGTGAGAGGCGACCGAGTTCATGGGCCGTCACTCGCCTGCACGAACGCGTATTCCGTGGCGACAACCAAGAGTCAAAGCGTGGAAGGCGAGTGGAGGGTGAATGTGGCCGTGCGTCAACTCCGTCATTGCCCCGCCACAGCCACAGCCAAGAGCGATGACGTCTGGAGATTCAGTTGATTGCCACCAACAGGATATAAAGAAGATATCCCCAGGCCCACAAGGCGGCCCCAACCACAAAGCGAACACCTGGATCCTCAATCCCTCCGATTCCCGCATATTCCTTGAATCAAATCCCCAAGAAGAAGAAAACCCTTCCAATGCCGATCCCACTCTTCACGGCCGGCGAGAAGCCATCCAACACAGAAACGCTCGCACCGCACCAAAAAGAAACCGTTACCTCCACCCCCCTTACCTCTGGCTCTCCCCAAGGATCCACGTCCGAGCGACGCCGATCTTCGGCATCTGAGCATCAGCAAACACCTGCTGCAGCATCAGGGTCTGGGACGGCGGGCAACGTAAGCGCGAGTGGGAGGGAGCAGACCAAGGAGGAGAGGGAGGAGGCAGACAGACTGTATGAAGAGAGGATTGAGGAGGAGTATGCGAAGCGGGAAGGAGGGGCGTAGGTTGCTGTACTGTGTTCGGGTATAGGCAGGGTATTTTGTAAGGGTATCGTGGGGTTGGAATATTTGTCTAGTTACGGCAAAAGAGATCGAGAAACGTAAGACTTGGGTTTCGGGGGTATTATTGGCTCGCCAGGGGTTTCGAGGATGACTCTGGCAGTTGGACTGGCCACAAAGCCCTGTCGGCAGACTCTGGTTACTCGATCTCTCTTGCCACACGCTGTTCCTGGGTGTGGGTTTTTCTTTCTTTCTTTCTTTCTCTCTCTGATGCGTGTGTGTGATTGGGTGTTCTGCATGTATTCGTGCTTTATTGGGTAATCTCGATCCCGGGTTAGTGGTGGAGATGTGAAATGCGCAAATCGTGATTGGCTGGGGCTTAGCTGGGAGAGCCGCGATCTTGGCGCTGACGTCGGGTTATAAGGGAACAAGCCCCGTCGATGGCGGTCTGGATGATCTGGCTCTAGTTGTGTGTGTTCTATTTATCCTGGTTTTGGCAATTGGTGAAGGAGCTCTCTTTCTCTCGCTCGTCCTCCGTCTGCTCTCCGTCTGCTGTATTCCATTCCCACCTCCAGCAATTGCCCCATCAACAATTGCAACTCTACCGACTGCTTGCCATCTCCTCCGTTTCTCTGCCCAGATTAAAAAATGGTTCTCGTATTAATTAAAAACTTCCTGTTCCCTCCCCCAAAATCACGACACAGCATCACTCCACCCCTCCTGCCAATAGCCCAAGACTTTGCCACAGACTTCACCACATCCCCTCGCAAGAACTACGGCTCCGCAGGTGACTGCGATCCACAATCATCAGCATGTCGACATCCATCGTGTCCGAAGCGCCAGAGCTCTCGGAGGATGTCACTCAAACCAGACCAAGAAGGGCAGCTATCGAAGCCGTATTTCGATCCGAGGGTGTTGTCGGATTTAACAATCGGGCTTTCGGACGGGCTGACGGTGCCGTTCGCGTTGACGGCGGGATTGAGCGCGTTCAATGATACAAAGGTAGTGCTGTACGGTGGGATCGCGGAGTTGATTGCCGGGAGTATTTCGATGGGGCTGGGTGGATGGCTAGCTGGCCGTGGTGAAGCGTGAGTTTCCCTCTCCCCTCCTCTATCTCTCCCTCCTGCGCTGCTGTGAACAAAAAACACTAACAGGTGGTAGCGAGTTTTATGAAAATACTCTTCATGCGACTGAAACATTAATCGATACATCGCCATCCTCAATCCCGCCCCTTCTCCGCTCCATCTTCGCGCCGTACTATCTCCCTGAGTCGTCGCTTACACCCATGATCGATTCCCTGTCGGTCTGCGACCGCGACAGCCTCACGTCCTTCATACTGCAGTTCCACCACCGCTTGCCCACGCCAGACACGAAAGCGCGGACGCCCCTCTCCTCTGCTGTGACTATTGCGGCGGGGTATTTCTTTGGTGGGTTTATTCCATTGCTGCCGTACTTTTTTGTTAAGCGGGGCGAGGTGTTGGTGGGGCTGGCGTGGAGTGTGGGGGTCATGGTGGCTTGTCTGTTTGTGTTTGGCGTGGGGAAGACGTTGGTTGCGGCGGAGGAAGGACACGATGCGAAGAAGCCGTGGGGGAAGGCGGTTAGGGGAGGGGTGGAGATGGTGTTGGTTGGCGGGGTTGCGGCGGCGGCGGCGATGGGGATTGTTAGAGCTCTGGGCGGACTGTCGTAGGGCTGTACTATGTTTTCACGCTGGTTTTTCTTTTTTAAAACGACACACGCTTGGCTTTGGAGGAACTGTATTATAGTTTTGTAGTAATATCGGCAACGGTCATGGAATATCACTCGGGATGTTTCTTTGCTTGTTTCGGTTTCTGCATTTGATTAGAGCGATTAGAATATATTTATTTGCATCTGCTGTTATTTCTATAGAGTGGTGTGATATGGCTGGTGGTGGGTGCTGGATCATACGAGGTGGAGATTGGGTCTTGTCCATACTGTGCTGCCATCGAATTATAATCTTGGCACCCGCGTGTATATCCAACACCCCCCCTCTTCCTTCTTTCTTCCCTTCACTCCATTTCCACATCCAATGCAAGCCACATCCTCCATCAGCTTTCATCCAACGCATTCTCACCAACCCCACACCAACCAACCCCTTCCAGAACCTGCGGCAGATTCGACGAATATTCAATCCCTCCCTCTTCGCCGTGAACCATACCCCGCTGTTTTGCCCATTTCCAATGCCGTTCTTCCACCGAGGGCTATCCACACTATGCCACCACCCTTCGAATATCTCATGTTGCTGTGTTGCCGTATATTAGAGACGTATAACCCCATCTACAGCATATTTCCCTTTCTAACCGCGTTTTTATCGTGCAGACCGTTCGTCCCGCTGCAGCTCGAATATTTCTTGTCAATATATTGTGCTGTGCTGTGCTGTGTTGTGCTAGAGGCGTATAACCCCATCTACACCATACTTCTCTTTCTAACCGCGTTTTTTTCATACAGACCAGACCGTTCACACCCTGCTACTAGCACCTGCCGGTCCTGAAACCGTGTGAGGGAATCGTCTTATTGTGTTGAGTCTGAGACGTATACCCTATCCCCCGTTAGTCGGTGTGGTATCTAACTGTGTGGTCCTGGTATCGATACGTCTCGATTGGTTCACTACGGGGAGAAGAGATAGCTGTAACAAAGCTATGTCTTATTTTTTCTTGTTTCGGATAGACTGGCCTTGGGACGAGGTTTCGAATTTTGGTGGTCTAGGTTGGGTTCAAGAAGCGTTATTACGCTGACGGTTGATGGTGAGAAGTTAGGGATTAGCTATTTATAGGAAAGTTACGGCGCGGCTTCAAGCGAAGGATACAAAAAGGGTATGGGGCGCGTTCTGGGCTGGATTGCTTTTTTTTTTTTTTTTGGAGGTCGGACGTTATGGAGGTAGAAGAAATATTTGCTCGGCCGATGGCGGCAAGCTCCGCCAGCACGGGTACCATCGCCTACGGTTTTACAAACTGGGGATTGATGGAGTAGCAGGGACTGGTGATGGTCTTGTATTCAGGCTCGTCAGACTTTACTAACGTAGAACACGATATGTTTGAGACTGGCGGAATATACCACAGAGCTTTGCTGTGTTACGGGCGAGGATAGCGTAGAAAGATAAAAATACGTGAGGCGAGTAAAAGAGAGAATCAAGTCATTATTAACTAATGAGGGAAGAGAAATCGGTATATAAAGGAGTCGATTGAGAAAAGGGGTTTGGACTCTACTTCACAGCTCTCGTAATGCGGTTGAGGTGTCTCAGCTGTTTTACTTCCTTCTGTTATAATTTTGCTTTGGAGTCGAGGGCTGACTGTAACTATAGTGCGACAAAAAGGGCTAAAATTGCTACCGCTCTCTTAAAGATATAGAAATAAAACCGCAAGAGTCTTAGTGCGCAACAGGCTGAATACTGCGCTAGCCAAGCGTTTTCTAGAATGGCGTACCACTATCATACCGAGCTCGTCCCTTTTTCGTACCGGAAAATAGGCTAGTCGCGAGTTACTAGGTTTGGGAAGATGAGTGCAAACAAACTAAATGGGATTAAAAAATGTACTGGGCGAGATCAAAATATCTTAGCAACGGGAAAAGAAATATGGGAACTATAGAATATCTAGAATAGAGACTCTAATTCTAGCCTTGAAATAACTACTGGTAACCACATGTACATACGTTATGTCTTCACCTAGTTACCGCTCTAGTGACAGCACTAAGGCAAGCTCTTAGGTAAACGAAGCACAGGACATGATAAGTCAAGTGCTGCGAACTGCAGCAGAGCCCGCTACCCCAGCTGCTTGTTAACCTCGGAAGTCGCCGAATCCTTTCAGGTGTTTCTAGCCGGAAGTGCAAGGTAGAATAAAAAGACTAATTGGGAAGGCGTCTAGAGCAAAGGTGAAAAGAGTAAGCGTTGGGCATGCAGGATGGAAATACGGGGTTGGTCTTTCGTCTCCCATGAAAGAGCTTTTCGGTGAATGACTGCAGCTGTGTTTCGAGCCTGAGTGAGATCCTGACAGTGAAATTTGTAAGAGCTTCTGTAGTCCTAGATCTGGGCTTTGACGGTATATCTATTGCTAAACTAGCGTGCGTTTTTTGAGCGCCAAGAGGCGCCTTCTGTGGGCTGGGGCAACAGCAAGACCAAGAATAGCTAGGACAAGTCGTTGAAATAAAGTTGGATAGTAGACATTCGCAATTGACCGCTCTCCAGTCCCCACTTTCGGCTCTGGCCAATTAGTAAGCACGCCACCAAGCAAGTACCGGTAACTCGGCAAAGCGGTTTTTCATCCTTGCCAGATGCAGGTCGGTAGCCATCATATAACATTAAGATGATCCAGCTCTTGCGTTTTGTGGTGGCTCTTTTTTTTTTTTCGGAGGTGGACGACGAATACCATGCTATGATCATTGCTTGAACTCACTAACGACTCAATTGGCTCCAATTCCCAATTCCCACCGCCAGGAAATCTAGGAATTTTGTCAGTTGCAAGGAACTACCAGTAGACATGGCGGAAGGACAGGCAGCTGCGGCGGCTCGAGCCGACGATGAGGTGCAGCGAATACCGTCTTCCCGAGCATTGGGCGCAAAACAATCGCCAAAAAACGCCACCAACTCGGCTATCGTCGATATACCGCCTGACGGAGGCTATGGATGGGTTTGTGTCGCTTGTTGCTTTACCGTCAATGCGATGACGTGGGGTGTAAATAGTGTAAGACTTTCCTTTCTGGAGTTGAGTTGAGAGAGAGAATATGGAAATGACAGAACTGCAGCTAACAGCGCTTCAATAGTCGTACGGAGTATACCTCGCATACTACCTCACGGAAAACAAATACCCAGGAGCCACCCCGCTCCAATTCGCCTTCATCGGCGGTCTATCAGTCTCCCAGTCCATGCTGATCGCCCCGCTAGTCACGACCTGCATCCGCCGCACCTCCACACGAACCGGCATGTGCGTCGGCATCCTGCTGCAAACCGGCTCCCTGATAGCTGCATCCTTCTCCACGGAGATATGGCACCTCTTCCTGACGCAGGGCGTGATGTTCGGCTGGGGGATGGGCTTCCTGTTCACCTCCTCCGTCGGCACCATCAGCCAGTGGTTCAGCGCGCGACGCAGCGTCGCAAACGGCCTCGCTGCAGCCGGCAGCGGCATCGGCGGCCTGATCTTCTCGCTGAGCATCCAGTCGATTATCCAGAACCACGGGGTCGCGTGGGCGTTCCGCATAGTCGCCATGTGCGTGTTCTGCGTCAACTCGGTGTGCATGCTCCTCATACGCGACCGCAACAAGGCGATCAGGCCGAACCAGAGAGCGTTCGATTTCGCGCTGCTGAAGCGGTTTGAGTTCTTGCTGATTCTGGCGTGGGCGTTCTTTTCGATGCTGGGGTATATCGTGATCCTGTTCTCGCTGCCGGACTATGCGGCGAGCGTGGGCATGTCGAAGCGCCAGGGCAGCATATTGACGGCGATGCTGAACCTGGGGATGGCGTTTGGGAGGCCGCTGGTCGGGATCAGCAGCGATGTTTATGGGAGGATCAATGTCAGTGGGAGCATGACGGCGATGAGCGGGCTCAGCTGTTTTGCGATCTGGATGTGGGCGAGACAGTTTGGGGTTGCGCTGCTTTTTAGCTTGTTGAATGGTGCGGTCTGTGGGACGTTTTGGACGGTGAGTTGTTTGGCTTTTTTTTCCCTCCCTCCCTCCTCTCGGGCTCTCTCTCTAAGTCGTTTCTTTCTGTATGTGCTGATATCGCGAGAAAAAAAATAGACAATATCGCCAGTCGCGGTTGAAGTCGTCGGTATCAAGGAGCTTCCGAGCGCATTGTCACTAACCTGGCTATCAATTGTATTACCAACAACATGCAAGTTCCCCCCCCCTCCCCCCCCTTCCCCTCCACACTTCTATTTTCTAACAGCTATCTATGTAGTCTCCGAGCCAATCGGACTCTACCTCCGTCGTCCCGGCCAACACAATGCCTACCTCTACCCGCAGATATTCTCCGGCGTCCTATACCTGGCCGCTGCAGCGTGCATGCTTTTCCTGCGGGTCTGGATGCTCGGGAAGCAAGACCAGAAGCGTGCGGAGCTGGTGGGCGACGAGGAGGAAGAGAAGGGAGGAGACGTGGAGATGGAAAACGCGCTGGAGGATAGCGGGGTTATGGAGAGATGGAGGAGGGCGAATCGGTGGTGGAGGTATGCGAAAGTGTGATAAGGAATGAGGGGGAGGGGGAGGGGGTATGTCTTGTAACGTGATTGCTGTGGGGTGGGTGTAGATATGGAGGTTTGAGTATATATTATATACGTGAGTAACGAGGTTTTGTAGAGTAGGTTGTGATATGTTTATGTCTAATGTTTCTTTCTTTCTTTCTTTTTTTTTTAAAAAAAGTTGTGTTTTGGAAAGAAGGTGGGATGATGCGTGTGCTAATATGTAATTAGAAGCTGATAGAGCGGATACATCGGATTAAAATAAAAAGCGTATTAGATTCTCAGTGCTATGGTAGGAGGTAAGGTTTAGCGAAGATATTCCTAAAACCTGGAGCTGCTGAAAGAGGGAGTTTTCAACCTCATGCATTCAATCCTTCCTCTTTCGCTGACTTACGCTAAGTGCATCAACTGAGTAGCGCCGAGATCAAATCTTAACACAAATCCCGGGATTTCACTATTCTCTAGTCATGGAAAAGAACGCTCTTTGGTGTGTAACGTTCACTTAGAGTGACGGTAAGCCACTCCTATCCGAAAACCGAGGAGGGTAATGTTATCGGACGTACACGTACCTTGGAAATCGATTGTTTCACTAAATTTTGTTTCAAAAATACAAATCGCCTCGCGCTTGGAGGTTTGGTTCGCCCCTTGTGCTTCTATTATGCTAGGGCATAGCCTCAGTTCTTCTATCTGGATTCCTTCAATTCTTCTGAAGCTGCATCCATTGGGGTTCCTGCCGTTTGGTCGATTCTCATTTTCACTAATTTTTCTGGCGCTGGTCGTTCATTTGAATCATTTCGCTTGTGTTTACTAAGATTTTGTTATCACATTGTACCTTCTTTTTACGGCTCCAAATATCTTTCCCCATATCAGCACGCAAGTTCCTCACGACACACCCCCGGATAGCAATGTTGAGCCATGGGCTGTAGCTTCGTCATCGACTCTCCCATGGAAAAACACTTATATTAAGGGTCAGTCTGCGAGAAGATACAAGCTCTTACTAGCTACATTAACACTCACCTTGCTTGTTAAATTTCCCGTACTAGCCAGTGCTCGAGAAACCTGTCTGCTACCTGCGGGTCGCGGGATGTCTGATGTGGAAATCCTGGAGCTCTTTTTCGGACTTAAAGATGGTCGGAGCTGTGGGGATGGACTGAATGCTTGTTATAGAGTGTTTGATGAATGTTTGGATAGCCTTGACGGTGATGCAGAGGCTGAGGTTGAGCTCTGGAGGGAAGAAAGACAAAGAGTGCGTGAAGCAAGGGTTGTGGAAATGTGTTTGAGTATGAGCGAAGGTTATGGAAAACGTGATACAACGGAAGATTCTCCTGAGACTAACGAGGATGTGGTTCGAGTTTCGCTGGAACCTCTTGATCAACTACCTACAAAGTCTTCGAAGCTCTATTCCAGGATTACAGCGATGCCTGTAGCACAACCACGGCGCAACGGAGTACAAGCGAATTCAGACGATGGAGATCTACCTTTCACCTGGCTTATTTAAACCACTGCCATCACCACAGTGCTTGCCGCGCCAAGTGGTGCCGACCCAGTTCCGACAACAACTGTCGTAACGCTTTTCGACGAGAACGATGACTCTGCAATTGATTCTAAAGATTTGAAAATCATCCTCCCCGAGCAACAGCAGGATGATGGTGGCGATAATGACAACAGCGACAACTAAAGGGATAAAAACAAGCCCAAAGAAACCGTCGCTGAAGCCCTCAAAAAGTTCCAGAAGTATTGCAATACATTTCCCGATAACGGCGGCCCCGAGTCTTGTTTGTGGACCGCTCCACAATTTGTCCAATACTACACTGGGAACTGGACGGAGTTTTGCGAGAAGGACGCACGGAAAGCTATAAAGAAAGCCGGTTTAAATCCGCCCTCGAAGAAGAAGTGTAAGAAGTGTGATCCGAGCAAACATATCGACGAGAGGGATGCTGTATGTCTGCGTTTGGTTTTCTTCACGTGGTCTGTAGAGTTTCGAAATGCGGGAATTTCGTTACTAACGCCTACTAGTCGTGGACTTGAATTTCCACAGCAGACGCTTGCGAATTCTGGGTGCGCGTTGGAGGAGTCGTTGCGGGTGATGATGTTACTTTTATTGTAATGGGGTTTGTGTTGGTTGCTAATTTCTTGGGTGTTTATTAAACTTTGTTCGACCCTCATAAACCCCCTTTTCGGGATCGAAGTATATACGTGGCGTTTGTATCCCATTTGTACATTATTTTTCTCTACTAGACTTGTTAGTCCCTATAGTGTTTTATAGATTACCGAAAAAAATCTGACCTTTTGCTATTTTTTATTCTACTCACAATTATTCGAATTATTAGGTAGACTCCGAATAGCCGACACACTAGCCAAAGAAGGATGCGACAAATCGAAAGATAAAGAATGGTTCATCTCTCTTGTGTACTTAGCAGCTAAGGCAAGAAGCAATGTCGAGGATAAATGGACGGAAAACTGAAAGACAGACCCCCGAAAAGGCAAAAACTATGGAGGTACACTTTCACGGATTAAGGATTGGTTATAAGGTTAGGGTTCGGGTATATGGTTGTTGTGCTTTTCGGTTGTAAGACAATGTTATTGTATTTCGGGTGTTATCGGTTATTGGGTTTTGTTGGGAAAAGCGGGGTATTTAAGGAAAGGATTTCGTTTATTCTTTGTACTTTCTTTCTTCTTCCTTAAGCAACGTTCTCGTTTCACTTCTGCTGTATCTGTTATAATTCCACTTCGATTCTACCTCGTAATCGCCATTGCCGCGTGAAACACCGCCGATATCTTCGAAGTATACCTTTCGTAGGACCTGTAGACCACACCGCACTCCTCGAACGTATTGGTTTCCGTTTAAGTAGCACTGCTCACCTTCAGGATACTGAAGGGCTTAACGAGAAGCCATCCGTGAGATTACGTTCTTCTTCATCTACACCTCCTACCGCTACTCCTCATGAGTTCCCCGATCCCTCCTCCAGCACGGAAGGAGCCGCCGTCGCAGTCTCAGGCTTCCCCACTAAGGAAGCCTTTGCCAAAGCTTACGAGATGGACCCAGTTGAGCTATACAATCAATCATGCGGGAATTAAACCTGGAGGATCAAATAAGCGTCCTTCAAGATAACGAGAAAGACGCTGAAGTAAAACTCAGCACTGCTCAAATTCAGATCGACAATGCTCCTCCGACACGCTACGCAACAGGATCAAAGGGTTACCGAAGCAGCAAGCCTTATCGCTAGACTCAAGAACGAAACGAAGCGCGCGAACCTCTCGCCCCACCAAACCTCACCGCTACTCCTCCACCGCCAACATCCTCTACCCATCGCTCCGAACGTATGCGGATCCAGAGAGATTCGACGGATCTAGGGCCAAACTCCCCGGTTTCATCCTCCAACTCCGCTCAAAACTCGTTAACGAGACCGGTTCGCGGATGAGAATACCATGATTCTCTACACAATTAACCGTACTGGAAGGAGCAGCCTTAGAACAAGTTCGGCACACAGTTCTTCCTCCGGCCTTACCACCTGGACCAACGCAGCCGCTCTTATCGCCGCGTTAGAAACTGCGCTGGAGACGATCCTACCGGCACCGCACGGAACTCCACCTCCGACAAGGAAAACGCGACTTCTCCGCTTACCTGATTTCCAACGCATCGTGGGTCAACTCAACTTCGACGAAAATTCGAAGATGGACGCCCTGGAACACGGAATGTCAGAGGAGTTGAAAGAAGCCATGGTATTTGCCACCGCCGTCATCGCCAACCTCGGAGAAATGATCACCACCTCACCCGCCTGGACAATCGCATCCGAGCTCGAAAGCCGAAAAACGAGGCGATACGAGAGACAATATGGGACAATTTAATGCTCAAACGATGACCCCCTTCGTCCCTGCCTCATCATTCGTACCAGGCGGCCTTGCCCCAATGGATCTCTCCTTCGGAAGAACCGTGTCTATCTCGCCCTCCGCAGGATCAACGTTACACGATGGTAAATGGAAGGAGAAAGCTTTCGGAGGAAGAAAAACAATGGCGCCGCTCCACTGGGAAGTGTATGTTCTGCGCCGCTCCCGACCACTCTTACGCCAGCTGCCCCTCCGCTCCTAAGAAACCTACTATGAGAGGAGCTCTCACTGCGCCCCGCCAATAGAACTCCTCCCGCCTCCGCTCTCCCACCACCACCTCTTCCCCCTCAGTTTTTCTTTAGAATCGGCAGACTCTCCATCGAGTCTTTAAACTAGTCCGACCAAGGCTGACCAGTGACCCTGCCTTGGTTCCTTTTTCTTTACCTTTGTCGGCATTTTCTATTTCGGGTTTTTCAGTATCGGATATGTGCGTGGAGGAACAATTGGATGGGGAACATTTCGTTATAGCTTGTAACATTTCCCATAATAATAAAACAATTAAAACTCACGCACTATTGGACACTGGAGCCTCAGGATTTGCCTTCATCGACAAAGACTTTGCGAGTCACCACTCCCTACCTCTCCTACTCTTAAAAAATCCCAGGCAACTTGAAGTAATTGATGGCCGCCCAGTCTCATCAGGAGACATTACCCATATCGCCAATATCAACCTCTCCATTCAAGAACACCAGGAACAAGCCCCCTGCTTTGTTACTCAGTTAGGACATTATCCTCTCGTTCTTGGAATCCCATGGATGAATTATCACGATGTCCAACTCCACTTCGCCAAAAAACGCATTGAGTTTAACTCTAAACTCTGCAGAACCCATTGCGCACCATGCCGCCCTCCGGTATCTATCCCAGCGATCTCAACACCTCCTCGACTCAACATGTCATTCATTGGTGCCGCTAGCTTCGTAACCCTCACCAAGAAACGAACATCTCAAGCTTACGCAATGTCCTCTACGAGATTAATAAAGTCATGTACCAAACGACAACCAAAGAGGAATGGAAGTCCAGGATTCCAGCAGAATATCATGACTTCCTCGATATGTTTGACAAAAGTAAAGCTCAAGGACTCACGCCGTTCGTATGACCACAAGATACAACTAGTGGAGGAAAGGATGCCCCTTTTGGACCCTCATGGGATGTCCCGGAAGAACTAATCGTCCGAAGAAGTATATTGAAGATAACCTCGAAAAGGGATTTATTCGCGCTAGCTCCTCCCGCTGGATCCCCTGTCCTTTTCGTCAAGAAAGCTGATGGATCCCTACGACTCTGCGTGGATTACCGTGGCGCTCAATGCCATTACCGTTAAGGATCGCTACACTTCCCTCTCATCCGAGAAACCCTGACCGACTTGCAAAAGCACAATGGTATACTAAATTGGACCTTCGTGATGGATACCACCAAGTGCGCGCATTGCAGAGGGGATGAATGGAAAACCGCTTTTCGCACACGCTATGGCCTTTACGAGTACCAGGTTATGCCATTCGGTCTAACCAATGCCCCTGGAACTTTCCAACGATTCGTAAACGATTGCCTCACTGAATACTTAGATATTTTCTGTACGGCATATCTAGATGATATTCTCATCTATAGTGATACCTTCGCCGAACACCAAACCCATGTTCGGAAAGTCCTACAAACACTTAAAGACAACAGATCCTTCTAAAACCGGAGAAATGTGAGTTTGAGGTACAAACGACCAAATACCTGGGCCTAATACTCACACCCGACGGCATTAAGATGGATGAAGAGAAACTCAAGGCTGTCAGGGAATGGGGAACACCGAAAAGTGTAAAAGATGTTCAGGCATTCCTAGGCTTCGCCAATTTCTATCGACGGTTCATCCTGGGTTCTCCAAACTAGCTGCCCCCTTACTGCGCTTACCAAGAAAGGTATCCTGTTTGAATGGTCTGTCGAAGCTGACATAGCTTTCGAAGAACTCAAACATGCCTTCACCACCGCCCGATTCTTATCCATTTTGATCCCGATAAGAAGATCATAGTGGAGACAGATGCTTCAGACTTTGTATCCGGAGGAATCTTGTCGCAGTATGACGATAATGGTATTTTACACCCAGTGGCTTTCTTCTCGAAAAACATTCCCCGCAGAATGTAACTACGAGATCTACGATAAGGAACTGTTAGCCATCATCCGCGTTTCGAAGAATGGCGCCCTGAACTCGAGGATCAAAGCACCCGATCGATGTGATCAGCGATCACAAAAATCTGGAATACTTCATGAGCACGAAGCAACTCAACCGACGCCAAGCTAGATGGGTGAGTACCTATCACGTTTCGACTTTGTAATCACATATCGACCGGGAAGCCAAGGGGAAACCCGACGCTCTTAGGAGATCGGGAGACCTCCCCAGGAAGGAGATGAAAGGCTAGCACACCAGAGCCAAGTGGTGTTGAAGAAGGAAAATATTGATCCCATTAAGTTTGTTATCGAACTTCTTTGTCAAATGAAGCCGCCGAATTGGATGCACCCCTGAAAAACTCTTTCGGAAGGATATATCGATAAGTTTGAAAAATACTTCTAGCCCTTAAGAATAAGAGCAACGATCAAAGGAAATAACCCTTAGTGAGTGTACGGAGGAAAATAATAAACTCTATTACCGAGAAACCTGTATGTGCCAAACTTCGACTTCGCTTGGAACTTATCAAAAGACATCACGACATCCCCGCATTGCAGGGCACCAGGACGAGATAAAACCTTCGAGCTTATAAGTAGAAGTTTTTACTGGCCGAAGATGAGAGAGTCGATTGGCCATGTACGCAACTGCCACATCTGTCAAAAGGCTGCCGGTTCTGCCAACGAACACAAGGTGTTCTCCGTCCTCTACCCATCCCTGTCGCCCATGGCAGGAAGTTTCTATGGATTTTGTTACAGGCCTTCCAGAATCCGACGGTTATGATGCAATCATGGTAGTAGTGGATCGCTTATCGAAAATGCGCCACTTGATACCCTGTAATACTACGGTCAATTCCAGGGAAGTAGCTAATCTGTATCTCCACCATGTCTGGAAACTCGCGGGTTCTTCTTTACACACGTTACATCGGATCGAAGCGCTCGGTTCTGGCCCACTTTTGGAAGGAAGCTTTGCGACGTTTGGGAATTCAATCTCGAATGTCGCGCGTTTCGTCACTGGCTTAGATGGACAGACGAACGGCTGCTGCCGTTATGGAGCGATCTGTTCTACGTGTCACTCTGCAGGAAGACGGAGCAAGTGGCTACCGATGTGGTCTCTGCTAATAATCGAGAATCAGCCAGTCTTAAAAACACTTCTTTTGCAAATTACGGCTACTGCACGCGTTTGATCGCCATAGTTCACTGTGACGACTTAAAAGCCTCGATGCGGCCTCGCTTTCTTCAGATCATGCAAGACTTATCGACTCTTTGACATAAATAAGGACGTATGAATGTCAGAAACTGCCACCAAATAAGCGTCGTACGCCATCATCAAGTCGATGATCGAGTCTTTGTTTCGATGAGAAACGTTAGGACAATACGCAACGCTCGAAAATTAATTTGGAAGTGGATGGGGACCCTATCACTATTAAAAAAATAATATCATTTCGCGCTATGAAGTAGATCTTCGTTTCGGTCAAATACCATCTGTCTTTCGCGTTTCTTTATTGAAACCATGTAAACGATCATATCGCAGGACAAGTTATCATAATCGCGTCGTTGTTAATGAACAGGAGGAATATTTTATCGAAAAAATCCTTGATCAACGTACTCACCTTGGGCAACAACAATACCTCGTCGAGTGGACTGGCTATGCCCATCCCAGGGAACCGCGGAAGATCTCTTGAAAGCATTCTCTCGATGTATTTCTCTCAACGACCACTGTTATTCCTAAGGTTCGCAGGAGCTCACGCTTAAAACGGGGGGCTACTTTCACGGATTAAGGATTGAATATGAGGTTAGGGTTCGGGTATATGGTTGTTGTGTTTTTCGGTTGCAGGATAATGTTATTGTATTTCGGGTGTTATCGGTTGTTGAGTTTTGTTGGGTAAAAGCGGGGTATTTAAGGGAAGGATTTTGTTCGGTTTTTGTACTTTCTTTCTTCTTCTCTTAAGCAACGTTCTCGTTTCACTTCTGCTGTATCTGTTATAATTCCACTTCGATTCTATCTCAGAATCCTCGCTGCCACTGTGAAACATCGCCGATACTTCGCCTTGAAGTATACCTTCCGTAGGACCTGTAGACCACACTGCACTCCTCGAACGTATTGGTTTCCCGTTTAAGTAGCACTGCTCACCTTCAGGGATACTGAAGGGCTTAACGAGAAGCCATCCGTGAGATACTGGCAGCAATAGACGAAAAGTCAAATTCGAAAACCATGACAGGGCCACCAAAGTCAGTATCAGTAGACTACGTACTGGCCACATCTGGATCAATAAATATAAATCGAAGATCCAACGAACAGAGACGGAAGAATGCGAGTGTGGAAAAGGAGTGCAGGATGTAAAGCATATTCTGGAAGTATGCGGATCTACAGTGGACTCAAGAAATGAAGCGGAAGAAAAATTGGAAAAGAAAGTGGGAGTTAGAGAACTGTTATATACCGAGGAAGGTATAGAACACGGAGTTAAAATATGGAAGGAATTCAAAATTGTGAGGAGAAGTGCAAGAGGAGAAGGGGAGAGAGAGGATAGGGAATTAGAATGGGGATATGGAAATTTAGTGAGATAGGAGTGCTTGGAATAAGTAAAAATTTGGTTGTTTAAAAATTTGTTTTTATATTTAGCGAGATTGTGTTTTTTATTTTTACATTGGTTTTTTGTTAGTTTGTTTAAGTTTGTTTTATTGTTTGTTTTTTTTTGTTTTTTTTTGTTTATTTTGTTAACCGCCATAACCCATGAGGTTGGATGCGTGTATGATTTATCTATCTATCTATCTATCTAGGTAGACTCCGAAGTCAATTTACTCGCGAGTGATTGTCTGTGAAGCCGTGTACCAGTAGTGATGTGTAGTTACTTGCTGTGACCTCATTACCCTAACCCATAGGCAATAGAACCAACTCGGGAAAGAAGGCTTCGCTCGACATTTCCCCTCACTTCCTAAGTGTCTAGACTGCGATATTCTGGTAAGTATGTCGGTGAACATTATTGTATGCGGCCTCCATGAAACGAGTGGATCACGAACAATATATATCTTTGCTGATAAAGTATGCGTAGGCCGGTCCAATTGCGGGCTTTGCCTGCTGTTGTATTTTCTACCCGCTCGATACGATTAAAACGAGACTGCAGTCGCCGGAATACAGGAAGGCAGCTTTGAAAAACGGGGTCCGGTCAGCACGGTATCGTGGATTGTATCAGGTACAGTTGTTTACTCTTTTACGGGTTGGCTATATATCTAACGCGGATTTTCACAGGGGATAGGACCTGTACTTATCGCCGCGCTCCCAGCTTGTTTGACCCCTCACAACTTAGAATCTATTGAGAGATTCAAATAGACTAATTTGATATAGCCGCTGCCTTTTTCACCGCTTACCAAGGTGGTAAACGGTTCTTAAACAACAATGCCTCATCGATCCCAGCCCCCGTAATTAATTCCATAGCCTCTGCTTTTGCTGAGCTCACGAGTACTGCCGTCGGGGCCCCAGCAGAGGTTATCAAGCAAAATGCACAAGTCCTGAAAGGTAACGGCGGCAGCGCTAGTCTAAAGGCAATTAAGCTCATTGGTCGGAACCCTCGAAATTTTTGGCGTGGATATACTCTTCTTGCGGGCCGTAATCTCCCGTTTATTGCCCTTCAGTTCCCGATATATGAAGAGCTGAAAGTGCTACTGGGGGCCGATAAAGTGAAAGATGATTGGTGGAAGACGAGCAAGATCACAGCTATTGCTGCGGGGTTGTCGGGGGGGCTGGCCGCGTGGGTTACGACGCCGATAGATGTGGTGAAAACGAGGATTATGTTGTCTGCCTCAGCCGGGCACGAAAAAGTTGGCCCAAAGGAGGTTTTAAAGAATATTCTTAAAGAAGATGGAGTTAAAGAGCTGTTTAGAGGGGGTGGTATGAGATTATTTTGGACTACCATCGGGAGCGGAATGTATTTGGCCATATACGAGGGTATGACGATTTGGTTGGACGAACCGAAAGATAATGCGTAAATCTATTTAGATCTATGGGTACAGTGTTCTCTTTCTCTCGAGTAGAATAGATATTACGAACTTGGAGTATGAATTTTTACTCCTTCTTATGGGATGCCTAAATTCGATAAATTACTTGCTGAACATTCCTACGAAGGTTGCAAATTCGACCGAGTAATAATTCTGGGTGCTAAGAAGGGCGGCTCCGATGTATCGATGTCTAATGTGTCTAGACGAGTTAGCCTTTCTATGATTGTGATACCGTATTATCTCGGTCATAGTGAACACGATCGGGCTAGGCGTTTCAAATTGGCCTTCATAGAACTTGCTGACTTGCTTGAAAATATCCGAAATGGATTCCCGAACCAGCAGCTAACAAGGACCAGACCTCTGGATATGGCGATTTTATTTAAGTATTTTGAGTCCGGTCCGGCTGTGTTCACCACAACCAAGATATTAAACTAGGCTAGATTATGGCGGCTGGAAATTCGCCCAGGCTAAGACAGATCAAATTAAAGTCTTTAGATGGTGGAAGCCATCAGAAACATGTGATGCCTGGCATTTCAGAATACCCAGCGCGCGCACGTGAATTACAATTAACACGGCGTTAGTATGAGTTGCCAGCTTTTCGAAACCCGATTACTTCACCGAAATTGATTCTGGGAAAATTTGAGCAAGTAATATTGAGCAAGCAATCTAGAAACTTTTGGATACTGATTCGAGGAAAACTGAAGGTTTATAATATTGGACATACGATTTAGAGCTGGTTAGTGGTTTTTTTTAGCAGTATAGGATGTGCAACTGTAGATATAACACGGCACTTCTACCTTCGGGATAAAAACAAAATACAATTAAAATGTGACAAGATCTCTCTGGTCATTGGGAATTCGAATACATGCTAGAAAACACGAAATAAAAATTAACAAACCCGAATCCTGCTCCGATAATGACGATAAATAAACATAAACAGCCCGACCAAGAAAACATTCATGCATAAAATCGCATAGAGCACTGACTTGTCCAACGAAATATCCTCCGAGCCCTCTCAATCTACGTATAGTAATACATTCATTTTCTTTCGCTTTGTACCCCTAACTGCGAAGCATGAGATCCTTCATTTTGTCTTTTCGCAGAATAACACCCAAAAAGCTTTAGGATTGATGGAGATTGTATATTTTTAGCAATATCTACCGGGTCGAGTCCACTGTTATTTTTCGCATATATATCCGCCCCAGCATCGAGCAATATCTTCGTGATTTCTTCATAACTGTGAGACACAGCAACATGAAGTGCGCGGTTCCCGAGAGTGTTTGGGATTTCCATATCCGCACCATTCTCCAACAGCAGCTTTACTAAATTTTCAAGACGCCGAGCCGTCGCCAAACTCAATGCAGTCTCCTGAGCCGTGCATTTGGCATTTATATCGATACCGGCTCTCAATAGCTTCATGGCGAGCATGCACTGATCATTTCGTCGCCTGCACACTCCATGAAGCACTGTTCCTCCCCGAACATCACGGGCATTGATATCTGCTCCGTTTCCCAGAAGCATCTCGAGCAAGGTTTCATTTACTGGTGTACAGAATGTAGCCACATGAAGTGCCATGCTGCGGAATTCCTGCCTAGACTTATCCGCAGCGGTAGGATATAGACCGTTCCGCAGCAACAATCGAACGACCGCAATATTCCCTCGCCTTATCGCAACCGTGAGTGCAGTGCTGTTGTGGGAGTCGTCAGCGTCTGCGCCTCTTTCTAGTAGTAGCTTGACAATACGAGTGTGGCCCCTTTCGGCCGCCCAAATGAGAGGGGTTTTCTTTATGCGGCTGTGGTATGTTTCGGGGTGTCTGTATTGACCGATGTTTTGATCCAAGAGCAGTCTAACCAGTGGCTCGTGGCCTTGCTTAGCGGCCCAATAGAGAGGGGGTAATCCATCTTGATCCTGCAGCGCGTGGCTATGAAGGAGTGGGACGAGGAGAAGCGCAAAGAAACGGCTAGTCTGTAGGAGGGAATAGAGATCGTTTATCTGAAGGCATTTCGCGATCAGTAACAGGATTTCGTTTGGGAGATCATGGAAAAGGAGCATGGCGAGTCTACTGTTGAGGTAGTGGAAAGAGGTGAGGTGAGGCTGCCTATCTGGCAGCTGTATATGCGTTATGCCAAGCTCACCCAGCCCTAGCCCTACCTCTTAATCACGAAAACCCATTTTGGTCACATATAGTTATTGTATTCTCATTGTGTGGGGGGACTTATAGGAATTGATGATAGTGTTAAAGCTTTAGATTTTGAGCGGTCTACTGCTCAACACCCCAGAGCAGTCTTACTGGTAGGTTACGTGTGCTTTCGCCGATATAGCAAGGGGGACTTAACTGAACTTCCTCGCCAGACCCAACTATCTTCCCCAGGGATGGTGTCAATACGTATTAATACGCATACGTGCACTACACAGCTCTAGATTGTGCATGGGAGACAGGAACGCCGTATTTATAGACAACTCGGCAATTTACTCAGTAACTCTCTAGAGTAGCTGGATAGCCAGGATAGTCACCAGTACCTACATGTATATTACTAACTATCGATACTTGTTAAGTCCCCTACTCTGCTTAAGTCTGTGCCAGTCAAGTATTTCGGCGATTATCACCGCCAGTGACCGCGCTTCACTCACAAGCGTCACATCTCAACACTAGAACCCAGCACCGTACCGGTAATACCAATTTTGATACCCGCGATGTAGCACTCCTCCATCCAAGGATCCACCGAATACATATACAGGTGCTGATAACAAGATGGTACATGTGGGGTATGCCTAAGTGCTGCTTGGGCGAAGATAAAAAAGTTCCCCATGATGACAGGAAGAGTACGAGCTTCATGGGAAGGATAGACAGATAAACACATTAACCATCCACTCGTCGCTTTTTTGCTTGAGCTGCTGAAAATTTAGATCTTAGAGATCTGCCGACGAGAGCTAATTTCCGTCTTGAAAATTTTGAGAAGAAATATACACTTGGAAAACCAGTGGCGGGTTTGTGTTTTAAAACTGGAAAAGAGATAACTAAACAGAAGAGATTCCAAAATAATTTCCCGCCACTGGTGTAGCCACTGAGAAAAGCACTGATAAAGTCTAGAGAGTGATGAAATTGAGAGTAAATCTTGGCTGGGATTTTATCTCTGGCAATTCCTTACACTTAGAACTTTAGCTTACCTATCATAGAATACAATATATAGATAGACCATTTACTGTAGCTAGCTGGACGTAGGCTACCTAGTGTGGGGGCGACGAATTCTGTGCTCAGCATGTAGTTTATTGAAATTCTTAGAACTTCAACTCAATAGAGATTTCGTGCCTGTTAAGTTCCCTGCGTTCCTTGCGCTCCTTTTAATCTTACATGGACAAAAATGATCAGCAGCTTTTTATAAGCTAGACCAGTACCTTTTCCAGCTGTATGCATAAATACCGCCTCTCTAAGCCTGAGCCTAGTATCTACTGGTAAAATAACTTGACTTTAGTAACTCAAACAAGGGTGTATCCTCGCTTTTATTAATAAGCCCTCAAAAGGAATCGCTCAAATTTCTTTAGCAAAACCCTAACCCTCTAACAAGGATTACATTTTTGAACATCATACTAGATCGTATCAGCTATTTTGATATCTCTAGCTGTGTGATCTATCCTTTGCGGTGGATGAAAGCTTCGGAGAACACGATATCCTAACCCGAGCCTCGTAGCCGCTCTGTAGGCCAATTGGTAGGCCAATTGCGAGAGAGACCAACGCGACCTTCATCGAGTCTCACTCGAGCTAAGCAAAATGAGGGTTAGGGTTAAAATCCAATCGGCTTTTGGTACCATCATATCTTTATTTTCATCAGTTCAGATTGATTGAAATTCTTTGTTCTTTCTTGTCCTTGGTTTCCCGTTGGCGTTTGGATATTTTCATGGGAGATCTACGAGACTTATTCCGAAAACCTCGTTTTCCGGGGTTCGCACATACAAGACCTCGATATCGAAGAGTGTCTGAAGGGAGCGAAATGTGTGATACGCCCCTTGCATGAGTGATTTCAATTCAGTGGAATAGAGCAAGAGTAACATATCACAACATCCGAATTCAAGTCTGCCACAAGCTAGAATCTAGGTTGATCGGTGAACCATTATCGAACATTGCACGGTAGTTAATAGCTTCCATCTTTATAGCCTACTTTGCTATAATGCACATAGTTTCTCAATATCCAGCAACTGTTATCGCGACAGACCCACGGTAACGAGGTAGAAATCGATACGGTATCGTGTGAGACACTATAATACGCGTTACCATACCCAGCATAACTCGTGTGCACAGGGCGGCCTGGCGATGAGTGCTTCTGCGATTCGTGATCGAAACATGGGCTGTTGACGGGTCCGACGGGCAGCGACACTTAATCCCGGCTGCCCACAGCAATTATCGCCTTCGAAATAGGCTTTTCGTCGATTTATGGAAGGGAAGTAGGTACGAGCGCCCGGGAGAGCTAGGACGATGAGGCGAGGTATATTGTGATTTTGATATTGACCTGGTTTAGGCTGCTTATGGCTAGGGACCAAAAAGTGGCTTACATGCCCCCGATTGCTTTTTTGATACTTGGGTTGAAATTATTCACGTTACGTGACAAGATCAGCCCACAAGGGGCCTAGATCCCGTTTTTTGGCAATCCGCTACCTGATGAAAAAGAAACGAGGACGGAAGAAAGAAAGAAAGGAATGCCTGAAGACAGGAAGGAGCGAAAGAGGCACTCTCCCGTCTCCGCCGTTGCTTCCGCCCGGTATGACACTGTACCTGGATCCCAAGTAAGCAAGAGGTGCTTAGTAGAAGCTACTTCAGTTGATATTCTGATTCCAGTACGGGCCGTCCGTGTCCTCTGTGTACCTCGCCGCCTCGTCGAATAAGCCGCGGGGTCTTAAGCTTCCAAGGTAGATGTTCGGATGGAACATCTGTAATGCGATTCCGTGGCTATCAGCTGTGGAAGGAAGGGGTCTAATTTGGGCATCATTTGATCAGGATTTCGTCTGGAGAGATATCGCAATCAGGTGTCTGGATGAACTGCCGAAGTCCGAGGAGCCGTTTCTCATGGCTGCTCAGGCACCGAGATACCTAGTTGCACCATACCCCTCCTTTCAAAACGGACCGCTTTAGTGTACAAGATGTTCAATGGGTGGTGCTTGAAACTCTGAGGAAAAGAAAAAAAGAGTGGAAGATAGGATGTATCGCTCCAAGATCGACGAACAGTTCGGCTTGCAGCGTGAAGGGATACCCTACTATTCGAGCCATGAATAAGGCTTCACTGGCCGGTTCGATGATGATTTCCCACAGCGATGCAGCTCATCTTTCATTTCCAGAAGCGAAGTTTATCCAGGCCAATGGTGGCACGATTCTTGGACCTTCCGAAACGAAGGGCCATATCCTTCCTCAAACCAACGAGAGCAACCCCGACGGTAGCCTTTCTTCTTCTCGACAGATTCGCAATCAGCCCACGGCCTTATGCAAGCCCTATGGGAAAGTCGAGTGCATAAGCGGTGAAGAGCCCTTGCGATTGCGGTGGATTGGCGTTATCTCTGGAGGAGCGAAACTTTTAATAGCCGCTCAGACGGGGACACTGGGGCCCATTCCCTACTCTCACTCGTTCTCCCTCCTTGACTGATGCGAAGAGGTATTGGAGCGAGCGCTGGCCCTATTGGGTCCTATTGGTCGAGATGGCCAGGAGCCATACTCCATCACCATCCCATTGGCCAACCCTCGCCTTGATCCACTTCACAGCCCCTCACTCGCAGCTGAAATATCTCCAGAAACGGAAATTCCATTTATCTTATCTCATCCATCTTGTGATACGGACGAGAAAAAAGAAACCGGAGAGCCTTGGATCGCTGAACAGTTGCCAAAAAGAATGCCCCAGAAACGTCTCGGGGAACTTGCCCCCCAGGAATTATTTAAAAGCATATCGCCTTCATCTTCCCAATGTGTGTATATTTTTTGGGGACTGTACTCTGTCTCGGAGGGTCTAGGACGAAATCTTTTTTTCCCCTCCGCTTCGTCCTTCGATAAAGATTCCCCCCCCGATCAACGTCAACAACGCGTCTCCCAGGGCATATCGACCCCCAACTCTGCCAATTGTCCCCCTAAGGACTGATTGCTGAACACTAAAGTGGTTTGAGACCCATTGACTGACCGAAGAGCCCCACCGCCATGCCGCGCCGTCGCCGTGAAACTGCCCCAGGCCCGCCGCCACCGCTGATACCAGATCCACCTCAGCAACTTCACCAACAACACCTCCAGCAGCAGCAGGTACATCTCCAGCAGCATCAGCAGCATATAATTCAGCAGAATCTCTCTCAGCAGAATATTCCCCAGCAGCTTCACCACCAGCAGCAGCAACAGTACTACATCCCACACGTTGCGCCTCCCCCACTACAGGGCCCGGCTCTGCTCGCCCAAGGCCCCCCTCCCGTGATTCCGGTCACGGCACAGTCCTCCGAGCCGCTTCGTCTGCTCTCGGTCCTGGATTCACTCAAGCCTCTTGGCTTCACCTCGATCTCCGATTTTCTAGTGCGCCTCTTCACAAGCGAAGATCCCGCCGTCCGTCGCCGTGTGAGCCTCTTCTACACCCATGGTGGCATCAAGTCCCTGCTCGAGATCTTCATGGCCTCGAAGCGCGCACGGGAGAACGGGGGCGATGAGATCGCCGTGTCTTGGGCTGGAGGCGTGTTCAAAGATGAATTTGACTCGGGACTCGTCAAGGGCGGCGTTCGTGTCCCCTTTCCCTCTTCTTCTTCTTCTTCTTCTTCTTCTCCCTTTACCTGGGATTTTTCGCTTTCTCCCTCTGCTGTTCTCTCTCTTCTATCTGTGTCGCGAGTTCCTAAGCTTCACGGAATCATTTTTTTCTGAGAATAGCTATTATCTATACAGATCAACGTCGACGTGCGCGCAAACTCCACCGAATCTCGCGGTCGCACCACTGGCGAAATCCTGAAAGAAGGACTCGAGACCTTTGATCTCGTTAAGGTCCAGCGTCAGTGCGAGCGCAAAGCTCCCCTGCTATGGCGTCTTCTCGAGACCCTCTCTTCTTCCGACCGCGAAAGAGTCGAGGCGAAAGCTGCGACGGTGGCATCAGCAGCGGTATTGATATCGCCTACTGATGAGAATCCTCAGCAACCTGCCCCGAAACGGAGGAAAACAGACCCAGGCCCAGGCGCAGTGATGGGCGGGGCAACAGCCAATCCCCCGCTGACAGTCACGATCATGTTGCTTCTGCTTGCGAGCTCACAGGTCAGGAATAAGTTCCAGAAATGGCTAGGGCTGTATCTATACGCTCAAGGAGTACGGAAGGGGCCCTTGAATTCACTGCGGACGCTGGGCGTGGGGAGTGAGGGGAAGGTTATTGGCGACAATGGTTCGTATATCCTTCCTATTCCTGTTCTATTGCTGCTGCCGGGAGGGTTAGGGTTATGCACCGAATACTGATCTGCCAAAAAGTGCTGCGGGTTATCGGCGATGATACCAAAAAGAAACTCCGTGCTGAACTCGGAGGGTCGGATCTTCAGGTCCGCGGTCCCGGTGCTCCGCGAGTTAATTCTCGGGCTGCAAAACGGAAGTCCCTTCCCTCAGCCGATGCAGTCGTGCCAGAGCCTTCTGGGAATCCGGACCCTCTGCAAGGGAAACGTCCGTTCGTGATATCGCAGACTACATATCATCCTTCTCCGAAGGATCATCTTCGGGCTGATAACTTTGCACCATGTGCTACTATCCCGTTCATCATCAGGCTGCCTATCTCAACACCGGTACTTACAAGAAGTATGGTGAAGACCTCATCTACTTTTCGAAGGGAGAAGTTCCTTGCTCCTCCGCCAGTTACGCCAGTTGTCCATAGAGATCCACCCCCACCAGTTTCATTTGGTGGGAATGGCGCTGGTCAGAATTCTAATGCCGCGGCGGCCTACTACGGATATACATTTCCGAGCTCGGCCTATAATACTACGCCTGGGTACGACGCGCCAACTCCAGCTCCGAATGGCGATTTCTATTACGCACCGCCTACGCCGAATATTGGTACTGGCCCAACATGGCCTGGAAGCGCGAATGCGGGTATGGCGGGTTCCGCGGGTGGGAATCTGGATGATGGGTCGAGGCTACTGCTGGCCGACGAAGAGGGGAAAGTATTTTGGAAGAATCAGGCACGGCGAGGTGTCTGGCGGGCGATGAAAAGGTTGTGGCCAAAGATCGGGGATATCATTTCGGAGGATGAAGTGTGCGAACCAACTGGGATATCCGTCGTCACTCTTGATTCCGTGGCCTCAGGTGCAGAGGGTGATGAGAGTGGTTCTGGGGACGTAAAGTCCTGCGCCACTCAAGTCTCGGAGGAGGATCTCTTCCCAATGCCATCCATGAAACGCGTAAATCCTAAAAATGCGACTGAACAAATGTCTGTTCTCGACCTTGTAACGGACTACCTTGGCTTCGAGTCCCGCCACCTTAAAGGCCCTCTCCCCTCTGCGGATGAACGACTCTGGATTTGGGCGGGCAATCTTGAAACAATACAGGGGCTCAAATCAGCCCGCTCAGCTGCGTCTGCAGATAGTGTGCTACATAATATTCACCCTGTGTTGCAGCTGTTTGATATCCGCCAGAGCTTTCTCTTAGAGTTGTTGAAGCAGCATTACGGGAAGCCAAATGACAAGGACCCGACGAGCTTGTGTCATCATATGCAGGTCATGAACCGGAAGTTCCTTATCTTTGGATTCTCTGTAACGGGACAGTATGCGGAAGGGTTGCTGCTTCACTCATTGGAGTCACATTTGATAGACTCTATCCTTACGGTGACAAAGATCCGTGAATCAGGCCCAAAGACCAAGCAAGAGGTACAAGAAATTATTGCGAAAGTCTACGATACCTATCTCGATCCAGAGACGGTCAAGACATATCAATCAGCCACCGACGCAGCAAACAGGGATGAAGTATTCGAGAACCACATGCTCCTCATGCAACATTCCCTTATCTACGTCGCGCTGCTAGAATGCATAGCCACCGCATCAACATCTAACCTTCTCCACGTCCTCACCTGGCTTGCGACGTCGTTCCAATCCCTCACTTCTCAGCGATCTACAAAGATGGGTCGGGAGCTTCTTGACCTTGTTGCAGGGCTAACACATGAGTGGACACCGGAGCTGAGGAAAGCGATTATGGACTCTATGATTATTCCAAAACCACCCGGTGCACCGTATCCTGTTCTCTCGTCGCACCCTGCAGCCGCTAAAGTGTCGGGCGACTACCATGAAGTTGATTTCGCGATGAAGCAGCTTCTTCGGCAGACAAAGACGGTTTTTGATCTGCGCGATAACCCGAAATATGACTTTTTTAGGGAAGTTGCGACGCCGAATATTAGGACAATTTCTAAGGTTGTCCGCAACGCAGAAGAGGCGCTAGGGACTGCGCCGAGGACGGCGAATCAATGGAAGAGTCCAGCTGAAAATGTGGATCCCGATAAAGAGATTCCGAAGTTGGTGAAGGAGCTCCGCGAGGGACGGGTCGGCGAGTGGGTTGCGGGTAGGAAGGCGAGTTTTAGGGTGGAGCATATGTTGGCTAACGGGGAGGAGAAAATGAGGACGAGTGGGTTCCTTGAGGAGTTTTGTAAACGGGGCGATGTCGCGGCTATTGGAGCCAGTGGGAGTGGAGCCGCTGGCGCTGAAGGTGTAGAGGGCGAGACCGAAGAGGTAGTGGAGGGTGAGAAGGAGTGGAGAAGGAGGAATCTATTCTTTGCGCCAGATTTCGGGTTTGATTGGGGATTGTAGTGGGGATTGGGCGTTGTGTGGGTTCTTTCATTTGTCTCTGGGTTGATTTTACTCTCTGCTCTTGATGAATTTCGTAATGGTTCTCTTGTTTTATGAATTATCTTGTAACGATACATACATATATATATCCCAGCCACATGTTGAGTAAATATAATATTAGTAAAGGCAATCATTTGGTCTGCGTTCAACACATCGTGTGATTAGGATGGCTCCACGTTTGCTAAGGGTTGGTTCTTAGAAGTTTGAGGTCGTAGATCGTCACTCGTGTAGTCTTCTCCAAAGTTCATTTATTTATTTATCACCTCATTGGGACCCGGAGATTAAACTAGTATTGCGTTCGCGAGGCATTACTCTTTTTGAGAGATTTACTATCCTATTAGGATAACCTCGGCAGAGTCTCATGTCCCTAACATCGCCCTATTTATATCAAGGGAATAGCCTGGGGCGGGAGTTACTCGTGACATGGAGTTTAGCGGTTCAGATATGGATCACATGGGAGACATCTCCTCTACTTCCTAGCATTTCATCACCAACACATCCTATCACAGCATCAATCAGTCCGTACGCTCCACATCAATATGTGTGAATACCGGTATCTCAGATTCGCCTGTTCTTGCACTGGAGAAATCTGGACCAAACCATGTCCAGCCCCAGCCAGCGGTCACTTTATCAAGCCTGGTTTAGCTATGTGTGACAAACCCATTTATCATTCCCCCACAAAGAGTCCTAGACGAATATGCCGTGGGTGTTCGAGCTCAAAGAAATGGATGTTTACGGATATCTTCTACATTACGAAGTTGCAAGCAAAGCTACAGCAAGTGGATGCAGTTAGAGCAAAAGCCCAATGGGTGTACTTTCTGTCAATGAGCATTAAAGAATGGGAATTTATAATTACGTGTGATCTTCATTCTCGTCAGGTGGATGAGAATGTTGTGGTCTCGCAACAGGCTGCTGTCACGATTGGTCGGGTGCATCGGCTGGTCGAGAAATTTATCGATATCGATAGTTTCCGTTTGCCAACTGGGCTTCGAGGAAGAAGCGGCGAAGTTGAAGGTTATAACGGCGACTATGAGCTCAGCGGATACGAATTTGGGGGAATGAGCCCTGACGAACTGCGTCACCTGGTGTCTAGTACTTACGCAGCGAGCGGCGATGAATCTGAGACTGATGAGGGCGAAAACGCTGATGGACAACAAGGTGGCTCCCAAGAGGGAAGCGACGATAGGCCTGATAAAAAGGACGACGGTGATTCTGAAAACGATACAGGTAGTAGTGATGACGAGTCCGAAGATCGGGACAGCGACGAGACCCCGGACACAAACCCGGATGATGAGAATATAGTTATAGGCGCACAGGATCAGGTTACGGAAGATCGAGTAGTAGGTGATATCAGTGAAACAATTAGCTTTGATGATCTTGACAACGAGGTTGAACCCACCAGCATGGATCTGGATGAACAACAAGATTTAGTAGCGATTATTCAGGCGACGGGTGGTGATCGCTCAGGAGACGATGCAGACAGGGATTTTGGTGGAGAATACCACGAGCCTGTTAACGGAGATTCCAAGAAGAGTAACGAGGAATTGGAAGCCCCCAAGCATTCTGACGTTATAGGCGATACATATCAGAGTGACAGCAGTCATCAAGGACAGACAAATGCAGAGCAGGAAGAAAGTAGCATTGGAGAGCTGCGCGCTAGGCCTTCTAGAAGGAGCAACAAACGCAAGTCCAAGGTATCACCTCCATGGAGGAGCGCTGCAGCTGAAATTCCAACCACTTTCCAAGATGAGCTTGGGAGACGGAAATCTGGGCGTATAAAGTTTACAAAGCGTGAATGAACGTTGTTGTATGTGGTTGTACTCACCGTACCATTGTGTCAATTTTAATTCCGTAAGGAACGTGATTACTTGCGGAGACTTGAATGCATTGCTGAGCGAGAAAATGGATTAAAAGATGGCTCCGATTGTTTAAATATTGTTTATAAAGGAGTTTTTTTAAGCAAAGAAAAATCGAGCTTTGTTCCAGCTCAGGATCCGTTAGTAGTTTTGATGGTTTTTAAACCTAATTGAATGAGAACACTAAACAGAACCTCGGTGGTAATCTTAAAGCCAGTGCTGCTAATTACGAAGAAGAGACAAGTAGAAACCCCTGACCTTAACATCTACAGACGTAGAAGTACACATACACTCACGACTAAGGATTCTATACCGTTAGGCTATAAGAGTACATTTATGGATCGAGTTGGATCGATTCGTCTTGCTGGATACTTATTGATAAGTGATATACAGTGAAGTGAGTGAGTGAAGAGCCAATCTTCTGGGTTTAACACTAGATATATATTGGCATAGAAGTAGCTTTTGTTATATATCTTAGTGACAAAATTCGGGGGAATTTATTGACGACTATTTAAGAATTCGAAGCCGTTCAACAGGGATAAGGGCTATAATAGATGTAAGGCAGATTTAATTTAGGGGTAAAATTACACTCAATTAGTTTGACTATCTCGTACGCATACCAACCATTCTAGTCAAAGTAGAACCCTAAGTCTAAATCAAGGATCTTGGCAAGCTGCGCCAAAAGCATTTTGGCTACATCACACAGGGTGGATAAATTAGTATTAAACCAAACTGCGGCAATCTATCAGAAGGAAGCCAAGAGCTATGTGTACTTACCATCCAGCAAGCTTAGAGCAATGGACACTACTCGTACCACTATTTCGAATGTTAGAATTCTCGGAGAACTAAATTTGATTAGGAGTAGATATTCTAGAGACTTACCAATAGCCGTACTGCGAACAACAGTTACCATTCCAGGAAACTGATCCAGTACAGGTAGTATTTGAATGAGTAATCCCACAGAGGCCGTCATTAGTAGGAACGAGGGTCGTCAAACAGCTCCCGGTCACTGAGAAATCTGATTGACTATAGAGGGTGAGCGGATATAGTCGGAGTACTGGTCTCGGGAGAAAAACTTACCAACCACCCCCACAGTATCCATTGCCAGTGCCACTATCCACAAAAATTAGAGATAGTTCGCAGCTTTGGTTTTTTTTAGGGATCTCACCAATAGCCGCTGCTGGAACAACATTCCGCGCCCTGTTGAGAGCACTTATAGGCGTTTGCTCCACCACAGGTGCCATCTGGAGTATCGGTGTTTCCACTACACGTTCCAAATCCAGTCTGACAGCCGACCCCACAGTGAGCTGTGCTGTTGCCACTGTATCGTAATCAAAGTTAGCATTGTTGCAAAGACACAGTCGAGAGACGTTTTACCAGTATCCATAGGCAGAACAGCAGGTACCGTAAATAGAACCTGTGCAGGTGAATTTATTTGTTCCAGAGCAAGTTCCATCGACCGATACCACAGTCTGGGTGAAAGCCACAGCAATCAACGAAAGGAAAGCAAAAGAGAAAATTCCGGAGGGCTTCATGACTGTGTTTTGGATAGACTGAGGATATCTGGATGGAATTTGATTCGCGAAAAAGAATCAATTGCAAAGACTTGGGCTTAGTATTATATAGTGGACGATGCTAGCTTGCAATTGGATGAACGGGCTTGTTGTTATGTGCGAATGGGCTGATTTATATACTAGGAAAGATAAAATCAAAAGGATAGCTAGATAAATGAATTATTTACAGAAACACAAAAAAAAAAAACTATCGGGAAGATATCAGAACAGATACCGAGATTAACTGGTGGGAATAGGAAGGAGGTACAACATTCCACTTTTAGCCATAATATAAAGGGTGGTATCGATGATCCCCGTCTCTTAGGACAGTGGACCCGGTACGTTACATCGCGATTCGGAAGTTTAGATTCGGTAGTACCTTTTTTAATTTAATTTTTTTTTAGCGATAATAGGTGGCTATGAACGTTTAGAGCCGAGTTTAGATATTAAATGTACGCGTACGGCGAGTGGTGAGCTAGTGATGGTTACCTCGCGGCCTATAGCGTGGGTTTAATAGTACATACATATAGTATCTCTGATATAGTATAATTGGCGATTCGTAAATATCGATATCACACCCATGTTTACGTTCCAAAACTACATTCTGAAGCTTAGCCAGCAACGATGGTGATATAGCTGCCCTCAATTTTGGGTTTAGAACCTTTCTCTACCACCCGGTTCGATTCTTGGCGCACCAAGTTTAATATCCACTCGCTAATTAGGTTTAGGGTAAATATGATGGAGAAGTACTATACTGCGTATACTAGTAGAACGAGGTACATGTAGTACTAGGAACTAAGCTAGGGTTAAATTATCTTTCTACTTCTGAAGAAATGGCTATTGCCTGGCTTTCCCCAGGGAGAAATAGACATGACTAAAATAAATCTGTTTGCATTCAACTTCCATTTTTTCGAATTTACCATGGGTGATTGCAATTACCATTGCTCGTCCTCAATTTCAATTGTGCCGAGTCGAACTAACGTTGCTCTCTGCAATTGCAAGTGCTAGCTGCTTCTGGGACGGTAACTCTAATAAAATTGAAACGTGACTCTCGCGTCTTAAAAGGGTGTGGCCTGAATAGAGCAACGGTAGTTACCATACTAAACAACCAGCGCAATTAATCGAAAAATCCTACTATCAGGCATTAAGATACAAGAAACTCATTCAGCTTCACTAGTGCTGTAGCCAAGCCAACAGCCGAAAGGATCTGTGCCTTCTCTCGTGGAGAAGTACATGTAAGTAAGCGAAGTCAGGGATATATGCTAATAAGTATTTCTCAATGGAGAAATGTTTTTACAAGGCTTATTTACCTTTTACCATTTGCCTATTTAGCTATCCATATAAGCCCTGGAGATAGGGTTTTGTACTACATGATTGTCCCGTCGCTGATGCCAGCCATCATTGATCCCTGTCTTCCAGACACAGTGCTTTGGCTTCAGCTCCGGAACTGAAATTTCTTTGTGTACTAAGGCAGTTGAATAATTAATTAGGTTTCTGTGTATGCGCGTATGTGCGTGCACGCGGTAGGCCCATATGACCATATCGAACCCTAAAAGCCGAACAGTGAACTCAAAAGGGCAAACCGCTCCAAAAAGATAGGATATGTCCTATACAAGCTAAATAGGTGGGGGATCTGTATGTCGAGTTTGTTTTTCTCTTTAGGTTGGTCATGAGTGTTTGTCAATATTCGGTTTCAAATTCGCTGGTATCATCTTCGTATTTATAGAGCGTAATTGTGTCCGACAAGTTACCGTGATCCCCTATTACTTAGGCCTTACGATTAACTCGCTTTAGAAGGGATTTAACAGGAAAGCTTTCTTGGAAAGGTTGGGATGTCATTATGGCCTTTTCTCTAGTGACTCCACCAGTATAATAATTGCCACGACGCGATCGTAATCTTTCGGGAATACCATATGTGCTCGTGGGGTGCGGCCCGGCTTTACCCCAAGATTAAACCCGGTATCCTATTTTCTGGTGAAGTCGACCCTTCCTAGCTGGGATAAATTTTATGATTTTTCATTGGCCACTCCACAGTTAACTACATTGGGTCACTGATACACAAGGGTGCTTGCATTTTCCACTAGTTATGGGTAATATCGAACGTGGCGAAGAAGAGTCCAAGCCACAGAACCCGACCACCCAGATGTTCACTCTTTTTTAGGTCGCAGAACAAAGTTCGGCCGTATTTCACGAATATACATGGTGGCTCGATTGCCTCGAGCCGGAGGATAGGATTCAACAGTATGCTTTGTATTAGAAGGCAACCTTTTACCAAGCGGATTTTGCACGAGTTCCAAAGCAGTTACATGTCCAAACATAGAGCGGTGGAGGGGTTAGCGAGGTAGAGGGTATAACGAGGCTTGAGCAGCAAATGGAATATTTCGCTACAAAATATATATTAGTTTGCTAGCCAAGACCGCCAAGCCTCGTTATACATACCCTCTACCTAAAGGTTCTCTTACTATTTCTTCTAGGGGGTGAATGCACACGGTTGGGTTTTGAGATCGTTGAGAGATGCCAATAGCCACCCGCAAAGGCTACAGAGGCATTATTTCTGGTGCTCTGCGTCTCGCATTCGCCGTGGGGATTTCCGAATAGCTTGGCTGGCGCAAGTGCTATTCCTCTCATTCGCGATGCATGCATTGCATAAATGAGGTATCATAAACGATGCTTGCCTTGATTAGGCAACAACACATATAGTACTATCTATTCCCGATCAGCCAAATACCAGGACGGTCCAAATACCAGAACACGGTTTCTGGTAAGAAAACTTGCTTATATCCAGCAGGGTAACCAAATTTTGCCCAATGAGACCCTCTTTGTATTTGGACCATCCCGGTATTTGGCTGATTGGGAATAGTAATCTTATCGCGTACATATCCTAGTAGGTAGAAGGTATCAACATCAATTCTTCATCGGTAGGCGTTACTATGAAATGTATACGAAGATATATACTCTACCAACTTCGGTTTTCCTATCTACTCGCAACATGCATAAAGAACCCGAAAATTCAAGTGTGAGCTAACCAGCAAAGTCGTGGGTGTACCAAATTAGGATGGGTCAGAAATTACTACCAGCAAAGGTCATTTTCGGGTTCTTTATGCCTATTACGAGTATGCTAGGTTCTACGTGCTCAGCTGATCATCTGTTTGTTTTTTTTTTGACTGCGCACCATTTAGCGCACTGCCCTTACATCAAATTGTACTTGGTACGCATACTGTATATTCTCAATTATCTCTTACGCTGGTGCTTAGAGGCTGCTAAAGATGTCAACCTCGATCAGGTGGATAAATAGACGATCTTGCTGTATTGAGGGGCTTCCTATCCAGGTATGGGCTGAAATGAGACCTTGCACTCAGCTACCAAACTACATGTAGCTGTCAGCTTTACCAACGTGGGGGGTGGCGAACGGGGCCAGGCTGAAACCGCAGGATAGAACTGTACTATCACTGGCTGTGATAGGGCGCTTACCTTATTAATGCCAGTTTTTGAGTCTCCACCGTTATCCAGCCAGTTAGGGAGAACTTTCTTCCTGCGGACTCAGCCCGGCCCCGTTCGTTATAATTCAGAATATACCATATGTACTCGTGAAATACGACCCAGCTCTGCCCCGTGGCTTACGCAGGGAACGATATAGTATTGAGCTTGGCGAAAAAGAATCTAAGCCACAGAATTTGACCATTTAGAAGCTCGTTCCCTGCGTAAGCCACGGGGCAGAGCTGGGTCGTATTTCACGAGCACATACGGTACGGCACGATGTTTAAGTTGCTCCTTTTATCCTTTACGCTGGTGCTTAGAAACTGCCAAATATGTCAACTTCAATCAGGTAGATAAATGGACGATCTTGCTGAATTGAGGGGTTTCCTATCCGGATATGGGCTGAAATGAGACCTTGCACTCAGCCACCAAACTAGTTGGCAGCTTTACCAGCGTAAGAGATAGGTTGGTGCTGTAGAGGGCGTGTGGAGACACGTGAGTAGTTGCCAGCAGAGCTGTTTTTGAAACTGTGTTCAGCTCCGCTAATTTCTCTTTTTTCTAGGAGGCGATAGTTATGTATGTGTAACTAGCTTTAAGATATCTAGCTCTGCGTTTTCACGGGGATCAGGAACTCAAACCTGATTCTTGGACAGTATTTCGTGCTATCGATAGTCCCATCAAGTCACGAACTGTTTTCCACCATATTATGGCCGACCCCCTTTCTGTCACCGCTTCAATAGTCGGTCTGGTAGTCGCGGCCGGTCACATCACATCTATCCTCTCCAGTTTCGTGAGCAGTGTCCAGGACGCGCCAAGCTTAGCTGGCTATGTCATGACTGAGGTGCATTCCATCAATTCGATTATTTGTAGTCTTCAGCCCTTCCTTTGGGGCCAAAGACCTGCACCGAACCTGCAAGAGGCCATGCTTCCTGTTGAGGATTTGGTCATCACCCTAACCGGATGTGTCTGTACTTTTTCTGAACTTGAGCTGGTAATCAAGGGTCTGGTATCGGATGGTGAAATGAACGTGATAGACCGGGTAAGGTGGGCCCGGAAAGAAGGGACTATAAAACAGCTGTTTGAGCGTTTGCAAATTCAGAAGACTTCTCTAACTTTGATGTTGACCATACTGGAGAGGTAATGTAAACTTTTACTACTAGTATATTCCTGCCAGGCTCTGGAGTGGAATGGCTGATTGTTCTATCGTTTTAGTGAATCAACCGCACAGGCCGGGGAAAGTCTAAAAAAAACTGTGCGAACTAGTTACTCAGGTTATGGAAAGTCAGAGGGATATGGCAGAGCGGATGAGACGTATGGAGACTGTATTTCTTCAGCCAGCCTCCGGACGAAATCTAGATACGTGGTCCTTATTTGCACAATCAGAAATCTCGAGTCGGGCTTCGGTAAGGACCATCAACGGTAGATTTGCTTTCGAAAACATTTTAGATGTTAGTAGAGTATACAGGCGGACGCTACGGAGGAGACTGGACCGCTCAGTAACATCTTTCACAACCCGATCCACGAAATGGTCGATGCTATCAGGGATAAGCCTCTCCGAGATATCTAGCATTGCTGTGCTTAATTTGCCTATATATTCCTATGAAATATCCAACTATCAATATTATTCGATTGAGATCGATTTTGCCAGTTCATCAAATTCCCAGCTACCAGCGAGGGGAGAGAAGGAGCGGTTGAAGCTGGAGGGGGTATGGGTAAACTCGAAGCGGGAGCAGGAGATGGAGTTGGAACAGGAGCAGGAGCCAGAGGGGGGGCAGGCGGAGAGGCAGTTGAAGCTGGATCTAGAGCTGGAAAGGCAGCGGACGAGGGAGCGTGCGAAGGAGGGGGCGGGGGAGCGGACGAGGGGGCGAGCGATGGAGCATGCAATGGGGTGGGAGCCGGAGCCGGAGCCGGAGCGGGCGCGGAGGTGGGAGTCGGAGTCGGAGTCGGAGTCGGAGATGCCGATGAGTGGGCTGGTGTGGACGTCGGTGTCTTGGCGGGGTTGGCGCGGGCGCGGGCGCAGGATAAGGAAAAGTTGAATGGAAGCTAGAGCGGATGTGGAAGAAGAGGGGGAAAGCGTTGGAATAAGCGCGGGTTCTAGGGGTGCTGGAGCTATTGTAAATGATATTTCACAGGATCTCTCTAGCGGCAAAGGACGTAGAGTGTGGAGTGTGGAAAAGCAGAGTAAAGACTCAAGGGAATGGATCTATTGGGGGTCGAGTATATGGAGTCTGCAGTCTCGCTGTCGAGAGTTTATAATCGGCCAGTTAAGTCTCACTCTCTATTATAAAATAGGGATTAAGGGCGGTGAAAGAGTGGTCGAAGATGATAGAGGTAATAAAGATGCGACCAAAGATGGTTTTTCGGAATAAACTCTTAACTAACTTCAGTTGATACATATGATTCCGCAAGAATCGCAGCATCTAAATATACTTCTAGTAGGTAGAGTTTTAGATAGGCATAGGAGGTAATATGAAAACAGCTATAAAAAGGGAAACAAGTATATATCACAGCCACAATTTCCACTTCTGCAAACCGACGCCCAAGACACGCTCGGAACCCGTCAGTAAAAGGAAGGAAAGCTCCTCGTGTAGGTGGCTTTACGCCCGGGAAGCGAATAGGAGGTGTATCTGTTATGCAGTCTATGAACTAGTTGGCAGGTTTTCATAAATCGCCTTAGACAGGGATTGATAATACTTTCTGCAACTACTGTACCCTCGCTAGTATCTTGATATTCCCACCTCTTAGGCCGAAATTCAGTGGCATTTTCACCCCAATATTTTAGATTATAGTGGAGAACGGTGAAGTTGGGGGCGGTCACAAAATTTGGTGGGAGTGGAATGCAGGGAGGATGCGACCCACAAGTGGAGAAAAAAAAGAGGGCTTCTCGCAAATATCTCGTAGATGACATGAAGTCGAAAAATAACACAGACATACGGGAGTCCTGCTTTTTCTGGCAGCTCGTCGGTTTTGAATGCTCCCAAAGACAAACGCTGCTGAATTACGGAGGACCATTACACCAATTAGCAGCAAAAGGACCGTGGTGATTAGCTTCGCCGATAACATCATGTTTCTGTACTCGAGACGAGGAGCTGAAATACGTATGCGAAGGGAGTTAAAAGCTGTCTGGGGCTTTTTAGCCACAGGCTTGACGATCGATTCCGTTATTGAAAAAAATACAGAGTATCATTCGTAGAGGTATCGGCGTGGCTTTGCAGCGTATGCTAACCGCTAGGGTTGCGTAAACCAGACGCGCAATATTCCTTTGACGGTACCCTACACTAGAGGTCACGCTCATTTGAGATGATAAAGGTAGAAAATGAGAGTGAAAAGGTGTATTAGAGTTATCCTTATCCGGTTGCTCTCGCGGGAGTCTGGTAAAGATGGTCTTCTTGCCAACCGGTGCTAAGATCTTAAGATCCGAGACTACATGTATGAGAGTCCGTGATGCCATGCAAATATGCGGTGCAGCAGACCGCCACATCACTGGGCCTTGGTTCTGAGAGCTGTAATCTTAAAAGAATTTGGCAGCAGGGAAACCCAATTGCGACACTAGAGTTGTGGTACAGTATTTGGGTGAGGTTGAGTTAGCGTCTTATTACTCTCGGGCATATTGTACAAGAGTAACTTGCGCTACAGCTGCTGGCGACAATGGCTATGTGCCCCTCAGGTATTTGTTAGTACTCAGCTAATGGAAGATAACCCGTCTTAAGCCCCGGCCATATCTAACCCGAGAGCCGGCCCAACATCCTACCTAAGCGGACTGATCGTTCATTTCGTGTGACGAGAATCATTGGCCTCTATAATATTGTGGGCCAGAGTAACACACGAGATCGGCTAGGACGCCGAAGTATGGCCAGCAACTTGCTTAACCGAACGGATCATCCCTGCAGCTGCAGGGTTTCCCCGCACTCTCTCCCCGCACATCAGCGATCGACGTGAACTAGGGAATGCAGATACGGGATATCAGTCTTTCTTCTGAGTTTTTGGGCCTCAATGGCCTCTTGTGCACTCTGGATCTTATGACGAATGATTACCGCGGCTTTTGTTAATTGTTCTCTACGGGAGACTTTGCGCCGAGGAGCCGAATCTGCGAATAATACGCGCACGAGGAAGACACGTTCTGTTGTGCTGGCTTGGTTTCGGTAATGCATGCTACATGGCTGATAAGCGAATTGTGGGGAAGTAAGGAGCTATGACGAACTTGGCTAGTTGGGTTGATGAGCGAAGCCGACATTCCCCTACCAAGCTCACTCGCGGTAACAGTTATTGGGATGTCCCAATTCGTTAGTTAAAACCACCAACTATAAGATTCTCTCTCCGCGCGTTACAAAAAAAACTCCTCCCCTCCCAGGTTATCTACAGTCTACAGCTTCAACTACAAGATGCGTTTCTCCACAGAGCTCCCACTTCTAGTCACCATCTCTGCTACCCTTGCAGCAGCCACAATCCCATACAAAGAATACATTCTCGCACCACCCTCACGAATCATCCGCCCAGTCTCTATCCACAGCACCAACGGCACAGTCTCCGGCGCCTCAACCCTCCTCCTCCAATCTCCCCCACCCGCCGCAGGCCCCCTCACCCTCACCCTCACCCTCACTGCCAACGCCTCCGTAACCTACGACTTCGGCAAAAACATCGCCGGCCGCATCACCTTAGTCGTAGCGGGCGCCGCAGCCACATCCATCAACGTGACGTTCTCCGAGTCCTCGCTCTGGATCTCGGGAGAGGCGTGCGATGCCACTGCGGACGCCGGACTGGACGCGCCGCTGACGTTGGCGCTGCACGGCGCAGGAACGTATTCGGCCCCGCCGGAGAGGGAGAGGGGCGCGTTCAGGTATTTGAGTATTAGTGCGGACGGACCGGTGCGTGTCAGCGATGCGTTTGTGTACTTTACGTCTATGCCGCACTGGGAGGATGGTGCGCTGCAAGACTATACGGGCTGGTTTCACTCGAGTGATGGGCAGCTGAATAGGTTAGTTGAGTGTTATCGATTCGATCTGATCTGGTTTGGTTTGGTTTGGCCTCTGTGTTAATGTGTGGGGGGCGGGCAGGGTCTGGTATGCGGGCGCATATACAAATCAGATGTGTACGATTGATCCCCGGCGCGGCGACGCCCTTGTCTATTTTGGGGTGGTTGGGAGTGGTTCGGTTGTTGATGGGACGCTGGATTGGTACTATAATTATACGGTTACGAATGGCACCTCTGCTCTGACCGACGGCGCAAAACGGGACAGGTATGGGGCTCGTTCATTAATCTTGTGTGGTATATCTAGCTGATTTGAGCCAGACTTGTGTGGGCAGGCGATGCGGTATTTCCCCCTTCTTGGTGTCGCCCGTTATTTCCTAGTAGCCTCTCTTAGGGCTTTCCCTTAGGTCTATGGAAGCTATATCACAGCTTTCTTCTCTAATCCTACCCACCCACCCACTTTCTAGCTAATATAGCTACTCCCAGGCTATCGCAGTCCCCGGCCTCGCAGTGTCAACATTCGACCTGATATCCGTAGCCAACTCCCTCGACTCCCTCTTCGTCCTCCAACTATCCAACGGCCAGCTCCCATACGCCGGAACCCCCTTCAACGAAGCAGGCATCGTCTCGTTCACCTACCACCTCTACACGCTCATCGGTGTCGCCGACTACTACCACTGGTCCGGCAACCTCGACTACCTCCGCGGCAAATGGCCAGCATGGAAGAAAGCCATGGACTGGACATTAAGACAAGTCGACACCACCGGTCTAGCAAACGTTACCCACGGAGCCGATTGGCTCCGCTTTGGGATGGGGGGACACAATATTGAAGCCAACTCCATTCTGTACCACGCTCTTCATCTCGGCATCGATCTGGCTGCCGCGCTTGGCGATAGCTCGGTGTCGGATTCGTACGCTGCTTACATGGTGGGTATCAAAGCCGCGGCGGATAGCCTCCTGTGGGATGAGGCAGCAGGACTATACAGAGACAACGAAACCACCACGCTGCACCCCCAAGACGGCAACGTCTGGGCCGTCAAGTCCGGTCTCGTCGCCACTCCGCACCAGGCAGTCCGCATATCAAAGTCCCTCCGCGCGCGATGGGGCCCGTACGGCGCGCCTGCGCCAGAAGCACTCGACGCCGTGTCGCCGTTCATCTCGGGCTTTGAGCTGGAGGCGCATTTTATCGCGAACCAGACGGGCTCGGCGCTGGCGCTGGTCAGGACCATGTGGGGCGACTTTATGCTGGATGATCCGCGGATGACGAATTCGACGTTCATCGAGGGGTACAGCACGACGGGGGACCTACACTATGCGCCGTACAGCAACGATGCGAGGATCTCCCATGCGCACGGGTGGGCTACGGGCCCTACTTCTGCCCTGACTGTGAGTGTTTCTGGGCCTGCGCTGCCCCCCCCCCTTTTTTTTGATAGAGAGGACTGACGGAGATGTAGTCGTTTGTGGCGGGGATCCGGCTTCTGGCGGAGTCTGGCAGGACGTGGGCGGTTGCGCCGCAGCTTGGCGACCTGGATTACGCTGAGGCTGGGTTCTCTACTTCGCTGGGGCTGTTTTCGGCGTCGTGGAGGCGTGTTTCTGGCACTGCTCTTAGGCTGAATGTCACTGCGCCGGTGGGGACTAGCGGGAGCATTGGGATCCCGGCGGGCGGGACAAGCGGGACTCTGGAGGTTCGGGTGGAGAAGGGGCTAGAGAAGCTGGCGTACAGGACGAGATACAGAAGCGGTGTCGATGGGCGGTTCTGGATGACGGGACTGGAAGGGGGGACATATGTGCTGGACGTGATTGGCGACTGTTGAGCAGCGCCGAGGGCTCCAGACGTGTAGCAGCTACCAAGCCTGTTGATAGAACGGATAGACCTCACTGCTGTGACATGAACTACGCTGAGAGGCGGGCGGGCTCCAGACATGTAGCAACTGGCAAGCCTGTCGATAGAACGATTTACCTAACCGCTGTGACATGGACTGCGCCGAGAGCTGCCGGGGCAGCGGTCCAGCGAGTGCTGGCCCATGACTGAATGACTAAGCCCGGCCAGGCCAGACAGTACTCGAGCTGCGCCGGGGAGAGATGTCCCCGTCCCTGCGGGCCTTGGCAAGGCAACCTGTTATAACGATGATTACCCCAGCCCTCGGCGAGCCGCCGTGTAGTCCTAGAAAGATTATAATCCTGCGCCAAAAGGGATACATGCCCTCTGCGTTAGGATCTTTCACTCAACTCCACAGTCCTCGCTGCCTCTGCAGCGCAAACTCTAATGTCGCTCCTCCAGGCCCCCAGCGAGCTCGTCCTGCTCATTGCGGAACACCTGGGCACCGAGTTCCCAGCCGACCTCAGCTCGCTCTGCCAGACCAACCGCCGTCTGGCCTCCCTGTTAACGCCGCTTCTCTACAACCTCGTTGCTGAACCTAGGTATGGAGTGGTCGCGCTGCACTGGGGCGCCGCTACCGGAGACGAGTCGCTCGTGAGGGCGGTCATGGAGAAAGCAGATGGAATCACGGTAGAGTATTTGGACGCCAATGCAGTCCCGACAGCGCTCTGCAAGACCTCGCGGGGGCGCGACGAAGAAGCGGTCAGACTGGTGATGGAGAAAGGCGCGCGCATCATCGTGTATGCGGAGGACGGCGACCAAGAGACCTCGCTTCACTGGGCTGTGAAGCGGAAGCTGGACACGCTGCTGCGAGCCCTGCTCGAGAACGGAGCGCCCGCGGATGTCTACGACTGCTGCCAGGCGACGGTGCTGCACTACGCTGCCGAGTTCTGGGACCTTGCGCCCGTGGAGCTCTTGGTGGCCGGCGGGGCCGATGTCGGTGCGCGGCTGAACGGGCTGGCCGAAGACGCCCCCGGCCACACGGCGCTCCACCGGGCGGTCGCGAAGGATAGCAGAGAATTGGTGAGGCGGCTGCTCGACGCGGGCGCAGATATCGACGCCCAGGACGACTACGGAAGTACCCCGCTCCATGTGACTACAGCTATGCGCAACGCCGCGGCGGTCAGGCTGCTCCTCAGAAACGGGGCGATTGTCGGCATCCATGATGCTGGTTTCAACGCGCCGCTGGATCTTGCGCGGCCGTTCGAGCGGAGGGCCATCTTCCTGCTCTTGCTGGCCCATGCTGGCCCGCTCGTCCGCATCCACAACGGGCACACGCCGCTTCACTTCGCATCGGAAAACGGCTACAGGCCTCTGGTCCGACGCCTGCTCGACAACGGATTCGATCTCGAGGCGACGAACAACTCGGGGCAAACAGCCCTCCATCTGGCCGTGCTGAGCCAGAACTACGACATAGCCAAGCTGCTGATGCAGGAGGGCGCTGACGCTGACGCGGTGGATCCGGCCAGCCAGTGCAATCTCCTCGAGCTGGCACGAAAGAACGGGCGAAGCGGGCGAAGCGGGCGAGAGATGGTCCAGTTTATATTGGGCTTTGGGGCGGATGAGGACCGAGACTTGGAGCACTTGATCGAGGGACATCACCGGCGCTGACCAAGACAAGGAGCGCGTGTGGTAGATAATTAAGAGAGCGCTTTGTTTTGTCCCCACGAAAAGAGTTCGGCTTATCACAGGCAAGGGAGATCCGATTCCCAACAGGTAAGCTTGGTAGTCATTCTCTATTTACACACATCTTTGGAGTATAGATAGATAGAAACAATGCCTCTCCAAATCCCGCCCGCATCTATTGCTCCCACTTCAACCTCTTGCTCTTCCACGCATCAACCATCCCAACCGGCAGAGTTCCCGGCCTCACTACCTCCAAGCCGCCCCACTTCCTGATCATCCCCTCGCCAAAGCACGCTACAATCCATCGCCAGTAAACGTTCATACTGCTCCATCCTGCCCTCGAAATCCCCCTCTTGCCCGTCAACCCGCCCGCCGCATGGGACACGTTCTTTAGTGCCGCTTCAAGCTCTGCCGTTATCTCGACTTCGCGTTCCTTCGGCGTACTTAGAAGTTCGTTATAACAGACACACCAATCCGGAAATCGCTGCTGGCGGTGGAGAATCCACTCGGAATACGGCATGAAAGGCTCGTCCTGCAATGCTTTACTCGCGTTGCGTGGTTTTTTAAACGTGCCATCATCCCAGCGCTCCTTCAGTAACGTGTATTTTTCCTCATCCTTCTCAACCAGCTTCAGAAACATTTCCGCTGGGTCCTTGTTCATGTTGTAGCGGAGCGCAAGCAGTGGAATAATCGGGTTCTTGATCTCCAACCCCCCCATGGAAATCGGCCAATAGTACCAGCCAGCAGGAATGTCCTGGACATTGAAACGCTCTTGGATGACGTCCGCTAGATACGAAGTGACAGATCCGCCATGTTCCGGGAAGAGCTCTTGTTGGATGCGCTCCAGGGTGCTGATCACCATGTCGATATGCCGCTCGCCAAAACAGTGAGCCGGCGGGGAACCAAAGTTGTTGACGAAAAACGACGATAAATATTTGTTATACGCCTGTACCCACGCAAACACTGAATGCTTGCACGCCGCGAGCTGGAGCTGGAGCTCTGCGATATGGATGTCCACCTGAGCCTGGTCGATCACGAACTGGCCAGATTGCTGCAACACCAGAAAGCCCCACTTGATGGATCCCCTGGGAAGATCAGGGTGCAACTCTTGCCCGACACATACGGATCCTGTCTTCCCAACATTGAACTCGAGGCCAACAAGCTGGGCAAAGGTGCTCATTTCCCGCCAAGCTCGGACGCAGACATCCGGATCGCTGTCCCAGAACCAAAAGTCATCGTGGATGCGGTAGAGGAAGAGACCGTCAGTGCGCTGATTCACCGCATAGTCCATGCAAAACAGCAAAACTTCGCCAAAAAGATCACTCAAACTATGCGACATGGGGACTCCACGCTTTCTAACCTGGATGGGGGCGGACGGCCCGTCACTGACGAATATGAGGGGTGCCGACAGAAACTGCTGGAAAAAGGCGAGCCATGTCTCGGGAATGCCAAAGAACTTGAACACAGCTATGAGAGAGGAATGAGGGAGACTTGGGCCAAACCACGAAAAATCGGAGCGAACAGCAGTGAACGTGCTCCCAAGCATTTTACTCAGAAGGCACTCGGTGGTAACGATGTGCAACAGAGAGTGTTTAATGGCCGTCGGGGACATCTTATCGTCGTCCGAGTCATCGTCGTCCGATTCCTCCTCGGGATCGTACCCAGGGCCAGTAGCATCAATTCTATCCGGGAGCTGATTCATGAAGAAGTACTTTTCTTGCATCGATCGCCTCGTTTGCTCAATCGTGATGGGTGCAATGGTCTTTTTGGGGCTGTAGTTTTCGCGAGTCTCCTTGAAGAAATATTCGCGTCTCTCGATTTCAGTCTTTGACAGAGGCTTTGAAGATGACTTCCAGGCGCGAGAATCAAAAACTATTCGAAAGAGGCGCTTGAACTCGACACTCCATTTGATCCCGATCCAGTGAAGGAATATGGCCTGTAAGATTTCTTCGTCCATGTAGATCCTGTATTTACCGTTCAGCTGTCTTCGCATCTCGACAGGAACGCCGCCAGTGCTCCAGGACCACGACTGCAGCGAAGAGAGGTGCATATTAAGAACGTCAGCGACTTCGCCGAGCACCGCTTTATTGAGTGAGAACTCTTTCAGGGTGTTTCGTTTCTCGTTGGACAGAAGGTCGGCAGCCAACAAAGATTTGATCGCAAACTTGAGATCACGAACACCGAAAGTGGTGCGACGGAGCAACGCTTCGCCATAATTGCCTAGCGCCTCTCGCATAATAGCGAGCTGGTTTTTTGAATCCTTGGAAAGCGAGAAGAGATCGTTTAGGTAAGCTTCTATCGCAACAGTATCCGTTTCGTGAGCCTTGAAGACAAAGGACTCAAAGGTAGACCGTTGGTCGTGCATTTCTTTTCTCCCAACCTTTTCAAATCCTTCGAGGGGAGTACCGGGAGATTCGGTTTTCTTCTCTAAATCGCTCTGTACCTCCTTTTCGCTTGCCCCAGACACATCTCCCGGAGATGCCGTGTCGGCGTTCCCAACCCACTCGGTCAACAGCCTTCCAAACAACTCGGCGTATTCAAACTTGACCTTTTCCGTCTCGAGGCTCTGGGTCAGTTTATCCTGCCACTCGCTCAAGATGGATTCGCCGATGCTCGGGTCGACGCGGGACTGTGCAAGGAACATGCCGACATTATCCAGATATGCCGAGCTGGAGGAGGTAAGGGTGGATCCCGTGGATGTGGTATCTGCGCTATGCCAGGATTCAATGCCCTGCACGAGCAAGTGAAGCTTATCGCGAATTTCGGTGGCAGCCTCGACAGAGGCCAGAACTTTCTCCTTGTGGGCAGCGAAATCTGAGTGCTGCTTGGAGAGCACCTGAAGCTTTGTAGTGGTGATTGAATGGAGGGTCTGGGAAAAGGAGGACATTTTGAATGATTGACGGCCAGGGCAAGCTCGGCGAGGAGTGGAATGTGATGTCTAGCGAGCAATGACGGGGAATTGAGATGAAGTTGGTGAGATTGATAGTGGTGGGGAAGATGGCGAAGAGGGGGACGAAGATGATGGATGGTAGAGAGGCCGAGAGGAAGGCGCAAGGGGAGAGGTTTAAGTAGTTTTTAGATATGCAGTCTGCTCATGATTAACAGGGAAGAGTCACACACGTAGAATAGAGAAGCCATCCTACCAACGTTAATACACACGGGGTTCTACCAGTCTTTCTTGCAATAGATCCATGTTGTTTGATCCAATCGCTCCTCCACGGCTGCATCTTTGTCTCTTTGCAGCTGGAATCAAGCAATCGGTTGGTTCAGTCCTCAAGGGAATGGGGGCGGGTGGATGTGTCAGCCAGTCATCAATGATAGGTCAAGCAAGCATTTCTTACCCCGAATCCGACAAGCCGTGTAATCATCTCGCATCACCATTACCTGCATAATCGAGCACCAACATCAAGGGGGAAGGATTACCAAGGGCTAAGCAGGGAAAATTCAATGGCTTATACGCATATCATATCGAAGAGATTGATTGAAAAAAATGGATGCCGGTATCGTGAAGAATGACTCAGACAGAAGTGAGAACCGTTCTCTGCACCTCGCTATATGTAAATGGTTTTTAATAGATCGAGGTCAACGCTGAATAAATTTCATGTAATATATGTAGTGTATACATGTATACATGTGTCTAGGGAATACTGGTCGAGTCGTCCCCGGGGGTCTGACGAAGCTGGGGGTGTGACGGATTTCCCCAGGAGCAATTCTACATACATAGCGCTGCACGGATAAAGCTCTGGGAGTTCAGCCCCATGCTTGTGCCAAGATCTTGGCGAATCCGATTGACATCGCAGTTCTCACCCCCCAACCAGCCGAGTCGAGTAGAGCGCACAGCTCCTGTTAGCTTGTAGCTAGGCTAGAATTGACTGCGCTATGAACCCCTAGCTGCATTGGGATTGCGTAGATGCTGTGCCGACACGAGTGATAACACGTGACTAAATACATGACCATGGCATGTGGGGGGACTTGGAGACACCCCACTATCAAGCTCTGTATTCATCTTTCAAATCACCCATAACTTCTCTCAAGCAGTGTTCTTGGACATCTATCTGAAATACCTACCAGCACGTACCCGACGGGGTTAGGTTTCTTCGACCTTCTCTAGTGACCCTTACGAAGCAGGGGAGAACCAACTCGTTCTCCTCAGAACCTAGAGATCAAGGGTCGTACAAAGCGTAATCATACACAACCACGGCCCTCTGCGTGAATTCGCGAGAGAGGGCCCTTTGGTGTCTTGTGGGTTTCATCATCATGATTCATCACTCGGCGAAAAAGCGACAACTTATCTTCGCTGCATTCTCCTCCTGAGCCCCACTCTGTTCCATCATCTCCAGGAATCTTCCCGTGGATAACCAATCTGGCTTCGTCATGTTTTCTCGTAGTACCGCTAACGCTGCTAAGCGGTATGGTCGCGCGGGGGCAAACAGAGATACGAATGCTGCTTCTCCAGCCACGCAGTGCTCTGATCCGGAAACACTACCGTCTTCCAATGGATCGGCTTCAAAAAAAACCCAGTCTACCTTTACTCCAAAAGCGTGTAAGAATCGACTCGCTAGCTCCCAGCCCGCGAATACCTCTAGTTCAGCCGCGCTTAGGGGCGTTGCTCCAGAGCCAGATGCGATTGCGACTTATCTCCTTGCTGTTGAACGAGCTGGGGTAACTTTCAAAGCACCCGTGGGCCCCTTGGGCATTTCTCAAGAAAGGTTTACTCATTCTCCGAGCGAAGAAAACGCGCTTTACAGCCTTCTAGCTCAGAGGGGGGACTTATCTATTCCCTCGATACCTGAGAGCGAAAGTTCTCAGAAATCAAGTGATCCGAGAAAGAATACAGGGTCAGTTGTTTCTTATGCCTTTGATGGAATGGAGCTGATCAAGAGCTTCGAAAAAGCTTCGAATGGTGAAATCTACCCTCCTGCTCCCGCTCCTGCAGTCTTGGCCCCTGCGGAGAACATCAAGAGCATGATAGAATTCGTCCAAGAACAATATAGTAAGCCAATTCAGATGTCAGGAAAAATTACCGACCAAGAAAACGCTGAATCGGTTTGGGGTTCAGCTTCGACTATTTCGAGAAGATCAACCGCTTCACCAGGATTTAGTGATGACGTCGATGATGGTGACAAGGAACTGGAGTATGAATTTGGGCTCAAAGCAATAAAGGAAACGGTGAATGATGCTATTGGGCAGCTGAAAAGGTTACAAACGCGAAATACAAAGGATCCGGCTACTATAAAACTTAGGGTATAAATCGTCGTTATTATATTTCCTAAATCACTATGCTCACATAGTTTTTCTTATAGAGGCGGATCAAGACAACCATCGTCAGAGAATTCCTTGATTGGATTCCCGGCATACATCTCATTGCTTTAAGCACCGAAGATAGCATAGAGAATGCCCATAAATGTTTGGTGTACGCCGCAAAGACAATTAAGAGGCTTGATAAAATAGGATGCAAGTAAGTTTGAAGACCCCATTAAGATTTCCGCTTAGGCTGCTCCTAACTGCGCCATAGCTATGAGCTAGAAGACCTGGAATATGGTATCACTGTGAGACTTAGATCTAAAAAGGGCAAGGTGATCAAGGAGTGGAGGGACGTGGTCGGCTACCAGTCCTATGAAATTCTAGTGTGGATCTGGCGCGACCTCTGCTTATTGATCCTCCGTAACGACAGTCCCAAGGAAGAATCAGGAGAAGTGTTTGTGGGACGTTTTTTCGAAGATATCAAGAAATTCGTTCCCTTGGAGACCTATGATTTTCGCGCAAAGAAGAGCATTCTAAGCGTCTGGGATCTATTCTTGGCCGGCGGTAGCTCTTCGACCACACGCAGAGGTTCAGAACCCTGATATGCATCATTGCGAAAGATCCATTTACTGACTCGATCAAGGCACCCTACTCGGAAGCAAAGCTCCGGACCCAACTTATTGGTCTAGACCCATGATCAAGGCAAAAAAGCAATTAGATCACCTCTACCGCGCCAACCGTCTAACCGAGCTTCGGGACCATCCTTCAGTAGATCTCTATCGGACGGTGAAGTGCATCTTTCCTGATAAGTATAAGAATGAACCTCTCGAAACTGTCAGGAGTGGTGGTAAACCGTCCACCATCGAGGCGCAGATAGATATCTTTGTTTTTGAGTGTGAAACTACGTGTTTGGAAAAAATGATCCGAGATAATGTTCTTCAGCGGAGCTCAAAGAGGTTTCGTGATATATCGATCGCGTTCAGTTGTCTAGAAGGGAAGGAGGGGGTGGTAGGGTGGGCGAGAAAGCAGATGTTGATAGGGCTAACAGAGGAAGTTGGACGGCTGTCAAGAGAGCTTCTAGAAGTATTTCCGAGTCTCTACCTCACCCTCGAGAAACTACGCACAATAGAGAGGGGTACAGGTCAAGTACCCAACGTAGAGTGGTTTCTCCAGAGCTCTAGGGTAGGATACATTGACAACCGTCATGACGGTGACGTGCCAATAGCGGATTACAGATACATTTTCGCAGCATATTTGGAAACATGTCTCAGCTGGAGCGGAGGGTATCCAAATGCTCGATGCGAGGACTTGTTGAGGGAGATGAAAAAAATATTCACCTCCAAGCTGGGAATTATCTTTGAGCGGAATAGCTGGGTTGGGAAAGCCTTGAAAAAAGGGTGAGTTAATCGCCTCAACAATGTCAGCACGTATTTGGATTGCTAATTATGAATAGATGTAAGATCCATCGAGTGCAGAATCTTGAGGCGGCCCTCGAATACTTTCTCGGCGATTACGGGTTCGAGAAAATCCTCGAATTTGAGCCAATTGCTAAACCGAAGGAAAAACAAAAAGCTCCGGGAACCATCGAGAAGAGAGTATCAGGGGAAAAAAGGAAATATACCAAGAGTTTATCCAGGGGGGTGGTAATTGCACAGGCCAGGCGTGTGAAAATCCCGGATAGAATCGCTGAAGATGATGAAGAGGATTAGGTAGCTGGTTTAAAGGCTTCTCACTTCGGGGGAAGGGGTGTTCTTGGATTCCGATATCGGGTTTCTTTAGCTGATCATCTTTCGTAGTTGATTTTTCAAAGCACAAGGCTGTTTGTAATAACGCTTCTTGGAGTTGGTTTCATGATGAATTTGAGTATATGTGGGCAAACGGCTAGTCAGTTAAGATACTCTAACGGTGATTAAAATACGTTGCACCTATCATCCCCGAGAGACAGTGTATGTTGTGTATCTCTCTCCACCACGATAACGTATGGAAGATGCCTATTTCGCCTAATTACAATCTGAGCTTCCAGATGCACGAGGGGAACTATCTTGTCTGCACCAAAAACAGTACTCGGGGCAGGCAAAAAGTACCCGGAAATGCAAGCTGTATGAACACTATTCTGACCAGCCAAACCACAAGATTTTACTTAATCATCGAATCAACTAAACCCCTCCAGCAGCTTGCATTTCCAGGTACTTATTGCCTGCCCCGAGTATATCCTGTCTACACCAGGTAACCCGCCTAGGAGTCACAGTAATCCAATCCCAGGATAAGCCAGGATAAGCCAGGATGACTATTATTTAGATTAAACGATTGTAATAATATATAAATTGAATCCGTTTCCCCCAAAATAGTAGTATGATGTACATCTTACAAAGCCCCACAGTTACAGAGCAGGGCAACCACAAACGTTATCCAGCCAACTCAGGCCTCTGCAGGTGTCTCCTGCACCGAATCCATCGCGACCCCCTTCTCGGCAGGGGTCACAAAGTCCTCCGGAGTGAGCTCGGTATCGTGAACCCGATACCAGATTACTGGAATAGCGAAGAGCATACCAATGACGCAAAGACCCCACGAGGTACCGAAACTGTAGTTGGGCATAAGCACATAGTCACGGATGAAAGGGATATAGCATGTGGTGACTACTCACAGCGTGTAGTAGCTTCGGTGGGTGGCATCTAGTCTCCATACGACAGCGGCACCGGCTGATTGGATGCCTTTGTAGTAACCGGCGAAGTAGGCAAGCTTGCGGGGCTGCGAGAAAGGGATGTTAGTTTGGTTTCGACCTAGGTGGGATTGGGGGATGGAATTACTTCGTTGGATAAAGCACCCATCAGCCAGTAGCTATGAAGATTTGTTAGTATTAATCGTTAGGATTGGTTAGAGTAGGCTGGGGAAGCATACGCATATGTTTGCCATGTCTGTTACTGATGTTAGTGATTTTGGTATTTAGTGGGATCAAGGGGGTTTTCATACCGCGTCAAGGAATCCGTAGAATAGATAAAGGAACAAGTACCATGTGAAGTCGGAGTCTGGATGATCATGTCAGTCGTCCACGTACTACCCAGCAATATCGGTTACGGCTTACCAAATACATCAAGGTGGGGGTTTTCTCCAGAAAGTGTTTTCTCGCGGGACGATCCAATCAACGGCTTCAGTCCTCCTCCCCACTAAACACGGAGAAAATCAGCGGTGGATCTCTATACACTACGTCAAGAATGCTTACCACAGAATTGACAATCACAAACAGAATGACCCAGCCCCAAATAGCTCGCTTGCGGCGGGAAAGCTTTTGGTTGTCAAGGAAGAAGCCGAATGCCAAAGCCCCTAAATCACCGTGAGCCATCAAGCTGACGCAAAGAAGCATGCATCATGACTGCCTACCAAAGATCTGGGCCAACCAGTACCACAAGTTTCTGAGGTACATATTAGCCGGGAATTTATTAGAGAATGGCAATATACTCACGTGAATGTACGACCACGGAGGTTGAACATATAAACGTTATAACAGTTCTAAAAAATTTAGAATCGTTAGTTGAAGTTAATATAAGATAAGTTGGGTCGACCAACCTGCTGGTAACTATTACAGGAAAAAGTTTAGCATTGTACTTCATATGTTGATAAGACGGTGTGCTTACGTATAAAACCAATTACTGGCCCAGAAGAATGGGAAAAGCAACAAGATGTAGCTATCACTTCTCAAAGTAGTCCAGAGTCCGACAATCTCCGAGCTGTAGGGAGTTAGAAAGGGGTAGGCAGAGACAGGTTAATGCACCTACGTTGCAGAAGGGTGTCGGATACGTTGTACTCGAGTCCCGTCCTTTCGGATGATCTTCTCTGGGGGAACGAGGAAGAATGCGAGAATGGCACCGGCCACCATGAGCACGAGGAATCCGACGTAGGTTCCTGTGATACTTCTTAGTACGGTTACTCGGAAAGAACTAAGAAATCATCATACCATCAGCGACATGCGAATCATTCGGAGCATCCCTAGATTTTGTTAGCTTAAACACGATAAGGTGCACCATTCTTGAGAGAATATACCAGTTCGTAGCTATATGATTTAGTTAGCGAATTTAAAAATCGAAATAAAGTAAAGTGGGAGTACCTACCAATCGGAATAATAGATCCAATAACGGCGCCCTAACTGTTATCAGCATCGATACCACGAAAATCACCCATCTTTCCAAAGACCTACAGTGTTGAAAATGCCCCAGAACATGCCAATGTAACGCCCCTTCTCGCTCTCAATTGGGTATGACTATAAAATATTAACCTCCCGATGTTCCAAAATTCGCGGAAGCAAGGCCCACCATCATCACCGTTCCTTGGGCGCACCATCTAAGTCGGGAATTAGTAACCATTTTTAATGCTTAGCTGTGGGAAGCCTTACAAGAAAGCAGCGCCAACACCCAGAAATGCACCGGCAAAGATTACGAATCCCCTGTTATGAGTATGATTGTAGCACAAGAACGATGCGACATAAAGCGCATAACCGCAACCTCCGAAGGCCAACGTTGGTTTGGCACCGGCTGGCTGCTGTTAGTAAATCTCATAGTAAACGCGATACTATGGTAGCTAGGTGAAAGTATTTGCCGCACCATAGTTGAGGAATGTCCCCGCAATGAAACCGAAAAATGCGAAAGTAGTGTAAAGCGCGGTATTGGCATTCGATTGAACGGTAGTGTCAAGCTATCATAAGTCAGTCAGGCTTAAATCTGAAGCGCGATCCAAGGCACTTACTTGACCTCCTCCTCCGATTCTTTACAACAAATTCTTGTCAGTAAAAGGCCTTTTCTCCTCTCAACTTTGAAATCCTCTCAACTCACCCTCCAAGAGCGTTGAACATCCCTACACATCTGCGTCAGTCTTTTGCGACATGGGAAACTCACTCTTGTGTAGGATGTCATTTACATACCGGGACATAGGAAACACACGAAACCGACGAGAATAACTACACGTTATGTCAATTAAACCACGCCACTACCGTGAATTCTTCCCGACCGAACCTTGCGATAGAGGCGAGCGCCATGGAGCAAGCGTGATGCCGAAGATTTTGCGCTGTTTACCGCGATCCAAGATATCTTCCTCCGAGCGCCTCTCGATGGGCTGTGGGAAAGGTTCTTCGGTCCCCATGATGGTTGAAGTTATTTTTCTCTGTCAAAAATTCAAAAGTCCCACCTACGGCGAGAATGTTGGGGCGAGAATCAGTCTCAGGTGTGGAGTCGATGCCAGGGAGATACAAATATCGCTGGAAATTCCGTACGGGCATGTGATCCTTTTGAGGAAGCTCTCAGAGATCCTTACAGACCACAATATAATAGGTAATAATAGAAATTGCCCCTTCCGTGAGGCTATTCCTGACTCGACGGACAGCAGAAAGCAACCGATGGGAACTGCCAGGAATTGATCGACATTGCAAGCTACTCTACGTGTCTCTGTGATTCGCCGTAGAGTTCTGCATTACCGGACGTGTACACGAATATGGAATAGATTCCCACCCTTCCCCATCCGCGGGCACATATGCGGGGTTTGGGTACGAGATAGTCAGCAATGCAGCAGCATTTTCGTTGCTTCTTCTTATCTTTTTTTGAAGATGGATAATTGAATATCACATTTTCACTACGGCACTCTACTCAACTCCCAAACACCCACAACACAACGATGAGTCTGTTGAAACTGATGATGATGATGATGGCGGGGAGGATCGTGAGGATGCGTGTTCGGAGTTATGCGACGCGCTCAGAGAACTAACGCCACCATACCAAGCATTCAAGGGAGGCATCACGACACTAACCGCTACTAAACGGCTCTACTCTAATCACCTCCCTACTCAGGAACTGCTCGCGCGACCACAGAGCAACTAACTTTAGATGAAATTCTATTTTATCGTGACAAGCCCTTGAGCTCTGAGAGCAAATCAAATATCCCTGTCTAGCGGCATATGTATCCACCAAGATAAGCCTTTCCACATTACTGCCGTCTTCCCGGGCGGTTTTTTTGTGATTGTGTTACCATCAAGCCTATACCCGTTGGAAGATACCAACTCTATGCTTGACGTTTTTGTACGACTGTGAAAGGAATGCGCTTGCCAGAAGTCGAGCCTTTAAAACCTCAATACGGTGATTTTCATGCTAGAGTATAGAGCGCTCTATTTTACTCTACTCTACAATAGCCTTACCGCGTTAATCCGGTCGCGTACTCTAGAGGTTTTGACGATCAAGCTGATATTGCTAATCACGAGTACTTTGCGATTTTAGTTCACCTGGAAGACCCCGAGACATAATCGCTGGAGAGAGATAATTGGAAGACAAATATTTACGCTTGAAAAACTGTAGAAAGAACTTAGAGATGCGTGTTGGCGATCAGTGTTAAGCCCATTCACAGCTTCCCGGACAGCTCACCTATAGAAATCTGGTGATTTTGGCATATCAGTCGCAGCGTGTTTCATGCGTCATGTCCAGGGATAGATAAATATTTGATCCCTAGATTTGACAACAACCCTAACCCTATTACAGCAAATATGTCCCAACACGAGAATTGGATCTCATCTAGTATTGAGCTGTAGCCACCGATAGTTCAGACTAAAGGTATCGCGAAGTTCAGACTTCGATTTAGTGGTAAATTACCCAGCTTATTCACTTTAGCGCTACATGGCAGTCTTACCGGAACCAAATATAGTCCTGCTTTGACGATCCGGAAGCGCAAGGAGAAGAAACTTGCTGGTGATCGAATAGGTTGATGGTAACCAGGGACATGTGCGACAGTAGCAGTTTCATGATCAGTATCGATTTCATAGGTCGGTAGATATCACATACTTTTATGCCAACTTGATGCAGGACGTCGGATGACTTGGTATTCTAGTGACCAGCGCGCAAGCAAATAAATTCACATGCGATATAACATGAAACGCAGGGTTACAGCTGCCACAGTCTCTCACGATACCTCCTGTGAATGTTTCTTTGTTCATGTGCTGGAACCACCATTCAATATTCTTGTCGCCAAGTCGCTGCAGCATCAACATCTGGGTGCGACCATTGAGCTGTCCATTCCCCTAACTCATGATACAGATCAGAAATTCGTAATATTTTATTCAGATCTCAGTGATCCGATGGCGGAATTTCCTTTACCGTATCTGAGGGGTAGATTCCTATCGCTGGTAGCTTATTGAGATGAATTAGCGGGGCCTGGCCAAATCAACTATTTAGCAACACACCATGAAATCTGCTATCCTGCGATTTGGCCCCAGCTGGACGATAATGATTCGTAATTCTATACAATTATAATACCAATCGTTTGCTGCTCGTACTCGTTTCTGATTTGCACGTATTTTCTAGAATTTGTTTTTTTGGTGCCAAGCATTCTCGAACACCAGTCTCAGTCTAAAGCAGCTGTAACCCCTACCCTAAAGCAACGATAACACTTGACCTGTAGGATATCCCCATGCGGGCTTATCGTAATTCTAGTGATAATAGACACTGCAAGCGAAAGGATGGTGGGGAGCGAAAGCTGTATTTAAGTGATATTTTTATTTCTTAGTTATTTTGGGTTGCTTGAGTAACTGACTTCGTCAGTAGCGCCATTATGTCGACATAAATAGTTATGCAGTTTGCTTTGGAAAAATCTGCGGCGCTGATAGTAGAGTACATAGCTAACCCTATGTGATCCTTGAAGTAAACTGGGCTCTCTTCGCGGGGCGGGTAGCAGCTAATTACGGTCCCAGCACTACTATCATCGCCCTGCCAGTGAAGTCACTGTCAGACGATCGCGAACTCTAGTACGCCTGAACTAATAGCATGATTTTACTAGTTCAACATGTATCTCTCTTAATTTTATTCAGGGAATTAGATGCTTTATACAGTATGCTTTGGATTATTTTATTTATACACAGTTGTAGCCCCCTATACTAGGGGTAGGGGTGTGGAGATGGAACGCCAGGGTTTTCCGTTCTGTGAGGTCACCGTAGAAATAATGTGAGGCCCGTACCATCTTCATACCCCTACCCCTAGTACCTATAACTCTAGTTCAACTAATCTTGTATTTGAGTTGATGTTAGGAGCTCGAGAAGCACAGACCTAGTAAAGTCTGCCCATAAATATATTTTGAATTGCGTGTCGTTCGCAATAGACGGAGGCTACTGTGTAGAGAAGTCGCGATATCCCATGGACTGTAACGCGTTTTGCGCCAAATTTTGCGCAAATTCTCGGAGCATAGTAACTCCACAACATGAAACATTAAAAATCAGTAAAAAATTATATTAGTATACCCAGAGCCTACAAAACAAGTCTACAGGTTTGTATTTAATTTAGGCAGAGTTTTTTTGGCTGAGAATGATCATTTTGGCGCTGGCTTGGCGTAAATTACAGTCACATCTCGCTAAAGTGAAAACCAATTTCCTTCAAATAATGGTTAAATATGAGGGAGTGATTTAAGTCATAAATAATACCCCTAAATTAGAAGATTTGCATCTAGTATTGATTTATTTAAATTTTTGTTACTCAAGAAACTCTAGATTTGGATGGATGAGTGATGATTTATGCCTGGTGAGTAGGTCTGTCGCTATGTTCCCAGATATTTTTTGTGGGGTATATCTAGTCATACTGTAATTTTTCCACAACAACTCTAGACTTCAATGCAGCAGTTCTTCATGAAAAAAAATCGCAAAAAATCTCAAAAAAATCTCAAAGATTGTTTAGCTAATAGAGACTATTATCTACAGTTAGGAAGAGGGGCACAGGCGGGCTACCGTGGTATGGTAGACACTCAAACATAAAGTGACAAAAATATGCGCCAAATTTGGTGCGAAATCTCGTTGCTACAGTCCATGGGATAGGTATCTGTTGTGGTCTGTTATCATCGTTGCTCGAATGTCTCTATATTCCATGATCTTATCTGGTAACTCACACAAGTTAGCTGGTTTGTGCCATACAAAAAGCGACGTTAGTGGGGAACATAGATGCAAGGGCTGCCGACGTATCCTTGGTCCAGAACCAGAACAGATACCCAAGGATACGAAAGATACGAGGTAACTTTCTAGTAAAACCGTGAATTTAGGGGACCTACTTCCGAAGTTTTAAAGGTCGAAATTTCCTAGACTTACGCCATTGGAGCACGGTGGTGATGATAGCAATAAAAACGAGAAGCAACCAACAGACAAGCCTGCGAGAATGGTCAATACTTAATAGAGAAGGTGTAGCAAGGTCTTTTATGTGAATGCATACCACAATAAAGCTGATCCGCTTCGTGACTGGGTAAAATTTCTCATATAAGTCTCCAGTACCTCATCTTTAGGTTCAGGAAACATTGAGGAAGCTGTGTGGGGTAGAGTGGTACGATTACCGGTAATGCTAGGTACCTGGTGGATATTCGGAGTTTGATTAACCCCTGATAGGCAGATGAGTATAGATTTTATGTGCCCCAGGATAAATATAATTCACCTGGGTTGGGAAGTTTTCCTTCACGAAGGCATCCTAGCGGGTAAACCGGTGGAATTTGGGTCTTTATTTGTCCCGAGATGTCGTGAGCTTGAGAGAGACTCTCCGATAATCAAGCATATATTTGGATCTTAAAGAACGCGTCTTCAATGGTTTGTTGCTCCATACATTAATATTACTGCGTCAGTGAACGGAATTGAACAAAGCATCGGTTGGTATCTTTCGCCAATCTAGACCAAGACTCATGTGGGAATGTGAACATGCGTGAACAAATAGAGAAGTTATGTCTGTTTTCAATGGAGATAAACTGGCGCGGGGACGTTGACCATGTGGCGTCGAGAGATCATCGAAGTGATTGATGGATACTTTTTTATGCTCTGCTGAAACTTAATATTGAGGCACATGTAAAGTTCATCGATTATTTACGCCTATACCATGAATTACGATGTGCGTACAAGGAAAAGTGACAAAGGAAATAAATCATCGGACCCCCAAACAGGAGCCGTAGTGACTCCAAGTTGCGCTTATGAGCTAAGCGTTGCATAACATAAGATATAATTTCCCCTAAATCAAACCGATTCCTATATATTGAGTAGTAGCTATTGGTGATAAGGGGAAGCTGGTGATCCCATGCTCGATATAAAGGATCGCTCTAAAATATTTCAATATTCCTGGTCCTTTGTCTGAAGCCTCCCCGGGTTCATAGCATGAGTTAGTTGGAATCAACATTAAGAACTGATTCAAGATCTATTGAAACCCCGATTAGGAAACTTTCAATGTCTTGTGCTCAATAACTACATAGGGGTATTAAAAATAACTGCACTCTTGTCTTGATCTAGTCACCAACGCGCAAAAGACAAAGGTAATTGGGAATAAACGAAAGAGCCGGGGTCTCCGGAGGTGGCTTTTATGTTGATCTAATGGTTCGTTTGTTGGCGGTGGGCTAGTCTCTCTAGCCCTAGCTTTTCAAAATATAAAGAGCGATGTATCGTGCCCATATTCAAAGCCTCTCTCCCATAGAGTTTCTCTACTCTATCGAATAACTACCATAATATCTACCCCTCTTCCTACTACCGGATCTCACCATGAAGTCTATTCTCGTAGCCGTTGCCATCTTTATGGCTTCCTTTGCGATCGCTACCCCCATCGCGGAGCCCGTTCCTGACGCTGTCGCTGAACCCTTCCAGTTTTATGGTGCTAGCCAAACAGCTGTTCCCGGCAAGCGCGATATCGGGAAACGCGAACTCGGGTTTAAGAGGGACGATATTGTCCCCGAAGAGCTCTTGACCAAGCGTGGCCTCGTTAAGCGCACGCAATCGCCCACAAGTGGCCCCAATGTCAATAAGTGCGCACCAAACAACGCTGTCGGCGGAGTGTCGTACACTTGTGGACCTGGGAATGACGGTCCCTGCTGTTCTGTAAATGTGAGCTTTTGTTTCCTGAATGCCACCACTGATGCATCGGATTCTAATCAGGTCTTAGGGTTGGTGTGGCTCCAATTCCTACTATTGTGGAGGTGGATGCCAGTCGAGCTATGGTTCCTGTATCCCGCCTACCATCCAGCTCACCTACGATGCTGATGCTGGGGACGCTATTTGGGATGTCTCGACCGATAACGTCTTTGACGCTCAGGTTGGAGATGGTATAATCTACTATGGAGCAAGTATGAGTCCCACAAATTTCCATTGTTGGGGTTTGCTAATAGCATGACTTAGCTCCGACGGTGGGTTGGCCAAGTAAGAAATAAGCTACCGCTTGGTTTTCGCTAGGAAGAAAGAAGAAAAAAAGTCACTATTTTGGCGGAAAGCTACGTATACTTGGATTTGAGAACGTTTGTTTCCATTAATTTTGTATCTACGATGAATGAAGATGTCTGTCCACTCTTCCACAAGTATGAAGTTCCAACGTTAAATCTAAGCAGGTGGTAGGCTACATGTAGCTTTGTAATCCTCGCGGGGTTTCATGAAGGCATGTAAGGGCCGTCCAACAAACACAGGTCCAAAATATTCCTTCCAGTTGAAATCTGCCGGTCTACAATTGGTTCATTACGCGTTAATTATAACTCAACCGAAAAATATTTCTGACTCACTTTGTCCCTTGAATTTTCATATCAAACCTCCTAAAGATGTTTGCAAATGTCATGTACAGCTCCATATAGGCCATACTATAATTGCGTCAGATCTTTTCAATCAAAGGGGGTGGGTAGACTTGCGTAATTCCAATACATTGGCGAGGGCCCCTTGAGAAGGAAACAAAATTCCTCGTGAGATCAGCTTTCCCGTCCGATTGGGTCCATCGCTCTGGCCTAAATTCACTGCTGTTGGGATATACAGATTCGTTGAGGTGTGGGAATATCGCGCTGATCGACACAATAACCTATTCAACGGATAAATCAAAACAAGACCAGTCGTTTACAAGCTTTACTACATACTCCCTCTGGGATATGAGCTCCGTCCAGTTCTATGCCACCAGCAGAAACTACTCTTGGGAGGCCAGATACAGCACCGTGGGTTAGACGCAAACTCTCTTTGACAACACCGGTCTACGTATCGCATTGAGGTAAGTATTCCTAGTAAGTTCATACGAACTCGAGCTACGTAAGGCTTGAAATTTACCAGATATGGAAGTTTCTCTAAAACTTCAAATCCCAATGGTTCGTTTGGATTAGGCCAAATAGAAATCAGCTCCTCATAGAGCATTTGATGCGTCGTCGGGTCATCCAACACATGGAAAGTTCCATATGCTAGAGCGTTTGAGAGTTCTATGCTTCCGGCCATAATGAACCCCATCGCTTCCTGGATTAGTTCTCCTCGCGAGGGAAGTGTTTGGCCCTTGGATAGGTTGGGATTCAAGAGCCGCCCAAAAATTGTCGGGTGAGAGCTGTCTTCGCAAATCGTGGGGTCACGGAGCATATTGTCGATCATAGTTTCTAGAGACTGTTTAAATTAGGATATACCAAAAAATAAAATATACGAAGAGTTGGATGAAGAGTTACATTCATCATGGTAATTGTCCAGGTGTTTGATGGCGTGATTATGTTAGCTAATCTTTCCGGTAGATGCACAACCAACTCTCGAATCCACCAAAAATTTCGATACACCCAAACAGTCCAATTAATTGAACGTCTCGTCGACATCACCAGAGGCGATTCAAAATTATCGTCGTCGAGGGCTTCAAGACCGTCCAGGCACTGCCCATAACAAAATTCGTTTATGATATCAACTGCCATAGACGCATATCCGAAACCTAGATTTGATGCTACACCCTTATCATGCCTCTCAGATAGTAATCTGCAGAATTTATCGATCTAAGGTTTGTGGTCAGTGCTACTCAATGGTGGGATGGTAGGTAGAATAAACCTTATCTTGCATCAATGGTTCAATTCCCAAAAGTGTTCTTCGTGAAAAGAGAGGGTTAAGGAGGTCTTTGCGGGGTTTGTGTAAAGCAGGTGGTATTATCCCAAAAACGGCACCTTCTTGCGCGAACATAGCATAAAAGTCGGAATCCTTGGTAAACTTTGAGCCAGGAGCATAGATTTTATGATAGACTTCAGGGTTACTGAAGTGTAGCTGCGATAAATTAGTTCTCGTGTTTTAAGCAATTTTGAGGGAGTGGGCACCTCATTTGGACTGATACGGACAATGGAACCTATCATTGAGTTAAAGGTCAGTATTTTGCCTCTCCTTCAGTATATAAAATCCGTTTAAAGTTGTTCAAACTATACCGTATATTTTATGAAGCTTTTTAATTTGCGAAAGCATCTCCCCATCTTTCCAAATCGAGAAATACATTCGGTATAAAGTGGAGACGGCAGCGATCTTTGGCCCCGGAAAAGAAGATAACGGGTGAAAATATAGCCTCCGTGTGGAGACAAGGATTCTCCATATCGCCCACAGCCCACATAATGTTAGAAGCGAAGTCCAAGTAAGAAGGTGACCCGACTGAGGATACTCCATTGCAGCGACTTTAGCAGTTTTAAGGTAACTAGGAAGTCGCTACTACTTATAAAGTACTTGATATCAAGACCAAGGGAAAATTTAGCATGAAAACGGGAGATGATGTTGAGTGGTGATACCACCACAACATGTAAGTGCGCGGGTAGCAGCTTTGGTCGGGTGAGACTCACAAATTATTGTCCATACTCAACTATAATACTTCCCGCATGGGGAAACTAATACCACTTATGGCAGGTTAGACGATTTTTGATTCGCCATTCGAGTATTGTTTTTGCTTTCGCCTAGCATTCGGAAGAAAACGTATTCGGGTACCTATTCAATGCTGAACTGGGGGTGGCACAGTTCCGACGATTGTTAATTCGGAGACGTTTGTACCATGCATACCGAGAGTTCCTGAAATCGTGATCGATTTAGTTAAGAGATGGATTTTGACGTGCCTATCTGGTTTCCCCATGATAGTACTACTTCATGGCAGGATATCTGGTTCGACTCGCACGTATAGCGCTTGTATTGATCTTTTCTTTAATCGTACTAGCTCTGGTCAAGTAGAGGTGACGGAAGAACAAATCTAAATTCCCGAGTATTGTAAGGCGTGGTTAGTTTAAATCTTCGAATTCGCCCCCATCGTAGAAACTTGATAAGAGGAGGTTACAGAGGGAACAAACCTCATCGAGGGGTATACTCGCACTAGTTTTCCTCGATAAAAACAAGTGTTAAGCGAGTAAGTAGTAGAGTATGCCGCGAACTATAGCGATCACGTTAAAAACCAGTAATTTTGAAGGTTTATTATCTATGTATGGCAAAGCGGATGATTTGCCTCGTTTGATTGAGGTTTTTCCATAGGCTTTCCGACCGAGCGCTGGAGTCCATATCCAAAACAACACCCGGCTAGGTAAGCTCATGTCGCCAGATTTATAATGTAGGATGACTAAAGTCTGGCTATGGATATTGAATGCGGGAATGGGTCCTAGACACCGGTGAAATCCCCACAGGAAGCTCGATTCCCCAATAGCCACAGGGTATAGAAAATTATAATAATTAAGATACATTGTCTAAAGTGTGTTGAAGTTGCTGCTGCTCTCAAATGCTACTTTTTCCTGTATCTCATACCACAAACATGATAATTCCGACATTGGTCAGAATTTCGGCATCCAGTATTATAGATCTGGCGACACGAATGCTCTATCTGTACCTAGATGATATTCCATGGTTCCGCATGCTCAGCGCTCACCCGGACACGTAGCAATGTCCGTATGTAACACCTTAAATACAGTCGCACTTTGTTATAAGGGACATGCATAATTCGTGGGAATTCGTTCGTTATAGCAAATTTTCCTTACAGCAAATTTTGGATAGTGCTAGGAATTCAAAACTGCACCCAACTTCCCTCCGTCACTGCAAATTTCCATTATATCGAGGCTCCTTATATCAAGGTCTGACTGTACCTGTAGGAACTGACTTAGCACGGGGATCGAAGTGGAGGAATTAAAATAGGAGAGAGGGCCACATGGTGTTAACTCTTCACCGGCGTCTCCACCAACCGTCGTATCCGTTCAGTTCATACGGTGGTAGAGTACATAGACGTTCTTCCTCAGTTGCTCTTGGCATTTTCTCTGTAAGCGAGTTCTTGTCTGGTACAGCATTATAGTTGGTGCTGGGCGTTGGGGTCCGTGCCCAGGCTTAATGTCTCGGATAGATGTGGTCAATGAAGTACCCACGAGTCAGTTCAACACATTATCGCATGCGCAGCACTGGAGAACATATGGATCAGAGACTGTGTGTGAGTTTTACAGCAAATTTCAATTGCCATTGTTCATCCCTAGCTGACGATCGTCTGCATATCTGTGGCCTCGATCATATGTAAGGATGAAGCCGGATTGAGACAGCAGGATGACCGACCAGGCTGTCTCCACTAGAGAGGATGCTGAACCTCATGGCCGACGCTTATTGAACACTCTAACAATTAACTATGGAGTTTCGCGCATCAAATCAGAATTTCGCGCCTGCGCGCTCACCCAGCTCGCAGAGAGAAGTGGATAGGGGTTAGACTACATAGCCAGTCCTATTTCCCTCCAAACTCCTTGATCTGTCTTCGGCAACCACATGACACTGAAGCACTACTACGGCTATTATATTCTAAACGAGAAATTGGCAACAAAAAGGGTTTGGAAGACGCTGCTACCGGATCTCAAGGGGTTTATATATTGTCAGGGAGAGTACTTGGGGCTAGTCATATAGGGCTATGAAAGGTGCGTAATACTATAGCAACTAAGCTTTACCCTTTGCTGCTGCTATCTACTGACCAACTGTCCACCGGATTAAGGCCACGACAGTCCTCACATACAGAATGGGTTACGGTTTGGCGTATCGAGGCTCGCTGTTTTGGGGGATACAGGTAACTGTTATCGTCTTTTATTTCACTATTATACACTCACTAAATCGATACCTTGTATTTGATTAAGGTTTGCCCTTAGTACCTCACCTGGAGTCTGGAGAGGTAGAAGGGCAGAAAATATATAATAGCAAGCTAAGTAAGGCTATATTTTGGCATACTTGGTCTTCGACGATAGCTAATGTCATGCTTTATGAAGACAGCACCCAGCGTAATCAAAGCTTCACTGAATGTGGTCGTTGTTCTCCAGGGAGCGTTGGAAGTCCCTCAGTTGGACCCCATGGGACTGATAGATTGAGGTTGCTTCGTTTTGATAGAATTTGGTTCAATATTATGATATACTTTTTGTCCTTCATACCTGCCGTACGAGCCGATAGCGGCGACGACTTTCCAAACAACTTGTTCAGCGATCTAGCACCCATTCTTGCACTGTTTGGGGAGCAAGTTTCAAAGCAGTTCTTGAGTGAGTCTTCCGGATGGGCAGATAACATCCTCTTTGCTATGGCTCCACTGGGAGTCATTACGGGTATCGTGAGTGCAATTAGGGTTGGGGGTCATGCGTGGCTGCAGGCAGCCGTCGGGCGGGGAAAAGAGGGCCGCGCTTAAGCCGAACTTGAGTTGATGTCATCAAACTCTCAAGATGTCGGTGAAATGTGGAATGGTCAGGCCATAGTTCGAGTGTCTGGTACCCCGAATATCTTTCAATTCATCTATTCAGCAGATCTTGTACGGTCCGACCCCGACAAAGCTATTAGCATTTTGAACGAAGGGAACCCTTTTTTCGAACGTGCCAAAAATCAAGAAACGTCGCATACCCATGCCCCGCCATTCTGGAATGACGCTCCCGACATCGAGATGCGTCCACTACTTCAACGCTCAAGAGACCGAGAATTTTCAGACCACACCAACGAAAGCAAATGCCCACCAAATATTTCGCTTAACGCGAGGGGAGAGCTCGTTAGCAACACTGAGAAATGGCTCTTGGCGGTTGTAGGGATAGTTAAATTAGCTTGCGGTCCTTTTTTACGAGGGTTTAATCTCTTACCATCCGTCTTGGAAAACCCATTTCCTGAAGAACGGCTTAAACCCATCCCAGCGGGCCTTTCCGCTTACAGCTTTCAGGACTGTGTCACTTAATATTAGTATGGTGATTTGTTCCTATGTCATAGATTGTGCCTCCACTGAGGAGGAATGGATACTCAAGCATGGGGAGAGAAATTGCAAAGTGGCATGGGTTCAAAAGGGTGGGGCGGTAAACGACCAGGTATTTGAACCCTACATCATCTCTGGCCACCAGAATCAAAAGGTTGTCAAAACTTCATTCCGCTGCGACAAAGGAACTACCAACCGACTTCGTTGGTGGGTTTTACTGGGGACCTGTGGAGTGTTGTCGGATTTATCATTCAGTTCATCGGCCTAAGAGGAATGAATTAGTCGGCTACCATCGCCCAGTTAGTAGCAACAGGTATTATGACGGTTATCCGCACATTTGTTCGTCGGCGTGTGTTTAAGGAACCTAATGCTACGCCAGCTATTGAGGGCTATGAGCTCGACTCTATGGCACGAGAAGTGGGTGGATTTTGTGACTGGATGGTTGTCCCACGGCGCCTCAGGTCCGTTCCGGATCATCCGGGGCCCGCTGGCAGGACAGACCAATTCGATCAGCTGGCTGGCTCTGGTTCGGGTGTTCCAACGCCAGTGAAGGCTGTGCTACAGATTCGTACACGTCTCGGTGAACTCTCGCAGTGGCCAACAGACGTTCGGAACATTGCAACCTCTTTGTGCACGGCCATAGAACTGTTTATGGAAATCGTATATAACTCGAAAGATTTTCGCTTGATGGACTCGGGCGACTCAGCGCAGCGCACCAAATTATCCTGGAAGTTGGGGATACTCTCCCTCTATCAAGAAGAAAAAGATAATCCCAGTTATGAAGAGCTAGAGTTTAAGATTCAGAGATCTCAACCTTGGCGGCCATGGGAAATTAACAAAAATACAAGGCTTGAGCTATTAGCAGTATTGTCATTGTGGATGCTGCATTTCCGGGAGCAAGAGAAGTACTATCGGGGTGCCATTTCGAGATCTGAAGTGGAAGACCATCGAAGCGATTCCGGTAGGGGAGCGAAGGTTTTTGTTTGGCCGAGGCACAAGGTTGATCAAGAACTTTTTAAACTATGGATGGGCTTCCACGAGGCAGACCTTCAATATGGAGATCTGGAGGATATTTCAAATATAAGTAGAATTCCAGAGCATCGGTTTGTTGGCGAACTGAACAGTGGGGATCTGGGGGATCTTGCGGACGCTGCGACAGTTGCGATCGTTGAGAATTCACCCCTGGAGAAGCTTTTTGCTCAACACATTTTTTCAGAGTTCCTGTCTGCAGTTGTACCATTGATTAGGTCCGTTTCAGGGCCAACGAAAATCCATCATGACCAAAACAAGCCTGACAAATATGAAATCTCGAATGATGCTTTAGCCAGGCTTGCGGAGAAAGTATGTCAAACGGGGCTTGGATCGAAAGTAGAAGTACTGATGGGTGAGTAAGCCATGACTGTCCGACATCGCAGAGCTCCACTGACATGTTGGGCAGATATTTTGTCACAATTTGGAAAACACGACAAACTACCAGAGCCAGAAGCCGAATCTGGAAGCCGCATACTACGTCTACATACTGAAAACCGCAAACGTATATCCAGGGTCTCCGGCGACTGGCAAGGTGCCGTTTCACATACCTATCAATCAATCGAGAATCGAGAGTGGATGCCGTTACCAACGGTTGAGAAACTTGAAACCTGGAGTGCGTGGCAAATGGCAACAAGGTTTTGTAAAAGGGTATTAACCCTTGCAAGCTTGGATGTAGATGAGCAAGGAAAAACGGTTTGTCGCTCAAGAAGTCAGTTTTTCGAATAGCTGAAGAATGTCAACAAGGACGACTTACCATCGCCACCTCAAGACTTCCACTCGCGAGACTTCCCCATCGAGTTTCTTACTAGCATCTCGGAAGCCCTAGGAGCAGAGGTGGCTGAGAGGGTACGCGAACTGCTAGCACCTTTTGGTCCAATACCTCCAGTATTTGCGGATGGAACAGAGATCTCACTTCTGAAGAGCGTCATGGATATTCGGACTCGGGAGGATGGGTTAAAAACCCTAAAGCGTGCAGCGATATATGGCTACGATTCCGTGCTTGAAGCCCTCATGGACCGCAAGGTCGACACGAGACGGGCTGACATTATCATCGAAAATCCACTAGTTCTAGCAGCATCACAAGGCCGGGATTCGGTCGTTCAGTTGCTATTGCTACAGCTCGAGTTGAATTTCCCCACGGACTATCAGCAGTTCCAAAACGGATGCCAGCCAATACCTCTGTGGAGCGCTGCTATATTTGGGCATATCTCAACCGTGCAATTGCTTCTGATGCATATGACAGGGGCAGCCGAGACACCTTATGCAGAGTGTGCTCTGATTCTTGCTGCCAACAACGGGCATGCCGATGTAGTGACCCTACTCGTTGAAAGCACCATGTTTGATTTAGGTAGGGGAGCGTTGCAAAGAAAGCCCTGGCAGGCGCCCATGATCACTAAAGACGCGGAAATCTGGGGAATATCCTGGTTGGGTCAAGATAGGGTTACGGATACACCTTCAGAGGTAGCTCTAGGACCTGTAGTACTCATGAAGGGCACGGTTTCATACTATCAGGTTTCAGTTGCATATTCGCTCAAAATAGGCAATATCCGCACTTCATCGGACGTTATATTAACAAGAACCGTATTGCAGGCGGCGGCAGAGACTGGTCATCTAGATGTAGTGAATCAATTGTTAGAGAAAGGTGCCGACGTTAATGCAAGGCCTGCGGGATGGGAAGGGCGGACAGCACTACAAGCGGCGGCCGGGGATGGTCATTTGGCCGTGGTCGATCGATTGCTCGAGAAGGGTGCCGACGTCAATGCAGGGCCCGCGAGATGGGAAGGGCGGACAGCACTACAAGCGGCGGCCGAGGGCGGTCATTTGGCCATAGTTGATCGATTGCTCGAGAAGGGCACCAATGTCAATGCGGAGATCCGTGACGTTACAGCCTTCGCGTTGGCGATGCGTAATGGACACAATGCCGTTGCAGATCGGTTGCTAGTTGCCGGTGCTACTCCTCTACAGGTTCGCGCTCGTACCCTCTTCCTTTCACTTGTATTCCTTATGCTGATAAGATGCTACCATCAGAGCTAACACAACATCCCCAAACCCCGAGGGTACTCGGGTCAGGGGTGAAGTATTGGGACACCCTGGAAAGGGAGAACAACGCCGTGACGTAGCGAAATATTACGAAATGCAGTAGGGCACGGTGAAAACAACAGAGTGATACTGTGACCGCTCAGATCCGTGACACCCTAGTAAGTCCCAATACTTCACCCCTGACCCGAGTATATCCGCCTCGCCAGGCATGGAGGAACAGCAGTGGCCATGACGTTCTAATACGCAGCGCCTAACCTCATTTTCCATATACAGTAGAATCGCCCTATAAGAATTCTGTTTATAAGAATAAACACCCTATAAGAATATGGCTAGCAGAACCAAGAAATTTTATACGTAAAATTAAGAATATCGCTACAAAAGAATATTCTTAATAACCTGCTAATTTTTGTTAGTATATTCTTATATGGCAGGTCAGGGTTAGGGTTATTTTTAGCGGAAGGCCCCTGATTCAGAAAGTATTAGACGGATCGTTCTCAGCTTCCTACCAGTGAATACATTACACGCTATGCAACTTTACAATGTCCGGGTCATCAAGCAATCCCACAACAAGACAGGCCTTTAGCGATACTGAGAGAAAAGAAATTTGTGAATGGTTTAATTCAGAACTGGAGAAGACGGGAGAAAGACCACACTGGAAAAAGATCCAGAAATGGTTTGCAGCAACGCATGCAAACAAAATTATCTCGCAGTCAACAATTAGCAAAATTATCACCAAACAAGCAGCAGATCTACTTGAGCAGCCACTGCTTAATCCCAAGCAAAATAAGCGACGAGAGGTGTCATGGCCTCTATTAGATGAGGCTCTTTATGAATGGCATAAAAGAATGGAAAAGCGTATCCCCATCTCAGGGCTGTTACTGAAGGAAAAGGCGCAAATCTTTTTCCCCAGCCTGTATCCAGGTAAGTTTGACTCCCAATAGTATACATGATATAGTTATTAACCAAAAAACAGGAGAAACACTACCCAAGTTTTCCAATGGATGGCTTGACACCTTTAAAAAGCGGCACGGCATTAAGGAGCATAAACAGCATGGAGAGTCGGAAAGTGCTCAGTGTTCAGAAGGAGAGAAAGAGATGAATGAAATACGGCGTATTCTACAACAGTTTGGCTTAGAAGATACATACAACTTTGACGAAACGGGTTACTATTATCGCATACAGCCAGACTGTCGCTTATGTACAGAACAGCTAGAAGGAACAACAAAAAACAAGCTGTGAATTACCGTTAGTTTAACCTGCAATAGTACAGGGTCACACAAGCTACAACCTAGGGTGATTGGTACTGCAGAATCCCCTAGATGTTTCAAATATGACAATCGTTCTGCATTGGGTGTGGTTTATCGTTTCAATAAGACAGCATGGATGCGATCAAAGATCATGGTTGAATATCTTTATTGGTTAGATAGACGCATGAGAGGCAGAAAGGTAACGCTATTGTTGAATAACTTTTCTGCACATGAATTGGGTGTAAAAGAGATTGGTGGTGTTACTGCTCTTCAAAATACACTTATAATTTGGCTCCCAGCAAATACAACATCCAAATGGCAACCTCTCAATCAGGGCATTATAAATGCTTGGAAAGCTCATACCTGTCGTCATTTTGTTAGATATCTGGTTTCATGGATGGTTGCTCAGTTGTAGGATTGGTTGCCTGGTTGTTTGATTGTTTGTTTTCGTTGAGTGATTGTGGTACTTTGTTGTGGTTTTCTTTCTCTTCTCTTTAAGCAACATCTTCTATTGCCACTCTACTTGTATCTTACAATACAAGCCAGGATTCCCGCAAATCCTTTGTCGTCTTCGTGATATTCCCACTTTATCACACCGCTACATCAACGTAGTCTCGCTGTTGAAGTCATCATAACTCCCCCTCATTGTAGAGCCTGTGGAATTATCAACTAAACTCCTGTCGCTGATTTTTGTTCAAGTAGCACTGCTCACCTTTGGGGATACCAAAGGGCTTGACGAAACTCCGTTCCTTGAGATCAGGTGAAACAGGTAGAGGAAATTCCTCCTGATACCAAACTACCAAAAGTCAACCTTCTACAGGCTATCCGATGGGCAGTAGAAGCTTGGAACAATGATGTTAAGCTATCAACAATCTTTAATTGTTTCACAAAAAGTACTGTCAAGCTATTCAAGCCATCATATCTTCCAACCGCTACTGAAACACATCGTGTAATGCCGATACTGGATTTGGACGCAGAGGACAAAGCAGAAATGGAGTCAATCCGGCAGGAGGCTCAAACATCTTTAGAGATATTGAAGAGTGATAATCATATCCAAAAACTGCCGGATTTGCACAAGTTTTTAAATCTCAGGGAGCAAGTTTTCGTTAAGGCCTTTGGTATCCCCAAAGGTGAGCAGTGCTACTTGAAAGAAAACCAGCAATAGGAGTTTAAGCGATGATTCCACAGGCTCTATGATAACGAAGAGTTATAGAAACTCTGGCAGCGAAACTATGTTAATGTAGTGGCGTGATAGGAGTAAAAGTATCACGGAGGCGACAAAGGATTTGTGAGAATCCTGACTTGTATTGTAGGGTACAAGTAGAGTTACAGTAGAAGACGTTGTTTAAAGAAAGAAGAAGGAAAAGTACAGTGAGAGGGGACAACCCTTCGCTTATATACCAGAACCCCATTCCTTTGATGACAAATACCTTACTCATCACAACGAATACTCAAAGAAACACAAGAAACAACAACAAAACTTGACAACCCTGTACCCTTGTACCTAACCTACCGAACCAACAACCATCCATGAAATTAAACCCAAGTGAAGAGCAGGTGGATGATGATCCTGATGTTTTAAAAGAGCATATTCTTAACTCTTTTCTACCTCCTGTTGCTGAAAATGCAGCAGAGGAAAATGAAGAACTTAAAGTTGGACAATCCAAACTAGATTTAAAAGATGCTATAAGGTATTTAGAGGAACTGGAGTTGCGAGAACTGCAGCAGGAATCTCCGAACAAAAAGGTTTTAAGTGCATATGTCATGATCCGGAGGGGTATAAAGGTGAAAAAACAAGCAAAAATGGCAGGTGAAGAGCAGAAAAAGATCACTATGTATTTTAAAGATTAGTTCACATAATTGTAGAATATATATACATGTTTTTTTTTTTTTTTGTTTAAATCATTTGATTATTGTTTTTAGGTACAAAACCGCTTATGCAACATGAAGGTTATGAAGTCAAAATAACAAAAGAAAGATACAAAGGAAAAATAAATAAACCAAACCTATAGGTGAACCTATAGGGAAGTGACCCCATTGATCATAACAATGATCCCGCAATATATAACTTTCATAAGTAAGGAGAAGTAACAATGTAGGTACTAAAATAGTAAAGAAAAAGTAGATGAAGAAACAGAAACTGCAGGAGATAACTGATCCGAGGTTCCAGTGAGTGATAGAGGGTGCCAGTTATTCCACTTAGGTGCGTAGCCGGTCATAGTGTGGCAAATGTAATTAACGAATGGTTGCAGTTGGGTAGGGTCGTTCCAGATATCTTCAACAGAGATTAGGTCAGGGATGAACTTTTCTCTGGCTTCTGCTCTAGCGGGCTGCGAAGAATAGCATGCTCAAGGTTTTTGTCTTCCTCTTGGCATCTGGGGCAGTGTTTAGAGAGGCCCTGAGAATGCCAGGACTGGTGGACGGCAAGATAGCTTTTATGGGCACGGAATTGGTGGAGTCTCCCGCTCATGAAGCGATCCAATCTCATGAAGGTTGGTGCAATGGTGGAGAGAGGGTTGGTGTAATAGCAGGGAGGGGGGCGTGAGGTAGCCCAAAGAGTCATGCTGAGCTCTTGGACCATTGCTGGTGTGATGGTAGGTGGTTCAGAGGAGGGTGTGAGATTGCTTTGTAGTGCGTTATTGATCATAACACACAGTTGGTCAATTGGGAGTGGTTTATTGGTTTTGGCTTTGGATGTCCATGTTTTCAAGTTTGTTGATACACCCAGGAGGAGGTGGCGATGTGATTGTGTTCTGAAGGGATCCTCAAGTGGGAAATTACTAGGGAACCTGCCTTAGACGGGGTTGTGATGTGGTGAAGCAGCCATTCTGCGAATAGCAAACTGGAGACGGTATTTGTAGCACAGTACGTTGATTGGGAGCAGTGCTGTGTTTGGGCACAAGGTGAGTGGGTTGGTTGATGTAAAGCAGTTGGCGACCCAGCGAAGTACTTTGTCCCAAAGGCGTTGGAGGAGAGTAAGAGAGGAGTTGCTGGGGGTGAAGACAGCAGAGCCATAGAACATTGTGGGAAGAATGACGGCCTGGGCCAATCTTTTGTTGTTGTATGAGGTGAGGCCTGTCCCAGCTGGGGACAGGCAGCGGAGTAGAAGGAATGTTTTATTGACTTTCAAAAAGCGTTGTTTGAAGTGGTGGAATGGTGACAGATTGGCTTCAAACCAAAGGCCAATCCATTTGACAACTTTAAGAGGGAAAAAGAGATTGTTGTTGAGGGAGATGGAGAGGTTGCAGAAAGAGGATTGATGTAAGACCGGTACTTTTTTACCGCACAGGAAATCTCTGAGAAGCTTTAGATAACAATCTAGACGCTATAACCTGCCCGGTTGCTATCCGCAACACAATACACAGGCGCAAGTCCTAACTGCTTCTTATGAACCGCTAAAAGATAACCGTAGGGTTTAAAATAGGGATCGAGCAAAGTTCCTTGAAGAACTTCCAATAGTAAGGTTTAATAACTAACGCTGAAGGGCCAAGGCCTTGCTAAGTGAGAATAAAGTAATTCACAAGTAATAAAGTAAATTGCACGGAAGTAAGTTTTTGCTAGAAACAATATAATATTGATAAGGCTCGTTCTTCGTCGCTAATGATCCGACTCAGAGTTTACATCCACTGCGAGAGTATTTATAATGCCTCCTCTCTACTATGTTTGGGTATAGTGTGGTGTAGAGGCGCTAATCTCACGGTTAGTCTCTCGTCTAGCCCTTCAGTATCCCTGAAGGTGAGCAGTGCTACTAAAGCGAGATTCTAATTCGTTCGAAGAGTGCGATGTTTCTACAAGTTCCACGAGGAGTCTACTTCAAGGTGAAGTAGCGGAGATATTTCACAGCGACAGCGAAGGTTCTGAGGTAGAACCGAGATAGTATTTCAGCGATTACAATAGAAGGTAAACGAGAACGTTGCTTAAGGAAAGAAGAAGAGAAGAACACAAGCGAAAAGATCCAGCTCTTAAATACCCCGCTTTTCGACCATTACGACTCATAACTAAGAAATAACCGAAAGCAACCGAAACACAATAACATTATAATCCTTAACCGAAGCTACAACCCCAACAATATCCTTGACCCGATTACTCCTTTATATCCGTGAAAGCTAACTACTATGACAACATGAAACCACGCTATCTCGTCGATCATTTCTCCGAACAGTATGCATGTCGGTAGCACGGGAGTTACGTATTTGTCTTCATTGCGTTTGTCTCTTCGAGACGATCATTTCGCCTATCCGAATCGTCGTGTAGCATTGTGTTCCCTTATCTTTGTCAGTCTGTAACTCCGCCAGTTTTGGTCCAATTCGCAATCCGTTTGAACCACAGCGAAAAACCTTATCCCATTCCGCCGGACGGTTTTGCTTGACGGCCTAGGGGTTATTTTTGCCCTCCGGGACAGGTCTTTTTTGGTGCTGTCCTCCCTTCTCCAAATACTATACCTATTGGAAGGATTGGAGGCAGGGTAACAGGTGCCAGTCCTAATCCGGAAGGTGCTAAAGTAGGGTAACTCCAAAGATAGGGTAACTCCAGGGCCAGGAACTCCTTCACCAGGTATAGGTATAACAGGCGGCTCCTTCCAAACGATTGATGGTATAGAGAATCATGGTGTTCTTGTCAGCGAATCTGTCTTGGTTGACAGCAAGCTTGGAACGGAGTTGTAGGATGAAGCCGGGGAGTTTGGCTCGAGATCCATCGAACTTCTCTGGATTTGGCATGCGTTCGGAGCGATGGGCAGTAGTGGATGGAGCAGGGGGGGGTACTGGTTAGGTTTGGTGGGGTTGGGGGTGCCTGAGTAGCGGCGCGAGCTTCGTCTCTTTCTTGACATAATCGCTCGACAAGGGCCGAAGCATCGTTGATTCTTTGGTCTTGTTGCTGGGCGTGACGGGTGGCATTGCTTGCTTGGATTTGAGAAGTGCTAAGTTTCACTTCTAACTCTTGTGTGCCTTCCTGGAGGATATCGATTTGTTCCTCCAGCCCTTGGTTTAGTTCCTGGAGTCGGTTGTACAACTCGACAGGATCGTCCCTGTAGGCTTGAGCAAACTCTTCTTTTGTGGGGAAAGGTTGCGCGGCGACAGCGGCTCCTTCAAAGGAGGCGGCGGAAGCGGGAGAGCTCATTGTTGCTTCGTTGTAGGAGGTGTAGATATTGGAAGCAACATAATCTCACGGTTTGACTCTCGTTAAGCCCTTCAGTATCCCTGAAGGTGACCAGTGCTACTTAAACGAGGAGTCAAGCGACAAGGTGTACAATGTTTCTACAGGTCCTACATGGGCCTAACTCAAGGCGAGTTAAGTGTATTTGTTTTCACAGCAACAGCGACCACGAGGATTCTGAGGTAGAATCGAGGTAGTATTAAAACAATACAGTAGAAGTAAAGTAAGAAGAGAAGATACAAGCGAACAAAATCCATCCTTTAAATACCCCGCTTTCTGACTATCATAACTCCGACCCGACAACAACCGAAACACAAAGACATTGTAATCCTAACTAAAATCCTATTACCACCCATGCACTATCCTTCTCCCATTACTTTTCTGTATCCGTGAAACAGGGAGTGGTTTGGGTTTGTTGGCCGGGAGAGCTTGTTTGATGGGTGTTGGTAGTTGGTTTGCAAGTAGGTTTCTGTTGAATCCAGGGCGGGAATGGGCGTCCGTCATCTCCAGCTGCCATCTAGCAGCTTCAGAGGAGGACATTCCTTTGCTGGTCAGGGGGAGGGCAGGGGGAATGTATGCAGATGCATTGCCTTTCCTTTTCTTATTCATCTTGGGAGGAGAAATTGAGGAGCTGGCAATTGCAGCAACATTGGCGTAGGTTTGATTGGGTTGGGGAGGTTTGAAGGGTGCGGTGGTAGTGGTTTTGGCTGCGCCAGTAGCAGCAAGTTGGTTGATGCCGTTGAGTGCAGTGGTGTGCAGTGCGAGGATGGAAGAGATGTGGTCAGTGTTGTCAGAGATAATTCTCAGGTGGCTGTTGATGAGTTTATTCTCCTGGATGAGAACAAGGCAGAGAGTAAGGACAGCTTGAATGTCAGACTTTCCTGTAAGAACAAAAGTGTGAATGGCCTCACTGAGGTCGTTGGCAACACCAGAGTAGGGTAAGGGGAAGATGGCTGTCATGATGGCAGGGGGTAGTGTGATTCTGGGACTGTTTGCTTTGGAATGATGGGTGGATAAAGGGGGAAGCATTCTGCTTCTCATGGGAGTGTGGGGTGTGGGTGTGTTAAACTCCGACATCGTTTTGGATCCTAAGCGAGTTGAGGTGCGGGGTAATAAAGCCTAATTGTTAAAGACTTTTTGCTGTGTGTAACGCCGTTGCAACACTAAAAATGGAGTTGAAATTTCAATCAGGGATGATATAGAGGTAACATTTTTTTTTTTTGTTAAATCATTGTTTCATTGTTTTTAAATGGTACAAGAATGCCACATGCAACCGAAGTTATAGCGTGAACAAAACCTCTTTTAACACAACCCTCCGAAAAATAAAAATAAAACCCATTATGACTGAAAAATTCAATATTCAGAAATTCCCTAAGTGGCAACATTTTCCGTGCAACAAATTCCAGCGTGAACAGTTATTCCTCCATTAAATCAAAAAAATTTAATAAAGATGAAAGTGATGATATAGAATGTGATGAAATAGACGATAAAATGTCTGAAGAACCAGAAGAGGAAAAATTGGATAACGCAATTTCTTTAGTAAAAGGAAAATTTGTTCTTGTTTTAGAAATAAATTCAACAAGAGCAATTAAAGAGGAGATGTTAGACCAAATTGCAGAATCGGTATCTAAGGAAATTATAAAGGGAATAAACAATTTTCGTTCGGATGCCAGAGCAAAACAATTTAGAATAGCGTGTGAAAAGTCTTGAGATGCGTCGCCACAAAGGGGACATGTTGTTGGGCCTGGGTGGGACCAGGAAGTGTGCACTTTGAGATAGCTTTTATGAGCTCTCATTTGGTGGATACGTCCGGCCATAAATTTTGAAAATTTCATGAACGGGTGAGGTATAGTACTGGTGGGGTATGGATAATAGCTAGGCTTGGGGGCACATAGTTCCCAATCTCTAACGAGTTGGGACGATATGGCCGAATTACAGGCATCTAGTATCATTGCTCGGTTTGGGTTAGGTTTCTCAAGGATCGGACCAGAGGCGCCTGGGTAGTAATTGGCGGGGAGGAACTTCCACGCTTCGTTTGCAAGAGAGTCTATGATTAAGGGACGGACATGAGTTTTGGATTTAGAATTCCAGGGTCTAGGTCTTCTCGCGCCGAGGCCTTTGAGGTGGACTCTTAATAGCGGGAGAGGGGTACCATCAGCCTGAAAATTGGGAGGGAGGCGTGCGGATGCTGGGTTGAAGAGCACAGGAAGAGTGGCGATGCGAGCAGCATGACACCTACAGAGGTATTGTGCGAAGGGGAGCATGGGTGGTAATGAAGCTTCTCTACTGAGAGCACCAATATTCGTGGAGGAAAAGCAATTGGTGATCCATCTTAGGATGTTGTTCCAGAATGGATTTATTTTGTTGAAGATAGAGGCGGAAGGTATAAGTACATTCATGCCGTATGAGAGGATAGGTCGGATAAGACCCATGGCAAGTTTCCGGGCATTATGGCTAGTAAGGCCAGAGCCGGAAGGTGAGAGAGATTTGATGGCAAAAAAAGCTTTTTGAGCTGCAGAGAGGCGTTTCAAAAAATGAATATTGGTATTGAAGTTGTGGGATAACCAGAATCCTAGCCATCTGACACATGTTTGAGGAAGAAAAGTGTTGTTTCCTAGGGAAATAGCAGCACCTGGAGTAGGCGGGAGGCGATTGTGAATGGTAGTCCAATGTATGAGTTCGGTTTTAGGGATAGAAAAGCTTATTTTAATTGATTGTCCGATGAGATTGATTTCATGTGCGGCTTTTTCAAGAAGTTTGGCGTTCTTTCGGGAGAAGTTGGAGAAGACTGTGATTGCGAAGTCGTTGACGTAGGAGAAGGTGAATTTTTGATTGTTTTGGAGGTGAAGTGGCGCAATGTAAATGCAAAAAAGAAGAGGTGAGATTGGAGAGCCTTGTGGGACTCCCACAGATACTGGTATAAACGAGCGTGGCGATCCTTTAAAAAGGAGGGCGCACTCGCGAGAGTTGAGAAAGGAGATAATTCAAGAGGTCATATAATGGGGAACATTATGGTCGAGGAGTCTTTTCTTGAGGATTTGTGGGTCGACATTGTCAAAGCCTCCTTTGATGTCTAAAAAAAGGGTCGAGACTTTTTTGTCGGCGGCTTGGAGGAGTTGGATATCATGGAGGAGGGCGGAAACAGCGTCCCCTGTAGAAATAAGGGAGAGAGACCCGCATTGGTTTGGGTGTATTAGCCCATTGGAACGGGCCAGTGAGGCAAGTCGGGTTGCAAAAATTCTTTCGAGAATTTTTGAGAGGGTTTCGAGTAGGACGATTACCCTAAAGGATGTTGGGGAATCGTAAGATTCTTTATTGGGTTTTGGGAGAACAATTCCAAAAGCTTTTTTTAATTGGAGAGGGTGATACCCATATTGGGCTAAAGGATTAAGAAGATGTAGGATAATGTTTGGATTGATCGAATTGATCTTTTTCCAAATACTATACGGGATAGTGTCGGGGCCAGGAGCGGACGAGTTGGAGGAAGAGCTAAGAGCGGTGGAGATCTCGTCATAATTGATTTCAACAAAATCGTTATGACTATGGTATCTGGGAGGAGGAGAAAGATTCTTAGGAGGAAAAAAATGATTGATGAGTGTCGAGGCTAGTTGTGAGGGTGTGTGGATATTTGGGAGATTTGGAAACGCTTCGCTATTGGATGAAGTTTTGAGTCTTTTGGCTGTCCAAATATCGGAAGGGGAGGCGGATGCAAGGAATGAGTTCCAATGATTCTTCTTGCAACGTGCGATTTCATGGAAATAAGCATATTTGGCAGCTCTAACCTCGGGAGAGGGAGGGGCTTTTGAGCCTTTATGTTTTAGTTTATGTGTTCTATCAACCGAGTGAAATATTTTCCTGAGTTGGGATAGCAGAGGAGACCACCATTTCTTGGACCATGAACATGGCCTTTTCATAGGGGTGGACAGGATGAGTGGTGCTGTAATGAGGTTGAGGGATTTGGAGAACCATTCGTCTAGATTGGGCGAATTTGGTGGAGGTGGTATTTTGAGTTCTTTGATGAGAGGGTTAAGTGTGACCCAGTTGGTTTTTGTCCAATCGGGTGATGGAGTTGATGTATATAATTTGGGCGAGGAGATTCTGATTGCAATAGGAATGTGATCAGAGCCGGTGGAGGGGAGCGTAGAGATCCATTTAGTAATAAAGGGGGTTATAGATGTGTTGCCGAAGCTGAGATCAAGTACGCTTGGTCTTGAATGTGAATCGTAGGGAAATCTGGTAAAAATGCCTGGTGTATTGAGGCATTTAAATGATGAGTTTCTAGCGGCAGAGTGATATCTTTCTCCCTCATTAAATTCTTGGGATGAGATATTGCGAAGGGGGTCGGTTGAGGGGTGGTGAATATTAAAATCTCCGACAATAATTGTTGGGAGGGATGAAGGAGTAAAAATAAGGGAGGGATGAATAAAGTGACCTCCTGTTTCAGGTCAAGCGCGATTATAAATATTCGTTATATTCATATTGTAAGACGATTGATTAAAGAGGGGTTTTTTAAAGGTAAGTTGTACAGTTAAAATATCATCTCTTAGCTGGTTGTTGATTAAGAAGCTGACTTGGTATGTGTTAACAAAATCGGAAGAGATGTAGGTACAGACTCTGATTTTCTGATTTGGAAGCGTAGATGGGACTAGGAGAAAAAAACCTGGTGCTTTTAGTGGTTTGTCGTTCCACAAGTACGGGTCTTGGATCGCGACAATTGAGGGAGATACTGTAAAAGATGAAAATAAAGAGTGAAAAATTTTTGAGCTTCTAGCACAGTTGTGTTGGATGATCGTAAAAGGGGGGAGACGAGTTTTTTTGTTGTTGTTGGATATTTGGGGCATATTTATTCCGAAGACATGGAAGTGTCAGCAGCCGGGGCGGTTGACGTCTTACTAGATTTTTCCAAAATTGCTTTGCGCGTGGGGCATTGAAGATCAGTGGCGGTATGATTGCCATTGCAGTTGATACAAACAGGTGGAGAGATGGGGCAGCAGTTGACGATGGGTTTGTCAGCTCCTCCTCCGGGACATGTGGGGATCGAGCACCGATGTTCATGTCGGGGATGGTCGTTTGAACAGATGGGGCAGGAGTGATTAAGTGCTTTACAGCCAGCGGTAGCGTGGCTGAAGTTCCAACACTTCTTGCATTGTGTAGTGGAGGAGGCAGACCACATAATATTAGCTTTGCGTGGTCGGGAAAAAAGTTTGATGGAGGAACCGATTTTCTTTGCATCAGCTGCGGAGCAGGAAATTACTACCGAAGTAGTTTTCTTGGTAGCACGAAGTGCGACGTCGGTTTTGAGGAAGCGTGCTCCAGTGATTTGGATATCAGCTGCATATAGGATAGCTTCTGAAAGAACAGCGGAAAGTTCTTTGGGTTCTTCAGGGAGTGCGAAGGTAGGGATGTTATGAATGGCGACGTTAACGTCGGTAGGAGCTGTGCGGAGTGGGTTGAACGGATTATCTCCGATTGGGCAGGATTCGTTTAATGTTTTGTGAATTGCGGAGAAGTAAGAGACGAAGGTGGATGCGGGAGTAAAGGGGTTGGCTGTGAAGGTAACGGTACCTCTGTCATTAACAGTGACCGATAGGGCAACGGATTGGCTGTTGGGGAATTGGGCGGCTCTAAGGGCACGTCCAATGGCGACAGGGAGGGATGCAGAGAGGATAGCAGCTTCCGCGAAAGGAGAGGCAGAGCTCCGAGAGGCAAAGAACCTTCTTTCGGCAGTAGGAAGAGGACGCAATGCTTTTTCTTGAGGGTCTTTGGGGTCCTTTGTCTTGGGGTTGCTCTTTTTGGTTAGAGGTGCTGCAGTAGTGTCTTTTGGGGGCGCAGATTTAGCCGCTTCGGCAAAGGTGAGTTTTTTCCCTTTCTTGGCGAGCGGGGTAGGAGTGTTGGATGGTTCAGCAGGCCGTTTGGTTTGCGTTGCCACTTTATCGGCAAGATTGGAGATAGCAGCTTGAATTTGATTGAGCTGTTGTGGAGCGTGTTGGTGCGTGTGAGTGGATGTTGGAGCAGTAATTAGCTCTTCCATTTTTACTAATCTAGCATCAATTGAGGAGAGCATATGGGTTGTATTGATTGCGAGAGCAATTAGAATTGCTTCAGAGCGCGAGGGGTCAGCGAGCGAAAGATTTTCGACGATGGGCGCGATTGTTGTGTGGTTTAGAGGGGATTGTGCAAGAAGTTTGCAGAGAAGATCTTGCATATCAATCAGTGCAGATGAAGAGATGATTGTGGGAGTGGTGGGCCTGACTGGTGAACTGATACGAGAGGGAGTGCCAGAAGTAGCTTGGAGGAACGAAGTGGAAGAGAGGTTTCTTCCATTAGGAAAGGGTGAGAAGGGTTGGGTAATTTCAGACATCACAAACACTAGTATGAAGCTGAAATTTAGAGAGTTTTGGGGTATTTTGAGGTGTGCGAGAAGGTTGGGTTTCCCGAATAGGAAGGTGTTTTTCAAAAAAAATTGTGTAGAGGAGACGGAGCGTTGATGTAGAGGGAACAGCAGCTGAGGATATATATACATGTATGTAGGTAGATAGAAGTCAACCGAACGTTAATGAAAATCAATTGCAAAAAGTATCTACAACACGGGTCATGAAATATCACTCGATTTTTCTATAAGAATACCTCCCTTATAAGAATATAATGTTGCTGCAAAATCATATTCTTATAGGGCGATTCTCCTGTATTATTTCATTCTGCCATTCATTTGAAATTTGCTTTACTTTTCATTGGTATATGGTAACTTTTATTCTTATTTGGTTGGTAGTGGATCTGAACAGCCGGTAGTCGTGTCTCAAACTAGTCCCAATTTCTCACGGTTTTGTCTCTCAATAAGCCCTTCAGTATCCCTGAAGGAAAGCAGTGCTACTTAAGCGAGATTCTAACACGTTCGAGGAGTGCAATGTTCCTACAGGTTCTATGTGATGGTCTATCTCAAGATGAGATAAGTGCAGCGAAGCGAACAGCAACAGCAAGGATTTTTGAAGTAGAATCAAAGTGATATTTAAATAAACTAGCAAAGGTCTTGGGGTGGGGCGGGGTGGGGCGGACCTCTCTTGCCCCACCCCATTGATGGGGCGGGGCGAAAATATTCGTCTCCGCCCTGCCCCGTCGGGGCAATAACTGGCGGGGCCCCATCGGGGCCCCATCAATTAACATATGTTAATGTAGGTTGATGGGGCGAAAAATTTACTTTCACCCCGCCCCAACGGTGTGCACAAACCGCCCCACCCCAACAGGGCGGGGCGGGGGATGGGGCGCCCTGTTTCTGCCCCGCCCCAAGACTAACACTAGAATAAACACAGTAGAAGGTAAACAAGAACATTGCTTAAGGAAAGAAGAGAAAGAGAATACACAACAACCAAATTCACACACTTAAATACCCCGCTTCTAACACCCTATGACTTTTAGCCGAACCTGAACCGAACAACAAAACCATTATACAAAATCTCATGACCCATTATAACTATTAACCGAAACCTAACCCATTACCCGATCCGATCTGTAAAACAATTTGGCTTAGCATGTTTATGTAACTACTTCATCAAGCCATTGGCCGGTAGTCCATTCAATTCTACGAAGGTCTTTTTGAACTCTCTGCGCTCCTTTCACGCGAGGTGATACTGCGCATCGCTTGACTCACAAGTGCACTGTCAAGGAGTACAGTAGTAGTTGTTTAATGGGGCGACAGCTGCAACGCAATGCCCAGAAATATGGGCAATTTCTCCATGCACACTACTCTCAAGGAGCGGGTTTCTTGTCAAGCTCTCGAGTATCCCTCGAGATGAGCAGTGCTACTTGAGTAGGAAACCAACAGCGAGAGTATGTGCAAAGATTCTACAGGCTCTACGAGGTGGTCAAGTTCTGATGACTTGAGGACGGCGACAGCGATGGGTTACGAGGTGTAACCGAGAATTGTATTGTGAAATACACGAGTGAACTATAGAAGACGTTGCTTAAAGAAAGAAGAAGGAAAAGTACAAAAGAGGGGAAATCCCTTCGCTTATATACCACATTCCTACTCGTTCGATGACAAAGACTTGACTCATTACAACGGAAACCCAAAGAAACATAAGGAACAACAACATAACACAACAGCCTCGCAACCTTGTACCCGACGAACCAACGAAAATAGTTATCCATGAAAGTACCCCCTCCCTTATAGCCGTGAGCCCCTGCGAACACTAACCAGACCTTCCTTGGGTTTACTTGGATATTGTTGGTGAAAGACGTCCACTGCTTCAGTTTCCGTATGGTAATCAGCTGGTTCCCACGTAGGCAAGGCATAACCTGTCCATTCGACTAGATATTGCAGTTTTCCGTGGCGAATACGAGAATCCAGGATACTCTCGACAAGATATTCTTCGTGATCGTTGACTTGGACTGGGGGTGGTGGTGGGATAACCTGACCCGGGAGTGGGTCGGCAGGAGCAGCTTTGATTAGTGAAACGTGAAATACCGGATGGTATTTCATAGACGATGGTAGGTCTATTTCATAGGCGTATGCAGAGATTATTCGTTTCACGGGGAAGGGGCCACTCCACTTCCAGTCCAATTTCCTTGAATTTCTAGTCGTTCTCATGTTCTTCATGGATATGAAGACATGGTCATTGACTTTGAATGAAGGGGCGGGGGTACGGTGCCGATTGGCACTGGTCTCGAAAGTATCTTGTGCTGTCCTCATTTGAACTCGAAGGAAGTCTCTAAGTTCTTCCATCTTAGAGGCGAAGTCATTGGCATCAAGGGTTTGGGGGGAGCGGTCGTTAGAGACAACGGAGGTATCAAAGCGAGGATGGTAACCATAGTTGGCGAAGAAGGGTGTAGCTTTCGTACTGGCTGACTCTTGGTTATTGGCAGCGAACTCCGCAATAGGTAACCATTTTGTCCAGTCGTCTTGTTGGTAAGAAACATAGCACCGAAGATATTGTTCCATAACAGCATTAAGACGTTCGGTTTGACCATCTGTTTCTGGGTGGAAAGACGTTGACATCCGAGCAGAGATGTTTAGGCGTTGGCAAAGATGTTTCCAAAACTTAGCGGTAAACTGCGTTCCTCTATCCGAAGTGATATGGGAAGGTAGTCCGTGAAGTTTCCAAACATTTTGGAGGTAGAGTTCGGCTGTTTGCTCGGCATTTATGGTTGTATTACACGGGATAAGGTGTCGCATCTTCGAGAGTCGATCCACCACAACCATAATAGCATCAAAGCCGTTAGATTCTGGGAGGCCTGTAACAAAGTCCATTGACAATTCTTCCCAGGGGCGATTGGGAATTGGAAGTGGCTTCAGGACGCCTTGGGTACCGAGAGTGCTTGGTTTAGCTCGTCGGCAAGTATGGCAATTCCGAGTATAGCGACCGATATATTCCCTCATCTTTGGCCAATAAAAGTGCCTTGAGACGAGTTCGAAGGATTTTTCACGTCCTGGGTGGCCAGCTGAGGGGGCATCATGGTGTCGTTGTAGAATGAGGAGGCGGAGAGGATCATACTCAGGGACATAGAGCTTCTGTCGGTAGAATAGACGGCCGTTGGTCTCAGTACAGTCGCCTAAGGTGATCTCTTTTGATTGTCGTTCACCATTTCTAAGTGCTAGAATGATTTTTTGTGGGAACGGGTCAGCGATATATCCTCGGTTCATTAATACTTCAAGGGGGGCATCCAGTTCAGCGGGTTCGTTTGATAAAGAACCCGAAAACAAACTTAGCTTGGGGTCTAAATTCTTCTCCTTCAGGACTACTTGGTGCTGGTGTTGTAGTCTTTCATCCCCTTCTTCAGGGAGATCTCCTGATCTCCGAGTCAATGCATCCGGCTTTCCTCCCTGTACTCCTGGTCTGTACGTAATGACAAAGTTAAAGCGAGAAAGATATTCTGCCCATCTGACTTGTCTTCGATTCAGTTGCTTAGTGGTCATAAAATATTCTAAATTTTTATGATCCGTAATGACTGAGATAGGGAATTCAGATCCTTCAAGTTCCGGGCGCCATTCTTCAAAACAGCGGATAATGGCTAGTAATTCTTTATCGTAGATTTCGTAGTTACATTCAGCGGGTGAGTGTTTCTTAGAGAAGAAAGCCACTGGGTGAAGTATGCCGTTATCATCGAGTTGGGAGAGGACGCTGCCGGAGACGAAGTCAGAAGCATCGGATTCTACGAAGATCTTTTTTCGTGGGTCGAAGTGAATAAGGACCGGTGCTTTAGTAAAGGCCTCCTTGAGAGCTTCGAATGCGAGTTCAGCTTCGACGGTCCATTCAAAGATGATGCCTTTCTTAGTGAAGGCAGTAAGAGGTGCAGCGAGGCGGGAGAATCCTAGGATAAATCTTCGATAAAAGTTTGCGAAACCTAGGAAGGCCTGGACGTCCTTGATGCATTTGGGTCGGTTCCATTCTCGCACGGCTTTGAGTTTGTCCTCGTCCATTTTTATTCCTTCAGGAGTAAGGATTAGGCCGAGGTATTTTATCGATTGAACGTGGAATTCGCATTTCTCTGGTTTGAGGAGGATGTTATTGGCTTTTAAGGCATCCAGGACTTGTCGAACGTGTATCTTATGTTCAGCGAGGGTATCGCTGTAGATAAGGATATCGTCGAGATAGGCTGTGCAAAAAAGGTCCAAATATTCTCGGAGGGAATCGTTGACGAAGCGTTGGAAGGTACCGGGGGCGTTAGTAAGGCCAAATGGCATTACCATATACTCATATAAGCCATACCGCGTTCGGAAGGCTGTCTTCCACTCTTCTCCTTCAGCGATGCGAATTTGATGAAAGCCGTCGCGGAGATCAAGCTTTGAGTACCATTGAGCCTTCGCAAGACGGTCCAAGGTTTCCTTGATTAGGGGGGAGGTATATCGGTCCTTGACTGTAAGAGCATTAAGACCACGGTAGTCGACACAAAGACGAAGGGAACCATCAGGTTTAGCGGCGAAGAGGACTGGTGAGCCGGCAGAAGAAGAGCTAGCGCGAATAAAGCCCTTCTCCAGGTTATCTTCGATATATTTCTTCAGGACCAGTAATTCGTCACGGGACATGCCATAGAGGGGTCCGAACGGTGGTTCTTTGCCTTCTTGCAAGACGATTTTGTGGTCGTAGGGTCGGCGGGGGGGGAGTCCTTGGGCTTTGGCTTTGTCAAACATGTCGAGGTAATCATGGTATTCAGCGGGTATCCGTTGTCTCCACTCTTCTTTAGTAGTCTTGCTATCAAGTACTCTATTGATTTCGTAGAGGGACATAGAATAAACCTGGATACCTTTTCTTCTAGCGAGCATGCGGAAACTAGCAGCGCCGATAAAGGCGGCATTGAGTTTGGCTGGAGGAGGGATAGCAGCGGCTGAGACGATGGGTTGCTTGGGGGCACAGTGGGTGGTGCAGAACTCAGAATTGAATTCAATGCTTTTGTTTGCAAATTGTAGGTGAACATCGTAGAGGTTCATCCAGGGAATGCCGAGTACTAGGGGGTAATGGCCTAGCTTAGTGACAAAGAAGGGAGCCTTTTCTGCATGTTGTTGGATAGATAGGTCTAGGTGGCAGAGGTTGGTAATGTCCCCCGAGGCAATTGTTCGGCCGTCAATGACTTCTAATTGACGGGGGGTTTTAAGGGGAGATAGGGGCAGAGAATGGTGACGCACGAAGTTTTCGTCAATGAAAGCGAACCCTGAGGCTCCGGTATCAAGAAGTGCGTGTGTTTTTATAATTTTATTTTGGTGGGAAATACTACAAGAGACTACAAAATGTTCCCCATCCAAGTTATCCTCCACACACACATCCGATACCGAAAACCCAGAAATAGAGAACGCTGACAAAGGAGAAAAATGAACCAGAGCAGGGTCACAAGGCGACTCTGGTTGGACTAGTTTAAAGACTCAACTGAGTCTGCTGTATCAAAAACAGAAAAACGAGGCGGCAGGGGCGGTGGAAAAACGGAGGGAGCAGGAGGGGCGGCGGCGGCATTGGTGACGGCTCCTCTCATGGCGGGACGTTTGGAGGCGGAGGGGCAGTTGGAGAAAATATGTCCCTCCCCAGCGCAGAACAGACAGCGGTTATTGGTTTGCCTCCATGTTTTTTCTTCCGGCGATAGCTTTCTTCTTCCGTTAACCTGAACATAGCGTTGTTCGGGAGCAGGACGGGATGTGGAGGTACGACCGAAAGAGAGATCCATGGGGGCCAGTCCTCCAGGGGCAAAGGAGGAAGAAGCGGGGGTGAAAGCGGCGGGGTTGGCGGCAGGGGCGGCGAATTGTCCCATGGTGTTACGGGCAGCATTTTTCTTTTCTTCCCTTCTTGCTCGGATACGATTGTCTAAGCGGAGAAGGAAGGCACAGAGGGAAGTGAAGGTGGTGGGGAAATCGGCAACCGTTACTACTGCTTCTTTCAGTTCATCCGACATGCCGTACTCCAGAGCATCGTTCTTTGCAGATTCGTCATAATTGAGGCGTCCCATAATACGTTGGAAGTCGGCAAGATAAGCGGAGAAGTCTCTTTTTCCTTGTCGGAGTTGATGTAGCTCGCGACGGGCGGTGCCGAGGGGGTCAGGGTCGCCAAAAGCTGTTTCCAAAGCGGTGATCAGGTCGGCGGCAGAATTCCAGGTGGTTGTTCCGTCAGGGAGGACGGAGTGACGGATCTGTTCGAGGGCTGCTCCCTCGAGACGGCTGATGGCATACAATATCATGTTATTGTTGCTGGAGAATCGGTCGGCGTTAACCGAGAGTTTTGATCTGAGTTGTAGAACGAATCCCGGGAGTTTATCACGAGATCCGTTGAACTTATCCGGGTCGGGCATTTTGTCGGAGCGACCTCCTTGGGTGTGAGCGGGGGGCGCTGGTGGCGGTGGTGCAGGTGGTGGAGGGACGGCGTTGAGGAGGCGGGCAACTTCTGCTTCGGCTGCTTGGAGTTGGGATTGGCAAGTGTTAAATCTCGCCGTCATATTATTCCTTTCCTGAATGGCCTCTTCGAGTTGTAAGTCTGAATAAGTGAGATTGTCCACTCGTTGTTGGTAATGTGAGCGGATCTCCTCGTACGCCGAAGCGAGGTCGGCATTGGCAGCGGCTTGGAAGTTCTCAAAAGTAGGGAAGGTCCAGGGGGCGGGGGCGGGATTGCTCATGGTAGTGTTGATTGAGGGTGAGCAGTGGTAGAGGGTGTAGATGCGGAAGCAACGTAATCTCAAGGAGCGGGTTTCTTGTCAAGCTCTCGAGTATCCCTCGAGATGAGCAGTGCTACTTGAGTAGGAAACCAACAGCGAGAGTATGTGCAAAGATTCTACAGGCTCTACGAGGTGGTCAAGTTCTGATGACTTGAGGACGGCGACAGCGACGGGTTACGAGGTGTAACCGAGAATTGTATTGTGAAATACACGAGTGAACTATAGAAGACGTTGCTTAAAGAAAGAAGAAGGAAAAGTACAAAAGAGGGGAAATCCCTTCGCTTATATACCACATTCCTACTCGTTCGATGACAAAGACTTGACTCATTACAACGGAAACCCAAAGAAACATAAGGAACAACAACATAACACAACAGCCTCGCAACCTTGTACCCGACGAACCAACGAAAATAGTTATCCATGAAAACTACAAAGTTCAGATATAGAAATAAGATAAATAGGTAGAAATACAAAAAACATGTCTCTATTCCATGTGTTTTTCTAAACTCTGTCATGAGCGTGGAGAAATTGCCCATATTGTTAGGGCATGGCTTTGTTGTTGCCTCCTCATTAAACGACCACAACTGTACAGTCGCAACTCGATATACCGGATCTCGCTGCCCCGTGTTCTAGGCCTGGGAGTCATTTGCTGTTACGGATAATTTGCTATCACGTACGGAACCTGTCAAAGTAAGACTCACGTGTGTTTCATGTGATCGGTTACATAGCAACCTGATGCGGGTAGTTTGTTACACCGACTTGGATAGAATGTTATCCTGAGTCGGATAGAATAGTGCGCGGGGGATCATAGTACTGAGGCAACAGTACTGACATTGTTTTTCCTTAAAGTACGGACTATGGGAGTAGTTTAGTTCATCATCAATATCATTCTGTATCTCCCTCATACCAGCCATCCTGTTTACCCGCTGTCCTGTGCCTATATTTTAATAGAACCCACCCGATACTTGGCACCTAGCATATCGAGCAGCGGCTATACATGGTTTCAGATTCCGAGTTTTGGTATTGGATTGGACACGGCCCAAAGCATTGGTTGGTATGGTGGGTTGTTGGGATTGATATCCATTGGTTGCTAGAGTAGGGTGGTAATAGCCGCATCAATGATATTCCGCGTCGATTATTTGATATGGTGACTGATATGCAGGAGTGGAGTAATATCACATTACCATTCTGTGTAATAATTTTAATAGTGCACGGCAAAACCCTCCAGCTAATAAATACGTAGAATGTGATTTGGAAAGCGACACAGCACTGCAGCATTGCGGCTCTGCATCGTGACGATCGTGGTCTACCCTAATCTTGGACTACCGTAAAAACTCAGTCATAACGAACTGGCCTGGACTGAGACAACATGATAGAACGAGTAGCGTAATTGGTGCGACTGTTTGAGGCTCAGTGCTAGCCAGTAAATAAACAGATATGTTCAACCCAAACTCTGGGTTCTAACCATTAAGGCTGGAGGTATTTCCTGTGTCTCAGCCCAGGCCAGTTCGTTATGACTGAGTTTTTACGGTAGGTATCGATACTCAAATATTCACAGCCTTGCCTTGAAGTAGGTCTCTGCAGGCTTAGCAGTTATAAGGTAGCTTGACCTATCGTGCTCACTATCGTCGTTTGTGGCGTTTCAGGCTACGAGTTTGTGTTTATTTATTTCGTAACGCATGTCAGTCCAAAAACGAACAGGATAAACTCAAAGTACCAAATCACTCTTCTATCTCTTCACCTCTTTAGCACCTGAGATTTCAAAACCTTAGGCCTCTTTGGTCTGTGGACTCGATACGAAACGAATCAGGAGAGCTTTAATCGATAGGAATGAATTCAGCATACTGGATTTCCACTATCAGAAGGTTGTTGGATCTCTAAGGTTTCATTTCCAGACCTAATCTAGTACAGGATACTACCATTTCCTTCTGCTCCATAATTTTCCCATAATTTACATTATACGGTATTCCATCCAATATTATGTGCTTGTCATTCTGTCGGCCCTGCTGCTGGCCTTTTGTAGCCGTGGGAGATGCTCTCTCTCAACAACCCGAATACAGACAACGCCGTACCCATCCAAAGCCCACTCGCACGAAGCAGGCCCCTACAAATATCAAGCGAACCACCGACACCCAGAGGAGAAAAGAAACGGTAGCTGTTGCTACTACTACTAACACTAAAACGCGCGGTAGTAAGAGGAGGCCCGCAGCTACGAACGAGGTTAGGAAGCTGTCCAAGGAGGCTGAAAGGATTGAAGCTGTTTTTGAAAACAGCGGACAAGTAGTAGTGCCGCTCCAGGGTTCGAGCGCTACCTCCAAAATCCTTAATACTAGCACCGGCCGCACCGGCCGCACCGAAATAGACGCACGGACTAGCAAGCGGACTAGCAAGCGGACTAGGTCTGCCCGGCGTGAGGGCAACCACCACAACCCGCAAACAGATGAGAGCCATATCGCCGCCGCCGCCGCCGTTGAGGCCGTATCAAGCGAGGATACTTTCCAGACCCATGCGGACAGGCCAACCGATCATGTGGAGGAAATCCCCGAAGCCCAGGCCCATACCGAGCACGAGCCAGCTGCTGTTATTCTAGCCCCGTTCGATAACTATCACGGACTAGAGAGTATTTCTTTACCACACTTCCGCCCTGAGAGTACACACACCGGTCACCAGGAAACAGTGGCTGTCACGGCTGTCACGGCTGTCACGATCACTGTTGATTCTGTTGTTTCCGGCGCCCCCGACAGCAAACCACCTGACACCGCAGATGTGGAAGTAGTCACGGCCGAGCACAAGAGTGCGCCTTCTCATACCGCCCCAGATCCCGGACCTTCCTCACATCGAGCCACTGTTAAGCCTTCCTGCACACCAGCGAAGTTTGCCCCACCGCGGCGAAGAATATCAAGTCGAGCAGCTAGCACTACATCTGCTTCATCCTCTAGCGGTGCCGGTCCGAAAATCGCTAGGGAAATAATACTTCCTCCGCGGCCAGCACAACGTTCCGATCCCATTACAACCGCAGAAGCTTCTACGCAAAAAGAGGGACCATCTAGAACTGGCTCTTGCGACTGGTTACCCGCCTCTGCTGTAAGTCTTCACCCTCTACCTCTACTCTTGTCCTTCGTGCGCATAACATAACCTTCCTTTCATTTCCAGAATGAAGCCCGAACGGTAGAGGTATTCTCCCAGAAGTTAACCAACTTCATGGACACTCTCGACCTTCGGCGCTTCTATCCTCGTGGTGCCGATGACCCTTCTGTATCAGTGATAAGTCAGCGGGTCCTAGAGCTCATGCGCAAAACATACCCTACGCTAAACAAACGAAACGACATTGTTGATATGGCAAGAGTCTCACTCTACGACACGGTTATCTTCTGCGGTAATAGTTCCTCCCACTGTGCGAGAATCTGCTGAGAGTGGTGCAAACAGATGATAGTTCTTCGATGGACCCGAGCCGTCAGGCTGCCATGGAGGAAATGATCCAACGAGTGACGCAAATCACAACAAGACTCGATAAAGAAGGGATCAAATTAAGATTCTTCAACTCGAAGACGGATAGCGATTTCAACAATATCAAGACGCGAGGCCAAGTCGAGGAGATATTGAAGGATATAGATTATAATGGAATGTACACGCGAATTGGGACACAACTGCAAAACAAGATTTTGGAACCAATGGTTTTTAGTAAGACGAGAGAGGGGACATTGGTAAAGCCGGTGTTGGTTACCATTGTAACGGATGGTGAGGTGGGTTTGCAACGTTAATCCCACAAGCGAGCGCTAATAATTTATTTCTAGCCGAATGGAGAAACGAAAGAATACTTCAAGGAGGTGTTGTATGAATGTCGGAAAACATTGAAACTTCATGGTTATCCACATACCTGTAAGTCGTCGTTTTCTTGCGCGAGATCCAGAGGGTGCACCCCCCGCTCGCTAAAAATCGTAAAGCCGTCGTCTTCCAGGTCAGCCAAGTTGGCAGCGATGCCAAAGCGGAGAGGTTTATGAGGGAAATCCACAGTGATCGGAAACTGGCTAGTATAGTTTATTGTACATCTGGTAGGATATACCTCGATCTCGAATATCATTGACCTCCTGTTTTAGTCGCTGACACAAATAACAGATAAGCTGGATCATAAAACTGAAGAGCTGAAACAAAATAAAGAGGATTTGGAACGTTGGGTATGTTGCGCTAAACTGAACAGACAAGCAACTAGCTAACTTTAAAAGCTGTTGGATACCCTAGTGCAAGGAATAGGGGGGCCAGTAAAGACATGAATTTTGGATTAACACCGTATGCGTTCAGATTCAAGGGGGTTTGGGAATATTGATAAAGTGAAGGAGATCAATACCCTTGACTTAGACAGCAGATACACCTGAGTGATAGTTTCAAATGTATTTGGATACCATCAATACACTATCAATATAATACAACTTGGAAGGTAATTTCGAGTGATATTTTATGATCGACGTTTCTAATTTATAAACTAGAATATCCGTTAAATAAATTTATTCTGGCTGTAACTTGATCGATAGGTTAAATTAACAAATGATCGGGACTAGTCTCCATAAGCTAACGTACGTAGCTAGATATGTATCACCTAGACCCATAGCTTACCTTTTTCCCGTTTTGGGTACTCTTGAAGAATATCGCGTGATTTCAGCCCTATCGTCTTAACTGGCTGACGAGGGAGAGGTTGAATTAAGGTCGTGTATCCTCGCGCCAGGATGTCGTTTAAACTAGAGTACTTATAGAAATATATCGCACTTCTATTTAAGGAACTGCACATTTGGGTTCCTCGGCTTCCGATTGAACAAGGTTAAACGGTTCAGGTACGTGGTTACACAAAGCCAATCACCATGAGCAAAAGAACTAACTATGTCGCTGCAACGAAACCAGAAGTAGAAGTATATTCCCGGGTAACCCAACCGCGATGCCTACATTTCTCTCCATACTCTTCAGCTCTCTTTTTTTCTAGTCCATATATATTTTGGCGTGTCTACGACTAGTTATCGTAGCACAGGACTAGGATACCTCGACCGGGACAAACGGGTGACGCTTTCCGAGTGTATAGCGAGGGGCCAAGAAGTCCTAACTGTAGAATCTATTCATAGCATATCGCAAAAAAATACCCGTGTGATGAACTCATATTCGTTACGAGTTGGTATCAATTGATATCGAGACCTTATTGAAAAGAATCTTCATGTTAGCCTACGATGAAAGGGTGGCCCCTAATTTTCTTTAGATCGTGTGGTAAAAAGTACTCTCGAGCGATATCAACGGTGCTCTGGTTCTTTCCCATGAATATCCAATGGTTTACTGAAAGTTTTGGATAATACGGAATTCGTCATTGCAAGTCTACCTAGCTCGCTCACCACTACTGTGGAACCAGGAAGTCTCAGTAGGATGGTATATCCTAGTTAGCTGTCAACCTGCATGATACTGTTAGATCACTCGCTTGGCTAACAAATCTTCCCCTGAGCTAAGAGGCATATCTTGTCTTCAAGCAATAGTATAAATATCTAGTAAAGGTAGCACATTCAATCCTCATCTCATTAGATTGTTCATATTCTATCTTATCAATACACACTCACACACTCACCTCTCGTCCCTACTCCTAACATGAAGATTGCCATTCTCACAAACCTTGTGCTTTGTGCTTTCACTGTTCTCGCAGCTCCCCAGACCCCTCCTACCCTTGACACTTTCAAACTCCGTGTTTGGAACTATCCCCAGCTTTACCCCCGCTACAATGGGTATGTTGAACTAGATCAAGGCCAGGTCTCTTTCAATATTACGCTGAACTTCCCCGGCTTCGACGCTGTACTGTGCTTCTGCCCCTCTCATTGCAAACATAGCTAATATCTCGTAGTATCTTGACCCTACAGCACCAGGAACCCTCCGCGAGGTATCTACCGGGCTCTACGGCGCTCTTTTTCCAACTTCCACTGCTGGCCTTTACACGTTCTCTTTCATTGCGGATCCTACCGTAAGCTCACTACATCGACCTCCAGAGATTAGTGCTAATAGTTTAGACGCCGGGTGCTCTTACGGTTGGATTCAGTTTTCGCCGCCAGGGATGTGGAAATTGTGGCGGGCTCTATCTAGATTATCGCGAATCGGACGATGATCTTTCGGCAAAGGATTTTTTGCTTATGCCAAATGCGGAAATTGAAGGGAGCTGGAGGGTATGTGGCCTTGATCTTGGTGGTGGTGGTGGTGGTGCTTGCTGACCTAGTAAAGGTGTACTATAATGACTATTCGGTCCTCGGGAAACAGGATTTGCCGGTGGGAAGTAAGGAGGTTTCGCTGTTGAGGTAGATAAATGAGTTTTTGTTTGTGATTGAGATAGTAGGAGGTGCTAGGGGAAGGGTGCTAGGAGAAGTTGAGTGCAGGAAACTAGAAATACGTGAACTAAGTTTTGAAATAAACTCACTAAAAACTCTCAAACTAGCATGCTCTTAATAGCTTAATAGCTACAGACTCAAGCTCATAATTTTGGGCACATGGCGAGTCATCAGAACACTGTGGGTATCGATATATTATGCATAGGAATGTTCGGTATATCATTTAGCCTGCTCGTACGATGTTTGATCATGAATAGGTTTAGCTAAGCTATTACAATAAGATCGCAACTTGTTAGATGGTTATATTAAGTTCTCACTGTGATTATTCCACGCTATGCCGGCTATTTCTGATTGCCATAGAAATTTAAGAACTAGGTTATATGTTAATCGCCCATTAAATAGAAAGGAGGGGCGCTAGGTCAAGAACTCGGCAATGCGTCAGATTCAAGATAATTAACCTGCTACAACATTTCCTCCACCAAATTTGCGTTCAATAGCTGCTACCAACCACCCATCAACACTACACTCAGTCAGGTTCGACTGTAGTTGACAAGTGGTAAGGCGACCAAATGTTTGCGACATTAGGGTAAAAAGGGTGACGGATATTGATAAACGAGAAACAAGATCTATTGCTAGAAGATTGGGAGAGCAAAGATGGGTCTAGGGAGCAGACGTTATATGGGGGATGCACAGCAGCAGGTATATCTCTAGGGGGTATATCATCCTGCGTCTTCTTGAATGACTGACATGCGTATGTGTGATTATCTTTCACAGAATGTACTTGAACTTAAATTCCGAAGCCGGGTAGCTATTTTGGATATCAATTCGACAACGGGTTACAGCAGATATAGACTAAGCTACCAGGCCCCTTCTCACACATCACACAGGAAAAATAAGCCTAGATAATTATGGGATGCTACTGATTTATGAACAACTTTTAAATAAGATGGTGGGTGTGTTAGGGTGTAGTTATATCAAGGAGACTAATAGGTGAGTTTTCGGAGTGGTTGCCAGTGGCCCATCTCATGCCTCGCACGTTTTAATTGAAGTGCTATAGTACGTAAAATTTGGAAATCTGAATCCGGGATACCCCTCTGTGACTAAAGGACTACTAAACGGATATTAACTCCTCGTAGTTTACGTATTTATAAAGTTATCGTGCGACGTTTCTTATACGTGCTCTTTAGATTAGGATACACACTATAAACTAAATTTCCTACTTTCTACACTGTTATAATAGTAAACATTAACAAATCACGAGGGGTTAGGCATGAGACGGACGAGTGGCTTTGATTTGATCCAATCCCCGGAGTTCAGCACCTACATTCTCGGATACCTTTAGGTGTTTTGGAAGAGAAGAAAGCGTGGGCTTTGGATTATGTGGCCAAGAAGATGGTATATAAGGAAAGAGGGAAAATTATGGGGTTGTGGGATTATATGTATTGTCATAGCTTTAGTGCTAGTTGCAATTAATGAGTTGAACAAAAAAAGAAACTTTGAGGTACTGTTTATGTCACTAGCCCCAAGCCCTCAATACTTAAATAGGAAGTTATATCAAAAATAATATAAACAGTCATTCAAAGTAGTACAGTATTAAAAAAAAACTGCATATGTAGCTATGGGAACATGCTTCCTAATGCTAGAGTTTGCTCTTTTTGACGACATGAGTGTTAGAATAGAACTGAAAGTCAAATGTTTACTATTGAATATAACGAATAGATATGTGATATTCAGTCTCGAGTAAAGTACAGAAGAGAAAAGAGAACAGAAGAACGGGCAAAGAACCCCATATATATACTTCCCATAGAGTCATATATAAACAGGTTTGTGGGGGCTCTTTGGGCGCCAAATAGATCGGCCCGAGCAACTCCCATTAGCAGGTGAGACTGTTGACCGAACCGATATCGGCATCCCGAATAATGAAGTACCAATGGAACACTAGGAAACCTATGGATATATACCATATATCCAAGATTTACCCGAAGCCTTGAGTTGAGTGATACTTTACGACGCAACCTATCATTACCGAGATTCAATTCACTAGATCAACCACAAGGGCGGACGGCACAATATACAAAAACATAAAGGAGAGTTAGCATTCTAAAACCCTTAGGCGAGAAACATTTGATTCGTTTCATCTATGCACTGATTTTGCTTCTCTTTTAATAGGCGCCTACCAACCCGTTCCATTACTATCATGATTATCGGTTGATGTGGCTTTTGCTACTCCTAATATTCAGGCCCCTAACGAATAGAGACCTAACGAAGGGGGGGTGTGTGTGAGAATTCTAGATACGCAGTGCATAGTAAGTGATGAGTGAAAATACGTGTAGATAGGAATCATATGAAAGCCATATGCATGCTCAGCAGATAATGATAATAATAGTTCCTCATACTCGTATAACACATATATTATAATAACGAACTGTTAAGTCCCATTTGGGTATTGTAACTAGAAAAACAACTGTGCTAGCTTGACCTAGAGGGTATGTTTACGAGGGGTGAAATATGGCATTCGAATCCTAAACCCATCCTATACAACCAGAGATAACCGGACACGCCCAGCCAATGTAATGTAGGATAAATCACCGATATACGATATCCTCCCGAGCACAATCCTTCTGGCCCGAAGATTTCTCTATCGCAAAGATATATCAAATTTTTCTCAACATATGTTTTGCTAGTTAGGCTGGGTTGGTTGGGAAGTTTCCTGATTTCGAGAGATAGATGTATAGCTTGGTATGGTAATTTTCCGACAAACTTTGTTGACTGAGTGGAGATCTGTGCGTCCAATTATTTTACTGTGAGAGCGAAAACGAGATTTATGATAGTTTTTAAAATTATCCTTGCTGGCACCGACATCCCATTTATTTACTCTTCGCGTGTAAGTTCAATATTTTTATGGATTTTTGGGTAGCAAACGGGATTAATATTGGTTTCCGTACTTACTAAAAGGATATCAAGTTGCGTATTCTTACCCTCACTTACCCTCATATAGCCCTATTCTCTCCACCTCCCTAATGGCACGCTCCGTCATAACTATTTCTACGGGCCTAGGGTTTTCTGCATCACCGTAGGACTCGCTCGGAGGGATAGTACATATTTGTGAAGGCAGTGAACTCCCGTTAACCCAAAGCTCGACCCACGTTGCCTCCCTGTTTCCATCTTTTTTGCCGCCTATATCATCATAATCGTCATCGGAGTTATCGTAGCTACTGCCATCGTCCGCCAATACCTCCATGTCCAAGTAATCATTTCGCGTTAGCGCCGGATCTACGTCAGCGGCCCCCTGCGCAGCTATGATCTGGCTGACGATGGCGTGCAGCGCGAGCAGTGCTGGATGTGGAAGCGGCTGCGCCAAGCAATCATCGGTCTGGAGAGTCAGAGTATCCCCTGACAGGATGCGCTCAACTGTACGAGAGGCTGGCGAGAGCGGCTCCTTGGTGATATTTGGTACTCCCTTGTTCTTATGGTTTGGGAAGATGACGGTGACCGCGTACTGATTCACTGTCAACAGCGTGCCCGAGAGGGAATTGGGATCAAGTCATCTAACCTCTCGTGTTGTAGCCGAATCAAAAATGCTGCCCTCCATCTGGGGTATAAACGCGAGCCTGCCAGAACCAAAATAGGCATGGACACCCCCGCATAGTAACAGCATATTTTCCAAGATATCAAGCTTCGTGAACCGCTCACGCAGTGTTGATGTGGCCGGCTGCCCCAGAAACATCTCAACGAATCCCCAAAAGTAGGTATCCAAGGCGGGCCTAGCCGCTGAACTGGATTCTTTGCTTTCCTGGGGACCAGTTCTCTGAGCAACACCAATAGAAAATGGTAAAATATGTGCCACTTCTAGATTATCCGGTGAACCGGTAACGATACAGGACTGCTTATCGCGTCTTCGACAGCGAGAGCGCTGCTGCGACGAACGGGATGAGCTACCTTTGCGACGCTTGGGCGGGGGTTCGGGATAATCATCACAGGAGGGATGCCGAAAGACGATGCGACCACCACGCGCGAGGAATGTACGAACACCGATTGAGATGCTGTCAGTGACAGCGAGAAGGAAACTTGCAGCTGTCGAGTTAGGGCCAGGAGTCGGTACGATGGCAGAGGTTGGCGGCATTACAGGGTGGTGGTCATCTAGAGGGAGGGAGGGTGGAGGTTGTAAACCAAACACCAAGTAATCGACAAAATGCTGAATAATGGAAGGAGGGGCAGAGGACAGGATATTAACCAACGGGATGATAGCCTGAGGGGTGATGTATTCAGGACTTAAGTCTGCGATATGGCAAATTCTATGGATCATATCTTGCACATTGCTGGAAGTAGTGCTTGTAGCAGACTCAGGGCCAGTCCCAAGGATGGCACTGAGGAGAGGTGGTACTTGTGACATAGGAGTATCGGAGCAGCAATAACTGATGGGTCGGATGGTGGCACCCGTATAAACAGCAGAGTTGGAGTATGAGCATGGGGGGAGGACAGATGGATGAGGAGTGGACGGAGGTCGGAGAGAATGAGGCTCTGCGGGAATAAGCGAGACCCCACAAAGCTTGATTTTACGGCTGTTACCAGGTGGGGTTGTGATGGTGCTGTTGTAGTGATACACTCAACGTATAAGCGCATGTAGGTAAGGTGTGCAGATATTCTAGGATCTTGCGTATTAGATTCGCGACGTGCAAATATATGATAAATTTCACAGGTTCACTATGCGAAACTGCCCGCGAAGTAAATCTCAAACAACGGCTGGCGCGCATAGAAACGTGTCATGATCATTTCAAGTCTATAGCCTTAATAAGATATAGTGACAAGTATGATCAGAGGAGGCAATATGCTGTGGGCAAAGTAATGCGTCTTGTAAAGCTGTCCAAAGGATTCTGAGACTTGATCTGCAAGCTCTACGTCTCCTACCCTGAAATCTATTTCGGCGATAGCATTGCAATGATTACAGAACATATCGAGAGCAAATGCTAAACCAACTAGAACTTATTTAAGGGGTATGGGGGGAAACTTAGATGGCAGGTAGCGATATAGCCCCTTGCTCTTAACTTTGATTAAGACCAACGTTATCTATTTAAAATTCCTCGCCCGCTGGGTACATTTTTATCAGGCATTCTAAAAATTGGACTAAAGGGTCAAATCGTCAGCTATGATCCCTTACCCTGATTGCCGCCGCCGAAAACCCTGCTTCTTTTAGCCGTTATACTGCAATCCATTTAGGCCGAGAAGTCATTATTATCAGCTCTCTTCTCGTCAAGCAGAGTCACAGATTATAAATGAGGAGAAAGCGGCGACTTATTTGATATGGATCGCGGATGTGTATACATAGATGCCTGGAGTAAGATATCTGAATAGTAAAGACAATCAATTTCTGTGTCTCCCCCTCCCTCATCGAAATCTACAGGAGAGGATCAGTTATCGCCAAAGCTAGCAACACTTGTATCCACATTTTCCCCCCACATACCTTCGTAAACCTAGTCCTGGCGGTGCTTACCCCACATCTCTTGCAAAAGGCCATCGCATTCATCCCTAACTTTCTTCAACGGAACCACCTGGGTCACTTCCTCTACTCCTCCTCCTTCTACCGTTTTGATGGCTCTTTTGATAGCTATTGGAATACCCCCAAAATATACCCACTCAAGCTTGGGATGTCCTCGCGCAAGCCCTATCGCCTGAACTACCATGAGTGTGCGATGGCTATCCTCCCACTCCACCGACTTTCGACGGCGGGGGAAACTGAAGTTTCCGTTGGGGTATGCGTCATTTTCCAAGATGAGCCACTCGAGACGCTTCAGGGGATGTAGCTCTTCACGCAAGCAGTCGTGGTCCACCATCCAGTATTCTTCCCGCGAGTAATGCCCACACAGCCAGAGATGTTTCAAAAGGGTTATCTTGGCAATGAGGCGCAGCGATTGGGGCGGGATCACCGCGATGTCCCAGCCAAGGGCGAGCGAGGTGAGGTTGTTGAATCCGGATGAAAGGGTGGGGATCAGACGGTCGTCGGTGAGCTTGGAGGAAGCGTATTCGAATCGAAGGGATTGCAGCTGAGGGTTGGCGGTGATGAAGGAAACATACGATTCCGTATCCACACCGTTGGTCGAGTGAGCCCAATTCAGATGCGTCAAGCTCGGGATATGTCCTCTCTTAGCGAGAAAGGGTACTATCCTCCTCCACTGGAACTCCAGCCACAGATGCGTCACGGTCACTTGTTCGTTATCGGCAGGAAAAAACGAAGAAAGGACGTCGTCCTCCAGCCGGGGGTTTATCAAGCGCAACTTCCGCAACTGTTTGAAGACGATATGGTAAGGGCTAAAACTGTAAATCGCCTATGTGGGAGGGAAACGTTAGTTTCCTGGGTATAGTCGCGGTTAAGGAGTCAGGAAGGAAGTCGAAAGCTAAGACCGTGTGCGTTGTTGAACGTCTACGAGGTTTCGTCTGATTTCTAGACTCCTCAGTTAGCTGAGACAGGAGGGGATATATACAACCCTCAAGGCGGATCCGGATCTTAGGGGGATCCGGGCGGAAGGCCTCTCGGCCGAGCCACGATGATGCAATTTCGATCGACTAGCGGCGGCAGAGTTTGGTTACTCTTTTGGGTAATTTCAACCTGTGTACGCGTCATCTAATATCCGGGTATGCGGGAGAACTCGGGGTAAACCCAGAAACATGCAGGTGATACTACGTGCGTCATGCACTCCGCCACAATGCAGTGTTACGTGCAGGGGGCGGCTGTTCGGTCCGTCGGTTATCCTCGGCCCGAGGGCTCCGCTAAGTCCGACGCCAAGACGCCAAGCCGGCTCGGAGATAACATCCGTTCCGTTCCGTGCCAAGATGCCAAGGGTTGTACCACCTTCCTAATCCGAGAATGGGCTTGAAAAGGGTTTAGGGTTTAGGGTTTAGGGTTTAGGGTTTAGGGTTTAGGGTTTAGGGTTTAGGGTTTAGGGTTTAGGGTTTAGGGTT